>CM062918.1:119164561-120414561 GCA_031878705.1 Tapirus indicus | reverse complement strand
GTTATCAAGGTGTTCATTTCATTTACTTATCTTTATGTGCTCTTTTTTTCTCAGCTTGTGGAATAGAGTTTTAAAAATAGTAAAATCAATTTATTTCAATTTCACCAGTATTTATTAAGTCCTTTTGATGTACCAGGTGCTCTACAAGGTCCTTCAGAGTATACAATGATGAATAAGATTTCCTCCACCTCACTAAGTGTACAGTCTGGTATGGGCCATGATAAGTGCACATGCTATTCTAACGCAGGGCATTATATGTCAAATGCTATTCAGAGAAGTACAAAAAAGGGGAAGAAATAACATTGAATTGGGCAATTAAAAAAGGCGTCACTAAAGAGCTAGGTTTGAAATGGCCCTTGAAAGGGATGATAATAATAATGATCACTAACATTTACTGAATACTTACTTTGTTCTGGGGCTCTTCTAAGGACTTTGTATGGATTTCCTCATGTAATCATCACAAAAACCTATGAAGTCGGGGCTATTATGATCCTCACATGATAAATGAGGGAACAGAAGCACAAAGCTAGTAAATAATGGAACCAGCACTCAAACCAGGTAGCTTGGGTGAAAGAGCATGAGCAACAGCACAGAGGCTGGACTGCACAAATTGTGTGGAAAGAAGAGCAAATATGTACCTGTAGTTGAAATAATAAAACATAGAGCAGAAAAGGTTGGTTGAAAACCTGGGGTAGTAGGATTGATTTAGTAAGCAGTGGGGCTCCCTTGAAAATTTTTGAGCAGGGGAATGACATGATTCAAGACATGTTTCAGGGTAATGAGCAGTGGTGTCAGGTACGTTGGCAGTGAGAACATCAGGATGTTGTTTTACTAATATAAGCAAGATTAGTATATCAGGTGGGCCAGAGCTCAGGTGGTGGCAGGCTCAGTCAGAGAAGGAGCCAGAGAGGAAAGTTGTAGGAAAACCAAATCTATACATCCTGGCTATTGCATGACTGTTGGGAGGACACTGAAGAAGGAGAAATAGAGAGTGATCTCCAAGTTCTGGAGCGTCAATGGTGGAAGGAGAGGGGTTGTGTCTGACTGAAAGAAGGCTGGCAGGAGGAACGGCAACTTTGAGAGGAAAGATACTTGATTGGTTAGTCAAACTGGATTTTCTTTTCAGTGCGCTGGAGTTTTTAAAACTGTGATTTAGAGTTTCCAATCAAAGCATATCCATTCACACTCAGTTTTGGAAACCTTAAAATGCTGCTAAGTTCTACTTTATTTTTAAAGCTTCAGCGCATAGTTGTATATCCTAGTTTAAGTCATTCTAGTTCTATGTGAGCTGCTGCCACAGCATGGCAACTGACAGATTGGTTCCACAACCAGGAAATGAACCCGGGCCACTGCAGTGAGAGCTCCAAATCTTAACCACTAGACCACCAGGGCTGGCTCTAAGTTCTACTTTAGAATACAAAATATAAGCAACAGAACTGCATTTTCTGATAAGCACAATTTTCCCAGAGACAGATGTTGGAAGGGTGACTGACAGTCACCTAGCAAGTCATGAAATGACTGGTTTGGTAATATTCATATTCCTACCCCTAGGGCCAGCTTCAAACCATCGACCATCCCTGCTAGGGTGGGAGAGCAGTTTACTTACAAAGCCAGCAGAGCACTCTAAGATAACACCTCTATCCTTTTCTCCCCTTGATCATAAAATCAATAAGTTGCCTGTGCCTTCATGAGTTCCCAGGCTGAGGGTTGTTCAGGTTTCCACTGGGCTGTGAAACCAAAAGCCAAACCTTCCTTTAGTACAGGCTGTTTGCCTGGTTTTCCATCATTAGGACTGGCTGCATGGTTTAATGCAGTAGATAACATTCCCACCGGAGAGACACAGCATTAAAACATGTGAGCACGGCTTGGACTGGAGAGGTCTGGGTAGGAAACAAAGCAGGCAGGACCCAGGAAGGCAGCTTTTCAGCAGAGGGACTGGCAGATGCGGAAGTAACAATCCTGAAGTCGTTTGTGTAGCTCACAACACGGCATTTCCAAGTCAGGGATGAATTTCTTTCTCAAAGCTCATTTTTAAAAAATATCTAATTGAGGTATAAATCAGATAGGGCCAAAGGGGCTTACCATGTCTGTAAATTCTTTACAGAACTGAAACACTGGAAGAAAGACCTCCTTTTTTGTTTATTGCCAACAAACCAGATGGAGGCTTCTAAACCTGCTTCTCTGGGGATTGTTAAATCCCTAAGCACGTGCCTGTGCTCCCTTGTTAGTGACTGTCTGCAGGTGCACAGGGTTCGGCTATCTCCCAAATAACTGTCTTTGTCCCTAGAGGCTGCTGTGCTGAAGTTGGCAATGGCCAAGACTTGCCTCTCTGTCTTTATGAGAGACATGTTCCAATAATCAGGCCTAATTGACCAGCATCTTAAAAATCTGACTTTGTGCCTTGCTTGAATAAATTTTCCCACTTCAGTAGTATCTACTTATTTGTAGCCTTAATTTAGCCTGGTTTCCAGCATGAAGTTGCACAGGTACATATGACCTCATTCTGGAGCATTTCATTTAGTCAATCGACAGAAATGTTTTGAAGACATATAATAGCCAGACCCCGTGCAAAGCTCTAGGAACTGAGAAGTGAAAAGACAAGAGTCTCGGCCTTCATGGAGCTCTCAGTCCAGTGGGGTAAGAGAGGAGAGTGAAGTTACAATACCATGTAAGTACTAGGACCACATCTGCTGTAACACACAGAAGGGGTGATTAACCTAAAGGCGATTTGGGGAAACTTCCTGGAGGAAGACTGGTTTTGAAGGATAAGCAGAAATTAGCTAGGAGAAGGATGAGGAAGAGTAGAGAGAGTACTAGTAGGTACAAAAGCATGGAGAAATGCAGAGTAAACATGCAAGGACTCCTATAGCTCCAATAAAGAGGATGAGAGAAGAAAAGGCAAAAAAAAAAATGTGCTTGCAGACATGGACAAGAAATAGGCACAAAGGACTTTTATTTCAGTCTAGGACATTTGAAGCAGGTGAATGGTGTGATCAACTTTGCCTTTTAGAAGGGTCCTCCTGACTGTGAAGAATGGATTGGGAAGGGAAGACCAGCTAGCAGGCTGTTTGTCATCTACGGAGAAATGGTGAGTGCCTGAGCTCAGGCAACAGTAGGGATAGAGAGTCAGTGTGTTTGAGTGATGGAAGGAAGCTGAATCCACAGGTTCTATGGACTGACTAGACATGAGAACTGAAGGAGAGGGAGGGATCAGCAAGGTGCTCAGCCACCTAACTTGAGCTGCCAGGTGGATGGTGTTGACATTTAATGAGACCTAAGATATGGGAGTGGAAAATGATGATGCCCACATGGACTCAAAGCTCAGCCACATGGACCCAGAACTCAGGAAAGAAGTCTGGGCTGGAGATAAGCACTTGTTAGTCATCAGCATATGTGAAGCAATTGAAACCATTGGAAATGCTGGAACATCCAGAGAGAGTCTAGTGAAAACAGAAAAGGGCCAAGGAAGTCACCCAGCTATGAAGAACCTTTGAATCTTTTGAACAGAAAGCATCTAAAATATACTTCTTATAATTCTGGTTGTACATCATGACATATCTAAATATTATGAAATATTTATGAACTGATTATCCTTTTGTATTTTTGAAAGTTTCACTTCTAGGTCCTTATAGGGTATTTGCTATAAAGCCTGAATCAATTCAACGTATTTTAATTTCCTGGCCTTTTGATAGGCTCAATAGGCTCTAGGAGGGAGGACTTCATTTTCTTGCCTACAGCTTTGCATGTTAGAACACTACTTCTTTATCAGAGAGTTTATTGGTATTGAGTGTAAGCACCTTCTAGAAGAGTAGTATTTATTAAATACTTAAAACTGAAGGCTTTATGGCCATGGGAGGAAACCACATTTCTCATGCCAGACTAAGGGTCTTGTTTCCTGAGCTGGCAGGACGTGGACGCGCCAGGAAGACAGGGTGTTCTGGCTTCCCAGGCAGAGAAGGGGGAGCTCATGTTAATGAGCAGTGAGACCCGCCAGGCCTATCTGGAACAATATTCCTGGATTCCGGGCCAGAGCTTCCATTAGATATGGTGAGGTGAGGCCTGTGGAACAGGAAAAAGGCAGTTATGTAAAGTTTTCAAGAAGGCGCTCATTGGACCAGACACCCAGGCCTGGGACTGACAGTGGTGTCACTGAGCACAAAGCCAAGTAAGAACTGAGTGGCATTGGGACAACTAGTGATGGAAGGACAGCTAACCTTTAAGAGTTTGTTAAGACGTAGTTCATGTTTGGATGGATAATTATGTTGGCAGGAAAAGCTTGAAATGATTTTTTAATGGAAAAAAAAAAAAAAGACAACCAGCATCATTTTTAGCCTCTTTTTGGATGCATGTTTCTACAATTTGTTTAGCATAAAGAGAAAATCTAAGTCCCGAATTCTACGTTCTGTCTAAAGGTATCCTTTGTCTGCTTAGAGTCAAGACTGCATTCTCTCTCGTGAGTTAGAGAGTTAAACAGAGTTGAAATGTTCTCTGAATGTTAAATCCATTTCTAGATGTATGAGTCCTGAGTCTTGTCACACATCGTCTTTGTTTTTGTTATTCAGCCTATAGTACCTACAGTGGTGCCTTTTGAGGGTTGGCATTATGAAAAAAAGGTGAATGCTGGACGAGTGTCTTGGAGATTTACCTACATATTATTTTTTCCCTTTTCATTTTGCTATAGCTAGAAGGTATCACCCTAAAACATTTCGTGAGAATGTGAATTATTGGTATTTACTTCTCTCTGTGTCATACGTATTTATATTCTGGTCTTGTGACATTCACACAACCTCCAATTTACTTGTTTTCTTCTTTTTGTTGTCGACAGAGCTGCTTGACAGGGCTATCTGGGGAATACAACCTTCCCCTGTCAAATGCCTTTCAAGGTTTCTCTCCTCCTTCCATCCCCCTCTTTCATTGTGTACCTGAAATGTGACTCTATTTCTGTAAGTTAATCAACTTTCACCTTTGTATTTAAAGTGCTTTAATTCAGTCAATATAGTAACAAGATGAACTCTCTTCTCATATTTAGACAGCCAATTGATCAAGAAGAGATGTAGCAGAACTGTAAATGTTTCTCTGGATATTTCTTAAGAGAATTTCTATGGATTTTCATCCCTTTAATAGAATTTAAGGTAGAAGATTAGAAATCATTTTCAATAAATGATAAATATATTGCAATCTGTCAACCGAATGTAGTCTCACTCAGGAGAATTGCTGATTAACACATAGTGTACCAGAGATTTAAACAATACACAAAAGAATATTTCATGAAGATCTACTAAAGGATGTTTAATGGATCAAGATTTCAGAAGGATGGGAGAGAATATTTTAGCATAACTTAAACATTTTTACTGGATTCTCATTGCCACTGCCTTATGGTAAGACAACATCTAAGGCAGTGGTTCAGAATCACTTGGAGGGCATAGTAAAAACTGGCCTCATCCCCAGAATCTCTGATCCAATAGGTCTGGGGTGGAGGCCGAGAATTTGCATTTCTAACAAATTCCTGGGTAATGCTGATGCTGCTGGTCCTGAGGCCACATTTTGAGGACCACCAATCTAAGCTAAAAACAGTCTTCTAAATGCTGATGCCTGGCGTGGGGTTTATCTGAATGGTTAGGGATCTAGAGTGATACACTGACTAGTGAAGTTTCCTATGGAAGAGTTGTTGATTATAAGTAATAACGAGATGTAACAACAATAGTTTCCTCTGTAAAGAAATTTAGTTTCTGCTATGTAGGAATCCCTAAAATTGGGGAGAAAAATCCTTTGTCTTTATTGCTACTTAAATATGACCTCATTCCAGAGCCTGTAGCACCAGTGTGTCTGGTTGGTGATGTGGCACTCTGCTACTGTTGACAAGCACTGCTCACTCCCACTCCAAGCCAAAGCAAAGCAATCACCTCCAAAATTGGACCACTTCTACAGTGATGTGCTGATAAATGTTTAACAATCAGCTGCAGGGGCCAGGACTGCTATTTGTAGCATTTGCTAATTTTCATGGTGTAGATGCTTCCACCATGGGTGGTTTCAAGCTACCAATGTGAGGTCACTGAACACAGAGTTGGAAAGAGAGGTGCACAGCCAGCTTTCACAAGCCCATCAGAGATGCTCTACCGCACCCCTGCACCTCTACCACCTTTTCTGCCTTCTCTGAGTCCCTTCTCTTACAGAATTATCAGGTTACCAAGTGGGATTAGTTTATAACTACAAAAGAGTAAAGTTTGGCACATTCCTCTTTACTAGTTGTTTGGAATCCCTGAAACTAGCCTACAGAATCAGTATAAGGATGCAAAGCAGAGAGCCAAGGAAGAATCCTAACACTCATTTCCTAATTTGTGGAAATGGAGTGCAAATTGTTACAATGTAATCTTTGAGATTCTGCTATTACTGGCCACCCCAATCTAGGAATCACTCCCTAACCGAGTTTAGCTGAACAACCTTTATTGTGGTAGGCACTGGGAAAATGAAGAAGAATAAGATATGGTCTTTACCCTTTAGAAATTTACAATTTAATCCCCACTTTCCAAAGGAACCAAGGCACAGGAAAATTAATTGCCATGGGTAATGTTATTTGACCAGTCTAGGCCGAGTGTGAAAATGAGCAGCCAATAATAGTTCATACAACCCCTCCTCACTCATCACTCATCAAAATCCCTCATCCTTTCTATAATGTAAGGAACATTGAATCAACTGTATTCTTTTTCTGCTGTGTATTATTATTTTTTTATTTTGGTGAGGAAGATTGACTTTGAGCTAACGTCTGTTGCCAATCTTCCTCCTTTTGCTGAGGAAGATTGGCCCTGAGCTAACATCCATGCCCATCCTCCTCTATTTTGTATGTGGGATGCCACCACAGCATGGCTTGATGAGCGGTGCATAGGTTTGTGCCCAGGATCCAAGTCTGTGAACCCCAGGTCACCGAAGCAGAGCACACGAACTTAACCACTATGCCACCCCTGTGTATTACTTTTTTAAGACAGTAAGTTTTTGGTGTTAATCAAATAGTACTTAAATATAGTAGAATTATGAAGTTATCCCCTTCCCATATTTTTTTTAATTACCTTTTTAGGTAAAAGCAAGATAAAAGGACTCAAAAATACTCTTTCCTCTAATTAAATGAAGTAAGAAAGGTGAAAATAACTCTCAAAAAAGCATGAAACATCAAGTAACAGTTCATTCAACAAGTGGTAACTGCTTATTTAGTTCTGTTAAAATGAAGGATAGAGCTGTTAACTATAGATAAAGAGACATTGCTGCACAGTAAAAAAATGTGGGCTTTAGAGTTTGACTCTTGACTCTATTACCTTATTAGCTAAATGATCTTGGACAAAGTTATTTATTTCTTCTTAGCCTCAGTTTTCTTATCTATAAAATGGAGACAATAAAGCCTCCTTTGATGGTTCATCCAAGGCTTAATGATAATATAAATAAGGGGCCTAGGATTATCCTAACATAGCCAGAGAATAACTGTAGTGATTAGTATCATTGTTATTATTGCAATTAGGGTCACTTATAAGTTTATTGGAGTAGACAAATACATTTAAGGGCTCATAAATGTATTACCAACTTAACCATGTTTAGAATTGATACACATGTATTGTCTTGGTTACAAATATCACACAGTCTACTTTGTATTAGCACCAGTGGATACTTGGCATGATCTTTATATTTACGTAAGAAAAACTAATTATCAAGTCTAGATGGTTTGACATTTTAACGGTAATACTGAGCAGTGTTATATGCCAGGCATTAAACTAAGCACTCTATGTAAATTATCCCATTTGGTCTTCACAAAAATCCTATGAGGTAGTTGCTATTATTAGCACTATTTTAAAAATGAGGAAACCAAAGCTCAGAAAGGTTTCACGCTCAAGGTCACATAGCAAGTACAGAGCTGAGAGCAGTACTGGTCAGAGTACAGAGCCTGGCCGCCTCCCTGGCGGAATCTTGACAGCACGGTAAGTGAAGTGAGAACTGCAGAGATGTGGAGAACATTCCATCATGTGCTCCTCTCTTGTGCTGAACGGCATGAAGCCCCACCCCTGAGGCATAGTGTGAAGAACTGTCTTTGAGATCCAAAAACCTGTCCAAGCTGGGGGAAGGTGGTGCAGTCTTTGAGACACAGCCTCATCATGTATAAAATGGAGAAAATAATACTTTGTAATTTGTTTTAAGGATCATAAGTAATGTGCCTGGAATTGTAGTAGATATTGTTTTTTCCATCTCATGTGATCACAAACTGTGCCAGTATAACTTACTCTGAAATCTGAGCTGAAATGAATAATATATGTAAATGTAGCCCTCCATCATATCTTAGAAATAATCTCATTCTGTTCATTTAGCAAATATTCATTGTGTACCTACCATGTGCCAGACACCCTTTGGGGCCCTAGAGATACCACAGTAAACAGAAGAGACAAAAATCGCTGCCTTAATAGGGTAGATGCTTTCAAGTGGAGAGGCAGACCATACACAAATAAATAAGTAGATATATAATATGTTAGTTGTTGAGAAGAGCTATGGAGAACACAGCACTTATCATCATAGCTTCTTTTTCCCACAAACATGACATATAGTAATTAGAAAAATACAAAAAATAAATCCTTAAAGTGATATGTTCCCCCTAAAAAATGATTTGGTAATGCCCAGCAACCCCTTAAAAAAGATGGTAGATTCACAGTTGTTTCTTATGAGAGCCTTGCTGGTTCTGTTATTTCAACAGCACGTATCCACTCTAAGTTACCTAAGACCTCACAGGCTCCACCAAAAATAACATATACATGCCCCCGAAGAAGGGACAACACAGGTAACTATATAAAGTTTTACATTAAAATGGGCTGCATACCTAAAGACAGAGACTGAGGCAGTACCTCTTAGCTCTGGATCTGAGAGACTTGGGTTCAAAACCCACCTCGACCACCTTCTAGCATTTGGCCTTGGACAAGTTAACCTCTTCAAGCCTCAGTTTCATCATCTTTGGGATGATAACAACAAGCCCACTTCACAAATTTGCTGTGAAGATTATGTAAAACACCATATGTAAAGGGCTTAGTATAGTACCCAGCACATATGAAGCAGTCAATACATATTAGTCAAATAAATAAATGAATCCATTCACTTAGTGACTGGGCTACTTTTTGCTTTCATAGCAAAGCCCTACTTTTCAAAAGTCTTTCTAGTAATGTTGATGTAAATAGTTTGCAAACACCTAAGAGTTATAAAGCTTCTTTTTTTTTTTTCTGCCGCAAACCTATTTATTATCTACCACCCAGGAAATTCCAATCTTGGTAACCATGCTGAGCGGTATATGTTTCTCTGATTACACCATTGTGGTTTTACAAAGACAAGCATTTAATTTCTGGAAAAAATGCTGTTAAACTAAAAATATTGTCTGTCTATAACAGATCCAAAATTAATATTCCTTTTTTTTTTAAGAAAAGCAAAATTTTTTCACTCAAGCCTAGTGCACAGATATTAATGGGAAATCCCAAAAGTAATAGGCCGGTAAATAGACATAAAGATTTAAAATCAACCAGAGTTTATGGCAGAATTGAACATCAAAATGAGGGGGAAAACTATAACTATCTGGGTCTGAACACTACAAACATTAATGTATAGGCATTAAAACCCAGAACACTAATTATAATTTTGAAAAAATGTTTTTTCTTAGTTTTTATTAAATGAAGCTCAAAGTTGTAGCTTCTTTTCCACTACAAACAAAACTATAGCTAGAAACAACTCTTCACAGCTAGCAAGTTTTGCTAAGGAGTGTTTTATTTGGCCTAGCATATATCAGGAAGATGTTCAATGCCTTTTCATTTGCCTTAGGAATTAACAACCCCAGAGCTTCACTGTTTTACTCTTTTTATTTTTATTTTTTTGTTATAGTAAAAGTTGCCAATGGAGAGCTCTAGCACAGAAAAATCCTCTCTTCATCTAAGGACTAAGTTCCACCTGCCCCAGGAAGACTTTGACTTATGACACACATCCCCATCTGTGCATTCCACATCTTTCTTTGGAAGGTGGGTGGCACAGGCAATCTGTGATATTTACTTTGTAAAAATGACCTAAGAGATTATTTTTAAAAGAAGTTAGTAGAGATCCAGGTCAAATTTCTCAGAAAAAAAGCAATTCTAGATGACCAATTCTATCACAGAAAATTATTTCTTTTCAGGGTCTAAAGAGAATAGACACTTGCCCAACCACACCTTAGAGCCCATCTATAACATCCACTCAATCTTTCTCTCCCCCTCTATTATAATTGTCCTTTTGCCTGAGGAGTCGATACCTGCCAGGCCTGTGTCTGAATTACTGTAATGTACAGATTTTTCATATATGAGTATGCAAATACATTAAAATTGAACCAAAATAAATGATTTATGTTCTAATCAATTAAATTGAAAAAATAAAAGCAGGCCTATCACTACCTAGAACTTTGCTAAATCTTGATGTCTTTGGAAAATAAATTGTAAAAATAAAATTTCTAAGAATTTATGAGGCAATTCTTAAGAAAATTATTGCTCATGCAATTGCCAACAATGAGAGTGGCTTCACCTGCTCTGTTGTGATAAAAGTTCTGATTGGTTGGTAAAGAAGTATGGAGTATTAAGAAGCACTTACATACCAGGCTGAAGTCCTTTGTATGGCAAGATTATCCTTTCTAATTCAAAGTGGCGGGTTTTATCATGATTTGAAACTATCCGATAACCAGAATATATATATATATATATATATCTTTAATTTGTTTAAACCAATGTTGCATTGTAATTTTCATTGCTGTGTAGTTTAGTCAGATCTGTTGAACAAGCACAGAGAGAGTAAGAAGGAAAATGCACTTGTTAAGTGACTGCACTATTTCTTAGCACACACTGTGCTTTGCAGATGTTCACTTGTATCTCATATGTTGCATTATAAGATATTAAAAAACTATTCTGATGGAACTAATAAAAAGGAGCTGGAACTTGTGATCAGTAGCTGGATGAAGGGAGCACGAATCCCCCAAATCCTATGGATATAGTGTGCTTTTGTTGATGTTCCTGCCAAAGTAAGGCTGGAAAGAAAGCTAGGGAGATTGAGAGATGTGCCAGCACAAAGTTGTTACAATTCATAAGTTCCAAAAACCTTGCTTGAAAATGATTGCAAATAGCTCATCATTTTAAACCAGTGAATCCCACAAGTGAGTGTTTCATCAACTCACAGAACACTGAGAAGAAAAATCTAACAACTATCCTAGTGTATGACTTAACATGAAGACATTCAAGTAGAATCTCTCAGTTTGGGTCTTATTTTAAGATTATAACACAGATTTGTGTTTCTATGTTAAGATTCATATTATATAGGAACTGCTGGGACTTTTTGCAATTTCTTTCTCAAAAGACCGAATAAGCACAAACAACAGAATTGCGAAGCAATAAAGTTGGTTGTGGATGAAAACTAGGCTTAATAGTCATAGGACGTGAATTGTGCCTTTGACCTAAAATGTCCTTTACTTCTTTATTCTCCTTGTATAGTACTCCTCCTTCAACCATATTGAATCCAATAATATTCATTCTTCAAACTCTGTTCAAAGAGATCCTCTACCCAGGAAGGGTACCTTTTAGGCATTACCCACTTTGTATACATTATCTCATTTAATCCCTAAAACAATGCAATAAGCAAAAAATATTACCCCATTTTATAGAAAATTGTGACTCAGAGAGTTTAAGAAACTTGCAAGTTGATCCAAAGAAGATTTTTAAAAGCATCAAGAGGTTTTATTTTTGCATAATATTAAGGACTAAATTATATGAAACACTTCTCCCTATAAAACACTTTAAAATGCTCTGAGCTTCTACAGGCCAAGAGATGGAGCTAAGACCATGGCATAAAGGTAGCCCCTTCAAATGGCTACACCATTACCCAACTAGAAAATAATTAACCCACTGGCACTGAAAGTCATCAAGAAAATTATTCCATCTCAGCTGATGGGGGGTGGAGGTTTTGACAGTTTTCTACTACTTATATGGTCCTGGGACCTCCTAAGATGAGAAGGGAACAAGAAAGAGATCCTGAAAAACAACTGTTGTTTTCAAAAAAAAATTGTAAGTGGGAGAGAGAGAGTGAGCTGGGGGGTGGGGGGAGAGAATAGAAAGGAGAGAGAAAGGGTAAATCTTTGAGTAAATGAGATGTAAGAAATATATGAACCGATGGCAGTGTATAGATCTTTATGGGATCCTGATTTTGACAAACTGTGAAGAAATATTCATGAGTTAATCATGGATATTTGAACACTGATTTGATCCTATTAAGAAACATTTAACTTGTTAGAGATATGATTGGTATTTTGATTATTTTTCAGTCTTCATCTTTTGACTTAAATACTGAAATATTTATGGATGGAATGATATGATATCTGGGATTTACTTCAAAATAATTCAGTGTGTGGTATATGGTTGTGCAGGGACTATGGGACATAAAAATGAAGCAGGATTGATCATGAATTAATAACTACTGAAGCTGGGTGATGGCAGCATAGAGATTTATTATACCATTTTATTGACTTTTGTGTATGCTTGAAATTTTCTGTAATAAATAGATTAAGAGAAAAAGGTGGTTCTAGGCCCTTGATACCATTGGGACACCTGCCAAAACAAAACTGTCTGAAAGGCTTACACCCTCAAATAGGCCACATCAAATTATCACATATAAAGCCTCTTGGAACATGAACTCACAAATCAATTATAGCAAACACATGAGGAATCAATTCATTAGTGAAGGCCATCACTTGTGTCCATCTAAGCTTGTCTAAGAATTAGACTCTGTCTGAGAATTAGAGCCATATTAATTTCAAATAATGGAACTAATGAATAGAGCCCATAAAAAAGTAATCTTCAAAATAATTAAAGACATGAAAGAAGGAATTGAAAACATGAATAAAGAACAGGGCATTTTAAAAAACACCAGGGATATATTTAAAAACCATCAATAACAACAAAATAGTAGTTCTAAAAATGAAAAATAAAATTATTGGAATTAAAAACTCAATGGATAAGTGATAGGCAGATTAAACTCAAGTGAAAAGAGAACTAACGAACTAGAAGGTAGATCTGAGGAAATAACCCAAATACAGCACAGAGAGGTAAAGAGACATGAAACACAATACAGAGGTTAAGAAACAGGGAAGATAAAAGAAGGTCCAAAACACATCTGATAGAAGTTCCAGACAAAGAGACTAAGGAAGAGAGAGAGAGAATATTTGAAAAAAATAAATAATGACTGTAGAATACAAAAACAGAGTGAAAATCTGAAAAGCAATCAGAGAACAGGGACATGTTACCTCTAAAGAAACAACAATCAGACATTAAGCAGACTTCTTAGCAATAACTGAAGTCGGAAGACAATGGAATATTTTCAAAAAAATGAGAGAAAATAGTTGTCAACCTAAACTAGAGGAATATTTTATAATCATTAACTTGTATGTAGCTATTAAGTAGACTAAAAATGTTAAATGAAAATGGGAAGAATTATAAGGACAAATAAGTAAATTCACATAATATTGGGAAATTTGAACACACATCTCTCAGTAATCTTTAGATCAAGCCAAAAAATATTAATAAGGACGTAGAAGATTAAACAACATAATTAAGAAACTTGATTTTTAAAGTGAATATAGAACCCTAAACTCCAAAATGAAAGAATCCACATTTTTTCCAAGCATAAATGGAATGTTTATAAAAGTTAGTCACATACTAGGCCACAAAGTCAGTCTCATAAAATATCAAAGAATTGGTGTATGAAAAACACATGAACTGAGCACAAAGCAATTAAGTTGAAATCAATAATCAAAAGATTAAAAAAGACATTACAGAAGACCCAAACAGATGGAGAGAGAGTCTGTGCTTACATATTGAAGGTACAAATCCCTTGAAAGTACCAAAAGTATTTTTCTTGGAACTTGAGAAACCAATTCTAAAATACACAGTCACCCTCCATATCCATGAGTTCCCCATCCACAAATTCAACCAATGGCGGATCAAAAGGCCTATGATGATTGTGTCTATACCGAATATGTACAGACTTTTTTTTCTTGTCATTATTCCCTAAACAATACAGCATAACAACTATTTACATAACGTTTACATTGTATTCGGTAATATAAATAATCAAGAGATGACAAAGTATACAGGAAGATGTGTGTAGGTGATATGCAAATCCTATGCCATTTTATATAAGAGACTTGAACATCCGCAGATTTTGGTATCCTCAGGGGTTCTGGAACCAATCCCTCTCAGAGAAGGAGGGCTGTATATGGAAAAGAATATGGCTAATATTCACCAAGACAATTTTGAAGAATAATAAGATGAGGGTGGGAGGGGAGAGGGTGGGCTGCTTATGCTATCGTCTTTATAACAAGAGGTATTATAGTGTTATTTTAACTTAGACAACGTGGTATCGGCAAAGTGATAGACAAAGAAAACAATGGAATTGAAGAGAATCACAGACACAATCCTCAAATTTAAAATGGAAACTTAACGTAGCAGATCACTGTGGAAAGGACTGATTATTTATGGTACTAAAACAATTAACACTCTGTATGAGAAAAGATAAAATATGGACACTACCTCATATCATATGCTAAAAGGTAGACCACTTAGATTAAAGATATAAATACAAAAGGAAATCTTCAACATTTTTAGAAAATGATAGAGAAAAATATCTTTTTGACCTTGGGGTAGGGAGAGATTTCCTTAAACTATATCAAAGCACATACCATAAAAAAGACTGATAAATATAAACATATTAAAATTGAATCTTTTTCACAACAAAGGACAAACAAAAGTAAAAGACAGGGTACCAACTAGAAGATATGTGCAATGGCTGAAACCACAAAGGTTAAGTAACAAAGGTAACAAATCATAGAAATCAACAAGTAAGAGACAAACAACTCAGAAAATATTTGTTGAATAAATAAATGATAGAAAGCAAGATAAAATGGCCAATAAACATATATGTTCAACTCCAGTAGTAATCAGAAAAACATAAATTAAAACAAGATATCATTGCAAACAAACAAGATAGGCAAAAATTAAAATTGTCTGACAGTAACAAATGTTGGTAAGTATGTAGATCAGTGGAAACTCTGATTTGCTGTTGGTAGGGGTATAAATTAGTACAACTTTGGGTTTGTGGTACCGATTTGGCAACATCTACTAAGTTGAAGATGCCTATATTTAATGACCCAATAATTCAGTTGCCAAGAATATGCCCTAAAGAAACTCTGAAATACATGCAAAGGGAACCATGGAAACGTGTTTCCATTGCAACACTGTTTGCAATTGCAAAAAAAAAAGAAAAACAGTTTTTGAAAACAACCAAAATTTTCATCAACAGAATGAATAAATTAGTTGTCATACATTTCTATAATGAAATATAGTATAGTAAAAATGAATGAATGGTATCCATGTACTATTGTGAATAAATCTCAAAAACAATGTTGAGCAAAAATGATTATGCTACCATTTATATAAAATTTAAAACATATAAAACAATTAATTATTGGTTATGGATATATACATATAAAAAGTATGAAAACATAGGGCCGGCCTGGTGGTACAGCGGTTAAGTTCGTGCACTCCACTTCTGGCAGCCCCGGGATTTGCAGGTTCGGATCCCAGGCGCGGACCGATGCACTGCTTGGCAAGCCATGCTGTGGCAGCGTCCCATATAAAGTAGAGGAAGATGGGCACGGATGTTAGCCCAGGGCCAGTCTTCCTCAGCAAAAAGAGGAGGATTGGCAACAGGTGTTAGCTCAGGGCTAACCTTCCACACACACACACACACACACACACAAAGTATGAAAATATGGATAGGCTTGATAAATATCAAATTCAGGATAGTAGATACCTCTGGGGAAGGAGGGTTGGGTAGGAGAATGTGATTAAGAAAGGAAACAGGCAACTTCAATGTATTGTAATGTTTTCTTCCTTAAAAAAAATCTAAAACAATTATGACAAAATATTAAAACTTGACAAAGCTGGGTATAAGGAGGTAGTTTTGTTATTCTCTACATGCTATTATATACTTGGAAATTTTCATAATTAAAAAATAATCATAGAATTGCCCATACTTGTTCAAACCCACACAAATATGAAAATAAAAGTCATAACCAAAATTTTTGAAAATGGCTACAAAGTGGTAGAGCCAAGATTCTACCCATATTTCTCTTTTCAAAAGCTGGAGCTTCTCCTACAATTTCAGGCCCCCTCTCCTTGCCTTTTCTGATCCTCTCCAGGCAGGGTTAATCACACTCTTCTCTGTGCTACCTTCTTCAGGGCACCACCACCAGAGCACTCGGTTTTTTTAAACTATATTGTAGTTAGTTATATGTGTGTGTCCTCTCCCAGATCCTGAGCTCCTGGGGGCACTGTACCTGGTATAGAGAAAACAAAGGGGGACTGGCTAAGGTGTGAAAAGTTTCTATTTTACCAGTAAGGACTCTTTCTTTCATAGGCTTCTGTTCTGTCGCTTATCCACCACCTAACTCACTCTTGTGGTGATTTATCAGGAACAATTGACAAGTTCTACAAATACCAACCTTGCAAAATAATCCATTTGCAAAGAATATAAGAGAAAGAAGGATTGTGTTCCAGCATTTCTCATGAATCAACAGGAGGGGTAGAATTATTACATATTTGTGGGAAAAATAAACAGCCTATAGTTCATTTGTTTCACTTTGGGGTTTTTTAAGTCCTCAGAAGGGAAAAGAATCTTGTAAATATGGATCTGGCCTACTCCAGTGGTATAGTTATAGGCTGGATTTTATTACTCAAGCATAATTAAGCAGGCTCTCAAATTAGGTCCCACTTCAGAAATGATTGCAGAGATAATTTTGCATTAATACCCTTGGGTTCATATATCTGAAGTAGTACAATAAATAAAAATATATGAAATAGTACAGTACATAGAAATTATACAGTAAATCAATATAAATTCAATTGTATAACATTGTAACAGGAGCGTAAATGAGAGAACCATCCTGTTGAACCCTAAAAAATGTTATCAACTGGCTTTTCTAATTGAAAACACTTCTTACAAAATTGAATAAAAAAGGAGGATATAACAGAACGTTAAGTAATATATAGTAATATTACTTCTTTGAAAAGTGTTTTGTCTTTTTCAACATGAGAAGGTCAGTGTCCCCAAGCAGCCTGTAGCCTCTCCAGCATTTCTGCTCTTCCCTTCCATGGCAACATGGGTTAGCTAGACACTGAGCTTTTTGTGATGTGTGTGTGAGGATGGGGAGAAGGGCAGCGACGCTTCGGGGAGGTCTCCAGGTGGAAAAATTTGTGACGCACAAGATTCGGTGAATGAAGGAGAATTATTTATCGAGGGTTCTATAACACAATAGTTACGGTCACTTATGTTCATTTTAAAAATTATATTTGGTCTCAGAGTCCTTAACTCAGATCGAAACCCTTTCGTAGGCATCCCCAACTACTTTTTCACGAAAAGATTATGAGAGGACGCCAACCTGCGTGGGTTTGGTCCTTGTGTTTCAGAATCTGACTAGCTGAGAGCATGAGAGAAACGCATACACTTATTGAACGTGTAACATGTTTACTAAAATGGTCGGATTCTGTCGTTCATCTGTATGCAGTCATGGAGAAATTATTTGTCATTGATTATAACGTGTTTGCCTGATAGAGTCCTAGTTTTTCCTTTCACTGCCTTGGATGCTCCACCCTTTCACGGAGGTGGGATAGTGGTCCTACGTCCTTCTCCCTAACTGAGCAGCACCCTCTACCCTCCAACAGAAATGATGAAGATTGAAATGCTGTTTCCCTTATCTTGGAAAAGGCCTCCTTCAGAGCTTTCTTGGCACAGCTAAATGTGAGATAAGGCTCAGCCTGAGCCTAATGGCCTGTTATGTGTGCCACACCTGATACTGCAGAAGGAAGCTGGTAAGTGTTATTTTTTTTTTCCCCTAGTAAGAAAGCTAAAATTCTCTCCCTAGTCAGAGTCTGGTTAACACATTAGCAATTCCCCCTCTTTTCTTGTCACCTGTCATTATCTTCCATGCAAGAGAGAGGCCTTGATAATAACCTATCTTAAAGGGGTTTATAATGGCTTGTTACAATGAATGCTGAATCAAACACTTTCAAAACAACATTTGAGTGGGATGCCACTGCAACAGCATCCTGAAGGTTCTCGCGGCCTCTCCCAGCCCCACAGCACTCCCAGCCACGGGGAAGTTGCTCATTTCTGCAACAACAGAAGCAGGCCCAACAGCACTTCTTCAGCAGAATCTGAAAGTGCTTATCTGTGAACAAACCCTCTGCTTTCTAATGTCCAGTGACTTACTGGCCTTTTGCCAGCACCCAAGGAAGCATTGAAACACAGTCATGACTGTGTTAGGCAGGGAATATCGAGGAGCATCAACTTTAAATATGCTCAAAAATTAAACCGGAGATATCACAGGATGCCTCTGGAACAACGGCCATGGCTTATTGTTTGCCTCTTATTTTGGAACTGGGATTGGACCGACTGTTGAAAGGTGGCATATTGGACAGTCTCAGTCAGTCTTCTCTTGTCTTTCCCTCTGGGATGGTTTGGGTCTGTGCAGTACTTGAGAAAGTAAAGCAGAGCCTAGTTCCGGATTTCTAAGCTGGACGAACAGGATCCTATGAGAAGCCCTTGAAGGCGTGCCAAAGGTTGGGGGGATCTATCAAGGAAATGCAGGCTCCTACTAGAGGCTGTTACATCATGAGACCCAAGGTGGAAACACTCCAGGGGTTTATTCTGACCCATTCCACAGAACAAAGAGTGTTAATCTAATTTTCGGAATCACCATCAAAAATGAAAACTGCTGCATCTTATAAAAAAGACCTGAGAGGCGGCTTCCCTTACGTTCTAGAAACCCCAAGCATGAGATCACTGCCCTCAGAGAACAGAGAGCTCATCTAATTGCTGAAACTCTGAGCATCGCCCAACGGCACTGCTCAGCCAACCTCCCTCACTTCCGTGCCTCAGAAGCCAAGGTGTCATTTAGCTAGATCCTGACAGCCAGACACTCCCAGAGCAGGAAAGGAAGGCAGGGATTTACTAAACAGTGGTTCCTAAGCCTCAAAGAGCTACTGCAGCAAATGAAATGCCTAAGCTACCCTCAGAATTGTATTCACTAGTTGAATCTACTTGATTTTATTTTTACAGAAATTTGACAAAAGAAGCAATCTATTAAACGCATTGAAAACAACTTCCTCCATATGCTTCACTGCTGGCATGAGCACAGAGCCACGCCACCCTGTTGCAAAGCCTCGTGCCAGTTTACTGGCTCAGGATTCTCATCAGAAATATTCAGACTTCTAGCTGTTCCATGAAAGCCACAGGGCCTTCATGAATAAACTGGGAAACAAGCTCAAGAATCACTGAGGTTGTTGTGTGGATTTATCTCCCTCACTGAAAGTGCTATGGGCTGAATTGTGTCTCCCCCTAAATTCATCTTTAAGCCCTAAGCCCCAGTGTAACTGAATTTGGAGATAGGGCTTTGAGGAGGTAATTAAGGTTAAATGAGGTCATAAGGGTGGATCCTAATCCTACAGGACTGGTGGCCTTATAAGAAGAGAAAGAGAGAAAGATCTCTCCTCTCCATGCCCGTGCACGGAGGAAAGACCTTGTGAGCACACAGTGAGAAAGCAGCCGTCTGCAAGCCAGGAAGAGAGCCCTCACCAGAACCCCACCATGCTGGAGCAGACGAAGACAGAAAGAAAAATGTACTTTAATTATTGCCATATGTGTAGGTATACACACATGAATTTTAAAATTATCTGGGTGATTGAGTGAGCTGCCTCGCTCAAGCAACTGACAGTTACTCCCACCTTATTTTATCTCAATACACTGAGATCTGAGGCAGCATTCAAGCCCTCTGAAAGAGGATATGCCTCTGAAATAGGTTTTTATATAGTTTATGCTATAAATACTGTTCCCAACATCCATTTTTTAAAAGAAGTTCATCTTCAGCTTATGAATTCCTTGTAATACACGTGGACTTGAATATTCACAGCATATAATAACTACAGGATTAATATGACATCATGAAGTCCCATCCAGCTCTGGATTGTGATGGTCTCTTTTGATCAGCATTTCTCTAGTTTGCCAGGATCTAGGCCCTAAAAGTGAACTGTATTTTGCCGTGAAATGATATCTAATTAAAGTTTAATGACTAGATTCCATTCCTGTCCTACAGCAACATAGAAATATGCGTACTGACCTCTTCACATACCCTGGATGTATCCTTTAATGATGATGTTAACTCTTCAGGGTACCACACAGGCAAGGGGATCCAGTTAAAGAACACGCTTAATAGAAATGTCATGGGCAAGGCTAAAGGCAAGAAAAAGTCTAGAAAACATCCATTTCCTCAGACCAGATGGAAAGTGGACACCATATTGGCAATCTATGAAACTATTAGACCAATTATTAGGAAAACCTATGCCATTGCTTTCTTTGTAGAAGGTAAGGTTGATAATATTGACATTCGGCATTCAGCTACTTCAATCCTAATTTGTCCGAATGTATTCTAATTAGGAGAATGTAAAAATAAGTCAAACGACCTCTTCTTCCTCTTTTTTTAATCCTGCAGTCCTTTTGTAACATGAAATAACACATCTCAGTAATGCTAAGTTGTGTTCTGAATATTTCTGGAACCCAAGAGTCCAAAGTGGAGTAATAAGACACTTCTTATTATTACCTCATAGTTCTTTTAAATGTTATCAATAAAGTTAAATTTGTCTGTATTGGGAAGTACAACTATAAGTCATTCTTCAAATGATAGTTTAAAAATGGGTATACACACGTTCAAATAGAAGCTCTGATAATGGCAAGCATGGAATAGACAGAGTTCAATTCAACACATATTGGGTTCCCATCGTGTTTCAGGGGATTCACAGTGGCCCCGTGGACACATAACACACTTAAAGAGAACAAATTGCTTTGTTTTTATCCGATATCCCCATATTCTATGCACTAGTATTTCTATTATAAAAAATAAAACCAAATGATGATTAACATCTCAGAGTTTCCAGAGGTTAACTTTCTGAGTTGAATATGTCCATACTACAAGGTTAAAAAAAATATCAGGACCTGCCCATTCTCCCCTTCTTTTAAAAAAAGAAAGAAAAGTCAGGGATAACTTCCTCATCATATGAACACTCCCTTGGCCTTTGCATATCTGGCTTAGTAGGAGGCCAGCAGTAGAGTTGGAAATACTTTTCTCCTAATGATTCTGAGCATTTAATGATTTTGTTCAATCTTAACCTTCCTTATTCTTTATTCTGTATTCTTAAAATTTTTTCAGGAAGTCACCAAATTCTTGAATATTCCCTTTTATTTTCATACACTTACTAAAATTAATTTCTTTTGCCAAATTAATTAAATTACATTCCATTTTTATACTTATAGGAGAACTTCACGTACCTATAAGATAATTTTTGGGGCCAGCCCAGTGGCGCAGCGGTTTAGTTCGCACTTGGCAGCCCGGGGTTCACGGGTTCGGATCCCGGGTGCCTGCCGACGCATGCTTGTCAGCCCTGCTGTGGCGGCGTCCCATATAAAGTAGAGGAAGATGGGCACGGATGTTAGCCCAGGGCCAGTCTTCCTCAGCAAAAAGAGGAGGATTAGCAAGGGATGTTAGCTCAGCGCTGGTCTTCCTCACAAAAAAAAAGAGATAATTTTCCTACCATTATTTATTATATATTCGGTGGAGATTGAGTTAGTCCCATGTAATTATCACTCCTCAGTTCCTAACAATCCTGTAACAGTTGCTGTAATAAAAATTATTTCCCAGTGGTACCAGAGGTGCAACATTAGATTTTGGAAGCATATCAAAGCCCCGATATGAAAAATAATGTATTACTATGCTAAATGTTATTACTATGCTAATAATGTATTACTATACTATCCTAAAAATATAATTCCAGATTAAATTTCTCCAATGTCAATACACTTATGTAGAAAATTGACACCACTTTTAGCTTCTTGACTTGTTTTAGGGTCTATCCAAAACCCCAATGCCAAACCTCCCTCACTTCCTGTTTCTGCTCATAACCATGATTAAATCATTTAGCCAAATCATCATATCTTAGTTTCTCTACATATAAATTATGGATAATAACAATATCTGTTCCTTACTTGCTATACGTCATATATTTACTTGTGAATTTCAGGGTATATTCTGTTTTAAAATAAATAACCACTCAATTTTCCCTTCCTTTAAGAATTACAAATAGATTTTTAAAATCTGAATACACCTGCATTCTGAATTCCTTAGAGTAAGTTAACATATGAAAACTGTTATTGAAATTCTTGACAGAACTCTTAATCATTACAGATTCATATGATGAGTTTTATGAATGACATTAAGGAAAGGAAATATTCTTCCTTCCTTTAAAGCTCTTTCCTTAAACTTTCTCATGTGATTAATGTGATATATAGTTCAGGATTTTTATTCCAGCTGGGTGGGGTATGGGAGCAATGGAGAGAGAGTGAGGAAAGCTAAAAACCACAATAAGGCAAAGAAATTCCCACTTTCCATAGGAATGTTCCCTACAAGAGCCAAGAGACTAACAAATACTAAACATCCTCACAAGGGGATGAGAGGCTAGAGTTTGCTCTTAAATTGACTTCAGAGTAGAGATGCCAAAGCAAATAAATCAGTGTAAGTGAAATACTCTGAAAGGTAAATGGGCTTTAAAAATATTTGTGTAGGTTAAATTTTCTAATCGGAAGTATTCATTACTGTCAGATATCATAATGGCACATGTTCATCAGGATCTCTGGAGACCTCCCCCTTGTATATGACTCATTACTTTTAGACCAATGCCTAGTGTGATGGACAACCCCAACAAATGTTACTGAATGAAGAAAAATAAGCCAAAGTTCAAACATGTTATTTTTCACCTAAACCAAAACTGTATTCACTTGAGTAAGAAGTAAGTAAAGGCCCCAAAGTTCTTAGATTCCTTCAATCCATACACATTTTTCATCAATTAAGAATTCTGGAATGACAGCAAACTTGAATGCCTATTTGACCCAGCTGCTCAAGCCATTAATAGAATAAAATTCAAAGCAAACTTCTATTTCCTAGGATCCCCTGCCCCTGGCCAAGTTCATCCTTAAAGCCTCTGCTTGACTTTGTATTTTCATTGTGGTGTGACTTACAACCCTCAAGCCATTTATAAAGAATTTTGAGAGAAGAATGGCACTTTTACAGGTGACAGAGTCTCCATAGTGACTCCATTCTATTCTTTTTCCTTCACAGGAATCTTTTGTAACTGAAGTAAAAAGACTTCAGTCATCTCTCTGAAAGAGGGTGAGGGGAGTCATACTTATGGATAGGTAAGAAATAGCCTACATGTTTTCCTAGAATTCCACTGGACATAAATTGCTGATCACAGATCACCACGGGCTTTTTCAGTCTATAACCAGAAGTTCACTGAAAATTCATCGTCGCTCAGACTTTGGTCAATGAGAAGTTACCTTAGTGGATTTATCCATATACTCAGATTCTATTCTGGGAATGGCAATGCCCAAATCCCAAGGTAATGGTATAGTAACGCTTGTAAAATGAAGTAAGTACCATACGCTAAGAGGCAACCAGTATACAGAGAAACAGAGAGTGAGGCATGTAGAGCTGTTGATGGGGTGAGCGCATCAGTCTGGGGCCCCTCATGAATTCAGCCTCAATTCCAGAGACAGGTCTGCCTCAGCCCCAGGGATTGATCTGTACTGCCTTGGTCTAGCAGGTCTCCTAAACAGGGCAAACTTTTCAATATTCCCAGGGGGTATACCAGACCAGAATCACTCCATCTCTCTAGGTAAAATGACCCTGAGGAGGCCCCTTTCATCTAAGTTAATTTTTATAAACCTCCAGAGAGATCCAGAAAGTACTGCCCTAATCTAATATCACTAAGATTGCTAATACTAACTTGGCTGAGAACAGAGAAGGGTGAGATGGCCAAACTGATATTTCCTTCAGAGTTCAGACTGGTCTGGGAAATGTAGCAAGTCTGAAATGAGTGTTCTGCAAGACTAGAGATAAGATAGAGCCACTTCTAACTTGAAGAGTGCCACGACGAATGACTGCTTCACTAATCCCTAATAAAAAGAGCTAACTCAATCAATGCTTACCATTAGCCAGCACTGTTCTAAGTATTAGAACACGTATTAATTTATTTAATGCTCAGGACAACCCTAAGAGGTGGGAATGATGATTACCATTCTGATTTCATCAGTGAAGAAATGGAAGCCTAGAGAGGTTCAGTAACTTGCCCAAAGTTATTCAGGGAATAGTGGCCTAGCTGGTGCCCAACACCAGGTGCAGGGGCGCTGCACTTCTGCACTTCACCATCCTGCCTCCCTGTCTTTTCGCTTCCCTGAAAGCTTGGAAGAATGCCCCACGACCAACCACAGACAGCTTGATGAGGACAACAAGCACGGTGTCTGGGGGAGACGGCGACACATTGCCTGCAGCCCTGGCCCAGCTGGGATGAGAGTTTTTCCTCACCTGGCTCCTCATAGACCCTCCTCACTTGTCTCAGGGCATCTCCACTAACTGCTCTGCCCTACGCATATTCTCTGCTGAAAGAAAATTTCAGATTACAGATAGCACTACAAGCAAACCTCAAGTGGATCCCAGATCATAAGCTAGAAAACTGGACAGAACAGAGACCTGCAGTAGATGGTGCTCCTTGTACCACACCCAGGGAGCTTAGGGGCAATTACGAGCATGTGACGCTCCGCACGGGAGCTCACGAAATTTCGGAGTCGCTCAGTTCACAAAACTTCAGAGTTGCACGATTTGTATGTTCATGCCTTAAACATGAAGACAAATTTTTTCCCATCTAATTTGCTTTTTTGGTACCGGGTTTTTTAAAGTTGAAATAAACTATAGAAAACACATTCGCAAATGGTATTCCAAACCACTGAAGGAAGGAGTTTCATTCCTTTTATCTTTTAATTCACCTAGCCTTAAAAGACAGACATTTTTTTCCTGAGTATCTTGACAGGCATGGAGGTGACTAAAACACCTAGTATAACTTAGTGACAGCTATTTTTAAAATCACTTGATTTAGAAAACTCCAATCATGATAATTTCATGGGAATTCGTAGTACACAAATTAAAAGTTTTAAATTACTCTGCAAGAATTTATGAGTTCAAATAATCTTAATCAGAAAATACCTGCATTGCTGCATCTGTAGCAGGTCTTTTTAACATCTGCCCTGATACACAACTGTTTTGAGAGTTGTATTGAGTTATAGTTCCTGTGGTCAGTAATAGCAGGAATGATGCAATACGAGACCTGGAGTCAGAAGTGTCTTCTAGTCTTGCCCGACTCCGCCACTTTTAATCTCTGGGCCTTGAGAACATCATTTACCTACTTCCTCAGATCCAAAGAGTAATAACAGTTCCCACCTCAAAGTGTTGTTTCGTGGATCAAATGAAATAATGCACATGAAAGAGATTTCAGTAAGCCACACGGCACTATAACATAACATTAAAATACAAACTAAATGTGGTGGCAGGATGGCTCAGGGAGGAAAATGCAGATGTAGTCTGGTGCAAAAAAGGAATCTACTTGGCTGATTTGCCAACCTGGCCAACTCATGACCCTGGGTGAGTCTGCCCTCGGTTGTCTCATTTGAGAAATGGAATGATAACTATCTCATAAGGATGACGTGGGGATTATAAATAATATACATACGGCCTCGAACAGGGCAGGTACACAGCAGGTGCTCATAAATGACACCCTTTTCACATTAAAGAATCCAATTAATTAAGCCAAGTACTCTGTGTGTTTCAACACTTTACAACAGCTGAGCAGTGTTCTGCTTAGAACAGTACATCCAATAGCAGAGTCCCAAATATACTTCTGCTATGGCCAGTGCCCTGGATTTATCCCACTTTAGGCTCCAGCGGAGTAGGCTGTGCTTGCTGTATTCGCATTTCCTGCCTTAGATCATCATTTTATAAAACTTACTAATGGAACCTCTAATGTAAAAAATAGAATGACTACTACCCAATGTGGCAGCTCCAAGTACAGGCTTTTCCCTAACCTGCTTTTACTAGATGAACTTACTTCACTTTTTGTTAACTTATTCAGGGATAAGGGTGGAGTCCGGGGACTAGGATAAGGAAAAAGCCAAGGCGAATCTTTGTCATGGAGGATGTTCCATTTGACCAAAATAACAGCCTCTGACTCGCCTCCCCAGCTCCAGCGCGTTAGACTCAGGCCCATTTGGAGGCGTTCGGAGCCACAGAGAAGAGAGGGTTACGAGTCCTACCGCGCCCAGCCTTGCCCCCGGGCAAACCAAGTGTGGCAGGCACCAGTCCCCAAGCAGAGCGTGAGTTAGAGGAGTGGAGCTGGGGAAGGGGGCGCATGCAGTTGGGTTAGTCTTAACTCGACCATGCGGCTTTGCATTCCTGTTTGGCAAACGCGCTTAGGCAAAACAGACTTGATGCTTACAATGATCCCAGCCCAAAATGGAGTGTCTCTGACTAGCAGGGAGGAGCTGATGCTCGCCATGAGAAAGCCCACCACGGTCACGGCGATGCCCAGGGCCAGCTGCAGCAGGGCGAGCAGCAGCGGGAACCGGCAGCCGCAGCACGTCTGGGCCTCCTCCTCCCCGCACTCCTTGGGGGCCCCTTTGCCCTTCTTCGGCCCCATGTCGTCGGGCCCGGCGGCGTCCGCGGCCGGCGGCCCCCCCTGCCCCTGCTGGCCGCGGGGCTTCTTGTCCTTGCCCATGGCCGCTGCGTGGGTGGGTGCGTGTGCGGCGCGCTGTGCTCCCGAGCGCGGCGCGGGGCGGGCTGAGGCTGCCCTGGTATTCGGATTACGGAGGCTGAACAAATATGGAAAACATTTGGAGCCGACTCGCCGAGCCTGCAAAGGCCACAGGGAGCCCGCAGCAGAGGGGGAGTCGAGGGGGGTCGCCAACTGCCAACGCGCCGGGACGCAGCGCCTGCTGGGTTTGCCAGTGGCCCGCAGGAGCCGGCGCGGGTCCCTCGGCCTCCTAAACCCTGTGCACTTTAGACAGGCTGCGTGTGTGTGTGTGTGTGTGTGTGTGTGTGTGTGTGTGTGTGTGTGTGTGTGTGTGTGTGTGTGTGTGTGTGTGTGTGTGTCTGCCTCACTCAAAACTGTGTGTGTGTGTTTGCCTCACTCAAAACCCGGGGCTGCGTGTGTCTGTCTGTCTGTGTGTGTATGTGTGTGTGGTGTCTGTTTTCCTCACTCAAAACCCCAGGATTTTTTGGGTTTTGTTTTTGTTTTCTGAGAGGTGCAATGCAAGGTGATGAATGTTGAAATCATTTGAGTTTAATTAATAGACAGTTTAATCCAAAATAGGCATTGCTGGGCTCCAAGCTGTGAAGTCGTTTCCAGAAGTTAAATTGTTCTTGTTTTCCAACCAAAGCATAGGCTCTTCTCTTTCTTTTTAAGTTCTGCAACCCAACTGACAAATAAAGGCATTTTTCCCATTGAGGTATTTTGAAATAACTGTTTACAGAGATGCCGGGCTAACTGGGAAGTCTCTCATGTGTATTTGTTTTTAAAAGCTCTTTTAATCGTTTATATGGAGTCCCCAGCCAGTCTTCACTAATCTCTACAACAGTGCCTGGGGGGATTATTGTTCACCTTGGCCATGGACAATTTAACTCAGTCCTCAACTGAGATATTTTTAAAGCACCTACAGTGTGCTACAATATAAGAATGTTCAAGAGAGATTTGGTCCCTGCCCAAAGTCACAGAACAAATCAATAAAACCGATTCTTCTCATTCCCACATACCTCTACTCAGTAGCACTTAGAGCAAATTTCAGTGAAACCACTAAGAAATGATCCCATCACTTTGGAGTATTTATATCGACTTTGTTATGGTCATTTTAACATCCAGAAAGCTGTATTAAAAAATAAATGATGTTGCCAAGATGCTAGGATAAAATCTACTCCTAGATTGTTCACTATCAACTAATTTAAAGAAAGTCTAATTCCCTGCTTTGTTTCCTCAGAATTATAAACTAATTGTCATCAGCTCTCCTTGTAAATGATCAAGTCCCCACAAACTTGGGTGTTCAGTGTTTTCCTTTTTCCGTCCTTCAGGATCAGTGAGAAAAATGTGGCCCATGGAACAAAAGCAGTAGATTAAAAAGCAGAATCCAAACCGCACATCCCAGTGTTCCACGTAGAAGCACGAGAAGCAGCGGGCTCTCTCACAAGAGGAGCAAAGGGGCCGAGGGAAGGTCATTGTCAGCTTTGAGGCCATTACACCATTAGGGTTTCTAGTGAGAATAGACAAATAAAAGCTGGTGTTACACCAAGCTACCCACCTAACTTGGGCCTGCCTGAGAACAACCCAAATGACAAAATAGAACAATACTTGGTTTTTCTATGTAAACATAATACACATTTCTGGGACGCTAATTCACTACATGGAATTATTTGTTGCTATGAATAATATAGCTACCAATTACTGAGTATCTACTATTCTGTAATAAGCACATGTTAGGTGCTTTACATACTTGACTGTTACTCCTTACAACCACCCTATAATTATAGTTTCTACTTTTAAAGATGAAAAATATTGAGTATCAGAATTATTAAGTAACCAGATTATTAAGCCACTCATCTAGTTAGGGATGGAGGTGAGGGGAACAAAATGCGAACTCTTGTGGATTACCTGTTTTATTAATTACTTCCTATAGGAAAGCAGAACCAGCCCTGGTGGTCACATGGTTAAGATTCAGCTCTCACTGCCACAGCCCCAGTTCCTTTCCTGGTCAGGGAACCACACCACCTGTCTGCCAGTTGTCATACTGTGGCGGCTGCATGTTGCTGTGATGCTGAAAGCTATGCCACCCGGATTTCAAATACCAGCGGGGTCACCAACGGTGGACAGGTTTCAGTGTAGCTTCCAGACTAAGACAGACTAGGAAGAAGGACCTGGCCACCCACGTCCAAAAAAATTGGCCATGAAAACCCTATGAATAGCAGCAGAGTATTGGAGCATTGTCTGATCTAGCACCAAGATGGTCCAAAAAGACTGGGCAGACTGGGCAGGGTTCCACTCTGCTGTACACAGGGTCACTAGGAGTCCCATCGACTGGATGGCACTAACAACAAATATGCAAACAAGTGGATGGACTGCTTAAATTGTTTGTGATTTTTAAGTATTTTATCTGTCACAGAATTAGCTATTAGCCTTGAACCTAAGGCTATGTGAGTACTTTACAAAAATATCTTGAGTCACTATCATAATATATATAATAGTCGATGGAGACCATTATTTCTATTACTAATTTATAACTAGATACAGGCTCCATTTGCTGATCATACTGCTGTGCTGTCATTTAGTTAGGAATAAAATATTCCTAGCCCTTGCCTCAAAACCTTAAATTAGATGTAAGTTAGAATAGTTAAGCAAAATAATGGGATATTCCTGTAGGTTGTTTTCGAAGTTTCAGAACTCGTGTGGCCTATAGTTGTAAAACAGTTGTACATAAATTCTTCTAGTAAAGGCTTACTTTTAATTGCCTAGCTGAGACAAGTTACAAATGAAACCAGTAGGAGTGAACAACAACCCAGATAAATTGTAATCCTTCTAGTCTGATTACAACTGCCGACTTCAATTTTCAGCTTCCAGAAAAGAAGGCGGTAGTATTAGGAGGCCCTACACGTCCTCAAATTCCCAACTGCATGCTTGAATCTGTGTCTGAGGGGCCTGATCTTTGGCAATATCATGAGATGATAGCGATGAGGAGGGTATTTTCACTTAATTGATAAGGAAAAGCAGAAACAAAGAAGAGGATGAGAAAAGTTGTCAAAAGTTTAGTGATAGAGAGTAACCAGGCTAAGGTGGGATCAGAGGGTCCTTAAGGATACAAGGAAAGCTCTTCCTTGAATACGTCCTTTCCACTGAGAAAAATCACCATTGCCAGCTCGTCACATAGCTTAACAGAAATGAACAGGGTTTTTTTCATATTCATAAATTATAATGTCTCTGTTTTATAGGGTAAGCAATAACCTCTTCAGATATTTATATTACCGGGAAGAAAGACAAAGTAGAAACACAGTGTTTTCAGATACTCTATCGGCTGCTTCCATAACTCAAAACTGACAGAGATTGTAAATTAGAAATTGCGGGAGAGTAGTTAATATATGGTTTGGGATTATTTTGATTCTTTGGGGAAAATAACAAAATTAGGCTTAGTATCTCTATCTTTGCTGTATCTCAAATTCAACATGATTTGGAAGTATTTATGCTTCAGAAGTTCAGAACCGGGAAGATGATAACTTTTTAAAACTAGTGTCATTAACAAAATGTCCTTAGGAAATCCAACTAGAAATAATCTCTGAACCAACATATTTCTGAACACATGGTCTTAGATTCACCAAGAACAAAAAAGATTTCATAGATAAATTATTACAGTTCCCAGGTCTGTATCAAGTGTCTTTAATATATAATTAAATACATCAAAAACATTCAATTAGATTTGATTTCAAGGAGTATCAAATACTCTACAGAGGACAAGTGAGAACTTGTTTAGATATGCTGCACCATTGGCCCATATGTCTCACCAGCCTCCATACATAAAACAACTCTAGGAATACTGCTGATCTGTGTGTGTGTGTATACAACAAATAAAAGAAACTTCCTATTTTCTTTATTCCTATGTCATTACTTCTAAATGCGTCTTTTGGTTCATTTTTTTTTTTTTGAAAGAATCGTCCCATTTATGATCTTTGCATGGCAGTTTGTATTTCCAGGTTAAATGTCACATGGGCAGTGTACTCAGGGGGTTTATAATTTTCTCATTCTATAGAATCTGCAGAGATGATAACTAGCAATCATTTCCTAATGCATTCCACCTCCTTCTATGATGTTATTTATAATGATATCAGATTTTTCTACATGTAATTTTGTTCATGTAGTTTTGTCCATGTAATTTTGATGTTTCCACTGCTTATGATGAAGTAGAAACAACTAAATTTATTTTAATTAAGAAAGGGAGAAAAATGGTTAAACAAATTTTGGTATATTCATACAGTGGAATACTACTTGCCAATTAGAAGGAATGAACAATTGATACAGGCAATGACTTGAATGAATCTAACAGTGTGCTGAGAGAAAGAAACCAGACATGAAGTAATACATTCTGCATAATTCCATTTATATAAAAGTTTTTTAAAAGGCAAAACTAATCTTTGACAATTGAATCTAAAAAGTGATTGTGGAGTTGGGATGAGAGAATTGACTAGAAAGGAGCAGGAGGGGACATTCCGGGGTGATGGAAGTCTTCTCTATCTTGGCTTGGGTGGTGGTTACACGGGTGCAAACAATTATGAAAACTCACTGAACAACACTTAAGATCTGTGCGTGTTAGGGGCCGCCCGGTGGCGCAGCGGTTTAGTTCGCGCTTGGCAACCCGGGGTTCGCGAGTTCGGATCCCGCACGCCCGCGGATGCACTGTTTGTCAGCCATGCCGTGACGGCATCCCATATAAAGTAGAGGAAGATGGGCACGGATGTTAGCCCAGGGCCGGTCTTCCTCAGCAAAAAGGGGAGGATTGGGAATGGATGTTAGCTCAGGGCTGATCCTCCCCACAAAAAAAAAAAAAAAAAAAAAAAATTCAAAAAAAAAAAGATCTGTGCGTGTTATTTTATGTAATAATATCTCAATTTTAAAAATGTAATAAAAAGAGAAATACAGGGAGTCACTGTATATCCATCAGTACAATTAAATGAGTTGGGTTTTTTTTAGTTTAAAATATCTTACCAAACTCTCTTAATTTCTCTCCTGCCTTTCTGACTCCTCTGTATTAATTATCTATTGCTGCATAATAAATCATCCCAAAACTTAGTGCTTTGAAACAACAATAATTTATGATTTCACGGTTTCTATGGGTCCAATATTCAAATAGGGCAGAGCTGGGATGGTTTGTTTCTTCATGTTATCTGGGGTCTCAGCTGAAAGACTTGAAGACTGGGGCCTGGAATCATCTGAAGTTTTCACTGAGGCAGGAGGATCTGCTTTCAAGGTGGCTCACTCATGGCTGGCAAGTTTGCTCCTTTCCACGTGGCCTATTCATGCATTGGCCTCTCCACAGGACTGTTTGAATATCCTCACAACATGGTGGCTGGCTTCAACCAGAACAAGAGGTTCAGAGACTGAGAGAACAGGGTAAAAGCTATCCTTTTCATGACACAACCTCAGAAGTCACTTAGCAACACTTGAGCCACATTCTCTTCTTCAGGAGAGAGTCACTAAGTCCAGCCCACATTCAAGGGGAGAATTAAGATCCATTTATTGAGAAGAAGAGTATCAAAGAATTAAACAGTATTGAAGATATATTTTAAAACCGCCATACCTTCCTTCTCAAGTTTCTTCATGGACTGTAGGGTTCCTCAGGGTTCCTTTCTCTGTCCTCTTTCTTCTTACACTACACATTCCCATGGCTTCATCGAAGACTCCCAAATCTATCTAGGGAGCCCTAGACTTCTGTCCTTAGCTCTAGGTCTGCAAATGTAAATGCACACTCACATCTCCATTTGAATGTCCCAACACAACATGTCCGTAGACTTTAGTGACAAGAGAGTCATTGGGTGCCTTTGCCAAGAGCAATCCCATATAGCAGTTTCAAGATTCCAGTGAGTTTAAGTGTGAGTGGAAGGTGACAAAGGGCAAGAACATGTGTAAAGTATTTATGGAAAAGCTTCGCTGTGAAGGGAAGGAAAAAGAAAATGCCGTAGCTAAAGTGATAATATAAAGTCAAGGAAAAGTTTGCCTCTCTTTTTTTGGACAATTGATCAGATAAATTCCTTGAGGTGGGAGAATTAGTCAGAAGGAAAGCCCCTTCGTAGGCTGAGATAGGAGGAAAGAATGTAAGACTAGATAAAATGCAGTTAAGTTTGCAAGGGTGGGAGGAAGGCAATTGAGAGAATTCATATCTTCTGGCCTCTTCTAGGATATGCACACAAGGAATGTAGTATCAATATTTTTCTTCTAAATGATGCAGATTTTAGCTATAGAGCCATTCTACTTCCATATCCTATCCCACAGCACATTTTATTGCTCTATCTTGTAAGTAGAGATAAGTTTTAAGGAAACTACGTCATTTTCTGAAAAATTTATCTAAAAGAACAAAAACATAATTTTCTGTAAATCACAATAAGAATAATGTCTGGAATGTCTGGAATAGTTTTATAGGTTACAAAGAACTCTTACATATCATCTCGTTAGATCTAGCCAAAACCCTATAAAGTTGGAATTTCTTGAATGGTTAAGTGACTTGCTCAAGGCTATATTTTCCCTTCTTGCTCTAAGTCCAGTGCTCTTTCTATTTATATTTTAGCTGAACGATTTGGATTTTTTTAGTTTTATTGAGGTATAATTAATATACAAAAAATTGCACAAATTTAATGTATACATCTTGATAAGTTGGATGTTTTATTGTACAGAGAGATTGCATAAGTATATTGCACGTCTAGGCAATCATATATGTTGAGAGCATACAGTGCTATGTGCACAGATATGCCTGCCAAGTTCCATGGAAGCAAGAACAGATGCTGTTTAGAGTCTGGACCATAAACACCATGAGAGCAGACACCAGGCTTTCTTAATCACCATCGGCCCCACGGTACTCAGAATAGTGTAAAGGATGGTGTATGGTTTTAACAAATATTTATAATCTATTTATAAATCCTAAATAGTCACACAATTTACACACAAGATTCACCCAGATTCAGATATTTCTGATATAAACAATATTTCCTTAAAATCCTAGAACTGCATATTTTGTTTGTACACTTTTATTTTTGTTTGAAGAGTTGTCTGTAGGACTAACCCAAGCGAGAGAGTGTGGATGAGTTATAATGAGATTATCTGTTTTTTTCCCCCAGGTTTATTGAGAAATAATTGACATACATCACTGTATAAGTGTAAGGCATCAGCATCATGGTCTGATTTACATATATTGTGAAATGATTACCACCATCGGTTTAAAACAAGAAAGAAGAAAAGAATAAAGGAAAAACAAAATTCCTCCAACTCTTAGGATTTACTCTCTTAATAACTTTCCTATATATCTACAGCAGTGTTACCTGTAGTCACCATGTTGTACATTACATCCCTAGTATTTACTTATCTTATAACTGGAAGTTTGTACCTTTTGACTGCCTGCCTTCAATTCCCCATAAATAATAACATTTAAAACACCACAAAGTCATTTAAAATATCCTGTGTGTTTTAGCAAACTATACAATTTTCACTCTGACCACTAATCGTCCTCCTTAGTTAGAATAACTGAGTCCTTGTCTGACTCTAAGCCAGATTGACACCTTTTATCATTCTTATAATATGCAGGTTTCCATAGACTCCAAATCCAGTCATCACCACCTTTAAAGACATCTTTGGCCCTCAGATAAATCTGTGGAGGCCAGATTCTTTTTCTCCTACTGTTCTTTCTCTCCTACCGTTCTTCTATGAATTCTCTCTCATTTGTATGCACCTATGAGTGCAAACACTGGAATCAGCTGCCTGAGTTCCAATCTCAGCTTTAATTCTTACCAGCTGTGTGGTGTGGACAAGTTCCTTCACCTCCCTAAGCCTCCATTTCCTCTCTGTAACATGTGAATATTAAAAGTTCTTACCTCAGAAGGTTGCTATGAAGTATAAATACAATAGTTCATGAAAACACGGAGAACATTTCCCGAGATGGATAAGTAATAATTGTGAGCTATTATCCTAGCCCTGCCCTCTTTTCTTATTCACTTTTACCTTCCTATGCGTTATCTTTCTCTGCAATTTCTCCCTGGCAATTCTGTCTTCGTTGTTTCTTGTCCTATACTCTCCACAGAAAGTATAACTCCTCCTGTTCTTGTTTACTCTGTGCCTGATATCTCTGAAGTTTCAGCTACTGAATTAGTGCTTTGCTTCACATTATAATTTCATTTTTCCTCACCACCTCCCTCTGTACTCCCACCCAACTCTGGAATTGGGACTTTTCCAGAATGACCCCTAGAGAAAGATGATACACCCCCCCTTTTCTTCCAGCATTTCCTATTTCTTGAGAGCGCCCCACCCCATCCAAACTTTGACCTCACCTATGGCTTCAGAGAAGTGACCAGACTCAAATGCTGTCTGTCACCCACCCCAACCAATCAGAAAAGGACTGCCATTTTATTTATAATCTTTTGCTATGCACCTCGTGAAGGTTACATCAGAATATGTAGAAAATTCACACTTGATTTCCCCAGTTGATTTCAAATTATTTCACAGAAGATACTGAATTGCTGGCACTTCAAAAACAATGTTTTCATCATCTAACATTAAGCTAGATTAGTTAAATCTTGACAGAAAAATGTTCACATTTCTCAAACGTTATATTCCCTAAATTATCACACGTGGTATGGTGGATGTCATTGTTTTTGGCCTAAAATCACTCTTATGTTGGGGAATGACTCCTTACTCATCCCCAACATGGTCTTGTGGGACTGTTGTCCACCCCATGACTATGGAGGTGGGCCTTTGGACCTGGTCTGGCCAATCATAGCATCCCTGTCCCTACCCTTGGTTTAAGGGTCAGGCACATGAAAGACTAAGCCAAAGCAGGGTGAATCAGAATCCTTCCAACAGGCATGAGATAAGGAAGCTGGAGTGAGGCACAGTCCTCTCTTCCTTTTGGAAGGGAGGCTGCCAATTGTTGGGTTTCTTTCCCATAACTTGGAGGGAGTCTTTCTATGACAGGTGAGAGAAAGGCCAATAAGCAAAGAGAAACAGAGGTAGAAGAGCCCAAAAATAGAGTGGGGGGGAGGGGGAGCTTGATAACATTATTTAAGCCTCAGAGAACAACTGTTCCTGAAGCAAGCTCATCTTTGAACATCCCAAGGCAAGAGATTGTCTTGTTCACCACTGCATCATCATTCTTAGCATACACTAGGGGCTCAATCAATATTTGTTGAATGGTTAAATAAAGAAGTCAACAGACATTCCTTTTGTTTGAGTGAGTTATTTCTATTTTCTTGAAACTAAAGGTACCCTGACTAATGCACCCACCCAGGTGAATCTCAGCATCGCCCATGAACATTCTCATCTCTGCGATAACAGACCTGCAGCAGCGGAAGAAAAACATATAGAAGTGAAAAGTGAGCCATGAGTTCATTTCCCAAATGACAGGAATGTTAAAATAACAGATTTTTTTTTCTGTCAAATTGTGTAGGAAGATACAAAGCCATTGTAGGGCAGGATAGACATTTTATAAGGTGTTCATTTATGATACTTTTGCAATTTGGCATATGGGGAAATGCCCAGTGCTATTTTATCATCTACAGCACCTTTAGCTTAGGTGTATTTGTACTAACAGAATGTCGTGTTCAACTAGTTCATTACACCTGGAACTTTATGTGCTCTTTTATTAGCTTAAATCATAAAACTAAGTAGAATGTTACCAGGTACGTATATGCACTGGTTTTTAGTCAGGGATGCAGGTCAGAATCACCTGTACAGCACTTGACATTTTTTTTATGCCTGATTTAGTTATGTCTGGGGTGAATTTGGGGCATTTAGTATGTTTGGGACGTACCCTTGTGATTAAGTCCCACTCTACAAATCTTCCCAGGACACACCATAAGCTAAGCTTAACACTCTTGCCATCCCTTAAGGCAATCTCTTTTCCAAAGACTGACTGACTTTTTCATTTTATTTCTTCTTGGTAACTCTTTCTCAGTAGACAGCTGCCTGTATGACATTCTTTCTTAATAGAGTAAACATTTTCATTCAATAAACATTTACTGAGTGCTTAGTATTACCATATAACCCAGTAGGCACTGATGATAAAAAGGCAGGTTCCTGTCCTCAAAGAGCTCACACCCAACTGAAGGAAGACAGATACATAAACAGAGAAGTGTAATAAAGTGTTACACGTGCAAGGACAGAATTGTGTGAAAGGCACAGAGAGCAAAGCGGCTCTACTACAGAGTGTCATAATCTAAGGCGCACACACTGAGTAGTTGGGAAATGTGTGGCATGGCAGAGTGGTCATTCATGCCTTGTGGTTATTAATCTATAAGGTGACTCTGGAATGTGTCAGGTCAGACCAACCGGTTCAGACTTACCATGTCCCCAGCCAACAGCTCCTTCCCTAGGCCCAGTCCTTGGAGACAATACTTCCCAGTTTCATTTTATGGCTCCTCTGCCCCAGAGTAGTAAGGGCATAATCAGACCAGGACAAGGGGAGGAGGGGCTGACTGACTCTCAATATCCAACTCTATTGCCCACCCCTGGGAGGACAGCCCTCTGTTAGCTCCCCTGAATACTGAAGAACCAAGGTCTGGCTGGAGTCCATGAACCCCATGCCTGTCAGTCATTTGCAACCTTCTTCAACCTCTACTTTTTACTTAGTAACAGTTTTTGCCCATAAGCAATCTGCCATAAACATTTAATATATCATGTAAATTTGGGGATGGGGTATTTTTTCAATATCATGTATTATTTTTAAGTTCATGCCTTATTTTAAGTTCTGTTCCTAAAAGCCTAAACAATCCATATTTTAAATCAAAATAATTTAATCTTCTTGTATATCCTGTTTAGAGAGAGCAGGGGAAGCAACACAAGAGAAGAAAAGGGAAGAAACGTGAAACGTCTATTGAAGCAAGTTGCTTGAGTGTTAATAAGAATGAAACTAGCACCTAGAAAAAACATCAAAATGTTAAAAGCAGCTGCTTGGAGCAATGGGTCATGGATGATATTTTTGTCTTCCTCTTATTTTTCTGTTGTCCTCTAATGGGCACATTACATTATAACATAAAAACAAAAACAAACAAACAAAAAAAATCCCTAGTTTTCAAAAGAAACTCACTTTAGTTGTTCTACAGGTTGCATTTTTGCTTCTTCTTTACGAGATAAAATGTTTCCATTTTATTTACTAATTTCTATGGTAGTCTTTCCTCTGTGGATGCTCATCTGGAAGAGAAATGAATAATGCCATTAAATGTTCTATATATCGACCAATGATGGTCTTTGGTCAGATTTCCAGCTTATGCTAACTTCCAAGGTGACAGCTGAATTGTCACTCTTCTCCAAAATCCAAAGAGTCCACAGCCTTGGTCACAGGTCAGGCATCCTCTGTATAAATACAAGGTTTACTCTACCCAAAGGTCTGTCTGAAGCCTCCCTTTTCTGTGAAGATTTTTGGAGCTATCCAGGCCACTGAACTATTTCTTTTTGGAACTTCTATTGCATTATATGCATCACATAAGTTTTATTTATATAATCCTACATTCTGTAATTGTTTCATATGATAGTCTTCACCTATAAAGCATTATTGCTTACTTACTGTGTGCTAGAAACTGTGTTAGCATTAAGGAGAATGAGTAGGATGGATTGCAGAAAACAGATATTTAGAATAGAGTGTGATAAATAATAGCAGTTTATAAAAATGCACAGTGCTTTGCAAATCCAGAAAGGGAGTACCTTACCCTTTGCCCATCCAGATTGTCATCTGCAGGCTATGGAGCAGCAATCTTCCCGTTTTTCCACCCTACACCTTGACCACCAGCCCCAAGAAGTTGCCATGGGTTTGTGAGAATCCAGCACACCCACTGGCACAGTGGTTGGAAGCAGAACAAGCTTGCTTACTCCTTCTCTCCTCAAGTTTTCACCCATAATCAAAGATAGCAGGTTGAGTCAGGGCTTGCTTCTTTGGAAGGCTTATTTACGGCACCCCGATGCTCTGATTTGATGGCAGGTTCCTTTTTTCCAGTTTCTTCCTTCCATGTGGCCATCTAGAGTGCAGTATGATTTGGGATGATGACCAGGAGTTTTGACAAGGCTCAGGATGGGTGTCTAGCCTGGGCTTTGTGATCCAACTCAGAATCACGCTGCAACATGCAATGATGTCTGCATCCAAAGTCCAACTAGCAACTCACTGCATTCCCTATCTGTTTATCTCCCTCTGGAAACTCATGAGGAAGTGTGGCTGTCATTTGGAGTAGATTTGAGTATTCTGAACACCCCTTTCATAATACTGTCAACATCCTCCCCAATTTCTAACACTGGCTGTTTTGGGTAGAGATTGGGTCTTAAATTTATTTTATAGTCACCTAAACAGCAAACAGAGAATTAGGTACATAAGGGATGCTCAATTAACAAGATATTACAACTTGGTAAATGGAGAAATTCTCTCTGGATCAGATCTTCATATATTAATTGAATCTAGTTTCAGTTATAAGATGCTGCTAAGATAATATTTTTTAAAAGTAAGTTTTGTGAAAAAAAAAAAGAGATAGATATAATATACTAAGATAAAGGTAGAAATTTCTGGAAGTATGAGGGGTTATAATGAGCCAGTGATATGGGCTGTGTATCAGAATCTCCCATGATGTTCTTTTTAAATTCCTAAGACCTAGACCTTCCTCTAGAGATTCTAATTCAGGAAGTGGGTTGGCCTAGAGCAACTGTACTTTTCGAAGGCTCTATAGATACATGGCTAGGACTGTAAGCCATTGTCCCTAATTTAAAAACGAAAGAAAGAAATCCAGGCACCAACCAATGCATCTGAAATGAGCCTGGTCCTTCACCTTTGTCAATTAAAAAAGGTTACATTTTTTCTTAGTAAAGCTATCACCAACTAGGTGCCCCAAGAAACTCTAAGGGTTGGTTTGGAAGCATTTAACTGTTTTTCCAAGTTGTTTTTTTCCCTTTTGTTATTTTAAGGAGATGCAACCACCAATCACCCTGAAACTGACCAAGCCTCACCACAAGAGCTGTGCCCATGACCTTTGCCTTATTTTTCATGCTAAGATCTCTCCAGGAGGAGCTTAGGCCTCATTACCAAAACCTGCAATGTGTGTGGAAACATGTTTTCCAACTGAACCTACGCAAGTGAATACCCACCTCTCCCTTTTGAATATTCATTCCCCATCCAAAATAAAGGTCCCTGCTTCCTTTTGTTCAGGGATGCCATGACTTTGGAAATGATTCCTCAGGATCTCATATTTGCTGCAAATACACTTTACTTTGTGAGACAACTTCCACTGGTGTAGAGTCTTATTTAACTCATCAGGAAGAAAACCCATTTGGTTCAGTAACAAAGCTACAGTTGCTCAAACATTTAGAACTTTTCTTTGGGAAGTTTCATCAAAGACGATTTAAGAGCCACTCAAGATAATGTTTATTACTTAATGCTTGTGTAAACCTACGCTGCTATGTTTATTTTGTTAAAAATTGATCACCACCTTAGGACAGAAATTTAGAGTCAGAGGTAATCACCCCTTCCCTCCACTCCTGTTATCTGCTCCCCATAGTGAATGCTCAATAAGGCCCTACTGGATGAATGAATGAATGATTCTGCTTCCTCATTTTTACAGAGGAGGCTCAGATTAGTTGGGCCACTTGCCCACTGTCTCACTGATAGTTTGATGGCCACGTTGGGACTGAAAACCAGGTCAGCCCTGCCACTGACTCCTCCTGTCCTGCCACATGCTTTACTCACCTCTAAACAACTGTTGATTGTTCCAAAAGTTAAATTCATCCTTCAAGACAGCTATGAGCTTCCACATAGAGTATTAAAAACAATGGACTGCACAGGCTTTAAAAGCAATTCTCAAAAAATAAACAAAAATACTTGGAGTGGCAGCAACACTACATGAGTGAAATGCCTTCCAAAGGGACTACTTTGGAAGGGACACATTTATTTTTACATACAGATTCTAGTTTCTTAAAACTCAGTCTTTGATTTCATATTTCTAAGTCGCACAACGTTGCCCTCCACTTATAGGTGTTCCAACGAAAGGCATCAATGTGCCAGCTTTAGTTTGCTAGTTTCCTTCAGGCCATTATCTCACTGGACAAGTTTGGCTCAGATCATCCTACAAAGCAAAAAAAAAAAACTAACTAAACTTTGATCTGTAATTGGTGTCTCTGTTTTCACATCACACATTTTTAGATAAGACTGCCCGACTGCCTACCTAACTGCCTTTCGTAAACCATCATGTAGAACCAAGAGGAACTGTGGTTTCAGGCTGCCTTCTCACCACACCCCCTTGTTAAGCCACCATTGAGAAAACAATTATAACAATGAGACAGCGTAAGACGGCTACTATTGTTGACCAATCTCCCTTCAACAATCAGAAGGTTGGAGTAGGACTTTGGTCTTAAATAATAATTTTGTTTTACAACACAATCTTTGCTGCTATCATGTCTTCAAACAGAAAATAACACAGAATTCAGGTAAACAAAGAAGTAGATAAAATGAAAGTTTTCCCAACTATATTGAGATGGGCTTTTTTGGATAAAAGAAAAAAAATGAGTACTAAACTCTAAGAAAGGAAAAAGATTTTTACAGAGATCACAGTTTTTTACTGATATGACCAAAGTGAGAAAATAGATCCTCTTTAAACAAAAGTAAAACTTGTGTGAGGTTCTGTGCCATTTGAGAGACTCTCTCTGCTTTCTGTTAAGCTTACTTCTCGTCCTAGAACAGTATCTTCCTCGGAGCACAGCCAAACTATCAAGGTGGGTACATCAGCGCGTATATCTAAATGGACTGGCAGACAATAGGGGTTGTTTCCCTCAGAAGTGTTTAATTCTTCCCTTCCAGAGCTATAAATTCTGCTGAATATCCCTCCACTTTTATTCTTACCTTCAGTATGCTCTATTCATGCAAACAACACTTGATAGCTGTTTTAGCTTGGAGCGGAACTCAACATTTGTTGAGTCTCTAACTATGTACAAGATGCTGTATGATTCTGGAGCAGATGAAAAGACAAATATCTGATTTCCTCTCCATTCCACTCAAAAGATCAATCTCAAGTCCCTTTCAAGTTTTCGTGGATCTTAAAGTAATGTTTCTTTCACCCCGGAATATATCTCTGGACTAAAACTGCTTAGTTATTAAACCATGAAATTTAAAGCTAAATTTTAGATTGCGGGAAAGTATACTGTGTATCCAGAAAGCCCAGGGGACAGTTAAGTGGGAGAAATCAAATTTCTTAAATTTAGTGGTTTAGTTTATATTTTGTAGCATGAGATTATGTATGTAATGTTGTACGACGGTGAGCCTTTTGGATTGGTGTGGGAGGTGAAGTAAAACGTCCCTTCCCTCGCGGTCACCTCTGACTAGGTTGTGCAAGCACCCTAGTGTCTAAGGAGTTGGGACTCTCTGTTCATTGTCAAGACAAGAAACCGCACCGCTACGTGCATGATCGTGTGAATGAATACTCAGCACCTCCAACTCAGATTCACGGCTAATGAGCTAGATTCTGAATTTTCAAGGACCAATTGTGTGGCCTCTTTCTTGCGTGCTGCCTTTCTTTTTTAGCAGTTTGATTATTTGTTCACACCTCCAGGAGAAGAAGTGGAGAAAGAAAATTAAACATAAATTCACCAACTTTTTTCAACTACATCCTTAATCTTGCCAAGTTCTTTGGTCCCAAGGGGGCTTGTGGGAGGGCACGGAGCACTCTGGGGGAGCCATCTTTTGCTGTGCCGTCAGAAAATATAACACAGGGCACACATCCTCACATCAGGACGAAGTGAATCCTCTTTATACAAAAAGACAGTAACCTAAGTAAATATTTTACTATGGACTGCAAAAAAAAAAAAAAAAAAAATCCTGGCTAAAATCAGGATCCAACCATCTGAAAGTTTCGGTTACCCAAGTGCTGAGCATTGGCAGAGAGACTGCAACACTGTATGTGGGTGTCTGAGGGTCGTAGAGAACCCACGGCTGTATTGGGTCTGTTGCCTCCTTAAACAGGTAGCCTTAAACTAAGAGGCATGAAATTTTGTTTGTTCTTGATGACTTTCATATAGTTTGCTGGCACCATTTTGCAGAGCTTCTTAGGAGGCATCTGAAACTAAGGCCATACAGTCAAGCCAGTATTTCCGATGGTGTGTGAGTGCAGCCATGAGAAACTGAAAACACACCCATGCACAGCTTTTGTTTACCGGTGACGGCTTAAGAAACACAGAGCCCCCAAGCGAAACTGTGAAGTAGAGGAGATTTCTCTTGACATAGGCCCACCTAGCTGTTGAATCCTCCTCTGTCCTGATGATACTGTGTCCCCCTCCCCACCCACCATGTCACAGTGCCTGGCTGTTCTCCCCAGCAAAACAGAAGAGGGCAATCCATCAGTGTGAGTGAGATCCAGTCCATATGTGACAAACTTAATATTTTCCACCTCTTCCAATCACCCTCAGTATACAAGTGCAAACCCCTTAGCATGACTCCCCTGCAGGCCCCTCCACCCTCATTTTCTCCTCTCTGTCCCGTCTCCATGCCTGGAACACTCCACCCCTGACTATCTCCCACTCAGCTCTTATGATTTCCTCCAGGAAGCCTGCCTTGACCCCACAGCCTTGGTCAGTTCTGCCCCTCAATACCTTTCCTAGAGCACCTGTGCTTCTCCTTGGAAAGTCCCCATGTCGTAGGTTCTTCAGTTCTCCGAGTGATATCATGTTCCCTTCTGGGCTGTAAGCCTGTGACTCTCTGAACTCTTCCCATAGACATGTCTATTGCTGCATCCCCAGAACAGAGCCTGGCCCACAGCAAGTGCCAAATAAATATTTGACGAATGAATGATTTAATGAGTTAATCTAGTCCAGATATCTACACTAATACCGTTATCTTTAGAGACTCTTATATCTTTAAACTCCTCAGGAGGCCTTCAGGTTTTTACCCCAGACCAGCTGCTCCCACAAGGAGAATACATCAGGGCCATAACCAAGTCTAAGATGCTGGCTTTAAAATAGACCGCTTGAACATCCTTACCTAGAGTTCGTCTTAATTCTGGGATTACATTTAGCAGAACTTTGATGCCAGTAAAAGAATTTAGAGAGTCTTGTAAAAAAGATAGGGCCATTATTCATAGTCTCCCTTTCATTTATTACTGAATGTGATTCATATAACCCAATATTCTATGGCGAATCTAATGATTACAAGTCTTCTATCTAAAAAAAGGCTGAAAGACAGAGAGACTGAATAAATTATTTCATAGGAAAAATTCAAGTTAAAATATCTAAATGAAGACAGACAGAAAGAGACAGCTAAAAGAATTCCTACATCTGAAATTTTTTTAACAATTAAAAAAATTCAAAATACACTTTTTATACTCAGAATATAATTCAATTAAAAAAATGAAAATTATAGCTTTTGCAATTTTTTAATTTTAAGAAATAAGCTCTGTGAATTATACAGAATTATATTTCCCATAATAGCTAACAGTTCAAGTAAACTGCCTCTTTGAAATATAGGTTTGTATGTCTGTGTAGCTCTCTAACACAACTAAACGGAATATGCTACTTATAAATATGATTGTCATCACTGTTTAAAAAAATGAAAATTCAGATAAAGACCACAAAAAGTACAGTTATCTAGATGGTAAAAGAATAAAAAGACAAGCCATAGACTGGGACAAAATATTTGCACATCACATACTGATAAAAGACTTATACCCAGAATATATAAAGAACTCTCAAATTCAATAATAAAAAATGGGATAGACACTTCACAAAAGAAGATATATGGATGGCAAATAAGCATCTGAAAGGATGTACAATATTATTAGTCATTAGGAAAATGCAAATTAAAACCACAATGAGATATCACTACACACTTTTTAGAATGGCTATATTAAAAAGACTGAGCATTCCAAGTGTTGCCAAGTCAGTGGAGGAACTAGAACTCTCATACATTGCTGGTAGGCAGGCAAAATAGTACAAGCACTTTGCAAAAGGGTTTGGAAGTTTCTCAAAATGTTAAATATACACCTGCCATATGACCCAGCCCAAGAGAAATGAAAGCTTATGTCCACACAAACACGTGTATGCAAATGTTCATAGCAACTTTACCTGTAATAGCCCTAAAGTGGAAACAATCACATGGCAGAACTTCAATATAATTGAGAGAAAAAAGCCAGAAGGAAAAAGTACATATGGTACTATGAAATCCTAGAAAATACAAACTAACTAATCTATAGTGGCAGAAAGCAGATCAGTCGTTTCCTGGAGATGGTAGGGGAAATGGGGATGGGCAGGAGGGATGGATTACAAAGAGACAGGAGAAAATTTTGGAGGGTAGTAGATACGTTCATTATCTTGATCATGGTGATGATTTCATGGATGTATACATATGTCAAAACTTATTAAATCGTACACTTTAAATATATGCAACTTATTATATGTCAATCATACCTCGATAAAGCTGTTGAAAATGAAAAAAATAATAGGTAGTTGTGGTCAGTATTTGTGGTTTGAGTGGAGCCTGAAGAACAATCAATATTTAACCAAGATGGTATTTAAAGACCAGGTGTGTATAATAAGTTAGTGATGATGTCCTGAAAAGTGTGAGTTCGACCTTCAAATAATGGCTAACATTTTTCGCGGCTACCGCAAGGAAGTTTCCTGGTTTATTTTTACTTCATCGTTACTAAGTTGCAAACAAGGTGTATTTATTTTCTTGGTGACCAATGAAATAGTGGCCATGTCCTCCCTAGGATGCTTTTAACCACGACAGCTCTGCCTTCCATGTCCTAGGATGTTTCACTAAAAGAAATTTGTGAATTTAATACAGAAATTACATGTATCACATATTTCATTTGAATTTTTGAGATGGCTGCAAATGAATTTTTCCTTGTCTACCAGTTTTATGGTACTAAATAAATCTTCATTTCTTCATTCATCCTTGAAGACATCATTTAACTTTAATTATCCACATACACAAGCCACAGTCAATATAATAACAAAAAGAAATAAGAATGATCAGGGCAATATATAGTAATGTACTGGGATTTAGCTCCCAAATTTCTTAAAATATAACATCTGAAGGTACAATAACTAGTCTACCAATCCTTAAAACAGCTTCTTAAGAGAAATATCATGGACTTCTGATCTAAGATAATGACCGAGCATATGTATTTGCCTATCCTCCTTCCCAAGACCCTATTGAAATGGCCATAAAGAAGTAAAAAAGGAAGAAAAAAAAAGAATAAGCCTGTAAGAGTAAAGAGAAAGGGAAAGATCATCAGCATATGACAGAGATCAACAAATATCTGGATGTTGGGAAGAGGAAGGGAGCGTGTTGATGGAGAAACAGCCCTGATTATCCCCAAAGGGAAGGGTTCCAGAGTCAGCATTCCAAGTAGAGCCCTAGGGAGGCTATGGGCTCTGAATCTACAGGTATGGAGGGCAAAGGTCAGAGGTGGACCCGAAAACTGGGCACTTAATTCAAGGTCTCTCTAGAGAACTGTTGTACTCATCATCCCTATCTCCACCTCCACTCTTCAGTGCAGAACAACACCCTTACACGCCACCCTGACATTTATCCCCCTGCTCTTTTCTAAAGAAATGAAACAAACTGATATTCCAGGATGCCAGGTCATGCCCCAGAGTAAACTTTCCCCAATTCTGGAAGTTGGAAGTCACCGGAAGCCTGCCAGTCATTACATCCTGTCTCGTTGTCTAAGTATGAACGTCAACCTAGGATCACAGAATGTATAAGTAAAATCAACAACACAAAACAGAAGGACCAAATGAACAGCCCTCAAAAGGAACAGGGAGAACTTGAGAACCAGAAGAGAACTAGTTAAAATTTTTAATCAGGATCCTCAGGGCTACCAATGAAGATATTGCATCCATAAAATAAGAATTGGAAGCCATCAAAATAGTAGATTGGAACAAGAAGTCAGATGATTCAGAGAGAGAATGAGAGAGAGATCTCTGTAAAGGAAGTAGATTCTTTGTAATATAATGATTAAAAAACAGGATATTTTTGAGGATATGCTGAAAACACATTTGTCTTTTAGGATGGAAATCTTCTCCTTCAAGTGGCACAACGATCTCACCTGGCTTTGAGCCTGTAGAGAACATGCAGTGAACAGTATTCACAAAGTCATAGCAATGCAAATGCTGATAGTTCAATCAACATATAAATGCAATACAGGAAAAATAACTTGACACACGATAAAAATTAATGCTATCGGCTTTGACAGCATGAAGTGTACATTGTCAGAAAGAGGGAAGCAGAAGAGAAGGAGTAAACATGGAAGGAAGTCTAATAAAGTTGTATCCTCTTCTTTCATAGGGTAGAGTCAAGAGACTGTCTAAAAAGGTAGCCGAGTGAAAAAGGAAAAATGGTAGAGAAGCAGCAAGTAGAGACCTAATTATTTACATTTAAAATGATATATTGGCATCTAATTAGGGAGAATGCATTGAGCTATATCCTCATCTTTCACAGCAGGGACCTTTTAGACACTGTCTAAAATTGCTGAGACATAGAGGAGGAAGCCTATTATTTAGAGGTGGAATGACAACTACCTGAAGAACTGAAAGCAGCCACGCATAAGGGTAGATATTTACCTCTGGGGAGTGGGAGTGATGGGTTAAAGGCCAGGAGACTTTTTTCCCACAAAAAATCCTTCTGGAATATTTGGATTTTTTACCATGTACTTGATACACATATTTAAAATTCTAAGGTGAGTACATATAGTTCACACTGAAATAAGCAGGATCTATTATCCATCAAATACTATGAGAGACTTTCATGACTTGGGCAATTTCGCATACTCTATCTCATTTATCTACACCTGGGGCGGGGGGTGGGGGTGGTAGGTGCCGCTATCCTCTTGTATCAGTGAGAAACCAAGACGTGGTGTGTTTAGATGGCTTCCCGTGCACATAGGTGATGAGTGGCAGAGGGAAAGCCTGAGCTGGAGTCTTCTGGTGCCAACTCCAATGCTCTTTCCTCTGAACCAGCGGTCCTCAAAAGTTTGGTTTCAACACTCCTTTATACTCTTAAAAATTATTAAGAAGCCCAAAGACACTTTTATGTGGATCATATCTATTGATATTTACTGTATTAAAAGTTAAAACTGAGACCTTTTAAAATATTTATTTATCCATTTAAAGACAAAATTAAAAACTCGTCTGGTAATATAAATATTTTAATAAAAAGAACCAGTTCCCAAAACAAAAAATAGTAAAAACAGAGGCATTGTCTTAAATATTTATAAATCTCTGGATTGGAAGAAGACAGCAGATTCTCATAATTGCTTCTGCAGCCATGCTGTTGCGATGGCACATGTCAAATGCCTCAGGAAGATCCCACTGTACACATTAAAAGGGCAAATGATGTCTTAGTATAATTAAGAAAATAGTTTTGACTTTGTAAACCCCCTGAAAGGGTCTCAGGGACATCTAGGGGTCTCCAGATGATACTTTGGATTCTACTCCTTCAGGAAGCTTTCCATGGTCTCCACAAGAAAAATTCAACAACTTCAGTGTTGTTCCCACAATTCATTTCTTCAACCTCAAGTTAGTCTTAATTTTATTATTTGTATAATAGTTGTTGACAAATCTGTCTCTTCTACTAAGCTGTAAACTCATCTGTGTTCCAGCCCCCACCTAGTGCCTAATACCTAGGAAATACCTAATAAACGTGGGGTAAATAAATAAATGAAGCCCAGAAATGTACTTCAGCAACTAAAGAACAATAGTATGAACTATGGTGCCCTGATAGAGAGGTAGGGTAACCAAACTAGAATACAGTGACACTATTAAGAAAAGAAGCTAGTAAGTTAAACTGAGTGGGTCTGAATCTCACCTCTGCCACTAACTAGCTTTATGATTTTTGAGCAAGATACTTACTCTCTCTACATCTCAATCTCCTCTTCTGTAAAATAACTCTACTTATAGAGTTACTGAGATGATGAAATGTGATGATTTATATAAAGTAATTACAATTACATACAATGCTTGACAAATGAAGAGCACTTATATTTGTGATTACTTCTGTTGTTGAATGGGAAAAGCTGTCGCTCTCTCTACCTCCGCCATTTGACCAAGAAGCGGGGCTAAAAAGGGAAAAAAATACTTACCTTGGAAGAGGAACTTGCTCAATAAGTATTTATTCAATGAATTCTAAAACATAAGATACCAGATTCTGAATTGAAGCGAATTTCCTCTAGCTAACTTGGAACTAGTAAATCATAGACCACAGGGAAAAATGAGACTAATGACAATAGGTGATTAGGGAACAAGAGGTGAAGCATACAATCCAGGGATGTTTGTATAGACTTTTTATAGTGCTTTGATACTTTGAAAACGATTTCAATAGTGGTAATCAATCCACTTGTTTGGATCTTAGTAAATACATGAAGGCTCTTAAAATAGCACTATATTCTGAAGTCTGCTTTTAATGTCATTGGAGGAAGATAGTGTCTAACAATGGCTTAGGACAGTTCTTACCTAGAGCAATTGGAAATAATGCCATACATTTTGAAGACAGGTTTCTTAGTTCAGCTTTATCCTATACCTATTGAGTTACACTGAGAATAGTTTATTGCAGTCAATGCATACTTGACTCCTAATTTTAATGATGCATAGTAGTGCTGAATATTCACTCACATTGTATACACCCAGATGTGCAAAGAAATGCAGCTTCTTTATTTCATGATAACTTTTCAGATTTCCTCATAAGTCCCCACATCGTTGGGGAATTGGAGAGGGTGGGGGTGGCCAGTGGGTACATATTTTGTTTAATATGCAGATGTCAATTCTGTCCAGTCATTTGCACTGCCTCTTCAGATAACTCAGCTTCTGCTGGGATGACCTTGCATTCAGAAGTTGGCTCCCTCCTCTGTTCCTCTCTAGGAAAGCTTCTGGGTGGAGGAAAGGGGGCTGAGACTTCTGCATCCTTATAGAAGCTTAGGGGAGATGCAGAGGGGCTGCTCTTTGGACTGGTGACTGCTGAGGTGTGACAGGTGCTGGTTTTTGTAGGTGAAAACTTAGTTTCCAGCACTGGAGTCTGTGGTCCACGTCATTTGCCTCTAAGTCTTCACACTCTTTAGCCTCTCCTCTCCATCCTTAAGCCTCTGCTGGTCTATAAGATCTTTCTGCACCCCTCACTGGGGGGCCCCTTTAAGGTCACATATGTGAGCAGGAGGAAGCAGTTGCTCATCTGTCGACCCATACTGTCCTCCCCTCCATGCCATCTCCCTCACACCATCTTGGATGTGCGTCAAGCCAAAGGCTGGAGCTTTTTCTGGAAGCCACAGCCTCTTCTACACTATCCTCAGAGAAGTAAGCCACTAGTCCAAATGCCCTTCAGCTTCCACGTATCTCTCTGGATGTTTCTAAAACCTTACTTACTAAGCTTTCAACCTTACATGGGAGATACGGGTGAGAGTTTGATATCTGACCTCCTCAAACTCCTTGTCTTCCTTCTCTTGGACCAGAAGGGGCAGGCTGCAGCCTTTCTGCTTCCTGTATGTCATATCCTCTTTTCTCCTTAATCAGCCATCTTAAGGGGAAGGGCTATCCTCTCTGCACTATAGAAGAAAATCTGTGATTTGAATTCTCATGGCTTAGTCTTGATAGTTAAAAGAAATTTGGATAATTCTTTTTTTCTAGACAAAATCTGGCTTAAATGATCATTGCCTTTTTGAAAATCCAATTTTGATGTCAGAGGCTAAATACTAACCCTTCCAGCCCTTTGTATTCCTTCTATAACATTCCTAAATCCTTTCAAGGCAAATGGGTGCTTCTGGAAGAATAAGAAAAATATATGAGAAAATGTCATTAATATATTTCAAAAATATCCCGCACTACAACTGATTGTCATTATTCCAAATCCAGGCAATTTTAATGAACATTAAATTGCATATTAACTACTGAGAGTCTTCTATCTGCTTTTGAAAGGCTGAAACAAAGCATAAAAATTGTTAGTAGAAAGCAGAACCAATTCTCTGGGAGTTTCGAAACAAAAGAAATGCTTGCTGAATATAGGAATACTTTTTAAGAATTCCCCTAGAATTTCATAATTCCAATCAGCTAAACAGATAGTTGATGTTGGGTGACCCAGCATTACCTTAAATTATTTTTTTCAAAACTAGGTTCATAATCTTTCTTTAAAAAAAATCTAGCTTTCTTTAGCTTTAAATCTTGTTAATGATACCCCATTTCTCCCAGCATGACAATCGTCTTCAACCAATTTCATTCAAACCACATTTGCTACACGAATGGCAGGTACTGTGTTAGCCATTGTGGCATGTCTAGGGCACAATCTCTGCTCTCAGAAAATTTCTCTATAATGTCCTCTATCTAATCAATCACTAAGTTGTATAGATATTTCCTTTGAAATGTGTCTCATGTTTTCCTCTTGTTCCTCTTTTCTACTGTCACCATCTCCTCATATCTGAATCACAGCCATGGTAGTTCAATGCCCCACCCCCTCCACACCACCCTCCTCCTGCCACCCAGAACACAACACCATCCTCAGTTATTTCTTGTCCCCAATATTACTGGTGCTTAAAAAACACTTATTAGATTTAATTCAGTTTTCCAGTCCCCACATAGACGTCTCTGACCAGCATAAGAACTGTATCCAGAGGTAAGGAGAGGACCATCTATAACATCAATGTTATTTCATTCATGTGAAGCAACCATCAGTGCTTGCCCTCTACTCCAGTGGGTCGTCCCACTACTGCCATGACAGGCTAACAACACTGGGTCAGGTAGATCACTCTTTGGATTATTCTGACATTTTTAAAACTTCTTTTCTTCATCTTTCTATGGATGCCTTATGTATAATATAATAATTTCTTGGTGCCCTTTCCTTCAGTGTTTTGTGTCAGTCACAAACTTAATCCTATGAAAATGTCTTTGCTATTAATTTCGTCCTTATATGTCTTGAAATATTGGAAAAGCAGTGTTAGGGAACACTGGCATTATTATTTTAAAGACTGCAATGTAGTGTAATTAATGGTCATTTTCCTGACTAGGGGAGGGGGCAGGGTGTTCAGTGTCCAGGCTCCAGAATCAATTCCACCTCAGAGAATGCCTATTCCAACCTGGCTCGGGTGTGAGTTCTTAGGTCATTGTGAAGGACACAGAATACCACTTAAATCTCTTCAGAGAAAGAGTTGTGTTTTGCTCAGATGCTACAACTGTTGGTAAATAAGCTTGTTTATATTTATTGAATGGAGGGAAAGTCTTTCATATCTACTGGCTCTCTGGGTTAGTGGGGGTAGAAAGCAAGGAAGATTCTAAAGGGAAGCCTGCTCTTTTCTTTTATAAAGAGAAATGTGGAAAAGGAGGAACTAAAGACTGAGAAATTGCTGGGGCGCAAGAAGCTGCAGTCCCCAGTGTCAGGGCTCCTCTGCAAGCCCCACCAGGCAGTTTCAGTCTTGTCGAGAGCTGTTTATTATCCTTTTGTGCACTCTGATGCTTTTTCCAATCTTTTTTGATAAGGTTTTTAATATGTAAGTAACATAAACATCATACAGAAAAAAAATACAAATAGAGATGAGAAAGAAAATCAGCAAAATTTATCACTTTTACCTAATAACTATAGACGCTTTCTAGGCTATTTTTTCTCTCATGTATATGGTATATGCCTCAATATTATTCTAGCCCCTAGTTAATGTTTGTTGGACAACTGAACTAATTGACTGATTAAAGGCTATAATCATACAGTTATACAAGTTTGTGCTCTTTTTTTCCACTTTAATTAACATAACCATTTTATTTTTCAATCTTGGTCTATAGTCATTGCCTTCATTTTTAATGGTTTTGAAAAGTTCCATTGAGTGGATATGCCACAATTTACTTAATAATATCTATATACTTGGGAAACATTTACATTTTTCTCCAGTTTTTCTATTATAGAAAAATCACACTGTGATGACAAGCTTATTCCACTTTTTGTGGGCCACTTCTTTTGGATAGATTCTCTAGATTAGGGGTAGGCAACCTTTTTCTATAAAGGGCCAGATACTAATTATTTCTGGCTGTGCAGGCCATATGGTCTCTGCCTCAGCTACTCAGCAATGCTGATGTAGTCCAAAAGCAGTCATAAACAATATATAAAGGAATGAGCATGTCTATGTCCAAATGAAACTTTATATATGTCCAAAGAAATTTGAATTTATTTAGTTTTTAATGGGTCATGAGATGTTATTCTTTTTTGATTTTGTTTCAGTCATGTAAAAAATGTAAAAACCATTCTTAGTCCACAAGCTGTACAAAAATAGGCAGCAGATTAGATATGACCAGCTGGCCTATCGTCTGCCCTGGAGTCTAGGGATTTTTGGGTCAAAGGATACACAATCAGCCAGATCCTTGCTGGTGATTTTGATGGTTAGTTTCAACCATATTTCTTGGTTCAACCATATTTCTGAGTTCAGGCACTTAAATAGTCAGTGTTTTCATTCTGGACGACATAATTATTAAGAGACTATGCAAAAGAACTACTCTTGCAGTTTACTACCTCTGGCAGTTAACCATTTTCTTAAAATCGACTTAGGATGACAAGACCATATGAGAGGTCATCTGGTCCAACCTTCTGCCATGGCCATCTGAAGCAAGAAAAGCTCTGGTTTTAAAGGTGTCCAGAAGGAGCACTCCAGTATTTCATCTCTAACCTTCATCTTCCCAATTCAAACAACATTTCATTCTAATTCTTCAGTTGAGCCTGAGAACACCTGGCCAACCGCCACCTTCAAATACAGAGGCAATTATTAAGTTAATCCCTCTGCATTTCTTTCTCTATTCTGGGTTGATAATAATGAACAAGAACTATTTCCTTTTGTGGATTGTGAAACCCAAGGATAAAAGTGCCTTTTCTCTGATTGGATGGTGACTCAGAGAAAGGGAAAACCATGTTCCCTGCCTCTAGGGCTAACTGTCATGATCATAAATTAATATTTATTAAGCATCTACTGGTTGCATTCCACTGTGTGAGGCACAATGGCAATCAGTCCCATTCATTACTGTACACGTTTGTTTTTTTCAATTTATTAAATTGTGTCCTGGGTGATTAGATTGCTTCAGGCCATAAGTACAAAATTGAAAATATTCAATTAGGACACATATAACAAAGCAGTGGCAGTTAAAACACGACGCATTAAAATATCAGCTTTACAGTTACTAGTCTCAAAATCTAGCAGGAGCAGACGTACAAGATGTTCTGAAGGCCAGAAGACCTGGTCAGACCAAGAAGGGCAGTAAACTCTTTATAAAGAGGAAACCCTGTCCCCAGGTATCTATAGATGGAATTTGGGGCCCAAGATTTGTGATGGCTTATCTCATCTGCTAGAGCTTTTCTAAATTGTTTCTTAATTTTAAGATATGAAGAAGGTACACCTCCTGTTCTCATTCCAACTAAAAGTTAAGAATCTTTCAAATAAAAATACTCATTCAAGAACTCTTCTTTTTATCGCCCCCCCACATGCTCTAAGTAGTTTTGATGAGATGTTTGTATAAACCAGGCAACAAACTACATATGAAGAGAACAGTCACCTCTCTTTAAGGGAATGTCATAGAAGCTAAGGGCAAAGTTACTCATGGCCGAGGGTCGCTAACGGGTAGAGTGGTATTCCACAGAAATCATTCCAGGGAGGAGAGTTAGGAGGGGGGTTGCTTGTCTTTATCTTTATAAACAAAAGGAGAAGTCAAACGCTGGCTTAGTGAATACATGACTGGTTCTAAATCATATGGGGCTGTTAATAAATACTGCAGAGAAAAAAGGTAAATTCAAAATAGCTTTGACCAGATTTTTTAATGGTCAAAAATGATGAGATTTAATAGGGACATTTAATAGGATGAAATTTAGTAGAGACAAATATAAAAGGATATATCTAGAGGGAAAAGAAAAGTCAACCAAGAATGAAAATGCAATATAGGAACGGACCAATTAGGCCTCGAGATAATAGGAAAGAACTTGGGCTCATATTTGACAACGAACTGAATTAAATCAATAATAGAGTGTCACTAGAGATAAGCCAATATAAAGTCAGGATATTTTGATGTTTGCCATCATATCACGGGTTCAGATGTGCAAAAATCATTCTACATTAAACCCTAAAAGCATAATTCTGAAACAGTGCCTAAGAACCACCTGGAGATTCTTTAAAACAAAGACTCCACACCTAACACTGCAAATATAATAGGTTCTTGAGAAGGATCCTAAGAATCTGTATTTTAAACAAGCTTGCATCATGATTCATACACAAGTTGGTGTCTGGACCACACTTTGAGAAACATTACTCTAGAAGGTGATCAATTCTCTTTAGTCACTCTGTTTGCAGTTCAGGTATCTACTATTGGTATGTGGGACTGCTATGACTTTCAGCTGAGTAATCTGCTTACTGGGCTTTGTGCAGACCTGAGAATTAAGAGTAAATACATTCATGTGCAAGCCATCCACTTCTGTTTTTTCATTTCTCTAAAAATATAACTCTTTATTACAACAACTGCTCAAATGACATATACTATGATTTGAATATTTCTCTGTTCTCTAAGCTTCTTGAAAGCAGGGACTGTTTTTCTTCACTCTGGTGGCCTTAGCACAGGGGAGTTCAATTATATTTTTTGGTGGATGTTAGGCACAATGTTAATGATTTATTAATGCCAAAAGATAGGATATCTGATATATAACTTTTATCTATATTTAAAGAAATATAAATCTCTGAGTAACAGAGGTTTCCACTTACATTCAAGCTTTATCACTAGGAATAGAAAATTTTTTCTCGGTTATTCTTGTGCTCAGAATTCACCCAGTCCTACCTGCTCTGGCTGAGAGCTTCAGAGCCATTTCAGATTATCTTAACAATTGATTACAATTAATCATAGAGAAGGTATTAAGTGCCTTCTTAAGAACAACACTGTGTCTCTCTCCCCTCCCTGCACTTAACTCTCAGGCCATTCAGGTCTAAACCTGCCCTCTCTCGAGAAAAGACTGCTTTCAATTTCTCATGCTGTGATGCTATTGCCATATTTATTGTCTAAATTCCAAAGGTCCTAGGTCTTGTGCTTTCTTGTTCTCTTGGTTAACAGACCCTCTCTCTCTCACAGACACAGACACAAACGTTGGAGCACACAGCACTTTATTTTGCTTAATCCCCTTCTTCTCACCTCTCTTGTCTACTCTAATTAAATATCCTCCTACCCACTTATCAATGTCATTTGGGTGTTACTCTGTATAATTTTTTTTCAGATAACATATTAACTCATCTTCCCAAGCTTTCAGATCATTTTGAAGTTGTACCCTCATGGGATTTCTCCTTCTGCCATGAACATTTTACTGTTTAAACCAAGCACAACTCTTTTCAACCGAGTTACACAGTGGTTTCCTCATAAGGCAATGCTTGCTCACCACTTTAAGTTTGGGCTTTAGTGAACTGCGGCATTCAGTAAATTATTATGGCACACATTTGTGTGCCACCTTTTGAAATATATTTGTTAAAATAATATGTTTTCAGAAAAGAAAAAAGTCCCCTGGAGAAAGATGAGATATTGGGGCTGTTTCATTATAGACCAGAATGCTGAGGGTTAGTTTTACCGTCTTCAGCTACCAGAAGGGCTTATGGGAAAAAGACGTCTGATCACTAGTTATCCATGTCTAGAGAGGATAAATGAGAAACTTGGGGCTTAAGTTACAGCAAGAGAGCCACAAGTTTAGCAGCAGGAGGAACTCAGCTGCAACAGCTGACTGAGGATGAGAATAGCAAACACATCGGAAACTTTGGAATTTCACTTGCCTAAACGCAGGACCTGGCTGGGAGTCTCTCTCGAAGCCCTATGGAACTGGATGAATTATAAAAAGAAAGCGCAACTACACGGATGAATATGGAAATGGTTTTTCTCAAGTTAAAAAAAAGGAACTTTTGATATTGCTTGTATACAAGATGATCAAATGAGATAGCAACAGGTGCCCAAGAACAAATGAGGTGATGACTCAAAGGACTGACCAGTGACAGGTTACACAGAAGGATGGCAAAGGTTTGGATAACATAATACGTACTGAAAACATTCATTTGTTCACTCATTCATTCCACAATATGTACTGGGTGCCTACTACATGCGGATACTGTTCTAGGTACTTGAACAAAACAGAGATCCCCGTCTTTGCGTAGTTTACATGCTATTAGAAGGGCGTTGACAGTAAATAATAAATGTAACAAAGAAGTAAATCATAAAGTATGTTAAGAAGTGATAAATGATGAGAAAGAAAGAAAAAGGTAGAGTGGATTAAGATGGATCAGGAGTACCGCGGTGGGTGCTGAGTTGCAGAATCAGAGTAGTCAGGGCAGGCCTCCCTGAGAACAAAGATTTGAGCCAAGACTTGCAGGAGGGAGGGAGGGGGTGAGCCCAGAGGCTGTCACTGGGGACGACTGCCCCAGGCTGAGGGAACAGCTAAAGCAAAGGCCCTAAATCGCAAGGCCCTGGGGGGTTGAGGAACAGCATAGAGGCCATGTGGCTGGAAGGGAGTGAGGGAAGAGAAACGGGAGAAGGTAGGAGGTAAAAGGGGTGGAAACAGATCATGAGGGCTGTGTAGACTTTGGTCCATACTTTCAATTTTACTATGAGTGAAACAGTAGCCATGGCAAGGTTTTCAGCAGAGGAGTGACAGGATACGACTTTTATTTCAAAATGCTCACTCGGACTGCCATGTTGAGAACAGGCTGAAGAAGGAAAGAGCAGAAGCAGAAAGACCTTCACGAGGCTCTTGCAGTAAAACGAGAGATGACAGCTCTGACTGGGGTGGTGGCAGTAGAGGTAATAAGTTAGGGTGATAGCAGGTTATAAATAAGGAAGAAAAATGGTCCAAGCGCTGCATAGACAAGTTGCACCTATAAAGGAAAAAGTCACATGTTCCTTTTTTCATCAAGGAAAGAAAATCAACCACTACGTGTTTACATTGTTTATCCTGAATGTTGCTGCTTGCATAATTTCTCAAAATGACTGACAGCATTTGATGCAAAGATGAGTTTGCTCTGGCTGTTACTGGAGAATAGCAGAGTAATTTCTCTTACAACCTAACACACTGATGTTATTCGTGTGTTTAGACAGCAGTGATTACATGGGTCTGCAAACAAAGTAAATTGACTTAAAAAATAAATTGGAAGCTCATTTAAAGTAAAAGACCATTTGGGGAGCAAGGGTAAATGAGGAATATAAAATAAATGTCCCTTTGTACACAAGGGAATTTTTTCCTGTTTTCTTTATCTTGATCAAATATTGGATATCATGGACTGTCCAAGATACACATTATACTATCGGGTTCTTGCTTTCAAAATGGAATTTCACCTCTCCCCTGCAGTCTGGACCATCCACCACAGTGCCTGCTCCATCCCAGGGAAGATCTAGTTTCAGCTTCCCACCCCTTCTGCACCCCCAAGCCTCTGTACTGAGATTTCCTGGTCTTGCTATCAGTGGCTGATAGCGCTTCAGGGAAGAGGGTAACTCAGATACACAGAAGCGTCTACAAATGCTCATCAGGGCACAGATGTCATAGCCAATCCCCTTTATCACCCAGACCCTTTGAGAGGGGATCCCTTCTCTAGCAAGGGATCCTAAGCAAGGGCCATCCATTCAAGAATGGGTACCGTATCCCAGGAACTGTGCTTGGTGCTAAGAATACCACTCAGGGAACACTTGTTGCTGCTGGAAGGTTAGAAAATGGGTTTTTTCTCATTCAGCCAACATCTGTCTCTTTGTAAATTCTGCCTCCATCTGGAATTCTGTCCTCTGGATAGAAATACTCAAAGACTGTGTCCATCCCTGTGTATTAGCCTTTTCTGTGTTTGTAGACATAACTATCATCATGAATGGGTGCAGAATGGACCCTGCTTCTTGAAACCTGAGCCACCCTGTAACATTCCTGTAATTATCCAGAAAGACAGAACCAAAGGTGGCTCAGCTAGGCATTACCCGCCTTGCATTGCTCTACCTGCCCCCATGGGATGCCAACTGGAGTGGACACACCTATTTTTCCAGACCCCTGCAACCCTATGCCCCCACCCCCACCCCATGTTCCTCTGGTGGTCCATCTCTAGCCCGATCATGTTGCCTAGGCCTCTGCCCAGTCTATCCCAGTTTCCCGCTTTTTACCACCCATTGTTTCTAGGGTATTAGCAAAACTCCTGTCTGAATGGCTCAATTAATTCTTTGGACAGAGAATTAGCCTTGGGGCCTCTGTGCTGCCCTACAAGACCCTTCCCCCAATGCAGGGCATGTCTCAGCAGGGTCATTGCAGGGTCAGCCCCATTGTCCTCTGTCCATCTGTCTGTCACACCTCATGAACTGGTTCTGCATTCCAGTTAGCACCACCTCCCTTCCCTACCCAGTATGACCTGAGCTGACTGCAACCAGCCTCCATGGGGCAGAATTGCCTTTCCTGGCCCTAGAGCTGGTCATATGGCTGCTGTGCCCAGAAGGAGTCTTAATTAAAGGCAATAGAGCAAAGGAGAGTGTGGCCCAACCTAGTTTCAGTTGAAATGGAAGATATCCTGACCCCAGATATCTTCCCCTGTGCCTCTGAGCTTGACCACACTATGGACTATACTGGCAGGAGAGGGGTGGTCAATGTCACGCTCATGATATGAGGCCAGTCTTTCAACAGCATTCAACTGGAACTCACAACACTTGGCTTTAAAGGGGACTATGTGGCAGTGGGCAGAGTCCTAGATGTAAAAACTAAACAGGATCCTAGTGGTCTGCTGTGGGAGGAGCACTGTCTGCTGGGGCTCCTTAGCTCAGTTTGTGTAGTGACCCTCCAGCCAGCCTCTCTCAGCCAGAACTTGATCTGCCTCTTCTGGTTGTAAAAAGAATTGCCAGGGCCTTGGTGAGTCAATAAGCATAGTCAGAGGGACTTCTGCAGATCCTGTGAAGCAGATGGTAAGAAGCCCCAGGCACTCAGAGCCTGAAGGTGCCATGACTAAGCTGTTGCTGTTTCTATCCTGACCAGCTTGTTGTCTGGGGAGGTCAGATGTGGCCAGGAAGGTTACATGTCTGTTTACAGAACCTGGTCATGGTGGGCTCATACACGGCTATGTCCTGAGGAAGAGAAGGCCCAGAGCAAAAAGTAGGTAAGGATGTACAAATATAGAAGAATTTAAAGAGATAAGAAGGAAGATAGGGAGAGAGAAAGGAAAGAGAGAGAGGTGGGGGGACAGGGAGAGAGAGGAAAGGGAAGGAGGGAAGGAAAGTAGGAAGGAAAAGAAAGGAGGGAGGGAGGGAGGAAACAAACACAACAAGGTAGGGAAGAGCTGAATGATGAATACGGGTTAGCATTTAAGATTCTAGAGATCTTCTCCCACATCAAGCTACAGTAATCAATATCCTACTTGTGTCTTTTGTAATATTAAAACAAACATGTTTTCTACCTTCTAAAACAAAACCTATTCTCCATTTCTAGTTGCCCTGGATTTGAAATTTTAAGCAAAGAGAAAGTAACTGCCTACCCACATCAGAAGGTAGATAATGAGATTCATGAGATTTTTCTTGTAAAAATACTTTGAATCCTGAATAAAATATGTTAAAAGGAGAAATAAGCACATCGCCCATCTGGGCTCAGGAAATATCTGATTTCTTCATGAAGAGCCTGGATAGTGGTTAAGGCATTGATTTTTGTCCCATGATTTGGGGATGCTATGCTTCTACTGAGCCACTTAATCGTATCAATAATTGGGAAATATTTATTTTATCGCAATAGAGTAAAGCAGGAGTGTAGATTATAGCCATGAAGTGTCCAGAGACATTCAATAGTGAACTTCAAAGTCACATTGACCATGATTTCTAGTGTCTTCTATTCATCCCAGTATGGAAATCTGGGAAGAGGGGGCATTCTCCCAGATTTCCGTAAAAGAGAAGCAAAATTAGTCATCTGAACAACTTGAGAGTGTCAGTATGGCATGGATAATTGTAAGTATATCCAATGTGAATTTTTGTGCCAAAATGAGTTGATCCTATTCTGAATGAGCCAAAGTTAATTCACTACTTTTTACTAAATGTGAAACAAAGACTCCAGGGTCTGGAAGTGAGGGTGTATTTCCCAGCAGTCAGCTCATTTCTATGAATGATATTGAGTTGGCCGTCAAAGAATTGCCTTCCAGAGGATCACTGCGTCCTGGACAGCCGCAAACGAAAGGACTTGCAGTAAAATCCTCAATCACTTTGTGAAGTCAGCACCCACCTTTGTTAATGATTAGCCAATACAAGGTTAAGGTTCTATATGAATCTGCACCTGGAAAACACAACCAAAAACAGCACTAATGAGACTGAGCTGGATGTCATTTTCATCTGGAAAGTAGGGTTGTTTTTATTAAAAATTAAAGAATGTTTAAAAACAGTTACCTGTACAGCATAAGGTAAAAAGCCCCACTCAAAAATATTTCCCCCACTACCTGATACTCCAAATTCACCATTAGAAATGCATTTCTTTAAAGGAAAAATGGTACATTATTAAGCACACTAAATTTAGAGTCAGACACCTAGATTCTAACACTCGGGCACCATGAGCAAGTCCTCAAACTCTGAGGGCCACCGTTTCCTTATATGCAAAGTGGTGACCATAAAACCTCCCCTACCAGCTTCACAGGGTTGTTTTTCATACGCAGCTATGTCTGTCTGCATCCTATATAGTAACCCTACTTCCTGCCAACCACCTTTACAGAGTGTGTCTTCCTGAGCTCCTCTCTGTCTTTATCCATTTTTAAAATTATTGTTTTCTATGAAGCATTTGTTGCAGGCAGCAGTATGTCAATTGGCTGGAATCTCTTTCTTGTCACGGTTTGGGATTTCTTCAAATCACGTTTCAACATCACTGAACATTCCACACGACGACCAATGGAAGAGTCTCTCTTGGCCTTTCTGAGCCCCTCGGTTGCTTTGTTTTTCACTCAGAGCCTTGAAGAGAGACAGCTTTGGCCAAAAGAAAAACAGGTGGTGTGAGTCTAATTATCACCCTGTGGTCCTCCCATTCTCATTTCCTTTTTTTGTCTTTCTAGTCATGCTTTATTTGCATATCTACCCCACCATTCGAAGGAGATGCCATTTCTGCTCTCTCACACCCAGGCTTTGCACTTCCTTTCCCAAGGCAGCTGTTCGAATGGAAATACTGTGGGCTTTCTAATGCTACAGACAGCGGTTCTAACCCTGGCTCTGGTATTTACGAACTAAGTGATTAACGGTGACTTCTCTGCACTTCTATCCCCTCATCTGCGTAAACGGAAATCATGTCTATTTCAAGGGGTTCTTGTGTGATGAAAGGAGTTTATATACGTGCATCTGAGTCATACAAAGTGATCGATAAATATTAATTCCCTTACTCCTTTATAGATGCTTTCTCCTTCTTTTTATTCTTTGCTGTGTCTTACTTTCATTCTAAGATTCCTTAACATCAAAGTTCTTTGTACCTTTTCTTTCCAGTCCTTTCTCTATCTTCATCATCTTCTCTGAGCCCTTTGGGCACTCCAGCTGAATGATTAAGCAGAGGAGGTTTTGTCTCAGAGAAACTAGATGCAAAACTCAGATCCCCTACCTCGCAGCTCTCTCACCACAAACGAGTCACCCACTTGCCCTGTTAAATGGGGCTAACCATAGGGCTCATCTTATAGGTTGCTGTGATTCAATGCGATGGTACATGTAAAAAGCTTGGCAGAGGGGGCTTCATGTGTAGATAGTACATGGTCATTAATGTTAGCTCTATTCTGTGTCCCCCTGATTCATTATTAAATGAATCTTGCCTTCACATTCATTGTGAATGATTTGCCTTCATGTTCTTCTAACCTCAAATTTCCTCTTTTAGATTAACTCTAGCCCTTTCTGCCAAATTACTCTCTCGCCTATACATGTATCACAAAACCATTCAAGGGGCATCAGTCTATTACTGTGCCAGAGGACACTTTCTTAAATGTTAAGATTTTTATTCCTTTTGAGGTCTGAAAGTTGTATGCATAGCCATTTAAGGATAAAGCTGGCATCATTTTTATACTACTGAAGGCTTATCTCTCATTTTTCCCTCTGCCCCCAACACAATACCATTTCCTTCTACTACAGATATCTGCTTCCGTCCCCTTCATCTGTGGCCCTCCTTCCATGTTCACAATTATTTCTTTAATTTTCACTCCCTTATCTACTAACGCACCTTTCCCTGATCAGTCTGGACCAGTAACTTTAGCTCATGATTCACTCTGTATTATTTGATCTACTCAATATACGAAGAAACAGATGATCCCCAATGGCCTTCCTTTATACAATGAATACACTAGTCATTTGTTTAAAATCAGCCAACTGCCAAGTTCTTCTAATGCAATGATCATAGAACATGGTTTTGCTTTTTTCTCTAAAAAATAGATATTCAATGAAGAATAGAGATTCTCCAGTAGTTTGACAGAAATGCAGATATCGCTCCAAATAAAACTTCCCATCTATGAAAATTAATCTACTACTGGGTTCCATAGATTGTTTTCTCTGTTATAATGCTGTCATGCCCAACTTTCTCATAACACACCCACCATCACCATGCCCCAACCTCTAGGCCCAAACCCCACTTCTTCCTAACACAATTCTGGCTTAGGATCTGCTATGGCTCTATGTTACTGGACCCAATTCTGCTCTGCTCTAGATATACCCCTGCCCCTTCATCTGTTTGCTGATAATATACAAACAAGAAGCACTCCACAAGATTCATATCAACAGCTTCCAGTAAATGAATGCACAGTAGGTATCACATTCTGGGCTAAAATGTTCACATACTTTATCTCAGTTAATCCCCATAAGTACCATTTTTCTTCCTATTTTATAAATTAGAAAACTCAGAGAGGTTAAGCAGCTTCCTCAAGGTCATTTAACTTGTGTCAGGACTTGAAGCCAGGTCTGCCTGATTCCAAAGCCTGCCCTCTTTCTGCTCAGTGCTTCTTTAAGAGGAATTGGTGAAGGAGGGGAGAGGAGGGAATTATACAGAATTTCTAACCCCTAGAATTCCCCAGCACTTTACCAAGGCCCTACCATACTCTAATTCAGGTGCCATACTCTAATTTGATATTGTCTTGAACATGGAAATTCTGTCTTCCATATGTAGGTTATTATTCAGTGCTAGGCAGGCCCTGTGCTGGTACTCAATATGCAATGGCTAGAAAGACATTCAGTCTGTCTTCAAAGAGCTCACAACAGAGCACAGAAGCTTGGTTTTCCAGATCAACAGAGGGTGAGTTGCAGAGAATCTTCAAGAACCCTACCATCTTTTGACATGTCAGGGATCTAAACGAAAAATGAAAAATATGGAATGGGTCTTTTGAAAGCACCTTCTTGAGCAACTGCTCAGGTTCAAGAGAGGCAAGCTCAAGATAAAGTTTTACTATAGATGATGCATTTGCTCTAACTACAACCAGCAAAAAAAGCAAAGTTGGAAGTCTTCCGGAGGCCACTCCAAGTTCTTCCACTAAAGGTAACCATTGCTGAGCCTCTTCTTTAAGGAGAACAAAGGTGTCTGAGTCATTGGACGCCTACACATCAGGCTGTTTCAGGAATCGCAAGCTCATAGTTCTACCTCTGGGCTCATGCATCACTATGGACACAACTACCAGTTCTCACAACTTAGACTTTACTATTGAAGCTGAGTTTAGCCACAATATTACTGATGATGGAGACCACTAGGGCATCAGCTACTTGGCACTCAGGAAGGGCCCGGTACCCAGAATTCACAGACGCCCTTGCCGATACGAGGTAGGAGTCAAGGAATTCCACCACCTACGCAAGAGCCTGTGCCTTTACAATCATGCTGATTACAAGCCTCTTTGATAAAATTTTTTCTAAAAATAAACCAAGGCTCCGAATGGTGTCACCACCAGTTCTTGTGTTTATTCATTTACACACACGTTCATTCAAAAAATATTTAGGTACTTAGTACGTGCCAGTCACTATTCTAAGTGATGGAACACAGCAATGCATAAGTCATTCAAGGTCACTGCTCTCCAGTGGAGGAGGCAGAAAATAAACTCACAAACAAATAAACTCACAAAATATTTTTAGGCAGTGATAAGAACTTTGAATATTTCAATAATAATAATAATAACAATAACAATATCAGCAGCTAAACTTATATAGTGCTAATTGTGATCCAGGCAATGTTCAAAATGCTTTACATATATTAACTCATCTGATCTTCACAACCTTATGAGGGAAGTATTACAGTTATTTCTATTTAACAAATGATAAAAATGAGACATAAAAAGGCTTAATAATTTGCCTGAGTTCATGAGAATAAGGTCATGTGACAGACAATGGTGATATTGGGAATGGGAGCTACTTTAGATAAAATAGTCAGAGAAGATTCTCCTAGGACATTGGATTAGTCAGAGTTCTCCAAAGAAACAGAACCAATAGGGGAGGGAGGGAGAGAGAGAGAGAAAGAGAAAGAGATTTATTATAAGGCATTGGCTCATGTGATTATGGAGACTGAGAAGTCTCAAGATCTGCCATCTGCAAGCTGGAGACCCAGGAAAGCCAGTGGTATAGTTCAAAGGCCTAAGGCCAGAGAGCCAGCCCAAGTCTGAAGACCTGACTCCAGTTCAAGTCTGAAGGCATGAGAACCAGGAGCTGAAAGCAGGAGAAGATCCATGTCCCAGCTCCAGCAGTCAGGCAAAGATTGAATTCCTTTGTCCTTTATTCCATTCAGGCCCTCAAAGGATTGGTTGATGACCACCCACAGTGGGGAGGGCCATCTGCTTCACTCGGTCAACCAATCCAAATGCTAATCTCTTTCAGAAACACCCTCACAGACACACCCAGAAAGAATGTTTAACCAGATATCCGGGCATCCCACGGTCCAGTCAAGTTGATTTACAAAATTAACTGTCACAAGTCCAATCCTTGTCAACTTGGCAGCATACACATCTCCATAAACCATACTTAATCTCCAAATAAAGACAATAACAAGGCCATAAGTCTGCCTAACATGATACAACTATCCTGCATACAACTGAAAATGCTCTAACCTCTTCCCCAGAAAAGGAGGTAAAGTCCTTGAGTGCTGTTGACTCTTCTCCTTGATATCCCGTAACTTAAATACTATGATGTAAAATTAATAATACTTAAATACTATGGTAGAAAATCAATACGTCTTATGTTATATGATAAGGGAATAAGAGAGGAAGAAAACAAAGATATTTGATACATGACGCGCAAATGTATTCATAACAAACTAAGGAGGAAATACTCATTATAGTAACAGTCATCATTTCTGCGACTGGTCACATGGTTGTGGCTGGTATTTATAACTACTTTCTTAAACTACCTATTCCATATTCCCTTTGCCTTCAGTAAGCACCAAGCAAAGTGAACAACCAGGTGCACTACTTGAATTTCTGCCCACTGAGAGGATTTCACTTCACCAATCTCCTTCAGGAATGTCCCAGAAAGGGGCTGTAGTTCTGCAGCTGTCCACTTTTGGGTAGTTCTGCATATCATTCAGAACCATCTGTAAACCAGGCCTGAGTCTCCTCTTCCTCTGTCAATTGATCGTAGAGAATGCCCCATGAGGCCATAGGTACAGTCTGGAAGAGAGAAGCCAGTGTAGCAGGAGTGGGGACCATGGACATGTGGGCCACTTCTTCATGTAACTCACTTGTGTCTTCAGGGCCTGCTCAGGTCTGATCAGATATATACTGCTTCCATTTGACGATGGAGTGCTGCAGTGCATGCCCAGCTTTATGGCCTGGTGGGTCAGATAACACCCATTTCATGATGGGCTGCTCAGGTTGCACGGTAACTTGGGGGCCCATGGTTAAATGTTCAATCTCTACTAAGGCCCAGGAACAAGCCAACAGCTGTTTCTCAAAAGGAGAGTAATTATCTGCAGAAGATGGCAGGGCTTTGCTCCAAAATCCTAAGAGCCTATACTATGATTCACCCATTGGGGCCTGCCAAAGGCTTCAAACAGCATCCCTATCTGCCACTGACACTTCAGGCACCACTGGATCTGCTGGATTATAATGGCAACAGAGCAGCTTGCACAGCATCCTGGACCTGTTGCAGAGTCTTCCGTTCTGGGTCCCATTCAAAACTAGCAGATTTTCAGATCACTCAGTAAATGGGTGAGGGTAACAAACTCAAATGAGGAATAGGTTGCCTCTGAGATCCAAAGAGGCCCACTAGGCATTGTGCCTCATTTTTCGGTGGTAGGAGGAGCCAGATGCAACAACTTATCCTTCACCTTAGAGAGGATATCTCAACATGCTCCATACCACTGGACCCCTAAAATTTTACCAAGATAGAAGGCCCTTGAATTTTTGTTGGATTTATTTCCCACCCTCTGGCACATAAATGTCTTATCAATAAGTCTAGAGTAGTTGCTACTTCTTGCTCAATAGGTCCAATCAACATAAAGTCATCAATGTAATGGGCCAGCGTGATATCTTGTGGAAGGGAAAGGTGATCAAGATCCCTGCAAACTAAATTATGATGTAGGGCTGCAGAGTTGATATACCCCTGAGTAGGACAGTGAAGATTTGTAGTGCTGGCCTTACCAGTAGAAAGCAAACTGCTTTTGGTCGACCATATAGACAAGGATGGAGAAAAAGTCACTTGCCAGATCAATAGCTGCATAACAGGTACCAGGGAATGTGTTAATTTGCTCCAGCAATAAAACCACATCTGGTACAGCAGCTACAATTGGAGTCATCTGGTTAAGCTTATGATAACCCACTGTCATTCTCCAAGATCCATCTGCCTCCTGCACAGGCCAAATAGGCGAGTTGAACTGGGAAGTGGTGGGAATCGCCACCCTTGTACCCTTCAAGTCCCTGATAGTGGCACTAATCTCTGCAATCCCTCCAAGAATGCAGTATTGCTTCTGGTTTACTCTTATCCTAGACAGAGGCAATTTTAGTGGCTTCCATTTGGCCATTTCCACTATAATAGTGCTCATTCCACAGGCCAGGGAACCAACATGGGAATTCTGCCAGCTGCTGAGTATATCTATTCCAATTATGCATTCTCAAACTGGGGAAATGACCAGGATGGGTTCAGAGGCCACTGGACCCACTGTGAGAAGGACCTGAGCTAAAACTCCATTGATCACCTGACCTCCATAAGCCACTACTCTGACTGGGGCCACAGTGGCATTTTTGGGTCTCCTGGAGCTAATGTCAGTTCAGAGCCAGTGTCCAGTAGTTCCTTAAAGGTTTGATTATTTCCTTTTCCCCAGTACACAGCTACCCTGGTAAAAGGCCATAGGTCCCTTTGGAGAAGGCTGGGAGAAAGATTAACAGTATACATTTTCGGTAGTGTACTTGGGTCTTTCCGTGTCTTAGTCAGTTTGGTCTGCTATAACAAGAATACCATAGACTAGGTGCCTTCAACAACAAACACTTATTTCTCACAGTTCTGGAGGCTAGTAAGCCCAAGATCAAGGTGCCAGCAAATCTGGCATCTACTGAAGCATTCCAACAGGTTGGCAGATGGCTGTTTTCTCCTTGTATCCTCACCTGGTGGAGAGCAGAGAGAGAGGAAGCAAACTCTCTTGTGTCTCTTCTTACAAGCTCCACTCTCATGACCTAATTACCTCCCAAAGGTCCCATCTCCAAATACCATCACACTGGGGATTAACCTTCAACCAATGAATTTGAATGGGACATAAACATTCAGTACACAGCATTCCTCAAGGGAACCCAGCCCCCCTTTCATTCAAAGGGTTTTGGGTCTATAAACTGACTCAAGTCTAGGAATTGATTAAGGGGCCATGACTCTGTTTTTATGGTTCAGGTTAGACTTAGTTCACTTGACCTAGAACTTTTCTGCTTGTACAGATCAAGTAAGAATTTACTAGGCTTCTTATCTATCTGATTTTTAGGAACACCATGATCAACTAGCCAACTCCATAGGTCTGCATGAATCAGAGTATTCTGATGGCTGCTTTGATGTTGCTATCCATTACAGTAACCATGCTCTCCTTGCCATTGGTGTTGAGTGCTGCCAGTTGCCCCTGGCCACCCTGGGATCCAATTATTCCCATTGCATTTAGGTTTCCCAATTCAGTGGCTGAAGTTCCCACTGTAAGGTCTGGCCTATAGAGAAGAACAATCACAGGGCTCTTCAAGGATGTTGGAGCTCCCCTCACAGATTTATTTCTCACAACATCAGTGAAAGGTATGTGTTCTCTATTCTCCTAGGATGGGTGAGCAGGTCTTAAATGACAAATCCACTCTAACATTCCAATCTCCCTAAGCCTTTTGATCTCTTCCTCTACATTAAACCAAGGTAGGTTGGGTATTTTCAGTTCACTCACTATGGGCCACCTTTTGATTTATGTTTCAGCCAACCAAACAAACAAATTGTTTCTAATTCCCTGAGCTACAATATTAAATGTAGAGTCTGTGCTTAGTGAGGCCATATCAATAAATTTGGCCTGATCCGACCTTATGTTCCTTTCTCCATTATCCCACACTGTTAGTATCCATTCCCACACATGTTCCCTGGATTTCTGTCTGTATAAATTAGAAAATTCAAGTAGTTCTTTTGGAGTGTGGTATACTTCCTTATGTGTCACACTTGGTGCCTCACCTTTAGGGGCCTGCTGGGACTTGAGTCTAGTTATAGGTCTAGAAGCAAAGACGGTTGGTGAGGTGGGTCCTGAGGAGAAGCAGCATTGTCCTGCATGGCAACCGCTTCATGAGAGGCCATTACAGTTTCTCAAGCAATACAAGGTTAATCCCCTCAGATGGAAGTGGAAAGGGGGTGCGGGGGGTGGGGATGCTGTTGCCACTGGGGGCAATAGGTTACTTCTAATGGGGATAGGGAGACTACTTCCACTCAGGATGGGGAGATCTCTTCCACTGGCAAAAAAGACTCATCAGAATTTAGGGGCTCAAGGTCCCCAGCTTCATCAGGATCTTCCCACATGTCCCCATCCCAACTTACAGGATCCCATTATTTCCCAATCAATGCCCTCATTTTTCCGACAGACACTCTGCAAAGGTGGGAGTTCAACATACGTTGTAATTCAGCCAGTTTCAGAATGAGATTTTGCATTTGAGTTTCACCATTCTCAGCCCTGCATCTACAGGAAATAAGGATCTCCTTCAGGGCACACATAAAAGCCTTCAGGTCATTTATACAGTGCTTAAGCTGGGAATTCAAATCCCTGAGCTCATCCTCTTCTTTTATCACTTTATCCAAAGACATTAGGGGCTGCCAACCAATGTCATTATATTCATTAGTTTTCCAAAAATGTTCAAAAGTATCACATACACAGTCATTCAGCTCCTTGCTTCTTATAAGTGGTTGATTAGGAGTATCCAATGCAGCTATTTTGCATATCTCTATTACCAGTTCACTCCATGGACTATCAGTGCTCTCTTTACTACTGGAAATAAAGACATTAGTGTCTTTAAGTCTAAAAGATTAGAAAGCCAATTCCAGAAACCCTAGCACCAATTCAGAAAACTCATCCTTAAAATTCTGTTCCTCTAGAACCACTCTCAGTACCAAAATCTGTAATAGTCTGGGTTCTCCAGAGAAAGAGAACCAATAGAATATATATACATATAAAACTTATATATATATAATAAGGTATTGGGTCATACGATTATGGAGGCTGAGAGGTTTCACGTCTGCCATCTGCAAACCGGAGACACAGGAAAGCCAGTGGTATAGTTCAAAGGCCTGAGAACCAGGAGTGCCAAAGGCAGGAGAAGATTGATGTCACAGCTCCAGAAGGGAGGCAGATAGCAAATTCAACCTTACTTGCCTTTTTGTTCTATTCAGGTCCTTAATGGATTGGACGATGACCACCCACATTGGGGAGGGCAATCTGTGTTACTCAGTCAACTAGTTCAAATGCTAATCTCTTCAGAAACACCCTGACACACACACTCAGAAATAATGTGTAACCAAGTATCTGGGCATCCTATGGTCCAGCCAAGTTGTCACATAAAATTAACCAACACAGAGATGTTTCACTGAAATCTAATGAAAAGGAGTTAGCCCTGGAATGTTGTGAGGAAAGAGCAATCCCAGAAGATGGAACAAGTACCAAGGCGCTGAGATCGCTACAAAGTAGGTGTGTTTTGGGAAAAGAAAGAAGGCCAGAGTGGCTGGAAGGTAGTACTTGAGTAGGACAAGGGGCAAGATAGAGTTGTAAGGGAAGCTGTAGCCAGAAGATGTTGGGCCTTATTGGGCACGGTAAGACCTTGGGTTTCCTTCTAAGGACAATGGTAAAATGGTGAAGAGTTTAACATGGGAAGTGATATGATGTGATGCACATTTTAAAAATATTGACTCTGGCTACTGTATGGAGAACGGGCTGTAGAACACATGATGAGTGGAGGAAGAGAGAGCAGTTAGGAGCTGTTGCAGAAACACAGCTGAGAGGTGATGGTGATGAGAACTTTGATGGTAGCGGGGAGGTGAGCGATTCCTTTTAGAGTCAACATGACTCGCTGTTGGATTGAAGGAAAGTGATAAGGGAATTAAAGAGATCACTTATAATGACTACAGTTTTGGCCTGAAATAGTGACTTGTGAGAGTCAACTGTTAAATTTTTAGGAATTTTGCAAGCCAGTTGTTAAACACAGCCATCATTAAAAATTAAGTTATATAAATTTATAATTGTTATATTAAAAACAAAGGTAATAAATACTCAAAACTCATCATTTCCTAATTATTTTACTTCTCCTACATGTTTACTGTTATCTTTGATCTTGAAGTTATTTAGGACTACGTATCTGTTTGGTAGAAATATTACATAATGGTGAGCTTTTGCACATCTTTTCTACATTCAATGATGTAACAATGGTAGCCTGAAATCAGCCGTGATGGGAGTATTTACACCATGGAAATTGCAAATGCTACAATCAGGGCTTGACTTACTGTTTTGTTGAATGTCCAGATAGAGAAAAGGTTAATAATGCAGATTAGACTTAAAAGTGTGTCGTGTCTATAGTGATTGAATTACGAATAGCACAAAATATTGAGAAACAGTCTTCCAGTATTCAAAAGTATTATCTGCTGCAGCACCTCCTCCCCCTCCCTCTTTCTTTCAATCTAGAGACTAAGCATTACCCAAAGCAATGGTTAAATTGTTGCACTGGATGAGAAAAAAATCTAGCTTTTTGGTTTTGTTTTGTTTTCATTTTCTACAAGGCAGAGGCACATAAGGAAGATAAGACCAAGTATAGACAAAATTTTTAAAAATATTTATTTTCTGCATATCTGAGTGTAGTGTGTTACTGAATGTGCAGCCACACTACAAGCAATTTGTGATAGACCCCCATGGACCACAGGGACTCCTTAAGCATGCTGAAGCCTGGGTCTTGTCATGCATAGACAAAGATGCTCTGGGTGAGCTAACCTACCAGCTCCTTGAAGACAGGGAGCTTTGTCTGTTTGTTCACTGATGTATCCTGAGAACGCTGAACAGTGCCTGACACACACTAAATATTTCATAAATATGTGTTGAATGAATAAATGATTTTTTAAGTTGAGATAGTGAAACTTTATATGAAAAAGTGCCTGAGAACAGAAGCTTAGAGACTCAGTTGAGGATTTTAAGAAGCAGTCATGCTGGGTAACAGCAAGCGAAAAATTAACACAGTGGATGTGACTATTTTCTCATGGTTGAAAAGAGATCCAGATAGGGAAATAATGTCAATACTAATTTAAATATCCCAGAATGAACTTGATCGCCCTTCACTTTCTCTCCTTGCCCTCTTCTAGCATTTCCAAAAGGATTTAGTAACGTATGATGGTTTTGCTTGGGTATTTTAACAAAGTTGACCTCACGCTGACATTATAGCATGAATATTTTTCCAAAAAACCTGTTCAAAAGACTAACAGGACACTTAAGAGTTCTCTAAGAGAAACCATCATGGAGATTTTTAAAATATATATCAGTTCCTTTATTTCCAAGTCCCACCTGAAAACCCCACCAAGATTTGCTTTTCCAGTGCCTGAAAAGTAACGTAGAAGAATTTCTGATGTTAAAAAATTCTAGAAATGATTGTTACCCCAAATCACTTCTCAACCACTGTTCACACTGGCCAATGAACAGCATTCTTGAGTTCTCTAGTGAGCACAGCCAAACAAGTGACTTCAGACTTCAAAATCCCAGGAGTGTTGGCCTGGCTCTGACTTTCCCAGAGGCAAAATTATCCTCATGCAGAATACATCACAAATCCCAATGACGACTGTCTCCTTCCAGGTTTTAAGAAGGGTCTAAAAAAACAACAGCCTTATGCCCATTTCCAAAATCCACTAGCACTCATGGCATGGGGCTCTATGCTCATTTATTACAAAGTATTCTTGACTCTGGGGTCTCAAGGGTCTTCCTTAACACGTTTCTTTAGTAATAAGTAGACTATAATGATGTAGATGACTCCCCAAATTAAAAATTTACAAGGATTTGCACAAAAAGCAAAAATATGACTTTTCACTTGACTTTTCTTCTTAAAAGGATACTTGTAAATAAGCTCTTCTTGAAGCATATTTAAACTACACATACAGGACAAAGATACAACTTAGTCATTCTCGGGAAAATAATCATTAACTTAAGTGAAAAAAATAATTAAACCAGTTTTATAGCATCAGTACGTACAACTGTAACTAGTTAATAGACTAAAATGTGAGGGTGCCATTTCTGGGAGGGTGTGACATAGACATTATCAAAAGCTTTCACTGAAATGTGTTGTTCAATGTTACAATATTTAGCTGTGTGATGTTACTACAGGGCTTTGTGTGAAGTGTAACGTGTGTGAGTTGGGTAGGCAAAAGAAAGCACCCCTGTGCTGGTCCAGAGTCAGATCGACTTCTGCTCTCGCCAAAGTGCTTTCTTTCTCCTGGCTAATGCAAGCTCGGCCTTGAGTCCTTCCTGACACAATCAAGAGGGAGCTATAAACCATGGGTGCCCTAGGTTAAGATGGTGTTCAGTCGGCCGGAATTGTCTTCCAGTTTGAGATAGTACACCATATAGCATAGTTATGTGCCCATGTTTCTTCCTACGTTTGAGAAGATGTGAGAAAGTATTGACCTGGAGAATATATGTATCCAAATATAGGAGGATTTAAATTCAAGAACCTCTCCTTAAAAACTTCAGAGGTAGTACCTATGGACTTTTGTGTGTGCACGCACACATGTGCACAGAGCCACATATATTACCTGTATAATAAAAGATATAGTAATTGAGTAATGGGGTATCACATTACTTGGTTAATAAAATTACAACATATGCCACACAGAATAATATTTCCAAAGTATCGTTATAGTTATCATTGTTATTGTTGACAATAACAGCAGGGAACATGTATTGAGTACAAATTATGTGCCAGACAAGTATATTTACTGGCTTGTTTAATTCTCACGAGAAACTTATGAGCAATATTTCATCATCAATAAAAGAGAGATGAGGAAAATGAGGCCAAGAGAGGTTAAGTAACTTGCCCAAGATCAGAGGTAGAAAAAGGTGAAGCTTGGCTTTAAGTCTGGTGTTTGGATTCTCTGAAACCTATTTTTTACGATAAAATAAAAATGAGTTAAATATTGAAATCATTCGGGACAAAATTTGATCTTTCTTTGATGATTTAAAAAATAATCCCTATTGTCACAGTGCTGCTGAATTACCAATTTGGTCACTAATTAGTGGATGGTAGATGTATAAAAAATACAGAGCATTAAGATTTCCAATTGTGAGAATTATGAACAAGTAAGCTTTTATTAAATGTTTACAAAGGCAGCAACACAAACAGATAAACATAGGTCTTTTGAGGTAGAATTTATAAACCGCATCACATCTGTAGCCAATTTAAAAACAGCTTTTACACATCAAGTAAAGGGTGGAAGCCCTGTATTCATCAATTTATAGTAAGTGCTTCTCCACATAAGATAAATGTTCCACAAGAAAAAATCTACCATTACTTTAAAATCCAAGGCTTAGAAGTTTTTCTAATTACAAACCTTAAACAGAAGCAATGCTTCATGGGAACAAAGAGAATTTCTGATTCAAAAAACAAATCCAGGCATTCGCATGGGGCACCCAGTGGGTCTGAGTGTGTAACGATGCAGATGAGAATAGTAATTGCACTAAGAGAGGCCAGTAATGATCGGGCAGGCAGCATTTTGTCCACAGTGATTCCTGTAAAATCTTCATTTATTTTCAAGACATTTCTGAATGGAAATGTCACACAAGAGCACAACTGAGAAAATCTCATAATGATGAAGTAAGCTTTTTTAAAAAGAAAAATTCACTGCATCACAATGTTTTGAATTCATGTTTTCACTTGATGTAGACATAGTTTTAGAAAACCATGTTTGAAACAAGATGGAATTGAGTTAAAATATAGAATAAAAGATGCCAAAATTGTTAAACCTTAAGCAAAGGAACTACACCTCGCTCTAACCCCTGATTTTTTCACTTACACCCACTCTATAAAGCGGCACACCATGTTGGTCCGTTCTTTATCATCACACAAGCCCAGTGTTCATATTTATCTCACAAAGTTAGCTCTGAAGCATTTAACAGGATTATTCACTGCCTTGATTTTATTCTGATTGATTTAGGGTCTCTTCCCCATCAGTGCCCAGAACAAAAATACAACCCGGGAAGCATCTTACTTTCTATACTCCACAACGGCATAAACTTAGGCCATTCCACCTAATTAGAATCTGGGGAAGAAGCCCGGTGACTCCAAAATAGCCTCAAGGTAAGGCTGAGATACAGAAAGCCACAGAGATAACCTGACACTCAGCAAGTAGCAATCAGAGTGACAGGTGCACAGAAAAGTAGCCAGGGCTGAATCGTACAGGCCCTTGAGAAGTGCACCACCGGCATGCTGAGGAAGAATGGGGAGAAAAAAGAAATGCTGCATCACTTACAGTTGTTTCTGGTCCTGAAGAAGTTTATGATGCTGCATTAGGCAGTATTTGAATAGCACCTCCATGCCTTTCTGTTGTGTAAATATTATTGTGCTGTATTTTTTTCGTATCCTAGCTACATTGTATATTTCTTTATTATATATGTTATAGGATGGTCTTGGCTGAGCTAAGGCTCAGATATGGATATTTCCAGAAAATGGAATTAAGCAACATCCCTACCCCACCTATCCAGTTGTATTTATGTACTAATTCACTTTCTCGTTGAAGAGTACCCTGGGAAAAAGAGTTGACCCTTACCAACCTGAAATCTTTGTCCAGGTACATTAATCCTTTCTCTCAGTCACTTCTTAAAACCTGTGGGATAAACTTGCACTGTGCATTGAAGTTTTATTCTTATATATTACTCAGATTTGTATATTTGTGAGTAAAATTATATATTTTAAATACTACTTTTTAGGCTGAATCAATCAAGTCTTAAAAGTTTAAAGTTTATCGAGCTTATTACCAGCAAATAAAGAGAGGTCATGATTTCACATGCCTCACTTTGACATTTATCATGTCTTCTGTTAAAATATCCCTTATAATGTGAAGAAACTGGGACCCTCATACACTTCTGGTGGGAATGCAAAATAATGCAGCCACTTTGGAAAGCAGTCTGGCATGACCCAGCAATTCAACTCCTAGGAGTACATCCTAGAGAACCAAAAGCATTTGTCTACACAAAAACTTGTATGTGAATGTTCACAGCAGAATATTCATAATACCCAAAAGTGGAAATAGCCCAAATGTCCATCAACTGATAAACAGATAAACAAAATGTAGTATATCCACACAATGGAATATTATTCAGCCATAAAAGGGAATGAAGTATTGATACATGCTACAACATGAAGGAACCTTGAAAACATGCTAAGTGAAAGAAGCCCATCACAAGGACAACATATTGTATGATTCCATTTATATGCGATGTCCAGAATAGGCAAATCCATAGAGATAGAAAGCAGATGAGTGGTTGTCTAGAGCTAAGGAGAGAGGAGGGAGGGAATGGGGAGTGACTGATAATGGGTAAGGGGTTTCTTTTTCAGGTGATGAAAATGGTCTAGAATTGATTGTGGTGATGGTTGCACAACTCTGTAAATATACTAAAAACTAATTGTACACTTTAAACGGGTGGATTTTATGGTATGTGAATTATATCTCAATAAAACTGTTATTAAAAAAAACTTACAAACTGTAAGTTTGCCTTAACTCATTCTCTTCGTGGTTTAAAAAGTTAATAGTTATGTGTGAAGAGGGTAAGGTTCCTATTACTAGTACTAAGACTAAGGTTAATCTGCATTTCGAGGAATTATGCAGATGACTAAATCAACTGACATCAAAGAATCACTCCGGGTGGTACAAATTAACAGCACAAATGTCCCTCACACCTCTTAAATTGAAACGGTCCCAACAGAGGTCAATGAGGGTGAGACTGACAGTGCTCCAAGAACTCACCCTAAGAGCAAAGGTAACTAGTACAATCATACATACATCTGCATACAACTTGGAAAGTGATATCAGAATCCATCCCACCCCAGGTCACTCAGCAAGGTAGGTTGTCAACTCTGGAGGAGAAGCAGCCCTTAGGAGGAACTACGTCACGGCAAGAGTGAGAACTGCAGACTCCTGGCAGGGGGACCAGGGGCAGCATTTCAGTCTTGTCTTCATGAAGTGGGGACTCACCTCCACCAGTACCCAATCAAAGGCTGTGCTGGTGGTGCTGTTTCTGCCTCCTATGAGGGGTTTCACAAACATGTCCAGGACTATGGGATCCACAGCAGAGACCGAAAGCCAAGACTGAGTCTTGGATACTTGTAGGCATCCTGAGGATTCCCAGAAGTACTACTGGACAGAGGCTCTGTATAAGACAGAACTTCCCGCTACCTATCATGTGGAAGCTCATAGCCATGAAGAGTGTGAATGTGAATGTCCTGGGTGTAGTAGACACCACAGTTTTTCACCTCTCCTGCACTCTTCCCCCACTCCTTTGATACAGATCCCACCTCACCCCCAACCATAAGGGCACACCTGTTACTGAGGCTAATGGATCAGAGCTTCTCACTAGTAGGTTACAAAGATTGATCAAGTGCACCAAGAGGGGACAGTCAGAGTCCTTTCCCAGCCTTTCTTGAACTGAAACTGGATGAATTAACCCTTCTTCTCTCTGGTTACAAATCTGTGAAAATGTGCCTTAAAGCTGCAGCTCCCTCGTCCCCCACCTCAGTTTTAGCCTTGAGGAAGAAACTGGCTTGAGAGATGAAAGCTAATTTGCAGAGAGAACTCAAGAGAGATGAGAGACAGAGAGAACGGGGTCTAATCATATTCACATCTGTAGTGTTGTCACCTTGCCCTCCCCTCGGTTGGTTACACAGATCAATAACCTCCTTCACTGTTTCAGCTAATTTCTATCTGGTTTCTGCTGCTTGCAGTGGGGTGAGTCCTGAATAATACAATAGTGCTATCTGCCTGGTGAAATCTGAGATATTCTGATTACACAAATGTAGATGTGACAAGAGCTTGACAGACATGTCAGTTCTAGTTTTTCTTAATAAATGGGACAATAGACAATAGACAATTCACAGAATATGGATTTGTGTTGGTGGTATCTCATAGTATTAGAATTCTTTTATTCTCCAATAATGTAATAAGATAGTCAATCATTTAAATTTGTTCTCTTACTCAATTAACTGAAATAATAGTTGAAAACATACCTATAGGGTGCTATAGAAGTGATTATATATTAGCAAATTTATCATTATGTTGAATAACCTAGAAAAGTGAACTCACAAATGAATAGAGTTTGTACTGCATTGGCAGAGAAATGACCAAATCATAATTTTTCATAGGAATTTAGATTATGAATAATATAATCACAGACCTCAGAAATGGAAAGATTTAGTAGCTAATCCATTTCGCCTGCCAGACAATTGCTCCATTCTATAAAACTCTTCTTTCAACAACTATTTACTGAGCTCACGATTTGTCTTGAAAGTCCCTGGTACATAAAAGAGGCAAAGCCCCCACCATCCCAGAGCTTGTATCTGCCTCCTATGGCAATAATTGCTACAGGTTGTATCCTATTCATTACCTGCTCGTGTTGTGTATTTGCTACAGAATAATGGAAAACTGAGCTCTGTTCTTGAGAGGCTCACAGTCTAAGAGAGAAACACAATTTATACCTTATATGTTACAGTATTAACAGGCCAGTGGGGATGAAGATCATTCCCCATCTGTTGTTAAACGGTAAAGAACCAGGGGGAACGGATATTTCTACTAAGGCTGCAGGAACAGTAGCTCTTAAAAGCTCACCTACTTCGGGCACTAAAACCTCTTATTGGGTCTTTTACTCCATCAGATTCACTTGTTCCTACCCTAGATCATGGTGGCCGGTATTTGATATTTGTGCTATAGAATACCATGGCAAAGTTCTGCATTCTAAATCTCTTACTGAATGAATTGATCTCATTCTAGTATTTGTTTAAATCAAGAAGTCTTTGTTTCAAGGTACACCACAAAAAAATGCAACTATTTGTTTCACGTGCACATATGTCAAATATTTATTTCTAACCATTCAAAATGTGTACCTAATTACGGGCAAAATCCTTTTGCAGGTCTCTGAAGTGCCCCTCCTCCACCCTACTTGCCTTGGCTTGGGATTTCCTGTAATGTCACCCGAAAGGCACTAGAGAATCATGAGATCTGGAGACAGGCTGCCTGGCTTCAACTCTTAGCCCTTTATTGAGTGTGATCTTGGGCAAGTTACTCAACCTCTCTGAGATCCCTATCCTCCATTTGTGAAATGGGAACAATAATAATCCCAACCCCCTAGGTTATTGTGAAGATTAAATGAAATAACATATATAAAGTACTTGACAGAATGTAACAGTAAGCATTCAATAAATAATTCTCTATTAAGGGGATTAAGAGGTACAAACTTCCAGTTATAAAATAAAGAAGTCACAGGGATGTAATGTACAGCATAGGGAATATAGTCAATAATATTGTAATAACTTTGTGTGGTGACATATGGTTACTAGACTTGTGGTGATCATTTCATAATATATATAAATGTTGAATCACTATAATGTACACCTGAAACTAGTATAATACTGTATGTCCACTATACTTCAGTTAAAAAAAATAGCAAGATGAAGCTCTCTGGGCAACTAAATTTTAAAAACAAAGTTTAACTGATTAGACAAGATATGTATACTAAGACATAATTAAAATGAATAAATTACAAACAAAAACAAAATAATTATTCGCTATTTTGACTGCACAAGAACTCACAAAAATCAAGTGTATCAAGATGATATGCTACTGTCATCTTGAAGAAATATTCTGCTTAGCTGTTTGATATCACCTATATTTATTCAAATGATTACTGTTTTCTTTAAAATATGAATAAATGTTACTTTCCAAAATATTTGCTACATTCAATGGTCATACTCATTTGTCATAAAGGTGATATGTATAAGATATTCTACTGAGAACTACAAAGCATGAAAACTAAGTAAGTCATAGTCTCTGTGTTCAAGAAACTTACAATCTAGGAGGGAGATAATTAGACCAAAGTACAAAAAATTACAATGTAACAATCACCATAAAATAGGTACAAATAAGGTATGGTAGTCATTCAATGAAAAGCAATTGCATCCAATTGAGAGGACCTGGAAGAGGCAACATTTGAAATGGGTGCTAAATCAGGTGCAGAGGAAGGAGCCAAGCATTTCTGGCCATGAGAGAACATTCCCGATTCTTTTCCTTCCTCTCTGATTATTCCATCTTGGTCCTATTCTTAGACTAATCTCCTTCCATGCAATGCATAAAAACTGGTATTTCGCAGGATTCCACCCTCAACCCACTTCTCTTCTAATCTCTGTGTCTTTGGAACTATGTCAACCATTCACATCATGTATGCCATTGACTCCCAAATCTAAATCTCTAGCCGTGATCCTTCCTCCAAGCTTTAGATCCAATTATCCAAGTGCCTCTGAGATATCTCCCCCACCTTCATGGCACCTCAAACATATCATAGTGAAATTTGTCTCATATCCTCCTCCTGTGTTCCTTATTCTTGTTGGTGGAACCACTCTCTGCCCAGTCACCCAAGCCAAAATCCGGAAAGTCATTCCTAGTCCTTTTCCCTCACTCCACACGATAAATTGGTCATAATGCCATAGAATCTACTCTAAAATATTTCTCAGATCTCCCTATCATTCTCCATCTTCATTGTTACTTCCCTAGGCTCTTTTATCTTGACAATGGCCATATCCTCCCAACTGGTGTCCTGCTCCCTCCCTTCAATCTATTCTCAATAGTATCATCAGAATAAATTTTCGACAATGCAAAACTGACACTGCTTACAGCCCTTCAAGGGCCCCTAACTGCCACCTAGACAAATTAAAAATCTCTTGGTAGGTCATACAAAGTCCTCTGTGATGAGGCATTTTCTTATCTTTCACTTTAGGCTCCCAGGTAATCAAATCACCTGCAGTCCTCATAATACCTTTTCATTTCACACTTTTATGCCCTTACCCCTCCAACATCCTCTGCCTGAAAATGCACCTGATCCTTTTTACCTGGTTTTTACTTCCCCACTTTCTCTTCAAGATTCTTCCCAGTAGTCATGCCTCTGGAAAGCCTTCCAAAGTGCTTTTCTTATGGGTGCCCAAAACACCCCATTTGAACTCCTTTCATAGCATTCATTACACTAATCTATAATCATTGCTTTATTCATCTTCTCTCCCACAGACTGTACATATCCTGAGACAAGACACCATGCTTTCATTCATTTTTTTCAACAAATACTCATTGAGTGCTTACTGGGTGAACATGATAGAGTAGGTCCCTGACTTCATGAAGTTTATATTTTAATGGTGCCTTTCTGGTAGTGGGGGGTAAAAAGACAATAAACTAATTATGAAGGCGATTTTAGATCCCAATAAAAGCTACTGAGAAAGTAAAATGTAGATTAAAAAGAGACTAAGGGCAAAAGAATCAAAGTCAACCATTATCTTACACTATACACAAAATTAGCTCAAAATGGATTAAAGACTTGAATGTAAGACCTGAAACCATAAAACTCCTAGAAGAAAACAGGCAGTATGCTCTCTGACACTGATCATAGCAGTATCTTTTTGAATATCATGTCTCCTCAGGAAAGAGAAACAAAAGAAAAAATAAACAAATGGAACAACATCAAATTAAAAACTTCTGCATGGCAAAGAAACCATCAACAAAACGAAAAGACAACCTACCAATTGGGAGAAGATATTTACAAATCATATATCTGATAAGGGGTTAAATCCAAAATATAGAAAGAACTCATACAATTCAACAACAAATAAACAAACAACCTGATTAAAAAATGGGCAGAGGATCTGAACAGAGATTTTTCCAAAGAAGATATACAGATGGCCAACAGGCACATGAAAAGATGTTCAACATCACTAATTATTAGGGAAATACAAATCAAAACCACAATGAGATATCACTTCACACCCATCAGAATGGTTATTATTAAAAGGACAAGAAATAACAAGTGTTGGAGAGGATGTGGAGAAAAGGGAACCCTCATACACTGCTGGTGAGAAGGTAAATTGGTGCAACCACTATGGAGAACAGTATGGAGATTCCTCAAAAAAATTAAAAATAGAACTATCATATGATCCAGCTATTCCACTTCTAGGTATTTATTCAAAGAACATGAAAACACTAATTCGAGAAGACATTCGCACCCCTATGTTCATTGCAGCATCATTCATAATAGCCAAGACTCAGAGACAATCTAAGTGCCCATCAACAGCTAAATGGATAAAGAAGATGTGATATAGATATATACAATGGAATACTACTCAGCTGAAAAATAAAAGATGAAATCTTGCCATTTGTGATAACATGGATGAACCTTGAGGGTATTATACTAGGTGAAATAAGTCAGATGGAGAAAGCCAAATACCATATGATTTCACTCATATGTGGAAGATAAAACAACAATAACAACAACACACATAGATAAGGAGAACAGATTGGTGATCACCAGAGGGGAAGGGAGTTGGGGGAGGGTGAAAGGGATAAAAGGGCCACATTTGTACAGTGACGGATGGCAACTGGACTAAAAAAAAAACAGTGACTAGGGTGGGGCTGGCCTGGTGGTGTAGTGGTTGGTTCGTGCCCTCCAGTTCCAGCGGCCTGGGTTTCACAGGTTCAGATTCCAGGCGCGGTCGGATGCACCACTTGTCAAACATGCTGTGGCAGTGTCCCATATAAAGTAGAGGAACATGGGCACGGATGTTAGCCCAGGGCCAGTCTTCCTCAGCAAAAAGAGGAGGATTGGCAACGGATGTTAGCTCAGGGCTAATCTTCCTCTCTCTCACACACACACACACTCACACACTCACACAACAAGTGACTAGGGCTGGTGCCTATTTGAGGAGGTTTTGGAAGTCCAAATGATGGATAATCACCTATGAGAAGATCTGGGGAAGAAAGTCGTAGGCATAGGAGTAGCTGGTACAAAAGCCCTAAGAAAGGATCTAATTTGTTATGTAGCCAAAATGAAAGTGTAGATGGCTAAAGCATAATGAACACATGGAGAGGATGACAGGAGATGAGATCACAGAGACTGACAGGAAGCAGATCTTGCAGCGTCTTACAGGCTATCATATTAGTTTCCTATTGCTTCTGTAACAAACTGTCACAAATTTAGCAGCTTAAACAACACAAACATATCTTACAGTTCTGTAAGTTAGAAGTCTAACATGGGTCTCACTAGGCTAAAATCAAGGTGTTGGCAGGGCAGCACTCCTTTCTGGAGGCTCTAGAGAAGAATCCATTCCCTTACCTTCTAGCTTCTAGAAGCTGCTCAAAATCCTTGGTTCTTGCCCCCCTTCCTCCACCTTCAAAACCAGCAGTGTTGCATCTCCCTGACCATTCCATAGTTACATCTCCCTCTGAATCTCTTCCACCTCCTTCTTCCACTTTTAAGGACCCTTGTGATTATATTGCCCCACTTAATAATCTCCCCATCTCAAAGTCCTCAATTTAATCACATCTGCAAAGTTCCTTTTGCCATGTAAGGAAATATTTATCCACAGGTTCCATGGATTAGGATGTGGACATCTTTGGGGGACCATTATTCTGCCTACCATGATATGGAAAGAAATTTGGACTTTATTATAATTGTAATAAATAACCACTGGAGAGATTTTAAGCAAAAGAGTGATATGAGTTGGGTTATATTTTTAAGAGTTCACCCTTCACACTGTGTGTAAGGTCTAGATGAAGGAAAACTGGAGGCAAGGAGACCAAAGAAGAGTCTCTTCATAGTCCCAATGAGAGACAGGGGATTTGACTAGGACGATAGCACTGAAGATGGTGAAGACTGTCCAGATTCAGGAAATATTTTGGTATAGAAGAAACAGAACTTACTGATGGATTCAATGTAGAAAGTAATGAAAGTGAAGGACCAAGGATAAGTCCTAAATTTGGGACTCAATCAACTGGTAGTCAGTGATACTACAATACACTAGTCCGGCAGAAGGTGGACATTAAGATGTATCAGACCAGAATAGTCATGTCAAGTTTAAGATAACCATAAGATATCCAAAAGGAATCATCAAGTAGGCAATTGGATTTATGATTCGGGAGTTTGCAGTAGAAAACAGAGGTGGAAACACAAATTTGGGAGTCATCAGTATACAGATGATATTCAAGCCAGCAGCCTAGATGAGATCATCCAGGGAGAAAAAGTAGATGCAGAGAGGGCAAGAGTGTATCCTGGAAGGCACAAACGTTGACAGGCCTTATGCATATTTATAGTCCTAGCACTTAGTTCTGGCACAGAGTGGCCCCTCAATAAATTGTTGATGAGCACAGGACTAATTCTGGACCTAGCCATTATTAGAAATTAAGTTATATAAACTTATAACTAAATAAATTATATTAAGAACAGAGGTAATAAATACTCAAAACTCATCACTTTCTAATTATGTTCCTACATTTTACTATTATCTATGCTCTTGAGGTTATGTCTATTGTAGCTTCCCAACTCCACTTTCAGTGATGCTGCATTGGTAGCTCGAAATTGGTCATGGTGGGAGTATTTATCTGTGGAAATTGGCAAATGCTACAAATTAAGGCTTGATATATTATTTTGTCAATTGTTAGACTCAAGAAAGTGACAGAGAAAATGTTAATCACACAGATTGGACTTAAAAGTGTGTCATATCTGTAGTCTTCTATTGTGAATAACACAAAGAATTGAAAAAGTATGTTTCCAGTATGTTAAAATTATCCTCTGACTTAGTAAAGAAGTTGCTCATGTCATTGATGAATGAGTGAGGCTCTAATAAATGTCTTCATTCTTTCACTTTCACTTTACTTATTAACATAAAAAATATCAACATTCACCCTGGAATTACACTTGTGAATTAATTGCAACACAGGTTGGCAAGGGATAAAAGAGTTTGGCAAAAGTCAGTAAAAGCATTCAGTGAGAATCAATTGGCTATATGGAGTTTACAGGAGTGATGCATATTTTATTTTTATGTGTAAATGTGTGCTTCGTTACACATCCTTTACAGTGGTAAAATGTATAATAAACTATACACCCACACACTCATTTTTCCCAGAGAACCGGTTAAACATTTACCAGCATACCACTGCTTAAATCCAAACCTAACAGACATAAGGTATTATATGCAGTATTAAAAATTATTATATTACAACCTATTTATGGGAAGTGACTAAAATATTCATAGCCAATTCATGATCAGTATTTTAAAATGTTGATAAGTTATGTCATTTGGGTTCCAGTAAAATTAAAATGGATCTGTCAAATATCATAAAACCTAGAGAGGTTGATGGCTATAGTTTCTCTTTATTTGCCTGAATTTATGCTTGATAATTGATATTTTTTTCTTCCTACACAGATGCCGAGCATCACAGACACCTTAGAAAAAGAACACGGTAGGAAACTGACTTAGCTTTCTTAAAAGAATTATCTGCTGACCAGCCAGTATTTAGACCTGATTAAAGCATCTACACATTCACTGTGCAATATGATACTAACCAGCCACATGTGGCTCGTTAAACTTAAATTTAAATTAGTTAAAATTAAATAAAATTTAAAAATCAGGACCTTAGTTCAACTAACCACATTTCAAGTGCTCAATAACCACACACAGCTAGTGGCCACCATACTGGACAGTACAGATTATAGAACATTTCCATCATCATAAAAAGATTTGTTGGACAGCACCAATCTAGAAAATGCCTTCCACATAGAAGATGCTCTGCAATTATTAACTGAGTGATCAAATTTTACTGTATTTTTTTTAAAAGCTGAAAAGTTAAAAGAAATCATGAATTTATTTTTCAGGAGAAAAGAAGCCACCAATATTTGCATGTATTATTTAGATATTTAGTATTCAATATTGAACATATTCAAATATTCATATATTCAAATACTCAATGTATAGTATTTAGCTATTTAGTATTCAAGGTAGGAACTAATATTTCTTGGGCATCTTCTATGTGTCAGACGTAATATTAGTCACCCTCCCAACAAGTTTATATAATAGCCTTACTTTACGAGGGAGGATGCTGAGGTTTGCAAGTTCAATACCTTGCCTTTCACAGTCAGGCCAAGAAGTAGTGGCAAAGCTTGACCTTGTGCTCAGAGTTTCAGACTCCAAAGCCCACGTTCCTTCTGGCACCATGAGCCCTCTCTTCTCTAAACAAAAATCACAGATGGTGAATAGAAATGTTCAATTTTCCTCTGGATATTGGGGAGGCCATTGTACAGAGAGGCTGTGGGCACTGTCTCTGCAGTCACAGTGCTTCTTGGAATCCTGGCTCTGCCACTTACTAGCTGTGCAACAAGGACAAATTACTTCATCTTGTGCCTCAGTTACCTCCTTTTCTGAATGGCATTATCACAGTTCCTATCTCAAAGGATTGTTGAGAGATTAAATGAATTAGTATTTGTAAAACCCTGAAACAGAGCATGGTGCGGAGTAATTGCTATAAAAGTGCTTACTATTATTAGATAAATGACATAAAGAAGAAATAAGTCAATCTATCTTCCACGGCCAGCTAACAAAATTGGAAACTTAATTCAGCCATGTCATTTATTTAAGACCTGAACAAGGCTTTAATTTATGACAAAGCATGGGCTGGCAGCATTTCTCCCCATTCGCACACAAATATGGAACTGTGTGACCTCTCAGAACTGTCTAAGAGTATGACTTAAAATCATAAGGTTGTGGCCAGTATTGCCCATTTTCAACATGAACTAAAACTATATCTCATTAATGGAAAATCACATTGATAGGTCTGGTCCTCTATTTTATTATTATTCACCTATTAGTAAAGAAAAGAATAATTGAAAGCAATTATTATTAAGTATTATTAAGGTTTACCTCTTGAACTTAAAATATGTTAATCTATGAATTATTTTCAAACCATAGTCTATGATACCATAATTTGAACCAAACAACTCAAATGAGGAAAATAGTAGCTACCATTTACTGCTCACCTACTATGCTGCAGGTCTTCATGCATTGTCACCAACCTGCACAACAACCAGAGGTAGGCATTGGATACCTCTGTGTTACATTTGAGGAACCTGCTGGCCCATTGGCGTAGCAATTAAGTTCATGTGTTCTGCTTCGGTATCCTGGGGTTCACTGGTTCAGATCCTGGGTGCAGACTTACACACCGCTCATCAAGCCATGCTGAGGCAGCGTCCCACATAGAAGAGCTTGAAAGACCTATAACTAGGATACACAACTATGCACTGGGACTTTGGGTGGTGGGGGGAAGTAAAAAAAGAAACCTGCCCAAGGTCACACAGCTAGTCAGGGGGGTGGAAAACTGCATTTGAACCCAGGTCTTCTTGATCTTAAAGGCAGAGCCCATATTGCTCTGCTGCCATAAGCAGGAACATGAGATAATATGAAACAGGACAGAAATACGTGATACGTCTATCTCATTACCTTCAGTATGACTGAAGCAGAATTTCTAAAATATAATAAAAAACATAGGTTCTAGAAAAATCATTAGCATAGCTATCCAAAATCACAATAGACTCAGAATTTTATCCACTGGATCACCACTGACAATGCAGGACTGTTGAGCAGGTGTGAACTCAGACCCACACCTGCTCGTGGCTTGCTCTCACCGGGGCTGTGTTTGATAAGTATAGTCTTATTTTGCAAACTCATGATCAGGAAAATCGACGCTGTCTGTCTGAATACTTAATTCGGGAAAACAGGAACTCTATGTTTTTGCAAGTATAAGAGCCAGGAGTAAATACAAAGTTGGTTTGGGGATGAGGGTCAAAGTGGTCCTGTCCCTATTTCCAGCCTATCAGAAGCATGACTGACCACCCCAAGGATAGCTCCTCCCAGATCAGTAGCATCTCCTCCAGACCTGGTCCCTGCCTCCCACGTCTTTCTCCAGCTCTCTTTTGTCTGTACTGACCCCTCACTTCTTGTCTCCTCTGCGCCTACCAGTTTGGCATTCTGATGGTTTGGCTTCACTGGCTCTCAACCCTCTTACTTTGTTCCAGAGTCTGAGGCTTGACTCCTACATCCTGGCACAGTGCTTGTTTCTTTCTGCACTCCTGGTAACCAAGCTCTTTGGCATTGCCCCAGGACCCCCTCCTGGGATCCACTCAGCCCAGCAGACCTGTAAACACAGCTTGCCATGCCAAACTCTGCACCCCTTCCCCACTTCTGTTCTCTGAGAGCCAGGCCCTGGATGTCCCTAACCAACCCATGGTGTCTAGAGCACCAGTGGAATTCAGCTGGACTACTTCCAGCCCCTAAAGTCTCTCTGCCTTGCTCACGCACACTGTGAAAGGAAGTAAAATTCTGTGAGTGAGAAACACTAACTTACCAAGACTGTTAGGGAGCACACTGGCAGAGTTTTCTGCCTTCTGGGTACAGAACATGTCCATTCTGGCACAGGGACCAGCAGCAATTCCAGAGGCACAGGCCCTGCCTCCCAACAGAACTCCCCACCACTTCACTAAAGACCTCGCCAGGCTCCTGGCTTTCCTGCTATATCAGGAGCACTTTACAGTCCTTCATGCTACCTACTTCCTAATCTTCATATGCCTGCTGAGGCCAGGAAACAAATATCCAGTACCCCAAGTGCAGTGAGAGTGCTCCTGCCCATAAGAGCTGCACCATTATATGAAAGTCCAAGTAAGAGGATGGGAGGGTAGAGCTAACATTATATTCCCCACCTACAGCAGGTATGAGGACCCTTTAAATGCTATGTGGCTGGATTATGACTTGTCATTCAAGCCTCTTCCTAGAACAAGGTCTCAGTTCATAGATGATTCGGTGAATCACCTCCAGGAGTCATTCAGAAAAACAGTTCAGTGTCTGTTCTGTGCTCAACACTGTCCTGGGCACCAGGGATACAGCAGTAAAAAATTCAGTTGTCTCTCCTCATGGGGATTACAAACTAGGGGAATACAGACATTGAAAAGTCTCATGAATCTTTTAACAGTCTAAATGTCCTGAAAGAGAATTACAAGGTACAGAGGAACTTAGAGAAGGAAACAAACATGGTCTAGGAACTCAGAGAAAGCTCCCTGGAGCAAGGGATGTTTCAGATGACACCTGAAGGATGAGCAGGAGGAAGAGAGTTAGGGGAGAGTTAGGGAAGTGGGGAAAAGCACTTCAATCAGTTGGGACAGCATTAGTGAAGCACCTGAAAGAGCAGGGTACATCTAAAAAAAGAAAAATTGAAAGAATGGTATGGTGGAATATAGAAAGAGAGGAAGAGAAATGAAAGATGAGACTGAAGATGTAGGCAGGGGCTAAATCATAGTGTCTTTCAGGACACTGAAGAGTTTTCATTTTTATTTTAACCTTAACAGAAATGGGAAACAAAGGCTTTTTTTATATGTAACCACCCGCTTCAAAGGGTTTTTTTGTTGTTGCTGTTTTGAGGAAGATTGGCCCTGCGCTAACATCTGTTACCAATCTTCCTCTTCTCTTCTTTTTTTTCCCCCAACTCCCCAGTACATAGTTCTGTGTTGCAGAGCTGTAGCTCTTCTATGTGGGACGCTGCCTCAGCATGGCTTGATGAGCGGTGAGTAGGTTTGCGCACAGGATCTGAACCCGTGAACCCCGGGCCACGGAAGCGGAACATGCAAACTTAACTGCTACACCACCAGGGCAGTCCGAAAGGGTTTTGATCAAAGGAATGACATGGACAGAAAGATTGCTCTGATCAAAACATAGGATTGAATTAGGTATGGTGGAGGGAGAAGGTAGGCATACACGGTGGATATGGGGTGTGAGATGTCTGTTATCAACTCAACACCAGCTCCCCTGCCTTCTACACTGGGCTCTGATCACCCGTGAGAAGCTTGGGAATGGCATTTCCCATTCTCCCTTGCCTACCGGGTTCCAGTTTAGACTGTGCCAATGACAAGCCCTTGTGCAAGACGTGGAAAGTGGCAGAGACACACCATATTTCTCCAGTGGTAGCACCAGCTGTGTGCATTCATGAGGTTTACAGTGGCTTCCAGGCAAGCTCCTGCAAGTCTGCCTCTTTAGCAAGGCAGGCAGCTGAGCTCAATGGCATTCGGGTTTCCCTGAAACTTCTGACTGTCAAGATTTCCTGAAAGTCAGCAACAGTTTTCCCCAACCTTGATTACCCCAGCTTATATATCCAAAGGTTATGTATGCTTCTAATTCCCTCTGTTAAATCCCTCCTACTTGAAATATCTAGAGTGGTTTCTGTTTTCCTTACTAAAACCCAACCGTTAAAAGAAGGTAACAAGTTCTTGCAATATTTGGGGTGAGAAAATATGAAGGCTTGATCTAGAGTGTAGGCAGTAAGCATGGAAAAAAGAGGATGAATTTAATGTGTATTTAAGAGGTGAAATCTACAGAACATTGTTATTAACTGGATGGGGGAGGAGGGGCGAGGGAGATGAAGGGATCAAGAATGACCACCAAGTCATTGGTTTTAAGGTCAGGCAATCTTGCTGAATTTGCCATCCGGTCCATGTAGCTCAAAGGGATGTGGACATTAGGTTGCCTCAAGTTGCCAGCCTTGCCAGGTCCCATTCCAGATTGAAGAGCTGAGGCTAAAGAAGAACTAAGGAAGTCAACAGTATGATGGTGAGGAAGATATGCCCTTTAACAGGATGTGAAAATCTATACCCTGGAATTTATGGGCCATTGTAATGAGTTATCATCTTTTTCAAAACTGCTCCAGCCTGCTCTGGAACAGAGGAAATTAGTTAAGCCAAGCTATCATCAAATCTCCCCAAAAAAGGAAGCTCTTAGGGCAATGACCAAGCAGCTGGAGTCAGGGTGAGGGCTGAAGGGCTGGGATGGAGCAAGAGCTTCTTACTAGAGACAACAGAGGATGTGGAGCACCAAGGAGGCAAACCAATTTATAATCCACAGGGCAAAGTTTAGATTCAAATACCAAAGAGAGAAACTTCAAACACTAAGCCATGAGAAGAGATCACAACATGTGTCACAGGAGATGGCAGAATCAGAGACAGAGCAGATCAAGAGCATGTAAAGTAAAGCTATATATGTCTGGAGGGGTGGGTGTTGAAGGTGCATTCCCACCAGGATCAGGGAGTTAGGGCAAAACCAAGAAGGGTCATGATGATCTAGACAACTTATGGGAGCAGGGCAGACAGCATTTTCCTTGCCCATCTTTCCATCCAGGGATGTTTTGATTACAAGAGGACAAGGCTTACCCATAGACTGAGGTCACTTACTACACTTTCTGGAATGATTTCTAAAGTGCATTACTAGAGAGGCATAGCTGTAAGTAGATCTCAAATGCACCAAAGAGGAGGTGTCTGAACACTGCCTTTGGAAAATGAAATGTGTTTAGGATAACCACTCAGCTTACTTAGTGATCTCTCCTCTTTGAGAACTTACGATCTATTAAATTTTAAGAAGACAAGATTCAATACTGATTCCCTAATGCCCATCACAGTGCACAGCATCTTTAAGCATAGTAAATAGTAATTTAATAGATGAGGATTGAAGAGCAGATTCCAAGACACTGGGCAGCTTTATCCAGTGAGCACACCACAACCTTTATCCATGTGTCCACCTGAGGAAAATACACCCAGAATTCCAATTCAAACGCCAGGAACACCACTCCACAACTAGAAAAGGATCAAGAATGCCCCCCTCCATCTTCCTCCTCATGGCTCAACAATCCTCTAAAGAGCCGCTGGTGATGGCTCCCAGAACCGGAGTAGGAGCTTCCTCAAGGGAGGTGAAAGGCTTGGATGGGGGATCCCCTTGGGGGCCGAGCAGAGAAGGTGGCTGTTAGAACCCTCGACTCCTGCCAGTGACAACACCCAGGAGCACACCTCAGGCCTTAGGTTCCCTACTGCCTGGCTTTGCTATTTACTACATGGCAAAGACAGGGTACCTACAGTCTCTGAACCTGAGTTTGCCCAGCTATCAAGTGGAGTTAGAGGCGCCTAGTTCAAAGAATGGAGAGAACTAAAGAATGTTTGTAAGACACCTGCCTTAATGCCTGTCCACGGTAAAGGGCTCCAAAAATGCATTCTCTTCCAGAGTTCACCTCCTAATTCCAGCCTTAGAGATTGGCCCGCCGCTCCCATTCCACTGCACTTAACCTACTTCTTCTCTCCTCCCTCCTCTGCTCCAGAACTCAACTCAGTCACGAAGCTCTTCTCCTAATCTTCTGACACTACAGCTATTGTATCCTACAGCAATGTGGCTCCAAGTAGATGAAGAGCAAAATCCTAGCTACACTCAGGTGTGAACTATCAGAGAGTGCATTTCTGCTGGAAGTTGCTCCCGTCAATTCAAACGCCAGGGACAGAAGGCATGGCTACAGAGACAGAACAACCAGAGGACAGATGCTACTACATGAACAGGAAGACAATCACTTCCCAGAAAACAGGCAGCTGCAACTTGCATTCTACGGGAAGAAGAGCAAACCCTGTTACATTCCCCCCCTAAGTAGATTTCTGCAATTATTAGAACTTAAAAACACAGATGTTAAAGACCATGTGCTTAAGGAGTTAGTTAAGTGTGTGCAATTGCAGATGGAAAGACTGAACATTTTCTGAAATTGGTATTAAATACCCTCATACAATAAAACGACACTGCCCACACATATGGCATAGCAGAGAAAACAAGATTCACTGATGAAGAAAACAAGAGGACCTGAACAAGCCATTTCCTTACTTGGACCACCACAGAGATGGCTAGTGCCGACCCAATATCCATTCTCTACTCCCTCTTTACTAAAGAACTCCCACATTGTTGGGGGAGCCTCTGCTAGAAAACTATATTTCTAGCCCCCTCGTAATAGGATTGGATAATAAAACGTAAGCAGAAGTCACTGAGTGGAGCTTAAGAAATGCTCTTTTAAAGGACACTTGCTCAGCCAGGAGGCACCCTTTTACCTTTCCTTACAGGAGCTCCAGCAGCCATCTTATGACTACGAGGCAATCTTGAGGATGGATGGAAGCTGGTGGAGAGTGGAGCAAAACAGGAGAAGTCTGGGACACTGATGGCACTATTACTACTTCACATTACCTCTGGACTCCTTTCCTCCAGACTTCTGTTACGTGACTGAAAAAGAAATCCTAATTTGTTTAAGCTGCTCAAATGCAGTTCTTAACTGAAAACTCATACTTAGCCTAGATTTCCATCAGTTTCCTTGTGAATGAGGATTATAAATTAATATTAGAACCGTATTACTTTTTTTGGTAACTTGATATGAATTCTTGCTTTAAGTTAACCGTTGAATAAAATTTATACCAATAATTCCATTTCTAAGTATAGGTTAAATCCTCTTTAACTAGTCTTTTTGTTGCCTTTAAAAAGCACCAGATTCTGCTATAGGTAGCTCTCTGCATTGGGTGGACACCATCTGAAAATCAATGCAAGGACCACGCCCATAATGGGCAGGTGAGATACATGTATCTCTTTGAAGACTTTCTAAGGATTTTCATCAGCAGTAACAAGGGAAGCACAAGATTAAAAGGCCCCCCCCTCTTTATGCAGCCTCTCTGGGTTCCACTATCCAGCTAGCCTAGCAGAATCCAGAGAAAGGTAGGAATCACTTCGTGGAAATCCTTATGGATTTGTCATCTGCTCCTCTACTGTCATCTACATCTGCTGTCATCTACTTTTCCGGTCTCATTCTGGGTCAACCTCAATCAGTATGAGAAGCACATGGGCACTGGGAGGGACCAGGGGACCAGGCAGATACTTAGGGACAGAAGAACCAGGGGGATCCCCTGTGGTGGTCCTGGGCTTGGCTCTCTCCTAGTTGTCTTTCATATGTAAAAACCCAGGAACATTGAGCATATATTACATTCGGGACCACCTGCATGAGTGTTTGTGATAATCACATAAATACAAAAATACAAATGATTTCAGCAGTAATAAAACTCATTTCCTATACTTCATATTACCTGCTCCTTGGTGATATGCAAAGACTAATAAGTATATAAACTTCTTGAGCGGTGTTACATAAATATAAAATGTGATTCATGTGGGTGTTTACAACCACAAAGACATATTAATTGGTAGTCTACACAAAGACTTAAGTTCTTTTACAAATTAAATAGGGACACTTACACTGTTCCCGCTAATTCACTGAGTATGCAACTGGAAAACCCAACCTTCTATTTCGGGATTTTAAATCTGGTGCCTTCAGCAAACAGCATTTTCAATACCTTAAAGTCATATTTGGCATCTGGAGAGTAGCACTGGGGTTTCCCTCCCTCCTAAGATCCTTCAATGAGGTGGCTTTCTTTCTGTGTTGTGCCTTACAACACTAACCTTTCTCCCTGAGAGCAGTGTGCATGCCCAGAGACGAGCCCCAAGGGGCTTCACACATCCCCCATCTATCATCCCACTCTGGTGCCCCCTCCACAACCCCTCCACCTTAATTTTAGCATCAACTTTAAACTTTTTCTTATAGATTTTTAAGAACCCCGCTTAATGGGGTACACTCCCCTTTTTGATGTAAAATAATGTAGAATGATTATAAATTCTTGTTCACCATCCAAAACAGAGGTGATGAAGAAAGGCATCTGCCCGCCTGATGGGGTATTTTCACAGTAGTACAGGCGGGAGTCTCCCCGGCTGGGCAGATCTTGAGCCTTTAAGACCATTAGAGATGCACAGTTTGAATCAGACCCCAGGTCCAAAAAATGTTTCTTCACCTCTCCAGGAGAGCAATGGGGCTTGCAGAACCCTAAAGAGGCAGAAAACCTCTCTTCTCTATGGAAAGTTTAATCCTCTCAGGAAAGTTCTGTCTCTGTTGGAAATTCAAGACTTTGCAAGCAAACAGGGTAAGACCTTCCAAAGTCACAAGGAGAATATAATGAGTGTAGGGCTTAGAATCCTGAGGTGGGGAGGTGGGGAGGGGGGAAACTTGGGATAAGTGTTCCCTTTCATTAGAGTCTCTATAGGTAGTGATTTCCCTACTTAACCAAAGAAAACCCATGGAAGCAGCTTCTCCCTCACCTATTAAAAGGAGAAACATGGGCATCTTTAATTGAAAGCAAGGCAAAATTCTTTAATTATAGACTCAAAGGGGCTTTGAGCTCATCTTGTATCTCCTTGGCTTTCAGCAGGAAGGCATTAAACCTTCCTAAAAAGATAAGACAATCTATTTTTAAACATACCCAAAGAGGGCATTCTAGTCTTCTGTTCCTTTGTTAGGGGAATTTTTTTCCCTTTCTAACCTCACCACAGGCGAACTCTTCCCATTGCTAACCTGAAGGCTTCACATTAGAGTTTGGCTTGGTTTGCTCAATGGAAATGGTGAACAGCTGGTCACCATTAGCCTTTTCTAAACTGTACTTCCATCTATCCATCTGTATGAAATTATAACAATTAATTAGACTATTTGGATTTAATAAATTTAGAGCTAGATGCCAACTGAATCACTCACTGACAAAAGACTGCCATCCTTCTTTTTCTCACACCTTTTTCTTTCTCTACCATCAGCTCCAATGCTAACATCGCTTCCTTCCCCACCTCTCTTCCAACACTGCCCACACACATTCGCACGCACACACAGACACATACACACACGACAAACGTGCACACTCACACTGTAAAAAAAACAAACAAAAACACCCCTTAAACAGCTGTTTAACATTTAGACCTTGCCCTTCACTGTTCACATTAAGGGTAATAGTGAAGAGCGCAGACTCTGGAGCCCAATGTCTGGGCTTAAATCCTGGCTCTGGGACCATCAGCACATTTTTGTAATCTCTCTGTATATCTATTTTCTCATCTGTAGACCCGAAACAGTAATAGTATCTACTAATAAGGTTGTGGAAAGGATTAATGAGTTAACATATGAAAAGCCCTTAGAATGGTGTCTGGTCCTCTAATTGTAAATGCTATATAGTTGTTAGCTACTGTTATACTCTCCTTGCAGCAAATGGACATTCAAAGGCATTAAACTATGCCCAACATTCCAGAGGCAAGAATTTGAGGAAGAAAGGGAGTAGGAACTCAAGTCTAAGAGAAGTGGATAAGTAAGAAGAGTCAGCAAGGTGAAAGATTAAAGAAAAAAAGACAAAAAGCAAATAAGAGAGAACAAAAACTACAGAGAGAGAGCAAAAGCAGATCTTTAATGGGGAAAAGTTAGGAAGAAGAAAAACATACAGGAAAGAACAGAAATAGGGAAATGAGTAAAAGGTGGCCATGAAAAGGAAGGATAGAAGAAAAAGAGAATAACACAGGAAACCAAACATTAGAGAAGACTCCATTTACAGCTTGAGCTGGATATCAGAAAAAGAAAGGAATGGAGAGAAAACAAAACGTTGGATATAGAAGTAGGGAAACTTGGGACAGAAGAGATGCAGGGAGAGGAGATAAAAGTGCTAACATAAAAGACTTCATTTGCAGCAACAGGCCTCTATGTCTGTAAATTATGGGAAGTTTACATCCAAAATTGACACACCCATGACCCACCAGGATGCTTTGTCTATTCTTCCTATTTTAACTTGCTTTAGAGTCTGCCCCAGACTTAGTCCCTAAGGTCTGCCCTGAGCAGATGTCTGTCTTGTCTTGTCTGTTCCACCGACAAGGCCAAGATGCAGTAATCCAGTCTTCATTTCATTTTCACTAAATGCTCTAGCCATCTTTTTCAAGTGAAAATTTAGCTCTGAGCAAATATTTACACTCTTCCTTCTCCAAACATTCAGAAACCTATAAGGGAACCTGCTGGTATTTTATTTTTTAATTATTCACTTTAACGTCATCCCCCTCCTTTTTTTTTTTTTTTGGTCAACTCAGAACAAGAGCCACAAAATGATACAGTACTGCAGAGATGTGTCGCTTTTAGGGCTCCAAATTGCCCTCCCCACCAAAGGGAATTAATCACCAATCACTTGGAGACAAGACAGAAGTTGGATTTAGGTTTAAAATAACATCAATATTTTAAAAATACTTTTTCTTTTAAGTATTTATCATTATTAAATTGTCTGTTTGGTGCAAAAAACGTTCCCCTGTTCGAGGAAGTCGAGAGACCTTAAAGGGCCCTCTAAACAGACCAAGCGGATGGGCTTCGAGCGTCTCCTCACGCCGGGGTGAGCTTGGGCCCCCGCAGCCGCCGGAGTCACGAAGCCAGACGCGGCGCGCGTCTCCACCCGGGACTCGGGAGACTGCAGCAGCGCGCGGCGCGGCCGCTGCCCGGGCGGCTCCTGGAGGCGGGGAGGAGTCGCGACTCCCGCAGACACGTGACCTCCTCCCAGCCGCCGCTTCCCGCGACCCAGATCCGTCCCCGGAACCCGCGCTCGGCGGGGCGGGCCGGGGGACACGTAGCGACGGCCCCAGTCCCTGCTGCACCCCCGGTGCGAGTGCATTCGGGATACTTCTCCCCTTGGCCCAGGTGCCGATGGCAATAATGATTGTTTCGGGGATCACCCAGGAGAATTTAAATCTTACTCTTGGTGCAGGAACAAAGGACCTTTGGCTTTTATATCTATCTATTGATACATAAAGAGATTAATATATATTCTCTCCATCCCACCCCCGGCAGACCCAAGTAGCGGCAGCGGGGCTGGAGACCTGGGAGTCCCTGGGGACATGCTTTCCCCTGGGCTCCAAGGCCCTAGCCGCCCGCTGCGCCGGGCGGCATGGGCAGTGCGCATCTCCGGGCACCTCCTGGTAACTCTTACTAGCAGTGAGTCATGCTCCCGGGGTGGCTCTGGGGAAAGGTAGCCCGGCGCAGGCTGGCCTGTGCTTCCCCGAGCACGGCACCGCGGCTGCAGGGCGAGCACGCGCGCGCGCGCCCGGGTTCCCCGCGCAGTGATGTGGCAGCAGCCGCAGGTCGGATCACGTTGCTGGCCCTGTGCTGGTACCCGTTTGAGACAGGATTAAGGAGGGAGGCTTTGGAGGTGCCAGCGGTAGTAAACGTGGGTTCTGCACACTCCCGGTGTCGCTTATCGCACGAGGAGGGGTGGGCGGGGAAAGCACGCAGCGCCACCCGAGGCGCGGAAGGGCGGCGGAGTTTAGCCGGCGAGTGATAATGCTGCATTGCCTTTACGCGGTAGCCCCTCTCGTGCCACCCCTCTTCTCCCCCTCCCTCCCCGCCTCGTTCCTCCGGGAGCACCAGAGCCCCCAAACGCCGTCATCTGCTGCTGTGATTAGTGGCACCGCAATTCCGGCAGCTGCGGGAAGTTTGGGTGGCCCAGGGACACCGTGTTGCCGAAAGACACTTGAATTGCGACATTCTGACCCAATGACTACATTTTCATTTATCTTAAATTCTGAAGGGAACAGATTTCAAGTTGCCCCTTTTCGAGGCAACGTCCAACCAAGGCCAAGGGGTCCCCCCAGGCCACTGAGCGGTGAGCAAACAAGTCTCCAAATTTTCCTTCGGGACTGAAGTTTACCCGCCGCGAATTCTCTTTCTCTTTCCTTTTTCTGGTCCAAACCAACAATGCAGTCGGTGGAAAAGCAAAAGGCCACGTTCACGTTCCTGCACCGTAATGACGGACAAACTGAGGGAGTCGCATTTCCGATCCGAGGAAGCCCTGGCTGCCCCGCACCCCCTACGCCCCCTCCCCCTCCCCCAGCGACTGCATCGCCTTTGGGAAGATGAATAGCTTGGCTGAAGTTGTTTTTCCTTTCCGGTGGCCCTGATCAGGTGTCCCCGCCCCCTCCCGTGGTTCGCCTTCCCTCGCAGCCTTCTCCTGACGCCCCCTCCTGGCCAGGCCCCTCCTCCCCCGCCCCCCTCGGGGCTGGACCGCGGATGGTACGTTCCGCACGTGAGCTGGGTGCTGGTCTGGCCGGCGACGCGCGTGCCCTGTGGCCAAACACTGCCCGGAGTGAGAGCAAACTACCAGCGCAGTGGGGCCGGCGCGAGTGTGCGTGCGTGTGTGTGCGCGTGTGTGCGAGAAAGCGAGCGCGGTGGGAGGGGGCGACCAACTGCTTCACACTTTCAACACTGCACTGAAGAGAGAGAGACTGGAGACGCACAGATCCCCCCAAGATCTCCTAAAGCTACCGTCCCACAGATTATAGAACAGAACCCCAAAAATCGAAACAGAGGAAACGGACAGCGGTTGAACATGGACGAAGGAATTCCTCATTTGCAAGAGAGACAGTTACTGGAACATAGAGATTTTATAGGGTAAGGTGCACGCACCCTTGCGAATATCTGTCTAGGCTTCAGTTTGATTTTTTTTCTTCTCCAGAAAGTGGTATGGAGCGAGCAAGGGCAGAGCCCCTCCCCGAATGGGTGCCTGATGCTGATTTCTATTTTGCAGACTGGACTATTCTTCTTTGTATATGTGTAAACCTAAAAGGAGCATGAAGCGAGACGACAGCAAGGTAAGTGTAAGTTTCCGATGTTCCTCATAACCTGCCTGGATAGTTAATTAGAGCCATTGATTTCACAGCGAAGCTCTGCCCGCAAATATATTCCAGCCCTTGAGCCTCCCCAACTGTGAATTTTAAGTGGTTTGCTGGATACTCTCAGGGGGAGATTAAACATCATACCTGAATTTAGATTGCATTTCAGAATAGTGCAGAGGAAAGAGGTTTCTTGGGCATAGTGTATCACATAGTATGTTTTGGGGGGGGGATATTGTTATATCCAGTAAATGAATGTTTAGCTTATTATTTTCTCTCTTCCATTACTCTCATATATTAAGGATACCTACAAATTACCGCACAGATTAATAGAAAAGAAAAGAAGAGACCGAATTAATGAATGCATTGCTCAGCTGAAAGATTTACTGCCTGAACATCTGAAGTTGACAGTAAGATGCACATTTTCATTCTTTGCTGCTCTCCAAGGGCGTGTTAATAGCCTGGTACTACTCCCAGAGATATAAGAATAAATGTAAATATCAGATTCCATACAACTTGTGCTACAGTGTAGTTTCCTACAAACTCAAGAGTAGGTGCTCACAAGTGAAGCCAAGAAATCATTTATAACTGTCTTGTGGAAAGCTCAAGTATAGGAATAGTACTTCTTTCAAAGTATTTGCTTAAGTTACTGTGCTGAATGGAAAGCCAATCAAGCCAAGTGTGTGTTTTTAAGTAACCAAGTGCCCCCTTTTCTTTTGCACCACTGCAGACTCTGGGGCATCTGGAGAAAGCGGTAGTCTTGGAATTAACTTTGAAACACTTAAAAGCTTTAACAGCCTTAACCGAGCAGCAGCATCAGAAGATAATTGCTTTACAGAATGGTAAGTCAGTTTAGGGAGGCCAACCCACCCTGATGAAGCCGGGGCAGCCCACAGAAGAGCAGTGTTAGGACTCTTCTCTTCCTCCACCCCACCTCCTTCCGTGGGCCCACGGGCTCCCTCTCATTTGTTAAATTGCTTATACTTTCCCTTCATTGGAAAGTGCCCATTTCCCGAAGCATCCTAGAGGCTTTCAGCAGAACTCAGAGAAATCAGATTTTTATTTAAAGTGGCGGTTGCGCCCTCTCCACTTTGGTTTTTCAGCAGGGAGTAGAGCGCCCCCCCTCCCCACACCCTCCCCCTTGGCAACCAGTGGATTATATCACTCGAATACAGAGGAAAAACCGAGATCACTTTAGTCAATGCAGGGCCCACGTGATAAGCAGATGTTTTAACGTCGGTATTATTCTTGCCTCCATTCCTCTGTCCCCCACCCCCATCCCCTTCCTCATCCTAGGGGAGCGATCTCTGAAATCGCCCATTCAGTCCGACTTGGATGCGTTCCACTCGGGATTTCAAACATGCGCCAAAGAAGTCTTGCAATACCTCTCCCGGTTTGAGAGCTGGACGCCCAGGGAGCCGCGGTGTGTCCAGCTGATCAACCACTTGCACGCCGTGGCCACTCAGTTCTTGCCCACTCCCCAGTTGTTGACTCAACAGGTCCCTCTGAGCAAAGGCACCGGCGCGCCCTCGGCCGCCGCCCCCGCCGGGTCCGCGGCCGCCCCCTGCCTGGAGCGCGCGGGGCAGAAGCTGGAGCCCCTCGCCCACTGCGTGCCGGTCATCCAGCGGACTCAGCCCAGCGCCGAGCTCGCCGCCGAGAACGACACGGACACCGACAGCGGCTACGGCGGCGAGGCCGAGGCCCGGCCGGACCGTGAGAAGAGCAAAGGCGCGGGGGCGAGCCGCGTCACCATCAAGCAGGAGCCCCCCGGGGAAGACTCGCCGGCGCCCAAGAGGATGAAGCTGGATTCCCGCGGCGGCCCGGGGGGCGGCGCGGCGGCGGCGGCGGCCGCGCTTCTGGGGCCCGACCCGGCCGCCGCGGCCGCGCTGCTGAGACCCGACGCCGCCCTGCTCAGCTCGCTGGTGGCGTTCGGCGGAGGCGGGGGCGCGCCCTTCGCGCAGCCCGCGGCCGCCGCGGCCCCCTTCTGCCTGCCCTTCTACTTCCTCTCGCCTTCGGCGGCCGCCGCCTACGTGCAGCCCTTCCTGGACAAGAACGGCCTGGAGAAGTACCTGTACCCGGCGGCGGCCGCCGCCCCGTTCCCGCTGCTCTACCCCGGCATCCCCGCCCCGGCTGCCGCCGCCGCCGCCGCCGCTGCCGCCGCCGCCGCCGCCGCCTTCCCCTGCCTGTCCTCGGTCTTGTCGCCCCCTCCCGAGAAGGCGGGCGCCGCCGCCGCGACCCTCCTGCCGCACGAGGTGGCGCCCCCTGGGGCGCTGCACCCCCCGCACCCGCATGGCCGCACCCACCTGGCCTTCGGCGGCCCCCGCGAGCCTGGGAACCTGGAGAGCTCCGCTCAGGAAGATCCCTCGCAGCCAGGAAAGGAAACCCCCTGAATCCTTGCGCCCCTTTCTTAGAAAGGACGAGGGTTCACGCGGAATAATAATATTACTAAGTTAAAACACCCTTAACGTTTTTAAGGGAGGAAGTGTAATAGATGCACGACAGGCTTTTTTTAAAAAAAGAAAAACAGGTGTTTGTGTACATTTGGAGTTCCTGTTTTGCTCATTCTTCACCACCCCACCCTCCACACACCCTTTCTTCCCCCACCAGCTGTAAAAGAACCTCTGCGATAGGTATTCTCTTTTCTTTCAAGAATTCCCCAAGATAAGTTTTGCCTTTCTTTAGGCCACGTTCCATTATCTTTTAAAATATAGAACCTAATTCTGGAGGAAGTAAGAGGGTCTGTTCTGTGGGTGAGCTCCTTGAACCAGGGCAGGGGAAAGGTGGCCCCGAAGTTGACATCGAACAGCATATCTGTGCAAGCTGTCCTGCCTGCTTCAGGAGGCTTTCCACAAACAGAATGAGCATCTTTTAGAATTGAATTTACTCTTCAGTATTTTATAATGTTCAGCTTTTTAAAAGGCATATATTTTTCAAAGAGGAACAGGTGAGGACGCAGTCGCTCGCGTTGCAACCTATTCTGAAGTGGTTTGAATGGTATCCCTTAGTAACTTGCACTTGTTTAAAGAGACAGAGTTGTGCCATCGTCCGAACTAAGTCAGGGAAGGGGATGGATAAGGAAGGCCAGAATCATTCTTAGTACGTTTGCTAGCACTTTATTGAGAAATTGACCGTGAATCAATTGACTCATCTTCATTTCATATATATGTGTATGGATATATATATAAAGTGCATCTATTCCCACCCTGTCATTATTTAATTCATCATGTTCCTAAGTTTGTATGATCTTGCTGTAAAAAAAAAAAAAAAAAAGTGCACTGAACTTAAAAACGGAAAAAGAAAACAAGTCCAAACTGATTTATCCTATATTCTGTTAGATCACAAAAGTGGAGGAAAGCGTTGAACTGGTCGGTTTTGACTGGAAATGCTGTAAAGATGTGGCATGAAGCCCTGTGAGCCTTCCTATCTCCAAGTCTATGTATTTTCTGGAGACCAAACCAGATACCAGATAATCACAAAGAAAGCTTTTTTAATAAGGCTTAAACCAAGACCTTGTCTAGATATTTTTAGTTTGTTGCCAAGGTAGCACTGTGAGAAATCTCACTTGAATGTTATGTAAGGGGTGAGACACAACAGTCTGACTGTGAGTGAAGAAAATATCTGGGTCTTTTAGTCAGTTTGGTGCATTTGCTGCTGCTGTTGCTACTGTTTGCCTCAAACGCTGTGTTTAAACAACGTTAAATTCTTAGCCTACAAGGTGGCTCTTATGTACATAGTTGTTAATACATCCGATTAATGATGTCTGACATGCTATTTTTGTAGGGAGAAAATATGTGCTAATGATATTTTGAGTTAAAATATCTTTGGGGGAGGATTTGCTGAAAAGTTGCACTTTTGTTACAATGCTTATGCTTGGTACAAGCTTATGCTGTCTTAAATTATTAAAAAAAAATAAATAAATACTGTCTGCAAGAAACCAGCTGGTTTAGAAAAGTTTAGTATGTGAAGAGAAACTAGAAATTATCTTTATATTCTAGTGTTTTCAGCACTCCATAAATTCTATTACCTAAATATTGCCACACTATTTTGTGATTTTAAAATTCTTACTAAGGAATAAAAACTTTAATATTTGATATGAGATTGTCTAATAATTAAATAGACATAAGGGATGCTCGATTAGTTTTAAGATATCTATGAACATAGGGATGAAACTCATTTAGGTTCTCAGAATACAACTTTATTTGTCATTGTCTTGATACCACATTTCCAACCTTTTGCAAGTCTCCAGGCTCTGGCTGTGTCTACCTGTTTGTTCTCAATGTATTTTAGTGAAAAGTGCAAAAGAAAAACCTACCAGTCACTTGCATGGTTTATATTAGACCCAATTTGCTAATATTTTTCCTATTGATGAATTTTTCACTTTTCACCTTTTGACACCAGATAGCCACTGTTGCTCTGGTGTTTCTCTTTCACTGGGTCCTGTATAAGTACACTACCACTTAGGGGTGCTTAATTGCTCAGTTTATTTTAGCTCCTTAACCTTTATAAAATAATTCTTTTATGGGACTTGATCACGGAATTCAAGGAACAGAAATAATTATTTCTAGACTTTTCTCAAATTTATAATCACATTTGTGATTTGATACAAACTATGTGAAGGATTGTCAATTTTTAGTTTCAGTAATGTTCGTCACAAACCCCTTGATTTTTGAAAGGTGTTGAAATAACAGTCAAAATTTATGTGATGTAGAAAAAGTGCTCCCTCTGCTGACTTTATGGCAGCCGAACTGCAAGTCCCAGAAAGTGGAGCCGGAAGGAACCTCAGAGATCAGCTTGTCCAGCTCCCTACATTTTATACTATGAGGGAAATGAAGTCCAGAGATACCAAATATCATCCCAAGGTCACACAGCTACCTGGAGCCAGCACGAGAGGCTAGATCTATCACATCCCCCAGGCAGTGAACTACTTCCCACTGCAGCATCTTGAACCAAATAAACTGAATTTGATTGGGCAGCCTTCATGAAACATCATAAATAAACCACAGGAACAAAGGAAACAAAAATTATCATTAGAAAACCACGTAGGGTTTTTGAGCATTGCAATTTATTGAACTTTAGAAAAATATTCTGTCTAGACCAGAATGATGGAAAATATAGCATTTTAAATAATTTGAGCTACATTTTAATGCCATATTGTAATAATATGTTTCATAACCAAAAAAGATTCAAAGTAAATCAGAGGATAATAAAATGTTTTAGCATTTGTATAATCTTGGTATAATAAAATAAGAAACCTTAGGGTTGGACCAGATTTTATAGGTCAGTTATTTAGTCCAAATGCCTATATACTAACATGGTAATAAGATAAAGTTAGGACAGAATTGCAAAATACTATTATCTATATTGCATCTGAAAAATGTTATTTTGGTCACTGATTTATTTTAATGAATTAAAAGACTGGAGTCATTATAATTCACTAAGGAGGGTTTTATACCTGCAGTGGTGAAATTTTAGCCAAAATGCTTTGTAGTATATGTGATTTTTGAATTTAAGACAAATATGAATCTTGAGTCAATAATGCTTTTATACATATAGTATCATGCCAATTAATTTTACATTCATATATTTCTCAGCAAACTTTATATTGAATTGATAACTGGGCTTTTCCCCCCAAAGAGCTAAGCATATTTTTAAGGCATTAGAAACTACATTTTAATAGCTATTAAAAGTATGACTGGAGTTTTAGTTCCTGTCATTGTGAAAACTATTTTTCATTTAGCTCTCTGTTATTGGCCATACAGGTCATAACTTTGGTGATTGCCCATCACCTTAGATTTGTTCAAAAGTATGTAAAAGAAGCCTCAGCCTCTTCCTAAGTATGTGAGAGGTCAGTTCTGAACCTCTCCATGCGAGGTGATTGCCAAATGAGATCCTGGGACGCCATGGTTGGGCAAATAGATTAAGGCCTTTTACTTTAGATAGAAATGCCCCCAGAGCCCCATGAGTGAATGAGGACCATCCTAATGCCAAAAGCTGGTTGTACTACTGTGATAATAGTATTTTACTTCAGATTGCAATCTGATGTTGTTCATTAAACAAAAATTCTTAATCTATTGGACCCTCATCAATATATTTAGGCCCACCCATAGTTGTGTGTTTTTTAAATAAGTTCAAAATGGATATACAGTGCATGTAAAAGTTCAGTGTAAGTTCCAGTTTTTCACAGAATCTGTAGGGGATTGACGAGGAAAATTATCACCTATTTTCTATGATTAAGATGGGGTTTGGAGCCAGCTCTGATGGCCTAGTGGTTAAACTTCCACACTCGCCACTTCAGGGGCCCAGGTTCGCTTCCTGGTCACGGAACCACACCACTCGACTTTCAGTTGCTATGCTGTGGCGGCGGCTCACATAGAAGAACTAGAAGGACTTACGACTAGGCTATACAACCATGCTTGGGGCTTTGGGGAGAAGAAAAAAAAAGATGGGATTTATACAAAAAACATGTGCAACATGTACTTTAAAAATATGCTCCTGGAAAGGAGTTGGACATTTGTCTCAAAATTGGGTTTCTTGCACTTGTTCAGTGATTCCATATAGAAAACTCCAAACAAATGTAAAGCTATACCTTTCTAAAAGTTGATATTTTAAAATTCTGAATTCAGTGATGTCCAATTTATCTGGCCTCAGGGAATGATAATGTGCTCGGTGAAACAATGGTTCAGGAAATGGAAGCTTCTGTGTTCAAGTGCCAACACTGTTTATCTTTTCTTAAATTATTTTAGTGAAAGCTTACTAAAATATGTTAAACATGTCCTCTGAAGTGTCTTACACATGTCTCTGAGAAACATACTCTTAAGTTAACCTTTCTCAATAATTCAGGGTAATCATTATAAACATCACTTTTGCACTATGCACGTCATCTGGAAATATTGGCACCTGCCCTAAATTCTTTTTGAGTTCTTATATCTGCTTTTATTAGGTTTTTCAGTCTCTTTACTCATGGTCAGGCTGCTGGCTGTCACTTCTTGATGTGTCAGAGTGCCTGCCTCCAACTCTTATCTAATTTGCTACCTCTGACTTACTGTGACCTGGGGAACCATTTAACCAAAACCACACCCATTTGAAATGTGTCTAAAATTAAAATAAATAGGCTCTAACAGAGTACCCGAGGGGCACTTCTCTAAATTGTATGAGCTTATAGAATGTTTCCACAGTAACATGTTTCTCTCTCCAACCTTTTTTTCTCATTTCTTTTAACTTGGACATGCTCAGTACTGTTCCATATCAGAACACTTATGCAAAAGCCTTCAAATACTTTATATATTTTTGATCATTTGTTACATAAAAAAGCAGCTTGCTAATGGTTTTATTCCACAGCTAACCACAAAATAAAGAAATTTCCATGCCAGAAACTAATTGTTTGCTTCAATGAACAGTCTTTTGTCTCAGGTTCATAGGAATCAGTGACCAAGGGTTATTAGTGAAAACTGATTCAGCATTTTGATTCATGGATGACCCTGGCCCCTGCTTCTGGTGTGTAATCTCCTCCACCTCTAGGTTTTGCACATCTTGGGTGGCATTCCAGAAAAGCACTCTGGGGAACTGCCAGGGAGGATGTGCAGGCCCAGATGTTGCCTTTGAATTTAGACACACCCATCAGAGAGCCTCTGGTGAGAGGTTTCAGACTCTCCGCTGATTGCAACACGCTCCTTTTCTCCTTGAGCCTATAGATTCAATAAGTAGTGGGTATGGGGATACAGACATTTGTTTTGCTCCTACTATGTAAGGTGCTGTGGTAAGTGCTGGAGAATCAAAGGTTAATAATCTCTGAGGAGCTCAAAGTCTAGTGGGGTTGACAGACCCATGCTAAAATAAATTACAATGCAACACAGTAAGTGCTATGCAGGCATGCATAGAGTTCTGGGGGTGAGAGAAAAGGAGAGTGAGTCCATGGGGCTGTCTTCACGGAGAAGACTGGCACACTGTGGTCCTGTGCTAAGCACCAGGACAGTAATTGGTTATATTTGACTTGAGGTCCGAGTAAGGATTTCCTAACTAACTTCTCAGTCTCTTTAGAACTTGACTGCCATACTGGCTCTCACCATCATCTCCTTCTGAGGATCTGAACTGCGAGCTGGGACTGAGAGGTCATGGTATTTTCTACTGCCAAGGATCACATGCATAGCATGATGATATCTAATGCAGTAGGGGAAAAAACCCAGTACCTCACAAGCAGCTCTGTCTCATCTCATACATCTACCTGTCTTACAAAGGAAACTAAGGGTGACCTCTTTCCAGTCACATAGGGCATGATGATCCATGTCTTCCACTCAGCACCCAAAAGAGAAATGAGAGAGGGAGAGCACAGCCTTAAGAGGGAAACAAGGAATCCTAAGGTCTGTTTTTCAAACCCTCTGGGAGGAAGCTGGGGCAAGCAACTAGTCCAAGGCCACACAGCTCAGTAAGTAGCAGAACCAGGACTGGAACCAGATTTTTTGGTTCTGAGTCCACTGCTCTTTATACTACTACCCCATAGTAAGAGTAAGGAGGAGGTGACAGGCTGCGGTTTCCTCATGGAAAGAGTTGAGCTAGTCCACGTGAGGTCCTAAGAGGCAGAGTAGACATTGTCGGTGGAGAAGGAAAGGTTATCACGGTAATAGCCTTCCTAAATTATGGTATAGTCCATGCAATAATTACAATAGAGAAAATCTGGAGAAACAATTTTCAAGGTCTCCTACAAAGAACCATACAATTGTGCTGTCTACTCAATTTGGAGACATCCAGAAATGTGCGCTCCCTGGTTTGGAAGTCCAGCATGATCTGGTGAGCTTTCCACCTCTACCTCCACCACTCTACCTATGTGGTTCTGGTTAAACTCAAGATGCTCCATGAAAGAAGGGATCAAAAAGCAAGATATATAGCTGCACAGAGGGAACCTTCAGAATTGAGGAAGTAGGAAAGGGCGATTTGCTACAGTTTTTACATGGAGTATTTTTAGGGTGTTGTAAAGTTTAGCTACGGTTTCAATTTGAAGTCTTTTACATATGGGTATGCACATGTGTACACAGAATATCATATGCTTCACAACAGAGGTATTGAGTATCTACCACATAGCTCTGTAATAAACTTTGCTTCCATATGCGGCTTTACAGTTCCGCACTGTGTTTTGAAAATTAGTTTTAACAGGGGGACTTCAGCCTGCATCCAATTCCTGAAGACCTCAGTTACTTAGAGTAATCAGAAAATTCCCCATAATATGACATTTTCAATGTCAAATTAATTTAAATGTCACATTTAAATAATATGACACCAGCTTCTCTTTCTGTAATACCTATATACCTTCGAGTATATGTTATGTTGATCGTCCATCTGCAGAGCTGTAACGTCGCTGTGTGATCCGCATACGACCGAACAGGTGAACACACCCGACTATCCGACCGAACAGGTGAACACACCCGACTATCCGCCCGCACCCCTGGAGAGCTCTGCAGACACAAGTGGGCGCGATAAAGGACCTATTTCTGAGCTCTGTGTTTGAAAAACGTACTCATTTAAAAACTGGTAAACCAACCCTAGCGCCTTAAATCGCCGATCGAGCGCTGCGTGGTGGCGGAGTTAAAGCAGGGGGGAATAATGTCATCAGCCTTGCGATCTGCAAGGAGCTCCAGGATTGGAAAGAGAGAGGCATTCTTAGGTTGCCTAGCGATAAATCTGCCGATGATATCATTCTCTGGGAGGCCGGCCTCCCCCTCCCGTCCTCTCCCCGCCCCGCTTTCCTTCCTCCCTCCCTCCTCCCCCCTCCCACGCCCGGGTTCAAAGTACAGCCGCGCGGGGTGAGGGAGCCGGAGCCGGACGCGGCGCTGTCACGTGCACCTGCACATGCCGGGGCGCACGCATCGCGGCACGTGAGAGGGGGCGGGGCGGGGCCGCTCGCGGCTTTCTGCGCGTGCGCGCTGTCCCCCGCACCCGCCGTGCCCCAGACGCGAGCCCCCGGGGAGCCCGCGGGCGGCTGGGTGGAGGGCGGCCAGGTGCGGGGTGGCCGGGCCCAGGGCGGGGTGGCCAAGCGGGGACGAGGACGTGCCCTCCCGACAGCTGCGCCACACCCTGCCCCGGGGCGTCTTAGCGGGCCGCTCCTGGATAGTCATTCCTCCCGAATTAAAGCTGGCTCCGATTCCAGACTCCTCGAACCGTTCTGACACAGCAGTTTCCGAGCAGCCCGCCTGGGCGCGGGTTAGAGGAAGGTCGGCGGCTGCCTCTGGAGGGCCTTGGGGCGGGAACTTCAAGCCTGGGCCGGCCGCGGCTGGGGGAAGTGACAGGCCGGGCGGGGGTGATATACTGTGACACACCCGGTGGCGCCCGGACGCGGGACAGACCCAGGGCCTGTCCCGGTTCCTAGCCAGGACTAGCAGAAGAGCCCCCGGCGATGGGTGGGGGTGGGGAGGGAGTGCTAGAGCAGCGATCCGGGCATGAGAGGTGTCGCAGTACCCGCTGGTGGAGGCATTGCATCTTTCGATGGTCTCAGTTTTGCAAATTGATTTCCCACTAATTAAGCACTAAGGAATTTACTTAATTGTGATAAAATATATTGGGGCTTTCCGTGCAAAGTGTAAAGGAAAAGAAGTGATTTTACGGCGCTCATGGATTCTGCGTGGTGCAGTCAAGTGAAGGAGGTCAATGTAGTCGGGCTAAGGGGTGGTTTCTTTAATTAAAAAAATTATTTACAAACTCAGGAAAAATGATCAAGTCTCACACGTTCACTTTTTGAAGTGATCGCTTTGAATTTTTAACACTTCCAGAAACATGCATGTTTATAAGCCATCTAAAATGAATAAGTGGTGTGAAAGAATTTTGGGGTTCATGATGCATTTTAGGTAATTGAGAATACCCGGGGGTGTTACAAAAGTATGGAAGCACCGCTACCCCCTGCTAATATGATTCTGGTCATGTGATGGAAAGCGATCTCAGGCGTTGCCAGTAATATGTGGACAGGTCAGGAGCCAGTATTTGCTAAGATATCATAGAGTGGTGGTAAACTCTCCAGTCTAAAGGGCACAGTGACTGCCACCGTGGAACCAGGCTGCTATAAGCTAACATTCACAAAACACAGGGCGAATCCATTGTTTGTTCCCCTTTTAATGATATGTATGCCTAATGATCTACAGGTTGAGTTTGAGTAACACTCTCCCACCCCACAAACGTTAGGCTCTTTACATGAGACAGTTTAGTTAATATTATGAAAGTTGAAAAAGCAAAGATAGACTTCCAACATTCACTTGACAACTATAAAGCTCTTACTGTGTGCCAGGTGTTGGGCATACAGGAGTGACCCATCCAAATTCATCACCCATTGTGGTGCTCAAAACTTGAAATAAAGCCTCAGAAGTGCCCAGGCATTCGCCAACCGATAGGATTTATGACAACTAGTGACCGTATCCCTCCGCACTGGATTTTTTTTCAGTTGGCTCTTATGAAGAATGCTGGGTGAAACAACTGAGTCTCCAGTCCCGGCATATCCCGTGCCCTTCCTCCTTTCCCCGGCGCCCCCTGCCCGGTGCAGCCACACTAGCCTTCTACTGGTCTTCCAACAGGACAGGCTTGATCCTTTCCCAGAATATTTGCACTTGCTCGTCCATCTGCCTGCAGCACTCAGCCTCCAGATGTCTGGATAGCTGATTCCAACCCACCCACCCTTGTTTAGGTTTCTGCTCGATTGCCACTGCTAATTTAGGGAGGCCCTCCCTGAGCAACCCATAGGCAATATATAAAATACCCCCCACCAACATCATTATTTCTATTCTGTTTTGTTTTTCTTCATAGCAGGTATCACCCCTAACATTGTGTGTATACTGATGTGTATGTATACACACACATATAAATAATTTGTGTATTGTTCATCTCTCTCACTAAGATGAACAGACCTTGTTCATTGCTGTTTGTCCAGTGCCAAAAATGATACCTGGCAATAAATAAATAAATATTTATTTGCCTTTTATAAATAAACATGTATCAATCCTCAATAAATATTTGCTGGATGAATGAATGAACATTTCTGGCAAGCACTTCAGCTTGATCGCTTCCGGAGACAACAGCCCACGACTTCTCAAAGCATCCCCTTCCATACTCTGAATCCACTTCCTCTTACTGAGCACCTGCTATGTCCCAGGCACCGTGTGACATAGATGTCAACAAATGGTAGGGAGTTGAAGGCAGTTAACATTTCATACCTGCAAATGGGAAAAGATGCAGGGTTATTCAGAAGCTGATTGAATTTTATTCTCGCAATAAAATTATATATATGGTATTTAAGCATTGATAGGGTTCCCCTAACAATAGAGTTAATATCGCTTTCACCTTAGTCCAAATGATTACAACTTACGTTTAAAAAATTGTTCACTTAACTGAAATACTTTCTTTGAAATTTAAAGTGAAAGAAGATTCTGATCATTTCTCCATCCCCTGAGTCACAAAGAACAAGCTACAATAGCCCCAAAGAAGAAAGTAAGTTTCAAAAAAGGTTTTATGTCAGCTCTGAGATGGCCCCTGAACCTGTGTAGAACTGAGTGCAACCCATGATGGAACACACAACACTTGTGACTAAGGCTTGAAGATTCCAGATGCTTCAGCTCTTCATTGGCTCTGCCAGGTGTGGTAACCTTTGTCCTTTAGTCAATGAGCTTCTTCAAGGCAAGAACTAGTATCTGTTATCAGTGTGTGCTCAGCACCTAGCACAATGCCTGGCACGCAGTAAGCTCTCAATAAATTGTTGTTGAAATCCAAACCCTCCTCTCCATTCCCACAATCATTGCCCTGGTTCCAAGCTTTGTCATCTCTCACCTGGGTTATTGCCAGAACCTGCTCAGTGGCCTTTGTCTGGTCTTCCTTTCCCCATGCATTGGCCACACCGCCAGCACAACTAACCATCTAAACACCAAATTAGAGAGTACTATAGAAAAGAATAGTCAGGAACTCCCCATTACATGAAGAAGGCATGAAGGCTTAAACCTTTCCTTCTAGTTTCACCTGCTTCCTAGTCTGTCCTTTCTCCTATTTCCCCAACCAGAAGATGGGCATCTAATGCCCTAGCTACACTGAACTACCACAATTCCTGAATATGGTTTATACTCTCAAATGTTTGTCCTTGGGTGAAATAACCTTCATTTGGAGGCCTCTTGTTCATGCTTCAAAACCCAGCTCAAATTACATCTGCTCTGTGAAAACTTCCAAAACAATCTTAGTCAAAACAACCTCACCCACTCCTTTGCCTTGTGTTCTCTTAGCTCTTTCTTTAAATCTTTACTTAGGTGTTTAAAATCTTATTCCACAAACGTATGTGTGCATGAAATGATGCATATCCTTATTTCCTCTCATTAAATCTAACTTGAAGCCACCTCCCCAAGGGCTGGTGGAAAATAATCTCAGTCATTGTGGGCTCTCCCACTCCCACCCCCTTTAGGATTTCACAATGACCTGGGATGCCAGGAAAACAGGGGAAGGACCAGGCCAGCCTGGTGGCACAGAGGTTAAGTTCACACGTTCTGCTTTGGCGGCCCGGGGTTCTCTGGTTCGGATCCTGGGCACAGACCTACTCATGGCTTGTCAAGCCGTGCTCAGGTGGTGTCCCATATAGAAGAGCTACAACTCTACAACTATGATACACAACTATGTACTAGGGCTTTGGGGAGAAAAAAGAAAAAGAGGAAGATTGGCAACAGATGTTAACTCAGGGCCAATCTTCCTAAAAAACAAAACAAAACAAAAAAAACAGGGGAAGGACCACTTCATTCTCAGACTGTCCTAGATAATTGTCAGTGTCCAAGCCTGCTGCTTGTTATCCCTGCCTCCTCTGCCACTTTCTGGGTAGGAGTCATTGTTGAGGCTGGAAGATCCAGGCCTTAGGGGCATTGGGTCCCCATTCCCCTCTGGGCCTTTTCCACACCCAGGGAACTGGAGACCTGTGACCCCACTGCCTTATTGCTTCTGCCTCTACTCCTTCCTCCTAACATAATCTCCAACTTCAGAAAGGGTTACAGGAACCAGGTAGTTAACCTGAATGAGTGATGTTGGCTAAGTGTAAGACCATAGACAATGGTAGGGACCACTGTGACCTGGAGGTTATGCCCCTTAAAAGGGACAGATATTACTCAGCTCCAACTAATTGTAGCCAGGTGAAAATGTAGCCCAGTATTGCTAGGTCATCTGATTTTTCCAGGAGAGCCGAAATTTAGATTTTAATGTGAAATCTACTTTCAAAATGTTGGCAACTATTTTTAAAAAACTTCGAAACACTATTCATTACAAATGAAGCATGTCTGTAAAAGTGTTAGCCCGGAGAAGGCCACTTTGAGACCTCTGCTTTAAAGGAGGGGTAAAAAAAGGCCTGGTGGGAAGTTTCCTTCAAGCATTCAACCCAAAACTTCCCTGATGCCAGTAGCCCTGAAGTCAGTCTTGAAAATGGATGGAGGGAAAAATGTAATAAGAACAGACACAGATTAACGTCTCAATAAATTACCCTGCCGTGCTGGGACTCTTCACACTGTATTGTAATTAATTGTGTGTCTCCCATATCTGGATACCCAAACGCTGCTGCTTCTCACATTGGCACCTCCTCCAGCCTCCGCTTGGCCCTCACTGCTGTGTATCAGACTGTTTACTTGTTCTTAGCTCCTTCTCAAGTTTCTTTTATGAGCCTCCCAGACCTCTCTCTCCTCTACTTATCTCTAGACTCTTCACTAGCAGGAAAACTCCTACTTTGTCAAGATAATTCAGCCCATGGGGTATAATCTTCCTAACTCTCAACCCTTCCTACTGTCTTCCTCCCACACCCTCACTTCCCTTCCTTGAGCTGCAGAGGGAAAGTTGGCCCTCCTGCTCAGAGCCAACCCCTCTATTTGCACCATTGGTAATGTATTAAAACTGTCTATTAAAACTCCACTACCCTTTCCACGTAGTGAGTCTGGATCTCTGTTAAGGGAGCTCTGTTATTCATTCATCATTGCATTCCTGGAGTCTCATATGCTGCCAGGGACAGGGAAGAGGCCCAATCAACATTTATTGAATAAATGCCTTTTTTATCTGGGGGCTGTACCCCACTTCCTAAAAAATTTTCTAGACCTGTAAGACAACTGTTGACACCTGATGCTTCATAGGTTATTGATCTAGAGAGAGTAGTTTCCCTTGACTCTGAGCGTGGGCTAAATTTGGAGGAGATAATCCAGGAGGGAATGGAGCTGGCAGGCTGGGGAGTTTCTCCTGGGTCAGGTTGGTGCTATCCAGCTGTGAGTTTGCTGTGTTAATACCTCCCATCTGTCTTCTCTGATGACTGCTGGTGGGGCTGGCCTTTGGCACTTGCTGTGGGGACAAGGGGGAAGCCTCTCTGACCAAGATGTCACATTGCTGTCTGTGCCCTCAGGTTCCACCCAAAGACACCACTATTTGATTAGCAGATTGTCTCTTGGGGAAAGAGATAAGCACCCAGCCCTCTTCCTCCTTGTATGTTTCAAGACATTTTTTCCTCTTCTCTTTTCCTCTAACTTTTAAACTTTTTTATATTTTGATGCTATTTTTTAATCTATATAAATTATCTAGTTATATTTATCTTGAATTCTACTCTCATGTTTTAAACAAGTATCTAATATCCTATTTTATATCTTCCTTATTACCCTGTTGGCTTTCAACCTTTACTTATTTTGAATTTCATCTGTTTGAAATTATTTCATAACTGACTTCATTTTAATAAATTATTTTAACCTTCTAGTTTCCTTTAAAATTTTATTTTTTTGCTCTCATTTTTATTCAGCTTATTTTATAGCTCATGTTGTACTTCTGTTTGATGAGTTTTTATAATTCTCCTGGTTTAAAATTTTGCTTTACTATTCCTTTAAGGTTTCCTTATTTCTCAACTTTCAGCTTTTAATTGGTTTTAAGTCTTCCAGAATCTTTTAGCATCACATTTTAATCTTTATTTTCTCTTCCTTTCCTTTTTGGCACTGTAACTTTTCTACCTTTTCTTTTATTTATTGTCTATCTATCACTCAATTTAGTCCAAATAATGACTTGTAAGAAGCACATTGAAATTAGGAAAACTTCTCTGCCCCTGCCCGTCTTTCTGCTAATCATCACTGTAAGTACATTTTGTTTCTGCATTAATGTTGCTTTTTGACATAGCATTCTATGCAATCTTTATTTTCATGTTGTGTATTTTAAAATCTATGGTTTATAATGGTTTTAATTAATTTCTTTTGGTTGCAAAGAACAAACTCATTCCAATTGCTTCAAGTGGTGGGCATTTTATTGTAAGAATGAGTGTACAAAAGAGGAAACAGGAATCTCAGCCACTGTGTAGACCAGGCATCATGCCAGTCCTGTGAGAAGCCCTCAGGAAGAGCTGGATCTGCTGTGGATTTGGGCCTCACAGGCATTAGAACCAAACCAAAACAAACAAATAAACAGTTCAGAAGCAAATGAAATATCATTGTGGGAATCTTCATTCTATACTTTGTTAATGCATGTAAACCTAACTAAATCTGAATTTCAAAGAAGAGAATCATATGGACACCCAGGAAGAAGATCAAGCCACCCAAAAGGGAAAGAAAGGCCAAGTTCAGGTAGCTCCAGATTACTCCATCAAAATATTCACTACAGAAGACAGAGGAGACAGAGGAGTGAGGTTTATACTGTTGCTGCACAGAATTGTGGTCCATGATCCAGCAGCATTGGCATCACTTGGGAGCTTATCAGAAACGCCGAATCTCAGTTGCCATTCCGTATCCCCTGAACCAGAATCTGCATTTGACCGGATTTTCAGGTGATTCCTGTGCATAGTAAAGGGAATGAAAATGTGATGCATTTTTCTTATTGATGTGTTATAGTTTATAACATTGTGAAATTTTAGTTGCACATTATTGTTTGTCAATCACCATATAAATGGCGATGCAATTTTTAAAAACCCACCCAAGGAGTCTCTAGAATAGAGACAGCAAATTAGCATTCTCAAACCTGAAATAACTAAAGCAGTGGTTCTCAACCCAGGCTGCTTCTTTGGACCCTGCTTGCAACTTTCTCTTGGTCTTTTTTTCTTCCTAAGAGAGCCTGTTTATGTAATTTATTTAAAATTGGAGATATTTATTTGTCTGCACATTAGAACCACATGAGGATTTTTTTTTTTTTTAATATTGTTGCATGGATCATACCTTCAGAGAACCTGATTGAACTGGTCTGGGATGATGGCCAGAAGTCAATAGTTTTTCAGAAACTCCCAAGGTCATTATAATATGCAACCAAATTTAAGAATCATTGAATCAAGGGAAACCAAATCCATGAACCCTACTTGAAAAAAATTACTGAAAGACTTATACCCGACAATGAAGCAATGAATCAAAATAAAGATTTCAGGAACGAAGAATCTGTGGTCAAAGGTAATTATTGAATTAATTTAAAAGTAAACTCCAACTAAATAACTTGGAATTTTGGTTAAAGAATAATGATTGGAGCTCCAGAAGGCAAATGTGCTCTTGTCTACCCACTAAATCTCTATTTATGTTTGGTGCACTTTCTCACTGAATCTATTACTTTCTGGGTTTTACATCATTAGTTCTCAAGGTTTCACACAATGATTGTTGTTCCTCGTGCACCCCTCCTTTTGCATACATCACCGCTGCAGGCTTTTCCTCAGCTAGGAGACTTGACAATGAAAATGGAGATTTACCTTGCCAGTCTGCTCTCAGACTGGGTTTCTGAAAGAGAGCCAGAAATGTGGAATCGGAGAAGACTAGGGAAGCCTTGTGATATCGGATCAGAATTAGGGGTATCAGTGTGAACTCATGATTATATTTATATAAACGGCACAGCTCCCGCCTCTCTGGGCCCCTACTTTACAGATTCCAGCACTTCAGCTCTCCGACCTCTGATCTCTTTCCCCCGGCTCGCAGGGACTGCCGTTCTCTGCTTGGATTCCAGATTGCTACACTGTCGTAGGGAAATGTTCCCCAGGCAGAGAGCCAGGATCGTCATGAGGCTTTACTCTTAGGTTTCCCTGCCTTTACGGGCTGATTCCAGGCTTTCGTTGCCTACTCTGCCTCCTGTTGCTCATTCTCCAATATCTGAAAACACTTGCCTTAGACATTTTGTCTAGTTTTATAGTTAAGGCAAGAGGGCTGGTACCAGATACTCCATCATAGACAAAAGCAGAAATGCTGGGCTACATATTTGATAATAGTATAATATTATGTTAAATTTCTTGAAATTTATCTTTATATTGTGGTTATGAAAGAACTCCTTGTTCTTAGGATGTACATGCTGAAGTACTTGAGATAAAGGGTTATGTTGTCTACAACTTACTCTCAAATGGTTCGGTTGATACAATAAATCTATGAATAGCAATAATATGTAGATTGGTAGAAGGAGCAAGATAGGGAGATTGATAAAATATATATGGAAAATGTTATCAGTGGCAAATCTAGATGAAGTGTGTATGGGAATTCGTCACACTGTTCTTGTGAACTTTTCCAGAAGTTTGAAATGTTTTCAAAATAAATGGTAAACAAAACATTCCCTTGAGTGTGGACTGGACTTAGTGATTCACATCCAAAGTTAGAATATGGAAAGAAAAAAATAGTAACTACGGTAAAGAAATCTGGCAAATAGCACCTTAACTAAGTGATCAAGGTTAACATCACCGGTGGTAAGTCATGTGGATATCATATACCCACTGATATTATGTCATGAGCAGATATTCTCACTCAAAATTTATAACACAAGTTAAGAACTAGTGGGTATCCTTAAATACACCTTTCCTTAAATACTTTTTCAAATTGGGTAAATATTAGCCATTTCATTATTTATGTCCACCTAGTTTAAGTAGCATCTGTTTATAGAGAAATGAAGATGATATGTGTTTATCAATTTTATTCTAATTTTATAGTCCAGAGAAATTTATGACATTTGTTAATACAGTGCCTTTTCTTTTTATGTGTAGTCCTGTTTTAATGTAAATGCCCTTATTACTGAATGAATACCATTTGTAATATTTGAATGACCTTTAAGACATCTTTATTTAAAATCAATATACACACACACACATGTATTTTTTTTCTTGGGAAAGATTTGCCCTGAGTTAACATCTGTTCCCAGTCTTCCTCTTTTTTTTCTTTTCTTCCCAAATCCCCAGTACACAGTTGTATATTCTAGTTGTAGATCCTTCTAGTTCTTCTATGTGAGCTGCCACCACAGCATGGCTACTGACAGACAAGTGGTGTAGGTCCATGCCTGGGAACTGAACCTAGGCTGTTGAAGCGAAGCGTGCTGAACTTTAACCACCAGGCCATCGGGCTGGCTCGCTCTCTCTATTTTTATATGCATGTATATATTTCCTGTCATTAAGAAAGGAAGAAAGAAGGAATTTTTCATTAAAGAAACATATTTGGCATCTCTAGAATCATTCCTTGCCAGTTAGGAGGTAATAGTAGGAGTGTGGGCTTTGGAGACTGACTACCTGGGTTCATCTGTTGGTTGGTGGGAGTGCCTTCATCATAGGGTATTGTGAGTACTGACGTATATGTATGCAGTTGATTTGGGGGTAACTGTGCCCACAGAGTAGAGGTCAGGAAGGAGCTATCACAGGCCTGACACACAATAACAAATTCTGATAAATATTAGTTACTATTCTATCATTGTTTGTCCTTTACTGTTAGATTTTGTTTGCTCTAATCAAAGAATCACTGGATCGGTGGCCTTTGGGTAAAGTGCCTTTCCCACTCCAATCAGTTGTGACCAAGAGAAAAGGTCACAGATACAGAACACGGCTGCCCCACTCACCAATTGCTGGCATCAGGGGAATTTTCATTAGAGGCCCTGAGCGTGGAAAGGATCATCACTGACACAGCTAGTATCTTGCGGTACATGTTGCATTGGGTTTTGGGCAAACTCTGACCATAAGAGAGGGTGGATAATCCCGAATTGGATTTTTAAACAGAGTTAGTTGTTGTCCTACTGGATAACTCTACTAAACTGTCACGATTTTTAATATGTTTAATGCCCTGCCACCAAGATGTCCATGCCCTAATTGCCCCAATCCCTTGATCCTGTGAATATGTTACCTTACATGGCAAAAGAAACTTTGCAAGTGTGAGATGGGGAGATTACCCCGGATTATCCAGGAATGCCCAATCTAATCATATGAGTCTTTAAAGGTGGAGAACCTTTCTTGATTTAGTGAGAGGGAAGAGAAGAAAGAAGGAGGAAAGCCTTGCGGTGGGATAGGGACTTGACCTATCGTTGTTGGCTTTGAAGATGGAGGCAGGGGGCCACCAGCTAAAGAATGCAGGAAGCCTCTAGAAGCCAGGAATGGCCCTCAACTGAAAGCCAGCAAGGAAACAGGGACCTCAGTCCTACAGCCCAGGGATTTAAATTCTGCCAACAACCCAAATGAGTAGGAAGTGTCCTCTCCTAGAACCTTCAGAAAGGAATGCAGACTGCTAACACCTTGATTTTAGTTTAGTGCTACTCATACTGAATTCCCAACCTCCAAAACTGTAAGATAATGAATTTGTGTTGTTTTAAGCCGCTACATTTGTGGTAATTTGTTAAGGCAGCAAAGGAGAACTGATACTGTAGGCCTCATTGAGAAGATGAAATTTCAGCAAAGAGAGACTTGAAGGAGGTGAGAAAGGGAACCATCCAGAAATCGGGAGGAAGAACATTCCAGGAATAGAGAACAACGAGTGCAAAGGCCCTGAGTTAGGAGCATGTGCAACATGTAAGAGCAAGGAGGCCAGTATGCCTAATATAGACTGAGCAAGGAAGAGACTCATGGGAGATGATGTCAGATCAGGAGACCTTGCCTTCTCTATTGTGAAATCAGCCTGACTGCACTTCCTACCCAAACTTGGAGAAGGATAACCACCTTGACCCTTTTCTGATTGAGAAATTAGGCACTAGACCCCTGTCCCCCCACTACCCAACTCCATTTGTCCGAGTGGTAGTTTGGAGCATCCTCACTGTTTGACTGCTTTACTTGTTGGTGAAGGCCCACTGTTGTACAGTTGACCTGGCTAGAACCCAGATTGACCAGTTTCAAGGAACTGGTCATCAGGTCTGAGGAGCTGGCTTGAGATGTTTTGGCCATGATGAAGGTCAGTGTGGCTCTATTGCTTTATAACCAGTAAGCTGTCTGACACCTGCCTGTGGAGACTAGGATTCCTTTCCGGGAAAGTGGGTTGCGGTAAGAACTCTGATATGCTGGTTTTCCTCAGGATTTAGCATCAGCCTGCAAGAGGTCTGGAATTTTTAATACTCAGCTCCCCTCCTCACATTTGTGGCTTTAGTCATTTCATCTTTCTGGCTGTTGGGAAATATATATTTTGGCAGAGGTAAAGGTGAATTGCCAATCTTTATGTCTGTCAAACTCCAAAGCACTGTTATTAAGCATCCGAGTCCATGTTTTAGGAATCTCTTTTCTTCAATTTTGATCTAGGTCTACAATACACTGTATGTGATTTGTTTTAATATCGACAGTTCCTGCCTAGGGCACAAGTGGTTGGTTTGGAGTGCATGGCACCCCTTCCCTCTCACAGTGGGAGAATATGTGCTCTCCAGCTCATACAGAGACCAGAGTAATGAACCAGAATAGGACAAAAATAACATCTCCTAAATTCTATTTTTGAATTTTTCCCAAAAGTCTCCACTTAGAATACTTCTGATGTACTTACATTTCCTGCTTCTGCTCATGAAATTATATTGATTATGTTGATGTTGAGGGTGGGTCATTGGGCTTTGGTTAATTATTAATCCAGGTGTCTCCAGTACCTAGCACTGTGCCTAGCATTCAGTAAATATTTAAAAAATTAATTGGTTCATCTATTCACTCATTCACTCATAAAATGAATGGCCCTTCTAAATTTTTAATGTCTCTAATCTTGGAAGTAGGTAAAATTTGGTGGTACGGACAATTTATTATGTAGTTGAGAAAAGCATTGCATTACTTTTTACCTCACGGGTTGAAAATATTTTTAAGGAAGTTTTATCTTGTGAGAATAACATACTCTTCATTTATTATAAATCGACAATAAATTAACTAGGGAAAGTTAAATAAATTTTACAATTGAGCCTAAAGGGATAAACTGATGAATCATTTTATCATGTTGTATAACTGAAAAAAATAGTTTTCTAGATGAATAGATTCAGTACCCTGTAAGATGAAAAATGTGGTAAAATGGGTGTGAGGTAACTGATCTCAGTAACTCTCTTCCTTCCTTAGTTGCTGAGGTCTCTGTAGATTGCAGACGTCACTAGGCTCACAAAACTTCCTCGTGATGCCTGCCAGTGTTGTGAGACCAGGTAACACAGTGTCTCAAGACCAGCTCAGTGGAGTCAACTTTCACAAGAGATCTAAGTAGGTTATTTCCTTTCTCACACTGAATAATCTCCTACCAATTCAGCTACCCTCCCTTCACCAGAACTTCTGAAATCCATGATAAGCAGCAGGTAATTAGATAAAAGAGTGGAGTAAGTGTGAAAAATGGCATTTTCCCCCAAATTTAGAGATGTTTGTCCCCTGGGAGGATGGAAGGTTCTCATCTCATCTCTTTCTGAGTCTTGGCATCTTGGACAGATAGATAGTATTTGCTTATTAACCCTGGGGGGATTTCCATGTGGAGCTGAGTATTCTTGACAAGTTATTTTAAGGATATCGCTTAAATCCAAAAGTGCTCTCTTCAATATTCATCTTCAACACAGAAGACATTTCCAACAAATTGTATGTATTATCTAGCGAAAGGTAATATAACTAGAATGTACAAATGCAGTAATCAGGATGCAGGTTATCATCAGATAATTCTATTCATGTAAAAGCATTGTCTGGGCAGACAAAGCAAAGACAAAAATGAGTTAAGGTCCTGACCTCAGAACTCTTTCCCCTTAAGCTGTGTGTTCAGCATAGCTCACCCCATTCTGTTTGAGCATTCCTGTTGTAAATTCTACTTAGATTCAAAAGACCTGGGGTGCAAATCCCGGCTCTACTACTTAGTTGTGTAAACTTGGGAAAATCATTTGTACATCTTTTTGTCTGTTTCCTCATCTGTATGACGGAGATGATGATGATATAAGGTCCATGAGTGTTTGGAGCTTCATGAATATTAAAAGACTAAACAAGCATTAGTTGCAATTGGTTCCTAGGAGACAGTCTAGCACAGAGGTCAAGAGCATGGAATCTGAAGTGAGACAGTCTGGTTTGAGTCTCACTTATCAGCTGTGTGAGATAATTCAGAATGTCTTCAGGAACTTCAGTCTGTTGCTGGGTGACAAACTTCACTATCTAAAATCCGCACAGATCTTCCATTTTTCTAAGTAGAACAACTGAATTTGGCTTAGTCACGAACATCCTCGGATTGCCAGGCAGTCAAGCACTCTTGATTCCCTTCGGACTGGTTGGGTCTCTCACATCTGGAGCCCTGAAGCACTAAGCAAGTCATGTGACTGTCTAGTCAGGTCAGGATGGCCCTTCCTAAGCTAGGCAATTGTTCCCACGAACAGTCTTCCTGTTTCTGGTGTGGAAAAGAGATAAGATAATAGCTATTTGCTCTGTGCCTCTTACTATATATGCTGGGCACTGTGCTAAGCACATAACGTGTGCTAACTCATTTGATTTACGAGGTAGGTGCTACCATATAAGGAAACCCAGGCACTGAGAGGTTAAGTGACTTGCTGCTAGTCACACAGCCACCCACCTCTAGGCTGTTTTGCTTTTCGCTATTCCATACTTGACTCTAGCAACCGGCCAGAGGAAAGAAAAAAATCCCCAGAGTAACATTTAATTTGTTTCTAATAGTTGCAGAGAAATACTTCTTTCTATTACTAAACTTACTGTAAAGAATTTGATTCCAAACAGTCATACAAAAAAGCTTTAAAAATAGGACTAATTTCACAGTCACATAATTCTGATTCTAAAAAATGTATATTTGGGTAAAAAATAATGTGTCACCATTTTATTTATCGTATTTTAAGAGTTTTTTCCCCTTAAAAATTGCTTTATTCCCCCAACTGTGAAATTTTTTTTCAAGTTTTATTTTTTCTTTCTACTCTGATTTGGCTTATTGGGACCTAACTTGCCTAATATGGATAAAATACAAATTAAATGCTTCCAAAATATGCAGTTGAAAATTTCACCCAGTCAATTATTTTGTCACCTATTGTAATGTCCTTGTTAAATTCGTTTGTTTTTTCCAAAAAGAGATTTTCTTTAGGGTAACAATGATTTTCGTGCTATTTGGACACTATCCATTTAACAGCAAAATGCCTTACACCTAGTAGGTACTTAGTAATACTTAATGAATGAAATAATTAACTAATTAATATGAATGTTTGACAATTCTATATGTATATCCATATCATGTAAGAATGCTCAACTTACAGGTGCCTATTTAAAATATCATTAATCAGAATAAAATTTTCTTCACGGACTAGCTACTAACCATTCTCCTTACTGACCACTCCCTTCTGGGCAAGTGGCAGGGGTAGATGGGGAGGGACAGAGGAGTGGGGAGTAGTCACACTTGGAAGGGGAACCCCTAGAGCCTTGGCTCTCAAACTTATGAGACCCAAATACCCCTTTTTATAACAAATATTTTGTTATGCTCCTTTACTACCCTGAAGCAAAATCCATAGAAAATACAGTCAATAATACACACAATTTAAAAATGGATACATAATGCCTTCACTGTAATATAAAGGAGAACATAATGAAGTGGTCAGATGCTTACACTGATAATGAATATGCTGGAATTTAAGAGACGTAAGAAAATCTTCAAGTTGATTCTTCTTTTTATATTTGACATTTTGAATAAGAACTAAAAAGGTATATTTAAATGTACTCTTAGAATCATCGTGAATCGAGAGCAACAAACGCAGACCGTTGCCAATGTGTTCTGTTGGTGACTCAGTTCCACAAGCTGAGATGCTGCTGGTGACACGATCTTTGGAGATGGTGAACAATTCTTGGTAAAGTTCTGAATGAAATAAAGCACAATCTTCCCTCGACTTTCCTGGTAGTTATATTCCTGGAACACTCAATTTTATTAAAACCATGCTAAAAATAGTTTGTGCTTATATATAAAATAGACTTAGTTTTTAGGCTCAAAAAATTATACTCAAGTTTTTCACCTGTAAATTTAAGGCAGGGCATTAAAAGTTGTGAGAGATATGTGATGATTCTTTTTCATTGTTTGGGGCTGCCCTGTGCGTTGTAGGTGGTTGACCATCTCTGGCTCACCACTATATTAAATGGTAGTAATGCTTCCCATCACTGGGACCATCAGAAACATCCCTGCAAATTTCCAAATGCCCCTACTGGGTAGAGCTGCTTTTGTTGAGAAGCACCTCCCTGGAGGTTTGTGATAAACTAAAATAGTATATAGTATCTTTGCCAATTATTTCCTTTTAAATATGGACATCTAGATTCTTGTTTCTATTTAGGACATTCTGATTCTTCAACGATTCAAGCCTAGTCGAGTGACTGGGTGTGGATTTTGTAATGATTTACTAATCTCTTGATTTGGCAGCTTCCCTGTGAAATCTGCACACCTTTCAGGAGTTACAAAATTGTTATTACTTCATAGCAGCTAAGTGGCCCCAGTGAAATGAGTTGTTCCTTTTGATCAAATCCATAGTAGATAAAAATGGCCAGTTACTACTCTGCTGTACAAAGAAACTGTTTAAAATGATCTTTCAGACTCTGTTACTTTGTCACTTTAGAAATGAATCATGGAATGAGAGCAGGTAAAATACGTTTGCTGCTATTTGTTTTTTGGCAAAGAAACACCTAAGTCCTTGGAGAAAGAGGCCCATCCTCTTCCAAAAACAATGCAGAAAAGCAAATTAATATAAAAATAAACAGCAAACTTAGGTGGTGAATCTCTCTTCATTTCCTCTGGGTCCCTTCCTTAAGGACTCACCCTAATCCTGCCGCTTTGGAGCCCTGGAAGGTTGAAGGATGGTAGCTGCTGCCTCCTAGTGTGGGAATCATTGTAACTGCAGACATTGGATTGAAATAACCAGGAGCCCACTGCCCAATGCGTGGGAAACAAAGGTGCTTTGTTTAAATGATGCAGATAATTGAGAACTTTTTAGTATCTCATTCTCTCAGAACGAATAGTTATACTACTTTTTTGTAATTTCCTGAAGAAACAGTCGTTTAAATGTTTCCCTATCATTGCTTCAAGTTTGACTTTCTCATCATCATTTTCTGCTTTTTCCACTCAGGGATGGCTACATAATTTGCAGGGCCCACTGCTAAATGAAAATGTAGGATCCCTTGTTTAAAAAACAGGAAAAGAGGGCCATTAAAAGTACTAAAATACCTTTTCTTTTCTTCTGCAATCTCTCTCTTGATTTGTTATGGTGTTTTTTATTTGCTATTTAATGTCATTCTAAAGTAAAGAAAAATTAAAAATTTTAATTACTAGAATGAATTTTATCATTTATTTTTATATTGTGCAATGCAAATATAGCAAAAATATAATTGTATTAAGTGCAAATTTAACTCATACTATGAAATTACTGAAATGACACATTTGTATTTTGTAGCTCATACATGTGTATGTATTTTGTTCTTCCCAGCACAGTGGAAATGCTGAACAAAAGTACTTCAGCTGTTTTTATTTCACTTCCTGATTCATACACATTCAACCAACACCCTCTGCCTTTGGCTTACTCATAGGTAAGGACTGAAAGGAAAAGGGACTGCAGGTTGCTCTATCTTTCTCTTTTCTTCGATGTCAAAATATGCAGCATCCATGGTGGTTAAGTAACGTGAGTAAGAAAGGATATGATAGAGTTTCTTGGTCATTGCCTTCTATCTGCATTAGAAGCAAGTTATGGTTCCAAAGGAAAGAATGGCCTCTCGGGGCTCTCAGTGCCCCCATCTACTCAATCATAGATGTGACACACATATCTTGTCTTTGGTTTGAATCTCGCTGAACTCCCTCGCATGTGGGCCCACTGGAATTCTGTGTTCATGGGACACGGAGAATGCTACATGCAGACGGGGAGGTAAGGAACGATAGATGTGCATGTTGTGTGTATCTCCTCTGCTCACAGCACACTCCACTGTCCCATCTTACAAACCCAAGTTCAGAAATAAAATTATTAAGAATTTCATGACAGTGACAGCAGAGCATTAAACCAAGCACAGAGCCCTTCTGACCTCAGGGCCCTGTACAACTTCTCAGGTTGCATGCCCACGAATCCAGCCTTGTGTAACTTTAATCAGTTCCACAAGGGTACAACCAAAATCTGTTTTGCTTGCTTGTTTTCTGTCAATTCCAAATGGGAGTGTATAATTCAGGCTTTTTGGAAGAATATGGAGGGATTTTTCTTAGTGTAAAACCACTGGTCAACTGTTACTTATAGGCAGGAACAGCTGAAATGGGATTCTGTGGCTGGAGCCATGTGCTTGGGCCCCGCTTCCAGAGTGCAAATCATAGCACGCTGATTCAGAGCCATCGTTTTGAGGTGGAGATAAAGATCATTCATGCAGGAATCATAAGAGAATGTTTACTACATCTAATGCGGCATGCTTTAACAGACTAGAAGGATATTTGCTATGAAGAAACCAGAAAGAGGTTTTCTGACTCTTCAGCATAAATATGTGACAAGAGGCAAAATTAAGTTTACTTTTAAAACTTCATAGTATTTAAGAATAGACAAATACTAGGGTTTCTTCAGCTTAACCTTTCAAAAAGTGACTGAATATGCCTGGTAGCAGGACTGAATTTTAGTTGAAAATTTCTGACATTAGTTTATCAAAGGTTCATGCAAAATGCATTTGTTCTGTGAGTATCAGGCTCAGAGCATGTGCTGTGAGTGCGAGAGTAGAGAAGTAGAAGGCAGGGCTCCTCCTTCCTGGACCCATCTGGTTTGCAAATCAGAACACTAGCCATGAAACTGTAAGAAAACAGTATAAGGTCCAATTTTAAAAATTTCACTAGTCTAGTAATAAAATTTTATTTTAATCGATTTAGACAAAAATCTCTTGAAGACGTATGTCAGTTTCCCGCCTTCTCAAAGGGTATCTTGAATCCGATTTGATTTTTTTCTTGATGGCCAACACTGACTGGAACTAGCCCGTTAGAATTTTAAAGTGATCTCTTCTCTCCTCTTTCTCCTCCTCCTCCAATAAAATTTCTTTTTCCTGTTTTCTTCCCTGGGGGTAGGGTTATCAGTTGTTCCTTCTCTGAATGATCAGTGTATCTGTTTCCCTCAGACCTTCTACTCTCCATTTCTTCACTTGCTGCCTCTGATCCGGCAGAGGATGGAATACCAGCTAATGAAGTTTGTCTCCATGCAAAGCCTTTATTCCTGTGTGTGGATCCATATCTCCAACTGATATCGTTCTCTTTCTGCCTGAAGGATTTCCTTTAACGTTTCTTGTAGTGCAGGTCTCCTGGTGATGAATTCTTTCAACTTCATTTATTCTACCTTTATTTTGAAAGACAATAATGGTCTTCACAATCAATCGGATATGAGATTTATTTTTGAATGCATGTGCCCCTGTTCTAATGAAGTGAATTTTTATTCCACTGATCTTGGGGACTTGACCAATTAGTTCACCACCGTAGATCCAAAATAGACACGGCTAGACATGTATTTGGGTTTCCTACAATGGAAGATTCAGTGGATTTTGCTTCATTTCTATTAGTCTTTATAAGAAGTAAAGTCCTGCCTGTTAACAATTATTGGGAGCATGATATAATTGAATGGTAAGTCCAAACCACAGGCCTGTAAGAGTTAGAATGAATCTTAGAATCATGTAGTCCAATCCTTGCCTCAAATCCACACACAAAGCTTTCTCATGTTACAGAGAAGGAAGCTGAGGCAATCATGTAAGGATTAAGTTCATTTGCCACATGTACACAACAGAAGCCATATGTTGTGTACAAAAATCATACTCCTCTGCCTTAGATGATTTGTCCACATCAGGGACTGTAGATTCAGTATGATGTCCTTGAAGTCAGTTTTGGGATAGAGCAGGGAGAATGAGGAGTAGGTAGCAGCACATTAACTTCTAAACATATAGGAACATTTTCTCTTAGCCTTCATTTACAAGGTGCAGGGTATGTCTGTCTTTGTGTTCACAGCACCCAGCAGTATGCGTGTCACATAGTTGGTGCTTAGCAAGTGTTCTTATTGTTGGAGGATGAAGCTCATCGACTATTATCCCTCTGAAGAGGCTGATGCTGGGTACTAAGGAACTTACAGAGTGAAGAAATATCTAAGTTATAAATACTTTGGAAAGGGGACAGTGAAAGAAAACATTTTTTTTTGAAATGTAATAACATGACCACAGTGACTGTGACATTGTTTTCCTTAAAAGATTTATATGTAAAATCATTGATCTCTATTTAAGAGAACATAGCAAACACAACAGAGTCATAATATGACCATCAAAAGGCACAAAAGACAAAGTTGGAAATAAAACTAATTTATATGACTTTAAAAAATGGCTGCAAATATTAACAGAGAAGGGTAACCCAGGAGTAAGCATAAGGTGACTAATTTTCAGAGCTGGAAGAAATTTTAGGAATCATCCTGGCCAGCCCTTCAATTTTACAGAAGATAACGCTAAAGACCGGAGGAGTGAAATGCCTTTTCAAGGCATCACAAGAAATAGCAGAAAATTAGGCCTAGAACCTGGTTTATTTCTCATTACAACTCTTTCTGCTCGACTCAACCTGCTCCAAATGTTTTATCTTCAATACGGAGAATCAAATACAAATATAAACTTGGAGCAGAGATCCAGAACAAAGGGAAAACAAGAAGGTAATTAGTTTTATATGCCAAGGGTTGTTCTAGGTAAAATAAAATCAGAATATTAATATCCACATCCCCTCAAATTTGAAAGTCTTCTTAGCACCACAGTTTCTCAGTGTAGATAGACATTTTTTAGTGAAATTTAGTAGCATAAGAACAAATCCCCAACTTTAAACAGATGGAAATTTGTGGGGTAATTACAGTAATATTCACTATGTCAGAAGATCCAGCTCTGGTTTTGTAAAACTGAAGGAGCATAACTTGAAGGAGCTCTGGATACAAGAGAGTCCTCCTGCAGAGGGCATCGGATGACCAGGCAGGGAAGGCGCGCAGCTGTGGTGCAGTGCGACAGCCTGGAAGGGGAAACCCTTTTCAATTGCGCTCTGATGGAGAACTGGAGAATGAATGTCGCGGCAATTGGCGATGACAGAAAGAAGCAGCGTCAGGCTTTAACTGTGTGCGCTTCATGCGCGCAAACTTTCTGACTCTTTCTACACACATCCTTTGTTCTGCCGGCTCGTTTGGAGAAAGTCAGGCTTTTTCTAAATCAAATAAATGGTCAACAGAGGTGGAGGAAATTCTGTTGAGGATGCATATTCTCTGAGTTGTGGTAAATAGAACATACAAGTAAAAGAATCATTAAGAAGTACTTTGAGCCATTCAAACTTTAACAATTTGCTTTGATGACATTATAAAGTGAAGAAAGGTAGTTAAACTAATCTCCATTTGGGCAAGAATGTGTTCATTCTGCTTATCTCAAATTAGAGATATTAAGCCTAATGGATTTTTGAAGAAATAATTCAATAACAAGGAGCTGTGGGCATGGAAGAGAGAGAGGGAGGTATGCAGATACAGCAGATGGAGTGGACATGTTGAGGAATGTACCTCTGGGCAAGAGAAAGGAAATTGAGGCAAAGGACACCTGGGCTTTGGAAATGGACCTAGAGCTTGGCATGGTGGATCAAGGACTGACCTCAGGTTATATAACCCAAATATTTGGGACAGAGATGGAATTGTGCATTAGGAATGAGAGGTGATACAGAAGAGTCCATTGGAGAAATACAAATTCCATATATTTCCAACTTGAGTGTTCATGTACTGGGGTCCATGATACAGATGAAGGCAGATGAGAGGTGAGAGGTCATGGTTTTGAATACTTCAATATGGTTCTCTATATGAAGGTAAGGCTGTCGGGTCAAATGCAGACTTCTTTCAAGTAGGTGCCGAGTGCATATTCATCAAGTATATACTAAGCATTGGTGAACAAGCAGAGGAAGGGGAGGTGAGAAGGGGCCAGGTCCACAGCAGCATATCGTCATCTCTGTGCCTGCTTCTCCCTTGCCACCTCCTTCAGCACCAGTGCCATGGCCAGGAGATTGAAGTCTAGGAGAGAGATGAAGAGGCCACCTGGAGTGGAGGATGGTTAGGCTGTGGAGCCAGTAAGAACAGATCCATGTTTTTGTTCTCTTACTTGCTAGTGATTTGGCTTGGTTAATGAGTCTTCATCTTCTCACATGCAAGATGGAATTCATTCATTTGTCTTCATTTAGTTAAGATTTATCGAATACATATCATGTGCCAGGGTCTGGGATAGGTACTGAGAATACAGGGGTAACAAAGTGGACACAGTCCCTGCCCTTGTGGTGGTTACAGTATAGTGAAGATAGATATTAAATCATCAGACAGATCCCTCTCTCATTAGGATAAGTGCTGTGATAGGAAGTAAAGGATGCTATGAGCAGATAATGGGTGAACCTAATCAGGGGGAGGGAAGGGAAGATGTCAGGTAAAATTTTTTAACTAAAACCAGTAGGGCAGGTGTGAGGATTGGAGACATGGGGGCCTCTTCGTGTGGGATCAGTCTTTAAGAGCAATAGACAGCCTGATGTAGAAGAACACCCTTCAGGGAGGGTGTGGGAGGAGGTAAGTTTTAGCCAGAGAAGATTCTGTCCAGCCACACTGAGCAGGGAGACTGGATCTCCATCCTAGGCATATGTGTTAGGAGTTATTGACCTTTCTTCAGTCTGATTACCTCTTAATTGTTCTTTATGTTCCCTGGCTGCCCATATTGTGGACAACGTTCAGTGAAAAACTTTACAGAGATTGAATTGACTGACGAATTTAAGTGCTGCCATATTTGTGATTTATGTTCTTAATCTTCATTATTTTCATACCTTTCTACATTTATTGTCTGTTACACATCATACAATTGGGGGGGGTTGCTAGAGCTGACAAAGAGTTAGAAGTCATCTCATCTTAGATCTTCATTTTACAAAAGTGGAAACTGAGGCCCAGAGAGAGTCAGTGCCTTGTCCAACTTCACGTGGCTCTTATGAAATAGAGATGATGTCAGAACTTGGGTCTCCAGACTCCTTTGTACTTTCTGCTCTACCATTTCTTTTAAAGTATCTGACAGAGTCAGGAAATGGGGAGTTCAAACAAACATAAAGTTAACCTGTTAGAAACCCTTTCCAACAAATCCTATCAATGAAGCAACTTTGGCAATAGACAGTAAACTAAATGAAATAGACATAAATTTCTCTATAACATTAAAAGTTAAATAAATACCACATTTGTTTTTTTTCTTAATTACATATAATATCAATTCGGGGCACTTTCCCTACCCTCCCCCTTTACCCCTCTTTGAACAGCACAAGAACCCCTGGGCCTAGATAATTCAGGGAAAAAGAAGAGGGGCCTGGTTCTTGGCTCCTGCTGAGGGAGTAGCAGTCAAAGGAGCAGGCTGTGCCAGCAGCTCTCCTTTTCCCACCTCGGTGCTCGCCCACACGCCCACATGCCCACATGCACTCCAGCCAAGCTCAGCAGGGGAGTGGCCCAGGCTGCCCTGAGGCCTCAGCAGCCTGTGCAAACGGGTCTGCAGCCCACAGCCCTCATCCCCTCTCTCAGTCTGCAGGGAACTCACCTCCAGGTGTTGACTCCCCTGTTCAACCTCCACTCCTCAGGTCCAATCCAGTCTATTGGTCTTGTTGGCCTGTTACCTTTAAATCATAAAGATCATTTGCAGGGCAGTTACTCCGATCTCAAAATTCTCTTCTCTTGCCCTAAATCACCCACATGCAAAAAGCACTTTGCCACCCTAAGAGGTAAGAAGAGCCCAGATGTTTAGATACTTAATGATCTTTTCTCCTTTCTGGGCACGGAGGCCAGAGTTGCACAGAAAGGTGATGCTATTAATATTCTCTGGGAATCTAGAATTGCTAAAAACAAAAATGAAAGAAACTAAAAACTAAAAGACATTGGTTAAATTTGTCCTCACATCACCCTGTTACCTAAGTACAACCCTGTTTAGACAAGTGTTCTATCCACCTGCTTTTAGATGATGACCCTTCTCTGATGCTCTCACTTCTAATTCCTCGTGGTTCCCCTCTGTGGTCTCTTTTGTGTGTCAACCTCGTAAATGCAGATGTTCCTCCAGCTCCCGTCCCTGGCCCTCCTCCTGGTGTCCTCTAGCACTTCTCCAACTTGAACATGCATATGAATAACATGGAGATCTTGCTGAAATACAAATTCTGACTCATTAAGTCTGGAGTGGGCCTGACACTACATTTCTAACCAGTCCCTGGGGGCCACTGAGGCTGCTGGTCCTCAAACCATACTGGGTAACAAAAGTTTATCCTTCTCTCTGAGAAAATTTACCTTTCCTTCATTTAAAAATATATTTGTATGTATGGGGGGACGGTTCTCCAGCATGTTTAACTATTGTCTTGGTGCAGATAGTTTCTATACGTCAGCTTTGTTTCCTTCTCAAGCTTCAGACCTGCAGATTCAGATGCTCTCTGGGTATCTCAATGCAGATCCCACCAGCATCTCCACAGGACAAGTGCAGTTTATTCACCATCATTCCTGCGGGATCCCACTTCTGTGAAAGATATCACAAAGTGGTAGAGTTTCAGAAGGATGTCTGCCAGCTCCCTAGTGCCCTAAAGGGACCTGAAAAAAATGCCAAGTGTTCGTTGATTTAGAAGAATCAAGGATATAACTTTAAGGCAATAGCAAATGAAAAAAAGTGAAAATCTGGTTTGGAAGCATTCTCCTACTTGCTTGTGTCATTAAAAGAAGAAACGTCAAGGCAACAAATCACTTATGGTGTACTATAATAGTTAGATATGAACTGATTCCTGTAAAACATATTTTCAAGAACTTGCCCAGACTTCCATTTACCACACTGCAGAGGGAAGTCCTCCATGAGTATTTGCTTAGAGGACCCTGTAAAGGGTTGATCCATTATGTTTTCTCTAAATCTTATAAGTTTATTTGGCGTCAGAGCTCTTGGCATGAGGGATATGGTTAAATAGCAATAGTGATATAGCAATTCCAGTGGTTTTCTTGAGACTCCTACTAGAGAGTCTGTACACAGTGGTATTCAATAAGAAAAAAGGTTTTGATTTGGCTGCTATTATATGTATTATAATCTAAATAGTATGTATATAACATAATGTACGTATTTATACATATACACATACGTATACATTTATATGTACCTATATACTGTGATGGTTAGTTTTATGTGTCAACTTGCCTGGGCCTTAAGCCAGATGCCAGGCTATGAAATTTTTGCTGTGCCATAATTTGGGTAATCTTTCCACATCTGTCCTTGCACTGCAGAGTCTAGGAATTTTCCATTTAGTCCACCTGGGGATTTTTCATGGGCTGTGTTAGACATATGTTCAGGGCAAAATGATGACACAAGGTGAAGAGTTGTCAGTGCTATTTATCAGAGGAGAGTTTGGAGGGGCTGGAAGATCAGGACAGTTTTCACAGAAGATATAACATTTACACAGGTCTTTTACAACTGCCTCCCAGTAGGTTTCCCAAATACCAATCTTGTCCCAGTGCAGCCCCGTCACTGTGACATTGACACAGCAAGCTTTCTAAAAACCAAATCTAATCTTAAGGGTCCTTTGACTTTATTTGGCTCTCCATTGCCTACCTGATGAAATTCACAGTGCTTCACAATATGGTCTCATTTCCTATCACTCCCTCCTCATCTTACTCCTACTCAGTGCTTTCTACTTTCCCATGACCTCGCAAATGTCCATATTGGGAATCTCTATACAAGGAGCCTCTGAAACCTTTCCTGGGAGTCCACTGACCTCAAGTTACACATCCCTTCCATAAACTTAGACTGTAACATTGATCAATATATGGTAGAGTATCTGAAAATTGGTTGTTTTTGTTTAAGATCTTGAATTGAAAAATACATATTGTTAGGTTAAAAAGCTGCATTAAATTTGGAGGGGATGTCTAGCCTCTTCAGATCTAAAAGTGTTCCTTTAGCCACTATTTTGGAAAATAGAGTAGATCAAGTTTGACTCTATTCATAGCAGGACATTCTACCTATGAATTTAATTTTAATTTGAGAAGGATTAGGGGTAATTCAATTCAGATTTAAAAAAAATTTAAATATTTTAAAAATATCTTCTCCCTTCACTTTATTAGATTCGAGAAGACTGACTGAATAACTGGGAGAAGGGGTTACTGTCTCACAGACAGTAAAAGGCCTATATACTTTCTGAGTCAGTTGCTTGGAAATAGAAAGCTGGACTTCAAAGACTTCCCAGGCATCCCCAACCTTTCTTACCGAAGCCTAACGCGGGCTCTGTGGCCCGGACACCTCCTCTTCATTTCTGCAGGGATGCTGGCACTTCCTCTAGGCCTTTACTCCAACATCACCTTTTAAGAGGCCTCCCCAGGCCGTCCATATAAAATTGCACAAAAAAGTGCCCAACTTCTGGCACTTCCTATCGCTCTTTGCTGCTTTTTTTTTTTGCCTCCTTGGCTCTTATCACCATCAAAAATACTATATATTTTACTTGGCTCCTCTGTCTTTCTCTCTAGACTATAAGCTGCATGTGGGTAGGGATTCTGGTCTTTCTTGTTCACTGCTGTATCTCCAGTGTCCACCACATAGTAGGCATTCAATAAATGTGACTGAGTGAGGGGCCCGCCTGGTGGCGTAGCGGTTAAGTTCGCATGCTCTGTTTTGGAGGCCCAGGACCTGTGGTTCGGACCAACGTACTGCTCAAGCCATGCTGAGGCGGCATCCCACATAGAGCAACTAGAAGGATGTACAACTATGACATACAACTCTCTACTGGGGCTTTGGGGAGGAAAAAAAAGCAAAAAAAGAGGAAGATTGGCAACAGATGTTAGCTCAGGGCCAATCTTCCTCAAAAAAAAAAAACCAACCAACAAACAAACAAACAAAATGTGACTGAGTGAAAGCCCACTGACTCTTCAAAAGTCTAATCCACCTCTGCAGTGGGGCCTTTCCTGATTTGCCCTCTCATAGCCTGTGTGCTCCTGTAGCACTCTGCCCTCAACAAAAGTAATCTCATTATTATCTGACATTAAAGTTCACATCATCCATCTGGGATTACTTTCAGCGTATTTAAAGATAAGTATTTTGATAACATAGGATTCTGCACATGCATCCTAAAACTCAAGTTACACATGTACAAGTTAGGAAAGATTTCACTGACAGCAGAAAATGTGTAAAGGCGGGATTATAGTGAAATTACCAGCTCAATGATTCAATAATGAGATGAGGTTCACAAAAAACTAACCAACCACCCACCTTCCCAAGCCACCCACCCACCGACTTTACTTTTAGGCTGCATAACAATGAATCAATTTCCTCCATGTTGACCTGGTCAAATCACAAATGGAGTTTTGTGGTCGGTCCTTGGCTCCACATTCAGGAGTGGTCTACAAAATGTTCAGGAGAGAAGAGGCCGGAAATTATACTGTTTGAAAAAACTGGGAATATTTGGTTTGGGTTAGAGAACCCCCCGGGACATAATAGATGCCTTCAAACATCTGAAGTGCTGCCATATTGGTGAGAAATGTTTTTTTCTGCATGGTCTTAAGGAAATTTGGAATTTACAGGGAAATCTATTTTGGCTCAATAAAAGGGAGACAATTTTTAGCTTGTTGAGGTGGCCCAGGAGGGTACAGTCCTTGAGGGCTCTGGCGCAGGCTGAGTTTGGTGGGGATGATGTGGAAGTGGGTCGTGGCAGTGCTCAATGATTGCCACAACTGCTGCCCTCTTGGCTGAGTGGCTGGCTCCTCCTATACATTCTGCAGGCGTCCCTGCTTTCCCCAGCCTCCTTGTATGTGCTATTTTTTGCCACACAGTATTTTAGCTCATTGTGTTTTTTGCCTAAAGTGTCTATGATTTGCTTTATGCTTAAAAAAAAAATCATGTTACTAAGTATTCCAATTCATCTATTTGATTTCCATGCTGCTAGCAGTTGCAGGAAACTTGTAAATACTGGCTTGGCATAAATGGGGACGAGTTTGTATTGTCCACCCTCTTCACTTCCTTTCATTCTGGACCATAGTCAGACCTTTCTATCATCTTGGACACATACTCATGGCAGATGAATGAAAGTGGGTGATGTAGAACACAAAGTCAAGTATAATGATGGGAAAACAGGAGTCCAACATACCAGATGAAGAGACTTGGGTGGTTAAATCTGGTGCTGCAAGGAGCTTTTCCCCAAATCCACGCCATTCTCGCAGGAAAGACTGCAGGGCTCTCTACAAACAGGAGGCCCATTTGAAGGCCCATCTCTCAAATATATATTCTACATGTCTTTATTCTCTCTCTTCCCTTCCTCCTGTCCCAGTCTTTTGTCCCCAGCACATACAGCAGAGTATCTGTACTACTTATCATTAAAAGACCCACAGCACCATTTCCACTAGCCATTTAAGGCTGTGGATAGCTCTCAAACACGTGGAGTTTTAGATTCTTTTATTCTGCCTCCACCATTTAAACATCATATCCTTTTGCTACCATCTACTTAGGATGTTTACGACTTCTTTGGTTCTCTTCTTTTCCTGGCACAAAGCGGGTGCTCAATGAAAATTTGTTATTGAATACACCCTGACAGCGTACTTTCTTAGTCCAGGTTACCATCACCTCTGGCCTGACTCCTGTGGAACTCTGAAGGGGTGTTACTTGCCTCTAGTCTTGACCTTCTCCAGTCAGTTCTCCACAGTACCAGCCAAAAGGATCTTCCTAATATGCTAACCCGATCATCTCATTTCCATGCTTAAAATTCCTCCATGGCATTAAGAATGAAGTCCAAACTCCTCACCATGGCAACCAAGGCCCTTCATGAACCGATGCCTACCTTCTCTCTTAGCCCTCTCTGACCCTTCACCATCTGGTCACAGCCCCACTGGTTCTTCATCTTCCCATCTTCTAGTCTGTGCCAGCCAGCCCTCCCCAGTTTATATCCCCTTCTCCAGGGTTTGCTGACGCCCTGGGCTGGGGTAACGCCCTCCTGGTGTGTTCCCACGGCACTCTATCCTTGTTCCTTTAATGGTGATCATTAGACTGTAACCTCCTTGAGGTGCAAAGTAAACCATATTAATTTTAGTCCAGTGTCTGGCCAAAAATAGAGGCGCACTAAATGTCTGTAGAAAGCATGAATGTGTCCAGCGTGTTTATGCCTGTTTTTTAGTACTCCATTGATCTTTGCTAAGGGAGGGAGCACAGATGTGTGGAGTGGGCAGCATGTCAAGTGAACAGGAGTTTATTTCTTGCTCTGCCATTAACAAAACATATGACTTCAGAGGAGGATAGGATGGATAATTAAATTCTAAGAGTGTCCCAAACTAGGACATAGAATAATTTATATTTTGAATTATTTTCTCATTTTATCTTGCTTTTATAACATACCATTATTCATATGTATAATTTCTTGATCAAAATCTCATTTCTACTTATAAAAAATATATAAATGACAATTTATATACTTCCACATTAAAAAGTGGTTAAAATGTAGAAACTGGATATTGTAAAGCTTATGTAGCTTTATCACGGAATACAGGAAAGGACTTTGGTATCTGACAGGTCTAAATTCAAATGCCGTGTGAGCTACTTATTAGCTGTGTGATTTGGGAGAAGTTCCCTGGATGGCTGAATGAATCTCCTGTTTGTACCTGGCATGTGGTAAGTCCTGAATTCTTAGTTCTCTTCCTCTCACTTATGGTGTTAAGGAGATCTGGGAATACAGAGCTTCATTTAGAAATAATTTCTTCTTTTACTTTTGAAATAAAAAGGAGGCGTATTAGTTTCTAATTCAGTTTCACCTAGATGAAGCAGCTACCTTTTCAGCAATAAATTCTTTAGTTATAATAATCAACATTACTTTTAGAAAAACGTAATTTTGTGTCACTGATATGCAGACCTTTTCTCTTTGGCATCTTTTTTTGGTGAGGAAGACTGGCCCTGAGCTAACATTTGTTGCCAACCCTCCTCCTCTTTTTGCTTGAGGAAGACTGTTCCTGAGCTAACACCTGTGCCAATCTTCCTCTACCTTGCATGCGGGACACCACCACAGCATGGCTTGACAAGTGGTGTGTAGGTCTGCACTCAGGATCTGAACCCCAGACTGCTGAAGTGGAGCACGCGAACTTAACCACTACGCACTGGGCCGGCTGCTCTTTGGCATCTTTTAAAGGAAATAAAATTATATTTTGAAAGATTAAATACATAAGAAACAAACCAGCACTTGTAATGCTCCAATGAATCCTGAAAATTTATTATTTGGGAGAATATCAGATACCTTTGTTTTACAGCTCATGATAGTAATCAGAAAATATACATTTTGAAATGAAAGTCAAAAGAAAAGAATAATTACATATAATACAGATTACAAATATTTTATTTGTATATAAGCAAAGCAGTACTAAAAGCGTATTTTGTGTCCACAATTAGTGAACATGGCAATTTTCTGTTTAAAGCTGCAGCAACTCAAATCCTCCTTGGGTCAATAAAGAAAGACAGATTGAGAGATACATTTAGGGCTATCACCATGTCTGGCTGTAAACCTATTTTTTAATCTTTCCCTTCCCCCCATATATATATATGTATATACTTTATTGCCTTTATATTTCTGCTGGTTTAATATAATTAGTATACTAAATAGTTATCTGCATTTATTTGGTTTCTAAAAATATATAAAATGCATTGGAATAGAGCTCCTGCAGCTTTCAAGCAGTCACTGTCCTGGCATCGAAAGCTTATTCTGGAAAAGTAAAGCAGCAATACTGAATAAATAGTGATTGTTTTGTCTTCTCCATACAGCTGATGGCCTTCACCCAAAACTTAAAAATACTGTAGCAAATAGTATAAACATGCAACTTAAAAAAATGGACATAATATAAAAGTAATACTTATGAGCTAAATTTTAATATGATATAGACTAATAAAGACAACTTTAGGTAGAAGAGGGATGTGAACACAGCATTGTTATTTACATATAAATTAAGGCCCAGTTTTTCAAAGGCAATGCACACAGGGAACTGCCCATCTGCCCACGCCCTTTGCACACTGGAAATCAAGTTTCCTTTTCCATATTATTTCCTCAATCCATTATTATAGTTCTAACTTGGAAAGATGTTCATAGAAATGGCTTTAAATGAAGTTTCTTTTCTCTAAAGACCGTTTTACTCTTATTCACAAAGAAAATTTCCTTTTAATGCAGGTACAAAATTTATCTATGTTCTGGAAGCAAGGGCTTATTTGTTCTTCTTAAAAACTGTTCAAATTCACACTTCAGAACATAAAGTCTATATTTTTATGGTATTAGTCTTGTTTTAGCTTTAGTTTACAGTTAATTTGCACTATGGGAAATGATGATAGTTCAGTGATGCCTGAGGGAATTAAATGAGTAACTCCTATTAATACCAATCGAAGTCTCACATATAAATTCCCTGTGTGTCAGGAGAAAAAAAATGCTAACAGTATCTCATAAGAACAAAAGGACTGAGGCAACCCACTATGGATCATTCTCTGAGGATGACAGACACTCAAAACGGTCAAATAGACCAATGCTATTTCAATGTATTTCTTGGTAAGAAAAAAATTATCTTCTAATGTATTTAATACTTTTAGAAAATCACAATAAAACAACTTGCAGTATAGTAATTAAAACATTTGTAATCTAATTTCGTATTTAGAACCTGAATATTCCCCCATATGCAAAGTTTTATATTTGGTATTTTTGGATACCATTGCCTGCTCCCCCCTCTGAAATGTATCCAAAGATGTGGCACTTCATTTAACTCATTTGTATTCACAATTGATAAAAATGATCAGAAATAGATTAAAATAGTCTTAAAATGTTCTAGGGAAATGTGTTTTCTTTCCTCTATTTTAAAAAGACTTAGAAAATATTTCTTAGAGATATACTTCCAAAAGTAACATAACTGATTAAAAAGTACAGCTGCTGAATGTATTCATCAAATTCACATTTATATACTCTTCTCATCTAGGAGATAGTATTTCTGTCTGTAATTAGGTCGTGAAAATTATCTGACAGCTGGAAAACTCAAATGAAATTGTCAGAATGCTGCCAGTCTTTCTTTAAAGTTGTTAGGTTAATACTGATAATAATTTACAACAATTAAGTTGGATACTGACATTGTGTTTTTCATGGCATGCAAAGGCATCTTTGCAATTACAAATTGTGAAGTTTAATATATCTTCAGTTTAACATTTTAATTTAAATAGAATGTAATCAATTTATAAAAATGTTTTTCTTTGTGAATAAGATCTCAAATTCTCTTGAATAACAATAACAAAATGACTCTTAGTATAGGATGGAACCCTTTAAAAATAAGGCATATACTGGGCATACATAAATCATTATCATCACAAAATCTACAAATTATTTTGGTTTTTTTCCCAATTTTTAAATATATGTAGGTATGAAATAACCATTATAAATTAAAAGCAAATGTGTATATATTGTGGTTATTTAGGTAAGACTCATTTATTTCTCAAGTTATCTGCAAAATAGTATAATGGCAAGGTCAACTTGGTAACTCCAAAAACCCAAAGAAAATAATATCTTTAGTTGAGGTCTGCCATTTAGCTGGACTAGAAAAGGCAACTCTGCATTATCACTTTCAGCTCTCTAGAAGCTTCTATATATATTCATAGCCATTCTGACAATTTTTCATTGGAAACCTAAATATAGCAGCATTCTCAGCATTCATTAAACCAAAAATAAGTCAAATGTGTTAAAACATCCAAGATTGCCCTCATGCATAAGATACAACTTACACCTTGTTATTGTTACCATGGCATTAACATACTAATCCACTTTTACTTTGTTGCATGTAAATAATACAGAGAATGTACTTTCCTCAGAACTAAAAACTACTTTAAATTTCAGATTAAAGTCTTAATTATATTGTACCAAATTTTGATCAGAGGGAATGTAAAAATGGCTAAGAGGTATCAGACCACATCCATCTAGATATTACTTGTGAATCTTAGTTAAGTCACTACTCACTAGGAGGGGTGTTGACTCATTTTTGTTTTATAAATAAGAAAATATATGTACAAATGGAGATAAATGTCCTGTAAAAGTCAAGCTCAAAAATGAAAACAAACATTGAATTTAACTTTATTTCCTTGGTAGAAAGTAATGAACTCCAATCTACTTTCTCTCCATCTAAGTGACTGGAGAAACTGCAATAGTCCATAATGTACACAGTAAATTATGTGCAAGCAATACCAATAGACCATACATATGAAGTGGGTTATTTTAAAAATATATCACTTAAAGTAACCTTCCTGAAGTAGACCAAGCTGGTCCTCTGATGTCTCTACCTTACATATTATGGCAACTCTGAGGATCCATGAAATTAACGCAATAAGGAAAGGCAGAAACAAAATACATAATGTATCAGGAAACCCCAGGCCTGTTTGAATAGATACATTTTTCTTCAACAGTGTCTGAAGCACTGCAAACCTTTTAAACATACAATTTACCTCATGGAAATATTTCTGTTCTGGTATGTGGTCATTCGTATACTGGAAATATTGTAAAGAAAAGATTAAACTCCAGATTAAAAAGAAAACCTGCATCATTTCACCTAATTAAGCAATGGCTAGGACAGGTTCACAAAATAAATGCAAGTGGGTTCTTTTGGAGTTAGTTTCGATGGCGGAGCACCCTATGACACTTGTGTAGTTGTAAATCGGCAACATACGGATGGAATCTGGCAACATGCACAAAGTCATAATCACACAGTATGTAACGTAATTCAGTCACAGGATAAGTATTAATAAAAACTATTAAAACATCAACATTCGCACATTAATCGATTACATGGAATAAATTAAACTAAGCCAGTCACATATTTCTCTTCACTCTGAAGTCACGGTTTTATTTATGTATACACACAGTATAGTACTTCCCTAATGCTCTCAAAATGCTACAAATAAAAACGAAGGCTTTGCATTACAGCTGCTGGACAAAAAGGGCAACACTGTTGATGTGTGAAAACAGTTTCTCTGTTCTTTAGCATCAGTGCACAGGGTATGGCTCCAAGTGGTATGCAATTTAGGACAGAAAAAAGATACGGTGGCTGTGAAATATATCCTCTGTTCATCATTGGCACAAATCGAAGAAGGAATTTTTACCGTCCTTGGTACCTTTAGTGGGTCTCTCCCCTAAAGACAGGCAATGTTATACATATATGCCTTCAGGATTAAAACCAGATGAGACAGGATTCTGTAGAATACGAAGATTACTGGGGAGCTGCCGAGATGAACCAGGACGCTTCAGGGACCCAGACTGGAATGGGGCCTCTAGACAGGAAACAAGAAAGGCATGTGACGGACTCATCAACTCCGAGTACTCAGCAATAGGAAACGCTGGAACTTGTCCTGCCCTAAAGAACCAAATAACACACAGCACAGTTGCCATCCCTGTGGGTCTGGGGTGAGAGGAGAAGGCTGACTCTGCTTGACCCTCTCAGCTGGTAAACAGTTTTCAGTGATTTGAACAGTTAATAATCTTTTTAAAAAGGTGAGCATTTTGCTTCTCTTTCTTGGTTGTTCAGACCATAAACATACACAGATTGAGAAGTGTTTTTAAATATCAGCACAAATTAATAATAAAGACTTAGGAGAGGAAGAAGGGGCATTAGGGGCAGAAGCTAAAACTCAGTGAACAGACTATGACTTGTACATACTTCAGGAAGAAGTTTTATAAAGAAGCAGTTTAAAACGAATGATATGAGATTCGGTGAATACATGCTTATCAGAGGAAATAACCTAAATATTACTGATTTTTCCCCAGAAACAGGAAGTACATCAAAAATTTTTTTAAGTGGCCTAAGGATGAGCTTTGAATGGTAGGATAACACTTTAATTGAATGCAAGAAGCTTATTCAAAGTTAATCAGTGAGAATGAAGTAAAAAAAACCAGATTTCTCAGCATCTTACCCCTTTCTATGTCTGCATGTGAGGCCTCTACTTCAATGGGCTCCGCTGGCAAAACGGTAACCTTTGTCCCCGTCTGCTGGATGAACTGCTGGAGATTGACTTGCCGCAGCTCTTTAGTCAACTGCTCCAGTTCTTGTTCTTTGTCCTAGATGGAAGTTACATGTTTTTTTTAATTTGAGGATTCACTATTGGCCAGCTAAAGACATTCCGGTGACAGTCCATCTGCTACAGGGAGTGAATGTGGGATACTAGCTTTCACAAGAACGCATTTAACAAATCTGCTTTCTATCAGTGTGATGGGCTAAAGAGGTCACTTTCACTCTGTGGGATGTGCCAAAAAATCTGCAAATAAAGGACAATAGCTTCTTCATCTGTCCTCTTAAATGCGATGCTTTCTTCTGTTAGGAATATACCATGCACCTGATGAAATAAATATATGCCTATAAACTGTCTATAAATATCAGCACAAATTAAAAATATATGCCTATAAGTATTGGCTTCCATCCATCCCAGTGTTTACAGCAATCTTGCTAAGTTGTTCACAATTAAATTTCCCTATTATCCATTTCATAACTGACTGCAAAAATGACAGTCATTTGGTCCATAAGGTCAGAGTTCTTGTTTTTTGTAAACTGTTTAAGTTTTCATAGAGTCCGTTATTGAGATTTATATTATAGCATGAGGAAAGCAAGATTACTACAGGAGTCTCACTACAGGGTTCTTAGATCCTTGACGAAGATAGGTCTGAGAACCAAAGAGCATTAAAGAAAGAAGATCAAATCTGGACAGCCAGAAAGCTCCAAAAGCAAGGAGAGGCATTCTATTATTGAAGAGGCTCTTTCTCTCCTTCACGGCGCTGTAAGAACAAGGGTGTGTCTGGAGGGTTTGGTAGGGATGGGGAAGAGACAATAGAAACGGGTGGTTGTTTTCTCTATGTACTTTGAGTGCAGGGGATCCTTAGAGATATGTTAGTAGTTTGGTTAATAGACACTTTTTAATGGGGAGTGGGATTTACTAGTAATGATCGTCACGAATGAGTGTTTCCTGAAAGTAATATCAAGGACAATACAATTTCCAACTGAACCCTTTTTTAAGTGTCAAAATGAGTCCAAATGGTAAAATACTGACAAATCAGGGGTTAATAACCTTCTACTGCATAAAAAATTCCTGATTTTCAAACTTTTGGTGGTAGTTTTCCCTCTCACTGCAGTCAGTGACAGAGAAAGGAAATCATATCAGTTCCTCCCGAAACCTCCAGTTTCTCTGCTTGGGGAACTGCTCATATTCTAAAGCAACTCTTCTCAATGTCCACGTGCACAGGTGCTCTGTGGAGATCTCGTTATAATACAGTGTGCCCTGAAGCCGCATGGATCACACTTTGAATAGCAAGCTTCTAAACCAGCACTGTCCATTATAGTAGCCACTAGACACATGTGCTATTGAGCATGTGAAATGTAGCCAAATGTGACTAAAAACAGAATTATAAGTTTACTTAATCTTTTTAAACAGCTTTATTGAACATTATTATTTTATTTTATTTTATTTTTTTGTGGGGAAGACCAGCCCTGAGCTAACATCTGTTGCCAATCTTCCCCTTTTTGCTGAGGAAGACTGGCCCTGAGCTAACATCCGTGCCCATCTTCCTCCACTTTTATATGGGACGCCGCCACGGCATGGCTGACAGGCAGTGTGCGTCCGCGGGTGCCTGGGATCCGAACTCGCGAACCCCAGGCTGCCAAGCGCGGACTAAACCGCTGCGCCACCGGGCGGCCCCTATTGAACATTATTTAATTTTAATTAATTTAAAGTAGTCAGATTATAATCAATTGTGTGTCTTTCTCATTTCATCTGTTAGAGACTGACATGTTTTTGCAACTCCCATAACATCACCACACTGTCTTTTCAAGAATGAGTATCCAAGAAATATAAGTTGAATGATCAGGGTCTAAGTGGCGAAATATAAACGTTCTGTACGTGAACGAAAGAGGGGAAATTCAGATAGGAACCTTTGCTCCCCTCTCCTCAGGAAAGCAAAGGAGGGTAACATGGAGAGGGGAGGAGGGAAGGGGACCATTCACATCTTAGGAAAGAAGATGAGGTTAGCAACAATGGAGAAGCGATAGATAAGCAGCCAGCTAGCCACACAATCCTTGGTAATCTCTTTTGGCTTTGGTTCCTCATCTCTAAAAGGAGAAGGTCAGACTCACTATCTCGTCATTAGTGTCCACTCCAGCTCTGAGATTCTATTCTCCTGTGTCCAAATATGGAATGCTACAACTGCCACTGTAAGAAAGCTCCTTCCGTCGAGCAAGGGTCAGTGTGGCTTTAGCTCTCATCTTTGATTTGGTCTCACATCATAGCTTTGTCATAAGTCACGGAAATTCTAAGAAACTAGAATTTCTAACTTTAGCTAGGTTTCTAACTTTAAATCTAAGAGAAAATAGACAGTCATTAAAGATGGTTCATTTAAATAGATGAAACACTCTTAATAAAAATATTCTTACCTGTAATCGTTTGGTGGCTTGTCCAAGAGATCTTTCCACAGCTTTAATACCATTTTCCAGTCTTAGACTCTGCTGGCCTTGAATGTCAATTTCCCCTTTGACCTTACCGATCTTTCCTTTAACTTCTTCTTCATTGACTTGTGCCTCCTGAACTTCCCGTTGCAATTTTTCTGCTTCGAGACCACTTTCCATGGTCTGGATCTGAGCCAAATAGTCCTTTAATTTGCTCTCACACTCTGTTATTTTCTGTCTTATTTCGTGAAGTTGATCCTTCAGCTGTTTTTCATTTTCCTGTTCAATCTGTAATTCATTTTCCCAAAATTCTTCTTCTTCAATTTCTACATCATTTCTTTTGATCTTTTGCTCCAGGCGGACAATTTCCTCTTCAAGGTTAGAGTTATATTTTTGCTCCCAAAATCGTATTTCTATTTCATTTGATTCTAGCTCTTTCTCAATGGATTGAAGCTTTTCTGTCTGCAAACGGATCAGCTTCTTTAACTCATCTGCTGTTGTTTTGCAGTTATTCAGCACCTTTTGCTTAAATTCCGTTTCTTTACCTTTCCCAAAAATGTCCATTAATCCTTTGGCACCTCCTGTAAATGTTAATGATTTCCTTTTAGGTTCTCTCCTTTTGATTGATTTGTCAATCTGAGGCCTCAGTTTGGCTAAGGGAGGCAAACTCTGCCTGTATAAAGTTCTTTCAGGAATTCGAGCCACACTATCTGAAGTGGGTCGCTCACTGAGAGATGGCCCTGTTCGACGTAAAATCAGCTGTACATCACTGGCATATTGCCCCCATTTGTTTAAGGATATGATAGGATTTTCATGAGGTGCTAAGTGTCTTTCAGTATCTCTCCATTTTTCTATAAGAGTGTACCTTCCAGTTCGACCTAGATAAAAAATATAAGAATAAACTGTCAAAATGGGATCTGCAATAGCTAAAATAATGCAACAGAGGATGCTATTTGATAACTTTCTGATTAGCATCAGAGTCCAGTCCGTGCTGCCTTTAAAACTTTCACTTGAAGATACTTTACTCCTTAATACATGTAACAGCATAAAATTATGGGACGTGAATTGCATATACTCTTCAGACTTGCTCAGAAATTCAACTTTATACTTTAAACCTCAATGAGAATCTTACACTCTTGCCAAATGCCTGATTGCCTAGACCTTGTTTGGGGCAAGACCTCCAGGTGGAACGAAGGAGGACACTAGAATGCCCCACTGGAAGCTGTGAGGGCCTGGTCCCAGGAGCTAGGTAGAACTTCAAAACTTGAATAAATCTCCCATTTTGTGAATCTCTCTGCTTTCTGTGCACATCAGGACTTGGGAAGGTTGGAGGCCCCATTTTTCCTCCTGAAGGGAGACACAGAGCCAGTAGAGAACTTGCTACTCAGCTAATGGGTGGCTGGACAGGTCTTTCCTTTGTTTCCCATGAGGGCCTGACTGACCCACAGCTCACATAGCTGGTTTCTTCCTGCAGACTCGTGGCAATAAAAAACCACCTCAATGAAAATAACTCTTCAAAATAATTTCATATAAAAAGAGGGGCCTAAAGAGAGGTCTTGTTCAGTTTTGATAGTAATAGCTTCAAAGATTCTTCTAAAAAAAATTTAAAAGCTAAAAATGGTATTATTAAAAAACAAAAACAGAATAAAATCACATTTAAATAAAAAATTCACTGAACCTAACTAGTAATTATGGAATATAAAGTTTCAGAAGACAATATGATGTCATTAGCTTGAGCACAGTTCCTAAATATTTACATTTAAGGTGGGTGGGCCAGAGGAATTATATTAATTTTTTAAAAAGTGTCCATTAGATATCTGAAACTAATATAATGTTATATATCAATTATATCTCCGTAAAAAAGTGTCCATTAGAGTTGATATGATTACAAACAAAAAAACCTGACCCTGCCATCTAGCAGTTATAATACTGGCATATACACCTATTGATTTCTCTTTTCTGCCTTCTTTTTTAATCTCATGAGCTTCTCAACCAATAGTAAAATTTTCTCAATTACTGGGTCAATAAATGGAGACCTGGATATGTAATTATGAACACCCATGTGTGCAATCCAGAAGCAGCGCATGAAGAATGACACGGCTCTAATAAGAATATGCGTATATTCTCCTTTAAGGAAACCTGAATCTTGGGTGCAGCTGAAAAGTTGGAGCTGGAGGCAAACAGACTGGAGTTTTAATCCCAGGTAAATTACTTACTGGTAAGTAGCATAACTTCACTTCTAAAATGGGGACAGTGTGAATACCTCACAGGTTTGAGAGTCAGAGTCCGGTGGAATAAGCACCTACCACATTGCCTGGCCCACAGCAGGCATTCGGTACACGGTAGCCATGATTAATTTAAAACACTGTTATTCACATAATAAAAGGGCTGACCAGAGACTACCTTTAAATAGTGATGTGACATGACAATAATCTGACTTCAAAAAAATCTTTAAGTGGCTTTCAGCAACTCCCAACTTGTAAAGCTGGACAGAATGGAAAGAACAAGGGCCCTGGAGGCGGAAGGCCTGCTCAAATCTGCCTCTGCTGTCTAGTTATGTGATTTGCGCACATCATTAAATTTCCTTTAGCTTCAGTTCCCTCATCTATAGTGCGAGAGTAGTATTGTCTTACGTGACAATGTTGTGAGAGTCAAGTGAGATGTAAAATATAAAAATGCTTTGTAAAAATGGAAGTGCCACACAAATATTAGTTGTTACTATTATCTAAATACCTGGCAAGCAAGGGGAATGAAAAAGAAAGCCTTAGCATGTTGGATTGGCTTCTTGGAATAAAAAATGTTTCTAATAATTTTCAGGTTAAAAATTACTGTAATTACCCCAAGAAAAACCACATGACAAATGTGTAAGGTTACAACTGCTCCGTGTGTACACGATGTCTCAGAGATCACGACACTCTTTGTTCTTGGCTCTGCTGCTTATCAACTCCTTTTAGGAAATCGCTCCTGCTGTCTGGACCCTGCGTCCTCATCAGTAACATGAGGGGTGAGACCAGATCAGAAGAGCCCTCTCTAATTCTATCAGGCCGATGGAGCATCTTTATAAAGAAAACTGAGTCATTACATTATATGAGCTAAATTAAAATTGTTAAAGCCCCTAATTTAGTCATAATTAAATATAAAGCTAATTTTTCTAATTCTTTTTTTTTGTTTGTTTGTTTTGTTTTTTTGTGGGGAAGACCAGCCCTGAGCTAACATCTGTTGCCAATCCTCCCCTTTTTGCTGAGGAAGACTGGCCCTGGGCTAACATCCGTGCCCATCTTCCTCCACCTTATATGGGACGCCGCCACGGCATGGCTGACAGGCAGTGCGTCGGCGGGCGCCCGGGATCCGAACTCGCGAACCCTGTGCTGCCAAGCGCGAACTTAACTGCTGCGCCACCGGGCGGCCCCCTAATTTTTCTAATTCTTAATTGGCACTGCTGCCCTATGAGAATGTCTTGGTAGATTATTTAGAATTGCTTTTACTGCCAGTTTTCCCTTTTTGTTAAATAATGCATATTTAGAGTGCAATTAGGCAAAAAGAAAAAAATTTCCATCCAGCAATATAAAAAAGCTTTTTTACAAAGGTAAATGAATTAATAGCTTTGATTCTATTATAGAAATTGGGTTTTAGATAGTTTATGTAAGAATTAAATCCCATAATCATTGTTTTTAATATCTATACTTGGCAAGGCCCTGTAGACCCTGTCTATTTCAGTTAAATAGGTTAAAATTCCTCCTGCAAAACTCCTTTTAGTGCGTTTCATTAAATGCAGTTAGTTTTACCTCACATACTATGTTGATGTAGCCTTAAAACTAATTAGAAGGAATATCTATCTATCTATCTATCTATCTATGGCATTTGTAGTTTAAGCTGTTTTGGCTATCTAGGACTGTGTGCCACATTTAGTAATGGTAAATAATTGATTATACTTTTGAATAGTTGAAGCAATTGAGTGTAATCTCAAGAATCATTAACTTCATATAATGAGGAAAATGACATAAAGAGATTTTAATGTATTAGTGGAATCTCATTGGATGAATGACATATATTAAAAGGAAATAGGATAACGGATTACTCTCACCTAACTTAAAGGAGAATATATGACTATCAAGTAATACGAAGTTTTTGAAAACATACACCAAAACTCAAATATGGGTCACCCAGAAACATTATGCCCTTATTTCAACCATTTTTTTTATTGCAACCATTTTTTCACAATTTTAGGAAAATTTTCCTTAGAGCCAAAAAACAAAATCATGATTTAAAAGTTACGTCTTGTTATTTATTCAACAAATATATAATGAACACCAAATATTCGTCAGAAATAGTGTCAGGCCCTGGGGATATAGATTTTATTAAACACCTTGGTCATCCATCCTCTTCATAATTTTTAGTTTTAACTGACATTTGATTTTTTCTTCAGTATCAAATCCTCCTTTCCCCAAAGATGACTATTGCACATTACTCAAAAGAATGTGACAGAGAGCAGGTATTAATCTCTTAGGAATTTAATGCTAACATATCCTGTTTCTGGACATATTGGAAGTAATGCCAGTAATACCTAAGTTATTCTTTATCTATGGTGAATAAACTATCCTACCCCACTGAATTTTTCCAATAACTGATGCTTTGCTCTTTGAGCTGTAAACACTGAATTCTTATGCAGACTCTAGTGAACATAACTAATCCTTTCTGTGATGACTGAGAATTCTTAAAATGAACACTGATTTCTGTAAGAGAACTTATATTTATCATTTTATAGTCTGTTAAAGGCTTTTGATGCTTTTATGTATATAAATATACAAATATATATATACAAATATATAAAATATATGTAATATACATGACCTTAATTGGTTCTGTGAGTTAAGCAGTATAGGTGAAGGAGATATGGGAACAAGATCACAAGAAGTGGGAACAGGGAAAAATTCTGAATCTTTAGTACTTTAAATGACACCAGACACCAAAGTAGTGTGAATCAGAAAACCTTCCCGTCAGACTTCTTGATTTCTTCCTCCTCCTCTTTTCCTCTCTAATCTTCTGTTAGCTGTACTTTACATTCTAAGTTACTTGAAGGCAGAAATACATTCTTTTCATATTTTTGCTTTAGGATATTGTAAAAGCAAATGCACTTTCTTAACTATAATTTGTGACAGATGATCTGTCAATGGCTTTTGTTTCACATGCAGATTTGAGAAGCAGTTTGAACTCTGAAGTAATGGCATTTCTGGGATAGTTTATGGGAGAAACAAGGTAGAATATTTTAAACTGGGACTGTTTCAGAAAGCCTGGGATGTAGAGACCAAACACACAGACCAAACCAAAACACTCTTGCTGGGCAGTTTAACCACTTCATGACAGTAAGTGTTTCAATCATGATTTCACTTTTAGTTATTCTAGCTCATAATTTGGGAATGTGTTCTATTTCCACCACAGGAAGTTCTATTTCCCCCTGCCAGGAAGTCAAAGATCAGAGTAGAACATATTTCTTTCTATACTATTAGATTCACTCAACATCTTTTATCAAATTATGTTCTGTCTTGAGCTCTTTTCTAATTTGATTTGACTGATTAGTAGCACTGAGTCAGAAAATGTTAGCTGTCATACATATTTGCAGATTGCCAACTTGTGTACATATTTTTATATTTTGATTATTTCCCGAAAGTAATTTTAGCTAATCAGGAAAACTCAATAATCCCTAATCAAGAATATATATATAGTGGCCCCCATGAGGCACTATATGTGGCCTTTTAAACCCAAGAAGCTAGCCTACAAGTTGCTTCACTATATATTTTTTAGAAACCTCTGCAGTTTTGCTCAATCAGTCCATACTCTGCTAAGAGTATAGCTAAACCTTTACTGTGTTAAGTTACAGAAATTCTGAGGTTGTTTGTTACAGCAGAAATTTTCCCTAATTAATAAACTCTCTGTTATTTCTTACAGTAGAAATAGGGTCAAAATACTATAAAATTTTCATTTAGCGTTTAGACTCTGAATACCAATAATCATCATTACAAGACAGATAAATATTTAAGTATGTATCAGAAGCATATTGAATTTGATGCCGAGAAAATCTTAAGGCACAATAAAAGCAAGGATCAACAGCTCTCGGCTGGTTGCCAGCTGAGTCATCTCTTAGATGAATTCTGAATTCAGTGAAGTATTTATCATACAGAAAAGAGTTGTTTAGCCAAGTTTGGAGAAATATCATAAAACATCTGTATTCAAGTTGTCAGTTTTTCAAAACAGGTCTGGACTGAGTTATTGAGAAAGGAAAAATGGGAAATAGATTCAGTTAAAACTTCTTTGTAGCTTGTTCATAAGCTAGCACATTCTTAGTCCAAATGGATAAACACACACCTGGTACATCTGAGCATTTTCCCCTTGAAATTCTGGGTAGAAAATGCGGTTACTGCACAGACAGGTGTGGCCTGCTGCACTCCTCAACTGTCTTGACCTTTGTAAAAACTACTCATTGTTTATTGTCTGTTTGACCACTGCCCATGGCTTGACTCTCAAATATAACACAGTTAGGTTTGACACTTGCTAATCCTAGTTTTTACTAAGGAGAAAAAACAAAAAAAGCTGAATATTTTAATTCAAATAAATTATGTAAGACTCTTAAGAGGGACAATTACTAAATAAGTTGGCTGCAAAGAACATGAAGTAAAATTAAATGCCTTAATTTCCCCCTCTTTAATAATTAAACTTAAGTCCATAAATATAATATTAATCTCAAGAAAACTTCACTGGATGCGAAAGCCTGGGATTGTCAGCATTATTTTACTATAAGAGTGTGCTATATAGTATTTAAGGAAAAATCAAAACATATCAGAATTAAAAGAAAGCCTCTATCTTTGTATAGGGTTGCCAACTTCTAACAGTGCATCTGCCACAACGCAGGAGGCACAATCGCCTTGACAAAATGCTAAGGTGCCACAGTGACTTGTTTCAATACTGAGCTAACCTGACATGCTTCCAATACAAACTAGCATGACATAAAATAAACTTTTGATAAGGAGCTCAAAGACAAAGAGGCCCTGAGCACCTAGCGTGGTGCTGAATACACAGTTTTCTCTTAATACATGTTTGCTAAGTGATGGATTTAAGATGCAAATATAAACTTTAACCCACATTACTTTACTGATGTAGGTGTTTATGCCTTCATCATGCTCCAAAAGGATTTAAGGCAACTAAAAAACACACATAAAATAGATAAAGATAAACTGAGAATAAATAAGAAGAAAAGTTGCAATAGGGTAGGTGAATAAGATGGAGCTCATAAGCATATACTTGACAATTTCATCTTCACTGTACAATAAGATTAAAAAAGTACACATGACCTTTTTAATGAAGAACAATATTATCTAATTTGTTGCATTTTCTTTTCTAAAAGTATTCATAATAAACAGCAAATAGGATTTTTCCTAATTAGCGGTGTGGGAACTAGAAATCTATGTTTTGGCTCAAGAAAACATCCAGAAATCACTGTTTAGTTCCAAAAATCACTGTTTAGGATAAACAACAGAAGAGAAGACAGTGCAGACTCTAGACTCAAGATCAGTAAAATCGGGGGGAGCCAGAGAACAAGAGTCTTCACAGATTTACCTCAGCATGGGGCTCAGTAATAGTAAAAGTGTGCCTCTGGGATGTATCATGGAACTGAATTAACAAAACCCACTAGAGATCTATGTTTAAAACAAACAAACAACAGCAACAGGAAGCATAAACCACTTTATCTTAGACACCCAGGGGGTTCACTTACCTATCGCTTGAGCTAAGGCTATTACAACCTCCTGGCAAGTTGTGACTTCGGTGACCCCACACACAATCCTCTGAACTCCATCCACCCAAACTTTAAGTTCCATGGTGCACCAGCCAGTCACCCAAGGGCCCTGAGACTGGGCATCAAGGTGTCAGGTCATGTCTCTGGCTACGGAAACATGGAGAAGGCAGAGTCTGTGTAGTCAGCTAAAAAGAGGAAAAAACATTTTTAATAAAATGAGTCTTAACATTTCTTCTAGGAAGTAAATATTACACAAAACAAATTTTAATATATCACAATCCTAGTACCATTAATAAGCATGTGCTTATTTTACAGAACCGAATTCAGCAGCATGAATGCAACGACAGCCACTTATCATGACACTGTTTCACATTACTACCATTTTCATAATTACAATTTTAATCACAAAGTCACTCTCCATTGGGTAAAGAAATCCTATTTACTTGACCAAACCCTACTGCTCAATATATAAGCTGTTTCTTTTTTTAAAAAATATTTCATTAGGATCATTTCTGAGGTTGAAAAAAGTTTCTGTCATTTTAGGAATCATCAATAATTGCACCAGTTTCCACATCCTTGCAGCATCTGTAAAAGGAATCTTCATAATCCTTGCATTCCTTTGTGGAATATGTCCCTTGCCTCCCTCTCTCCCAAAGGACCGAGAGTGTTGTCTTCACCCTGAAACTCCAACCCCAAATGCAGGGTAAGGCACAGGTGTGCAGAAAATGTTAGTTAAGGAAATGAGTTCCTTTGATGGCTGACAACTTCCCCATGTATGAACTGCTTGTTCTTTTCCCATTTATTTAACTGGGGTGTGATAATTTTCCGAAATTATAAGAGTGATTCTAATAACATAAACCTTAACTTTTTGTTATATTGCTATGTTTCCCCCATGTGTGGTTTTTTGTTTAGCTGTACCATATGCCAAGCAGAAATTTCTACATTCTCATATAGTCAGACCAAATGCCTCGATTTCTTCTATTGATTAGAATGTTATTATTAGTCTGCTAAAAATCAATTACACACAATTCTTTTCCCTGTAGGTTTTTAAAATCTCAACTCTTCCTGTGTTAAATCTTTAATCAATCTGTGATTTGTTTGTCCATTGTCCTGTGATCTTCCTATTTCTTTGTTGTTTAAAAAAAAGAATGTTAAAGTTTGTGAGATGCATTGATTTCATCAAAAAGAACAATTTAAATTTGTTTAAAGGTTTACAGTGGAACTGGTGTTTCAGGATTAATGACTTATTAAAAAAGCTTATTTAAAAAACAGTAAAATTTTTTTTGTAAAATAATATTTACTACAAACAATAACTTAGTCCTCGCACATTCTCTTAAAGGACCTAAGACAGTTCTAGGCCACCTGGTCACCTGGGTAGATGAATCAGAACACATGTGAGGTGAAGGAGAATAAACCTAAGTACTTTCTCCAGAGAAGGTACAAAAATACTTTTTGTCATCCTTAAACAAGAGAAAGGGCTGACTGAATGTTAATTCCCAGTGTGCTGCTTCAGATCTCTGCCTACACTGCAGTACCACCGTGGTTTCATTAAACCCCCTATATAACCAGAGAAAGGGCCATTTACCTATGACAAGCTGATTCCCATAACTGTGTTCCTCAGTTATGAAGTCCTGTAAGATGTAAAAGTTTCAGGGGGAGAAAGGGTTCCAGGAAATTACCTCAACATAATAAAGGCCATATATGACAAACCCACAGCCAATATCATACTTAATGCTGAAAAACTGAAAGCCATTCCTCTGAGAACAGGAACAAGACAAGAGTGCCCACTCTCGCCACTCCTATTCAACATAGTACTGCAAGTTTTAGCCAGAGAAATTAGGCAAGAAAAAGAAAGAAAAGGGATCCAAATTGGAAAGGGAGATGTAAAACTCATCTGTCTGCAGATGACATGATTCTATATACAGAAAACTCTAAAGAATCCACCAAGAAACTATTAGAAATAATTAACAACTACAGCAAAGTTGCAGGGTACAAAATCAACATACAGAAATCAGCTGCATTTCTATACACTAATAATGAACTAGCAGAAAGAGAAGTCAAAAATACAATCTCATTTACAATCACAACAAGAAGAATAAAATACCTAGGAATAAATTTAACCAAGGAGGTGAAATACCTATATGCTGAAAACTATACAACACTACTGAAAGAAATTGAAGAAGACATAAACAAATGGAAAGATATTCCATGCTCATGGACTGGAAGAATAAGCATAGTTAAAATGTCCATATTACCTAAAGCAATCTATAGAGTCAGTGCAATCTCAATCAAAATCCCAATAACATTCTTCATGGAAATAGAACAAAGAATCGTAAAATTTATATGGAACAACAAAAGACCTTGAATAGCCGAAACGGTCCTGAGAAAAAAGAACAAAGTTGGAGATATCACACTCCCTGAATTAAAAATATACTACAAAGCTACAGTAATCAAAACAGCATGGTACTGGCAGAAAAACAGGCACACAGATCAATGGAACAGAACTGAGAGCCCAGAAATAAAACCACACATCTATGGACAGCTAATCTTTGACAAAGGCGCCCAGAACTTACAATGGAGAAAGGAAAGTCTCTTCAATAAATGGTGTTGGTAAAACAGGACAGCCACATGCAAAAGAATGAAGTAGACCGTTATCTTACACCATAAACAAAAATTAACTAAAATGGATTAAAGACTTGAATGTAAGACCTGAAACCGTAAAACTTCTAGAAGAAAATATAGGCAGAACACTCTTTGACATCAGTCTTAGCAGTATCTTTTTCAAATACCATGTCTCCTCAGGCAAGGGAAACCAAGGAAGAAATAAACAAATAGGACTACATCAGACTAAAAAGCTTCTGCAAAGCAAAGGAAACCATGAACAAAACAAAAAGACAACCCACCATCTGGGAGAAAATATTTGTGAATCATATATCCGACAAGGGGTTAATTTCCAAAAAATATAAAGAACTCATACAACTCAACAACAAAAAAACAAACAACCTGATCAAGAAATGGGCAGAGGATATGAACAGACATTTTTCCAAAGAACATATACAGATGGCCAACAGGCACATGAAAAGATTTTCAACATCACTAATTATTAGGGAAATGCAAATCAAAACTACAATGAGATTATCACCTCACACCCATCAGAATGGCTATAATTAACAAGACAAGAAATAACAAATGTTGGAGAGGATATGGAGAAAAGGGAACCCTTATACATTGCTGGTGGGAATACAAACTGGTGCAGTCACTATGGAAAACAGTATGGAGATTTCTCAAAAACTTAAAAATAGAGATACCATATGATCCAGCTATTCCACTGCTGGGTATTTATCCAAAGAACATGAAATCAACAATTCAAAGAGATTTTATGAATCCTTATGTTTATCCCAGCATTATTTACAATAGCCAAGATGTGGAAGCAACCCAAGTGCCCACCAACTGATGAACAGATAAAGAAGATGTGGTGTGTGTGTATATATATATATATATATATATATATATATATGTGCATATATATATATGCCATAAAAAAAGACAGAATCATCCCATTTGAGACAACATGGATGGATCTTGAAGGTATATTATGCTAAGCAAAATAAGCCAGACAAAGACAGACAAATACCATATGATTTCACTCATACGTGGAAGATAAACACATGGACAACAAGCAGAACAGATTAGTGGTTACCAGAGGGGAAGGGGGTGGGGGGAGGGTGAAAGGGGTAAAGGGGCACATGTGTATGGTGATAGATAAAAACTAGACTATTGGTGGTGAGCAAGATGCAGTCTATACAGAAACTGAAATATAATAATGTATACCTGAAACTTACACAATGTTACAGGCCAATATGACCTCAATAAAATAATTAAATAAAAAAAATAAAAGTTTCTGGGGGAAGAAAGGGTTCCAAAGCCTAAGAAATGTAAGAAATCCAGTAGGTAAATTAAACAAGTCCCTTTACAGCTAGACTTCTCTGAGCCTTTAATAGGCTGGTGAGCACTCCAAATTTCAAATAAGAGGTTTATATGCTACTGTCCCCAATCTATTTAGAGAACATTTAAGGAAAGGAAACAGAAGAGTTCTGCCTTAAAACAAAATTTGTTTCCTTCTCTGCTAGGCACTCTATTTACTAAAAATAGAATTAAGATTAAAAATGGTCAAACATTAATATATTGTTAAATTAATATATTAAAATTAAAATTAAAAAAAACTCAGCTGAATTAAAACCTATTTAATACCTATTTTTCATTGAAAGATCCTAAACTTGGGAAACCTAACAAGAAAGACAGCAAATCTCATTAAGTCTCCCTCCCCCTATAGAAACCTGCCATTTAAAAGAAACTTGTGAGGCTCATTTTTAAGTTCTATAAGGTTTTAAGTACACCACCACATATTTTCCTATCCGAATTATCAGTGTTTCACCTCAAACTTTTAATCATTAAGAGAAAACGAATGAACATAAAACACACGTACATCTCTTGAATATTACAGAGTTAGTAATGTTGTGGGAAAACACTGAGCATAAATATACTGCTTAGTTAATACAAACTTGCAGGGCATTTCTCCTCTTGATCAGAGACTTCCCACCATGGATCATCACATAGAAGACCAGAGTCTGCATTTTTGTTTTAACACCACTGATATCTTTTGAACTGAATCCTTAAGGAGGGTAGGAAATGTCTTGATAGATCAGATCAATGAACCACATGGTTCAAAATTTTATTTCTAGGAGGGCCATGGTCTTTAGAATCTGGCTTCTGTCAAGTTTGGGGCTATCCTGACAATCACCCCTTGCTTCCCTAAAAATTGTGGTGTTATTCTTGAGAGTCATTGGAAGAGTCTGTCTGTCTTCCCAGCAGAAGGCCCTAGTACTCCCTTTTAGGGAGCTGCAAGTCTGTTCTTTCCTTCATACCCTCCACAGTCCACCTCCTACAGCTCTGCTCCCAGCCCACAACTAGACTAGAGGGGAAAATGAAAGTCCTACACTGTAGGTGCATGTGGTGGGTTGGTCTTCATTGGAACTAAGGACTCAGGAAGCAAAAGGACTTTGGCATCGCAGTTGGAATTTGGAATAAATTTTTCCGTGGAAACAGTGATGCAGGTAGAAGTAAGGTTCTACTGCAAGGGTATTAATATAGTTCAGTTATTGTTTTCATTACGAGGTTTCTACATTCAAATGACTATTATTTTAATAATTCTTATAATAAAGAATTTGATTTATTAGTAACATGCTATCAGGGAACAAGTATTCTTTAGCTAAGAACCATTTATTATCTTAAAAGCTTATTGGAGAGCCAACCCGGTGGCCTAGTGGTTAAGTTAGGCACACTCCGCTTTGGCAGCCTGGGTTCGGTTCCTAGGCACGGACCTACACCACTTGTCTGTCAGTTGCCATGCTGTGGCAGTGGCTCACTCACAACAAGAGGAAGACTGGCAGCGGATGCTAGCTCAGGGTGAATCTTCCTCAGGAAAAAAAAAAAAAGTCTATTGGATTCAAGCACCTGCATTTGTGGAGACATACTCCCCCAAGACCAGAGTTTTAATAATACAATTACAGTCAAGCCTCATTAGAAATGGATTCCTTATTTGTGAATTCACTCACTTGCTAAAATTTATTTGTAACCCCAAATCAATACTTGTGGCACTTTCACGGTCATTTGCAGACATGTATACAGTAGTGAACACTTTGAGTTGTCTGACCTAAACAGTCCCAGCTGAGGCTGGAAAAAGGCAATGCTCTGCCTTCTTGTTTCAGCTCTCATACTGCCTACAAGTGTCCTTTTCTTGGTCCATTCAATGCCATATTTGTACATTTTTGTGGGTTTTGTTGGTGATTTCACTGTTTAAAATGGCCCCCAAGCATTGTGCTCAAGTGCTGTCTAGTGTTCCTAAGTGCAAGAAGGCTGTGATGTGATTTAGGCACAAAAATACACGTAATTAGAGAAATTTTGTTCAGCCATGAGTTATAGGGCTGTTGGTTGTGAGTTCAATGTTAATGAATCGACAATATATTTTAAATATGGTGTCTTTAAACAGAAAAACACATACGCAAGGTGGTATTGATCAGATGATGAAACTGTTGTGACCAAAGGCTGTCATGAATAACGAGAACTGACTGCATACTTTTTAATGGTATAACTTCCCCGTGATGGCCACCATCAAGCTGCTGAGCAAATTCCATCACTGCCTGGACACTAGACACAAGCCGCTAACTGCCAATTTTCACATCTCTTTCATTGCTAGTGTTCAAGATCTGAGGTTATTGCATATTACATTCTTTGTAAAAACAGTATATAGATAAACTGGGTTATAATAAAATCTTCGCAATCAGACTACCTACTTTAATTAAATCCAGTACTGATGTTAGCCACTAGTTCTTTTGGCATCATAGAGAAAGAGATTCAGCAAATGAACACAGTATATTTTGAACAGTGCTTATTAGAACTACTAATAATCAGATACTAAAATTCTCCTTTGTATAGAAAACTGGTAAAAAAAAAAAACTAAAGGGAAATTAGATTACCTCATGCTAAAACTAATTTGATGTGGGAATTAAATGAAGTTATGTAGAACAACTGTTACAGACTAAAAAAACCTTAACTTTTTAATGTTCAAATGATTACTGAGGTAAGGAAAAAATGTCTACGGGTACCTATTGCCTGGCGAAATGGGAAAGGAACTGAAGATGAAAAAACAACCCAGAGAACATGATAGGATGAAGCACAATGTGGGAGGAGGAGGAGGTGAGAGAGTGAAAACACATTAGGAAGGAAGGGAGGGAGGGGGTAAGAAAACAGAATTTGGTAGACACAGGCCACAGGTTTTGGAAAATGGCCTCAGATGCCAGTCCTAGATTACCCGCCCCTGAACTGCAGTGTTCAAGTGATGAATGGTTACCACACTGGTTCCGTATTGTAGAAACCCAGGTAAACATAAGCTGCTTTTAGCAAACCCATCATTTTGCTATAATGCAGTTCTGCAAATGGTGTCACAGAAAGTGGATTGTTATAAAAAGTTACACAGTATTAAAAGTGGGTGCTATGGAAGATGATCTTAGCAATATAAACAAGCACCTCCCAAAATGAATTCTTGAGAACAGTAGTCCTGTGAGATGCACCATAGGGAAATAAGATTTCACAGTCCAACAATTTTGGGAAACATTTCATAACACAAGTCTCTGGAAGATAACGCACAACAAGATAATGGTTCTGATACCTCACAGAAGAGAAAATGGTTCAACTTTGTTGAACTTACTCAGTGACTTAGCAAGGGGGCTGGGGGAGTGGAAAAGGGGTACAATGCCTATAAAATATCCTTCTGAACTATAGGATACAAGTTACCAACTTTTAGAAAATATGCCTATACATAAAATGAGATTTCTGCCAGCCCTTTAATGTATTTTGAGGCACCCAGAAGTGGTGATGGATTCACTGTCCAAAGTTTTACTTGTAGGAACAATATAGAACAAATGAGGAAATTGAATAGAACCCTAGCTTTTCTCTTTCTCTTAAATGAAAAAAAGTCCTCATTGCCACGATTAAGCCATCTCTTCTAAAGATGAATTTTATATTTTTCTTTTTAGAGACCTGTCTAAATCATGGGATTTTTTTCTTTGATAGTGTGTTTTCAAAAGTTCACAATGCTAAGCAGTCTCTGCCTATTAATTATTAAATCCAATAAATCCACGCTTTTCCCTCTACTAATCATCACCCTCACATCACAGCACTCAAACACACGCGGTGCGGTGACTGAACATTTCCCAAGTATTTCATGCTCAAGTGACCATTCTGCAACTATGGCAAGGAATGGCCTAAGTACTTACTATCTGCTAAGCACGCTGTATAGTGTGTCGTGTCTCATTTATTTCTCACAACACAATTCAGCGAGTTGATACATTAGCCTCATTCTAAAGATGAGAAAAGCGAGTCTCAGAGAGCTTAAATAACTAATTCTCCCAAGGTCACAAACCTAGTAATTTACGGACATACATTCAAAATTGGGATGAATAAAGAAACTAAAGAATGAACAAGGCAAGCTTCTCCAGAAGGATTTGTTGTACCCAAATAAATGTTTGTAAAATGTCCTAAGTTACACTAAGAAATCTCATCTATCATCTCCTGGAAATCTACTTCTATCAATAAACAACAATCAGACAACATGTACAAACTTGCCATTCCAGGAGAAAGAAAAGAGGTAAACTAATTGAATCATGCTAAGAAACTACAGTTTTAATTCAGAAAACCTATGATAAATAAATGCACATGCCAGCAAAATGAGTGTCTGATGGTCAGGTTTATTTTTCAGCATCAACAAATTATCCCTCCAGTTTTGGAAAATTACATCCAGATTTATTTTTATAGAGTCTTAAGTAAAATTTGTTTGCGTATTTGTGATAATTTTAACTCTGGCCTTAAATGCGAAGCAAAGCTTCTTAGAGATTTCTGGCATTTTAAGTTCACACCACTAAAAAACTACTTCTGGAATAAGCCATTTTTTTAAGGGAACTTTGACTGGTGGAAACAGCATGCACCAAGGTTCAAATCCTGAGTCTACCACTTACTGTATGACTTAAGTCCAGAGGCATAACTTTTCAAGCGGCATTTGTGAGAAATGGAGCGTCTGTTTTTTTTAAATGCACCTAGCGCAGGGCTTGGCACAAAGTATGAATTCAACAAAAGTTAGTTCTGTGTATGGACATGAAAATTATAACTTCTAAAAATTAGCAACTTAAAAAAAATCAATAGAAAAAGGAAAAATCAATAGAAAAGGAAAATTTTGGAAATACTATTATTATTTTAATGAGAGCATCTGAAAATAAAGAATTTTAGGTTATTACACCATGTACCTAAGAGCAGTCAATACTCTTGAAATTTTTAAATGGAGATTAGAAATGATAATCAGGATTGGTATCCATATTGAAAAATTTCAGTCACATCTAGTAGAAACATGATATGAATCAAGCTAAAGTTATTGGTATGAAAATATTAATCCTTCCATTAAGAACTACCATTTTTAAAATAAAAATAAATTTAAGAAATGAATATAACTAGTAACTTTAGTTTTTTATTTATTTTATTTTAGTTTTTTATTTTATTTAGTTTTTTATTCAAATTCAGTGCTACAAGAGATAATACCTTCAGTCAAGTTTCTTATTCAAAGCTCATCTCCAGATAGCTTATTGACAATTATATTTTTCTAAATCATGTATAATGTCAAACCAACCCATATCTATGACTTTGAAATGGAGAATTCCTACACCTAAAAATGTTAACCAACAGTTCATAAAACAGTATCAAAAACCTTTTGGGAATATAGTACTTTGCAGGATGGTACTTATTTCTGAACTACCAATTTGGGTAAACTTTGACCTATCAATTAAACCTCTGAGCAGAAATACAGAATTTCTATGTAATAGTTATAATTTAAGAAAAAGCAAAATCTTTACAATTACTCATTTTAGAAAATAAAGAGAAGTGTTTCCAGTAACCAAGGCTAGTCTCAAAAGTAAGCTCTGCTTCAAAATAATTCCTTTTACCAGTTTAATATACTGATACCACCAAAAAAGTCATTTCTTCCCCATTCCCCTCAAAATGGTTACCATTTGTAAAATCATTCTAATATCCCATGGAAACACAAAGACATCTTTATTAGACTGAATTATTCTTTCACTTCTAGCTGACAGAACACTAATAACGCAAGTGTTCTGCTTGGGAATTGAAGCCTGGAACATCATACCTTGAAAGGGTGACAAGAGCATAAGGCACAGAGAGAAGCCAGAGAGCCATGGGTGTCATGAGACAACAGCCACTTGGTAGGTATGAAGTGATGGAAAAAAACCAAGACCGACACCCAGAGATGTACAATTCAGTCTAGGTCAAGCCCTCTAATGGACCCTACAGCTCTCATTGTAAGCAATTCCTGATGGTCACAATCTCTTTGGTGGTAGCAGCCCAGAGATGACTTTAACAGAAGGACACCATTCCACACAGGTGCCGCTAATCTCAGCACATGTATTTTTCTTCTTTTTTTCCCTCCATTCTACCACTCCAGCCTTGCCATATTCTTCTTCCCAAGTCACAAGCCTACCAATAACACCCAAAAATACATTTGGCTCTACTTGGTGAAAGTTCTAAGAAAGCTCTGGACTCCTCACACCTAGAAATGTCAGAGAGATGGGGACATGATGGTACTTTCTCCAGACATGTAAAGGTTACCCATTTCATAGATTCCCTGAAACTGAATGGATAAGATATCTTGCTTTCAGAGCAAGCAACCCACTGGCCATCATTTCACTGAACGTAGAAATAGTATAATCATTTCACTGAACATAGAGAAAGGAGGCCTGGCCAAATTATAACATTTGATCAAGGTCACAAGGTCAGCCAAACTTTGAAATAATATTAATTTAGATTATTTTGAAAACTGAAATCAGATAATTAAGCTTTACATTTATTGAAATAAAGTAAGTGCCCAGTATAGAAGATGTTGAGAAAGTTTCTCTTGTAAAGAACTCTAGTTAAAATAGACCATAAAATGGGGATTACCACTGATATAAGGAAATTAGCATGAAAAAATGATGTGCGGTCTATTCTTGCTAATTTTCTTAAATGTTTTGGAAGGTGGAACAGTAGGGGGCCTTGCAAGTTGCTTTTACTGGCACAAAGTCTCAAGTAAAAAAACATATACGTAAGATATCATTGGGCTCTATTTCTTGCTGCAGTATTATAAAAAAAGGAATATAAAAAGCCATCTGTTTTGCAATTATATCTTCTGTTAGGGTCGCAGTCTACTTTGTGGCCCTTCAGAGATAGTTGGAGGCATGGATGTAGTGCTAAGTTCTGTGTTGGTTTAACTCCTATTAGAGCTCTCAGGACTGGGATAAGAGACCACACTCTCCAAGTCTTAATGTGAAAAACTACGAATTCTGGCATCAATTAAATCATGCTTTTTACTACATGTGCTATTTCATGGCTCTCTTTCATAATCATTAGAAAACTGGCAGTGAGCAATAATGTTATAATGTACTTCTACTGAAAAAAAAAGATTAAAAACTCGGTGATATTTTAAAAGATAGATTTAAGTACAAATAGATTTGTGATATTTCTCCTTGAGTAGATTCACTTTGGTATCTTCATTGTAAACCAATCCTTGAAATGAAAACATGTCTTTGTTACTGCATCTAGCAACAACAATAAGAATAATAAATAGCTAACACTTATTGAACTCTTACTATCTGACAGATGCAAAGTTAACCATTATATATATATATATTATATATATATATAATATATATATTATATATATACATTACATATATATACATTATATATATATACACACACACACACACATACTATTTTCTTTAATCCTTTCAATACCCATCTGGAGCTCTATGTGACATGAATTACTATGAAACAAATGAGGAAACTGAGGTATAGAGAAATCAGTAACTCATCCAGAGTCACTCATCCAGCAAGTGGCAGATCCAAATTTGATGATGCTCATAACTACTAAAAAGTTACGTATATTTACGAAATAAAGTTATTTATTAGTAAAGTTTGCCAGGAGATCTGTAATCACCAGTCCTTGTTCAGGAAAGAAAGTAATCAAGTAGATGTGACCATGGGAGCTATAAATTCCAATACTACTAAGCTGAATGATATATTTAGCCTAATTATTGCCAAAGAACTAGGAAGAAGCAAAGAGCTGATGCTCAATAATCAAATCGGATTTAGTAAAGAATACATGACCCCTCAGGTTCCTGCTGGAAATTGCTCTTCCCAGTCCCCTTTGTCTGAGTAAAGCAGGAATAGAGCTTGGGTCTGAATCCAAATGTTGTCAGACCCCCAGCGTCTATGCCCTTTCCACCACAACAAGTTGCCTGTAAGGCAGAATCATTTTTCTTCTCCACACCTGAATAGATATGGACTACTTCCTTCATGATTTTTATCCATTTGAGTGATGGCAAATTATATTCAATATTTTATAGTCACCATTCAGGTATAATGGATCTATTTCCTAAATTTAGTATTTATGACATTCTGCAATGAAATACACCATTTTACTTAATAGGGGATAATAATAAATTTATTTTTCATCCATGAAGCCAAGGTCACCATGGACTTCTCATTCACAATATTATAAATATTGAGCCCAACAATTCTTACAAACAAGCCCGTTTTTATAGTTACAATGAACTAAGTATGTGAACTTTTCAACAACACGTTGTTTTGACTTATGGCTAGAATGGTGACTTCAAATAGCCAAACTTTATATGTCAAAAGGTGTTCCTTTGCAGATACATATTTCCAAGCTAAATTAGTAAGTAAAAATTTCAAAGCCAAAATAAAATAATTTGGGGAGGAAATAGTAATACATAAATATATATAATTAAGGAAAATTTGAGTGCCTGACTCCTGGATCAAAGTGGTTGCCAGACTATAAAACTACTTACTTCAGTTTTAAGATTTAATTAACACAGTATATAAAGCTGAAAATTTTATTACTGTACTTACTCAGTTGATAAAGTACTAAATGCTTTAAGAGTATGGAAGCCAGAAATTATATCTGGCAAAACTAAACATGCATGATCCCTAACAATCTTTGTCAAACCAGAACTATTTCAGTTCATAAAAAATAAAAAAAGTATCCATTCAAACGATTTGAAAAGGTAGTTTTCCCTTAATCTTTGAGTCAAGAATAATTTTGCTTATTCTACTTATTTCCTGAAGAAAATCTAAGCCAACTAAATAATTAAATGCTTAGATGATATGCAAAAATAGGTGCATCTTTTGATATTTTAAAGTAAAAGGTATTTTCCATTGTAGTAAAATTTTAATAAAGAGGTTAATTATTCAATATAATGAAACAAATAATGCTATTGTCCCAAATTGTCACACTTTGTTCTTCACACTATCTTTAGTTGCCGTTCTCTTTAAAGAGATACTACGTGCTGCTCTGCAATTAGTTGGGGGGAAGTTTTGGGCTTCAAATAATCCAGGAAGTGTTGCACTGTTTTGTGGGCATTCAGTATTATTGAAGATAGATCCTAAGTTTGAGATGTGCGCTGTGAAACTGTAGGGCAAAAGGCCTGATATTTTTTGGAAATATCATGAGTGATGCTGACAAGTGGTAGTCTACTTGGCAACATTCTATTTACAGAATTGGGCTTAGGCCTAGTCCCTGCTCTTTACTGAAACTACAGTGCCAGGTGAAGATGGCTGTGACTTGTCAATCAGCAGTCAGATTGAATGAGGAAAGCTATACACCTAACCTAGAGCCCATGAATAAATATAAATGGCTCAATTGTAGGGTACAGCTTCTGAAGCAATTAACTGTTTAAAATCCCAATGCACTTTCCAAATTAAATTGCTTGCTTAAGGGGGGAAAATTCCTAGTTTTTGCTACACATAAATTTATTTGCATTTCATTAGTAAATCTGATTTCCACAATGTATTTATATTTCACCAAGTCCTACAGTTTCAGAGCAGAGAGCATAGCTCACACATTGCTAATCCAGCAGTTATCTGGCAAAAGTCACTTGCAGGGGAAGTATCACCCCAAGGACTAAAATGGGTCAAAAGAAAATGGCCAAGGATTACTCCAGCGGTCACAAAAATCTCCCGCTGCCTCAGCAAGCTGCAAAGTGGGAGGAAAGTCACAGTGAGGTAGTAAGTCACTATTTAGATAGAAGGGGCTGGGAATGGTATTGGAGGAGTGTATAAGGGTAGCAGTTGAGAAGACTGGACCTTTAAAGAAACATTTCAATTGAAGCATAACATACCACAGAAAAATTCAGAAATCTTAAGTGTGATGAATTTTCACAAAGCAAACATGTGTCTAATCACTTCCAAGATCAAGAACTCCTCTCCTAGTCTTGACCACCTTCCTGAAAGGTAACCATTATTCTGACCTCTATCATCACTGAGTAGATTTACCTATTTTTGAGTTTTGTATAAATGGACTATATATCGTACGAAGTGGTGTCTGGTTTCTTTGGTGTACCAGTGTGTTTGCTGAGCTTCACCCATGTTGCTGTACATAGCAGTAGCTCATTCCTTCTCACTGTAGGAGAGATTTCCATTGTATAAATACACCACAATTTATTCATCTGTCTACTGTTGGTGGACATTGGGGTGGTTTCCAGTTTTTGGTTATTACAAATAAAGCTGCTTTGAACACTTGCAGCTAGGAGTGGAATTGCTGCATTCTGCAACTGCCTGCTAACTGATCCCCCTGCCTTCCCATCCTGCCTCTCCCCTGCACATCTATTTTATACATTATTGCTAGAGAAAATCTTTCTTAAATACAAATTTGGTTCCACATTCCTGCTCAGAATCCTCCACTGGCTCTCCACTACCTTCAAGATAAAATCCAAACTCCTCACAGGTCCCTATGTACTACCTATTGATCATCTTGCACCTCTCCCAGTTCTCCCCCACTCCCCGCGCTTGCTTATGCCAGGACATTTCAGTTCTTTGACTATCTCATTCTCTCAAGCTTCTCTGCACTGCATATGCTGCTCTCCCTCCTTGGAAAATGCTTCTGATTCTCGCACATCCTTCCAACTCACTTTAGCCTCCTTCCAGGTATCTTTCTCCAATCTTTTCGTTCCTCTTCTGATCTGGAGTTGGCCACTTGCCCTGTGCTTCTGAAGCATTGGATTTTTGTTTTATCATGGCCATTCTTTATCATGGCTTACCTGCTGAACTCCTCTGATTCCCATACTACCTCCTGAACCTCTCAGCACAGTGGCTGACACACAGTGGGTGCACCATATGTGTTTGTTGAATAACACAGGTGCTAACTGCACAGGATGGAAACTGACAGTTTACATTTAACTGGGGGAAAAAAGCACAGCACTAATGAGAAAGTGTCAGTGTGAACCCAGAGGTGACAAAATTGGCATTCAAGTATTTTAAGCCCAGCCCTGCAGTATTGATTTAAGTTCTTGAAAAACATTAAATCTTACTATTAATGATGCTGCTGTGAATATTACACCACATTGTACAATTCTTTTTTTTTTTTTTTCTGGTGAGGAAGACTAGCCCTGAGCTAACATCCATTGCCAATCCCCCTCTTTTTTTTCTGAGGAAGACTGGCCCTGGGCTAACATCTGTACTGATCCTCCTCTATCTTATATGGGACGCCCCCACAGCATGGCTTGACAAGCGGTACGTCTGTCCGCGCCTGGGATCCGAACCTGTGAAACCCTGGGCTGCCGAAGCGGAGAGCACGAAACCAACAGCTAGGCCACTGGGCCGGCCCCTGTACAATTCTTAAATATATGCCAAGGCAGTATCTAAAGAAGGAATATTATTGTTTTAATCTACATTTGTGGTTTCCATGTAATCTTAAATAAAACATTTAATTGAAATAATTTTATGGATATTAATTTTTAAATATTCAGTGAAAGGAAATGTGCAAATATATCAAACTCATGAAGGAGCAGATAGAAAAATAACTGCAAAAAATGTCTAATGTTCAGAAATGGAAAAAAATTAGTGTAGTATAAAATTTTCCTGACACAGCTCTTTTTCAACACCTTATCACTTAAGCAAAGCCTATCCCTCCCTAAAAACAAATTAATCAAAACAGGCCAAATGTCACCAGTGAAAAGAAAGACATGCTCCACCCTACAAACTCAGAGGGTTTTAATAAAAAGAATGTACGGAATCTAATGAAATCAAAACAAAGGAATTGATAAAGTAAACAGCACAGACTTCTCAAGCCATTTTCAGATTCTGGTTTATAAATTACCTATCTGAATAACTTGTCTAAGATTATGAAGACAAACAGACCCATATATAAACCTGTGGCTAATATTCTCTTCCATTTCATAGCTTGGGAATGCAACATATGCTCTTTTCCCAAAGGTTCCTTCAAATATGTTATGTGTTTTCTTAGTCAACAAGTTCTTAAATTGCTATGTTTAGCTCATTTAGGTGGGGGAAAAGATAAACTAACCTTTTTTGATTTACGACAATATAACTTCAGAAAAGAATTAAACATATATTACATTTCATTTTTAAAAACTAGACTCTAGAAGTTCCAAAACATTTATAATAACTAGCAATTCATTTTCTCAGTATGATTCTGCCATAAGTAAAAAGTTATTAAGTTTTGAATAATTTGTAAGAGCAATAAATATTTCTGTAGAACTATCCAGCAAAATCAGAAATCTGCTTCCAGGGCTGAGAAGACAGATCCAACATATCAAAGTATCAGAGAGGTGACAAAAAGCTATAAAATTCACTCAAGTATACTCTATTCCATTAAACAGATCTCTTTGGCATTATTATACAAATTTATATCAGGTTGTCTTGTGCTTCCATTTTAAGACTTATCTAAGACTTACCATTTAGTATTTTTATGTATGTATATGTGTGTGTTTATGAATATATATGTGTGTGTATATGTATATATATGTATACCTATGAACACACACACACACACACACACACACACACTCTCTCTCTCTCTCTCTCTCTCTCTCCTTCTTTTTGTCTCTCTCCCTCTGCTTCCTTAACTGGAGTTTAAACTAGAAATCAGGGTTCTCTTCTTCCTAACCACTAATCTGGTGAACACAGTGCACGCTCACTAAATTAATGATAACTGTTCAAGTTACACAACCATCCAACGTCAAACCCAGGAGATCTATGCATTTCTGACTGCCTGAATTTCCACAAATCCATAATGATATTAATCCAAAGAAGTAAGGACTACAGAGTCTAAGGAATTGACTAAACAATGAAACATTCTAAAAGCTGTATATATAAAAGCTAATGTAAGAAATCTTCAAAATCTCCTGGCTTGTATTTCAACGTGATGGATAACAATATATTCAGGGGAAAAGATAGATTATATAAATATTAAACTTTACACTATGAAAAAAATCACACAGAATAAAACTATGTAAATCATGATCTAACAAATTGAAATAAAATATTCATGTTAGGTCTATATAAATATATTTAGTGCTCAGAAAACAATAAAAAGTCTCAGTCCAATAAAGAGTCAGCAGTTACCTCACTAATAAAATGGGAATCAAAGATTCAAGTCCTAAGGAAATTTACTGCTGAGGAGGTGGGGGCGAGAGGAGGGCATTAAGGAGGTTTCAGCACTGGACCATCAGATAGATGTTTTCACAGTCAAGAGGTGTCTCTCTATAGCCAGTCAACTGAAGCACTAGTAGAAAAATAAACTTGAACTCTTGTTGGAAGTTTTTCCAGAGCTCAAAATTTACCTAGTAGAGGCAGAAGGACTAAGAGAATGAAGTTGCTAATTTTTTTGATTCAAATCCAAGGAAGCAATTATTTGTGCTTAGCTACTGAACCAAAAATCTTATGTTAAAAGATAAACAATGTCCTAATTTGCTTTTTTAAAATCAAGAATACTAATATATCTAAAGTTATGATTCAGCAACTAAAAAAGCAAAAACAATGAGACTATTACCAAAAAACAAAACAAAAAAGCCACTGTTTAAATGAATCTAATACTCAAATTTGTGGAGAGAGTGAGCTAAGTCAAGAAAATGAAATTACGATTTAATTTTAAATGGATGATGTGATTCACATACTCTTTGTTCATTATAGTACTACCAGGGTCAGACATGCAGCAACACATGTAATTATACAGAAAAAACCCCCAAATAACAATTATTCTTTTTCTTTCTCTAGTTATTTATTATACCTAGGCAAATCAATTGATTTCTCTAAATCAGGCCATTAATTATACTTTTATTTAAATAAATCCACTCAAGAACTAAACAACAAGTAAAAGCAAAAGTCATCCCCTCAACTCCCAGGTCACAGGGCAATTCCTTCAACAGTAACAGGGCAAGACTATTGACATGAAAATCATACTATTAGTGAGATGACACTTTCTATAGTTCACCCTGTAAAATTCAAATAGTTTTAACAAGTGTTATATAATTTTAAAGTTAGGCAAAGCAGTTATCATTATTATTTTGTAAACCCCCCCGCCCCCTCCCATCACCTTCAACAACAAAAAAACCACCAAACAGCTAAGGTTAACTGCTCTGTTCAAGAGTTAAGGTAAAAGAACTAAGTAAAGAACTCAGGTCTCTAACCTTCAGTCCTCTGACACCCAGCCTCAACAGGAGCCCACCACTGAAATGAGGACTCTACACACTCAGAGTCCCTATTATTCCCCCAGATTTATCACAAGGGAACAGCAGACGAACAAAGGCCACTTTCCACCTGCCTGAGCAAAACCAAGGAACGGAGACTGTCCTATCTACTTAGCAAAGCTCATTCTTCTGAGGATGCCATGAAAGTTACCTTAAGAATTCACCTTCTGAGCCTGACCCTGAGCAGTATGCTAAATTTCATGAGAAGAGGAGTCTCACAGAAACCCACAGCCTTAGATCATGTCCCCTGCCCAACCATGAGGAATACCCATGATGTCCCTTCCAGTTCTGTGATTCTAATGCTTCATGTTGTGAGTGCCATTAAAATAGTTTAAAAAAAAAGACAACTCAAAAACAAACTTTAAGAATATAAACATTTTCTAGGAAAATAAGGAAAAAGTCCTACAATTATGTGGGAAGAATAAACATCTGTGAATGTTCCACAAAGCTCTAAGTAGAAAAGACTGACACAGACTTGAGTGATAGGAAGGATTTGTCTTTGAAAACAAAGGAGTAATTTATCAGGCCAATAAATTCATTGTGAAGACACTGAAGTCAAATTAAATAAAACCAACGAGACACAAAGCAATGTCCTAGTTTTGTGCACTGGGAGCTGAGGCTTCACTGGGCACTAATTATATCTGGTTGGAAACAAAGCAAATTAAATATGTTCCTTTTTAAATGGTGTTTCTTTCTTTCTTTTAACAAGAACATTTTAAAGAACAACGCATTTTGAATTATTTTCCCAAATTAATCTTGGGAATTAAAGAGTAGATTACACAAGTAACTTTTTTTTTTTATGTGTCCTGGGTAATGATGAAGGTGTATGCTGAAGATACATTTAAAAGCCAAATATCTAGTTCTATGGTTTTGGGCTTTCCAACATACCTCAGAAGCTGGTGTTCTAAATGCAAAGTATAAAAACACCTAAGTAAGCATGCAGGATCTGGGATTCTTATAATTGACTGAGAATGTAAAATATTTTGAGGAAGCTCAAAACTGCATATTTTAGCTTATTTGTCTTTGTGGTCTTCATTGCATTTTTTCACTTCTAGTCAATTCTATCTCCAAAGGGGCTGGGATGTTCTCCTTTGAGACTTGGATCTTGAAGCAAAGCTTCACTCTAAGAATGAAGGTATAAAACAGTAGGGTAAACATTATTCAGAGAGCAAACTATTTTATTACAGTGGCATTAGTTCATCCAAAGCACATATACCACATACAACCCATGTGCCAAATCCAGAAGTTTACAGATGATCACAATTCGATATGATAACTGATGGTGGAACCACGTACAGGGCAGAAAGACAATACACAAAAGAGGACGTGAGATCCTAACATCACAGGCACTCAAGCTCAGTCCAGGAACTGAGCCAGGTTTGGTTTAACACACATCTGCTTCTCTCTCTCTCTTTTAAAAACTTTAAATCGTTTCACACTCCGGCTGGCTGGGGCATTATTTTTCTTTAGTCTCCGACTCTTGGGAATGAAGCATGTTGTGGTGACCTTTAGGGACAGCTCTTGGTTGTAGGACACAGCCACTCCTCCGAAGCTCTTTCTCCTGCATCCCATTTCGGTATCTCTTTAGTGCATGTGTGAACGTGTGCACACGCACACGTGCACACACACACACACACCTCACTAAATGTAGAGGGGCTTCCTAAAGTAGTCACGGAGGTCCACCAGGCATGCAAAGGCTGTCCATGCTATGAAATATATTTGCTTCTGAAAGCCATCACCTAAATTTACTGTGCTAAGCTTGTTATTTCAATGCTAATCTGATGGCTGGTTATGAAAGTCTACTAAAAAAAATAAGAAAAAATACAATTTGGTAACAAAATGATTAAAAATAGGATGAAGATTTTGACAAAAGATATAATAAAATGGAATCTTGGCAGTACAAAATTATAAACTCTACCTTATTTCTAAACATACCCCCAAAAGTACACAAAACACAAAAACTATACAAAATAATTTACATGAAATCTTAAATGTATTTTTAAAGAGTTCACTTTTTAAAGAGCATACCAAAGAGTAAGGAGTGAGGGTTGGCAGTGGCAGTGATCCACCGAGGTGAGGAAGAGTGTTTTATTACTGATATTGTTGAGGACTCTTAATTTTACTGTTGTTTCTAAATTCTCTACAAACAATGCACCTTACTGCCTATACCAGGGCAACCTCTTCCTACTGTCCTGTCCTTAGCACATCACTACTAAAGAGTTATCCAAATTCAGTCTTTATGGCTATAAAGTCATACTATAATGTCACTGTGCAAACTTTCTCATAAAATAAAAGGATTTAAAAAAATTATTAGAAAACTAACCAATTCTGTTGGTAAAAAAATTAGATAAACTCTGAGATATACAGGGAGAAAAATCAGTCAGCTTCCTATTAGATACTACTCAGTCACACATACTGTAATACACACGCACACACATACATGTACTTTTAAAAAATTCAAGTTACCAATATTCTGGGATATATTAAACATTAGTTTCACAGTCATATTGGCTCTTTTTAAAAATAAAAATAAAATTAAGGATTCTTTACACTAAAAAAAATGAAGCTGTTCTAAATAGCCTATATATGAAAATAACTTTCTAAAAAATAATAAATATTAAAATAAGCATCAAGTTTTCAGTAACAGCTGAACTTAAGTTTTTACTAAATAATTTTCTATTTATTCCTCAGTTAGGATTTTCCACTTTAGGAAACAGAAGCCGTTTTGTGAAAGGGTTTAAGATGAATCTATAAATTAAGTCATAGATTTTTCCCTTTACGTGCCCTGCAATTATAGAGGTATGATCCATAAAGAATATTGGGACTGTTTCTACCACTACTGATCTAAAAATTCATTAAGTCAGTTGTTTCTAACTCCTGTCAGAATGTGGGTACAGAAGCAAGAAGAAAGAAACACCATGGAAACCACAGAAGCCTTTTAATGAAGATATCAGACATTACCCAAGTTAAATGCAGATATACAAAACAGTACCAGCTTTCTGCACGTTCTACTCTTCTTTTCCACATTAAATCAATCTGAGGTTGAAATGGTTTCTCACCTTTGTTTCCTTTCTGTTTCTCCTTGCTGCCTACTAAAAGAAGGTAATTTAACAAACTCTGAGGAAAACAGTGCTAGGCTACATTGAATTCCATATCTCCTAACTAGTCTGCTTTAGTTTGTTGTACTTCAGAGCTATACTCATAACTGAAACACAGATGCTATATCAACAGGGTCAACTGCTTCTCCCCTTTCTGTGTTAGGATAGTCTCCCATTCACTTTACTGTAGTCATTCTGTAGTCACAGTTACACACATTTGAAAGGATATGGATCTGCAGCACTTGAATGAACCTAGAGATCATCTAGGTCAGGGATTCTCCATTTGTTTTCCAGCCCCAACACCAGAGGGAGAGGACAGCTTTCATGAACACAGTGGCCAAGTGGGATGGCTGGCGCCAACAGCAATGGCTGGCGTAGGGGGAGGAGCGGAGGTACGTAGTCCACAGGGGCAGGATGAAACAGCCCATGCCCCACCTAGGATTTTTATCACTCTTACTACTTCCAAAATTGAAACTTTTTTTTAGTGGAAATGATCAAATAATCTTCTTAGAAAAAAAGTATTCATAATTGTTTTTTGACAGGCTAAGTAACTCTGAGCCAGCCCTGGTGGTCCAACAGTTAAGATTCCACGCTCTCACCACCACAGCCCAGGTTCGTTTCCCGGTCAGGGAATGACACCACCCATCTGTCTGTTGTCATTCTGTGGCTGAGTGCTGCTGTGATGCTGGAAGCTATGTCACCAGTATTTCAAATACTAGTAGGGTCACCCATGGTGGACAGGTTTCAGCAGAGCTTCCAGAGTAAGACGGACTAGAAAGAAAGACCTGGCCACACCCACTTCTGAAACAACTGGTCATGAAAACCCTATAAACAGCAGCAGAGCATTGTCTGATACAGCACCGGAAGGTGAGAGAATAGTGCAAAAAGACTAGGCAGGGTTCTTCTCTGCTGTATATAGGGTGGTTAGGAGTCAGAATCAACTCGATGGCACTAACAAAAAATTAACTCCTAGTCTGTGTCCTCCAGCATTTACTGTCCATATTTCAAAGTCGGGGAACTTGGCAAAACTTCCTGCTGCCTACTTCCTTACTAAAATGCAGGGGGGAAAGGGGGGAAATCAAACAAGGTTGGGATAAGGTCCAAATATAGCAAAATTATTATATCTTTTCCATGTAATGTACCTATTAAATTTTGTGATACTGGATTAAGAATTGTTTTAAAGCCCATCTAAAAAATCCCAGATTCAGATTCACCAACAAGCTGTAGAGATCTTCTTTTTTTTTTTTAACTTTTTTTTTTTAATTTATTTTTTATTTTTTTTTATTGATGTCTTAGTTTATAACACTGTGGGGTTTTAGTTGTACATTTTTGTCCGTCACCTTGTGGATGTAACCCTTCACCCCTTGTGCCCCCCCCACCCCCCTTCCCCTTGGTAACCACCAATCAGTTCTCTCTGTCCGTGTGTTCACTTATATTCCATATATGAGTGAGTTCATGCAGTGTCTGTCCTTCTCTCTCTGGCTTATTTCACTTAACATAATACCCTCTAGGTCCCTCCATGTTGTTGCAAATGGGACAATTGTGTCTTTTCTTATGGCTGAGTAGTATTCCATTGTATGTATATACCACATCTTCTTTAACCAATCTTCAGTTGAGGGACACTTGGGTTGCTTCCACTTCTTGGCTATAGTGAATAATGCTGCAATGAACATAGGGGTGCATACGCGTCTTGTGATGGTTGATTTCATGTCCATTGGGTAGATGCCCAAGAGTGGTATTGCTGGATCATACGGTATTTCTATTTTTAATTTTTTGAGGACTCTCCATATTGTTTTCCATAGAGGCTGCACCAGTTTGCATTCCCACCAGCAGTGAATGAGGGTCCCCGTTTCTCCACAACCTCTCCAGCATTTGTTGTTATTTGTCTTTGTGATTATAGCCATTCTAACCGGTGTAAGGTGATATCTCAGTGTAGTTTTGATTTGCATTTCCCTGATGATTAGTGATGTTGAACATCTTTTCATGTGCCTATTGGCCATCTGTATCTCTTCCTTGGAAAAATGTCTGTTCATATCCTCTGCCCATTTTTTGATCAGGTTGTTTGTTTTTTTGTTGCTCAGTTGTATGAGATCTTTGTATATTACTGAGATTAATCCCTTGTCAGACAAACGATTTGCAAATATTTTCTCCCAGCTGGTGGGTTGTTTATTCATTTTGATCCTGGTTTCATTTGCCTTGTAGAAGCTCTTTAGTCTGATGAGGTCCCACTTGTTTATTTTTTCTTTTGTTTCCCTTGTCTGGGTAGACATGGAATCTGAAAGGATCCCTTTACGTCCAATCGCAATTAGCGTACTGCCTATATTTTCTTCCAGGAGTTTTATAGTTTCAGGTCTCACTTTCAGGTCTTCGATCCATTTTGAATTGATTTTTGTATATGGCGATAGGAGATGGTCTACTTTCATTCTTTTGCATGTTGCTGTCCAATTTTCCCAGCACCATTTATTGAAGAGACTTCCCTCTCTCCATTGTATGGTCTTTGCTCCTTTGTCGAAGATTAGCTGTCCATAGGTGTGTGGTTTTATTTCTGGGCTTTCAATTCTGTTCCATTGATCTGTGTGTCTATTCTTGTACCAGTACCATGCTGTTTTGATTACTGTAGCTTTATAGTATATTTTGAAATCAGGGATTGTGATGCCTCCAGCTTTGTTCTTTTTTTTCAGAATTGCTTTAGCTATTCGGGCTCTTTTGTGGCCCCATACGAATTTCAGTAGTTTTTGTTCTATTACCGTGAAGAATGACATTGGGATTCTGATTGGGATTGCATTGGATCTGTAGATTGCTTTAGGTAGAATGGACATTTTAACTATATTTATTCTTCCAATCCATGTGCATGGAATATTTTTCCATTTCTTTATGTCCTCCTCGATTTCTTTCAATAGTGTCTTATAGTTTTCATTGTATAGGTCTTTGACCTCCTTCGTTAAATTTATTCCCAGATATTTTATTCTCTTTGTTGCAATTGTAAATGGGATTGTCTTTTTGAGTTCTCTTTCTGTTGTTTCATCGTTAGTGTATAGAAATGCAATTGATTTTTGTAAGTTGATTTTATACCCTGCCACTTTACTGTAGTTGTTGATTGTTTCTAGTAGCTTTCCGATGGAATTTTTGGGGTTTTCTATGTATAGGATCATGTCGTCTGCAAATAGTGAGAGTTTCACTTCTTCATTGCCTATTTGGAGTCCTTTTATTCCTTTTTCTTGCCTAATTGCTCTGGCCAGAACTTCCAGTACTATGTTGAATAAGAGCGGTGAGAGTGGGCACCCTTGTCTTGTTCCTGTCCTCAAAGGAATGGCTTTCAGTTTTTCCCCGTTGAGTAGGATGTTTGCTGTAGGTTTGTCATATATGGCCCTTATTATGTTGAGGTACTTTCCTTCTATACCCATTTTGTTGAGAGTTTTTATCATAAATGGATGCTGGATCTTGTCGAATGCCTTCTCTGCATCGATTGAGATGATCATGTGGTTTTTATTCTTCATTTTGTTAATGTGGTGTATCACGTTGATTGATTTGCGGATGTTGAACCATCCCTGTGTCCCTGGTATAAATCCCACTTGATCGTGGTGTATGATCTTTTTGATGTATTGCTGTATTTGGTTTGCCAATATTTTGTTGAGGATTTTTGCGTCTATGTTCATCAGCGATATTGGCCTGTAGTTTTCCTTCTTTGTATTGTCCTTGTCTGGCTTTGGTATCAGCATGATGTCGGCCTCATAGAATGTGTTGGGAAGTATTCCATCTTCCTCTATTTTTTGGAATAGTTTGAGAAGGATAGGTGCTAAATCTTCTTTGAACGTTTGATAAAATTCTCCAGGGAAGCCATCTGGTCCTGGACTTTTATTTTTTGGGAGGTTTTTGATGACTGTTTCAATCTCTTTACTTGTGATTGGTCTGTTCAGATTCTCTATTTCTTCTTGATTCAGTTTTGGGAGGTTGTACGTGTCCAAGAATTTGTCCATTTCCTCTAGGTTGTCCAATTTGTTGGTGTAAAGTTTTTCATAGTATTCCCTAATAATCCCTTGTATTTCTGTGGTGTCTGTTGTAATTTCTCCTCTTTCATTTCTAATTTTATTTATTTGAGTCTTCTCCCTTTTTTTCTTAGTGAGTCTGGCTAAGGGTTTGTCAATTTTATTTATCTTCTCAAAGAACCAGCTCTTTGTTTCATTGATCCTTTCAACTGTTTTTTTGGTTTCAATTTCATTTATTTCTGCTCTGATTTTTATTATTTCCCTCCTTCTGCTGATTCGGGGCTTTGACTGTTCTTCTTTTTCCAACTCTGTTAGGTGCAATTTAAGGTTATTTATTTGGGATTTTTCTTGTTTGTTAAGGTGAGCTTGTATTGCTATGAATTTCCCTCTCAGGACTGCTTTTGCTGCATCCCATATGAGTTGGTATGGTGTATTTTCCTTTTCATTTGTCTCCAGATAGCTTTTGATTTCTCCTTTAATTTCATCAATGACCCATTGGTTGTTCAGTAGCATGTTGTTTAGTCTCCACATCTTTGTCCCTTTCCTAGTTTTTTCCTTGCAGTTGATTTCTAGTTTCACAGCATTATGATCAGAAAAGATGCTTGTAATGATTTCAATCTTCTTAAATTTATAGAGGTTTGCCTTGTTTCCTAATATATGGTCTATCCTTGAGAATGTTCCATGTGCACTTGAGAAGAATGTGTACTCTGCTTTTTTTGGGTGGAGTGCTCTGTATATATCTATTAAGTCCATTGCGTCTAGTTTTTCATTTAAGTCCATTATTTCCTTATTGACTTTTTGTCTGGATGATCTATCTATTGATGTAAGGGGGGTATTAAGATCCCCTACTATTATTGTGTTATTGTTAATATCTCCTTTAAGGTTTTTTAGCAGTTGTTTTATGTACTGTGGTGCTCCTGTGTTGGGTGCATAGATATTTATAAGTGTTATGTCTTCTTGGTGAAGTATCCCTTTTATCATTATATATTGCCCTTCTTTGTCTCCCATTACCTTTTTTATCTTGAAGTCTACTTTGTCTGATATAAGTATGGCTACTCCTGCTTTCTTTTGTTTGCCATTAGCTTGGAGTATTGTTTTCCATCCTTTTATTTTGAGTCTGTGTTTGTCTTTAGAGCTGAGATGTGTTTCCTGGAGGCAGCAGATTGTTGGATCTTGGTTTTTAATCCATCCTGCCACTCTGTGTCTTTTGATTGGAGAATTCAATCCATTTACATTTAGAGTGATTATTGATATATGAGGGTTTAATGTTGCTATTTTATTGTTCATCTTCTGGTTCTTTTGCATTTCCTTCGTTTCTTGTCCCTTGTGTTTCGGACTGCAAATTCAATTTGGTATTTCTGCATGCTCATTCTCTTGGTTTTCTCTTTATTTGTCATGTGTGGTTCTCTTCTGGTTGTTTGTTTAGTGGTTACCGTGCGGTTTATATAAGCGATCTCCTGGATAAGAAAGTACATTTTCAGATGCCTCCTTTTTCCTGAGGCTGGGTCAGTTCAATCCCATACCTCTTCCCCTCCTTATTTGTTATCTCTTTATTCCAGTTTGTGTCATGAATGTGTGTTTCCAGTGATGAGCTTGAATTAATTTTTGATGTTTTCCAACTGTATTTTGTTCTGGTTTAGTCTCCTTGCTTTTCTCCTTGCTGAAATCTTTGTATCCCCTTTCTCATTTGTTTTTTTTCAGGCCTAAGGGCCTTCTTGAGCATTTCTTGTAGTGGGGGTCTTGTGGTGACGAACTCTCTTAGCTTTTCTTTATCAGGGAGAGTTATTATTGCTCCATCATATTTGAAGGATATTTTTGCTGGATAAAGTATTCTTGGCTGAAGGTTTTTGTCTTTCATGATTTTGAATATATCATTCCAGTCTCTCCTAGCCTGTAGAGTTTCTGTCGAGAAATCAGCTGAGAGCCTGATGGGGTTTCCTTTGTATGTTATTTTGTTTTTTTGTTTAGCTGCCTTCAATATTATTTCCTTGTCACGGGTATTCTTCAAGTTTGCTACTATGTGGCGAGATGATTTTTTATTCCTGTTTATATATTTAGGTGATCTATTGATTTCACTCACTGTTATTTCCCTCTCGTTCCCTAGGTTGGGGAAGTTCTCAGCTATTATTTCTTTGAACAAACTCTCTGCTCCTTTTTCTCTTTCTTCTCCTTCTGGAATACCTATTATCCTTATGTTGCTTTTCCTCATTGAGTCTGATATTTCTCGAAGAATTTCTTCGTTTCTTTTTAGTCTTAGCTCTCTCTCCTCCTCTACCAGGAGCATTTCTGCGTGGCTATCCTCAATAGTGCTAATTCGTTCCTCCATATTGTCAGTTCTGCTCTTTAAAGACTCCATTTTTTCCACTATCTCATTGATTTTGTTTTTCATCTCTAATAATTCTGATTGGTTTTTCTTTAGGGTTTCAATCTCTTTTGTGACATAATCCCTGAATTCGTTGATTTGTTTCTGTGTGTTCTCTTGTATTTCGTTGAGCTTGTTTATGATAGCTATTTTGAATTCTCTCTCGTTCAGGTTATCAAATTCTGTGCCTTCAGGGTTGGTTTCTGGGTGTTTGTCATTTTCCTTTTGGTCTGTAGCCCTGACATATTTTCGCAAGGATCCGACGGGGACGGCTTTATTTTTACCCCTCATGATTAAAGTTAGTCCTGCAGTTTCCCCCTGCTGCCACTAGATGGAGATCGCGAGCGGTTTGCTCTGAGGCGGCTGCAGCCCCTGGAGGGATTATGCTGAAACGCCGGGTGTGTAGGGGGAGGGGTCCTCTCTTTCTCCTGCTTGACCGGGGGTTTCCTTTCTGGCTCTCTTAGGGTGTTTGCTACACCCCCTAAACAGTCCGTCGTCGCTTCCCCGTGGCGATCTCGCAACAGTCTGTGAGAGCACCTGGATGGCGCTAGTTTTCCCCGCTGTGGGCCGCCCCTCCCCCCTCTGACCGCGAACCACGCTGTTTTTGCCGATCGATTGGGGAGGGGGAGTACAACCTCCTACCTCTCCTCCCGTTCTCCTGGGCTTCCCGTGCCTCCACCGTCCGATGTATGGCAGCAGGGGTTTCTCAGAAGTCCTTCGTAGTGTTTGATTGAGCTCTGTTGGAATGTGAATGATGTTTTCGTTGTGTCGTAGGGGGCAGAGATTCAAAGAGGGAATCTCACTCCGCCATGATGCTGACGTCACTCCCCGAGATCTTCTTATTGATTTGTTGTGGACTGCTTTTACCTTTCTAGGTACTTTCTATTTATTCCAACACTTTTAATTTCCATGTGCATTAGTCATGATGAACTATTTCCAATTTTTGAGATTTATGAAGATTACTACAGTGTTTCCCTATAAACTTTAATGGGTATTTTTCCAATTGTCCAACACCTCTGATAAAAATTATTAACTTCTAAGGTTAATGAACTTCTTGTCTAGGCTGTACCCAGGCACTGACCCCTCTTCTGTGGGCATGACTGTCTAGCCATGTTAACTCTTGCATAATTAAGTTGTATGTTCTAATGACAGATAGTCCCTATCTTTACAGTTGGCTAAGAATAATATCACCTGGCCTAGAAACAAAACTTATTCATACACTTAACATTTCTTAAAAAAAAAAAAAAAATGGGTTCATTGCAGAAGGAAAAAAAAAGCCCAGAAAATACTGAAAAGATGAAAATATAAAGCCACCCACCCATAACCTCATTCCTCTAACCACCAGGGCTCAAACTCAGTCTAAATAGCAGATATCATGAGACCTCTTCATTTTAGCTTCTTCCCTCAGCCCAAATCCATCCAAAGGCAACCTAGTTCATTTCCTCATTCATTCATTCACTATTAATATATATGTGGGCCTTGCTTCCTTAAATCCATGAATGTTCCTCACTGACTTTAGGATAAAGTCCACACATTCCCACACTTGCCCACCTCATTATAGCTCCTTCCTCAACTACACTTCTCCTTTGTGAGGTAGCCACATCTCCCTGCCCCACCATGTACTGTTGTCTCTGCTTAGAACATCTTCCTCCTTCCTACCCATGTCACCAGGCTAGCCCCCAGGTATCCTGCTGGTCTCTGCTTGATGAGGTGGTGGTGGGGAGGAGGCCCCAGCAGATGCCGACAGCTTCCTCTATGCCAGGCATATATACCAACTCAAAATAACCTACAGAGGAAATGTTATTATTATCACCCCCATTTTACAAATGAGGATGTAGAGGTTTTGAAAGGTTAATTAACTTGACACAATGCAGACAGTATAAGATGGAGCTGGGATTTGAACTGAGTCTGACTCCAGTCCTTGCCCTTAACCTTTACCCAGAGGATGGCAAACCCCACAGAAATCAGGCAGGTTTGCGTACTAAACACAAAGAAACAGTTTTCACCTCCACATAGAAATATGCTTTTTTAAAAAAATAAAACACATGGCCCTTTATTTCTTTCTATGAAGATGGGTAATATTCACTTTAATCTTATATCTATCATAAAAAAACCAACAGTCCTTCATGTTACTCATTTTTCCTCTAAAATAAAAATCTGGATAATTATTTTAATGTCATTTTTCTAGCAAACCCATTTATATACCAGAGAATTTTAATGTGCTTTAGGATGAAAGAGTGAGATAATACCTTACTAAGCTTGAAGAAGCAATATAGTGAAAAAATATAAAAGGATATGGAAAAGCTCACTATTCTTGTCATTTTTATATTGTAAAAACAAAACATGCTATAAACAATATGTGATTTTTCTGCTGCAATCTGAAGGATCACAAGTTTTACTTAGTGCTTCAATATTTATATGAGGAGAGACCAAATTCTTTTGATCAAAGGAGCCCCAACATATTCTGTAACAGCCTGAAAGCTGAGCTACACAGTTTTGGTAAGAATTTGATCTCCAACTGATCCCAGACTGTCTCCTTAAGGAGCATTCAGGTTGAACTGAACTCTTTAGCAAGACTTAAACTGTACTTAATTTTTACCTTAGAGGAAAAGCCACATTTCATGGATGGCTGATGTATTTGATATATTTAGTTCCTAACATATGTCTACTTTAGAATAAGATCACACACATAAATTGCTCTCTGTAGTACATCTGTGGGTAAGGAGCTCTTTTAACTGATTATGTAATATTTTAGTTTTGGTACTAAAAGATTCCAGATGTTTACTCTAACAGCTTTTGTAGACACATCGGATTAATGGTAGACACGTAATCACTGGTTTTGGAACAGGGCCAAAGTGTGTACGTATGCTGTTTAATTATGTTGGCACCCTAAGCATTTCAAACATCAACAGAATTTCTCAGCTGATATTCCCATTACTAATCCTGTTTTAAATAATTATAGAGGGGTAAAGAAAATGGGCATTGCATATATTAGTGAAATCTATCTAGCTCCTTTTACTTTTAATAGATTTGGAGGTTTTATGGATTAAAAATCTCTTAGACTATAAACAGCAGGTAAATATGAGACAAAAACTGCCAGGAAATATTTTCTTCGGAATTCTTTGCTGCACACCAGTGTAGCAATTCCCAAATCCTTTTTTATTATTGTTCTCCTTTCTTAAAATTCACCTCTCCCAAGGGAACCTTTGACAAGGCCATGAAAGTTTCCCATGAGTCCTAAAACTTGACTTTGGGATATACTTCTCTACACAAACAGTGCTAAAAGTTTGTTTTGAATAAACATTCCAAAGTTCCTTACCTAGATGATTTTGAACAACCTGCTGTGAATCTAAAAGCATACAGACACAGTAGAATTCTGTTTTATATTAATGACTCAAATTTTTCCCACTTCCTTTTAGGAAAAATGAAGCAGCAAAATACATATTTCCACAAATTTTCCAAACGACATTTAAAGTTTTACATGTGAAAATAAATGAGTAAATCATCACAAAAATGATGGGCTGGGCTAATAAAGCACTATCGACTATCTTAGAGGAAGGATCTTTCCAGTGAAGCAAGCTCTATGGAAAAATTCCTAATTCAGAAGTTTTCCAGGCATAAAATTTCCGAACTTCTCAAGACCATATGTTAGTCACCAGCTCTCCTGGGATATGGGAAGTTTCCTTCATGTGCTGTAGGCTGCTGATACCATGCACATAAATTTAAATTAAGCACACAGAAACATATATTTCATTAAAATAGCATGTGATGATGAGAAACTTAAGATATTTTGGTAAATTTATTTGGAACACATTTATAAGTAAAATAGGTCAGACCAAACTACTGAAGCATTTCAGATTTCTTGAATTTCTCTGAATAAGAAATATTTTTCATAATGATGGGAAGAGCCGTAGTTTTACATGTATAGCTGATATTGAAATCTCTATTAAACTCTCTTCTCTCAAGCTCTTCCACCCCCACTCAGATCGCTCACACTCCACTTAACAAGGACCTTTAGAAGCAGACATTCATTTTCCAGTCCTTTATCTTAAAATCTCTCAATCAACTGTTTGCCATTTTCACTGCTAAGATTTCAAAACCTTTATTATCTCAGGCATTTATAATTTTATAACTACTTATGCCTCTCTGCAATCCACCTGGCACACTGCCACCAAATCCTACCCTTCCCTCAGCCTGGCTCAAACCTGGTTTGTAAGTCTATTATGCACGACAGAGGTTTAATAAAGGGTGGCTAATCCAGCTCAAGAACTCTACGTTGACTTTACACCATCACGATGAGGGAGGATGGGTCCCGAGTATAACATAGGCAAAATACACTCTGAGAATCCAAGTAAGTGATATTGTTAAAAAAAGGCAAAAACAAAAACTAAACTAAATCTAGCTTCTTGGAGTGTTGACATTTTAAAGGTTTGACAGTTGGCAAAATCAAAGTAACCCAGAAATCTAGCACAATGCAACTCTCCAAATCTACATCCGAGATACAGAAATTGTAATGCTGGCAAAATCAAAATAATATGGAAAAGAGACTGGTACTGTAAAATGCTTCATTAATGGAGTGGAAGAATATCATAAACTCCCAAATACCTCAAACAATGGAAGAAAAAAAGTCTTCAAGTAAATTAACTGGGCACCAAGCTACTGGCTGTGAAAGAAAGTTTATTACATTGTTATGTCAGGCATTATATCACTGTAAAGAATCTTCATTTATACTGAAAGCAGCAGCAGTCAAGCTGGTCAGAAATCAGATATTTAAGAGGATCCCGTGTATCTCTTACTGTTTCAACTTGCTATTTCTCTGACCATACTGCAGGGGTTGAGAAACTATGGCCTGCTGCCTGTTTTTGTAAGTAAAGTTTTATTGGAACACAGTCATGCTCATTCATTTAGTTCCAGTCTATAGCTACTATGTGCTACAGTGTGAGAGTCGAACAGTTTAACAGAGACCATATGGCCAGCAAAGCCCAAAATATTTACTACCTGGCCCTCTACAGAAACAGTTTGTAGATTCCCGACTGGATGATAATACGGATGAAGATGACCCTGATGATGACTTGGCTGCACACTTGATCAGAAATGCAGCCATAAGAGATGTGGTAGCAAATAAGCCATTTTCTTCCTCTTTACTTTAAGGAGTACAGAGGATTTTCTAACAGTATGTTTCAATAGTGAATATTTTTGATAAGGACAAGAAACAATAGTAACTAAAATACAATTATTATTATTCTTTTTTTTGTGAGGAAGACCAGCCCTGAGCTAACATCCGTCACCAATCCTCCTCTTTTTGCTGAGGAAGACTGGCCCTGGGCTAACATCTGTGCCTGTCTTTCCTGTACTTTATATGGGACACCGCCACAGCGTGGCTGACGAGCAGTGCATCGGCGGGCGCCCGGGATCTGAACCTCGAACCCCGGGCTGCCAAGCGCGGACCAAACCGCTGCACCACCAGGCGGCCCCCCAATTATTATTATTTTTTAAATTCTGTAAACACAGTACTTGGATGTATGCTTTCTGCATACTCTGTAGCATTAGTGTTACAGAGACTGTGTGTAGTGTGTAAATCATTCTCATGGTACTGACACTTTGTAAAAACACATTTGCAGATATTGAGTAATTAGTACACTTTCTGTAACCAACTATAGAATAGTTGTTTTATTAATCTAGGACATTGAAATACTATGTTTCTATAGGAAATAATATACTAAAATAATGCATCGTTGTATTTATGAAATTAAGAGGTCTCAGGTTATCAATAACATAGCAGTTAATGGTCCAAGAAATGTAATAATTAAGCTTAGTCTGGCATTTGAATGTATTGCTTTATTTGTGCCATAGTTTGGATATATTTTGTGATATGCAATTAACCTTGAAAACTAACCACTTGTCTGTATAGTATGTGTGAAGAAATGCTTTTTGAATCCTAACTGTGTTCCAGACGTTAATCTAGGGCTGCTTATCTTTTAAAATCTAATTTTAGGAAAAAAGAGAAATTCAAAGATACCTATTTGGTTTGCAAAAGAAGTTAAATATTATTCATTAGAATAATAAACTTTTCTACTACATTTAGAGTAACATAGGATGTTTGTTTCATACCGAACACCTCAGCAAAGATGCCTATGGCATTAGTAATAGTTCTGCAGAGCATTGAGGCTGTAAAAATAATTCTGTGTATGACAGACAAAAACTCAGTACTGGATTACAAAAGAATAGAACCCATCTTACCTAGACAAGTGGTTTTAAAAAGTCATCCTACTGAACCTTAGAGAAAGTTCTTTTAAAACAACTACAATTACGCAGAATGGATTCATTACGCTTCTTACAGTCCCTCTACTTAGGATTATAAAGCATGAGAAACAACGTAGATTTAAACTGTTACAGAAAAAATGTGAAAACCATGGCTCCTGAACAAAACAATTTTTTCTTTTCTCCTGAATAAAGCATTCTTTTGATAATGGGGAAAAACTACTAAGAATTATTTTATCATTAAGGGTAACCATATTAACCACTATAACATTTATCAATTACATATTAGAAAACATATGGATTAAAATCAATTTGAGAAAATTTAGACATACTAGAGCATAACCTGTACTCCAAGAGAAAGATACTTTATCTTTTTCTTCATTTCTTCATATGCTTCATTTGCTTCATATCTTTATCTTTTACTTCATTTTTATCTTAAAATTTGTTTTTACCTTTTTTACAGTATGCTTCTTTGTAAGTTGCCCTAAATCCTTTTTAAATAGAGTGAGGCACAAATAACCAAACCAGTGAAGACTGACATGAAAACAAAATTGACAATTAGGCTGCCATTTACTGATGGACTAAACAAGTTAAGGATAAATATCTTTGAGGAAGCAACCCAATTAGATATTGGTTAGAGGGTTGATTCAAAGACAAATAGTAGCCAGGAGTATAAATGAGACAGCATAGTTTGAGACTGATAGTTTCTTTAACCAGTAGGTAAAACTGTTTTTCTAATTAGAATAATCACTAATAATAATAATAACAATTTAAACTAATAGAAAAGTTTTAACTTTTAATAACATAAGAGAGTACCAAGGAGATTGTCTTGTTAAGAAATATTATGTTTAGAAAATACTTTGGATCTTGAATTAAGGCCAATCAGGAATACACAGCACAGCTGATGAGTAACAAAGGCTGCAGCATTTACACACGGGGGCAAAAGACATTAATTTACTTGCAGTTGAGTACATGGGACATTATAAAAAGTGACAAAATGAACATATGCACACAATTTGAGCAGAGATGAGATAATTAAGCTTTATGTCTCTTGAATTTGGGGCTTATTGTTTTAGCCACCAGAGGTCACCCTTCCTCAGACAGATGAAAAGCAGAGTTTGGGAAGTAGTTGTCACTGTGTATTTGTTACAAGGATAAAATAAAAAAAATACATGTGTTTGCAATATTCTTCTCTATCCACCCAAACCATATCCGAGGATGGAAACCCCCCACCTCCCCTTAAGGCAGACAAGCAGGTAATAGAGACTAGAACTGAAAACAGCCTGAAGCTAAAATATCTCTGTAACTGAGTTGAGTCAAGCAGTGAGGGATGGGCAGAGGGGATGCAGTTCCCTGGGAGAAGGAAGATTTGTGGAATAGCTACCAAACTAGCGAGAAATAATGGAGAGAACTGGATGAAAGAGGTTTTAAGAATTTTTACTGTACATTATAAATATAACCATTCCTGAACATTTTTCAGCTAAAGACTGCAGTAAAGATTTATATTGCTTTTAAAATTAGTTTTGCATGTCAAACTTAAGTTTTGTGTACCAAGTCTGGCTTTAAGGAAAAAAGCAAATTAGCCAGGGCTCCTTCAGGGTTCAACACATATATTTACAATCAAATTGGAGAGAAAGAAACCCTTAATTCAACATAGTGTCTTGCACAAGGTATGTGGTCATTAAACATTTTCCCCACTCACCCCACCTCACATATAATACAAGAAAGAGCTGACACAAGAAGTTTCAATCTCTTTTGTTTCTATTCCATTAGGTAAGGGAGAGCCCAACTCTCTTCATTTACTGTCACTCTACTGTAGCCACAGGTAGAAGTAAAATTCAAGTGTTAGAGTAGTTTTTTATAACTTCATGTATGTGGATTACAGCAGCCAAAGGACAATTCAGCATAGACTCTTATGACTACCCAGGGATTTAGAACCTTCCAAAACAAATCTTTCTTATTCTGTGTGGCACCAAAGGAAATCTCAAAGAAAAAGTATTCAGTAGCCCAGAAGAAGTCCTTAGCAGTTTGTGAAATATTTCTTTAGAAAACATTGTTTTGTATTCCAACATAATGGCAGATAAGGCTAGTGCATATCATTGTATCTTTTGGATACAGAACTTTCTTTCCCAGCTACAAAAGTAAAATATGTTCATTACAGAATATTCAGAAAATAGAGAAAGGCTCTAAGAAAATAAAATCACCTATGATCCCACAATATGAGGAAAGGGAATGAAGTTTTGAGATAAGCATATTTTTAAAATATGCAAAAAATTTAATTTATACATGGCTTCAAATTCTTCTAATTGTAATTCATCTCACAAAATCCACTATAATCTGTCTTCTCTTTACCAATGATATACTTCCAACAAGTTCACCAAGAATCTCACTTGGTGGGCCATATTTTCATATTCAGTTTATTCTTTCCTTGTACCTTCTTTGATGTCTCTACAGCACTGGCACTGCTGACCATTCCTTTGCAACCACTCTCCTGTCCTGATTTCTTACATCCTACTTTCCAGGTCTTCTCCCTTCCATCTGGTCATTCTCCAGTAGTCATTTTGGGCTGTTCTTTTTCAGGTTAACATTAACTACTGAATTTCTGGCTCTGTCCTCTATGCCACTCATTTACACCCTCTCTCTGAATGACCAAAGCCATTCTCATGGTATCAGCTACTAGCTACATGTTGATAGGCCTAACACACAATAGATGTTTAATAATGTTTAGTTTTATTAATGACTTAATGTCTTTCAAATCTGATCTCCAGGAAATTCTTAGCTCCAAGTCTAGAACCACATAGCAGAAGCCTCTTATCCACTACAGTTGAGAATGGTAATTGGCTGGTTAGTTGTAAAAGCGGGTTAAGAATTGAATCATAAAAGATGACAAGTAAATATTTTACACATTTAACTTTAGTCAAATAAATGTCCAATCATTTGCCAATATTTTTAGAGTCAAGATCATTATATAATGATAATGGGTCAATACACCAGGAAGACATAAGAATTATAAATACATGTGCATTGAAAATTACAGCATCTAAATATATGAAGCAAACATTGACAGAACTGAAGGAAGAAACAGACAGCAGTGTAATAATAGTAGGGGACTTCAATACCCACTTTCAACAATGGATGGGTCATCCAGAGTAGATCAACAAGGAAACAGACGACTTGAACAACACTATAGACCAAATGGACCTAAAAAACATATACAGAACATTCTACCCAACAACAGTAGAATATATATTCTTCTCAAGTGCACATGAATCATTCTCTAGGGCAGATCACATGTTAAGTCACAAAAAAAATAGCCTTAACAAATTTAAGATTGAAATCACAACAAGTATCTTCTCTAATCACAACGGAATGAAACTAAAGATCAATAGGAGAAGGAAACTGGAAAATCTGCAAATATGTGGAAATTAAATAGAACACTCTTGAACCAGTGGGTCAAAAAGCAAAAGAGAAATTAGAAAATGTCTTGAGACAAATGAAAACACAATATATCAAAATTTATGGATGCAGCAAAAGTAGTACTAAGAGAGATGTTTATAGTGATAAATACCTACATTAAAAAAGAAGAGAGATCTCAAATAAACAACCTTACTTTACACCTCAAGGAACTAGAAAAGGTAGAAAAAACTAGGTGCAAAGTTAGCAAATGGAAGGAACTAATAAACATTAGAGCAGAAATAAAAAAAAACCCCAGAAAAATAGAAAAAAATAAATGAAAAGTTTTTTTTTAAGGATTAACAAAATTGACAAAACTTAGTTAGCTAGGCTAACTAAGCAAAAAAGAGAGAAGACTCAAATAAATAAAATTAGAAATTAAAGAGGAGACATTATAAATGATACCAAAGAAATACAAAGGATGAAAGACTGCTATAAACAATTACATGCTAACAAATTGGACAACCTAGAAGAAATAGATGAATTCTTAGAAACATACAACCTACCAAGACTGAATCACGAAGAAATAGAAAATCCAAAAAGACTAATAATGAGTAAGGAGATTGAATCAGTAATCAAAAATTTCCCAACAAAGAAAACCCAAGGACCAGATGGTTTCACTGGTGAATTCTACCAAACATTTAAACAAGAATTAACGCCAATCCTTCTCAAACTCTTCCAAAAGACTGAAGAGAAGGGAACATATCCAAACTCATTTTAGAAGGCCAGCATCACCTGACACCAAAGCCAGACAAAGATAGTACAAGACAAGAAAATTATAGGTCAATATCCCTGATGAATGTAGATGTAAAAATCCTCAACAATATACTAGCAAACCAAATTCAAAAGCAGATTAAAAGGATCAGACACCATGATCAAGTAGGCTTTATCCTTGGAATTCAAGGATGATTCAAAATATGAAAATAAATTAATACGACATCGCACATTAACAGAGTGAAGGATAAAAATCACATGATCATCTCAATAGATGTAAAAAAGCATTTGACAAAATTCAATACCCTTTCATGATTAAAAACTCTCAAAAAACTAGGAATAGAAGAAAATTACCTCAACTTATAAAGGTCTTATATGAAAAGCCACATTTAACATCATCCTCAACAGTGAAATGTTGAAAGCTTTTCCTCTAAAATCAGAAACAGGGCAAGGATTCTCACTCTTGCCACTTCTATTCAGCACAGTACTGGAATTCCTAGCTAGAACAATTAGGCAAGAAAAAGAAATAAAAGGCATCCAAATGAGGAAGGAGGAAGTAAAATTATCTGTTTGCAAATGATAGGATCTTATACGTAGAAAATCCTAAAGAATCAACAGTAACAAAAAAACTGTTAGAACTAACAAATGAATGCAGTAAAGCTGCAGGATACACAACCAACATACAAAAATCAGTTGTGTCTCTATACACTAACAACAAACTACCCAAAAAAGAAATTAAGAAAACAATCCCATTTATAATAGCATCAAAAAGAATACTTAGGAATAAACTTAACCAAGGAGGTGAAAGACTTGTACACTGAAAACAACAAAACATTGATAAAAGAAATTAAAGAATACACAAACAAATGGAAAGACATCCCATGTTCATGTGCTGGTAGGCTTAGTATTGTTAATATGTGTAAACTATCAAAAGCAATTTACAGATTCAATGCAATCCTTATCAAAATCCCAACGGTATTTTTTTACAGAAATAGGGGGAAAAATCCTAAAATTCATAAGGAACCACAAATGACCACCAATAGCCAAAAAAATCTTGAGAAGAACAAAGCCGGAGACATCACACTTGGTGATTTCAAAATACAATACAATATATCTACGAGAAAACAAATGAAATTGGACCCTTATCTCACACCATATATAACAACCATCTCAAAATGGAACTAAAGACTTAAATATAAGACCTGAAAATATAAAACTCCTAGAAGATAAGATAGGGGAAAAGTTTCACGACATTTGGCCTGCTAACAATTTCTTGGCTATGACATCAAAATCACAGGCAACAAAAGCAAAAACAGACAAGTGGGAGTAGTATATCAAACTAAAACGCTTCTGCACAATAAAGGAAAAAGTCAACAGAGTGAAAAGGAAAGCTACAGAATAGGAGAAAATATTTGCAAACTATATATTTGATAAGAGCTTAATATCCAAAATATACAAGGAACTCTTACAACTCAGCAAAATAACCCCCCAAAAACAACCCCCCAAACTACCAAATAACCCAATATAAAAATGGGCAAAGGACTTGAATAGATATTTTTCCAAAGATGACATACAAATGGCCAACAGATGTATAAAAAGATGCTCAACATCACTAATCATCAGAGAAATAAATATCAAAACCACAATGAGATACAACCTCACACCTATTAGGATGTCCATTATATATACATATATATTAAAAAACAGAAAATAAGTGTTGGTGAGGATGTGGAAAAACTAGAACCCTTGTGCACTGCTGATGGGTGCATTGTTGTAAAATGGTGTAGTTGCTATGGAAAACAGTAGGGAAGTTCCTCTAAAAAATTAAAAATAGAACTACCATATGATCCAGCAATCCCACTTCTAGGTATTTATCCAAAATAACTGAAATTAGGATCCCAAAGAGAAATTTGTATTCCCATGTCCATTGCAGGATTATTCACAATAGCCCAAATTGGAAATAACCTAAATGTCCATGAATGGATTAAAGAAAATGTACTACATACATGCAATTGAATATTATTCTGCCATAAAAATAAAGACATCCTATCATATGCTACAACATGGATGAACCTGGAAGACATGTTAAGTGAAATAAGCCAGGCACAGAAAGACAAATACTGTACGATTCCACTTACATGAGGAATGTAAAGTAGTCAAACTCATGGAAGCAGAAAGTAGAATGGTGGTTGCCAGGGGATGGGGGGAGGGGGAAATGGGGAGTTGCCGTCAATAGGTATAAAATTTCAGTTATGTAAAATGAAAAAGTTGTAGAGCTCTGCTGCACAACACTGTGCTTATAGTTAACAATACTGTAACGGACACTTGGAAGTTTGTTAGGAGTGTAGATCTCACGTTACATTTTTCTCTTTTTTTTAAAAAAGAACTTCCTTTGGATTACTCGTGGCGAATCTGTTAGCAATTAATTCTCTCAAATTTTGTTGATCTTGAAATGTCTACTTCAACTTTACTTTTGAAAGATAGTTTTACTGGACAAAAGATTCTTGGTTGATAATTTTTTTCTTTATTATACTTCTGACCTCCACTGTTTCTATGAGAAGTCAGATGTTAACCTCATTGAGATTTCATTCTAAGTGAAGAGTTGTTTTTCTCTTGCTGCTTTCAGATTTTTCTCTTTGTCTTTCAGCATTTTACTATGATGCATCTGGGTGTGGACCTCTTTTTGTTTATCCAACTTGGAGTTTGCCAAGCTTTTAGAACGTACAGATTAATGTTTTTCATCAAATTTGGGATATTTTCAGCTATTATTTATTCCATTTTTTTCCTGCTCTTTTCTCTTTCTTCTCTCCTTCCAGTACTCCCAATACACATACATTGGTGACCTTAACGGTGCCATTTCTCTGAGGCTCTGTTCATATTTCTTTGCTCTTTTTTTTCTATTTTTTTGGATTGCATGGTCTCTAGTAAGCTATCTTCAAGCTCATTAGTTACTTCTTCAGCTTGTTCAAACCTACTATTGAGCCCATCTAGTGAATTTTTCATTTTGGTTACTGTACTTTAGAATTTCCATTTGGCTAATTTCTTTCTCTTTATTGATATTCTTAATTTGACGAGACACTGTTATTATAGCCTCCTTTACTTCTTTAAGCACAGTTTCCTTTAGTTCTTCGAACATCTTTACAATAGCTGCTTTGAAGCCTTTTTCTGTTAAATTCAACTTCTGAGTCCTCTCACAGGCAGTTTCTGTTACCTGTTTTTTTCCCCTGTGTATGGGTCACACTGTCCTGTTTCTTTTCATGTCTCATCTCATAGTTTTTTGCTAAAAACTAGATATAATATATTGTATAAACTCTGGGTACTGATTCCTCTTCCCTACTCTTTGGGGTTTGTTTTTGTTGTTGTTTGCTGTTCGTTTAATGACTTGGCTAAATTGTTTCAGAAAGTCTATTTCCCCTGCAGTACGAGGCTCTGGTGTTGCTCCTTAGAGGGTGTAGTCTTGGGCATGCAGCAGCCACCAGGAAATGACAGTGTCATGTTAGCAGGACTCTCTTTGTCTCCTTCCCTTATCTCTGTTAAGCTGTCTGCTCAGTTCTTTACTCAACTAATTGCTGGCTGATTGCTCTACTGTTTTAAACAATTCTCTGGGGCATAAACTGTTCCTCAGTCTCATCAAATTAAATTTGGGCAGTGGTACCTTTTTTGACCAGTCTTTGAGGTTTGTTCTGACCTCAGGAGGGCTCTTCTTAGCTCTTTCCCTGGTTCCCTTTCGTGAACTAGCTGGCCTATGGTTTAGCTTTTTGCTCTTATTTAAGAGGATCTACCAGCCTCCTCTTATTTGCTTACTCTTGAGATCTCCATTGTTTTTGAGAGCATCCTTAGACTTGAATTTCCCCACATTGTTTCAAATAAAATCAGTTTCTTTGGGGAGAGCTTTGGTGCTCTCTGTTCCTACAGACTGCCTCTTCCTCTAGGTAAAATCTCTGAGCCACTGCTCCAGGGGCTGAGAGGGAGCAGTAGCCCCCTGGTCTTCTTAGCTTGCCTCTCCTTGTGTGAGACTTCTGCCCTTCAGGTAAGGTAGAGCGAGAGCAATTGGGGCCCCAGTATTCTAGGCCTGCCATACCTGGAGTAGAGTCTCCATTCTATCAGTAGGGCTAGGTGGGGAAAGGGAGCCCTTGACCTCTTGGACTCACTCACCAGGAATTTAGCCTCTATAACTTGAAGCTAGATTGGATGAGAAATGCTGGCAGCCTGCCCTCCTGGTAAGACATGGCATCCTTTCGCTGGGAGATGAAAGGAGAGGGAGCCCATCTTCTTAGTCACACCTGTTGAGAATGGAGCTATTGTAATGCTGAGCTGGGGAGGACTTGTAGAGGGTAGGAACAGGTCATGGCTCAATTGCCATACTGGCTGTTCCTACCAAGTGACAGCAGATTTTCTTGGATAAATGTTTCTTCATTTGGAGTACACCTGTAGGACAATATCCAGTGACTTTAATTTGTTTTTGATAGTTTCCACAGTTATGCTTGTTTTGCTGTAGAGCAGGTCTGTGGAACTTCTCACACTGCCATTCTAGAGGTGGAGCCTCTCTTTAGTATATTTTAAGTGCAGGAAGAAGGAAATGGTTTTTGAAGTCAACTCTCCTAGATTTAAAAATTTTTATTCCAATATATATCATAAAAAATAGTAATATATCACACACTTAGAATATGCTAGGCATTGTTTTGAGTATTTAGAAAATGTTAACACAGTTAGTCCTCTATATAAGGTGCACAGATTGTTTTATTATTCTCATTTTATAGATGAGAAAAGAGGCCCAGGAAGCTTCAGTAATTTACCCAAGGTTGCACAGCTAAGAAGTGGAGAAGCAGGGATTAAACAAAAGCAAATTTGCTTCACAGACTGTATTTTTTTAATTTCACTTTTCTTTTTTATGAATAGATAGATACTTAAAAGTTGGTTCATAATGTAAATAAATTTTAATCCTGTTTTTACTTAGTATTATATGGTAGTCATATTTTTACCTCATTCTTTGAAAGCTGTTTCTCGTGGCTCCATAATTTTGTTCCATCTTGCCAAATTTCCTTTACTTTCACAGCAGTGTATGATAATGCTTGTCTTGTCATCTCCTCACCATCACTAAATACAACATTCTCGTTTAAAAAACAGTTGTCAATCTCTTTGTAAAATATTTTCTCTTATGGTTGATTTATCTTATGTTTACATTTTATTATTTTATTATTACATTTTATTATTCTTTACAGTTCAGGCTGCTGTAACAAAATACAATAGACTGGATGGTTTAAACAACAAACTTTTATTTCTCACAGTTCTGGAGGCTGGGAGGTCCAAGATCAAGTTGCCAGCAGATTTGGCGTCTAATGAGGGCCCACTTTCTGGTGTGCAGAGGGCCACCTTCTTGTAATATCCTCACATGGTGGAGAGAGAGAGAACCAGCCCTCTGATCTCCTCTTATAAGGGCACTAATCCCATCATACAGGCTCTACCCTCATGACCTCATCTAAACCTAATTACCTCCCAAAGGTCCCACTTCCAAATACTATCACACTGAGGTTAGGTTTCAACATATGAATTTTAGGGGGTACAAACATTCAGTCCATGCACTAAGTGAATTAATTTTCTGGGACAAACTGCTTGGCATCGAACAAGAAAAATTTTTCTCTTACAGTTCAGGGGGCCAGAAATCCAAAACAGTTTCAATTTTGAGCCAAAATAGAACTATCAGCAGGGCCATGCTCCCTCCAAAGATTCTAGGAGAGAATCCTTTCCTTGCTTCTTCAAACTTCTGGTGGCTTCAGACATTTCTTGGCCTGTGACCACACCACTCCAATCTCTGCCTCCATGGTCCCATTGCCTCATCATCTTCTGTCTCAAAAACTCTCTCTGCCTTCTCATAAAAGGATAGATGTGATTGCATTAGGGCCCACCCAGATAATCCAGGATAGGGATTTAAGATCCTTATTTGCTTTGCCATGTAAGGTAATATTCACTCTCTTACCAAATAAGGTGACAAGAATATACTTGTGATATATACCAAATGAGATTCTTAGGCTCATTTCTTTCCTGTTACATCTTAGACAAACACCATAAAGCTGCAAATTTTAAGTTGCAGCCCTGAGGCACCTCCAGAGACCCAATTTTAAAACCATTAACAAACAATGGATATCCAGAAAATGAAAGTCCCCATTCCAAGAAAATTACCTAAAACATACAGTTAAACATGCGGTATTAAAATCTAAGTAGTATATTTTTATCTAAGCTAAACATTCCTTTAAAAAAACAATAACTCAGAGCCCTTCTGCAGAGTGATAACTCTTTTTCTACAATCAAGAATCTTTTTAAAATTGAAGTTATCTTTTACCTCAATTTAGTAACACACACACACACACACACACTCTTCTACATGAGCCTATGCATGAAGAACATTTATATTATACAGTCTGCTCTAGGAGGCAAAAGTTTAGATTTTGCTGCACCAAAGCCATTTCTAAGAGTTATGAGTACAAAGTAATGAGACTACATTTTTCTTTACTGTATAATTTCACGCTTCACACGCAGATGGGTGCTGTACCCATTAGGGTAGGCAATTTGGGAAATATATACTTATTCATATTTTGCCACTTATCAAACTATATTTAGAATTATTCTTATAGAAATTTCTTCTACATCAGTTTATTACACACCAAAAAGTCTTATTATTATTATTTTTTTCGTGTGAGGAAGACTAGACCTGAGCTAACCTCCACTGCCAATCTTCCTCCTTTTTGCTGAGGAAGCTTGGCCCTGGGCTAACATCTGTGCCCATCTTCCTCTACTTTATATGGGACGCTGCCACAGCATGGCTTGACAAGCGGTGCGTCTGTCCGTGCCTGGGATCCAAACCTGCGAACTCCGGGCTGCCGAAGCGGAGAGCACGAACTAAACTGCTACACCACCGGGATGGCCCCCCAAAAGTCTTAGTTTTAATGGCCATACTTTCTTTAAAAAGCATGAAGTTAGCAATCCTAAACTCACTCATAATTATTATTCACTGAACTTGAGATAGTTACCTCTTATTTTTAAAAAGCAAACTTACTCCATGTGACATATTTTTGCTATTACTAAGATTATTTTAAAAGAACATACCACAAGAGAGTATACGTTGCCCGATTCCAGTGAACAGGCTACACCAGTGCTGGTGCACTGTAATCTGTAACCAATTTTGTTAAATAGATCTGTTGGTCACACTGGAGACACTCTCCAACGGATAGTTATGACCATCACATAATAGCCTGAGCCACCCAGCTCTCCAGTCACCTTTGTGTAGTCCATTGCCATGCCACCTATGACCCAAAGGACCTCTTCTAAATGTTTACTTGATTCAAGGACAGTGCACCACTTCACCACCAAGCCAAACCAGGTAGAACACAACAATCTAACTTTGCCATGATGCAAGAGAGGCTCAGATTCACTAGAATTTAGTCCAGCTCTTGAGAGCAGAAAGGCTTATTGGGGCAATTTTGGATATATCTACTTAAGCCACTCATAAACTAGTTATTCTAAATAACTTAACTGACTACAAAGGGGTCAACATCAGATATCAGGTCTGGGGCCAGATCAAATTTTCCAAACGTAGTGAAAGGCTCTTCTGGAAGGTTGATGAATATCCTTGGTTTGGCCCAGTATCCATTCAAGGTCCTCTTTCCTCTAGGAGTGGCATGGGGTACAACTAGAGCAACACAGGTTCACCTATGGATACATCCCGCTGGTTTTCCCACACCTATGTAATTTTTGGTCAGTGATTTCAAGGTTTAAATAATTTTAAGTGTTCAGTTTCCATACATCTTTTATAATCCCTAAGAAATTAAAATCGTGTTCTCTATTTGGCTACTAATGCTGGAATCCATCTTTGGTTTTATAAACTTTTGCTTTTAGTTTAGGGGTTTTTTTGGTGAGGAAGATTGTCCCTGAGCTAAAATCTGTTGCCAATCTTCCTCTTTTTTGCTTGGGGAAGATTGTCCCTGAGCTAACACTGATGCCAATCTTCCTCCACTTTGCAGGTGGGATGCCGCCACAGCATGGCTTGATGAGTGACGTGTAGATCCGTGCCCAGGATCTGAACCCACGAACGCTGGGCCACTGAAGTGGAGGGTGTAAATCCAACCACTATGCCACCCAGCCAGGCCCTAGTTTAGTGTTTTTTAGCTCATGAATTTTATTTGTTTGTCAATAAGAAATATTGAAGCAGAATGTTTAAAATTTCAGTCTAGTTATGTAATGTTAAGAATTTTTAAATTAAAAAAATAATAAAATTAAAATTTAATTTTTAAATTAAAAAAATTAAATTAAAAAAAGATTTGTTAAGCAAGAACGTAAGTTTCTAGAGCTATTTTAAAAGATACATTAAGAATAAAGTCTTCACAAGTGGCTGTCAATCACCTGTGTAACATTTACGTGAATGTTTATGTTCTAATGGATACAGGTAAGAAGCACGATGAAGTGAGGCAATGCTTTGTAAAAAATAATAAACAAAAATTAGCTTTTATAGTGACACAGAAATTCTTAAGGATATGTCTCAAGAGTAGAGACATGCTCCAATTACAAAGTATTAATACATCTCATTAGAAGTTAAATAAACCAATACGTCTAACAGCTCACGTGTCTCCTATGGACATTTAGTAGAAGTGAAATCAAGCTATCTCATAGACTATCACAGTCAAGGGGAAAGAGTAAATGTTTTTTGTCATGAATGATCTTGCAGGTTGTATTGATTATTAATTATCACCTCTCAGTTCCAAATTCATCCTTTTGGCCTGCTCTATGAAAATGGATCCAGGTTCTTAAACATTTTTTCTTTGACAATGACACCATGTGAATTTTGTCCAGAGAGGTCACTGGAGAGACACTCTAGCGGGGGCAAGAGGAAAGGGTTTTGCTTGGTGTGCTTGCTCAGCAGCAGCTCCTGCAACAAATGCAGTCTCTCCAGTGCCCAGCTCCTGCAAGCGTAGAGAGGCCAGCAGAACTGGCAGCTGCCCCAGCACTAGCTTTGGGTGGTTTACAGAGGAGTGCCTTTGGTAAAGATACTTCCTCAGCAAGTTCCAGGGGGTGGATTTCTAGTAAGTTCCATCACCAAGGCACCATAGAGACTTCTCTGCCACCCAGTGAGCCACAGCCAGGTCCTCTGCCCACAGCCAGATTCCAGCGACAGCCACAGGGTCTGGAATCTGAGTCCCAAGGGGCCTCTTCTTTGGGTATTCTGTCTCAGCCTTAGGGGTAGTGGCTTTAAGATCACATTATATCTGCTATTCTTGTAATATACAGAGTTCTCTTTATCTCATCAATCTCTCACTTCCAATCCCCTGTTACATTTATACTCCTTTATATTAAATTTTCCCTATTCAAATGACCATGTGGTTCCTCTCTCCCGACTGGACCCAGACTTGTCTAGCAATAGAAAGCACTGTTTTTCAACTCTTCTTTGTGTACCTTAGAATAAATATCTTTATTAACAATTAACAATACTGATGTAATAAAAAGACAAAAACAATCAGAAAAAAGCTTTTTTTGTTAAAAATATCTTTCCTACCTAACCCTATTTGGATTTTTACTCCCATATGAAAAATGAAAGAAAAACAAGTAAGAATGTTTCCTCATTTAGTATTATTCATCTATAGGGAAAAAAATTCCAGTTGAAAATAACTAAAAAGGTGAAGCCAATACTTTCATGAAAAAAATATTTGCCTAGTTTGTGCATAGCAGAGAAATAAAAGAATCAAGTCAATTTTGCACACCACTAGAAACAAGAAAGAAAAGGTTTCAACTAACAAATGAGCCTCAGACAATATTTTCATTATCTATCCTGTCTTCTTATTGTGAAAAAACATAAATGAACATCTATATAATAGGACAGATATAAATCAAATAGCATGAAGCAAGAAAAAGGGGAAGAAGAAAATATTTTCACACCTTATTAAATGGGCTGATATGGACAACTGCCAGCAAAAAACTTTATAAGCAACTTAAACTCGGAAAAAAGTTTAACTTTTATATTCTATCTTTATAACTACCTAAAAACAATTTTCTTATTCAATATAAAACCTGCATAGAACTTTGCAATTTGTAAAGCTCTTTCTCATAGATCCTTATATGTAGATAACAGCATCAACAAAAAAGATCTCCCTATAATAAATTATCAGAAAGAGAAACTAAGAAAATAATCCCATTGACAATTACATCAAAAAGAATACCTGGGGGGGCCGCCTGGTGGCGCAGCAGTTAAGTTCGTGCTTGGCAGCCTGGGGTTCGCGGGTTCAGATCCCGGGCGCCTGCCAACGCACTGTCTGTCAGCCCTGCCATGGCGGCGTCCCATATAAAGTAGAGGAAGATGGGTACGGATGTTAGCCCAGGGCCAGTCTTTCTCAGCAAAAAGAGGAGGATCAGCAGTGGGTGTTAGCTCAGGGCTAGTCTTCCTCACACACACACAAAAAAGAATACCTAGGGGGTCGGCCCCATGGCCTAGTGGTTGAGTTCAGGGCACTCTGCTTTGGTGGCCTGGGTCCCGGTTCCGTTCTTGGGTGTGGACCTACACCACTTGTTGGCAGCCATGCTGTGGTGGTGACCCACATACAAAATTGAGGAAGACTGGCACAGATGTTAGCTCAGAGCCAATCTTCTTCAGCAAAAAAAACCAAAAAACCTAGGAAAAATTTAGCCAAGGAGGTGAAAGACTTGTATACCGAAAAGTATAATACATCGATGAAAAAAATTGAAGACGACACAAATAAACGGAAGATATTTCGTGTACATGGATTGGAAGAATTAATATTATTAAAATGTCCATATGACCCAAAGCAATCTAGAGATTCAAGGCAATCCCTATTAAAATCCCAATGGCATTTTTCACAGAAAAAGAACAAACAACCCTAAAATTTGTATGGAACCACAAAAGATCCCAAATAGCCAAAGCAATCTTGAGAAAGAAGAACAAAGCTGGAGGCATCACATCACAATTTCTGATTTCAAACTCTACTACAAAGCTATAGTAATTAAAACAGTATGTACTGGAATAAAAACAGACACAAAAGTCAATGGAACAGAATGGAGAGCCAAGAAATAAACCCACATGTATATGGTAATTAATTTACAAGAAAGGAGCCAAGAATATACAATGGAGAAAAGACGGTTTCTTCAATAAATGGTGTTGAGAAAACTGGATGGCCACATGCAAAAGAAAGAAACTAGACTACCCTCTTACACCGTACACAAAAATTAACTCAAAATGGATTAAAGACTTGAATATAAGACCATAAAACTCGTACACGAAAACAGATGGTAAGCTCCTTGACGTTAATCTTGGCAATGATTTTTTGAATCTTATTCCAAAAGCAAAAATAAATAAGTGGGATTACATCAGACTAAAAAGCCTCTGCACAGCAAATGAAACCATCAACAAAATGAAAAGGCAACCTACTGAATGGGAGAAAATATTTGCAAATCATATATTTGATAAGGGGTTAATATCCAAAATATATAAAGAACTCATACAACTCAATAGCAAAGAAACAATCTAACCAAAAAATGGGCAGAACATCTGAAAAGACATTTTTCTAAAGAAGACATACAGACGACCAACAGGTACATGAAAAGATGCTCAACATTACTAATAATCAAGGAAATGCAAATCAAAACCACAATGAGATATCACCTCACATCTGTTAGAATGGCTATTATCAACAAGACAAGAAGTAACAAGTTTGGGCGAGGATGTGGAGAAAAGGGAAACCTTGTGCACTGCTGGTGGGAGTATAAATTGCTGCAGCTATGGAAAACAGTTTGAAGGTTCCTAAAAAAGTTAAAAATAGAACATATGATCCAGCAATTCCACTTCTGGGTATTTATCTGAAAAAAACAAAAACACTTAACTGGAAGAGATATATGCATCCCATGTTCACTGCAGTGTTATTTACAACAGCCAAGACATGGAAGCAACCTAAGTGTCCACAGATGGAGGGATAGATAAAGAAAATGTGTATATATACACAATGAAATACTATTCAGCCATCAAAACGAATGAAACATTGCCATTTGGGACAACATAGATGGACCCTGAGGGCATTATGCTAAGTGAAATAAATCAGAGAAAGACAAATACCGTATGATCTCACTTACATGTGGAATCTAAAACAACAACAACAATAAAAACCAACCTCATAGATACAGAGAACAGACTGGTGGTTGCCAGAGGAGGGGTTGGGGGTGGGTGAAATGGGTGGAAGGAGTCAAAAGGTACAAACTTCTATTTATAAGATAAAGGAGTCCTGCGGATATAATGTACAGCATGGTGACTACAGTTAATAATACTGTACTGTAAATCTGAAAGTTCCTATGAGAGTAGATCTTAAAAGTTCTTATCACAAGAAAAAAGTTTTTTTTATAACTAGGTATGGTGATGGACATTGACTAGACTTGTGGTGGTGATTGTTTCACAATACATACAAATATCGAATCATTATGTGTACATGTGAAACTAATATAGTGTTACATATGTTAATTATACCTCAATAAAATATTAATAATTAAAAAAAAACCCTTTTCTACCCTGCCCCCCCCACCCCTGTGCCACCCCTTGGATCCCAAATTGTGACTTTCTAGAACAGACAGTAAGAATAGGAAGATTAGTTAAGGTAACATTACAAGAAAAATTCCGGACATGTGAGCTACAGTCCAAGATTACTGGGAGATCTTAAAATCTCAGGTCAAGGAGAAACTAATTCTTAAATCTAAGAGACCACTATAAATGAAAGTAAAAAAAAGTACTGGTTAGACTTGAGAACCAGGGAGATTCATCAGATAATCCAAAACCAAAACAAAACAAAAACACCAACAAACCAACCAATCAAACAAAAAAACCTCCCACAACAGCCCTTAATAACTTCCAGGCTTTTAAAAGTTTAAAACAGACCAAAATGAATAAATTTCCCATGTATTTCAAGGGAAAATACGGTCTTCCTGCCTCTAGTTAAACAAACTCTTTAGTTGAAGGTTGAATATGATTGCTTGACAGGCAAAATACAGGATGAAAATAAAGATGATAGTAATTTGGTAACAAATTATAAACTCCAACTGCCCACCAGCACTTCAAAGTAACCATTAGTCAGAGTTAGTGGGGTCTGTGGTCACACTGTTATAGAGAAGTATTGTCTTCTGCTTTTAAAGTAGGAATAGCTAGGACCTTATCAATAAAGAAAAAACAGAAACAGTATTACTGAGAACAAGCAGTGACTGAAGAAACACTACTAACGGGTTATTTCTCTTAAATCTCATTTATTTTTCCAAAAAGCACATTCAAATCAGCATTTCCTACAACACAATAATAGATCATCTAACTTTAGGTATTATTTATTTCCTTTTCCTAACATCTTTATGAAAATAAAAATTTTCATTTCTTTGCAAACAGATAAGTAACAAACTATAATGTTACTTAACTATAAGGATACATACAAAAGATAAGCAATTTTCCATAGCCTCACACATTAATTTGGATTAAATCTCACCTGAATATCTTTGCTAGTCGGGGGGGCCTATCTACAGAAATATATTTTGAGATAAATTATTTTCTATTTCTCAGTTTTAGGCCTCAGATTTCAGAGAAGAAAAATGAAGGTCACATTTTCTAGAAATTTGAACACTAGGTAGTAGACAGGAATGACAATTTATTATTGTAGGTATTACTGGTCTTTGGTTCAAACACTTCAACCCTGAATCCTGTGCCAAGATGCTCCTCAATGATCCTGCAGTGGTTGGAGCCCCTTATATCAAGAGGTCGAGAGAGACAATGGAATGTCTATTTGACCACATGTGGAATTTTTAAAAAATGCTATCTTCAGTTGAAGTAGTAGTAAGGTCTGAAAGGAAAAAAGACCAAATAAATAAATAAATAAAGCTGCAATCCTAACAAGTTTTTATTTCCACAATTGCAGCCATAACAGTTTTAAATCCAATTTTTAAAGGATTAGTATTGTGAACTATGATTAAAATTTAATGAAGACTTCACAGCCAGTTTCTGCTGATTGTATAAAAAAACCTAATTTCATTATAACAAACTTTATGAGCACTCAAAATTTGTTTTTTATTTCAAATATCTGAGAAAATTTTCAAATAGATAAACATTATAAATCAGTAATCAACGTACCTTAAAATTTTTTGACAGGGAGATGACTTTTATATGCTATTTAAAATGGAGTTTAACCTGTATTAAATTCATCTGTCCACACCAATCAAGATTTCTATAGAAAAATACTGTATGTTTGTTCTTCCTATAAAACAAAGCAATTATTTACCTTATTTATTATTTCCCCAAAGCAAATTGTCCCAGTTTCAACATACCACTGGAATTCGGAGAAAGTTATACAGACTCATATAGAGTCAAGGACAGCACATACGTTTTATCTTGCCTACTAAGTCTGATTGTTTGACTACAGATGCCAAGAAAGCAACGCTGAAAAGGATTATCAGGCTCAGCATGAACACATAGCATGATCGATTAATTATGTCTGCCTTGAGCACAGATAGCATCCACATGATACACTGCACCATCCCTAGTATGGAAGTTGTTGGTTAAGAACACATTTTAGTGGTCAGGCAGCCCTGGATTCAAATCCTGGCTCCACCACTTACTAGCTGTATGACTTTAGACAAATCACTAGTTTCCTTGGCTCTAAAATGAGAATAATAATCCTTAAATTTGCCAGAGCTAAATAACAGTGAACACGAACACTTAAATACAATCCGGCATGCAGTAATTACTTAATAAAAAATAGCTATTATTAGTATTACTATAGAAGTTTGAGTCTTTCAGATCTCATTAGTGACTGATCACTGAATGAAAGGCAGGTCCCTGACAAAATCTGCTGCTACAGTGAGTGAACTCTCACTCAGCAAGTCACTGGACATATGGCACCAGCCAGCTGTGGCTGCATCTGCTGAGCAGAAGCACTGGCAAATCATGCAGGGCACACGAACACAACTCCTTAAACAACAGAGGTCCATAGGCTCATATTCCTCAAGCCAGTGCTGCAGGTCTGGGGTGTGACCACGCAATATGGGAATGTGCCATTTACTCAGAATGAGGTTTAGAAAAATAATGGTTACAAAAATAGAACCATTTTATTCTTCCTGAGACCACTCACCTACCTACCAAGTACAGGAGAAGAGCTGGCAGTTACACTCTTCTAAGAATTTCAGAGTCTTAATCTAGGCCTACTTAACACCAGCCACAATGAGAGAAAAAACACTTTTATTAAACATGAAATCTACTTTAATAACAAAGTATATAAAAAATAAAAAAAACCTTAAAAAATTTAAAGCTAGTTATAAAATGCTTATGATATATAATTGGAAGAATGAACAATATAGCTAAAAGGAAACTAGGTCTTTTTACTATAAAAAGCAAAGTTTTCCACAGTCAAAAACAGTGTCAAATCTTATAATACTATTTGAAATTCTAACTCCGTGATTATGATTTCTAATTAACAGGCTTGGTTACTACTCCAGGTCCAATTACATGATTTTACTAAGCCTGAGTGAATCTGATTGGAAAGCAATAAAATTGGAAGGACACAGAATTTAAAGAGTCAGCACACCTGAGAGTTCACTGTTTATTTTAACCGTGTAACCCTGAACTCTCTTAAACTTGTGGAGGCTTGTTTCTTTATCTGTAGAATACTGATAAAAATATTTTTCTCATTAGTTTGCTGTGAGCGTCAAACTAGACTCACCTATTTAAAAGTGTTTTATGACACTAAAATGCTGTCCCACCAGATGGCCATCAACAGAGAAGCCACATTTTCCCATGGGTTTATAAAACAGACTGAGATTACTGGAAACAAGAGAGAAGCTGGGAGGGCAGTCCTGTGGGCACACCACACAAGGAAAACTCTTCCCTTTTTGTTGGGCAGAACTGCCACGCTCCCTGAGGACAAGCCCATGCCAACAAAGAACCCTGTGGATAACAAGCTGCTGACTACATGGAAATCTCATCATTTTCTAATTCTGGGAGATACTTTCCTTTATTTTGATTCCATAAATTTGGGTGGAAGGACAGGGCACAAAGATGGAACAAACTGCACAGCTCTTAAAACTCACATGAAAGTAAATATCATGGATACAGAATGCCCAAGAAAAAACAAATCTGGATACTAATCACAGTCCCCACAAATCTTTAAAAATTCAACTCACTTACATGATTAGTAATAATACAAATAATACATGAGCACAGTTATGTTTTATACAGATATGAGGCCAGATGGGAAGATGACTTCTATTCCTCCATTTTCAGAAACACAAGAAGTCATTTACAGCCACTGAAAAAAGGCTAAATAGGTTCACACAACCAACACTCAAGTATTCATTGCCAGTTATAATGCTATTTGGGGAAGAAGTAGAGATCTGGTTTTCTTACTTTTTAAATATTAAACGCCTGACAGCTTTTGTTAAAGTCATTTGTAACACTTATTAAATACTTACCATATGCCAGGCACTGTTCTAAGTGCTTTGAATGTATCAGTTTATTTAATTCTCATAATAAGACTCTTAAGAGGTGGGTGCTACTATAATCCCTACTTTTTAGAAGAAGAAATTATGGCACAAAGAAGTTACAAAACTTGCTCAAGATCACACACCTCATTGGGGGCAAAGCCAAGATCTGAATCCAGACTGTCTGCAACCAGAGCTCAAACCCTGAATGAATACACTCCACTAGCTAAGAAAATAAATAATTAAGTAGAATATCCATTATACTTAATTGTTTAAAAAAGCATTTACTACAGGCCTACAATGTGCTACCCATATGATAACAAAAGCTTTAAAGACACTAGATTTACATGAAGTTCATTGGTCAGTCTCCATCTATTAGTTAATTAATCATGTCATCACATTTACTTGACTCAGGTGTTTGTGGGATTGGAGACGAAGAGGAAGCAAGGGGCTAGAAGAGTCACTATCAAACTATCAAAAGTAATATTGCTCATCAGGAAAAGGAAAGCTCTTCTGGGAAATATTTGACTGATCTTTTTGGAAAATAAGTTCTGAGGAAATTATCAAGATTATGTAATTATTATGTAATACAGACTAAAGTCAAATGTCCACAATTTTCAATGGAGGATTCTAGACACATGGCTCAATCAGCTCTGAGACAGAACTGGGGGCTAACACAAACCAAAACGGCATCAGGCCTCATCCCCAAAGAAATTGCAATTAAAACTTCTGTCATCTGACAATAGTGCTACTGGACCCATTCATACGTGGCTGCAATATACAAAGGTATAACTTTTGCAGTGAAATACCTCAAGATCTAAAATATAGGATCATTAGTTGTCATTTTTTATTTCATTCATAATTAATATAGACTCCATGCCATTCCAGTTTTCACTGTGAAACACTAAAATAAAAAAAAAAATCTCACTTTTAAGTTCAATGGGTTCTTCCTCAGTCTCACAATCATTAACTTCCCAATTACAAGAGAATCACTGACCATATCTCTAAACACCTCCATCCTTTCTCTTCAAAGTGTGTCTGCTGCCTGCCCCCCTGGACACCTTCTCTTGATGGAAGCTCCTCAGAGCCGTCTTTGTACATCTCTCCCCACCACTCCTTCAGCTGACCATTCATTTTGTGCACAATTACATTTGCACCATCTCCACACATTTGGTCCTAAATGTTCTTCATTGTGACAATCTGTCAACTCGAATAGTGTGATCAAGATGGTCCACGATTCTCTGTTGTACCTTTATCACTAGGGCTCCCCCTGAGGGGACAGGCACAGGACCACATGACAATATTCTCCTGGACACAAAGCCCTGAGAATTCTCTGGGTTCTGTAGATGTTGCTGGAAGGCTTCCTTTGGTTTCTGAGGTACAAAGATGGATAATTCCTCAGATGACCCCAGGAGATCTTTCTCAGATTTGCATAGGACAGAACAAGAAACTCAATTCTTAGGACTAACAAGGTGAGTGATAACCTCCTTTCACCTTAGGATTCCAAAGAGGGAAGGATAAGATGGCACTAGGTCCCTTAAAACACTTAAAAATGACAAATGTACTAAGCCGGAGAGGGACAGTTTCTACTTAAGTCTTCATAAACAGGATGGATCCTAACCAGTCTCCTTTCTATCCCCAGTTCCCTCTCTTTTGCCTCTTAGGTATCCACGAGTCCCTCATGTTGCCCCTTGGTTGTCCAAAGCCCCCAATCAATCATTCCTCACTGTCCCATCACCAACAATAGAATTTTGCAGTCCAGAAGCATTTCTTTTCTTCTTCATCAAGTCCTCCTCACGTTCTTAGAGTGGCTGAAGTCGACCAGATATTAAGGTGGAAGGGGAATATCAGACTAACTACAGCACAGTCAATTCATCTCCAATTGGTAATATGAGATGAGACAATCATGGCAAAAGAGCTTTCCTATCAGCCTTTAAACAAATCACAGTGCCCATTCTCAGGGCTGAGGGAATTATGGTGTGGCAAGCAAGGTGCTGAGGATGTAAAATGTAAGGAGGCATCATTATCAAGTGCCAACACTGTACTTGCATGACTCTGAAAGCGAGTGCCTCCTTACATTCTGTGCCCTTGTAGGTGCCTTACTTTCCTTATTCTAAAGGCCCTCCACCATTTGCCTACAAGTCAAAATGGTTAAGATGGTCCCAGTGGACAAAAAGGAAAAACATTAACTGCTCTCAAGTCGCCGCCTATGGAGAAGCAACTGGTTCCACCTTCCCTTCTAATTTCCCACTAATTTCTAGTTTAGTTTCTGGCTAGAACCTAAGCCCTTGGCTGGTGCCTGACCAACTTTCCTAAATAAAAAAGGAACAAACACCAGAAAGTGAGAAAGCCTTACGGCCCCTGGGCCTCAAAATCTATTAGGAATCAGATAGCTATTCCAGGGCTATGGCACACCAGATGCCTGGAAAACTAGTGGGGCAGTCACAGGAGCCCCCTTATATCTACTCCAGCATCATCACTCTCTCCATTGGTTTTTGTATTGGATCAGAGAATAAATAAGTCGCTCTCACCCATCTTAAAAACAACACCACCACCTTTCCTCTGATCCCACTTTCCCTGCCAGCTATCCTCCATTTCTTGTTCCCTTTTCATTTTCTCACTTCCCATTCTCTGCTGAGCTCATTCCTGTCAGGCTTTTATACCTATCACTCCACCAAAACCACCTTTATCGAGGTCACCAATCACCTTCATATTGCTAAATCTGAGTCAATTTATCACTCCCTCCTCCTGACACTGTCTTCTCTTGGCTTCCAGGACACTGCACTCTCTTGGTTTTCCTCCAACTTCACTGGTGTTCCTTCTCAGTCTCCTCTTCTCTGGGCTCTCTTAATGTTTGAGTATCCCAAATCTAAATCACTGGTCTTCTACTTTTTCCATTTACATTCACTCCCTTGGTGATCTCATTCAACTTGATCGTAACTTGAAACACCATATACTTGACAATTTCCGTATTTATATTTCTAGCGCAGATCTCTCTCTTGACTTCAGCCTCACATTCAGATGTCTATTCAACATTGCCACTTTGATGTCTAGCAGACATCTCAAATTCAACATGTCTTAACCCCCTAGTCTGGTGCACCCACACTCTTTTATCTCAGTTTAAAGCAACCAGAATGCATCCTTTTAGTTGCTTAGGCCAAGATGCTTACAGTTATCCTTGACTTCTCTCTCTCACAACCCATACCCAATCTGCCAGGAAATCCTGTTGGCTTCTCTATCCACCTTTCCATACTCTCTAATCTGAATTACTACAACAGCCTCCCCATGAGTCTCCCTGTTTCTCCCCTTGTTCCTCCACTCCCAAACAGACTATTCTTAACACAGAAGCCAGAAATAGAAATAAAATAAAAATAATTTACAACAAAGAGACATGAACTTAAATATGTAAATGACAAGACATAATGAAGTAACTAGATGCTTACAACTATACCATGAAAGCAACAATTGTATGTACAGATTGCTAACAGGTATTTTGATGGGAAACTCAAATACTACAATGGGCACTGCTATCTGTGACATAGTTTTATGAGTTGAGGAACAACTCTTTTTCAAGTTCTGAATTAAATACGATTTTCCCTTAATTTACATAATAGTTGCATCCCTGGAAAATTCATTACATGTTAAGACAATGCAAAAATGCTTTGGGTATATGTGTAAAAAGTTATGTTCAATTGTGGTTTTTCACTAGGAAAGTAGAGTGTGCCATTTTAATGTCATTGTGTGGGACTGTCCTGTGCACTATAGGATGCCTGGCATCTCTGTCACCCATTCACTAAATGCCAGTAGCATCCCTTCAATCACTGTGACAACCAAAAACGCTCTCACAAGTTTCCTGAACACCCCTGATGTGAAACGGCTCCTGCTTAGAAATACTATTCTAAAAATAAAATCTACGATCCTACGGCATCTGTTGACTCTGTAGTTTGATCAAAAGAAGTGTGAACAACATACTTAAAAGCACAAAGTATTATTCATCTTGAGTGTGAAACTAATTTATTCAAGAATATCCTAGTATATCCATTGGTTCTCAGCCCAGATAGTCCCCTTGTCCTAACATGTTGGTGAACTTGGCTTTCTTGTGAGATGGGGGTAGGGGTATGATAGCTGGCAGCTACACATTATACACAACTTGAAACCTTGGGAATGCTGCTGCGGTGTAAATCCAGTTTGCAGTAGAAAAACAGATGGGGAAGTACCAGTGTACAGGAAAGAATACTGGACTGATTGGAAATCAAAAGATTGAGGCTGTAATTCAGGCTCTGTGAATAAAGAGATGTATTCACCTATTCAACAGATCTTTACATACTGGCTGGGCACTGGGACCACAAAGATGAATAAAAGAGTTTTTGCCCTAGAGAAGATGTCTAGAGGGAGCAAATCAGTCTCTGACTGGGTCTTGGTTTCTTCAACCTCAAATCCAAATCTTCAAAGTGCTTTCCAAGTAAAAAATAAGATTAAGATTTTATGTATATGCTTGCAATATGCTGTGGTGCAGCACAGGGAAGATACAAAATAAATGGAGGCAAGATGGTACCAGAGCTAGGGTAGTCACCCATTTGACATTATTTTATTTTTCACACGAGGATATAAATACTACTATATGAAATTGCTATTTTGTTAACAGTAAAAATAATTACTTATATTTTTACTTCTTGATATAATAAAAAGACTGAGAGTATATATTCAGATGGTCCTTGGGAGGAAAATGGAATACAAATGGCAGTTAATATCAGCCTGTTTTTCTGAAAGCATTATTTGCTGTACCAAAAAAAAAAGGCAATCTTTAATCATTTCTTCTCTCACACAATTCCCATTCTGGCAAGGGAAAATTTGCAAAGAATCTGCATAGTAAAATTGTCTAGTGGCTAGAGCAGCTCACAGGAGAAAATGTTAACAAAGTGGCTGGTACATTAAACCAACTGCCTGGAAACAGTAGAGCTTTTAGTGTTATCTATTTATATCTAATTTTTAAAGTGAGAACATTTTAAAGTAGCAATATCCTCTTGAAGAATAAGGACATGTTAAGCACTGAATTTCTTGAGATTACACAGAAATTACCAAGAACAAAAAGCATGAGAAATCTTTCTCCTTACAGAGATATCTGAAGTTCAGGTTACTCTGTATCATTAATACTTCAACTTATCCTCCAACTAGAACTTTGTCTACTTATAAATAATTTCGATCCTTTCAACTACCATAAAGCCCAGAGATCCTAAAAGAAAGGCTGTTTCTATCAAACTAGAATAAGAATCCTGTTTTTCAAATTGGTCATCTCCTTCCCATTCACAGTTGTATTCATACGCAGCTGTACTTATTTATCCCCAAACACATCATGCTCCTTTATGTGCCTTTCTAGGCTTTGCAAATGCTATTTCCCAAGCCATTCTAGAAGGCATTCTCCCTACTCACTTTAAATATTTGGCTCAGGTGATATCCACAAGCAGCCTTCCTTAACCTCTGCACAGTTAAAGTACTTCCCTCCTGTTCTCCCATAGCACCTTCTTCATTCCACTATTGCATAATTTATAACATAACTATAATCATTTTCTACCTGCCTATCCCCCAGTAGACTCTCTGGAAGCCTAAAGACTGGGCAATACCAGGTCTGAACACAGATTTGCCAATGAAGAGAACTATGGAAAATAATGGTGGAAAGTGACAAGGCTTTGATCCTTTTGCAAAAGATCCAAACCTTGACGTCTATTACTTCCTCCAGTTTTGTGTTATCAGACGTTATATATAAATTATAAGAAAATCACATTTGGTATGTATATTACCAATTAATCTACCAATTTTCAAGGTTAAGCGGGTAGATGTTTTTCCTAAAGAAGAAATACATTCTCTGCAGCTGAGGTACAAAACAAGTGCCTTTGAGTCACACAAAGTCTCTATTAAATGCATATAAAAATTCATACTTGAAATATTTTTTTAAAAATTCCCCTATTTAGACTATGATTCATCCAAAAAATGGGAAAGCACAAAAGAAAAAAAGCATACCACAGGAGAGTTTACAGAGAAAGTAGTTGTGGTTCCTGAACGCTACAAATCATGCCTTTCAATGTCAAAAAGTGCTTAACTGAAAACAATACAGACCAACCCTCCACTGTAAACTGAGAAACCATTTGTGCATTAGTTATAATTACCACCAACAATGTCCAGTCAAATGGACTAAAAAGATACATTAAGAAAGTGTGAGGAGTTAAGTACACAACACAGCAGAAACATCTATACACAAAATTTATCCAACAGTGCAGCTAAGGTAATCTGCAGAGACGGAGAGGAGAATTAACAGGTGTCCAATTTCCAGATATATACTCTGTGCTTTATGAGATCACGATTTCATTTAATCTTTACAGCCATCCTGTGAGCTAGTTATTGTTAATCTCAATTTAACAAACATGGAACTAAAGCTCAGAAAGATGGATGTGACCTTACTTGTCTCATGTCCCCACTGTGTCACTCAATGGACAATGGCCCCTGTTCTCTGAGCATGCACCACAAATCAGGCACTAGGGGTACACCCATGGTGACCACCAACCTGGTTCGCCTGGAACAGCAATGGTTTACACTGTTATCCCAGCATAACTATCAACAGTGCTGTGTTTCACTCTCCACAGTGTCTGGTTTGAACAATTTATATAGTCTCCATAAGTATAGAAGAGTGGAAAGTCTACTTATATAAAAATATATCTAGCCTAAGTCTGGAACAAGACTGAAGCATTTGGAAAAACTGCACTATTTTAATAAAAATGATAATCATCATTCACTGAATTTTGTACATGCTAAGTCCTTTACATACATAATTGAATCTTACTCAATATTCAAGTAAGAAAACTGGAGTTTAGAGAAACTAAGTACTCAAGATCACACAATCAATAACAGGGGAAGCTGACTTGTACCCAGATTGATGAATGAAGATGATAAGCAGCAGTTTCTGAAACTACTGACACAGCTCCTTGGGACATCCTGGAAGGAAGGGAAGGGATGAAAATGAAGCCAGGGGCCAGGAAGACTGTCAAGGGTGCCCTTCCTGCAATGTGAGCGTCTCTCCTCTAATCTGCAGACCTTTGGTAGGTTGTACTAAGAGAGCGAGAGAGCGAGAGAGGGAGAGCGAGTGGTGTTTTAACAGAAACCAATCAAAGAGAAAGTTTTAACACTGGGCACATCTGCAGGCTATACATATAAGCAATCAAAAACAGATGAGGTGATGCTCACTTGAGACAGGAGGACTCTAGACTTATCGAGATCCTGAGGAGACTTTCATAAGCTTTGACACTGGAGGTTCAGGACAAGTTTCTCTAAAATTCTAAGGAGCAAATATACCCCAGCTGAAATGTGAGAGAGAGGAAGAGGGAGAGAGAGAGGAAGGGTGAGAAAGAGTGCAAGTTCAATAGTTGGTATGATATGGAATTACTTGGCAAGAAAAACTGTTTTTCCCATCTGGTGTGAATCTTCTTACCTCAGTGAGACTATATATTCCTTAAAGGCAGAAACTATGGACTCCATCCTATTCCACTTTTATAACTTTTCACCAGGTCCACTTTAGGTAAAAGAAATTGCCTTTGCAAAATCACAAAGAGGGTTGTGGCATCATTACTAGCTTAGTAGATCTTAAAAACAAAAAATTATTTTGTATTTTGGCCCTGTTTTAATTTTTATAATCTCCCTACTGCATTCAAGTAGATACAGGCACCATTTCAACTTACAGGGATAGAAACCAGGCGACAGAGAATGACTCTACTGAAATGACAGTCCCTGGTGCAATCAGGAGCAGACTCAATCAGTCTCACGTATATCAGGTAATTACATACTAACTTCATTTTTACAAACTCAGCCAAATGAAAGGATGCAAACCAACAATAAATATTTACTGAACTCTCACCAATTCAGTGTGCAATCTGATAATCGTATCTGCCTTTAAGATTATTCTGGAAATTAAAGGACTCAACCTGTAAAGAATCTTGTGTAATACACACACACACACACACACACACACACTGCTATGTATTATAAGTTTAAAAAGACATAAATATGGGCCAGCCTAGTGGCACAGTAGTTAAGTTTGTCCGCTCCACCTTGGCAGCCTGGGGTTTACAGGTTCGAATCCAGGCATGGACCTATGCACTGCTCATCAAGCATACTGTGGTGGCATCCCAGATACAAAACAGAGGAAGATGGGCATGGATGTTAGCTCAGCTAATCTTCCTCTGCAAAAAGAGGAAGATTAGCAAGGGATGTTAGCTCAGGGCTGATTTTCCTCACCAAAAAAAAAAAAAAAAAAAAGGACATTTATACATGTTGTAGGTATATATTTTCTGCAAAGATACCCAAGAAACTGTTAACAATGGTTACCATTGGGTAGAGGAACTACAATGAGGAAGGAGGTAATCTAATGTTTCATTTTATACCTTTCTATACATTTTAAAGTCAGCCCTGGTGGTCTAGGGGTTAAGATCTGGTGCTCTCACAACCATGGCCAGGTTCGTTTTCCAGTCAGCGACCCACACCACCCATCTGTCAGTTGTCATCCTGTGGTGGCTGCATGTTGCTGTGATGCTGAAAGCTATGCCACCGGTATTTCAAATACCAGCAGGATCACCCATGGTGGACAGGTTTCAGCAGAGCTTCCAGACTAAGACAGACTAGGAAGAAGGACCTGGCCACCCACTTCCAAAAACCCTGGCTATGAAAACCCTGTGAACAGCAGCAGAGCATTGTCTTATATAGTGCCAGAAGGTGAGAACAGGGAACAAAAAGACCGGGCAGGGTTCCACTCTGCTGTCCACAGGAGCACTAGGAATCAAAATCAACTCCATGGCACTAACGACAAATACCTTTTAAACTTACTGTATTACTTTTTTAATGAGTAATTGTTTTAAATATCCAATGACTAATGCTTTGCTAAAAACCTCTTTTCTAGAATTTCAGAAAAACAAAAGGTATTAGAAATGTCTTTTTAGAAAAGCAATTCTTAGTATCAACCCTTCCCTTCTAAGAAGGAAATTAAACAAACCTGAAAACTATTTTGATAATGTAAAATCAAGTTTTATTTAAACTTAAAAGCAGTTCATTTGTCATTAACTGTGACTCTTTAAAGAGCAGACTGGCATGCTCCCCACTGTTGGAAAGCGGCCACCACGCTCACCTCAGGGATGTGCGCCCTGCGATGAGACAGGTCCAAGGTTGCACAAGGGCAGTACCAGGGTCTTATGCACCAGAGAGACCAAAGTTAATCCTTAGTCACAAAGGGTCTGTGGTGCCCGCAAATCCATAAACATAGCTGGAAGAACAAGGCCATTGTTAAGAGCCATATTCAGGAATAACAGTACAAATAAATTAAATAAAGTAATACTTAAGACTTCAGAGGCACAGTGTCTCACTCTGGGTACATATCCTAAAAATTCCTTAAGATTCTTGCCCAGGTGTAATCACTGTAAACAAAATAGTGAAGTCAATGGGGAAGGGGGGAGGCAGTGAAAATCAAAATGGCTACAGAATTAAAATAAATGTCCTAATTCTCCCATTCAATCCAAAAAGACTTTAGTGAGTTTGATTCAATGTCACTGGCAAACAATATTTGAACATATAAACTGTTGTGTATCAAAAAGACAAATAACAAGTGTTAGTGAAGATGTGGAGAAAAGGGAACCCTCATACACTGTTGGTGGGAACGTAAATTAGCACAGCCACTATGAAAGCAGTATGGAGATTCCTCAGAAAATTAAAAATTGGGAGCCGGCCCAGTGGGGTAGTGATTAAGTTCATGCACTCTGCTTTGGCAGCCCAGGATTCACAGGTTTGGATCCCGGATGTGGACATATGCACCGCTTATCAAGCCATGCTGTGGTGGCATCCCATATAAAGTAGAGGAAGATGGGCACGGATGTTAGCCCAGGGCCAATCTTCCTCAGCAAAAAAGAGGAGGATTGGCAACGGATGTTAGCTAAGGACTAATCTTCCTCACACACGCACACACACACAAATTAAAAACAGAACTACCATATGATCTAACAATTCCACTTCTGGGTATTTATCCAAAGAAAACAAACATACTAATTCGAAAAGATATATGCACCCCTATATTCACTGCAGCATTATTTACAATAGCCAAGATATGGAAACAACCTAAGTGTTCATTGATATATGAATGCATAAAGAAGATGTGGTGTGTATACACACACACACACACACACACACACACACAATGGAGTATTACTCAGCCATAAAAAAGAATGAAATCTTGCCATCTGCAACAACATGGAGGGACCTAGAGGATATTATGCTAAGTGAAATAAGTCAGACAGAGAAAGACAAATACCATATGATTTCACTTATATGTGGAATCTAAAAAAACAAAACTAACGAACAAACAAAACAGAAACAAACTAACAGATACAAAGAATAAACTGGTAGTCATCAGAGGGGAGGAGTGGTGGAGGGACCGGCAAAATAGGTGAAGGGATTAAGAGGTGCAAATTTCCAGTTATAAAATAAATAAGTCATAGGGGAAGTAATGTACAACATAGGGAATACAGTGAGTAATATTGTAATAACTCTGTATGGTGACAGATGGTAAATAGACTTGTGGTGATCATTTTGTAATGTGTATAAATGTCAAATCAATATGTTGTAATTGAAACTAATATGTCAATTATACTTCAATTAAAAATAAATAAAAGGGATAATGGAAAATCACAAATAAAATAAACTGCTGAGGAACTTGATATAATAGGCATGGGGAAAGGAGTGGAGATTCAAACATAGGGACACACTGCTCTTTATCATTCCCCGGGATGCTGGGCCCCACACTTCCAGGGAGCACGATACCAGATGCAGAGGTATACCACAGTCTAATATGAATGTCAGCTAGAGAGTGTGGTCTGTTCAGCCCTGCCCAGAGACTCTGATGATTCCCCTAGTTAGTCAATTCTGTGTATAATTCATCTCGATAATTATATTTTCACAGTAAATATACATGTTTTTCAAGAAGGCATATAATGAAATCTTAGACATTTGGTCAACCTTAGATTTTTAAAAAACTGAATCAATTTTCAAATTTCTGATTATAAATATAATATGTCCATTTTAGAGAATCTCTGTAGTTCTACCACTTGGAGACAATCACCACTTACACTTTTGTATATTGCCTGCTTGTTTATTTTCCAGGTAAATACACTTAAAAAAATACAAGGTTATAATTTATATTATCTCCTAATGTCACTTCATAGGTTACTATCATTTTTTCATTTCATTAAATAGTTAAAAAAAACTATCTATGGATAAGTAGGTAGGTAGGTAGCTAGGTAGGTACGTAGGTAGCCAGAAAGGTAAATTCTGTTACTGGCTGCAGAGCAGTCTACGTTCTAGTTGCATTATATGAGCATTCTGATCTTACTTCTCCCACTGCCAACATTAGGAATTACACAGGTCAGCTTACATTACATTTTATATACAGGTCACTTACATATGTGTCATGTACGTGTTTTTGAATCTTTAATATGATATACCAAATATGATACTTATTAGGATAGAACAAATCTTTAGGTCTACATCTGTTTGTATTCATCCTTAAACTCTTCACTAAGAACTACAAACTAATTTGTTAATTAGGTATTATTTTCTTACTGATTTGAAATAACTCCTATATATGGGTATTAACTCTATTTTTTATGTATAATTATCTATCAAGAGAGGGGGAGAACATAAATACTTTCCCCAAGTGATTGCCTTTTTGTGATTTGAGATATGTAAATTTAAATTATTTTATTTTAAATGTAATTACATATAAGAATCATTTCCTTTGCTTCTGTATTTTGGTTTATTCTTCCCCAAACCCAAGATCAAATATTCATGTACATTCTCTTCTAGTATATTTATTACTACATTTTTATATTCAGTATTTGCAATGGCATTTTTATCAATACAACATTCTTCTTGGCTTTCCATTCTGTTCCAAAGATTTGTCTATTTAATCAACAGCATACTATTTTTAAATTAATATCTAGCACTATAAGTTGTTCTTCATTATTCTTCTTTACATAATACTTCTTGGCTCTTATTTATTCTATAAAAATGAAATTCAGAATCAGTGACCTGTGAAAAATTCCTGTTGAGATAATGATTATATTTTCCTTCAGTAAGTATATATTTTCCCAGTAAATGGGTTATCTAGGTTTTCTATATCTACATTATACTTTTTAAAATTCAAATTTTGATTTTTTAAAAAAAATCACCCATTTGATTAAAATTCTCATATATATGCTGAAAAGTCTCTACAAAACTATTATCACTTTTTATCTACATATAACTACAGTTACATGCCATAACTGCTAACTTTGTATTTTTTTTTATTAATTAGACTAGCCACAAATTCTTCCAATTTATTTTCCAAGTTTCCTAAAATGAATGAACACACACACCTTTATCTCCTTATTTCTCCGAACATTCCTTGCTTAAGGGGAACGTTTTTAACTCCAAATAGTCTTGGTTAGTAATTAGTATCTTGCGGAAGGCACGAGAGAAGCAAACCCTAAAAAAGCTTTCTCTTTAGAAACAAATTCTACGGTCCGTTGTGAAAGACAGCAAATCTAAAAATAATGTCTGGATAGAAATTTCTCAAAGTAAACTTATTCTGCTAATAAGAATCCTTTTTATTAAACTACATTTGTGCCTAAGACTACAGTACAAGATGCCATAACATAAAAATATTAACAATTTGATATTAGGAAAGTCATAACCTTCCCAGATCAGGGCTCCATGAAAACCAGATTCCAATACTCTTAATATTAAGACTTGCATGTTAATAAATGTATGTGGCAATTTCTTCAAATCCTGTATCTTTCATATTTCATTAAATAACCATTATATTGAATCTGTTGTGACATCTGAAATAATTAGTTTGAGACATATCAGAAAATGACAACTTCAAATGTAAACAGCTGAACTTTTCATTTTTACTCTATGAGGGAAGTTTTAAAGTGCTAAAAAATGCAAACTGCTACCATCTTCTAAAAACAGAAATGAAATAATTAGGTCACAATAGATGGCTCCTTTCTTGGAGGGAAAAAAAAAAGATGATGAATGCAACTGGAATGTTTATTGTCACTGAAATTCTTCAGGCCTGGATTCCAAGTCCAAGTCTTGATGCAGGTTACTATGACAACTTAAATTACAGAAAATGTTCCCCCTTCTTCTACCAAGTTGTTTTCTCTACAAGATCATTTCAAGCCTCCTAAAATCCATGTGCATGAATTACCTGTAACAACATAAACATCTCTTCACAAGTTTTATTTAGAAATGCCCCCATCTAAACCCTTAATACCAAGTAATAAGCACATAAAAGAAAGATTCCATTAAATCTACATGGGACAGAAAATCTAACCTGAAAACACACACACGTACACGTACACACACACACAGCTTAACATATAATATGTTGAGAGTATTCTGAAACTACTCCCCATTATCAGAGGCACAGAATATTACCACCATATGCTTCATTACAGAAACCATGGGAAATTACTTGCAAGGCAACTTTGAAAGAAGATTATAGAGCTAAGTCCTGTTTATTTTCCCCTCACTAATGCTTTTTACAAGAAAGTACTAGAAAAGGAGATGGGGGAAGATTGCAGTCCTATTTCAAATAGAAGAGAAGCAAATAATAATCTGTAAAATTTTATTTTGTTTTACGTACTCTTTTTTACACAGAATATGGGCTTTTAAAGTTTGCTTTCACACAGCTTCAAATTGATAAACCTAACAAAGATGCCTTGTGATAAAGTGTGAATTATTCTCTAACATCATTCTCTAAAAGAATAATGGATCGAGAAAAACTGCATCATTATGGAGAAAATGTGATTTAGTAGAGACATTCTGACTGTAAGACACTAAAAATTTAAAGTTGCTTCATGAAAAAAAATTTAAGGTGGTTTTACAGTGTAGCAATACTGAGAATTCAAAGCTGGTTTTGTTGCTCATTAAAGTTAACATGACTAAAATCAGATGCTTCATTCAGAAGGGCTTAGGGAACTCACATACCCTCTTCCCGTGTGTAAGCTGGGTTACTCTTACTCCAGTAGCCAGCATAGGCAAAAAGTTTGACAAGTTTCCTATATAGCTATACTCCAGCCTAGGAACCCTTCATTTATTTAAAACAAACAAAACTTCATTTTTAAAAGGAAAACAAAGCAGTATACTAAAGGAATCCCTTTGCACTTGAAGTCAAGAATCAAAGGCTGTTAATTTTTAGCATCCTGGGCATTTGAGAAGAAACAGCAAAAAATTAAAACTCTTCAGCAGCAAACTCCAAGCAACTCATACATGTTCTACCTGTATTAGTGGATAAATATTAGTGTTCTAAAAGAAACAAAATAATTGAAATGTTCAAACCCAAGTGGACACAATCCCTAAACATTAAATCTGAACCATAGTTACTTTTGGTATAACTCACACATAAGTTGTCCTAAATAGAAAATAATTAATGTATAAAAGAAAGATGTACAGAACAGCTTCATTAGTGATGGAAGCTAACACTACAATTTAAGCGACTATCCAATCATGGAGAGAACTTCAGTCAGTTGAGCTATGTAGTACATTTTTTTTCTTATGCTTTTCTTCTTTAGACTGTATTACAAATAGTAGGGCTCAACTAGGATTTTTCAGCTCTCACGTGGATATAACAAAATTGCCTTATTAGAGTAAGACTGTTACTCTGAACACTTGTGGCCCTCTAGCCATGGATTTTGCTAATGCCACAAGCAATATAGCAGAATCTACAGGAGAACAACTGAACCAGTGAAGACATGGACTTGTGGTTTTAGGACTCCATTTCCTTCCACATAGTCTAGCAATTACTACAAGGCTCTAAGGTTATACTTTTTATTTCAGGGGGAAATTAATTTATGTGAGACCTTTGAAATATATCATCTAGGCAAAAATGCAAGCACATAACTTTTGCAAAGGAGGGACTAAGGAATTTATGAGACAGCATGCTGGTTGGTGCCCTTAAAGAGTTTATTCACCTGTAAAATGTGAACGGTTTATTCATAAGTGATTCACTTACTACAAACAAGGTCAAATTATTTCCCCTTCTGGGACCAGTAAGCTACTTTAATGTTCAACAGACAAGAAATGATACACATCACGCATTCAAAAAGCAAGTGGAAAATAATTTAGTTGTATATTCTCACCTCAAGAGATTCAGTGCCCTCCCTCTACTTAATGAAGCCAATTACTGACACTATTAAAGAGATGGAAGCTCAAACTATAGGATATTTCAGACTTACCAAGACCTTCTAACCTTTCATGTTAGAAATATTTCTCTGCTTTAAAAGAGGCTGCCAATGTAAAGCATGAGTAGAATAGTGCTCAGGAAACCCAAAGAGTATTAATACAGAAATTTGCAAAATTTTGCTGCAGACTTCAAATTTGAAACCTAAACCATGTTTCATGATGCTCTTAGTGTCAACTCAAGTTTGAACCTAGGATTTATATCACAGTGGCAAAAGATATTATCACTTACTCTGTACTTATCTCAATAAAGGGCTGAGAAATGATGCTTCTTAAGAGTTTGCCAGTGAATGCAATCTCCGAGTCTCCCAAAACTTTGAAAAGCTGTTTTTAAACAGTCACTTTAAGCGATACTCTTCTAGGATGTATGTATGGAGTACAAATTTATAGACTCACCTTACCTCGCTGGAGTCCCCAGGCGGGAGGAGTGTGAGGTAGTCTTGAGGAAGGGGAGAGCACCAGACAGGTATTCTAGGAGGAGCTACACAGGCACCTGAAAAGGTACACAGTGTTCTTACAGTTCTGGCTAATTTTTATCTTAAAAATGCTAAATCACCCCATTTTAACTTATAATCATCAAAGAGCAAAATACACATAAGCTTTTAGCTTCAAACAGTTTTCCCAAGAAGAATTTTTCCTCCTCTCTCTGACGCTCCCCCTAAGTCATCTGAACTGCAATATTTGTGGGGTGGGTTTGTTTTCCGTTTGGTTTCAATTAGCATTTTTGTGCTTTTGAAAAAGGAATTTCAGTTGTTTCTTAAAAAGGTCATTTGATGGGGCCACGGTGTTCTAGGAAAGACTTAGCGTCTTCTTTTTCTCCTGACCAAAGCTCCCTGCAATACCACAATAATTTCTTGAAAGCAGTTTATCAGTTAGATATTTGGAAAATTGCCTAAAGCCAAGGCCTAAAATGAAGCTGAAGGAGAGCTCTCAGGTTTGCAGTCCTAAAAAAATAAAAACAAAAACACGCCACACTTTTCCTTGGTGAGTACGAACTACCATTTGCTAACCTAAGAAAGAGGTTAACTTGGCACCAGTTCTTTTGACCATTCTATTGCCTAATGCTGTGAGAATGTGAAACCCTGCCATGACGTTAGTTATAAAGAAAGCCTAAGAAAGAAATCTTGGCCACAAGACGGGAATTGACGCAATTCATATGTCTGCCACATTCAGACTATGCCCTTAACAGAGGTTTCTGCATTTATTTATAGAAAGGTTTACTTTAGTAACAAGACCATCTTCCATCAACCGTTTTTTTTCAATATACCAAGACACTCAACTACTTTTATTATGAATAGAAAATACCACCAAAAAGTTATAATCCATAAATTCTTAATTATGAAATAATAAGAAATATCAAATCAGAAATAGTGTAAGGAGAAAGAACTGGTAGACCCCAAACCTGATGCAAACTATCAGAAAATATATAAATTTCAAACATGACTGAGGAAGGAGGAAGTCAGTCCAAAGTTTCCCCTTCCATAGCTGGGTTCTTTCCTGCACAGCTACTATACCCCTGAATGGAGACACTGTCTCCAGATCTGGTTAATGGACTAACACTTCATATAACATAATAGTTGTTATGAAAATACCATTCATTTCCAGATTATTTTTTGCATAGTGTTACAACTGCAATGCAAAGGTGCATTAGTGCATGCTTCAAGTTTTAAAAGAAAAAGAGAGTAGCAGTCACACTAAAATTTTTTTCTATTGAAAATAAATAGGCTTTAAGCCAACTAGATAGATATCACAGAATTCCTGTTTCATCTCTTATTTCAGATGGGTATTTCCTTCTGGCTTCAACCAGACCTACCTATCTCCTAAAGAAGCTAGAAGAAACACACACATTTGAGGCTGATGTGCCTTGGTAAAAGAGCCTGTCCATGGAGCATGATGTCATTCAAAAAGCAATGAAGGGTCAACTGTGCTGGGAGCGAGTACTGGGTGGTGAATTCACAACTGTGGTGAGAAGAGATGAATAGACTAAACATCCTAATTTCCACCGTTGGGCCTAGAAGCTATCTGGAATCTAGCCTGTTTGGCAAAGGGGTTCTTATTAATCTAAATCAGCATCTCTTTTCCTACCCATCTTTCCTTCTTGAAATCCTCATCTCTCTTTTTAGTTTTGCTGTCAAGATAATCTTTTGGAAGTTGGAAGTGGGCAGTGAGAAAGTGTCTAAAATTGACATAATCAATACCTTTTGTCCATAAAATAAGGTTATCACTACTAGAGCCAGACATTTAAAAGCCAAGATTATGGTGCTTATTCTCTCACATACAATTCAAAATGATACTAACTTACATATATGCTGACATTAAAATCTCTCCTTTTCAGATTTTTATAAGTGTAAAGTTCTGGATGAGTCAAGGTTCTTTGGGATGGGATGCGAGGTGTCCCAGTCCTACCAGTGCCCTGGGAATGTGCTTGGGAAGCCTGTGGGAAATGCCAAACCTGACAAGAAGTGAGGGACTCATGCTCTTGTACACCTGCCATCACTTCTCTAGCCCCCATGAGGCCTCAACTGTGTTCCCATCGATTACTATAACCATCCTAACTACTCAACCCATCATCCACTCTTCAGCCAGACCACTTTAAAAAAAAAACAAACAAGAAAAGAGCAAACCCTAACATTCTACTGTTTTGTTTTTTTTTTGCCAAGGAAGACTTGTCCTGAGCTAACATATGTACCAGTCTTCCTCTATTTTGTATGTGGGTCGCCGCCACAGCATGGCCACCAACGAGTGGTGTAGGTCCCCGCCCAGGAACTGAACCCAGGCTGCCAAAGCGGAGTGTGCCAAACTTAACCACTAGGCTATGGGGTCAGCCCCTCATTCTACTGTTTTGAAAAGCCTCCACAAAAGAAGTTCAAACTCCTTTTGTTTGGCTCATAATTGCAGTGACAATATTTTCCTAACCACAAATAAGGACATAAGATCTGGCAATTGTGAGAGTACTCATAAAGGCAATAAGAAATATGTGATTTATGGGATGATCTCAGAAAATTTATGATGTACTGGTGCTCTACCTGAGACTCTTCACATCCTTGCAGGTCACTGTCTAAACTCACTTCCAGTCACTCTCCTGAAGTCACCACATGACATGCCCTAGCCTTACCCTGCAGCTCAGCTTCTCAGCCTCTTCATGCTGGCATCCCATGTCTGGGTCCTATCAACTTTTTGTGCTGACCAAACTCCAACTCACCCTCTAAGAGACAACTCAATGTCTCACATCCCCTGGAAACTTTCCCTCATCCAAGCTGACCATTTCAAGTATTCCCAAGTGGCTGGCTAACAGTACTCACTGGCACTGTTTCCTAAATCCTCACAACCCATGAGGTAGGTAAGCTATAATAAGGGAATAATCAGAAAAGAAAACTAAAGAATAGAAAGGTTAAATAACTGGTCCAAGGTCATACAGCTAATAAACAGGAGAGCCAGGAATTGAACTCAGGCAAATCGACTTCAGAGCCCATGATCTTCAACAACTGACCTCACCATCTCCAATATGTACCTTTATTGTAATATTCAGCAAAAATTATAATGAAATGTCTGCCTTTGCTTGAGGGCAGAGGTGTTTTGCACTGATATCTGCATTCACACTGCCTAGCACATAAGAGGTGCTCCATAAATGTCCGTTGAGGGCTTGACGAATTCAGAGGGTTTTACAGAATGGCAATGGGTTGTTTAGAGGTGCTGGAGTAATCAACAGTGAAAGCCTTGCCTAGCTACATGATTGCTTTTACCTAGATATAATTCTCCCATGAGCACATGTCTGAAAAATAGATCTCTACAAGTAATCAAAATAGACCAATAATCAACATATACCAAAGTGCAATTTGGGGTAAAAGGAATGGACAAAAATCAGAAACTACTATACTCCAATAATTATATTATTTTTAGTAAAATTAAAATTAAGGTTATTTGAACATTTACTGGACACTTTTAAATATGTGCTAAAGATTAGACATTCTCCTATTTTGGTAGCCAGCCTCCAAGATAGCCCAAAAATATCCTTGCCTCCTAGTCTTCACACCCTGTGTATTCTCCTCCCACAATGAGCAGAGTTGACTTGTCTAGCCAGTAGGATATCGTGGAAATGACGTGTGACTTGCAGGCTAGGTCATAACAGACAATGCAGCTTCCATCTTGCTCTCTGTGATCACTTGCTCATGTTATACATACATTCAGGCAGCCCTATGGAAAGGTACATGTGGTAAGGAACTGAGACCTCTTGCCAACAACCAGTTCAAATTTGCCAGGCGTGTGAGTGAACCACCTTGGCAGTGGATCTGCCATCCCAGTCAAGTCTTCATACAGACTACTTACAACATGGGGTGACAGCTAGACTGCAACCTTAGGAAAGGTCCTGAGCCAGAGCTACTCACCTAGGACATTCCTAGATTCCTGATCCAAAGAAACTAGGTGAGATAAAAAATGTTTATTGTTTTAAATCTCTAGGTTTGGGGCAACTTGTTATGCAGCAATAAATAACTAATAACATCGTCACCCACATAGCCTTTATTTAAATTAGTTTATAAGAATGCAAATAGAAGTTATTGACATAAGTGAACACAATTTCAGGTTATTGCAAATCCTATACACTGAACACAAGCAAAACAGAATGATTGAGAACAACTCAAGAGCAAAATAAATTCCAATTTCCCAGAGGTGTTGCCTTTTTTCTTTTTCTTTTTTTTTAACAAGTGAAGTAAAGAATGAAGGCCCTTCATTTGCTTGTAGGATGTCTCTTAATGACTGATGATTAACTGTTGGGTATATTTCCTTCCTACAAACTAGGCCTACACTCTTTACTTCCCCTGTGGGTCTCATAAACTGATCTATAAACCATAGGAATTGAGATGCATCCTTTTAGTCTTATGATTTGTTATTAAATGTCACTCAGGAAATCAGAAGAGCAACAAAGGAGGATATGATCAATTATTTTTAAAATAGCCAAGCAATCATTTTTGTTTAGACCAGTTTGAAAAATGCATTTCATAAACATTACTAGACAAGCTATCCAATGATTACTTGGATAGTGTCTCCTCCTCTGGCTAACATTTCAATATCCCACACACCAGAGGGCTGTTCTTCAGAAGATCAACTGCAGAGTTTTGATAAGTATTCATCAAATTATCTAGGAGTCTTTACTGAAGATCTCCTACTCCAATTTGAGTCGGCCCCCACTGTTAAATGCATGTAGATTAAAGGGCAAACATAACCAAGTTAATGGAAGCTGTGTTTCCCTATAGAATACACATCAGACAAACGTGCTATTGGGACATATTAAACCATTACATTAAGCAAGCACTGAGATGGGAACAGCACGATCCTTGGTGTGGCCCAGTGGTTAGGACAGAACACATGGCTGGGGCGAAGTTTTAAGAGAAAACATCAAACTGATGGGAATGTGAGGAGGGAAAAAGACCAGAAGGATAGAGAAGGAAGTAGGCTCCTCCCACACGGGAGACATTGTAAAGCTGTCTTTACTGTCACTCAGAAAGTCCAAGGCTCTGTTGGAGGGACAGTGAGTTTGCAGAAGAATTTAGGCAGGATAGGTATACCCCCGAAAGAGCTGCCTTCTAAGACCAGGAAAAATTCAAGGAAGTTAACTGACTTTTAATTAAAATGAAGTAAACTACAAAAGCAATAAAACTGATGAAGTTGTAAATAGTCCGTCAGCAGATAGTTTCTCTAAACATACTAAAAGGATTCTCTGGAGGCTTCCACACTGTTCTATGTTATCCGTGAGACTCACTCCCCTACTGTGCCATAGAATCCTGCCTCATTTCTTCTTTACAGGCCCAGCACCTGGCACAGCATCGGGCACACTCAATCAGTGTGGATCAGGGGAAGGCCAGGAGCAGGGTCTTGATAAAGCAGGAATGTGACATGCTACTTCCTGAGGTGGCAGTGCAGGCAGTTAGCTGATACACATTTCTCTTTTCCTTCTCCTCCTACAAGGAAGGATTGGTTGGGGGATGGGAGAACTATTTTTTAAATGAAAGAAAAAAATTTTTAATTAAAAAACAAACTTGTGGCTTTAGGTTATATTTCTGTATTAATAAAAATGAAATCTCAAATACTGATTTCAGCCACCACTCCCCAATCACCCTGGAAATTTTTCTAAATACTACAGATTGCTCTGGTTAACCTCTTCTTAGCTTATCAGATTTGATCATCCAGCTTTATTGCTGTCAATTAACCATCTGTTCCATACTGCTACCAGACAACAAGAAAAATCCCAAGATTGCTTTTAAAGACCTGACAATTCTGACTGGAAGGCTGTCTGCACAGATGTTTTAAACTTTCTCCCATTTTTTTCTAGTAGTCTCAGAAAACTAATTTTAAAAAGACCCTACTATAAAGAAGAGTAAGTAGAAATGTGAAGAAGAGATTAATTTTTAAAGTAACACTAATTAATTTCAAGTTACAATGATTTTCATTCTCCATTTAAAACAAGACTTGGTAGGAAATTGTTAACATACATAAAAAAAGGAAAAAAAATATAGAGAGCAAAGAATATTCTACTACTGAAATTGGAAATTACTATAGTATGTTGGCATGTTCAAGTATGCTTTAAACAATAATCTAATTTTCTAAATTGAGCTGTTTAATAATGTACGGTAATCTTGAATAAATGTCCTCATTTCAGTTCAAAGAAAAGCATAAGCAATAAAGCTACCTTAAGTTGAAGAAAAGAATATCTTTATGTTTAAACACTATTTAAGCCAGGCACTCGTGCAGATTATACTTTACCTATTTCTGAAACCTTACCATTTCCTGCGTCAGTGCCTTAAGAAAGGGAAGTCCTTAGATCATTTCTGGAATTACAGTCTACCACAGTTTTTGGTTCTCTTTCCCCTTGCTGAGAGCATATAATATTGACTGTAATGCTGTGTTAATAATGTTCAATTTGGCTCCAGGCTAACCAAAAGAAAGCTAAGAGGCAAGGCTGCATAGTTCATATGATGTATTGTGGATGTTGGTCAGTTCATACCATGTTCCAGTTCATACCAGTTCACTGCCTAGCAATGGCTCTAAAAGTCAAAAATCCACGATACAGGCTATCCTGGTACAGGCAAAATGGCAGAAACACACAAGGGCCAGTATGTAAGAATAAATACGGGCGGAGGAGATAAAGAAGGGAAAATGACTAAAGCAAACAGAAGTGGCAGAAGAGGGCTGGGGGAGCAGTAAGTAACAAAGAACTCTGTCAGGGTTGTCAGAAGCCAATGACCATGGGAAATGACAGGTCAGACTCAAGGGAAATACACGGAAGAAGCCAATAGATGTCTAATCCCTGCACAATTTAGAGAGGAACTGTGTTAAGAGGGGTGGCTAGCAGAGGTGCTCACAGAAGAGGCAAGCTGTCCTGGCATGATGTGGAAGCTGGCAGCAGCCTGCACATCACAGGCCCCAAAGGGCACATGGAACCCAAGAGTCTCGATGGCCCAGCAGACCCAAGAAATGTGAGATCATTCACATTGTATGACATCAAGCTCCACAGAAAACTGGCCTTGTTCTCTACATGTTCTGGAGGGAGTACAGACAACAGCAAGCACCCTAATCTCAGCTCTGCTGTGAAGTGGATTTGGGACAGTCATAATCCCCTTGAGCCTCAATTTCTCATCTCCAGAGCAAGCTCTTGGGAATAAGTACAATTGGCGCATCTTTTAATAACGGACATTGGCAACAACTCTAAGGCCCTGGGAGATGCAGGGTCCTGGGAGAGGGTGACCTGATGAACACACATCATCAAGGCCACTCCTACCTTCCGGGTCGGGGAGAATCCAACTTGGGATGGATGCTGGGGACCCAGACTGGGTATAACTATCTCACGCCTTTAAGACCGAGGGCAGGCTCTGCTACAGGGTCACAGAGACCAGGAGAATTGCTTGTTACAAGCCAGAGTTAGGAAAAAAATTTCTCTGCACACTTCATTTTATAGCACTTTCTATGTGCCAAGCCACTGTTCTAAGTACTTTACGCATATTAATTCGTTTACTTCTCATAGCAATCTCATAAAATCCCACGAAACAGGGATTTTCCTCATTTTCTGATGAGGCAAGAGGCACGAGGTGGTTAAATAGTGGTTAAATAACTTATGTCTCAGGTCATCCAGCTAGCAAATGGCAGAATCTGTATATGGACCCAGCCCTGTCTATTGCAGTCCGTGCTCCTAAGCACCTCGCAACAGTGCTGCGAGCCAGGACTCCACAGCTTGTTCTCCTGACAGGAAGGCCTTCTCTCTCTCAAATACTGATTTTAGCCACCCCTCCCTAAATTTCACCTCTGTAAGATGGGGATAAGACCACTTCCTTCCAATAGAACAAACTATTTTTATATGAAAACGCCTAACAAACATATAATATGCTCTACATCATATGCCATCAGAGAAATGCAAATTAAAACAATAATGATACGCCACTACACACCTTTTAGAATGGCCCAAATCCGGAATACTGACAACACCAAACACCGGTGAGACTGTGGGGCGACAGGAACTCTCATTCATTGCTGGTGAGAATGCAAAATGATACACTGCTTTGGAAGACAGTTTGGGAGTTTCTTACAAAGCTAAACATACTCTATCCATAGCATCCAGCAATCACACTCCTTGGTATTTACCCAAAGGAGCTGAAAACTTATCTCCACACAAAAACCTGCACATGTATGTTTATAGAAGCATTATTCATAATCGCCCAAACTTGAAAGCAACCAAGATGTCACATCCTTCAGCAGGTGAATGGATAAACTGTGGTACATATAGACAATACAATATTATTCAGCACTAAAAAGAAATGAGCTATCAAGCTATGAAAAGACATGGAAGAAACATAAATGTATATTACTAAGTTAAAGAGCCAATCTGGAAAGGCTACACACTGTATGATTCCAACTGTATGACATTCAGGAAAAGGCAAAACTACAGAGACAGTAAAAAGATTAGTGATTGCCATGGGTTAGGAGAGAGGGAGGGATGAATAGGCAGAGCACAGAGGATTTTTAGGGCAGTGCAACTATTCTGTATGGTACTATAATGGTGGATACATACTATTATACATTTTTCCAAACACATAGAATGTATAGCACCAAAAGTGAACCATACACAATGGACTTCGGGTGATAATGATGTGTCAGTGTAGGTTCATCAATTGTAACAAATGTACCACTCCAGTGGGGGATGTTGACAGTTGGGGAGGCTATGTATGGGTGGGGACAGGAGTATATGGGAAATCTCTGTATAACTTCCTCTTAATTTTGCTGAGAACCAAAAACTCCTCTAAAAAAATAAAGTCTTAAAAACATGCCTAACAACAGCTGGCACGTCCTTAATAATTGCTAATTTACTCCTTCACCTCAGGTAATCATTACCTAGACAAAGGCCACTATCTGCCCAGGCCTCCATGTTTACACCCAGCTGAGGCCCTGGTCAGACAAACTGGCTCCCTGCACAGCCAAATACAGAGAAACCATAGGACTGAGTCTGCCTTTCCTCTAAAAGGCACCAAACTAAGTTACCTGGGTATGTTTCCCTTTGTTGGACACAACCTGAATCTAGAGACGACTTCATGGGCTAGGGACAGCAGACGGCTTGTCTGAACCCAGCAATGCAAGATCTCTGAGCTGTTACTCGGTATATTACAACATGCCACAGGTCCTACAGTTACAGCATTTGACAGAAAAAAACAAAACCTTTAGTAAACTACAGAACAATTACGGGAATTTTTTTAGAACTTTCTGCATGGTGCAGTAAAAGTGCATTACCCTGAGAGTCAACAGACCGGAGTTCACTTCCCACTCCCAACAGCCAACAGACCTGAGGAAATCAAAACTCCCCCACACTCAGAAGCCACATGATCTGCATCTGAAAAATGAAAGGCTCAAGGCCAGGTTTACATCACCACCCTGGATGTTTTCCTCCAGACACATTCCAGTTTGCTAATGTCCATAAAATCTGGCACCCAAAACTAAAATAACTTTCTAAAAATGGTCTGATCAACATAAAAGACTGATTACCAGTGTTGATTCTGCATTGGCTTTTTTTTCTTTTTTGGGATGGGGGGGGGGAAGACCAGCCCTGAGCTAACATCCGTTGCTAATCCTCCTCGTTTTGCTGAGGAAGACTGGCCCTGGGCTAACATCCGTGCCCATCTTCCTCCACTTTATATGGGACACCGCCACGGTGTGGCTGACAAGCAGTGCGTCGGCGGGCGCCTGGGATCCGAACTGGCGAACCCCGGGCTGCCAAGCGCAGACGAAACTGCTACGCCACCGGGCAGCCCCTGCATTGGCTTTTTTATGAAATTATTTTCATTAAATGTTGACTAGATATAAAATATAAAGAATTACAAGGGAGCAAACATTTGTGTACCCACAACCAATGTTAAGAAGAAAAAGTAAATTACTAATACCTCAGAAGCTCTTTTGGACTCTCCCTAACCCACTTCCTTATCCCCCATTTAGAGGTAATAACTCTTCTAAATTCTATGTGTACTTTTGCCTTTTAAAAAATAATCACGTTTGTGTCCCTAAACAATATACCATTTAGTTTGCCCAAATTTCTGAACTTCATAAAAATGGAATCATACTACATTTAATCTTTTGTAACTTGCTTTTTCTATTCAATATTATGTTGATGAATGGACTGGTGATCCATTCATCTTCAAAGCTGGAGAAAGGGCTGGCATTCATAGGTGTGAGCTGAGGCTGGCTGTTTCCAGGCAGCATCCACGCTGGCAGGGTGGTGCCCATGCTGTACTGGTTGTTCATAATTTTCAGTATCATTCCAGTCCTACAGTAATCCACTTTATGTATAAACCACACCATAGTTATGTTTTCTACAATCGATGTTGTTTTCTTCCAGGTTTTTGGGGACGGGCCAAATGAAATGCTCTGAAAACTGGTGGACATACGCTGAGTTGCAGGGTATTCATATTTTCAACTTTATTAAAATTAGTTTTCTTTAAAACTGTGGTCATGACCCACCATGGTTCACAAAATTTCCTAGGTTGGATCCAACTTTTTTTTAAATGAAAAAGAGTAAATTAGAAAGGAAAAAAAGCAGAGAACATTACACTTAGGAGGATAGAATCAGTTTCTTGGAAATTTGACTTAAATTATAGACATGTATCACATGTATACACACATGTCAGTAAATGAATTTATTACTGTGGGTCACAGTCAAAAAGCTCAGAATGGTCTTCCAGCTGATTAACTCTCTTTGCCTACGTCTAATTTACCATTAAGCCTGTTTGCTGATTTTTCAATTCCAGTTACATATTTAATTTCTCAAAGCTCTTTTTAGTTTTTTTCAGACCTCCTTTGTCATTTTTATATTCACTTGGTATTTGCCCACATTTTAACCTTCTCAGTTTTTTAAAACAAAGTTATCTTACATTGTCTGTCTGACAACTATATCTGAGATCGTTACATGTCTAATTCTGTTATCTACTATTTTGGCTGGTTCAATCCATGATGCTTTGTTTACTTGTCTGTTTTATAATTTTGACTGTGAGTTAAATTGGAATAATCTTGGAATATTTTTTGAACTCTTTGAGGCCTGGGTTGAAGAAAGATTCCTCCAGAAAGAATGTGTACCTGCTTCTGTCTTGTGCTACTACGCTGGAACCACTTTACAACTACATATGCCTTTTTTTGGACCATTCAGGTAGGTTTACATTAGGACTAAAAACCTGCATGAATGCTGGTTATGAAACCTCCTTCCTTGCCACAAGCCTGGTGTTCCAGTTTTTTCCTTTTGGGCCCTCCTGGGTGGCAGGTAAACAAACCTGTGTTTGTGCTTGGTAACAGTTATTGGTTATGAAATATTAGATAGGCAGTTTTCCTTGGAGTTGCTGGGGATTGGGAGGTGGTCAAGGGAAAAGCTGCATTTCTACAGCTACACTACATTACGCAAGTAGCCTTTGGGGGCCCCGATTTATGTGAAGACATCATCTATTAAACTTTTTGCCCTAACGCAGGCTCTGGGCTTTGTCTCTTGTCTCCAGAGCAACAAGAGACCGAGAAAATCACAGCTCACATTTGCTGGATCCAGCAAGTGTTCTCATACAAGGTGTTCCACTCACCTCTCTGAGTTCTCTTTCACTTTCAGGCCAATGTTTTCTTCTTGCTGTTTAAAGGCACATTTTATATAATTTATCCAGCATTGTTATTTTTTAGTTTGTGGTGGAAGAGTAGTTTCGAGTATGTGGTCTCACAAACCACCAGAAATGAAAGCTTGTGTTAACTTTTTAAACAGCCATTATTTCCTGTTAGTTTACACTGAGCTGATGTTCACCTAAAACCATTAGGTCTTTTTCATATGAACTATGTTGAGATAAGTTTCCTCATTCCTGTACTTGCATAACTGCTATTATTTTGAATCTAAATCATATTCCAACCCATTAAATTTAGTCTTTTTATGTTTCAGCCATTGTTTTAAGCCATTAAAATCACTCTGAATTCTCAATTTGTCATTTTTAGATTTTATCTACATCTTCAAACTTTTTCATTCACAAACTTGATTAACATGCCTTCTATATATTTATTCCAAGTTGAAAAAGATGTGGAACATCATATCATTCAGCATATAATTATAAAACAATTTCTGAAAAAAATGGATACATCTGGAAAGTAGCAGCCAGTATGCTCAATTTCATACGATAAAAGATGTTTACGTAGAAATGGGTTTTTTTTAAATCAATATTTCATTACCTTTACCTAAGTGTCACTTAAGGATGATTATAAAGAATTTTTAGTATGGATTATTGAAATGGAGATTGCTACGCCTCCTTCATACAGCACAAATTAAATTTGATACAGATTTACATAGGTTCAAGTTAAAAAGGAGGATGGCTTTGAAAACTATGACATAGATATAATCAATCATGTTTTAAATGGTGCTGACAAGTAAAACCCTGACAGCTACAGCAAAGATCCTTTAGGGAAGGCTGAGAGATTCACTCTGAGGTGAAGACTGATCTAGCCTTTGCTTCAGTGATTAATCTTACAAGAAGCAGCAAGGTCATTCAGCATACCTGCCTCTCCATCTCTATGAGAAAAGGACCAGCAACTAAAAAACATATTCACATTCTATAGGATGACCACACAATTTATCATCCAGGACAAAAGGTCCTATTATTATGCCAGAACAGGAGTGAACCAGGACTGATCCAGTAAACCGGTATATATGTCACCTTAACAGTATACCTCTTTCTTCTTTTATTAAAGCAACTGCCTTAGTACCTCCTTATACTGCCCATAAAAAGTACCCATCCACTGCCTATTTTCTACTAGACAAAATCTAAATTTATAGGATAATATTGCTAATAATATTCTTCAACCCTCCCCCTGCCCCCAGATATTATGCTTAACATACTCTTTGTTAAAGCAGGTAGTTTGAGATCCTTCATTCTTAAAATGAAAGTTTTAAAAGAATTTATCTGAAAAATTCACTGAATTGAAATATCTCATTCCATGAACGTTTTTTCAAATTATCTTGAATTTAAATTATTCTTGCAATGAGACTATCTCCACATCTACATTCCCTGTGATGCAAAAATTAAAATTCCCTGCCCTTGGTGTAAGCTTGGCCTGCTTAGTAGCTGGCTGAGGCTACTTGGGTAACCAAGAAGTCCTCTCTTACAAGCCTAAGAACTTAGTACCACCCACCCCCCCTACTCCCACCAGCTAACAGGAAGACAATGATACAATTTAAAGTACAAATCCAACTTCCATTAAGTGTTTTGTTTGGCCAACCTAGTGTTTTTGATGTTTAAAAGGATGGAAATCACCCAAAAAATCCAAATACATGGCTTCTCTGAAAAAACCTGAAGATTTGCCAAACAGTGGTCCACCCACATTTCCTAAGGGCAGTAATCAGCTGGAGCTGAATGGGGACCACCCCTTTTAGGTAATTCGTATACCCTCTAATTTGCCACAGTCCTAACCACTCATCCTTTACACCCAACCCACTTCATCCCTTATTGCCATCTGCCTGACTGCTGTAATGAGTTTGCAAACCCTGCCATAAAGCATTTGTAAACACCCCCCCCCCCCATACACAGAAGGCTAACACAGCCAAGACAAGGGCATTGTATACCCAGAACCTCAGGGGTTCTAGAACAAGACCCTCCACCACCACACCAGGTCAGCGTGCTGGCTGACTAACCTGTTCAATCTCTCATTCTTTTGCTCATTTGCACTCTCTGGCTCACCTCTGCTTTTTCTCCAAATGTTGGCCCCATTTTCTCAAACCAGCTTTTCCCAATTGGTGCTGAGTTAACGTCCTATAGTTTTAAAAATCTCTACAAATCTATTTTCTCATTCCTAAAATAAGTAAATTTACCTTGTAGAGTTGTGAAGATTAAATGAAAATGTGGGTAAAGGACCTAGCACAGTCCTGCACATATGATATCTACTTAGTTCATGGTTCTTACTATTATTTAGGTCAACAAACCCCAAAATAAAACTAACAGTGAGCCAGTGTAATAAAAACAACTTTGTTCTATGAAACTTATTTTGAGTTTAAAAAATGTTATAAACTGGCTTGCTTTTAAAGAATAGGTAACAAAACTATTACATAAATAAATAATAAATTCAGCTCCATCATATATCCACTTAATGGAGAGAGGGCACCTGTAGCATAGAACAAGAGCCACTCAGAAGGGGTCTGCAAGATTTTCAGAACTTCTTTGCTGATTTCCCTGTTCTCATCATTTAGGCAACAATTTCATTTCTTATAAGGTGCTTTTAATGAAGGCACAGAAATGATTATGGAAGAAGGGTCTTTCCCACTCCACACAGAAAGCATAATAGTTACTGCATTTATTTTTTAATTAAATACTTTTTTGAAAGCAAAAATACTGTCCATTTTGTTGTGTATATGTGTGTGTGTTTTCTTAAAATAGAATAAGTGAGGAAAGCCCTTGGTTTTCCTTCTCTAAAATGAATGCTACATATAACTACATTATGAGTACTAAAGCATAATGACTCACCTAACCCAAACAAATAACAACAACAACACATTCACATTTATGGGTTAAATACCTTGTTAGGACAAACCCCCTGGGGACTTTTAAAGACATGATATCTTTGCTTAAATTGGTTTTTAACCATGAGGGACAGGCACTTAGAGAATCTGATGAAAACAGAGAGAAGTAGAAGGATGAAATCCAGCTTCTCATACCTACATTTTTTTTAAACCACCACTCTGAATTTTGCCACTGTGAACCTCAGTTTAAGGGTCACTTTCTCCAAGAAACCTTTCCTGATTCCTCCCTCTCTTCCACCCCCAGCAATTAAAAACTGGCCACTGCCTTCCTGCATTCTGACTCTACCTGCTACACACCTCCACCACAGCAACAGAAACACTGCATGTGTGGTTGATCCATTTCCCCTACTAGCCTTTCCTCAGGGGTAGGGAATGTCTCTGTGTCCCCAACACCCAACACACAACACAGTGAAAAGAACACAAAAGTACCCAACCTCTCTCCTCTGCAGTGAAGCTTCAGCATGGAATGGCAGTTAAGATCAACAGTGGTGGAGCCGCCCTTGGGTTAGAATCCTAGCTCTGCCCCACTTTACCTACCCATGTGAGTTTGGGCAAATTATTCTGTGCGTCAGTTTTTGCATAGGTAAAAAGAGGATAAGTAAGTACAGACTATGAGGCGGTTGTGAGATTTAAATGAGTTAACACATGTAAAGTGTTTAGGACCTGGCACATTATAAGCATTCAGATACGATTACAAATAAAATTACATTATTTAAAAATTGGCCTACATTTCCTCACATTTCTCAACTCAGTGCTTACCTCACTCTTCTTGAGAAGATTGTCAATGATCTCCTCACTGCCAAATGTTGAGTCCTTGTCCTACTTGACTTCCATTCCAGCTTCAGCTCCAATACTGCCGGCCATCTCTCTGTTCTTGAGGCCTTTCCCCTTTGCTTCAGGGAGGGCACTGCTCTCGTGTTTCCTCTTCAGCTTCTCTTCCTGCCTGGGCCAGTTGCTAGAGTGCCCACTGTCTGACTCTTCTGTACTTGCTTCCAGGACAAGCTTATCTATTACCTGGTCTTCAACTACTACTATGGGAAAGCAGGGTGGAAAATTCAATATACTTTTATCTTTGGGGATAGCTATAGACAATAGCTGCAAACAGGTTAAATTTAAATTAAAATTTAGAAAAAAATATATATATACACACGCCACATTTATTCCATAGATAATATATTTCAATCTATCCAAAAAAATCACCTATATTAACTTTAACTACCAAACTGCATCTATCACATGGTTGAGTGTGTAAATATCTGCACATAGCATTCCCCAGGCTGTAGGTTGTTTAAATGTATGTTTGAATGAGTGTCAAAACCTTAGCTTCAACTCAGTAATAGAAATTTTTAAATCTCTCACCCTCACTTCTTAGAAAACTACATCTGAGATTTCCATAGTCGTTGGGCTGTATGAAGTTGATATATATGCAAACAGGCACTAAACAGATACAATACACACAGGCTCTATGCATGGTGCATTCGTATGGGCAAAAATAACATCACCACAACCCCACTCTCCACATTCTGTTATGACTATTCTAGAACCAAATTACTCTGCCTGCTAACAAGCACAGTTCTCAATTTTATTAAGTGGAATACTTAAATAATAATGCAACCTTCCTAGATATATCAACAGCTTAGATGTGTTTCAATATCTGTAATTTGCTTTTTGAGCCATTTCAGCATAAACAGCCTGTGATATTCTGTGACATTATTTAGGTTAGGCAATAACTCCAATTGTACTAGGAGTGCACTGTTCACGGTGGATCTGGTGGGCTGCAATCAGGAAGCCCATACTTCAGAGGTGGTTACAACAGACAAACGATTTGGAGACACTTTGCTTATTACCTACTGGATGGATTTTCTTTGGTGCAATCAACAGCTTGCTAATTGGCATGATGAATGTTAAGACATAGGAACACATTGGTGAAATTAAAGGATTCAAGTATGTGGGCTTGCTAAAATGTTTTAGATACACTTCCACCCTTGAAAGAAGAGAGTACAAAGAATCTGAAGCCTAACCCCTCATGGCAACTAAAAGACCAAGAATCTTTCCTCTACCATGCTATTGTCTGCTTTGAGTAAATGTTCCTTGAAAGGTGTATCAGAACACCTGAAAACACAAATATCGGAGCCTTCGCCAAGCTTATAAACCAAACTGTACCAATTGTTTTGTGCTATTTGCCAGTGAATGTTTATCTGAAAATTATCTCTATGTGTAGTAGTTTAGTTGAAACTTGTCTTCACTATAACCTGGTAGTGAGGTTGTGAGACAGCCGGCAACCCTCACCTGCTTCTAGCTTCTTATAGATGCCATTATCTACCACTCGGCCCAAAAGACACCTAGGAGTTGGGCAAGACCAAATCGACTGTGGAAGAATGGTCTCGTTACCTGTTATATTACACAATGCATGGTCTTCTATGACTTAACTTTGCATGGAGAATGTGAGGGATGTTTTTAGCCTTCCATCTGCACAGGTTTGCTGTGACAACCAAATGATTTAAAGGATGTGAAAATGATCTAAAAACTATAAGGCACCATAATCATGTGCAATATTATTACAACCTTTTTGACTATACTTTGAAATTGAAGAATGGTGGCCCTGTTGTGGTCCTGCCTCTTTTCTGGATGTTAGTTTTAACTATGTGCCTGTTTTTAAGGCTTTTGTTCTGTTGTTTCTGAAGGCCCTCCCCACCAAACACACACACACTCACACACAGGTTTCTGTCTAAAAATCTAAAACATTCTAGACTGGAAACGAGATAAGCAATACTTGTTATTTATTAACAAAATTAATATTATTAATATAATTATATGTAGTACACATAAAACACAGGAATGAGGGAGCATGGAGGTTTTGTGACCGCCACCGCAGATGCTTTTATTATACAAGTGAGGTCGGCCAGTCTGACCTCCAGATGTATAAGGGTTTTACATTTAAGCCTAGTCCCAGTCATGTAGGAGCTTAAAAATAACTTGATTTAACCTTAGAATTGAACAAAGTATTCCAGATTGGCTCTCTCTATCAGAAGTTCAGAAGCCTCTGCATAGTCACCTAGAGTTTATTGTATGTTTTTTTGGACAGAAAGAAGAGTTCCATCTTCGTTTCCTGAAACTTATTGTCATTAATATAATGCCATCAAATTAAATTCACTCAGTGCCGATAAGCAAATAGTTACTTCTGTCTATTTCTCTTCTGTGCCTTAGTTACCAGACTTTGGGGAACACCTCCATCTCCCACAGTCCCTCAGACACAGAAGGGCCAGCCCAAGGAGTTTAGGCCTGATGCTACTGGTAACAGGCAGCCACTGAGGAATTTGAACAGAGGAGTGTCACAAGTCCTAGTCCCACATCCTACCATTAACTATGTGACCTTCCTCTTCTATTCTTCTGCGACTCTCTTCTGAAAGAGAATATGGTTCAATGACTTCCCAAGGTCCAACATCTCTAACACCACCATGTCTCTACAGGAATTCTAAAGGTTAGCATTTGATGTCAGTGGTCCTTAATTATAAAAACTAGTATCTTTGCCTATACTATGGCTGCCCTACAACCTAGCTGTTTTCAATCATGACTTTTAAAAGGCCAACTCTGTTGCTCTTAGCAAAATCAAAGAGTATATTTGTAAAGCAAGATTCTCAATTTCTTTTGTTTTACAAATATTTTAAATTGTGCACTTAACTGGGCAAGTCATATTGCTTAAAAATGATTCACAAAATTAGTACACACTTTGTTAGCTTGCTGAATATCTGAAAGATGGAAAACAATTTTCCTGCTAAATATATAAAGTCAAGAATAAAAACTCCAATGATTTAGGTGGATTATTCCCAGAAAAAAAATCAAAATGATCAGTTGAATAAAAGAGGCTTACTAAGAAGTTAGGCTGTTCCTTAAATAGAGGTAAAATACATAATAAGATGGTTATGGGCAAACTCCCAGATAAGCCAGTTAGTTTCTATGTAATGATTATAGCCATTTCATAACCTCAGCCACTTCAAAATACTTAAGTAACACCTAACAGGGATGAATCCATGCAAACATCTCCCCAGTGCCATAACAACACAGCTGGCATGCATTTATTGGTAGTCGGAATCACTCAAGTGGAAGGCCATGGCATAATACTTAATTGGAAGAAATCCTGGACCAAAGAGGGTCATAAAGTCAAAGTTGCTGTGTCTAATCTCACCTCGAACTCTCACTGCTGAATGATCTTGGGCTATTCATGTAGACTTTGTGAGTTGATTTCCCTAACTATAAATGGTCTGATCTGATTATTTTCAATAACCGTTAAGAATCAAAATATATAATGGACACAAAAGTGGTTGAAAAACTGAACAGTGTGCTGCAAAAATCTAAGGTAAGGAGGACCAACACACTGAGGCATTAAACTGTTGACTAGGGAAGCAGTCTAAGATTCTAGACCCAACTCAACTTTCTTGGTCACCTGTGCAAAATCAGGTGAGACCCTATCATATGGTGTCAGGACCAGATGCATTACACTGGGCTTGCTCTGAACACAGCAAGTGGAAGAGAGACTTGAGACAGCAGGGACCTGGGCTGGAGAGGATGACCAGTAGAAGACTTGTTCATAAAAGCTTACTGCCTTGGAATACAGTCCAAATTCCTCAGTGCAGCACATAAGACCCTTGTCACCTGGCCCCAGCCACATTTTCAGCTCCATTTCTCTCTACTCCCAGCAATACAACCCAGACTGAGTGACTCTAGACACTGTGATACCTCCCAACAGTACGCTGCACATCCATTCTCCTGGGCTAGCCTCCACCATGGTCCTCTGGCTGTGGTGGCTTCTTTCCAGCCGCCCAATCACCTTGCCCCACCTTTATACCACTGTCCACCAGTCATATTTGTTTTGGTCCTTCAGTCCTTGATTAGAGTGCACTGTCTTCCAAATAGATTTCTCTGCTTCCCACAGTTGTAAGTAACAAGTCCATCCTCTTTCCTTTTGCTATTATCTTTATTTCCATCACAGGTCTTTTGAAAGTTCAAGTTTCACTTTGCTAACTAGATTGTAAGCTTCTTGAAAGGCAGGGGTCACTTCCTATCTTTGTAATACCAACCACCGCAAGTATAATTCCTTCGACATAGCACGTGCTTCATAAACATTTGTGACTATAAACAAGGCAATCTTAATACACTGTACTGGAAGACGCTGAGCAGTACTCTCAGCCCTAGTGAATTCTAAAGCAATCTCAACATTTCCTAATGTAGAAATCTGAAAAAACAGAAATCTTAAATAAGGACAGAGATAGAAAAACTGTGTTGCTCATAACCAATCTTGCTATCAACAAAAAGCTAGTCGAACTTTAGGACAATGTGATATCCTTTCTCCCAGGAGGGAAAAAAATTATTCCTAATCTCCGCTCCTGCCACTCCCCAACCCCACAGCACACATCCAAGTTGAGTGATATCAGACTATTTGTAGTTCTCCAACAGACCCGTGTTCTCCCTTACATACTGTGCCTCTGCGCCTGTTGTGCTATCTCTATGGGGTATCCTCCCAGAAAATGCCTTTTCATCCTCTAGTCTTAGCTCAAGAGTGAATTTTCCTCTTAAACCTTCCCTGATTTCCTCAGGCAGACGTAAGAGCTTCTTTTCAGAGGCACTCACTTTCTAACCCCACCCCAGGAACCCATATCTCCATTTTATCCATTCTCACATTCCAAAAATTATTTCTTTAAATGCCCGGCCTAGATACAGAGTATCTGGAAGATAAGACTGGTTCTTTTTGGTTTTGCATATCCAGCCCACAGGCACTCACCAGATACTGTCTGAATGGATCAATGAGGAGTAAAGGCGCCACCCAATCTGCCAACATCATTTATCTACAAGTAGATAATGTCCCCATCCCTGTATTGGGTTCAGGATCTACCAAGTGCCCACCCATCACCATACTGTTTGGAAGAGGTAGACAAGCTCAGAGTGCATCCTCAGCAGTTTCCTATGTCTGAGTATTATTCCCACAGAAACAATACCATCCATGAAGAGGGTTCCAGGCTCAAGCCCTATTCTATTTGAAGGATCTAAAATAGTTAAAACTGCTAGTAATTTTAAGACTCTCAGGGCTAGAAAACATAATGTTAGTAAAAGATCCCTGTTTTGTAGACTTTCGTGGGCTAGCCTCCCTTTCAGTGTCAATACCCTTGGAAAAAGATATCCTAAGTTCCAAATCACTGTGGACTTCTACAACACTCACACTTTAAATTGGAGGCTTCCTTTAAACAGAGTGCTCTCTTCATAGATTACCCATGGCGTTTCCCATTTATGTTTATGCTCCAGCCTCAGCTGGGCCCTCAAAACTGCTGCACTCTCCCTGGACCCCCAGCTCACCAAGCACTTAGAGGCTGCCTGTCCCAAAGCTCCTCTGCTTTGCTCAAACCCCACCTCAAAGCCATGTTCTTTCACTTTCAAATAACCCTCACCCCTCACTTCATGGAGAAAATAATTAATGGCAACTGGACATGAGTTCCCTCCCTGAGCATCCATCCTGATGCCAATTTTTAAATGAAGGACCTCAGCATCTGGCAGACGGTCTCACAGACTCATTATCTCAAGTTAATCCTCTTGACCAGTTTATAAGGAAGATACCATCACACCCATTGACCAATAGATGAGCAAAGTGAGGATCAAAGGGATTAAAGGATGTGTCCACAGTTCCATGACTACTAAAGGACAAAACAGATAAGACTCTGGTTCTCTTGACACTTAGTTCACATTGCACTGCACATCTATTTCAGGACAGCCCCAACTTATTTTCTCAATTCTCCTTCACACGCGTTCCATGGTCTAGCCGAACTGGCCAACTAAATCTACCCAAGCATGTTACAAATCAACTTGCCTTTCCCTCTTAAAAAAAAAAAAATGCTATCTTTTTCTGATTACAAAATACATGCACATTATAAAAAATTTGGAAAACATAAAAAGATGAAAGAGTAAGATTAAAAGTCACCCATAATAAATAATAAGAATGAGCAATCTACAACTATAGACAATATGGATGAATCATACAATGTCGAGTGTGAGAAATCAGACACAAAAGAGTACATGTTGTATGACTCCATTTATATAAAGAACAAAAAAGAATCAAAACTATGGAATGCCATTAGAAGTTAGCATGAGGGGGTCTGTGGGAATGCTGATAATGTTCTATTTCTTAATCTGGGCACTTGTTGCATGGGTATGTTCAGTGTGTGAAAATTCAATGAAGTGTATATTTATGACATGTATGTGTGTATTTATGTACACACATATACATACGTACACACATGTGTACATAAATACACACACATATATAATATACTTGAAGTCAGATGCAACATTTATATTTTGGTGTGTTGTCCTCCTGGTGATTTTTTCCTTTTGGTATGCCTATTTTAAAAAAATTTTTTTAAAATTATGATCACACCGTATATATAAGTTTATATTCTGACATTACACCTAACAAAAAAGCATACACATTTACCCAAATTACTGTAAATTACTCATAAATATCTTTAATGGCTGTATCACAGTCTGTCTGGTACCTGTATCATAATTTACTTAACCAGTGTCCTGCTATGAACCATTCAGATGTGTCCAATGTTTATTATTATAAATACTGCTGTAGTCAATCTTTACCCTTTAAGTCATTTAGCTACTATCTCCTCATATTCTACTTTATGTATTTATAATATTATATATTGTAGCATAGTCTGCCATATGTAATTATTTATGTACTTATCGCATTCTCATTGCTCAGTAATAAGCTTCGCAAAACCACAGACCACATCACCCCTCCTTGCATCCTCCACAGAACCTTACTCCTGAATGCAGTTTAGGTACTTACTGTTTGTTGAAGTGTTTTCAGAAGCCAAGTAAAGCCTCTATCCCTACCAACCTAGATTTCAGTATCACCTCAGTTGCCCATGTAATATGTTTTAGTCAGCTATATTCCAAACTCTTTGTTTAGTCTGCACAGCTAAATGCTTAGAGGTAGTTCAGTGAGATTCCCCTTAAGGGTTTACATTCTAGCCAGCATAGTGAATTCATTCAACAACTAGCAGGGCCAAGCCCCAAGGATCCAATGAGAACCAGACAAGTTCCTGCCATCAAAGAGCTTACAGTTGATGGATAATTAAACATGGATTCTGCTTTCAAGGAGACCCACAGTCTAGCAGGAAAGGCAACATGAAACAAACGCTGGCTCCACCACTCCTGAGCTTTCAAATCACAACTGCTCAGATGGGAACAAATACCAGCCCCAGAGCCAAACTCTGAAAACTCTGCCTGGGTGGCCGCCTTCATGTCTGTGAGTCTGTGGATGAATGTTTGCTATATTTAAAATACGTTTTAAAATATATTACAAACATTATTAACCCCATCGTATCTGACAATGCAAAAGTATGATACATGTTTAAAGTGCTAATAAAAAAGAGACACAATTGTGACAGAAACAAAAGGAGAGCCAACAAAAATAACTGAGAGTGATGAAAAATATTTTTCTTTTCTTTTTTTTTCCTTTTGCATTTGGAATGAAGATTGGGAAGAACCCTGAAGAGCAAAGGATGAATGGGGCTAAGGATGAAAAAGGCTAAGCTATAGCTATTATAACCTAGCAGTAATAATCAGCCAGAACAGAGAAGAGAGATCTTCAGAAGTTTTTCCATTTTGAGTGGACAACAGGATGATCAGCGCCAAAGGTGGAAACGGCCCAATGTAGAACAGATAGGCTGAGTCCACCCAGGCTCCTACAATTCAAGAGGTGAGGGGTGAACTTGGACACCAAGGGTTACTAAGGGGCTTCCCAGGGCTCTAAAGAGAACATGAAGGAGCCACCTGCCTCAAGAGATTTTTAATGTAGACAAAGCTGTTCCACTTTAGAAAAGGATGCCCCGTGGAACATCCAGCAGCAAGGGCATAACTGGTTATAAAGCTTCAAAGAATCAACTTACACTCCTTGAACTGCATCAGGGGACTAAAAGCTTAAAGTCCTCAGTCACTTTGAACGTGTGAACAAATGAGCTTAAGAAGAGCCTCTCAGAAGCTCACCTGTTTGAAGTAGAGAGCTCCTGAAATTACAATGCAAAGGTAGAAGAGAAATACACATGCATATGGTACTGAAAGAAGGCAAGATGGACTCCTGAGGGAGTGAGCACCTCCTTCAGGAAGAGAGGACAGCCAGGCTGGGGGTTAGAGCTAGAGAATTATTTTGGTGGGTACGGGAGAGATTGAACCATTTTTTCATGTGATCAAATAGCATGTTCAGATGTTTCAGCATCAACACATGAAATAGCTCATTAATTTAGTCCTGCTAGAGCCTGGTACGTGAGGACCAATGAAGGGGGAGAGTTGGTGGGCAGCCAATCAGAAGGCAGGACAGCCACCTTGCTAGCCCAGGGCAGGGGACTAGCACCAGATTTCAGAGGTCCTGTGTGCTATAACAGAGTCTGATCTCAATCCTGCAGGCAATGACAGAGTTGAGCTTTAAGCAAGTTAGTGACACTGTGAGATTTGTGTTTCCAAGAGCTCATTTGGTGACATGTGGAAGATGCGTCTCAGGCAGGGAGACCAGTGAAGTGGCAACAGTCTCAATGAGAGACGCTCAATTAGATCAGTGAACGATGGGGAAACGGAAAAAAATGTCCTCAGCTGTCCAGGAGGTAAAATCAGAAGGATTACATGAGTTAGTCAAGATGAGGTCGCACAGGAAAGGAAAAATTAGGGATAAGGTAGATGATGGTGATGCAAACCAAGACAGGAAATAAAGGAAGAAGTTAGGAGATATGCTGATCCTGAGGAACTACTGCATGGTTCAGTAGAGAGGAGTCTGGAAGTTAGAGTACAGAGCACTGTAGGAACAGACTTGGAAGTCCATCACCACACACCATATATTGGAGTAAAAACAATGAATGTGGGTAAGACTACTCATAATAGAAATTCTTCTATTCTTAGGATATGGACCCTTCTGCAAACTTGATGAAAATTCTTACCCACCCAAAAAATGTATATAAACAAACATTTTGGAAAAAAATACCAGCCAGCTTACAGGTCCCCTGCTGCTCACACAGGACCACAGGTTAAGAAATCCTAGGTCTGGGGGTGGGAAGGGGAGGTGGTAAGAAGGTCTAAGGCAGCATTTCTCAATCAGGATGCTACTGGCAAATTGCAAGGGACAAGTCTTTGCCACGCAGGATGCTGAGCACCCCTGGCCCAGGCCCTGCCCACTGAACACTAGAAACACCCACGAACTAGTCTCTGTGACAACCAAAATTTGCCCCCGCATATTTCCAAACACTATCACCCTATTTGAGAACCTCTGGTCAAAAGGGAGAAAAGGAGGCAGCGAAGACTTAGAAAGATCAGAGATGGGAGAAAAAGCAGATCTAATCCTCCAGCCAACAGATCATCCCCATTTCCAAAATACACCCACAATGTGACCCTTCTCCCCATCTCCACCACTAGCACCTCGTGTAAGCCATCCCTTGCATGAAATATTGCAATCATCTCCTAACTGGCCTTCCTGCTTCTATTCTTTTTCTTCTTCTTTTTATTAAGTCATCATGCTGTATATTACATCCTCAGGACTTATAACTGGAAGTTTGTACATTTTGACCCCCTTCACCCATTTCCTCCCCCACCCCCCTACCTCTGGCAACCATCAATCTGTTCTCTGTATCTATGAGTTCGTTTTTTTCCTTTTTTTTAAGTTTGCACATATAAGTGAGATCAAACAGTATTTGTCTTTCTCTGTCTGACTTATTTCACTTAGCATTACACCCTCAAGGTCCACGCATGTTGTTGCAAATAGTAGGATTTCCTTCTTTTTTCTAGCTGAATAATATTTCATTGTATATACACCACATTTTCTTTATCCATTCATCCATTGATGGACGATTAGGTTGTTTCCATGTCTTGGCTTCCTGCTTCTATTCTTAATTCCCCTTGACAAGTTCTTTCCACATGGCAGCAAAGTGAGACTTTGCAATTTTACTGATTTTATTTAACCAGCACTTTTATAATACTTACTATCTGCCATATTCTATTCTTTACAAATATTAACTCATTTAATCCTCACAACAACATTATGAGATAGGTATCATTCCTAATCCCATTTTACTGATGAGGCACAGAGAAGTTACAGGACTACTCTACGGCCACAGGCCAGTAAGTATAGTGCTGGGATTTTTGTGTGTGTGTGTGAGGAAGACTAGCCCTGAGCTAACATCCATTGCCAATCCTCCTCTTTTTTTCTGAGGAAGACTGGCCCTGGGCTAACATCCATGCCCATCTTCCTCTACTTTATATGGGACGCTGCCACAGCATGGCTGACAAGCGGTGCGTCTGTCCGCGCCCGGGATCCGAACCTGCAAACCCTGGGCTGCCGAATTGAGCATGCAAACTTAACCCCTACACCACCGGGCTGGCCCCAGGGCTGGGATTTTAACCCAGGCTGCCAGCTCCAGAGTTCATGCTCTTGCCTACAACTCCACGCTACTCTCCAATTCATTATTCCTCTGTTGAAGACCCTCAACTGTCTGCTCACACAAGAGTATAAACTAAGATTCTTGTCACAGCCAATAAGGCCTTAGAATAGGGGCCCCTACTACCTCCTCTCCTGCCCCCTACCCCCAGCCTCACTGGTCTGACTGCTATGATGTGGGCACAGCCTGCTTCCAGGGCCTCTGCACTCACTGTCTCCTCTATCTGGAGTGTTCTTCCTCCAGACAGCTACAGAGTTGGCTCCTTCATTTCATTAAAGTCTCTACTCAAATGTTCTCTCATGAGTGAGGATTTCCTGCCCATCCAATATCAAATAACACCTCCACTCCTACCCCCAGCATTTTCAATTGCTCCATCTTGCCATACTTTTTTTCTCCAAAGTATTTACCATCATAGAAAGAATGTAAAATTACTCATTCATTTATTATCTAACTCCCACCAGTAGAGTGCACTTTCCATGAGAGAAGGAATTCTGCGTGTTTTGTTCTCTGCTACAGCCCCATGCATGGAAGGGCATGCAGTTCATTTCTGAATGAATGAATGAACAAAGAAAGAGTGGTGACAAGAAAGCCAAGAAGGAGAAATTACAAGACATAGGGAGATAGCTCAACAGTGTCAACATGCTACAAAAAGCTTTGGTTATATTAGGGGTGAAAAGTTTCCACTGATTTTGGCAATTAAGTTATTGGTGCCTGTGGTAGGAAATGTTTCTAAGAAATGGTACCTGCCTGGGGAGTGAGTTGGCAGGTGATGTAGTAGAAGTATTAAGCACAGACAACTCCTGTAAGAATCTGGCTGAGAAAGAAGAAAGCTAGAAGGAGCAGCAATGTCAAGAGACTTGAGCATTTTCTTTCCAGGCTGAGGGTAAGGAGCCAAGGGAAGGTGAGACTGAAATTCAATAGAGAGAGAGGATTACCACGGAGAAAGGCCTTGGAGATGGCCAACTCCAGACTGCGGGGGATGAGGAGGATCTTCCACGTTAACTAGCAAACGCTCTTCTCTCCCCTTGGATGATCTACCCTGACAGTGTTCTCTCTAATTCAGGTGCTCCTCAGACCATCGGCCTGGACAGACTGTGGAGGGATTAAAACCTGTCATCTCCAAGGAGCACGGAGGCCTGTTCAGACTCCCAGTTCAGACAGAACGAGTACCGAGCTCACTGGAGTTGGGTAAGAGGGAAAGGCACTAACCCTTCACTGAGACATATCATATACATTCACTCCCATATAAGGACACCTATAAACATCTCTTTCATTCCAAAACAGCCCTAAGTGATAAATTAGTAGCTTCATTTAAAGATCAGGGAATCTGAGTCTGGGAGAGCTTTATAACTTCTCCAAGGCAACTCAGGTCCAGCCGGGCTTTTAACTGAAGTGGGCACTCTTTCCAATATATACTGTATGTCATTACTCAAGAGAATAAAATAGAAGAGACAGATCATCAAGACTAGAAAAATTAAAATGGAAGGCATGCTCCAGGTTGGGAGATTTTCAAAGAGAGAAAACAGTGAAATAATTGTCATGAACAGGAAAGATAAGTAGAATTTAAAGGCTAAATTGTGTATGTTACCCTACCACCAGACTTTGCTTTTCCTTTAGTTTGTGTTATCCAGCTATGAACGTCAACTGATACAATAAAAAGAGATATAATAGACAACTGATTTGCCACTAAGACACAAAGGCAATTCAGTGGAGAAAGAAGAGTCTTTTTAACAAATAGTGCTGAAACAATTACATTTCCATATGCAGAAAATCAAGTTCAATTCATAACTCACTCAATATAAAAAATTAACTCAGTGGGCCAAACACCTTAACAGACACCTTGCAAAGATACAGAGATGGCAAATAAGCATATGAAAAGATGCTCCACATCTTATCTCATCAGGGAATGCAAATTAAAACAACAATGATTTACCACTACACACCTATTGGAATGGCCAAAATCCAAAACACTGACAACACTAAATGCTGATGAGGATGTGGAACAACAGAAACTCTCATTCATTGCTGGTGGGAATGCAAAATGGTATAGCCACTTTGGACGATAGTTTGGTAGTTTCTTACAAAACTAAACATACTGTTACCATATGACCCAGCAATTGCACTCCTTGGTATTTACCCAAAGGAGTTGAAAACTTACGTCCACACACAGAAACTTGCACACAGATGTTTACAGCAGCTTTATTCATAACTCCCAAAATTTGGAAGCAACCTTTAGTAAGTTAATGGATAAATAAACTGTGGGACATCCAGACAGTGGAATATTATTCATGGCTAAAAATGAGCTATCAAGCGATGAAAAGACATGGAGAAAATAAACGCCTGTTACTAAGTGAAAGAGCCAATCTGAAAAAGCTACATACTCTATGATTCCAACTATATGACATTCAGGAAAAGGCAAAACTATGCAGAGAGTAAAAAGATTAGTGGTTGCCAAGGGTTAGGAGAGAGGAAGGGAGGAATAGGCAGAGCACAGAGGATTTTTAGGGCAGTGTAACTATTCTGTATGATGCTGTAAGGGTGGACACACATCATTATACATTTGTCCAAACACAGAGAATGTACCCCACCAATAGTGAACCCTAATGTAAATCACAGACTCTGGGTGATAATGACATGTCAATGTAAGTTCAATTGTAACAAATGTACCACTCTATTGGGGGATGTTGATAATGGAGAAGGCTATGCATGTGTGGGGGCACTGGGTATATGGGAAATCTCTGTACTTTCTGCTCAATTTTGCTGTGAATCTGAAATTGTTCTAAAAAATAAAGTCTATTTTAGAAAATTAATTTAAAATGGATCACAGACTTAAATGTAAAACCTCAAACCATAGAACTTCTAGAAGAAAACACAGGAGAAAATTTTTGTGAACTTGGGTTAAGCAAAGATTTCTCAAACAGGACACTAAAACCACAATGTATAAAAAAAAAGTTCATAAATTGCACTTCACCAAAACGAAAAACTTCTTGTCTTCAAAAGTCACTGTGAAAAGAATGAAAGGACAAGCCACAAACTGGGAGAAAATCTTTGCAAAGCACATATGTGATGAAAAACTTGTCCAAAATATAAAAAGAACTCTCAAAATTCAATAGTAAGAAAACAATAAACTCAATAAAAACATGGGCAACAGATTTGAACTGACACTTCACTAAAGAAGATATAAAGATAGTAAAAAACACATAAAAAGATGCTCAACATCACTGGTCATTAAGGAAATGCAAATTAAAACCACAATGAAATACCACTAATTACTAAAATTAAGAAGACTGACCATACTAAGTGTTGACAAGGATGGGAAGGAAACCAGCATGCTTATACACTGCTGATAGGAAAGTAAAATGGTATAATCACTTTGGAAAACAGTGTGGCAGTTTCTGAAAAAGCTAAACATACACCTACCATGATCCAGCCATTCCACTCCTACATACTCACCCAAGATAAATGAAAGTATATGTCCATACACGGATTATATGCATATGTTCATAGCAGCTTTATTTATAACAGCCAAAAATTAGAAACAACCCAAATATCCATCAATAGGTACATAAATAAATAAACTGTTGTACAGCCATACAATGGAATACTATTCAGCAATGAGAAGGAATGAACTACTACTACATACATCAAAATGAATGAACATCCAAATAATTATTCTGAGTGAAAAGAAGCCAGACTAAAAAAGAGTACATACTACATGATTCCATTAATTTAAAATTCTAGTAAATGCAAACTACTCTATAGAGACAGAAAGCAAAGCTGTGGTTTAGGGCGGAGGGGATGACGGAAAGGGAAGGAATTACAAAGGGAAATGGGGAAATTTTGGGAGGGTGATGGATATGTTCATTACCTTGATTGTGGTGATGATTTCATATTTATATGCCTAGGTCAAAGTTTATCAAATTGTACACTTAAATGTGTGCAGTTTATTGTTTATCAATTATATCTCAATAAAGCTGTTTCAAAAAAAAGAAATATAAGGAAAGGAAGTCATGACACACAAAAAGAAAATAAGAAAAATACAGCACAAATAAGCTATTTAAGGTTTTCTGATATCTAATGGCATCAGGTATTAGAACTTGCTTTAGAAATGGCCAAATTTTACTTTAAACATCGAAAGATATTCCCAACCTATCTTTCAATAGTATTTCCACAGCAGAGTTTCAGAGATTATAGACCTATTCAAATATTTTAAGCGAAAATAAGAGTAAGATCTTAGTTTTCTGTCCAATATCTATCCATTAAGAGAACCTTAGTGTTTTCCGTGTACGTACCTGTATCTGGAAGAAGAATTTAAGTGATTTTTCAATAATAAAATAATAATAATTAAAGATAAACATGATTTAGCACTCAGAAGCCAATGACAGTTAACAAGAGTTACAAAATATATCACCCGCATGATTAAAACCTGGTGGAAAATTATCAAAACTCTCCTGTTACAACCTGTATTTATATCTGATTTCTTATCAAAACAAAGAGTAAAACATATGCTACTGAATAAGAAAATATTTTTCCTAGTGCATAAGACTTAGCACTGGAGTTAACTGTAATGAGCTTTGTGATATATCTGAATGTGACAAAAAAAACACCGCCAAAAATAAGTCTTCTAAATCTTATAGAACAAGCCTGTGAAATAAATAGGTAACAAATATTACTGGTGCTAAAAAGCTCCAGGCAACTTGTTCAAGGTCACTCAAAGTAACCAGTAAGCATATACACACGAGGGAAAAATAACAAGGGCTCCCAACCAGAACTTTCTTCTCCACAGTGGTGGCTACTCCTGATGCAAATGTCCCGGGGGCACACAGACCTACCACAAAGGCAAGTCACACGGTGTGCCCCTCTCTGGCCCCACTCCCAATATTTTTAGACAAGTAAAATCAGGTCTACATAAGCACCAAGGTAAGGTAAAGAGTCTGGATAAAGAGAGCATCTCTATCCAGTCATGCCTTCCTAGCAAGTAAATAAAGGGTGGAGAAATGAGGGGCCAACAAGACAACGTCCTTGAGTGAAGCAAATGTATGAAAAGCTTAAGGTTCCTTTTGAAGATTTTGATCAGGTGAACTCTTTTGTGAGAGCACTTAGCCCAAAGCTTGGCACATTACGGGAGCTTAAAAATGCTGCTTTAATGCTCCCTGCTCTCCCAACCCAAGGGCATCCAGCTTCTGGCCAGCAAAAACTCAGGGTCCTCAACACTCAGACATACAACAATTTGGGGAAAACCAGAGGTTGAGTGCAAAGAACTAAACTCAGAAAGGACTAGAATCATCTCCCAAGTTCCTTGTACACTAGTGCCCTACAAGATACAAAATCAGAAAAGAATTGAAATTATATTCTAAGGGTGTGAGGGAAAATTCTAAAAGGAAACTAAAGTTCTGAAAAACAAGTCAAAAGGGAACATGGGTGATTATGTAAGAAGCAGAGACTAGAACCATTAATAATAAAGACATAAGCACTTCAGAGTTATAATGCATCAAACTAATATTTTGTAAAGAGCGACCACATGACCAAAATACTCAAACAAAGCTTTAAGCCTTCCTTGGCCTTGGAAAGTCATGAGACTTTTTTGGCTAAAACATGGAATGCTTTAGTGAGAGAGGGAAAAAGAACTTCCGGATCTCTAGGTGGTTCCCATTTTTAAACAACCACTCCTCTACCTTAACTAAATGGTCAAATGATATCCAGTTATGCAAGTCACATCTCCAGCGGGACAGTACTAAACATCCTTACACTATCTCTCATTTTTCTACTACATTTTTCCCTATCTTCCTTTGAAGTCCAGCACTAAGCAATCAACAACTGCTGACTAATGTGTTATCATATGACATGTGTAAAGTAGTATGGCATAGTAAGATTTTTTTTCTTTCAGTAATCCTGTGATAAAAAAAAGCATAATTACTTTAATGATGTACTTAGAAAAAGGATTATCTACAACAAAAAAATCACAAGGTAACACTAATTAAAAGGTGTCTCAATTTATTATTATGAATTTTTCACAGAGCCCAAATGCATTAATTTTACCCAGTATCTGCAAAGGTTGTCTCATATTATACATAAAACCAGCAAAGGAGCACAGAAGTGTGCTAGTCTGGCTTTTCTGTTACATAAAGCAGATTTAACTGTGATAAAGAAGGCAACCAAGATACAAATACAAAACTGATATTACTATCTTACTCATTGTAACAATAACTATTTATTGAGCACCTACTATATATACCAGTCACTGGGTACAGACTGGTGAATAAACCAGACAGTATTCCTGCCTGCAAGGGCAAGAAAGAAACATTAAATGATTAAATAATATATAATTACAAACTGTTGTAAGTATCAAGGAGAAAAAGATGATGGTACTACAAGGGAGAAGATAAAGGGGTTCTGAGTTAAGTGATGATAAGGGTGGCCTTCTCAGAGAAGACCTTTATAAGAAGGATATTTGAACCTGCACCCAAGGATGAGAAATTACTCAAGGAGATGGTCCTAAAATAGAGATCAACAGCATGAGCAATGGCCCTGAGGTGAGTCTGCTGCATAACGTGGCTGGCAAGCAATGAAGGTGGGGGCAGGGGCCAAATCACGCAGGCCTTGAAGGCACATTAAGGATTTTATATTTTATCTCAAGAAAAAATGTGTTTCCTAAGAGCTCTGAGGACTTTAAACAGCAAATGACTTTCTTTCTTCAGGCTTACTGGTAGGAAAAGGGACAGGAAGGGGTGCAGAGTATATGCAGAAGGCCTCTGCAATGAGGAAAGATAATGGTGGCTTGAGCTAGGATGGTAGCATAGTGGGGACTGGAAACCAGACAGGTTTGAAGGAGATTTTGCCAGAAAAGTGGACAGGACTTTGTGACAAACTGGTGGTGGTGGGGGGGGGGGGTGACAGAGCAGAAGAGAGAGTGGAGGATAACTCCAGCCTTCTGGCCTGAGCCACTCACTGGATGGATGAGATGAAAAACAGAGGGGGAACAGTTGAAAGGTTGAGCAATCAAGAGCTCAGTTCTGCAGAAGTCTGAGATGCTGCCATTTATTGACTAAGATGCGCCAGGCACTATGTTAGGTGTTCTACTTGTCACAGCATCCCTTCTAGTAGGAGTATCCCCATTTCACAGAAAGCCAACTGTAGATCACAGAGTCTGAAGTAGCATGGTCAAGCTCATTCAGTTCCGAGTGAAAAGTCACACTTGCCACCCAAATCTGGTGGCTAGCTGGCTGTGGGGTAAGCATTCTTTCCACCATACAGAGTTCTTAGAAATGATCTCCACACTTTGAATTTTGAAATTTATTTAGGGTTGGAGCAACCGAGCATCCAAGGAGAGTAAACAGGTGATACATTATTTTTTAAATCCAAATCCTCAGCTTTATGACGCATAATGGTTTCCTATACTCCCATCCCCACTCTACTTCTACCTGCAAAGAGTTTTGCAATGTTTTGAACACTAGCAAAATATCTAGAACCTTAAGTTTTACAATAAATGAGCAAAGCCAGGAATCAACCCTAACGAAAAGAGCAACAATATCCAGCAGCAAACATTATTTTTACTTTCAAGTCATTACCTACATCAACATAAGATAGATCACTTAATAAATAAGAAATTTTGAAAAACTAATCATTTCTCAAAATGACCAAGGCATTCAAGTCAAAAATTAATGCAAGCCACCCAGAACAGAAGGCTACAAAATTCACATTTAAAAATTGAAACCTTACAAAAATAAAATAAAACATTATACAAAAAGAAATGATACCACAATTGCATAGAATTTAAAATCTGCAATTCCCAAATGCCAAATTCAGTAAACATGCAGCCTAAAAAAAATGAACATTCTCTTCTTTTTAACTGCTTTTCCCTGTAGCACACTGACACTTCAGCAAACTGAAGTGCCTTTTCTATGTGCAGTCCCATGATTTGCTCCCTCTCTGGGCTCTCTGATGTCCCCCGCAACTACTGAAGCCCAAAAATTAGGCTAGGTTCAATCAGTGAACCTGGAAAGAACTCAATGCATTACTGCCAATTGTGTCTATTATTGAAAGTACCAGCTTGAGACTCTTAAAGAAGAGAAAATGAGGAAGCGGGGAGATTTTTGAAAGGTTTTATCATCTACGTTACAAATTATATTTTGTTGGATCAGATCCTTCAACAGAATAATTATCAAATTATGTTCAGTCTTCTTAAAGTGGGGTACAGTCACATGTAATTTTTATGGTTTTGGGAGAGTTCCCTATGGAGATAGATAAAATTAAAAGGACCATTAATATGCCCACTAAAAGATAAAAACTCACACAAACCACCCTCCAAAATGATAATGCTACGCCCTGCGTCCTGACTCGTGTTCACCCGGCACCTCTCCCTGCAGAGAGCTAGCTGGCATTCACTCCTGACTCATCCAGGCAAAGGACAGGATGCTGAAATATCCATTACGAAAGCTTCCCATTTTTCTGATCCTTCATAACATGATCGCCAACTCCTGGTAACCTAAAGAGGAAAGACTTGCGGGTGGGGGTGAACTATCTGGTACCTCCTACTAGAATGAGTGGTTAAATCAACAGACAGAAATGCAGAGATCTATACATATTTAAAGGTGCTTCCCGAGGACACAACAGATATAATGAAGAATTGCTGAGCCACATTATACTGGAAAATCCACAAATGTTCGTCCTCGCTGTCACCTGGCTGGAGGAATTTTTTTTAAATGCAACGCTTTGATGTATCGACAGGGCTAACCTGATCAGCTGCGAAACGTGCCTTGCGCCTATTTCCCTTCTAAATCCCTAAAGATCAGGGACAATACTGACCTGCAATCTAAACGCTTGCACTGCTCAAGATGCTATCTGATGCTGAGAAAGTAGTGGTTAGCAACACCATGCGGCTCTCTGATGCTAAAATAATAACGCAACACTCGATTACGAACCCAGGTACTCGACTTGTAAGACCCGGTGCTGCATAAGGACCCACATTCAAAGCTCACGTCCCTTCAGGTTGAATCTTACTAAGCTTTCTGCCATCTACCCTCTGAAAGTTCCTCGCTTGCAAAACGGAATTACTTTGGAAGTCCCCTCTTCTGGACTCCCTTCCTCAGACGGGTGGGCAGCAAGGAGGAATAGGGACGGAGGATGGTTAATCGTTCAAACAAAATTCAAAAACCTATGCACTCTTTTTTTTCAGAGGAGAAAAGCGTTCACCAAACCGCCACCCCGCCAGCGCGCATCCGATTTCCATTTGGAAAGAAAAATATTAAAGAAGCCAGACATACATTTCCCTGCCCAACAAAAGTGGCCTCTAAACTCCCCTGCCAAGGACACTGGGAGGAAACAGAGAAGCAAGGAACAAGCTCTCGTACTTTTCAGTCCGAGGCGCGTGTGTGCAGCGGGGAGAAGGCGCAAAGGGGAACACCACCGGGAAAAGGTGAACTGGAGGCAGTGGGAGCCCGCGGCGGGAACCGGGTGGGGGACCGAGAGGGCGAAGAAACCCTAGGTGCAGAAGAAGGGTGAGGGGGCGGGGAAGGGGGAGCCCCGAGGCTTCAGGAGAAAGAGGGAGGGGTCCCGGACGCTGCCCAGAAATCGCGGCCGCGGAGTAAAGTTAATACTCACTCAGTTTCGCAACTGCGCCGCCCCCGCAGGCCGCCCGGCGGGGCCGGCCGGGGCACTGGGGACGCGGCGGCGCCCGGAGCCCGGCGGCCGCCCAGCGCCTATCCGCGGCCGCGCAGCCCCGCGCACCTCCCTCCGCGGCGCTCTGCGGGCCGCGCGCCCCGCACCGGCCGGAGGCCCCGGCTCCCCTGCGCGCCCTCTCCGCGCACCTCTCCGGCCGGCGCTAGGTGAGCGTGGACGCCCCGGGCCGGGGTGCCGGGGGTGCGAGCGCGCGGGCTGCCGCTGCGCCGCCGGCAGGAGCCGCCCCCAGCGCCGCCGCCGCTGCCGCGGACGGGCGGGCGAGCGAGGCTCGGCGAGGAGCGGGGCGCCGGGCGCGGTGCGGGGCGCCGGGAGAGCGCGGGCAGCCGAGTTGGCGGCCGGCGAGCTCCCGCGGCCGGTGGCTCTGGTCTGGGGGCCGGGCTGGGGGCCGGGCCGGGCCGGGCAGCCGGGCGGCTCCGCCCCTTCTCCAGGCGGCAGGCTGCGCGCGCGAGAGTAGCGGCGCGGGGGCGCCCCCCTCGGCCGGGCGCTCGGGTTACAGCCGCCGCTGCCCGGCTCCCCCGCCCGCGCCTCGCCGCTCCGCCGGCGCCCGGAGAGACAGTGTAACGGAACTGGGACGCCAGCGCGGCATTGTGGGAGGTTTTAAAGCGGCGGGGAGCGCGGCGCGACCGCTGGGGCCCACCCGGCCGGGCTCGCCCTGGTCCCCCCTAGCACGGCCCCCGCTGCCGCTCGAGCACCGAGGCCTGGGGACCAGAAAGCCAGAAATGGTGAGATGACCAGGGCCTCCCTGACTCTCCCAGGAGCAAAATCTTCCATAGCCCGGGGCTGAAACTTGTAAAACTGCCCTCTCCAGTCACCCCGGAAAGTAGAAGGCTTTTTCCGCAGACGCGTAAAAAAAAAAAAAAAAAAAAGAAAAGCCCTTCCATCCCACAAGGACTGGGTTTGAACTGCTTTTCATCTGGAGTGGCAGTGATTCAGCGACCCCCTTCTCAGCAGCAGGCAATGACAGAGACAGGAGACGAAAAACACAGCGAATGAATCAGACGTGAGTAACCAAGTTTAGAATGAGCTGGGCTCAGATTCAGAAAACCACTTTCCCCCCCTCTCTCACCTACCTTGAAATAGAGCAAATAGGGAAGGAAACCAGCGCTTTCATCTGGAAATGCAGATATGTAGGTTGTTTTCATTATCCCACCTTTTTATTTTATTTTTTTTTTTATGGCGTGTGATTACTCTAGCCACTGGACAAAAATCCCTCTTTAGCCCGCAACTCAGCAACAGCTATTAATTTGGAGGGAGATGGGGTGAACTTAATGGATGAGACGCAAGAAAACATTCCAGTTATAAAATGCCCCTTCTAATTCTCCAGACACTCGTTTTTTATCATCAAAACAAGGATATTAAATTTGAAGCCCTTGTTTCGGCTCATCTTAACTCAGGGCTTGATTTGTTTTGAGTTTGGGTTTGTAGGCCTTTTGTTCTTCCACTTGTTTTCCGACCTTTGGTTACTGCACAGCTCATTAATTCCTCTACCTCAGATGAACTGAGGAGGGAGAGATGGACTCTGGCTAATCAACATTTGGAGGATTTGGGGACAAGAAGAGTTCTCTATGATTCAAATGCATAACCTGAGGGAATTTTATTTAAAGATGTCTCTGTAGGGCATGGATCCTCTTCTCAGAGGAGTTTTCCAGGCTTAAGGTTAACATTTCCTAAACTCTCATTCCCTTGTCAATCTTACACTCCACTGAACAACATCGGTCACCACCTAATTGCCAAATCTAGTGGAAAAATTTAATCCCCACCTTGTGGTGCCTCTGTGGCATTTGCCAATGTTGACCTCTCCATTCTTCTTATAACTTTCCTCCCTTTTTTTTGCTGTGATAGGCATCCTTCTTTTGTGGAGGTTTTGATACAGGGGTGAGTAGTAGCCAGCAGGAGTGTGGCTATTCTTAAACCAGGATTCAGGATCTTACCTAGTAGAAGAGTCTTAATCTGGTTTCTATTGGTCACCAGTAGGGTCCTGACCTCTGTTTTATCATGCATCCAGAGGTAAACGAGTTGACTGACTCATGACAACCAACTTTCATGTGACCAGCATTGAAATCAGGATGAAGTTTACTGTAACTGAATAACCATGTCCACTATTTAGGAGAAGCACTAACTAGGATCCAGGTACCTGGTGAGATATCCCTGCCTCCAAACTAGAGTGACTTACTGATGGCTGCTAAAGTCGGTGAGTTTACCTCTGTTCAGTCCTGGATAAACCCAGAAAAACCTCTTCCCTACCTCAGCTCCATGTGGTTAATGCGTTCTTTCTTCAGCATATAGTACAGTTTGTTTTAAGATTTCTTAGTTATAATCACATCCCTGTTAAGCCCTCCTGAGATCACACCAAATGCCTTTGATGGGATTTGTCAACAACCCTTATTTCTGGTTTCTAATTATATTCCCAGAAAGTAACCTAACTAGAAGCAGTGAATATTCATGCACTTCAAACCCTGTGACATAATCAGATTTGATTTTAACAAAACAATCTGAGAGGATGGATTCAGAAAAGAGGAGAATCCCAAGGGAGATAGAATTATGTGGAGAGCAGTGGGAATGAAGGGGGGTGTATGCTGGGGAACAGCACCTAGAGATTTATTATTATGTATTGTTAGTTTCCTATTGCTATCTGTAAATAAGTTACCACAAACTTAGTGGCTAAAATCAACAAGAATGTGTTATCTTACAGCTCTAGAGATCAGAAATCCTAAAATTAAGGTGTGAGCTGTATTTCCTCTGGAGACTCTAGGGGAGATCCATTTACTTTCTTTTTCCAGTTTCTAGATGCCTCCTGCATTCCTTGGCTTGTGGCCTTTTCCTCTTTCTTCAAGGTCAACAGCATGGCATCTTCAGATCTCTCTCTCTTTGTGACCTCTGCTTCAAGGTTAGGTGGACATCTCTTTCTCTAAAATAGGCAAAATAGGATTTGATGTAGATCCATTTGTAGCCATATATTTTATGAACTGAATTATTTGCAGGAAGAGATGACTGTCTTCATCACTAGTCAGATAGTCTTTGGGGTAATTTATTTGACTATAAGATTGCTGAAGTGGTGACTCGTTAGTTCAACTAAACCTATATCCCTCCAGTGACCCATGTAACTGAGACGCAAGGTGTTAGCACACTAAAAAAATCAGGTTCACATCTGCAGTTCTTGGGGATAAATCTCTTTCTCTGGAAATCCCTAACAACTCTTTTTTATGGTGCCCTGTGGAGTCATATTGCCAAGTTTGAGAAATATGTGTCTAGACCAGCATTTCCCAAACTGGTCCACCAGGGAACACTACCCTGTAAGATGGGATGCTGGGAAGACGGTCGCTCTGTGCTCAGATGAGGTCCATGGAACACGGTTGTGACTACGGTTTAGACCAGCTGAGAAGCTTGTACCCGGAAATGGATTGTCAGTGGGTCAGATCCATGAAGGGCAAGGTGTTGTGAAGTGCCTTGATGAGGAAGGCCAAGGGGGCCATAGAAACAAACATTTTGTCACAAAAGTAGGTATGTGTGCTGGCAGGAATAAATTATGGACTTCTGCATATAACTCAGGTTCTTGATTATCTAGCCCCGCCTGTCTTTCCTCCTCTTACCCTCCTTCTTTTCCCTTTTGGTGTTTCACCCAGACTACTTACAGCTTCCTAACCTCTCAAACGGTGGATCAGGACCACTTTCAGTTCCCTGGCCACATTACCCTGCAATTGCTTGTTTCCTGTGGAGCCCTCATTACCCTCCCCCAACTTCACCCCTACCCCCTTCTTAAAGCCAGAGACTGTTTATCCCTGTATCCCCTATGCCTGGCACAGGGCCTGGCTCAGACTGGGAGCTCAGTTTGTACTAGTTGAAATAACAAATGAATGACAATATAAATGGAATAAACTAATGCCATCTGTTCACCTGTTATACTTGTCTTCGATCTTCCTCCTTCTTACCTATAACCAGCTAAGATTTCCATTTTCTTCTTTAATTAATAAACATAAAAATCATGATAAACAATAGTATTGTGCAAGGTTCTGGGATTGCAAAATTGAATATAACATAATCTCAACCTTCTATGAGCTCACAGTCCGTGTAAGGAAAGATATGCTAAAAAAGAAAATGTGGCAGATAATGCTGGTTGCCTATTCCATTCTCTTTCTCCCCTTCTTTCTTAGTAACAGAAACCTGATTTTGTGCCGTGAAATATTTTGTTTCACAACCTTCCTTGCAGTAGGGGTGACTAACTATAGGTCGATGGCATGTGGGTGGTAGGTGTTGTATGGAACTTCCAGGAAAACTCCTTATTTATGTGTCTGGTGATAAGTAAGGTACTGGTGAGGCTGACTTGAGCCCTATTCTTGCCTGGAACATGGATGTGATAGCTGGAGTTAGAGCAACAATCTTGTGACCTCAAGACTACCTTGAAGCCTGAAGTTGTATGCTAAAATATGTACGAATTATTTAGAGTTCTTCAGCCTATCCTATTAAGCCTTCATTTAGTCACTGTTACTGAAAAGTTTGAAAGGAAAAGAAAAAAAAGTAATATCTGCTCTTCAGTATATGCGTGTGGTAAGCAAGTAAATATGGTATTTTTTCCCCATTCCTAATGAAAATCTTGTACACATACTGAAACGCAGCAAAGATCTATAAATATTGTGATTTATTTGACCAATATATGGGGCTTTTTAGAAACAACCAACAGTTCTCAGATCTCTAGGAATTTTTAACTTAATGATAGTTTCTTCTTAAAAAATTAAATGTTTAATTACCAAAACATAAACAACCCCTTAAAAGACCCTCCAATAATTTGATGGGGCAGGAGGGTGATCATCAGTATGTTTTGTTGTACAGTGAAGTACAGTATGAAAAGAAAATAAAGCATAAATTATAAATGGAAACTACAACAGGTTATACCAAAAGGAATACATCCTAATATATTCAGAATTAGAATTTAAAATATGATTGGGTTCTTATTTAGGTGGAAGCTTTTTGAGAGGATAACTCCATGAAAATTAAAAAGTCTTGATTATTTATTGTAGGCTAAAAGAATGGGTTTAGTCAGCTAAAATTAAGTATGGGGGACTCTGCAAGAGCCTATACTAGGATAGTATACTGCGGGAAAACAGTGAATGTTGTGCCTGATGTTATGTAGTTGCATCTTTGTAAATATATGCAATAAAATCCGCTCTATCTGGCATTCTTTAAGCCTGAATGCCACTCACCAATCTCCCTACACTTCTGCAATACTATGATTGAGGTTTATAATGATGACCCTGATATGACTTCTGAATCATAGCAGAAAGATTAAATTATCTTCTGCTTTGCCTTCGTGTATTTAATTACATTTTATTAATTGCAAGCTTGAAATCTGATCTGTTTTATAGTACTGCTCGATTAACCAGAGCCTTCTTACCAGGGACCCAGCAATCCACAATAGCAGAGTTTACAGTTCATGAGGGGGAAAAAAAACCCCAACAACTGATTAAAAACATGAGATTTATATCATCATAGCAAGAATAATTATGACAAAATATTTTAGAATCATTCAGCCACATTTTTAAGAACTATGACAAATGTATTGGTTAATGATAAATGCTACATAGCTAATTCTTTTAATAAGTATAATAATTCATATTCTGTAGTAAGAAAAAATTACCTTTGAGTATAAATAAATAAATCTTCATTTTGGATTTGATAGAATGTGGTCTGTTAGTGTCAGTGAGAGAGCAGGTATTAGGCATAGGCCCAGGCATATTATAAATTGAGTTGGGTATATAACCAAGTTTGGTTTGCATGTCCTGTCAAACTGCTTCTCATTTCACCGTTGATTCCTTCAGAGATGTATTGCTCTGGTGACAATAAAGGACCTTATGCAATAAAGAAATAAGCATGTGTCTTTGGTCAGTTTCCCTGGAAGCAGAGCCTGAGACAGGGATTCTTGTGCAAGTGACTTACTGAGGGCATGCCTCGGGAAAAGGGGAGTGAGGGAGGTTGCATAGCGAAGGGGGGATAAAGCTAAATAAGGACCAGGTCCCAGCTGGAGACCAGCTTCAGCCTGATCCCGTGGGGAACTCTAAAGCAAGAATTTCACCTCAGAGTTGGTCCCTTGGGGCAAGGAGGCTGGCTTTCTGCACTCCCATTGTCGGACGGTCATTGGCTGTGGGTTGGTGGTAACCCCCCAGGCCAGGCAGCCTCTGTTCCCCCAAGGGCAAGGGTAATTCTCTGAGAGGGAGGAGGCTGCAGTTAGCAGCCAACACTCACAGCAGCTAGGGCTGCATGCACCAGCTCAAGGAGAAGATCTGGGAGGCCGGCCCTGTGGCCTAGTGGTTAAGTTTGGCATGCTCTGTTTCAGTGGCCTGTGTTCAGTTCCTGGGTGCAGACCTGCACCACTGGTCAGTGGCCATGCTGTAGTGGTGACTCACATACAAAACAGAAGAAAATTGGCACAGATGTTAGCTCAGGGCTAATCTTCCTCAGCAAAAAGGAAGATTGGCAACAGATGTTAGCTCAGGGTGAATCTTCCTCAAAAAAAAGGAGAGGATCTGGGCAGGGCAGTTTCTACTACACATAGAAACACTGCCATATGTAGTTCAGAGCCCCAGACCAACCCTTAATGATCCTGTAACAACTGAAGCATACGACTAAAAGGACTGCAGGGGCCAAACAACATATATGACCTTGTTTCTAAAGAAAAATATGTTCAGAGGAACACATCACCTCTTCTAGCATGAGCTTAGGAACTCCCTCTCCCTTCACCTACCCTTTTGCCAAGGAGTGGCAGCTGGTGGTGTCTTCAGGGACTAAGGCAAGGTGCCCTGTAAGGAAGAAACTAAGGATGTTAGGAAAATTTAGCATAGATCCAGAAAGGCTGGGATGGGACAGGGGGACTTTGTAACCCAAGGCTTATGTCAGAGGCCCACTTGCCAATCTTCCCCTTTCTTTTCTTCCACTGGACCTAGAAATGTACTTGCCTGCTTATCTTTCCTCTGCCAATACCCTTTGCTGCCCACCGGGATTTCTCTCTCCCCTGGCTGCCTCTGGAACTGCACTTGTCTTTCTTCACCAGCTTTTCTGCCACTCTTCATATAACATTCAACTTCAGCTTCTCTGACATGTCCTAATACTGTAGTTTGACAGCTAAATTTGATGGTGGGAGTGGGAGAGGGAATTGAGTAAAAGTCCTTCCCATGCTATTCTGCTTCCTAAATTTAGCCCAGCATGGGTGCTACTGATGGGTCTTCAGGAAAAAAAGAGGCCATGTAGTTGATTCACCTACATTTCAGGGGAGCACCCAGGGGCTGTCCTGGGAGGTGCTGGGTGAAGGCTTTGGGGTGCAATGTGGATATGAAGGAGGCAGACAGAGCTCCAGAAGAGATGCGGGAGAGGGCAGGTGGTATAGGAGCAGGGACAAGGAAGTCATGGTGTTCCTCTAGCAAACTCAGGGACTCTTCCCTCCTGTGGCCCTTCAGCCCCAGACCTCCTGCTGAGGACACCATTTTAGACTAACAGAAAATATGTTGACAACTGAGAATCGGTGGGTGTGGGGCAAGTAGTGGCAAGATACTACTATAGGTTCTGAAGGAAGGGAGGAAAATTGTAATTTTTTTTTTCTAATCTAGGAAAGGAAGAGAGTTCCCTTTACCCTAAGGCTGGGGTGGAAGTAAATGACTTCAAGAACTACTGATATTGAAATGATAAATACTACCACTTTGCAATCAGAACATTTCCTGATACTGTACTCAAGTAAGCAAGGGGCTGGGGTGGCCTCCAGCAGTACAGCCTGCGTGGGTGCTGTGTGGCCTGGGCAAGGCAGGGGGTGGGCTGGTTAAGACATTAATGGTGTCATCACCTTCTGGAAGAGACCCTTCCTTTCCTGCTGTTGCCCTTCAGCCTCTGCAGATCCCAGTCTTCCTGACCCGTATGGGATGTAAGGCAACTCATTTAAATAAAAGAATTTTAAAAGAACTCTAAGGCCCTTTTCTCAGAGAAATTGAAAAATTTCCAAGACAGATCTCAGTTCAAGTCCTGACTCTGGTTCTTACTACCTGGATGACCATAAGCACATTGTTTAAGTTCTCTGACTTTAGTTTTCTTATCTACAGAAAAATAGGGGACAGGAGAGGAGAGGATGATATTAGTAGCACATAGAGAGCTATTGTGATTAACCATGTGTAAAGCATTCAGTACAGTGCCTGATACATAAGTATTGTTGTTCTTATTATCATTATTAATCTGCAGGCTCTTAGGCGAGAAGGTACTTTCAGCAAAGCCAGTAATTATAATTATCTGTTTCAATATACTCTGTGCCAGGCACTGTTCTACATGCTTCTCATATATTAACTTTTCAAATACTTACAACAACCCTATCAGGTAGGTACTTTTATTATACACATTTTACAGATTAGGGAGCCAAAGCATAGAGAGATTAAATAATTTGCCCAAGATTCCGTCGTTAGGTAGTGGCAGAACTGGGATTCAAACCCAGGAAGTCTGGCTTCAAAATCTGCACTCTTTACCACTGCAATATGTAGTTAAAGAGTGAGGCAAGACTCAAAATAGCTGAAGCATACATAGAACTGGCACAGGTTCAGGATGAAAAGATCAGAATGGAATCGCACATTGAGGTCTGGGTTGGGCAGGTTCCTTTCACCTGGTGGCCAGAGTGTGCTAAGGGTGGGGGGATGGGGAGTGAAGACGGGGCAGGCGCAGCAGCATCAAAGCCACCTCTTCATGGATGTTCACCCAGCAAAATAGGTTAACCTACTATTTTAGAATGATTGATAAGTTTCCAAGTCAATTTACAAGCAAATTGGGAAAATAACCCACTATTGACTAGGGTAACTATATGCATTTTAAAGGACATTCCTGGTCTTATGTCTCTTTTACTAGATGAGGGACCATCCTAGGATATGACCCAGTGAGTGCTAGTCTTCTGCTTATAGTAGCTTTGTGACCCTGGGCAAGTCCCTTTGCCGTCCTGCACCTCTCTCAGGTGGAAGCATGATCTGACAGTATGTTTCCCCTTCGAACCCCAGCATTGACAGGCAGATCTGGCTGCCTAATTGGAGTCCCCTTTCCTCTTCTACTGTTCCCTGTGCATCCCTCACAAGACTGTGTGTTATTCCAAGGGAGCCACATGTGGCTGCATTGTTCTTATAGCAAGGGCTTACAGAATTACCTCAAATGTTACATCTAGCTTTGACATTCTGAATATATGAATCAAAATAATTGGTGCCATCAAAAGAAAGAGACATGGCAGAATAGGCTTGCTCCAGCTCCTAGTAATGACCCAAACAACAGTTCAAAATCCAACTGAAAAATCCAGAAAAAAATTTTAGGTAAGGCTTTAAGATAGATTTACACCAGGAACATAATAGTGACTGTAGTTCTATTATGTATTTTTTACTTTATTCTGTCACTTCACTCTTGCATTCAATGTATATATCAATTTCTGAGCATTAGTTTCCAAAAAAGTCATTATCCAGTGTGCTCTATGAGCCACTAGAGCTTTATAATAAATAAATGAAGAAAGAGTGGACACCCTAAGAAGAAATAGCCTCATGTTACTTCCTGCCCTCAAAACTGGGAAGTCCCTGTACTAATAGGGGTCGTGACAGCATGTCAAACTGAAGGAAAAAACTGCACAGTACTCCAGTGATTCTAGACAGAAGTAGATAAGCACTTCAGCCCTGGCTGGTTTCAGAGAGTAAATCAAGAAAAGGAAATCTTTTTCTTCTCCTCAGAGCAGAGACATTTTTGTTTTTGTGTTTTAATTTTAGCACCTGATATTCCCTAGGGAAGTGTTGATTGAAACAAAAACACTATTTATTAGAATCCAAGTGTCAGAAATTAATCAGAGATGGAGTAGCATGTCAGTCTCCCTTGTAATGAAAGAGTAATCATGACTGTATTGTGGGGGTCCTTGTAGGTAAGGGGCCTTTCACTTTATGCAGGAGCAAATAAAGGGCTAAAAAGGAATATTAGAAAAAATTAAGTTAAAAAAAGTGAAACAAGCAAGACAAAATGAAATATGGGAGCTAAAATTCTAGACCTCGGCGATCAACATCCAAGCCTGGGTGCCATGCAGAAAAAGGAAACCAGTAGAGAGCGGATGACAGTGTCAGTCCAGCCGTCAAGGCAGGTGATTTTAATTACTGTCTTTCCAGCAGACTAGAGTTGGAAAAGGGAAGAAGTAGTGATTTGGAAGAGGAACTACTTTGCACATAACAAGTATTTTACTGTGAGAGCTCAAGAACATCCTTAGGATGTATATTAGAGATAATGCAGAATTCACATGGATGATTAAAGTTCAAATTTCTAAAACTGAGAGGAAATAGAGTATAGATGATACCCTAATTTCTTAATAGGTAGAAAGTAATTTAGGCAGAAGAGAAGATGCATTGGGAGGTAACATTGGGAGGTAACTTTTAGAAGAGGTTTGAAAGGTTTCAAGTACTGGATTATGATCCTCCTAGGACGTGGACAACATCTTGGAGTTCTTTTCTTTCAAACCCACTCCAGTAGCCAGTTCCATAGTTACTATGCATGTAAGAGGTGCTTGAGTGAGTCTTTTTGTTAAATAAATGAAAAGTAAATTAACATACTTTTCAGAGCAATCTTCAGAGACCTGAGCCTGAGCCAGGACAATTATCAAAAGGATAGAATGTTTGAGAATGAAACATACTAAATCTTCTGATGCTGCTGGAAGTTTTTAACCCTATCCTCCTGGCTACCCTAACCCCACCTTGAAGGCAAGAGAACAGAGCACTATAGATGGCTCCAGGCAAGCCGTGAAGTATGAGGATTAACGTCTAGAGCGGAGGTGGTGGTGCTGACTTTGGGCAATTTATTTAATCTGTTTGGACCTCAGTTTCTGCATGTGTAAAAAGGGATAATGATAATGTGTATTTACCAAATAGAGTGGTTGAAAGATTAACTCGTGTCTGACCTAGAGCAGGCCCCAATTCAAGTTAGCTATTATCCTTAATCTTTCTACTGAAACCAGAAGTTTCAGGTTGGAGGCCTGATCTCTTAGTGAGATGTTTTCCCTTATATGGTGTCTTATGGTGGGACAAGGAGTGGGGTGTGAGACCAGAAACCCAGCCTCTCAGGAGGCGGGCGGGGAGCTCTATGCCCTGGCGGTCAAATATTGGACAGAAAAGTTTCTTCATGTACTTGTTTGTTTTTGGTCCATTCTGCTGATAAAGCTTCTCACTCAGAGGTTATTACTGCAAATGAAAATACTGGTAAACCAGACCTCTAAAGTGTTGTGTTCTTTTTTTTAAAATCCGTGTTTTATTTGAAATCTGAGCCCAGACTTGGCATTATTGTCCTGAATGAGAGTTCTGTGTGTCAGGACAGGAGCTGAGCAGGAGAATGATATCTGAAGGGCTTCTTGGTGTTGACGGTGAATGCCTGTTTGTCATTTTGTAAAGTTGGCTTAGCGTAGTCAGGTTATATAGGGAAACTTTTTTTTTTTTTTGCTGGGAAAGATTCGCCCTGAGCTAACATCTGTTGGCAATCTTCCTCTCTCTCGTTTTTTCTCCTTCCCCAAAGCCCCAGTGCATAGTTGTATATCCTAGTTGTAAGTCCTTCTATGTGAGCCGCCGCCATAGCATGGCAACTGACAGACAAGTGGTGTGGTTCCACAACTGGGAACTGAACCTGGGCCACTGAAGCAGAGCACACTGAACTTTAACCACTAGGCCATCAGGGCTGTCTCTAGGGAAACTTTCTTAAGAGTCACATGGCAGCTTTTCAAAAACTCTTTAGAGCTGGGCACAGAATTTCACTGGCCTCACCCCCATCCAAGCGACCTCTAACAGAAGGAACCAGAGCAGCTGTGAGAGATCTCTTCAGGGTGGTATTGTATAGGCATGAAGCGGTATGCTCCATCTTCAAGTAAGCCAAGATTGCCAGTAAAGTTCCCTATCACAGCACAACTGAAGCTGAAAAAATTTGAATTACAGCCTGTCGAGCTGCAAGGGGTCTTAGAGCTCATCTCATCCAGTCCTTTCGATTTCCAGTTGAGAAATCAAATCCAGAGATCTAATGACCTGCTCAAGATAATACAGCTAATTAGGCACAGAGTTAATACTTGAGACAGAACATAAACAGACATTTGTATTTATTAAACTTAACACCGTTTGCATCCTTTTTTCCTCAACTTTCTTTCTTTGCAAAATAGTTAACACAGCAATAAACTGGAATAAGAGAAATTTGTGAGAGAAATTGTGCCAACATGTTTGGGGTTGTATTGATATTCTCTGAAACCACAAAAAACATTTGATTAAAGAGTTTGCAGCCAATTTGAGAATTTATGTTTATTTTAATGGGTGCTGACATTTTCAGAAGTTAAATCTTTGTTTGTGTTCAGGCTTTGAAGACTGGACTCTCTATACCCAGGGTGATAGTTCATTGTTGCCAGTGCCACCGTTAGACCAAGTACAGCCTTGAAAGCAATTCGAGGCAATTTTAGAGGAGCCCAATGTCATGTTTCTCTGATTATAGTACGTGCAGTTGTCAAGTGAGAGAAACCAGTGTCCCTTGGTGAGTTCCACAATCAATGGGCTGTGAGTAGTCAGTCAGGCTCACACAGAACGGCTCTCCACCGTATATAAGACACAGGACTTAGCCCCGGATCAAGCTGCTCGAAATTGCCTTTTTCTCAAGATAAAGCATCTTCAGAAATCATGTTGTAAGCGGTAGGGGAACTAATAAATTGTACTGAAATAGAACCGCTAGAAAGAAGAAAACAAATGTGTACTTGAAAGATGCAAAGAGGCTTATACTGGGTATATTTATAGGGGCCCTGTTCAGATGTATCTTTTTATTTCCCCCAGGCTAGTTTCAGAATCTTCTGCCATGACGATTCTTCTAATTTGCATCTTGATATGTTTTCCTTTTCTTAATGTTAAACCACGAACTTCCCTTGTGCCAATTAAAGAAAAATGCAACAGAGGTCAGTCACTCCCTAAATTCCTCTCAGCTCGTGAACATTCTTTCTCTACACGTGGTCACTTGCGTGCTACCTCTCCTGATCTGAGACCCTCATTGCAGGCAGTAACCAAATTCCTGGAGGTCAGACTAGGGAAAACTCAATCCCAAATTATTCTCATCCTCCCCCCTAAGAGATCTTGCATATGTCAATCTTGGTTCCTTTCCCCCACCCTCAGCTTCATCTTTCCCTCTGCTTATTTATTTACATATTCTTGTAAATAAAGCCGTGAGCACGTGAGACTTTTCCTCCCTTCCCTTCTGCCTCCCAACTCTTTGCTGGTTACTTTACAGAACCCTCTCCTCCTATACCTCTGCTCATTTTCTTCCTCCCATTTTGTTCCAAAAATCTACCTATATAATTCATGGCTGATAAGCCTGTGCATTTTGCTTGTGATAAATCTTGAAGGAGGAAAAAGCAGAGTCCACAGATTTTGGTGTGTGTTCAAACTAAAGAACCACTGCCAGAATACTTTCGAAAGTTCACTTTGACTTTACATTAAAATATTCATTTCCCACTCCCCACCATATTCTTCTCTAATTAAACTTAGTTTCCTTTTTAAAAATATTTAAAAAAATTATTTCTAGCTAACAGGTTTTTTTCCATTTTGAGTGCTACAGTGCAGTATTGTCTTCCACTACTTTTCATTGCAGATGTACCGCAGGAGGTAAATGAGCCCTTTTGAAATAATTTTGGAACCTGGCCATTTTCAGAACATTGTTTCTATGAGAAAATGAATTCCCAGCTTTTAGAACATGATTTATTTTAAGTTGGGTATTTCCTGTGTGTGTTTGGTAACAAAAATCTTTTTGATGTGGTGACATAAAATCAAAAAGACCTGCCTTGGTTTTTACCTTATTGAATATTTTCATGATAGAAAAAATTAACCTCTTTATTTCTTATATTCTATTGTGTTTGTATAACATTCTAGAGACCTTGCAGTGCAGATTGTTGATTATTTATAATTTTTCACCATCAGTATATGGAGACTGCAGTTGTCCACCGTTTCTGTCCTCCCCTCTTCCTGGGCACATAGACTATATTTTCCAGTCTCCCTGTAACTAAGTGTGGCCATGGGACTGGATACTTGCCAATGAAATATGAGTACAAGTGATTTGAAGAACTTCTGCCTCATCTGCTTAAAAGGATATTCCTGGCCCAAGACTCCCTTTCTTTCCCCCATTTAGCCAGCTGGAATGGCAACAACAAGATCAACCCCTCAAGCCACCTGTTGATGGCAGAGCTGCTGCCAGCCTGGGTCTCCAGTAACTGACTGGAGCAGAGCTGTCCACCAAGCTCACACTTACCTTGGACTGTTACCTGGGAAACAAACTTCATTGTTCTTTGAGCCACTGAATTTTGGGGGCTCTATTTCTTTCAACAGCTTAGCCTACTCTATAATACCACTACAAAATTATTTTACATGGTGCTGTATTGTAAACTATTTTACCTCAATATACTGAATAATCAAACTGTATAAACAAAAATTATCTTTTTCAGAAAACAAAACTCTAGATGTTTTCAACTGTTTTCCTTTGACGCTGCTAGTGAATTTCTCTAGACATTGAGAAATTGATAAGGCTAATTTAATCTTTCATTCAAACATAAAAATCTGTTTACCAAAGCCAGTCATATTTTCCAGAGTTCTTATTTGAAAGGGGTAATGTGTTCTGGCCTTCATTATACTTATTAAAGGGAAATAAGTAAAAGAACACCCACTTCAGAAGCACGTTGCTTTGATATAGTATCCTGTGATAATCCCATTTTAATTAGGGCCAAATTCTGCTTATGATAAAATGCAGTCTCAAGAAACAAGATTCTTCAAGGGGCACTCTTAATACAATCATGAAAGAAGCATAAAGTGAGGTTAACATCATTGAATTTCCAAAGGGTATAAATTGCAATGAGGGTAGACTCACACACACCTGTTCATGGCTTGTTTTTTGTACCCACAGTTGCTGTCATACCTAATGGTAATTCTTTGCTGAATATTTTTGTTTGCATATTTGTTGGTTTGCATTGTTTTCCTCACAAAGCAAAATAACATTTATAAGTTAGAGTTTGTGTAAAGTTCTTCCATCAGAATAGATATTAACAAAATATATATGTAAACTATATAACTATATAAACTATATAACCATATAAACAAAATATTCTCCTATAAACTATGTAAGTTAAAATAAATAGTGCCAGATTGGCCCATGGCTAAAAAACAAACATGTAGGCTCTGAATGAAGAAAGGGTGAATTTTTCACAATCCTAAAATTGAAGAGGTAGGAAAAGGGGTTACAAAAGAATCTGTGACCTTAATAACCCTCATAAAAACTAAGTAAATATTACAGAATTCTTAGTAGAACTCAGAACTCTGAGTGAGTTCTAAGAAAATACGTTTAAGAGGATAAAATAGGCATTCACTATAGGAAAATAATCCATTCTCTCTTGATATATTTGAACTAATAGCAAATACTTCTCACTTTTTTTTTTAATGCAATACTGGGCTTTAACTCTCTCTGCCAGTACCAAAATTTTGATTGTTGTTATCTAGATCTTCATTATGCCTGTGAAGGTTTCTACTTCAACCTTAAAAGACATCTGTGGAATTTTGCTTTAGTAAACATTGTCTCCCCTCTTCCACCAGTTCCTGGCTGCCCCACTAAGCTAAGTAGAAGCATCATAACCAGCCATCAGACAAGAGAACATGTTTACAGCAGGGGGGTGTCATATAATCATAGATCTGTAAAGAACCTTGGTAAGTTTTCTATTTCTCTCTTTCTATGTTGAAAAATGTAAACCATACATTGTAGGCAATTGACTGCTGTGTGGCAATCCACCTAAAGTCTTGGTCCAAAAAGTCCAGGGAACTGAGTTCTAATGCTGGCTTTAGCACTACTTAAGTCTATGACAAATTCAAGCTGGGCCCCCAACTTCCTTATCTGAAAATGGAAATACTGTATTGATAGTTGTTCTCCCCAAGCCCACTCTAAAGGAAGTCTGTACTTGCAGGAAATTACACAGCACACAACTCTTTATTTTGAACTCTTTAAAATAAAAATAAAGACAGTCTTAAAAAGGAAACAAAATCACAATGGGGAGACAGGAGTAAATAACTGAGGAACACGTGACCATGGCAATGCCTCTGGAATGGGGGCTGCAAAGTATAGCCGGAGGGCCAAATCCAGCAAGCCGCTTGTTTTTTAAGAGGTGACTTTTACATTTTTGAATGGTTTTTTAAAAACCAAAAGAAGAAGAATATTTTGTGATACATGAAAATTATATGAAATTCAAATATCAGTCCATATATAAAGTTTTACTGAAACACAACCATGCTCATTCATTTATGTATTGTCTGTGGCTGGTTTCACACCACAACAGCAGAGTTTAGTAGTCAGAGACCATATGGCCTACAAAGGCTAAAATATTTACTATCTATCCTTTATAGAACTAGTTTTCCAACTCTTCCTCTAGAATGTCCAAGGTAGAAATGTCCAATAGGCAGTTGGAATTACATTTTGGAATTACCTACAAGAAGCAATAGTTTAAATTTGGGAGTGAGGAAGTCAAGGAAGAGATTAGAGCAAAGAGGTCTGGAGAAAGTACCTGGTGGCTGATCACTTTTGACAAGTTGGGAGAGGAGAGTATCCCTGAAGGAGGCAGAGAAGGCACAAGTAAGGGCACATGGTATGTCTCTTGAAAGCCACGCAAGGAGTAAGTTCAAAATGAATTAAGAGCAGACATCTCAGAGAGACCAGGTAAATTGAATAATAAAAAAAAAGCTCATTGGTTGGTGAGAATATGGATAAAAGGGAACCCTTGTGTACCGTTGGTGCCACTATGTAAAACAGTATGGAGGTTCCTCAAAAAATTAAAAATAGAACTACTATATGATTGATCCAACAATTCCACTTCTGGGTATTTATCCAAAGAACACAAAACCACTAACTTGAAAAGATATATGCACCCCCATGTTCATTGCAGCATTATTTGCAATAGCCAAGATATGGAAACAACCTAAGTGTCCATCAATGGATGAATGGATAAAGAAAATTTGGTGTGTACAATGGAATATTATTCACTCATAAAAAAGAATGAAATCTTGCCATTTGCAACAACATGGATGGACCTCAAGGGCATTATGCTAAGTGAAATAAGTCAGACAGAGAAAAACAAATACGCCCCTATGATCTCACTTACATGTGGAATCTAAAAAAACAAAAAAACCCCCCAAACCAAGCTCATAGATACAAAGAACAGGTTGGTGGTTGCCAGAGATGGGGTGGGGATATGTAAAATAGATAGAAGGGGTCAAAAGGTATACACTTATACACTTGGTTTTAAAATTAAGTCCTGGGGATGTGACAGCATGGTGATTATAGTTAATAATACTTGCATATTTGAATTGCATATCTGCAAAGTTGCTAAGAGAGTAGATCTTAAAAGTTCTCAACACAAGAAAAAAATTTTTTGTAACTATGTAAGGTGATGGATGTTAACTAGACTTATTGTGGTGATCATTTCACAACATTTACAAATATCAAATTATTATGTTGTACCCCTGAAACTAATGTAATGTTATATGTGAATTATACCTCAATTTTAAAAAAAAGTTTCATTGGATTTGGTGATTAGAAGTCATTGGTGGCCTTTGAGAAAGCAATTTCTAATGAAGCAATGTGGCATTAGCCAGTTTTCAAGAGGTCCAGGAGCAAAGAAGTTTATTCTGGAAAGGAAACCAAGAAGATAATAATCTAAAATGATTTCAAAACTAAGGGAAGTTGACTGTTGTTTGCTTGTTTGTTGATTTTTATAGGAAAGTACTGAGAGTGTTTGTAGGCCTAACAAAAGCATTCAAGAGGTGGAGATGAAAAGAGGAGACAGAGACAGAGAGCTGAGCAAATACCAAGGAATGGAATGGAGAAAAAGTTGAAGGGATGACTAATTTGAATATAGAAGGGGCAAAGCCCCCTCTGAAGTAATAATGAAGAAAGGAAAGGGTGGAAATAAAAAGAAAATTTGAAGGGGGAGGCAGAAAAAGCTGTAATGACAGTAAGGGGCAAGGTCATCTACGTAGAATAAGGGAGCTGGGATTATGATGGGGCATTTCAGGAGGATAAGCCAATGACCATCCTGCGTGAAGCTATACAAAGTCCACTGCAGGGTCTGCAAGGACTGCCAAAGAAAAGTATTTGATATGGTTTTGTAATCTTTCCCCAAAGTTTGCTAGCTTAGGTGTGGAGATGGAACAGAAAGTTGAAATGATCAGGGTCTGGGATTAATGTGGAAGACTCAAGAAAAAGGGTGGAATGAGTGTTCAAGAAGACAGTGTTGAGTTAACTTGTTCTGGAGTCCAGACTGGTTGGTAGAGCAAGCAAAACCAGAAGGAACTTGATCAGCTAGGATTAGAAAAAAACAAGACAAATGCGACCAAAGTGCCATTTCTATAAGATGATAGGAGTACAAAAGATAGAAATCAATAAAGATGAAATCAGAAAGGAGGACCCCTATCATCACTACCACCAAATTTAAGATCTTGGAGTATTGAAAATTAGGTACAAGCCCCGGCCATTGTGGATACTGTGGGAATCTCAGAAGAAATCTGAAGATGCAACTCTAGGAACGTCTGCTTTACCCTAGAAGGCCTTTGTTCCTGAGGAAGGTTCCTTATTCCATGGATGCCTCCCAGGATCCTGCAGGTGGAAAATGATCAGAGACCAGACAAGTGATGTCTGAGCTATTGCAGATGGGACTAGACCACAAAGAAAAGCCTTAGCCAGAGAATCTTAACTTGAACCTTAGGGGTTTAGTTGAAACTGAGTAGTCCTTTGGAATGGAGCTGAACAATGACTCAACTCATTGACTTTGGCTCACTGGGCCCCCTTTCCCTCCCTGCCAGGGAAACTGAGACTGAATGAATAATAACTGTGAAATTCTCCCTTGAGAACAAAGCTCCTACACATTAATAAAGACTGAAGGCTTTTCATTATAATTTAAGTGAATGACTTGCTTCCCCCCAAAATGCCTCATAATGAATGGCATGAGAAAGAATGACATTCCCCCAAAATGTTACACATTAATACTAGTTTATTATAGACTTATGAATGTCTACAAATTTTGTTGATTGAAAATTAATTTGCATAAACATTTGAGGAATGGTGGGAGGGAAGTTCATAAATACCTGAACCATTCAATCATTTGAAGTACCTAGGCATTAGCTAAAATTTACTAAGGGATAATTTTAAAACATATTTAGCAAATTAAATAGTGATATTTTAGGGTCATTTGAAATGAAAAACATCTTTTTTTGCTGAGAAAGATTAGCCCTGAGCTAACATCTGTGCTCATCTTCCTCTATTTTGTATATGTGACGCTGCCACAGCATGGCATGAAGGTCTGCACCCAGGCTCCGAACCTGCGAACCCTGGGCCACCAATGCAGAGCACATGAACTTAACCACTATGCCACCAGGCCAGCCCAGGAAAACATCTTTTTTTTCTCAGCTCCCAGTTTACCTCTACTCCCCTTGCCCCTGACCCCACCCCTTCTCCTCATCCCTGCTGCCCCTAAATATTTCTTCAGAGATTGAGCAAAAATAGGAGGGAAAGGATTCATCTATTCCAGAAAGCAGATAATTTCCTGCTCTTCATGACATAAGAATACTGGCTCTCCCACAGAGAAACAAATTGGATGACAATTTTAGGATAATTGAGTTGCTTGATGCTTTTCAAGTTGTTGGGAAACCAGTGCTGTGAAAACCAATTTTTTTTCAGTGCTACCTGTAGTTTACTGTGATAGCGAGATTTTCTATTTACTCATTAAAAACAAAACACAGAGCAAAGATTTGCAGATTTGTGAGTGGGTTTATGTTATACAATGGCTGTGAAAATGAACACCTGGTAAAATAAATTAAAACAAACTGAGTTGCCCAAATTTTCAATAAATCAGATATAATAATTAGAAGTGTAAGAAAGTCCATGTAAAAGAGACCCGTAAATCCTAATTTGAAATCATTTGAGGGCAAATAGTTACCCTTTTCGGATGGAGATGAGGGATGGCAGGGCTTTCGGGTACAAAACAATTGATAATGCTACCAAACAAAATGATTGGTAATCACGAAGGAGACAACATCATGACAAGGAAAGTATCTGGGCAGAGACAAGCCATGGAACTGAACAGAAACGGGATGATTTAGGTCTCTGGTTCTCAAACTTGAACTGCATCAGAATCATCTGGAGGGTTTTTTAAAACACAAATTGCTGGGCTCTACCTGCAGAATTTCTGATGTGGTAGATGTGGAGTGGGGCCTGAGAGTTGCCATTTCTAACAAGTTCCAAAAAGATGCTGATACTGCTGGTCCTGGGACCACACTTTAAGAACGAAATTTAGGGCAATGGCTAGAGACAGAAAGGTTTAATAAGAAAGTGTTGAAGTGTGAACTTAAAGGGAAGAAGGAATTAAGACAGTGGGGTGATGACTAAGTTAAAATCAAAATAATAAGGGAAGGTAAACTTTAATTGAATGCCCAAGCCATGTGCTAGGCACTTTTCATTCACAGTTCTTCCAGGTTGATAATAATATCATCCAGAAGAGGAACCAGAAGATGCTCAAAAACTTGATCAATATGAGTGTATAATGACAACTATAGTAAAATAACTTTCCAAGGTCAACACGGTTAAAAGTTGTCCTGAGTTCTAAGCCACTTGAGATAGACAAAGAATAGGACAGATGGAGATCAGAATACCATACTTATTACTGATTAAGGCTGGGAGGGATAATGTGGCTTAGGAGTGTAGCAACTGTGGGCTTCCTAATACTGCAGCTCAGAAATAGGCAGACTTATCCATCAGTCCAGGCTGGATGGACACGTTTCCTCCTGTGGGGGTCTCCCCTTGTAAAACTTCCTAGTGTGGAAGAGAAGACATGAGTATGTGCATTACTGTAGCCGTTCCTCAAGGAAGGAGAGTATGGCAAGGGTTGAGCTCTGCGAGACCCACTTACGCTTGTCACATTTACCAACCATTCCCTGAGGCAGAGTGGTAAAGGAGTGAAGAGGCCAGGAATGCTACACTAGCTGAGATCTCTCTAGATGTAAGAAAAGATCAGGGGCTGGGAATAAATATCCTCTTACAGATGGGAGAACCTAGGTTAAAATCAGACTGTTTCACTCTAAATCCTGCTCCCTGTCAATGATTCTGTTGCTTCTAGAAAGGAAATACACCAAAGATTGGGAGTAGGGAATGGTATTTTAAAAGCTAGGATTCTTAGTAAAGAATCCTAGGAAGATGCAAGATGAAGGAACCACACAGTACTCTATTTCGGTAGTATGGTGACTTAAATCGCTGGTGCTCAACAACAGGTCATTGCCTGCAAGACTGGCTCAATATCCCAAGGAGAGTCCGGTTGATCTAAATTTCGTACATGGCTTTCCCGTCTCTCCTTTCTGATTGTGAACATTTTGTAGACAGAAGGTGTAATGACTAGTTTTCATTTTCTATATGCTGGCGTCTATTAGTTTGTTCCTTAAGAAAATGGCTCAAATGGACTTTTGAGCACATTCAGAAGGAGAGAAAAGAAACTAATGAGCAGGATCATTCTACTCAAACAGACTGTGTGGTCAGGCTAATATTTCCAGTTGTCCAACCTGCTACAAGTGTCAACACATCACCTCATCAAAAGTTTGCGCTCCAATTCCCATCGAGTTCGAGAGATTCTTTAGTCCTTCTTCAGCCCCGTCACAACAGTGTCAGATTGTGCTCTGAGAGTTTCATCAGTGGGACACGGGTCCACGTACAGTGGATGAAGGGCAGCGTGTGTCATGTGGAGAGCTCTTACTACTTGGTTTTTCGACGTACTCAGCCTCAGTAGATCACCTCCTTGGCACAGTGAAAGTTCTCTAAATTAAACTGTTGAAATGCCCCTGGAGGCACATTTTAAAGCTGATATTTTAATTATATACCATTAACTACTGCTGCTTCTGTGTGTTTAAGTTGAGTGCCTTATATTTAGTTCTAGAGCCCTAAGGATTTTATCCCAACAGGTGAAGTTGTATGCATTCAGTGGTTCTTTGTTCTTGCTGTTTAAGGAAAAATGTTTGAATTCTGACATTCCTTGCTGGGAACACAGAAGAGGAGCCAGAAGATGCCCAGGAACTCAGTAAATATGAGTGGATGAAGATGAATACAGGGAAAACAGCAGAAAAATGGTATCTGAACTGACCGAAGTACAAAAAGCCCTAGAACCTTCACACATCTTTTTTTATTACTCTAAGAATTCTAGTTTTATTTGACAAACCAGAGGGTTTATATTAATATATTATCTTATCATTGGGATGATCAGAAAACTTAAACCTGAACTCAGATGTACAGTTTGGTCTAAACTTTTAGCTGAAAACAGAAGAGAAACTACCTCTTTGAATATTTCTTCTTGAAGTTCTAAACATCTATATAAAAGTCTTGACACTTGGAAAAATTCGTAAATTTACAGGTATTAATTACCATAATTAATAACTCATTGCAATTAGTGAGTGTTTGGTCTAGTTTATAAATGCTCATTTAAACACAGAGATAGGAAGAAAATGAAGCGACCAGGCTTCTAGTCTACATTCTTCCATAAACCAGTGGTATGATCTCAAGCCAGTTAGTTTTCCCATGTGTAAAATACCTGGTATTTGGTGTTCAGAGATATATTATGAAGGTAAAATAAGATCATGTATACAAAACACTGAAAAAGATTTAGTGTTACATGACTTTCAAGTAATGTTATTATCATCATCATTTTAAATGGATGAATAGCATAAACTGAAGATGTTTGGCTTAGGGAAGGTAAGGCAGAAGCAGTCAATCAAAAGTGTCTTCTGATATTTGAGGGTTGCTTAGTTGATCTGCAGGACAGACTTTAAAAGCTGGTAGAAATTACAGTCCAGTAGTTTTCAGCATAACATAAAAAACAACTGTCTCCAACAGTGGAGCAGATGGCCTTGTGAGAGGGTGATCCAACTGTCCATCATGGCGTGCAAGCCAATACGACTTGTCAGAGATGCCTTTTATGACATTAGCTGCTCTAATTTATTATTGGACCAAGAGATCTCTAACATCCTTTCCAACTCTCAAAGCCTTTGTTTCTATGGTCATCCAACAAACTAATTGATGAATTTTGTAGCAATTGATTCCATTGACTATATGATATGATATAATCAAGTGGAAAATATATTCACTTAGGTGTACCTTAAAAAGCATAATGTATTCTCCAGAGAAAAGTATATTCCTAGACATGGGAGGGGTGCATGCTTCATGGGAAGTCCTTAACCCTCCTAGGACTGCCTTCACTGAGCAGTACTTTAATGTTTCATGCCATAGACAATCATATTGACATTAGCAATAAAAATCCAATTGAAGATAGTGTATACACTATTACATTATATAGTATTCTTTTCTCCACATGAGAAATACTTTTCAAATTTAAAATCAAGGAAAGCCTTTCCTTTTCTGAAGAACTAGAATGTTTCCTTATTCCAATAACGAAGCTTTATAATTTTGTGTGGCCATTGTCCTGGCTGCCAGGAAGCTCAATGCAGATTTGAAACAATCATGGCAACTCAGAGGATACTCAGAGTTGGAGTGTTTACATTATCCCCTTTTCCCTTGGTCTTTGTCGTTTTCTTTTATAATGTTTTAAACTGTTAAAAGTTTTTAAAAGATTTTTTAAAACTATTAAAATATTTTAAATAGTCATTGTAGATACCTTCAGCTGATTTTGCTAAAAAGGCTTTCATGGTGTTCTTTGTTTAGCCAACCTTGCTCTTACATACACACACACACACACAAAATTGTAGTATTTTCTTCTTTTCCATATATGCAGAAAGTTTAATAAAACACAGTAAATTATTTGCAGCTCTGAAGGGTTTGATAATCAAATAAATCTGATGATTATGTCCTCTTCTGCAGATGATGCTATGTTTACCAACAATCAAGATGATTTGTTGTTTCTTGATCTTCTAAGAGTCGGGGAACCTATAAAATATATTACGTCACAGTCCTCATGAAGTGTTTTAGTGAAGGCCAAGAGGTTTTGGACAGTGAAGGATGTGGGACTCTTGATCTGATGACAAATGTTAATTTGAAGTTCAAAGATTCATAGTCTGCCAGTTTTTCTTGCCATTTTATTTTACTTTTGTTCCTGTACTCCTACCTGCATCCCTTATGATAACACTTAACCCTTTCATTAAGAAGCTTCCTTTTGTCTTTTTAAGCTCCCTTGGAGTCAACTATTAGATGTTTGGCTTTTAATTCCATAAATGTCCTTTTGCTTTTTCAAGAAACTCTGGAAAGTAGGCACCTTCCTCTTCACATCTAAACCTGCCATAGATCTAACATGGAAAGTTTTTGTATTCCATTTTGAATAACATATTCTATATGTCCTCTGTTGTAAGTACTCAAATCTTTTGAAAAGAGGTTGTCTTATAAACAATTAAACAAACAAATTAATAAATAAATCCTCCTGATCCTCTTGTGTTTAATTATACAGCTATTGGCACATGATTGAATTCTAAATTTGGGGACTAGATATCATACAGTTACTTGATTTAAATTGTTCTGACTGAAATGTGTGTGCAAGTAATGGCATTATTGCTTTTTTAATATGGAAGTTTTTTAACTGGACAATAAACTCAGCTTTTCTGTTGTTGAGTCTACTTAAGAATAGAATATCTAATTGATAGGTACTTTTTAATTTTTCCCTATCCTCATGAAGTTTTTTACCTTTATGATGTATTATGGCTTTTTAAATTACATAAAGTATTTTGAGAAGTGGCAGTGCAAGGTTTACAAAAGATTTTTGACACTACTTAAAATTATATCAGCTTAAGTATGACAATAATAAGTATAACTATGAAAAATGACAGTGTAACTTCCTATTTTCTTCTTTCTTGCCTGCTTCCTGATCAAATTTGCTAATTAGTTTTGTAAATAGTATTTTTAATTGCACCCACTGCTTCCATGTTCCTTGGGATGTGAAGGCTTTCTGCCTCTTATGTCTTATAAAGATTTCATAAAAAGAATCCAGATGACTCTAATGGTGATTCATAAGCCAAACTTAGATGAGGTTAATTTTCCTTCATCAAATTTGGGGGAAAATGTTTGAATCCTCTCAGTGATATTTAAAAACACAAAGGCAGCAAGATTCATAATTAGTTCTGGGTTTATTTTGATAATTTTTTCAATTGTAAAGTTTCTAAATTACTCTTCTAAAGAAATTCTTTCCTTTGTAATTAATATATGGGGAGATACTTTGACACTAAGTAAATAATGTTGTTTCTCATTAAACTTTTACCTATTAGTTTTAGTATTGATGATTTGATGATTGATGACTTTCTACCTCCAACATTTTTTCTATATTTATTAGTTGGCATTCTACTATAAGGAAGCACTTTCCCTTTTTACATTTATTTATATGGATATAGACTCATGGATTCTTATTTTTTTCAATAGGTTATAATTCATTGCTATCATCATTTATTTTGATGCTCAGATTATCCTAGATTTGGCTAGTGAGAGCCCCAATGGTTCTTTTGTGTCATTTTGATATACCCCATCATTTTTTTTTAACAGTCTTTTACTTTCTTGTGAAATAAGATGTTCCAGGCACATCCTGTACTTTCTCTGCCCAAGCCCTGAAATTAGCCATTTCTCCCAGCAGCTACATTTTCTCTTAATGGAGAATGGTACCAAGACTTGAGTGCTAAGTGTGCTCATTGCTACTGGTATATCATGGTTTCCAGGCCCTTTTAGAGAAGAAAAATAGATTGATTGAGGGGCTGGCCTGGTGGCCCAGTGGTTAAGTTTGCACGCTTCACTTCGGCAGCCCAGGGTTCACAGGTTCAGATCCTGGGTGCCAACCTGCACACCACTCATCAAGCCATGGTGTGGCGGTGTCCCACATGCAAAATAGAGGAAGATTGGCACAGAGGTTAGCTTAGGGCCAATCTTCCTCAAGCAAAAAATAAATAAAATGAAATGAAATAAAAAATAGATCGATTGATCAATAGATTGAACTATGAGTTCACATATTGGAATGTGATAGCTCTAATTCCAATGCAATGCCACAAGCTACATTATAGTCCAGCACTGTCCAATGGATACAAATATGAGCCACATATGTAACCTTAAACTTTCTAGTTGCCATGTTTAAAGAAGTAAAAAGAGACAATTGAAATTGATTTTAATAGTGTATTTAATCTGATATATCCAAAATTTTACCATTTCGACATATAATCAATGTAAAAAGTTATTAATGAGATTTTTTACATTTTTTTTTGTACTTTTACATTTTTTTTTGTACTAAGCCTTCCTAATCTAGTATGTATTTGACACAGCACATCCTCAATTTGGGCTAGCCACATTTCAAGGATGCAAAAGCCACATGTAGCTAATAGCCACCATATTGGATTGGATAGTTCTAGTTTTCTTCCTTTCTGGGGTATTTATTACCCTATTCCTCAACAGTGAGAAACCTCACTTCCATTCTAGAATTTTGCTCAAGCCTCAAATATGCAGGAGGTAGCCTCAGAATGGCTAACTTATACCACTGAGAAAAAGCAACCTACTAATTAAAGTGTAATAGTTGTTTTCATTTTTTAGATCAAAAACATATAGCAAAAGCCACAAATCTTAAGTGTGCAATTCAATGAGTTTTGATCAATGCATACACCTGTGTACCCCACATCTCTATCATTTTCATTACCCCAGAAATTTCTCTTGTGTTCTTCCTAGTCAGTCCCCTCTGCCTTCCAAAGGCAACAACTTAACTGACTTTTTTCATTATGGAGTAGATTTTCCTCTTCTAGAACTTCATATAAATGTAATCACAGTATTGTCTTTTTTGTGTGTATCTGGTTTCTTTTTCTCAGCATAATGTCTGTGAGATTCATCTATGTTGTTGCATGTGTCAGTAGTTTATTCCTTTTTGTTACTGAAAAGTATTGCTTTGTATAAATATACATAATTTGTTTCTCCATTTCACTGTTAATAAACATTTGAGTTGTTTCCAATTTGGGCTAATATTAATAAAGCTGCTAAGAACATCTTTATTCCAGTCTCTGTGTGGATATATGTTTTCATTTGTCTTGGGTACATACCTAGGAGTGGAATTACTAGGTCATAGGGTAGATTAATAATTTTCTTTTATATGGTTAAATAACATTAACATTTAATGTTATTAACTATTCTATGCTGAAACCATTGACAATACTTTTATCTACAGGTTAGCTTTAAAAGCTAATTATTGGCATTTATATTATTATGACAGTTTTTCATGCTGGGTCAAGTAGCATGCCAGGATAACATTTTCATCTTTCCAAGTCCATTATCATTTCTCTCTTTCCTCTTTTTGCACTCCCTCTCTCCCCTCCTTCCGCCTTGGACTGGTTGTCTCCTACTCATCCTTCAGGCCTCACCTCAGACGCTCCTCCTCCTAGAAGCCCACCCTGAGCTTCCCAGGCTGGGTGAGATGTCCCTCTAGGAGCTCCTTCATTTCCTTCTATCATGATCTATGTCACTCAGTATTGTGCACATTGGTGTATGTGTCCATCTTCTCTTTTCCACTGTGAGCTCCTTGAGAATAAGAATTGTTTCCCATTTTTCTTTGCATACCTATTGTCTAAGCATGTTTGACACAGTAGTCCCTCAACAAATGTTGGTTGAATGAATAATTAAAAGTGAAATAACTTACTCAGGGTCCACAGTGAGTTAAAGGTCAACAAGAATTTGAATTAAGTTTTGTTTTTAAATTCATTGTTTTTGTTTTAATTTTCTGGGTTAGGCATTATGCTTAAGCTAAAACAAAAGATAAAGATTTTTCACACTCAGTTTAGATAAAGAGAGAAACTAGTAAATCCCTAGGGGTCAGATATGAGTGTTCAGGAGGCAGATAGATGGAGCCAACAGTACTATCACTGGATTCCTGTGCAGTATAGACAGCAGAACCTGTGGGTCCCGGACCTCAAGAGAGCCTGTGGAGCTGAGGCGGGTAAAGGGTGAGAGCAGCACTCATGGGGATGGGGATCTCAGGGGCCCCTTCCCTGAGGCTGCTCTTTCTAATGAGAAGGACAGAGCACTGGCATCAGTCACAGCGACAGATACCAATACAGTCTTACCCACAATCTACATTTGAGGTCAGTTGGTCAGATTTTTCAGTATCCATGGTGACAACGGGTTGATCAACTAATTCCATGTCTGGATTATACTCGAGGGGAAAGAGCTGCAAGATGTACAACAGTATTTATAGGCAGACATATGTGAACAGTAATATCGTTGTCAGCCACTATCCAACAAAACAAACTTTATTGTTGTTTTTCTTCTCTAGTCATTGTTCTAAGTGATATTTTGGGCTTCATTTTAATAGCTAGGACATTATAGTGTTCAGTATTCTTTAATTCCTGTTGACACGGAAATGGAATTGAAGCTGTTAAGAGCTGCAGAATAGGACCACAAAACAACAAAAAAATCCCAAATGCTAAACATAACATCAAAGCTCCAGATCCATTCACACTCCATCATCTAACTTATTTATCATACTCTTCTTAGACTGCGGAAGGGTTAACTAAGGCACATCAGTGAGACATTACTGATAGTGAACCCAGTATTCCTGGGATCAACCCAGGATGTATTTATCTTTCCTTGGAGCGGCCACAGCACACAGAGTGTGGACAGATGGCCAGCAGGGCAAGATTTTTTTAATTCAATCTCTCTGCCATGTTGATAATAAATAACCACAAGTTTTGATTACAGGACTTTTTTTTTCCTCCCTAAGAGTTAAAACCTCAACCTCTAGCTTTCCATTTGTTTTCTTTTTCCCTTCTGCTTTGTCTTTTCATTTTTCTGGTTCAGCCAAGTTTCCTAAGTCATGTTGATTATAAAATGGAATCTGATTTTATCTCTAGGATATATTTTGTGATTATAAAACATTTTTAAATCTGATATCCAAAGATATTTAACACAATGTAATCAATCCTCTTTCAATTAATGATACCAGATAGTGTCACAGTATTAATCCAAAAAAGCAAATTACATGTTTTCATTTTTAAATGGAAAATTATTTTTCCTCTCCCAAAATGACAAATAACTTAAAACTATAGTAAAATTGACTGGTCGCCTTCGGCAGCATTGCAAATTAATTTCCTGATTTAAAAAATCAATTGCCACAAAAGTATTGATGGAAATAACTAGCATCTTTGTAGTACTTTTCATCAAATTTTGCAGATGTGAACTATGCTAGTTTAAACCCTATAAATACAGCTGGTGCTACATTTATATTAATAAATACACAATATTAAAAATAGATATTAATTTTACAAATGAGTAATTATCCTGTTCTTTCTGAATAGAGAGAGACAAAACGCAGCTCAGGATTACTCTTTCCACTTGCACATATAGACACAGCTTGACTTATTAGTCAGAGCTGGTCTAGTTTCCCTTCTTTCAGGCTGAATTAGAGGGAATTATGAGTTAGGAAACAGAGGGGCCAACCTAAGGTAAGCCCCAGCTTTGCCCGTAATCGGATTAAGTGACATCCTCAAGTTTTAATTGCCTATTTAAACATCTCTCTTGATTGTTGGTGATTTGCTCCAGACATCATAAAGAGGATATATTTTATAGGGGCTGGCTTCCATGAAGATCAGTCATGATTTTCCTCAAATTATGAGAAGTGCTTATGAATTGTTTAGTTTGTGCATCGTTATATGAGATGTCTGTCTAAAGACTTTAAATGGAGGGGGAGGGGATATAAACATGAGATCCTATATGTTTGAGTTGTTTTTCCACATGTACGGATATATTAACAAATACTATCACCTACTCTTCATTTGAGATTAATTGAAAATTTCTTCCAGTATGTTCTCTTTCAATGAAGAAGTAATTAAATTCAGATTTTTATAAAAATAGCATTTTGTCTACAGATACTTCAGTATGTATCTGTAAAAAAATAAGGACTCTTTTAATAAAACACTTGTCATTATAATTCCCACATTTGAAACACTAATAAGATGAATTTAAATTTTGAAAAGTTGGGAAATAGATTCGGCTATATTGGTTATAATTGTAAATAATAAATTTATGTTATCTGGATGTTAGAGGAATTGCCAATAACAGTTGTGATGGCCATCATTGATGAAGAATGAGAGTTACATCTTTACTGAACCTGATAATATTCTCTGTTGTGATTCCAGTATCAAATAGAATATCTAATTCACATGAATCATTTGATATATGCACTGAGAAGCCAATGGAAAAAATGGGAAGATAATTTCAAAAGAATTGTGGAATATGTCAAAGAGGTGTTTTACTAACCATTGAAAGTCTTTTATACCTTGATCTCATCAATCCTAGTAAAACCCATCCTGTATTTTCAGTGCCCTGTTCCTCAGTTACACAGTATTTCTGGGGAAATGCACTCTGTGTGCATTATTTATCTAAACTCATCCAAACCCTTAATGCACTTTGGTAGTCATTTAAATGATCTTTATTTGATTTCCTATCAAATTTACCGTTGTTTGTGATCCCCCTATCATATCAGGTAGAAGATAGGGAGTCAGACACATCCAGATGAGTCCTATGAGGACTACTGAAGGGCAAGAGGGTGGGGCATAAAGCTGGAGGGCACATTTCAGGGGTCAGATACTAGTAGAGACCCATCTTCATAGCCTAGAGAGTGAGATCAAAGTCACAATTTCAAACTCAGGACCAGATGGTGAGCAGAAATTAAACAATAAATCAATAACAAAATTATCTAGAAAATCCCCAAATATCTGGAATTTAAACAACACATTCTAAATAATCTATGGGTGAAAGAAGAAATCACAAGAAAATATAGAAAATATTTTGAACCGAATGAAAATAAACATATGACATATAAAAACTTATGGGATGAAGCCAAAGCAGTGTTCAGAGATAAATTTATAACATTAAATAAATATTAGAAAAGAGGAAAGGTTGCAAATCAATATCTTAAAAAAACTAGAAAAAGAAGAGCAAATTTAACTCAAAATAAGCAGAAAGAAGGAAATTATGAAGATAAGAGCAGAAATCAATGAAAGAGTAAACAAAAACAATGGAGAAAATCAATGAAATTAAAAACTGGTTCTTTGAAAAGACCAATAAAATTGTTAAAACTTCATCCAGAGTGAATAAGAAAAAAAGAGAGAAAACACTGATTACCAATATCACCAATGAAAAAGGGAAGCTCACTACAGATTGAACAAATTAAATTATATTTCTTACACATTCAACGAGTCTATTCTTATTTTGGTTTCCATCAGCACCAACATTTAAAGGATAATAAGGGTATATTATAAACAACTTATGTGAAATTGACAAATTCCTAAAGAGAGAAATTACCAAAGCTCCCTCAAGAAGAAATAGAGTACATGAATAGCCCTATATCTATAAAAGTAATTAAGTTTGTATTCATTTAGCTGGGTCCACACTAGATTTGTTTGACTCCAAAGCTACTGTACAATAAGGTGGTCAAGGCTGTTCAGCAAAAACTCTCCCACTATTCTACCTATTCACCTTAAAATATCTCTATGAGCACATCCAACTAGCTGTCTATCCTTCTTGACTCTGAGGATAAAGTATTCCTAGTCACTGACTCCCAAATATACTTGGTTTTGCTCATGAAACAGGATGAATTAGTTCTCAAATAGGAATAAGATGAATCATAGAAAATGTCACAGAGGAGATAGAATTTGATTTGAATATTGAAGGGTAAAGATTAGGGTACCATGAAGAAAAGGTAAGAAAATGTTTCCCAGTTATAATGTTATGCTCGAGCATTCCTGATGGACTTCCAGAATGGCCTCCATCCATTGGAAGGGTTACCGAAATGGAAACTACAGCCCAGGGTGCTTAATTTCTACAACTGGAAAGCTGTTGGAAGCCAAGATTAAATAGAGACCCATTAAATGCCCAAGAAGCATAATTTATTAGAGGAAAGGTTTATTTTCCTCTGAGGATAAAAATAAGCATTTGGTCAGAGCAAAGTTTTTGAGGCTTATTTTTTTTAAAAAGTTATCAGGGGATTGAAGAACAAATTCTGACAGAGAAATGGCTAGCTTGGAGACCTAAAACAAAAGAAGAATAAATAAGTATTTTCTAAAGAATATAGAAGTACAAACAGTGGGATAACCTGGGATCAGTACTAGAATTGGGTTTATTTAAAATTTTTATAAGTGAGTGAAAACTTTAAATTCACAAATGATGTATTTTTCCAGGTGGAAGGATGCCAGGTACACAGGAACAATCTAAGGCAGTATCTCAGAGGCTGAGTTAATGGACAGGAAAGTGCCAAATGAGCTTCTTTCTGACAAACATAGGTTATCATGCATTTATGTAAAAATAATTCAAACTATATTTATAAAATGATGAGTTTCAACATTCAGTCACACTTCTGAAAAGGAATCCAGGAGTTATTGTAGACGATTCCTATTCTCCTGTTTTTAAAAGGAAAATTAAATAAATAGAAAAGGAAAGAAAGAGAAAAAAATTTTTTGTATGTGCCTGTGAAAATATTTTAATGTCATTAGAAATGTTCCTCAAGTTCCAACCAATGTTATCAGGCATCAGAAATTGCCTAGAAATGACATAGTATTACATTATATTCAAAATTTCATTCAATTACAGAAATAAGGGGTCATCATTTTAAGAAATCCAGCAGAGAGTATCTCTGAGTAGATGGCAGTGATGAGGCACAGGTTGTAATTTGTAATTACATCTGCGAGTAGAGTCACATATTTACTTCTTGATTCCAGTCAGCATGAAGTAATTATGTGTTCCAGATTGGAGTGCATTCAAAGTTCTGCTTAAAAAGTTCATGCAGATTTCCCACTTTCCTCTAAGGAAAATCTGCTCCTAATGTTATGCTCCCCTCTGGCATGCCATAAATGGACACTTTAGAGATCAGAATAGCTAATAAGTAGAACAACTTAAGAATAGCTTCTCACAAATCAAACTGGAACAAATGTGAGATCCACATAGCAGTACCCAAATATATGCTTCCCCAAATCGTATAACACACATTTAAGCTTTGAGTAGATCCTATTAACAAATTCAGGTTTGATCTTCTCTAGGGGCTCTAGTAATGCAGTTTAAGAAATGAAAATGGCTTTACAGGTTCAAGAAAACTAAGTAGAATATTAAGCAAACAAAGAATATTTAACCCACATTTCCCTCATGGAATATGATAGCCATAATTTTTCTTTGGTTTAGGCCTCATACACCTCAATGCAACATTTAGGTAAGCATAACAATCCTTTCTAGATTTTTTTTCAGCAGCCTGTATATTTATGAGGGTTTTTTTTAAAAAAGAAAAAAAAAAAAAACTTGAAAATCCTTGTCACGGTTGCTCTTCAGCTAGATCCATGCTGAGGTCAGGTGGTAAAAATAGTCGATGTTCATGGGGTAGGGTGGGGCACAAGGAGATTGAATCGTGGAAGCAATTACAGGTGATAAAATTCTTCTGTTCTCCTACTCAGAATTCTAAGGGGATCACTATTCAGCTGCCCTACTCCTTACTCAAAATCAGTTCACCTTCACCTACTGAAGAAGTCTGTGTGCCTCTTAGGTTCAAGAAAGCTCTTGAGGAAAGAGTCTGAGTGAGGTCTCATAAGAAACAAAGGCTGAAGTTATTAATTATAAGAGCACAAAGGTTCTGTAGCCACATATTAAATGCTTTCTAGTTCAATGGCTTAAATCAGGGAATCTTTAAAGAATCTTAGATTTGGTCCTTCACACATAGCAACAAAAAATCTTCGATACTGAGTGGCCTTGTTCTGGGCAGAGAGATAATCTATCCATGTGGAGTAAGTGGTTCATATTTCTGACTTCACTCCTTACCTTACATACGCAGTTGTCTGTGAGCTCAGCAGAGAGCACCAAACAGCTACTGCTGGTGATAAGCATCTTTGAATAGGGGAATGTACCCAGGGCTTGAAGTGACAACTGCATGTGAGTCCTGGCTCAGGTGTGTGACCTGGAGAAGTTCTCTGAACCAATCTAAGTCTCCTCGTTTGGAGATAGTAATAACAACAACAACAGCAAGGCTCCTCATTTGGTAGTTTTCCATCATGAAGGAGGACAGGGTCATGTTTGAAAATACTTTGTAATCTGTAAAGCACCCTAATAATGTTCATTACTGGTATTGTTTCTGGTATTTGATAACAATGCTCATGCTTCTGTCATTTCCCAAAGCCAGTTTTCAGCAAGCCTCAGGATGGATTCTGAATTGTTTGCGGTGGACAATGACTGGCATTTTATCATACCCCTCTGCTTTCGATGCACATGTGGTCTAGAGTACACAGTGCAAAGCCTCTGGCAGATGTCCCCCCATAGATTCAAGAGCCGAGTCTCTTTTGCACCTTACAGCACTAACGTAAGCTCAGTCCCCTTAGACTCTTTAGAGTCCTGCCTTGAATTGCATCACTTAAGACACACACAAGTGGCTAAGTATCTGAGTACTTATTTATCTGGTTTTTGCTTGATCTTCAGAACTTGTTAAAAAATTCTTTGTGACCTTGGGCAAGTCACATAATCTTTCCAAGTCTCGGTCTCCTCATTTATAAAATGAAGGAGGTTAGACTACAAGTCTTCCTGTGGTCTTCTCCAACTTAGAATTTTAAATATGTTACTGTAAGTTCTCCCTAAATAGTTAAAAAATTTCACCCAATAGGGATGCTATATGTAATAGGCAGTCCCTATTTTTAAAACGGATTAATTATTTTGGAAACTTCTTGGCTAAAGAACTTTTTGTTAACTCAATGTCACCCACCGACTTGTTGAATTCAGGGTGCTTTAAGTGAGTTTAATATTAAGAAAGATTAAGTTTGCCACCCACGGGCATTATCATCTCTATTTCAATCTTTTCATGAGTATAATGTCAGAGTTACTAACCTACAAATCAGAAGGGTTATTAACCATCACAATTCCAGGAACCAAATAAGCAGAATAACCATCTTCTCTACAGTACATGTTTAGATAGAGGCCAGAGCTGTTCAGGTCAAGACCTAGGGCCCTGTCTTCTAATGTGTTCCTTTGTTTGCTAGAGAGAAGCCTTCCCAAAGTGAGGGATCAGAGCCTGAGGGGAGAATGCAGATCACTGGAGAGCTCAGTGGAGCTGTGCTTTTGTCCTTTCTAGCTACTCTGCCCAGGGTCATTACAATCTCTGGTTTTCTCTCTATGATATCCTGGCATGAATAGAGTTTAGATAGACAGCTTGACATACTCTACATATACACATGAGCATTTCCATATACATAGGTGTGTATAAATATATGAATGTGTCGATTAGTATTTAGATTTTGCCCATTATTGTAGAAGGCCATCTGTAGGCTGAGTTTCGTACATAGTCTCTGAGACGGAAATTTACATGCACGAAGTTAATTGGGGCAAGCTCTAAGGAACACCTGTTAGGGAGTGAGGGAACGGGAGAGTCAGCATCTGTTCAGAGGAGACAGAAGAAGACTTAAATTGTGATGCAGTTGCAACAGAGGCCTCAGCAGATCCCTTGTAGAGTTCTAGAGCTGGAATGGCCCTTCCTGAATTGAGGCAAGGGTGCAGGGCCTGTGTACCCCCACCTCAAGTAGTTAGTGGATGCAGGCTGCCCTAGGAGAGCAAAGCAGCTCCCTTTGACTGAGGGCAATTCCTGGGGAGGGAGTCAGTGTAGGTCATCAGCAGACAATTCTCCCAGAAGCAGAGGGAATGAGACGTTCAGCTTATAGGGAGATGGGGCAGCGTACCATGTATCCACTGTAGACTCTCAGAGTCGTGGTGAAATGGCAGGCACTGAAGGTAGTATTTTAAGAAAGGTGGTCCCTGCTTTCTTTCTCTGCAATGTTTCTCTGCCTTGGAAAGGCAGATAATGTCATAGAGAATGACATGTATGTATGGTTGAGAGTGGTAAGCAGGAATGAGGGAGACAATGTTCACCTGCTCCCTCCTCTCACATATCCCATTTCTTTTCATTCTGTGGCTGGATTGCCAAAGCTCTTGCAAAAAGAGCTCAGGTGGACTCAGACTGACAAGCTAGCTGGACTCAGACTGGTTAGCCTCGGGGAGGAGATGACTGATAGGCAATCTCTCTCTCTCTCGAATAAAATTTCTTGCCCATTCTCTGGGAAATTAAAGTAAGATGTCCCTCGGAATGGAAGCTGACTCGCCCCTGAGTGAGCTGATGAACAGCCATGTAAAATCTCATGTAAGTTCTGTATTATACCTGGAATGGTGAAATAATAAAGTAATAAAGATATGTTTCTACAGACCTCCTCTTTCTCAACAACACAGAATTATTGCCCCATTCTCTCCCTCTCCCTCTCGCCCACATCGGATGTGTGTGTGTGCGTGCGCACCTGTATGTGAGTGTGTGTGTATTTGGGGAGAAACATAGAAATTTGTTATATTTATAGCAATATTTATCATGTATTGAAAGCCTCCTATATGCCAGATGCTTTATGTATGTTATTGCTAAATATCCCCAAAACCCTGCACAGTAGGTATTATTCACACTGTTTTGCAGAATGGGAAATTGTTGCTCAAAGAGTTTATGTGAATTGCTCATGACCCACGGGCAGTAATTGATAGAGCAAGGATTTGAAGTACTCTGTCAGATCCTGAATCCACATCAACTCTCTGTGAAAAGGAGTTTGAAGTTCCTTGCATCTCATTTGCAGTGTCTTGGTGTAGATGTTAGCTCTGAAAGTCAGGAAAATGAGCTTAGGTGTGGATAAATAGGGCTCTACTTATGCCTCTGCCCACACTTCTCCTACAATCCACTTTATGTATTCTGTGTGTGATGGCAGGAGCTAATTGCTTACACATCCCCAGTAACACACAAAGTCTTTATTTAACTAGGAAACTTTAATAACTGGTTTTTGCCTTGCTAGAAATAGCCTCTAATCTTCCTGGTACAAAATGGTGAATTTTCCTCTCACAGCTGGTATAGACTTCAAGTATAATAAAATAGCTAACTTTTCATTTGTTGTAAGATCTTTAATAGGATCGTGCAGTGTACAATTGTACTATGTCATAGCCCAAACTCAAAAAAGTCTGCTTTTAAATGTTCTTTATAGGATTTTTCCATCACACTTAACATTGAAGCTGGTAAACTTATCCAAAGACTTAAGAACCCCCCCATGCTGGTTTTTAATGGAGACCATCTGAAGAGAATACCATTACCTAAATGATTGCTCTTCATGGTGAAAATGTTTGGATTTAGTGACTTCCAATTAGAGGAGGACCCTAATCTTTGCCACCCGCTCCCAAGTCGGGAGCAAAAATAAAGTGCAAAGGCATTGGTCCTTATCCTCGAGCTGGAATGGATAAAGATCTATTCTCTCTCATCTCCCAAGATCCTCCCCAAAGACCTTTTTTCCTCAAGTTATATAAGTTTGATGTCTGACATGCCCAGCACACAGTCTGTGATATTTTTTTCTTAAACAGTACCAGGTTTTAGAAAATGAAGTCAGGTTGTCAAAATCAAAACAGGCTAAGAGTATTCGTGCAGGTTAACACCTTTACTCAAAGCGTTGAGTTACTGAAAGATTAGCCTTACGCTGAAATACTAAATGGCTGTAGAAGAAATCTGAGAAACACCATTTAATATTATTAAAGACTTGAAGAGACAGGAACTGAGTCATGAGAGAAGAAAGTATTGAGGAGAAGGGTCAGTTTACTGAAGGCTCAGAGACATGTTAGGATTTGTACTGGAGAGAAAAGGGGGAAATAGAAATGTATTAGTTTTTACTGTAGTCAGTTTTTTTCTTTCTTACATCAGTGGGACACAGATGGTTAAATACTGCCTTTAGGTAACTTAAGTGACTGAGTAACTTTCTGAACTGTGACCACAGGAAGATGCATGTATTCTGGTTATGACATTGTTTGGTAAAAGATTACAACAAAACCTTTAGTGACAACACAATGCATTAGCCAATACAGCTCAATAGGACAAAAACATAGCAAGGCGTATTCACTGAGCAAAGGAAGCCACAGGCAGTTCCTACCATGTCAAGAAGGTCCCAATAAAGTACACCATGAAGAGCAATTTCATTCAGCAAAAACACCATAGGCATTAGCAGATAACTTAGGGCATTAAGACAAAGGGCTGTGAAATATTAATCCCATATAAAGTTGTTATTGTTGTAACAACCTTATGAAGAAAGGTCAATGTTGTACAATAATAAAACTCCTGTGCCACTGACAGTGTTGTGCAGAGTTCAACCAACAATCTTCAAGCATGCTGTAATATTGTGGTGTTTTTGAAAGGCAGAAAGCTCCAGAACAGAGAGGCTGGCTGTCTTACCTGAGGGCTCACAACAGAATGAGTCCAGCCAGACTATGGTCCTTAGTACCTCCTGAAATTATCCTTTTATTTCCTTTTCTGATCCATTGCTCATGATTTTCCTCCCGGCATGAGAAAAAATGGTTTGACCTCCCCACCAATCTTTCTCCTTTCTTTCAAGTTCAACTCAAACCTCATCACCTTCTTTCTCAATCACTACATCCCACATCTCACCTCTGCCATCTTTGACAACCCACAGTGCTTATTGCCTATACTTTTTAGTGTACTTGAAAAATACAGCTTGCCATGAAATTCATCTCTATTTTAAAAGTATATTTGTTTTTCCATAAATAGAAGAAATAAGGATGTACTTGTACTATTCTTAATCTTTTCTTATACTATTATTATACTTTTTCTGTTTTACCCAAACTCCTAACATCATGCTGAACTCAGAGTAGGTAGTCAGCAAACACGTGGTAGTGAATGAATGAACGAAGAAGTGTGTCTATTAGGAATTGCCAAATTGTTAGTAATGATTACCTGATAACAGTGAATTTACAAAGATAGAGGTTTATTTTCTTTCACATAAGAAAAAGTCTGCAAGCAGGTGGTCCAGGGTTATTTCATAATTATACAATATTGTCAATGCCCCAGGCTCCTTCTAGGTTTCTGTTCCACTATCCTGAGAACGCAGAAACAGTTTTCAGGTTTCCTCCTGGTTGTAAAATTTCTGCTGAAGCTCCAGTCATCATATCTCGACTAAAGGCATGAATAAGGAAGAAAGGAGAAAGGCCAAAAAGAGCATACCTCCCAGGTGAGTCAGCTCTCTTTAAAGAGCCTTCTGGGACACCTACCCAGATGACTACTGCATGTATCTCATTGTTTACCTCTATTTGTAAGAGAGTCTGAGAAATATAATCTTTGGCTATGCATATGGTCATGCTAAAGAAAATTAGACTCTAGTTAGGAAGAAGGATATGGAGGAGGCAATTACCCATCTCTGACATAAGTAGTAGTCAAAGTCACCTCCTGATTGGGGTTCAATCTCTTGATATTCCTGTAAGATTAGATGTTATGCCAATATAATGCACCTGTGGAAAAAAATCAATGCTGTGGAATTTAGACAAGGAAATATGAAAAGTTATATCAGTTATCCAAAATAGAAATGTTAAGTCAAGGAGCTGGAAATATCAAGGCAGGAGAAATAGGGTGTTCTAGGAATAGAGTGAGACTGTGAGGGAACTGGAGCTCTTGATGATGTTGAAAAGCAGGTATCGTGGTAAAGGCATGAAAGAGCTAGAAAGATAGGCAGCTGTGGTCTGTGGATGAAATATGGGATTGAAAATTCCAGAGGCTTAGCTCTTCCAGAGAGTGAGTGACAAGCTTCAGGGCCTGGTTTTCAAAGTAGAGCAGAGCTGAAGGTCATGAGAACGGGAAAGATTTATAAGTTCCCATGGTATAGAATCATATCTATTGAATGTGATTTACATATTCCCTAGCTGTGCCAAGCACAGATGGATTTTCTTTCTGTTGTAAAAACAATATAACTGTGTTCTGGAAAACAAAGGGGGAGAATCCTCACATTTTCACCATCTATACAACTCATGTCTTGATTGGTTTATTGCCTTCCACACGATGTACATAATTGCAACCATAACTTACATATGATCATCTATCCTTTTACTTTAATTTAACATTATAATGTAAGCTTTCCTATGTTGTAACATAGCTATTGTAATTAATCAATGGGTTCTTCATAAGTATGTCAAATTACAATTTTGGAATACTCCAGACCACAGATCAAGACCATGTTTCTAAAGACTCATTAACACAGCATTCACCATCAAAAACACGGCCTCAAGATTCTGAGTGTGTGTTTTGATTTTTGCAAATTTTATTACATCTTTAATTCTAACTTGAACAATGAGAACCTTTGGATCCGTTCTTGCCAGAGAAGACTGCAGAGGTTAGCAATAAGGTAAAATAAATTCTCACTCCACTAAATCTTCTAGTCTTTCAGCAAACTTAAAATAAATCTTTTCCAACCCAGGAGAAAACAAGAGATGCCCTTTGGTCCTAGGTAGAGAAATGAAAATGAATGAAACTTTATAACTTTATTATTTTGCATCTAGGGTAAGAATATATAGAGTATCTTCTAAGTACACTTCTAAAGGGAAGCCCTGGGCCTGGGGGTGGAGGAAGACCTATCTAATGTAATCCTTGCACTTACTAGATACAGACCTTGATTTGTACACTGAACAAATTTATGTTAATATCCCTAACTTCAAATGGTTAAGGAATGCAGTTGGCAAAAGAGAAGAGTGATGTTTGCAACATCGAGATAAGAGAAATCAGAATACCCTGGGTCTCTAACAGTAAGACAAAAATGGGTCATGTCCCTCTTTATTCCTGATAATTTGGTTGAAGTTTCACAATTCTCTTCTTTGGTTTCACAAAAATGAGGATCTTGATCTGTGATCTGGAGTATCCCAAAATTGTAATTTGAAACACTTATTGAGTACCCATTGATTAATTATAATAGCTAAGCTACAACATGGAAAATGCATTATTATAATGTTAAAATAAAAGGATAGATGATCATATGTAAACTATGGTTGCAATTATGTAAATCATGTGGAAGATGATAAACCAATCAAGACACAAATTGTGTAGATGGTGGAAATGTGAAGATTCTCCCTCTCTATTTTCCAAAATGTAGTTCTATTGCTTTTACAACAAAAAGATTTGTACCCTCAAATCTCTTGACATTGCTTCCTCCTGACTTATGTGCCCATCAAACTCCCCACCATGGTTCAATTCACCCATCCTTTTGGGTCACCTAACATTGCTACATAAACTCATATAGTCCTGTGGATAGAACCTCTACAAAAGCAAGTTTTCCATTGTAGGCCAGGCTCAATGGCACTTAATAATCTTTATACTTTTCCCTGGCCTTTTCTCCCTCTCATTTCCCACAATGGCTGGTCCCAATACTTTCCACTTCTATAGCCCCTTACGCATATATTTGCTAGGTTTCTGTCCTCAGGCCCTTCTCTTCTCTCTGCATTCATTTTCCTGCTTTAACTACCATCTGTTGAATATCTACCTCCAAATCCCACCCATCCTCTGACCCCACCCATGCATATTGCACTGGGTACTTGGATATTTGTGCTCTTGGATGTCACATGGGCATCTCATTATATATATATATATATATATATATATATATATATATAATGAGGATCAAACTCATTATATTTATAAACTTTAAAACTTTCTTGTTATAAGTTCTACATTTCAATTAATTCTAATGACATCTATCTAGCCAGCAATTCAGAAATCTGAGATGATCTTTTACTGGTCCTTTCCTCCCTCCACCCCCCACATCAGTATAATCATATTGTATGAATTCTATCTCGTATTTTCTTTCAAATCTCTCTCTCCTCTTCATTCTCATCCTTGCTGTGTTAGTCACTCTCCCATCATAAATGACAGTGCTCTCTTAACTGGTCTTCCTAACTCCTGAGTTGATTCCTTCAACTCACCCTCTTTTCTCTTACCAGCTTATAAAACACAGTTGTTCATATTACTCGGTCTGCTTAAAGCTCTTCAGTAAGCTCTCAGATCACTTAGCAGAAAAAGTTCAAATTTTTAATGGGGCCAACCAAGCCCTTTGTGATTTGGACTCAGTCTTACCTTTCTAGCATCATCTCTTGCTTCCACCAGTCTCTAGCACTCAGCCACCCTCAACATTCATTTCAACAAACATGCTCATCTTTTACACTCCTCCATGCTGGTCCATAGTTGTTCCATTTCCTGCTGATCATCTGTTGATCTTCTGCTAATTCACCTACTTCTTTGACCTCTAAGCAAAATCAGGGCTTTCTTCTCCCTCTTCCCGTGGTTCTTTGACCACACTGCTATTCCACTCTGATCATGTTTTACTGTGGCTATTTGTGTTTCTGTCTCCTGCTCTAGATTATGAGCCCTTGAAAGCAGGGATCAGATCTCAATCATTTTTGTCTCCCTAGCATCTGACATATATTAGTTCTCTGGGAAGTATTTTTTTTAAAAAAAGCAATGTCCCTCTGACACTGGGTCCCCTGTAACTGCCATTTTGAACTCATTTACCTTCAACCTTATTGAATGAATTCTCAACACCATGTAGCTCCAGTTTTACTTCCCATTCACCTTTTCAACTCAGGGTAATGGGATTCCTACCCTCTCTGCTTCCAAGAGGTGCTCTTGGATAGGTCAGCAATGACTTGCATATTGCCAAACCCCATAAACACTTTCCAGCACTGGAATTATCTGATTTATCCCATGCCTTTAACACTGGGGACTACTCTCTTCATTGTAAAGCCCTCTCTCTCTGACACTGGACACTCCTCCTCCGTCTCTAACCTTTTGTCCTCCTTTATAAACTCCTCTCTGCTTACCCTTCCCTCAGGTTTGGTCTTCAGTCCACTGCTCTTTTTATTTTCCACACTCAATGTAGAAAACTTCCACAATGGCATTTTATCCCCAATGGTTTTAACTACCACTTGCATTCTAATAAATCTCCAAACTATATTCAGCTCTCATTTCAGATCTGAATATCCAACTGACCAGTGGACATATATATTTATACGTTCCATAATCTCCTTAAACACAAGTGCAAACCTGAATTAAATGTCTACCCTCTAGCCTTTCCTCATTGCAGTCTGCCCCACCCTCTCCTCACCAAAGACTCCTTCTGAATTTCTTGTTAGTTAGCAACAACACCAAAGACCCAGTCAGCTACTAGCCATCTTAGTGTCTTCTCTCCCTTGTTGCTCCACAGCTGATTCACATGTCTTTAGTATGGCACTGCACCCTAAATCCTCCACTAAGTAGAGGGATCTTTCAAAGCACAAATTCCATCCTGTTTTTCCTTATTTTAAGCCCTTAAATGGTTTTTCAACCTCTAGGATTAAGTCAACATTCTTTAGCATGGTTTAGCGGGCTCAGTGTGACTTGGCCCCTATCTCCATCTCCATTTCACCTCCTGCCTCTCCTTGTTTTACACCTTTATACTCTAGTAACCTTGAACTACTTATAGTTCCACCTCAGTTCTTTGTTTTGTTTATGGTAGTCTCTGCCTAGAATGCTCTTTAACCATCATTCACCTTGATAATCCTAATCATCACCCAAATCTGCTCTCAGTATCACTTCCTTCAGGACATTTTCTCCAACTCTCCAGGTTGGACTGCTCTCTCATGGACATTCTTGCTTAGTGTTCTTCCTCAGCTCTTATCACTTGACACTGAAATTGTCTTCCTATGTTACTATTTCCCTCATGGAAAGGCATGAGATCCTGGTGGTTAGGGGCTCCAGTTCTGGAGTTATTCTATTTGGGTTCAAACCCTGTCCAAACTTTATTAGCTGAGTGACCTTGGGAAAGTTACTAAACCCCTCCAGTCATGAGTCTCCCCAGCTGCAGAATGGGGATAAAAATAGAATTTAATTTATGAGGTTATTAGAAAATTAAATGAGATGCACAGAAGCTGCCACATGGTGAAAGCACAATAAATACTTTATAATGGGATTATCGTTCTTCCACACTGTGCCTTATCCATTCTTGTGTCATCAGAGCTAAAGCAGTGCTTTGTATATCGTAGGTACTCAACACACAGTTGTTGAATTGAACCAAATTGAATGAATTAATGAATGAACTAGAGAATATTTATGCAAGGCAGCATATTAAGTGTGTACAAATGAGCCAGACATAACAAGATTTTCAGTTAAATGATTTATTCTGGTAAGTGCCAACACTCTATTGTAGAAAGAGGTTGGTATATTTAGTGTGCTGGATGCTGTGGAGCACAGCTCAGATCCACCCTTCAGGATGGAAACACTCACTCTTCTAGCTGCTGAGAGAATGATGGCAGACTTCTTGCAGCTGACTATCTCCTCTCTGTTGATTGCACTGGGCTAGAAAGAACCATTTTGCCCAATGTCCTGCCCCTGCCTGCATCTAAAGACTGGTCAGCGCTGGGCGCTAATGTCTGACCTTGCTTCAACTCAGGATAATTTTGCAGGGCCATTCCAGCTCCAGAGTTCACCGCAGGACTGGATGAGGCTCTGTTGGGACTCTACTGCAGCCCAATTGCTTCCTCTGCCCAATCCTACTTCCTTCACATCAGTATAGATGTTGACCCCAAGAGCACATCCTCTAACATCCTGTGTGCACATTTCTGTTTTAGAATCTATTTCCTGGAGAATCCAGTCTGCACCATTTTCTGAAGAATGAGAGTCCAGTCAGTTACATTTTAGATATAATGTATATGAGATATATATGAAATGACTAGCAGTATAGCTGGCACCAAACTGGAAGATATGGTGATGATTATTTTTTGAGGGGTAAAATTTAGAAAGGAGTGCCAAGATAGAAGTGGCTGCTTACAGCAACTTTAATCCCAGGCTCACCCTGTACCTTGAATATTGTAAATTGTAAGTCCTTTAGGCTCTGTGCCCACATACATGTATTTTCCATCACTTGTGTCCTATGGGAAATGCAAACATGGAAAGTGAAAGAAATCTCTTAGGCTCCTACCTCTGGCACACGCTTGGAGAAACTGGTAAACCCTTTATTGTGATCATATGTCTCCTGGCAGGCAGTGATTGAGTTAAGTACTGTGCTGCAATTTTATTAATAAAAAAAGGACATTAACATTAGAAATGATATATTACCTGTCCATGTTATGTTAGAATTGCACTTTGAAACGATTTGTTCTAGAGAAAAATCCACCGAATAACTAAAGCTAAGAAGTTTTAGTTATTAAACTTGCCACAAGGGTCTAGCTCAGCATAAATTAATTCTTAGTAGGGATGGCCAAGACAGGTTTGTTTTTTTTTAAACTGTAGGGTATATCATAGTTTCTGTTTATGAATTACAAAGGAAACAGATATACATTTTACTGCATAAAATACATGCACATACAAAATTAAACAATACAGAATTATACAAATTAAGAAGTGGAAGTCCTCCACCATCTGACTCCCCACAATATCGCTCCTTAGAAATAGTCACCATAAAGAGTTTGGTGTATATCTGGGAAAATATATCTCACATATATTTATATTTATAACTGTGAGAATAATACAAAAACATGAATAATGAATCTAACTGTTAAATTTCTTATGCTAACATAGATAGATATGAAAACCTCTATTCTCTCACTTATCCTTCTCTTCAGGTGAATTTCCTGTGTACATAACACAGGAGCCTCAGTTATTGCTAGAATATTGACAGTTTTCTTTTTCCTTCTTTCCCAAAACAACTTCCTGTGAAAACATCAGTGGGATTGTGTATTTCTTTGGAAGTTCAGCTTCTTTTGAAAATGATGATATCTCATTGTATTGCAACTTAGAAGGACTTCTTATTTTCTCCTTTTTATATTTTGAATCCTCATATTCATGTCACACCTAGATTTGCTGCTTTCACTAATTCATATCACTTTCAATTTAATAAAAGAGAATTAGAAAGTTTCTGCTTCTTAGAACATTTCACTTTCAATTTGTTTGTACCTGTCACAATTTGTGTTCTCTTTTGTCCCAATGCCGACTGTCTTTCCTGTGTAAATGACAGCAAAAGGCCTCAGTCATTACTGCAGAAAAGATTAAGAAAGAACTCCAGATTTTTTTTTTTTTTTTTTTTGTGGGGAAGACCAGCCCTGAGCTAACGTCCATCGCCAATCCTCCCCTTTGTGCTGAGGAAGACTGGCCCTGGGCTAACATCCGTGCCCATCTTCCTCTACTTTATATGGGACGCCGCCACAGCATGTCTTGATAAGCAGTGCGTCAGTCTGCGCCCGGGATCTGGGCCTGCAAACCCCAGGCCGTCAGAAGCAGAGTGTGCCAACTTAACCACTACGCCACCAGGCCGGCCCCAGATTTCCAGATTTTTGAGGCTCGTAAACCATAAAATATACTATCATTGAATATGGTACCTATTTCCTTGGAGAATTCTAAAACACAGAAAGTTTGAATATAAAAGATTAGAAATCACCCAATCTCGTTTTACTGAAGATGAATTTTTAACAGCACAGCAGAATAATCTAACATGCAAACATAAAATGTCAGAACTACAAATGGCTTAGATTCAAATGTATTTAGAAACAAGAATCTAAACAGATAAATTTGGATAAATAGATTCAATGATTTGATGACAAGGCCTGGACTGAGTCCTTTGCATTGAGAAAGCAAATGTTATTGCTGCTTTTGAACATTTCCAGCAAACTGGATGGAAACTAGCCAATCTTACATCATGCCAGTTATGTGAGGAAATTAAAAAAAAGGGGGTTAGCCATAGCTGGAATTTTTTATTTAAGAGTTATCAATTTAGATTTTTCAGGTTTAAATCAAAACATAAGGTCCTTAATTATAGACAGCCACTGTTTTTCTTATAAGAAACAAAGGGCTAATTTATATTCATGTTTCCTTTGTCATAAAAAATAGAAATAAACACCAAATTGTTATATCTACAGCACTGACTACCAATAAGATATTTTTCTAGTTTCTATTAGGTTGTTTGCAAGTCTTTAAATCCTTGCTTTGGAATTAGCCTTGTCATTAAAACCCCTCCTTTAGAATGAGTGAGACCTCACTTCAAAGAAGAGCATTCTCAGGAGTGCTGAAATGCATGTGTTTTTTATCTGCACTGGAGAAACTGCTGTAATGCCAGCCAGCAACTGAAGGATATAATTGGGAGAGGAATTTAAATGTAAAATGAATCTATAAAATAAAACTGTGAAAAATATTAACATACTGAAAACTTAATGTATAATGTGATAGAACTCTTTAGAGGGAAAAATAAAGAGCTACAATGAGTCAGAATTAGTGTCTCTGAGATAGGAGAACTGATAAACATCCATGAAAACAACCTTTTCTATCTTGCATCCTACAGGTCCAGAACTTTTATCTTAGAATGGTCATCCTTATTAGAACAAAGAAGATGGTAGTCAGGGAGGCGGGTAGTGATCTGTACAATAAAAATAGACTACAGATTTTTCAATTGGCACCATGCTTGTGTAACCAGATATCATCTGAATTTTTTTCCTAGTCTATTATAATAAGCATACTTGAGCCAGTCAAGCACAAACTTTCATACAATAAATGTTTTGAATGCAGTGGCTATTCTACCTTGCCTGTTATTTACTCATACCTAATACAGTTGACCATGCCCTGTTAAATGGAGAACATTTCCCCTGTAACCATCAGCACAGCCGTTGCCTGGGACAACCCACAACAAATCTGGCTGCAGCTGCCCCAGGGGGATCCAAGTCTGATAGACTGGTTATTTTACATTAATATTCTGCTGAAATTTCCTGGCACCTATGAGGTTAAAATCTCAGAACATCTAGAAAGAAAAAAACGTAAGTACTTCTAAGACAATTCTGGAAAGGGGCTAATAAATTCTTTAGGATTAACACCGAAGTCTGATGCAAATAAATTTAATCCCCTTGATACTCAGGAAGAAATTAAAGCTAATGAATTAAATATGCAAGTCTTCTTGCCTTGCAATTCTCTTTTGCTAATATTGTAATCATCTTGCATTGTCAACATTATTGGAAAGCAACTTTCTAGCTATTTTGAACGTATTTCCCTTGTGAGCATCTGTACACAGAATTCTGATGATGAGTGCATTGATTAGTTTCCAAGATCCTGAATTTTTTCCTTCATCATTTGAAATTTTGATTTTAAGAAATAGACAAAAACATTTTGTGTATATGTGTATGTCACTACCAATATCTTTTGAAATAGACCGTGAACTGTTTTATTTTTGCCATAAGCTTATTGAAAGTTTTTTTCTGCTGTCTTCAAAAAGATACGCTGACCATTAACATTTTATAAGAAAGCAAAAGAGATTAGGAATTTTTAGGCCCTCTATCCAATACTGAAGTTTTCACAGGACGATGAAGAATATGTTCTCATAGTAAATATTTTCTGTTATTTTTTCATAGCCAAATGTTTCAGTAAGATATTTTAAATTCTGGAATCACTCCCACTCATGTGAAGTCTAAATATATATTTCTCAAGTCATTAATTCATCAACACATTGGTGGATTATGTTTATATATTATGCTTTCCACTGGTAATAAGCAAAGGATTCAGAAAAGGACAAGCTTGTTTTTGTGAACCAGTTGTTCTGATGCAATATGGATTCGTATTTAGCCTAGGGCTCTGTTTTTGAACTAGGGAGGGGGTGTATTTTGGGTTTTGTAATGTACCTTGAAGTGAAGGAAGAACATGTCCCTTTTCTACCACTATATTTAAAAAAAATTAGTATCTTTGATGACAGCAATTCTAGGATTGGTTGAATTGTCAGGTAAAATTTCTTAATCCAGGTTCAAAGGGACCAGAGATTATACTATCTGAAAAAGTCAATAGAAAAGATGAGCTTTTCCCCCAGAGTATGTATAAATACTAAACCCAGTGAAATTCAATGTAGGGATGTTTTAGTCAAGCTTCATTAGACATTACATTCCTTGATTGGAATGCATGGCGCAGCGCTCAGTCTACCTACTGCATTGTGGATGGGTTCATCTGAGCTTGCAGGGATTATCTGGAAGCCTCAGCATACACAAGCTAGCCTCTAGAGAAGAGACCACATTGCCTGGAATTGTTTGCATCAGTAAGGCTGTATACAGGAGCTTCTAAAAACCTAGGATGCCAACAATGGTCTCTTTTCCTCCCCTCCCTTCTTTTTTTTTTTTCCTTTCTTCTTCATTTTTTTTAAAGCATAGGTCCTTCCCTAGAGCAATCAAAGGAATGGTAAACAGTCTCCACCATTTATTAACTCCTTAAGTGCCATGGATTTGGGGATGTTCTAAAAGGCCTGGTGGCTTTTAGAACAGAGCTCTGGTGGCAGAGCTCTCTGCGTGCTTTCCAAAGATGAATTTCTCACCACATGCTTCACATAAGATGGTCCTGAAAAAGGGATGGTGGCATTCTGCCTGCTCCTGCAACAAAGTGACACCTTGTTCCACCCAGTTAACTAAAGACTAGAAAATATTTCCTCTAGAGCTGATAGGACAGTGCCCTAACTAGGGAGTTTCCCCAGGAGTCAGAGAACTCAGGCCGTGCTAAGTCTATCCACATGGCCCATATTTTCTGGCATTCTTCGGTACACTCCTCAAGTGCGTAGTGTTAAAGAATTGGACTGCTTTTCTTTTCAGTTACTGATATCAGGAATCATTTGACTAATCCAATATGGTCTGGAGAATAAAACTAAATTTGGGGAAATATCAAACCTCTATAGAACGTTTTATTAAATTCTTACCTCCTCTGGAAGGTCTTGAGTCTTAATGAGTCATGTTCTAAAATGGAAAGTAGTGTTTAAACGGAAGTAGGAAAGCAATTTTTTCAGTTTAAGAATACAAATGAAAGGGATTATTTTTTCTCCAAAGTAAGAATTAAGGGCATTAGGGCTAATGCATCAGTTTAGTTTATTTCTATTCCTATCAGTTCCAGAAATGTTTACTGAGCATCCACAGTTGCTGGCATCAAATGAGGTGCTGGAGATACCAAGGTGAAGAAGATACTGTCTCTTCATTCAAGTAGCTCAAGGTCTGATGCATGAGACAGGCACATAAATGACACTTTCAAAAATATGGCAAGGACTATGACTGAGTTGTTCTCAGGGTCCTCTGGGAATCCAGAGGAAGGCACTGAGTTTCGCCTAGGGATGGATGGATGGATGCTCTCAGATGGGGATAATGCCCAAATTGTGTTTAAAGTATGAAAGGAGGTTGCAGGCTAAGGAAGACTGGGATGGGGAAGGGGAAAATAAGTATGATTGGGGAGATTAGAAGTCAATTCAGGCAGAAGGGACAACATAAGCAAAGATGGGAAGACACAGCATAGGATGTGCTAATTGCAGAGCTATGAATAGTTATGAACCATGAGTAAACATGAGGAGGGGAATGGTAGAGGATGGGGCTAGAGAGACAGGTTAACTCAGGTCACTGAGAGTCTTTTATGCTAGGCTAACACACCTGGACTTCAGTCTATAGGTGATGGAGAAAAACAGAAATGGGCTGAATGTCAAGAACTGTGAAGGGTCTGAGAATTTAATCCTCTTGCAATCCAACAAGTTAGGCTGCTACAATTTGATGAATGCTTGCAGAAGACACATGACTTCTGGGTCAGAGACAAGGGACTTTGTTACTGATGGCACAACAGGCAGCATGAGGTTCAATTCATATTGGTCCCCCTTTCCCTCTAAGTTTCATGGGAACAATAGGAAGGTGGGCTCAGGCAGATGTTGTTCACACAATGGGTTTGCAACACAGCCAAGAAACCTCAAGCTTAGGATTTCCCAATATTTTATGAGGGAGATGCATGCAACCTGCCAACCTTTGCCCTGGAAGGAGATACTACCTTTATTATACTGGACAGCAAACAAATCTGCTCTCTGTCTTGGAGGGAGATAGTGTATCTTCCAAGGATGTTTGCTATACAAATATTCTTGAAAAGACAGTCCAGAGCAAAAGCTGTCAATGCATCTGCTCACAAGATGTGCAGAAATGTTAGGTACCCATGAAGAATTGTCTCCCAACAGTATAACAATCAGATGTATATTAGAGGTTTATCACTCTGGTGGTAGGTGAGGGATGGGATTAGGAAGTTGTTGCAATAGTCCAGGTGAGAAATGATGAGAGCCCAAGTTTGAAAGATGATATGAGTGAATTTGAGAAATATGTAGGAGGAAAAATTAGACAGATTTTGCCATCTGAGACAGAGGAAATGGTCTAAAACAGGGGTCAGCAAACGTTTTTTTTTGTAAAGGACCACATAGGAAATATTTTAGTCTTTGTGGGCCATATGGCCTGTATCACACTCAACTCTGCCATTGCAGTGTGAGAGCAGTCATAGGCAATACATAAATGAATGGGCGTTGCTGTGTTCCAATAAAACTTTGTTTACCAAAACAGATCCATGGACTATATTTTCCAACATCAGGCTTAGAGTAAACCTTAAGTTTTTGTCTTTTATGAGTAGATAGATGGAAATGCTAATAATTGAGAGAAGAGATTTAGCCAGTTTTCTTGATGTGTGTTAGAGAGTGAGGAGATGAGTTTTTGACAGTTTTGAATTTAGGAAAGTAAGAGGTATCCAGGTATAGATGTTTACTAGGCAGCTGGATATATACATAAATTTCAAGACAAGGTCATTGTTAGAGACAATGATTTAGAAGTTCTGAGCAGAAGATAAAACCATGGAAGTGAATAACATCATTCAATGAGAACATGAAGAGTAGGGAGAGACATAGGCCAAAGATGAAACCCTAGGAAGCATCAACATTGAAGGGCCAGGCTGAAATTAGGAGGTATCCCAAAACTTCTTCAGATGTAATATCTTATTTGTGTGTGGCTATTCATGTGTGCATGTAAAGAAGAGATTAGAGAATGCACTTTAATATTGAAACAAAACAACCCTACCTAAGACCTTCAACTCTGAAAACCCCCCAATCTCTGTAAGTCATTCATTCTTCATCAAAATTATAAAAGGCTTCTAAGAAATTTAAGAGGCACACTCATATTTTTTTCTCTTCTCCACTTGTGATTTTGAGAGTAAAGCTAATTGAGAAGAACCTTGGTTAGTCGTACTGAAATCCAAACCCAAATCTAAACTACTTCCGTGAGAATCGAGTTTTTCATTTCATCTGGGAAAGCAGACAGGTGGGTTTGTTCCACTCTTCTCTTCTGAATAGAAGTATGGCTGCAGTCATTAGTTATTCATTTATTTGGTCATCTCTTAACAAATATTTAGTAAGCACCTACAGTGTGAATAGTTAGGCACTGTGGAGGATAGAAAGATGAACAAGATGCAACCTGCCTCTATTTAAACAAAATAGTGGTACCACCAAGCAGAATGTGATCAGAGCCTCAAGAGATGGTCACTAAAACCATAGCAATGTTATTGGTGTGTTTTCTCTGCTACACTTTGTAATTATGCTTAGAAATTTCCAGAAAAAACCTGAATCCATGTTTTTAAATCATAATGATCAATAAGTCCAGAAAGGGGAAATTGCAAGTAAAACCACATGATTGCACATGCCCTGTCAGACGAATCTGGAGTAGGAGGGATGAAATTCAGTCAAACTATTGCCGTCTGAGTTGTAAGAACAGCTCTCTTTGGTAGCTTGTTAAATATACTCAAATTACAAGAGTAGAAAATGCCTGCTTTTAAAAAAGAAATATAAAATCATGTGGTGAAGATAATGTGTGTCTACACACAGGAATGAGTTTGACTTTAGTTCATACCACTATTTTTTAATCTATACGACAATAAATAATTTAAAACCTTAAAAACTATTTTTTAAAATAACATTTTTTGAACTGATTTAGAGCTATATAAAAAGCAAACGAACAAAAAGCAAAGATTCTTTCTTGCTTGTTTCTGCTCCAAAATGGCAAAATCTAATATTTATGTGATAGAGTAAGTTGTATTGGCACAGCAGTTTCTTATTTCATTATCAGTGCAAAAGAAGCCAAACCCATAGTCAGTTTCTGAATGTCACAGCACATATCTACATTTGAATGTGAAACAAGTCCATATATTTTCTTTTTTGAGTTCTTACTTTTTGTATCAGCTATAACATCTTGTTTATACAAACCAATGAAAATTTGTTTATTATGACATCATTTGATAGTTTACTGTTAACCCTACAGAGAAAGAAGCTATAATTTTTACTTCTCAATTTTGATTTTAATTCAGATAATTAAAGCAGCCCCTAGGTTATGAAAAGGTATTACATATTCTATTGGAGGGTCTAGTGAATCATCCTTTTGAACACTCATTATGGAAATAGGTAGTGTTAAGTCACAGCCGAGTTTAGGTACTATGTTTCACACAGTGTTTGCAGCTGTAAATAATGGTAATTGTGAAAAATGCCTATTTGTGTTCATCAAACTCAATTCCTTGACAAATTGGTTAGATAAGAGATCTGACCGGGCCTTTGGTGAGTGGGTGCTCTCAAGGGTCAAGCAAATGTTGGCTTGATGGGCCATTCCCTCCCTCCATTATTTTGAAAGCCTATGTGGAAATTGTAGGCTAACTCCCTAACAGCAATAACCTGGTTCATCATGATCAGAATCTCTCATTCCCTGTCTACCCAAATCTGCTCCTTAAAGAAGAGGGTAAATTTGTCCAGCCCAGATGGATCAGAATAAAAGAAGACTGTAAGTGAATAAACATGTATTTGGAAGATCCTAATTCCAATGTCAATTTTGGTACAAAGCTTAATGAACAGTATCATCTATACTCAGCCCTCACATTTTTATGCTTTTAATGTCATCTCATAAATGCTTTGGCTCCTGCCTTCTTCAGATCCTCTGTGGAGAGTGTCTGAGTAAGTGCAAGTGCATCTTCAATATGACACAAAGTTCGTTGCTGAAGTTAATTTCACCTTCGTTAGGCTGTGAGTTTCTCTGGGGAGGGGATGCCTCTGCTGTTTCCTTTACTACTCATGATAGCAAGACACGTGTTTGTGATTGGTACTCAGTGGGCATTATTGCTTGTTTGCCATCAAAATTTTCAGGTTTATTAATAAGAAGTGAAGAATTGAAAAATAAAGTTGGTTGGAAGCATGGGTTGAAGCCAAATCGTGGAAGGTCTTATCTGCCTGGCAGATTTGGACTTCATGAGTTTTTTGTGAGCAGAGTGAGTGGTGTGGCAGGAGCTGTGCTGGAGGAAGCCCAGTGGGCAGCAAGCTTTTGGGAGGTGGAGAGCGGGTAGTGACAGTGAGGGGGATGGACCAGGCAGTATGCAACTGCTGAAGTTTAGGAAAGAAGAATCAAAGGCCATAAATACAGACTACAAATATCACAGTGAAGGAAGGCAGTAATCAATGAAGTCTGAAGGAAGAGGTGAGATTCACAGAAATGTGAAGAAAATAATAGAGCAGAAAGAGAAAGGGAGAATATTCTAGTTTCTAGGAAGATTAATGGAATTTCAGCTACTGAAATATTTTTGACAAAGAATTTATGTTTTCCTCACCAGGCTGAATAGTTCTTTCTTTCCTTCCCTCTCTCCCTCCCTTCCTGCCCTCCCTCCTTTCCTTTCCTGCTTCCTTCTTCTCTCTCCTCCTTCTTTTCCTTCTTCAACAAACACTGCCAACAAATGCTACATTTTGTTTCCTCTGGTTTTATCCACTTCACGTTTTTTCCCCTGGTGTCTTAGTTTGATTTTGTTGATTTGAAACTTCCTTCCTTTGGACTATTCCTTCTGCAGAATATATTATCAGACCTTGAAAAGAGTGACACAGAGAAGTTGAAGAATTTCTTCCCTAGAGATTTTTTTGTCAGATAAATATGCAGAATTTTACTGGATTTTTGAAGACTCCTTTTCGTTCCATTATTTCCCTGAACTCCCTCCCCAGAAGTCAGGAAATTCTCTCAGGTTCTTCTATCTAAGATTTATGCCTATTAGATAATGCCTAAATCTCTACAAATGAGACCTGGAAAGATATTGCTGGAGGGAAGTACATGTTGCTTGCTTCCATTAGCATGGCCTACTTACTGTTGTCAGTCCCTCCTTCCCTGCTCTGTGTGTGTGTGTGTGTGTGTGTGTGTGTGTGTGTGTGTATGTGGTGGTGGGGGGTGGCTTGGTGAAGGTGAGGTCCATGGGATCCAGAGATGGGAGGCAAGTGAGGTGTCATTTATCGAAAGTGTTAGCAGGTAGGGCCAGAGGACAGACTCTGTTGTGTGCTTGAGTCTAAATTGAGTCACCAAGCAAATACTCCATAAAGGGAAAGAGTTTGATAAGAACTAAAAATAAGGGGGGCAAGCTGGTATCAGGAGAGCAGAACTCTAAGCATGGTGGATGTTGGTCTTGAGAAATTCTGGAACTGTGTTGCAGATATTGGAGTCACTCTTTAGAAAGGACCAGTGTCACTCAGTGAGGTGGCTAAGTTTAACTTAAGGGATTGGAATGGGATGGAATTACCTTTCCTGGTCCCAAATCACCAAAGTGATGAAGCTTAGGAAAAGCATCTCTCCAAAATACCTCATTTTTCATTTGAAAAAAGAGAGAGACAATATTCCTTGTTTTGCAACTCATTGTAACTCCTCAGCTTCTCTAAGTCTTTAATCAGCTTTATTCCAGGAACGAGAGAATTGATTGAACTGTATGAGTTTTCAAAGACGATGTGTTCTTGGCAAATTGAAAATGTATAGCTTTATGGTTTAAAGTTCAGTCTCTGGAATCAAATAAACCTGGGTTTGAATCATTGTCTGATATTTATTAGCTTTGTGAACTTGAGCAAGTAACTTAAACTATGTAAGCCTCTGTTTCATTATCTGTAAGAAGATAACAACAGTACTTTTATCTTAGGATTTGGGGGTAATTTAATGAAGTAATGAGCATAAAGGAGTTGGAACCATGCCTGACACAGAGTAAATGCTCAAAAATGTTAGCTATTGCTACCATTATGATTATTTTCAATCTAATTTTTCCTTCTCTCAGATTACTTAAATATTGAATTGCCTCAACCGTGTCTTTAATATAGGGGGAAGTTGCTTGAAAGATCATCTATACTCCCAAATATATTTTTTCTTCCAATCTAACATTTGGTGCAAATTGTACAAATGAAAACACTTAAAATTCAATACAATGGAACAAAGTATTATTTCTAAGTGGCCTATTGTTGGATCTGGCTATTCCCAGAATCCACGTCAGGGAGATGGAAATGCTATTCTTAAAGGCTTGTGTTGAGTCCTATTTCTAAAATCTTAATATACTAGGTCAGCTGTCTAATAACTTATCAACATTTTTGATTATCACTAGGTACAAATGACCTTAGCTGATGCTGCGTGAAAGATGATGAGAAAGAATTGAAAAACCATGTATTGATCATGGGGCTCCTATTGCCAAGGAGATAGAAGATAAATACACAGAAAAATAGAAGAAAACGTGTAAATGAATATCTTAATAGACAAATTAATCTGCCATTAACTGAATTAGTAAAAGGAAGATAAGTGCTGTCGTTATTATTAGTTTTATTTTTTTTTAATATTCATATTCATGGAAAATTTAGAACACAACGGTGTACACTGATGTTCCAAGATTCTTTTATTATTTACTTTCTGTTTCAGGAACTTCCTTGAGCCATTCTTTTAGAGTAAGTCTGTTGGTAACAAACTCTCTTTGTCTTCCTTCCTCTTATCATGTCTTGATTTCTTCTTCATTACTGAAGGAGATTTTTGCTGGATATAGAGTTCTAAGTTGACGGTTCTTTACTTTCAGCACTTGAAAAATGCTGTGCCACTTTCTACAAGGTCTCATGGTTTCTGATGAGAAATCCCTGTCATTTGAATTTATTTTCTCCTAAAGGTAAGGTGTCATTTGTCTCTCACTGCTCTTAAGATTTTTTTCTTTGCCTTTAGTTTTCAGAAGTTTGATTATGATGTGTCTTGTTGTGGAATTCTTTGAGTTTCTATTTGAAGTTTGCTCAGTTTCTTGAATATGTATGTATTGTGCCAAATTGGGGAAATTTTCAGCTGTTGTCAAAATTCTGTTTTCAGCCCTTCTGGTACTCCAATGACATAAACGTTAGATTTTTTGTTATAGTCCCACAGGTCCCTGAGGTTCTGCTCATTTTTTTTTTCCAGTATATTTCCTCTCTGTTGTTCAGATTGGGTTATTTCTGTTGTTCTGTCTTCAAGTTTGCTGATTATTTTCTCTGTCTTCTTCATTCTTGTGTTGAGCTTATCCGTTGAGTTTTTCTTTTCTCTTTTGGGGTATTGTATTTTTCAGCTCTAAAATTTCCATTTGGTTCTAATTTATATCATCAATTTCTTTGTTGAGACTTTCTATTGTTTTCATTTGTTTCAAGCGTGTCTGTAATTGTTGAAGTATTTTTATGATTGCTGCTATAAAAATCATTGTCAGATAATTCCCACATCTGTGTTATCTCAGTATTGGCATCTGTTGATTGTTTTTTCTTGTTGAAGTTGAGATTTTCCTGCTTCTTGGTATGACGAATGACTTTCCATTGTGTCCTAGACATTTAGAGTATTATGTTATGAGACTCTGGATCTTATTTAAATCTTCTGGTTAGGGAGACTTTATCTGACATGGTTCCAGAGGGTAAGTGGGCGGGAAGCCACCTCCTTACTGCCAGGTGATGGTGGAAGTCAGATTCCCCACTCAGCCTCTGTTGACTCCTGGGGTTGGTGGGGTAGTCCTATAATCGATGGGTGGGCATAGAAGTCAGGCTCCCCACGAGGCCAACAGTGATGTCACCCTGGTTTGAGGGAGAGGGGTGCCCCATTACTGCTCCCTACTTGGTCTCCACCAACACTGCTTGGGGAGGGGTGCCTTATCACTAAGTGGAGGTGGCAGTCCACATGGCCTCCACTGACACCGCCCCAATGAGGAGGTGAAGGGGGCCTCATTATCACCAGGTGGGGATGAAAGTCTAGGATCCCCCAGTGATCTTGACTGACACTGTGAGGGAGGGGGATTGTTACTTCAGGTGAGGATGAAGGTCCTGACTCCATGAAAGGAGAGAGTGTGCCTTGTTATAGCCCAGCAAGATCTTTAATCCCCACTTAGCTTTTGCTGACAGCATTGGTAGTGGGGCTGCACATTTTTCTATCACCATTGGGATGGTGTCAATGAAGGCCTTGTGGACTGCCACACTCACTTAGTGGTAACAAGGCACCCCTCTCCCACAGGGATGTTGGTGGAGACCAAGTGGGGAACAGTAATGAGGTGCCCCTTTCCCTCGGGCCAGGTTGGTTGGGGTAGGGGCGGTTGTTGTCTACAAGTTTTCCCTCTTGCTAGGCTACTTCTTTCCTAGTCCTCTGGTTAGAGAGAATTGGCTCTTCTGGGTCTTTTTTTTTTTCTTTTCTGTCTGTGCCCATTGGCACCTACAGGTCACTGCTTCTCCAGCAAAAAGAAAACCCGGAGAACTCACTTTGGTGTCTTTCTTTAGGTCCTGAGCTGGTCCATCTTCTCTCTACCTTTCAAAGTCTTCTTATGTTTATTTTATATATAATGTCTAGAGTTTTTGTTGTACTTCTTTTGTGCCTATCTTTGAGCCATAATTCATAGCTAGTGAATATATAAGTTGATTCTGACTTTTGGTATTATATGTAATTCTTCAGTAAGCATCTTTATGACTAAAATCTTAGGATAGGTTATTAGGAAAGAAAATACTGACCTGAAGTATGTAAATATATTTAAGATTTTTTGACATAATTTGCCAAATTGCTTTCCAGGAGCACTACCCACATGTACTTTTACCAGCAACATGTAAAAGTACTCATTTCAAAAGATACCCTAACCAACTGGACTTTACATTTTTTCCTAACTTTATAGGTGCAAACTGATATGAGAGTTAAATTTTTACCATAGTTTTGAAAGATACGAAGGATTGCCATCATTTATTGTAAAATAACTCACCAAAGAAAAGCTATAACAATAATAACATCACTTTTGAATGCTTAAAAAGTGCCAGGCACTCTGCTGAACACTTAACATTTTATCCTCATAACAACTTATGAGGTAAGTATTATTATCCCCATTTTTGTGAGACTTGGAGAGTGGAGGCAATTTGCCTAGGTCATATAATTAATAAGTGGTAGGATTGAAATTTAATCCAGTTCCAAATCCTTTGCATGGATTCACTGTGGGGAGCAATAGTGAGCTCATTTGCTTAAATGATTAACAGGCTCATTCATTGTCAGAAATGATGGGCAGAATTAGAACATTTCTTTGTTCAGTATCGGCAGATGGCATATAAGAAAAACGATTCAATCTACTGATTCCAATTTCAATATTCAGCTATTAATAAATGGTGATGGAGAAAGCCAATCAAGGATGCCAAATCTTCACCTTAATTGTAGAGTATTAAAAATCTTCAAATCAATATCCAGTTTTAAAATATGTGAATGATTTCTTTCGTAAGCAATGCATTATAGAAATAACGATCAAATCTGGCAGAAAACAAGCTGAGTTCTATGAAATTGGGTTTGAGTAGGGTTGGATGTGACTAATGCTTTATTACTCTAAGGGATTAAAAAATAAGATCTTCTTGCTCTTTACAAATTTTCACTCAAGTTCTTTAAAGATGGACCTTGATTACTATCAAAGCTCCTGCTGTGATGACCATGCTTTGAAATACTCAGAGGAATGGGCCAGCAAGATATTGCCTTCTCACTCTCATCTAATATAACAATTACAACTTGAATCTGAGCCAAGGGAATTATAACAATTAAACAGAGTCAAATGGCAGGAAAACCAAGTTTTATTCCTCACACCTAGACTGTCCATTTGTGAACCCCTGTGGAGAGTCTTGGGAGTATGAAGAATGTCGTAAATTAGTGCAGATGATCTCTATGCAAAGTGGACTGAGGTGTGGAATTGCTGTAAAAAGAATATTTATCTAATAATTTGAAAGTCTTGTTTGAGGATATGTTTGTACACATAGAAATATAAGTTGGACAGGCCTGAAAGTTCCAGTTCAGCTAATTTACCACAGCTTATTAAGTTGACCCTAAACAGGGAGAGATCAATTATTTCCAGTTGCTGTTCCCTGGTATCATTTGAACAGCCCAGATTTGGGCTTTGTGTCACCTGTTAAAAAGGGTGGTGTGTGGAAATGATGAGGCCCTGTTGGACATAAATCAGAATATAATGAAAATACCAAAATCCAACTTTAATGCCTGTTGTTAGTTGCAATGAGATTTTGATAAAACACAAAGCCTATTATATCTAAAGGATGAATACCATGTTATTAATCAGAATTCCTGCTGCTGTTAATTTCTATTTTTATATTTGATTTTTGTTAATTCATGAACAGTGTATTTATTCAGAGAAAAGACAGTACTTCATAAAGTAGCTTTTTCATACAACCGAAAAAAAAGATTATTTGACACCAACTGTGGCAAATAGCATGTATTCATTTGAGAAAGTGTTTTGGGGAAATCTTTTGCCTACAGAATATTGAATAGAGTGTTTATAGATATATTCTTATTGCTTATTCTCAATCCCTCTGGAAATCATTAAACATTTTCTCCAGATGAGGAAACTTGTTATCTCCATTTCTTCATGAATTATTGAAGAAAATGATATGAGTAACACTTCAAGTGTCAATTCCATGCTAGGATGACATATAGTGCAATCCATTGTGACCTTGAGGTGAATTAACTCAACCCTGATGAAACTTGTCAAAGATAAAATTAGAGATGTAGTTGAAGCATGAAAAATACAAAAGAATCTGATTAAGTTTTGCTTCCTCTAAAGAGATGAGATTTTATGTGTAGGAGCTAGAGTGATTTACATTCAATACATACTTGTTTGTTGTACTCAAAATTGTAAATAAAATGTTTATTTTTGAGAAAATAAGGAATTAATATAAAATTTGGAGAAATTATATATACAAATAAAATGACATAAATATATTCAGTGGCAGACCATACCTGTCCATAGTTCATAATACTTGTGTATGATATATATATATATATATAAACTTTATAAGATAAGAGAGTTTGACACTATGCTTTGAGTTATATGTATTTTAACTATTTTTGGAGAATCAAAATATTGGTAGGCGTAGCTGTGGAATTGGCACATTTGTTTTCCACACTATTGGGAAAATAAGTGAAATACTGGGAGAAAATAATTACCAGTTATATATTATATTTGATATAAAAAAATACCTACAAATTAATAAGAGAAAACACAATCGCATTGCAAAATGGCCAGATATGAAGTAGTATGAAAAAAAATTCAACCTCAATTGTAATCAGTGAAATGTAAATTCAAACAAGAACGATATATGATATTTTGCCAGTTGAATTGACCAAAAAAATGTATAATATCCAGAGTTGGTTGGTGAGGGTATGGGGACATGAGTGCTGTTGATGGAAGTATAAAATGGTATAGCGTTTTAGAAAATAATTTGACAGTATTTTAAAAAGGTAAATGTATATACCCTTTAACCTTACAATTGAACTTAACAGAATTTATGCTATAGAAATATTCATACACATGCACAAAGATACATGTATATAAATGTTCATTGCGGCCTTGTTCATAATACCAAAAGGGTGATATCTAAATGTTCATTTATAGGGTAAATGAACATTTGTTGTCCAAACTAGGCTACTTTTGATAATAAAAGAGGGCACTTTTAGTAATTAATCCTGGAAGATAGGATAAACCTAGACATATGACTGCTGAACTCAATACACACTGACGTGGAAAAATGTCCAAAACACACTGTTAGGTAAAGAAAGCACTTTACAAAACTATCTATCTGTCTATGTAGATTTATTTTTAAATCTTCCAAAACTAAAACTCTGGGTGTGCATATTTGTATAAATGCACAGAAAGATGCATGGAAAAATACATGCCAAACTGCTAATATTTGTTACTTCTGGGGAGGAGCCTGAAATTGGGGAGAAAGGTGAAGGTAAACTTGTTCTTTTAAACTCCACCTATGTCTGTATTAATTGATTTGTTTTTACAATGAACAATCATTTACTTATTACAAAATCAAATAGAAATAAAACCCTTCCAAAAATTAAGACCATTAAAGAGGGTCTTTGGGGGCTGACCAGGTGGCGTCGCAGTTAAGTTTGCACGCTCCGCTTAGGTAGCCCAGGGTTGGCGGGTTCAGATCCCGGGCGTGGACAGACACACCACTTGTCAAGTCAGTGTCCCATATAAAGTAGAAGAAGATGGACATGGATGTTAGCCTAGGGTCAATCTTCTTCAGCAAGAAAGAGGAGGATTGGCAACGGATGTTAGCTCAGGGCTAGTCTTCCTCACACAAAAAGAAGAAAATGGTCTTTGGATGCATCACCTAATAATTTATTTTTGTTAATTGTGATGATTACTTCAGCTGATATGTCACCTCCAAGTGACCCTAAGATGTCTAACTACAAAGCTGAAGGCAATGGAATCACTTTCAGCAAAAACCTGTCTCAATAGTAATGAAAAATGAGCATTTTGTTGTTACCAGACAGAATAGAAAGTTGCAGTTATGAATAAGCACAGATTTTATATTATGCTAAATAATTTAACACAGCTTTATAGTCATTAAATGTCAGGTGAAGACTGGTTATAAATTAATCATTCTTATGAACCAAGTTCTAACTATAGTGCCTTATACAAAATTCTGTGTTGATGGAAACAGTTCAGACTACATCTGACTTTGCTGGTGGCTTCCTGATGGAAAAAACAATAACTAACTGCAGGGTTCTTTCCATGGTAATGATTTTGCAGGTCAATCAGTCAGGTCTTTGGAACACCATTGACAGTCATGCTGTCATGTCTGTTTGTTCATTTGGTTTCTATCATGTGCTTGGCACTGTTCTAGGCACCTGAGATAAAGAAAAACATTAAAAATCCCTGCCTTCGTGGAACTTACTTTATAGTTGTGGGAGAGTGGGAGATGGATACTAAACAAGATAAATAAAATAAAAGTTTATTAGATTGTGATGAGTGTTATGGAAAGTATAAATCGGGCAGAGAGTGCTGAATAGCAGGGATATTTTATTTTTGAATAAAGCAAGAAGGTAAGGGAAAGACCTGAAGGAGGTGAGGGAGCAAGCCAGGAGGATAGCTGGGAAACAGAGGAGCAAGTGCTCAATGCCCAAGGGTGCCTGGAGACTTTGAGGAAAAGCAAGGCCAGCGTGGCCGTCCCAAAATGAGTGAGGGGAAGGAGTCATAGGACTTGAAGAATTGAGGTCAGAGTCGGGAAACTGCTCTTGTAGGGCCTTGTGGGTCATTATAAAGACTGACTCTGAGCAAGATGGAAAGACACTGAAGGATTTTGAATGGGAGTGAGATGATTTAACTTACATTTTAACAGGATCACTCTTCAAGCTCTTTCCTCTACCAACTACTTTCATCCATTTAAGAAGCCGCCTCACTAGGGTTCTGATTGATTATTAAATTCTTTTATAGCATGCACTTTCAGGTAAGAGTTGATAAAAAGCTGTTTAAAAATGTACTTATATTTAGATCTTGATCTCAAAAAACTACAAATGAAAATAACATTAGATAATTTTTATCCAGTCCATGGAACATGAAAGTCAACAGGTTTTATAACATGTACATACTTAGATTCTAAGGAGAAATTCAGGACAATGGGCATGTTGCATAGAAACTGAGAGAGATCAAATCTCTTAAATCCATCTCCTTTTTTTTTCCATCTCTACTTCCTCAGTCTTGGTTCAGGACATCTTTTCTTCCCTGGAGGATTGCGGTAATCTTGTAACTGGTTAGGGTGCTTTGAACTAAACTTCCCTTCTGTCAAACCATAGTTCAGATATTGTTTCTTTTCTAAAGTACTACAACAGCTTCTCCTAACCTGTTTTCTGCCTGCATTCTTGCTTGTCCTTCAGTATATTTTCAATTGTATTATCACAGAACTTTTTCTATTATAGAAATGCTGTTCCCAACTAAAATGTTTCAAAGGCTATGTAGGGGGTTCAAGGTTAAATTCAAACTCCTGAGGATGGCAGAGAGGCTTAATGATCTTATCTAGTCCTGCCCACATCTGTCTAGTCTGCTGAACTCCTCTCACAATATCTACGCCCATCTTTAAAGAACTACTTAGAGCTTCCTGAATGTGCTATGGTTTCTTTCCCTTAATTCCATGCCTTTGCACATGCTCCTTCCTTGGTTCACTTCTACTTGTCATTCAAAACTCAATCCATGTGCTATCTCTTTCGGGAAGCCAGGGTTACCTGCCTTTTCTATATGCAAACACAGTACATTTTAAAATTATTATAGCTGTTGATTTACTCCATTGGTTTATATACTATTTGAGGGGAGAGTCTAAATATTATTCACCTTTGTATTTCCAAGACCTGAGAGGTAGCAGGTGATAAATAAATGATCTCTGAAGGAGATAAGGAAAGTACTATGAAGAAGAAAGTAAGGAGGGAAGATTGGTATGTAATATAAACATGACCTCTGTCCTAGATTATAAAGAGAAATGGAATAGAGATGCCAACAATTGACTGAAGTTGTGTGAGGCAAAAGAAACTGGGTCAGCACTCTCCCTAGCCTGGAGTTTACTAGCTACTTAAAATAAATCAGTATATTGAAGCAGAACTTGCAAGTTATGGCTGCTTTTACTATCATTATCACTACTGTTTTGAAGATTTTTACAACACGTACACACATCTGTTAGATCTACATTTTTATGTAATTTTTTCTTAAAATTCCACAGAATATGAAGGCATCATGGTGGCCTCTTCATAGGTTAGGCTAGAGGAAGAATTGCTCATCTAGCTAATAGCTGTTTCTACACTGATAGACGATCTTTCGATCACCCTGGGATCCCAGTGTGGGCTTGCAAAGGAGACATGGGAAAGTACTTCTTGTGACAGTTAAAGTCAGTGACAGTTAAATGGGGTTGGGCATAGATAACAAAATGCATTCATTTAATTTGATGAATATTTGACCAGCTACAATGGGCCAGGTGCTGACGTAGGTACCGGAGATACAATTTTAAATTAAATTTGCTGCCCTCATGTAACTTGTATTAGAATGTCTTCAGTTTCCAGTCTATAAATGAGCATGGGGGTAGAAATGGTGTGAGACCAAAAGATTCAACCGTTCTGGTTTGCTTTTGAAAATGGCAGGCAAGTGGAAGAAATCTGGAAGCTTAGCTTTCTGTCACATCCCTGGCAATTTTCCTGTAGAGCCTGAACTGAACTAAAGGAAACTTCATTCAGACCAGTTTCCCCTGTGGGTGTGCTGCTTCTTTCATGAAACAGAGACCTATTTACTTTCAACACCACATTTTGCAACTCTGCTTTGCCTGAATTCCTTCTCCCATATATGGTTTTTGGTGTCTGTGTTGGAATTTACAGAAACTCTTGTGTTTTAATTTTTCATCTTCATGAATTAGGCCACTTTATATTTATGTTAAAATATTTGAAAAGAGAGTGATACTACTTCTGGCTAATAGAGTGACATATTGAGGACATATTAAACTTCCTTGGTTTATATTGAATTCAGTGAGAAGCTCAAAATGCTAAATAACCAATAGTAACCAAGTTACAGGGTAAATGAATAGTCTGTTAGTAGTAATAAGTAATAGTAACAGTAATAAGAAATAGTAGTAAGAGATCATTTGTTACACTTTGCCTATTATTTCTTTGGCATTCATAAACACTCAATGTGAAAATCCAACTAAAGTAGCCAGTTGCTAGGTCATCATCACAACAACAACTAGAAGTTATAGACCATGTGTTAAATTAGTGAATGGGTACAAAGATTGGTCAATTCAGTTGGAGGTATCTGAAGTGACTTTTTGATTTTAGTCTTCGTCTAATTTCTAGGGAAGATCTGGTGGGATACTGCCCAAAAGATGTTCAAAAGAATGATTTAGAACTGGGGTCGTAGATAGTAAATTGTGCTGCAGCTGGTGTTCCTGGTCTAAAGGGCAACTTTATATTGCATTACGATATATTTTTTCAATTACTATTTTCTATTATTTTTCTGTTACTATTACTATTCTATTTCTATTACTAATATTTTCTATTACTATTACTATATATATATTTCCCACTACTAGTTTGTTAAGACAGATCAATGGATTTAAAAAAAAATTGTTCCCAATTTTACCTCTTATTTGAAAGAATGTTTAAGACATCCCACTTATTTATGTCTCCTTAATTTCTCAATCCACAGCAAACTTTGCACCCAAGACCTGAACAATTGCCCATACTTATGTTTTAATAAATCTTCTCTCTTGGGCTCAGACTGATACTTCTTACAGCTTATAGGGCACCTTGCTTGAATGGCTTACAGCTACCTCAAAATCTGTGTGTAAAATCTATATGTGCAAAATTGCATTCATTATCATCAGTCCAACACCCAAACCTGTTCCCATTTCCTGAATTACTAATCTCAGACTTCACCATCCATCAGTCTATCCATAACAAATCCAGAATCATTCTTGAATCCTACCTTTCCCTCATTTCCTGTATCCTAATAGTCAGAGAACCCTATCTAGTCTAACTCTAAACTCTCTCCCATCTCTGTATTCACCTCTTCATTACTACTGATCTTGCCTAAAGTTTAGGCTTTACATGTATGTTCATACCTCCATGCTTTTGCACAAAATCCTCTGCTGTATGCACTTTTCTCCCTTGCATGCCTAGCAGACTCCTACTCATTTCTAAAATCTCAGATTTTCTCTTCTGTAAAGCCTTTTTACTTGCTTCCACTACTCTGCTACCCACCAGAGTTAGTCACTTTTTCCTGGCTGCTCCTGTATCTTTTATTACATATTTTTACATAATATTTACCAATTAAAATTATAGACAGTATAGCCATACAGTAATAAATTAATGTAAAATTTAATAAATTAATTCTCAACAACTCAGCCTCAGGGATACTAAATAAATATTTGTTGGATGAATTAATGAATTAATTAATGAAGCTGGCAAATTATTCATTCTTGAGCAGAAAAAAGACACTGACAAAAGATTAGGGAAACATTTTTAGGGACTGTGAATCTTTAGGCAGGAAACTAGTGGAGTATAGGCCATGTTTCCATTGTTTCTTTTTCATTGGAGTAGGACATTTGAAAGAGAGAAATCTCTGGGAAGGGAACTATGGACAATGCAGTTAGTGTTGATGAAATGGGCTTAGATACCTGGACCATGACTTAATATCCTGGAAAGATAGGCTCTTGGCTAGAGTGGCATGCATATTGCAAAATGGGGAAGAACAAATTTGTTTTCCCAGAGGTTAGCTGACCTATTCAAGAGGGCTCTACATTGAAAATGTAGAGAAAGTAAAATAAACTCTCAGATAGAGCCGTGATGCTGATTTCTTTGGAGGAGAACAGAAAGGACATAGAAAGAAAATTAAGACTGAAGGAGCTTCTCAGTAATTCACATGAGAAAATAATTAGAAGAGACTGAAAATATTACTTGGAAATTCAAATACCAAAACAAATGTAAAGCAAATGGGTTGTAAATAAAATGAATACACAGTATGACATGTATATACATATATAAGCTAATGGGAAATACTAAGACTTGTTGGAAATATTTTCAGGAACTAGTTTATCTCATGCACCAAATAAATAAATAATAACTAACAATCTGATAGGAGGGAAGGTATAACAGTACGATATGTCAACAAGATATACCTTTAAGGAAACCCACGAAATATATACCTTATGGATAAAAGAGAGAGAAATGATGTTGAACTGACCCCAGGAGGAAAAAGATGATGTGCTCTTGATATATTTTGCAAAACTGGCACAGAATCAAGATACAGTAGTAATGGGGACATAATCTGGCCATCTGCTGGAAGCCTCAGTCAGCAAACACAGAGCATCTGACAAGTTCTTGACCTGCTTGATGAAAATTCTGTCTCCCAGAGGGTGAAGGAAAATGTGGAAACATTCTAAAAGTGGCAGAACCAGTATACTAACATTTTGTATTTTTATAAAAAGGAAAAGAAAGAATATATATAATTAGGTGTTTGATGTGTTTTTATACTCATTAGAAAAACCTCTATAAGGGCACAGAAGGAACTGGTAACATTGGTGTCCTCTGGGAAAGGAGCCGGAGGCTGGAGAACAGGGATCTCAAGGACACTTTTCACTGTTTGTTTTACTTTAGAAATTTTGAACTATGCAATTCTATTGCTTATTCCAAAAGATAAATTAAAATATCAAAGACCCCCCCTCTCAAAAAAATAAGAAAGAACTCCAAAACCACATTCATGCTGGGTAACAGGGAAGGATCCTTTTAAGATACAGCATAACGGGCCGGCCCGGTGGCGCAGCGGTTTAGTCCGCGCTTGGCAGCCCGGGGTTCGCGAGTTCGGATCCCGGGCGCCCGCCGACGCACTGCCTGTCAGCCATGCCGTGGCGGCGTCCCATATAAAGTAGAGGAAGATGAGCACGATGTTAGCCCAGGGCCAGTCTTCCTCCTCAGCAAAAAGGGGAAGATTGGCAATAGATGTTAGCTCAGGGCTGGTCTTCCCCACCAAAAAAAAAAAAAAAAAAAGATACAGCATAACATTGTGCATAAGCCTTTATTGAGCCATTTATGTTGTATTGTAATAATATAATACGAGTAGATCTGTTAAGCAGCCTACCAGAGTAAGCAGAGCATTGCCTGCTGTCTGTGAAATGTGATAGACGCGGAAGGCACACTGAATGCTTCCGACTGGGAGGCCTCCCTGTCACCTGCTCATGCCTTTGCCTTCCTCCATGTGGGGTGTGTGCTTACCAAGAGTCAGCAGTGTTTGTACTCAACCCTGATTATGTCCCTTGATATTTTAAAACATGTAATTTAATTAAATATTAAACTGATGAAATAGTAAGTGTGGAAGGAAAGAGAGTTGTTTCTTGAAAATGTATTTGAATACTTTAGAAAGACTATAAAAATGAGATGCTAATGGGGCTGGTGTGGTGGCGTAGTGGTTAAGTTCACACGCTATGCTTCAGTGGCCCCGGGTTCCCGGGTTCGGATTCCAGGCGCAGATCTATGCACCACTCATCAAGTCATGCTGTGGCGGCATCCCATATACAAAAATGGAGGAAGATGGGCACAGCTGTTAGCTCAGGGCTAATCTTCCTCACCAAAAAAAAAAGAGATGCTAAAACAAGTAATGTCAGAATAGCTTTGAGCAAGACAGTTGTAAAAGACTGGAAAAAATCACAAAAATCTAAATGGCTTCAATACTCAGATACAAATGTAACAGTGTTGTTACATTTTTAGTCTATTTTAAATAAACTGAAACTATAAATCATGATGATGTGCTATGGCTCTGTAGGAAAGACCATGCAAAATTCCAATCAGCAGTTAAAGAAAAGGACTTGACCCTATGTCGAAAGTTTGGTGAGTGATGTATATTTAAAGGTTTAAAGTTAAAATCATACACTTCAGTTATTTATGTGTTGTGATTCTCCACTTTAATAGTTTTTGTTTACCTAGCTGACCACAGGCCTTATCCTTTGTTGGCTTAAGCATTTGACTCTTCCTCAGGACTATAGACTTCTTTAGGAGAGGGGGCCATATCTTGTTCGTCTTTGTAACCCCTGTGCATCATATGGGTCTTAGAACACAGTAGGTGATCAGTCAATGTTGGGTAATGAATATGCCAACAGAATTGAAAGTAGTGTATGTTTTTGCTTCGTCCTGATTGTGGGGAGTCACCAAGACTGTCAACAAGACTTGAGAAAGGTGGAGTGAAAACTGCATGGGGGAAACTGAATTCAAGAGCTGAGTGAAGAGAAAGAACATGCAGGTTAATGGAAGGAGCTGGAAAATCTTATCTTTGGTCAGTGTAAGAACTAGAACATGAAGAAAATTGAGAGTCAAGGCCAACAGAAAATGACAGAGAAGGAAGAGGAAAAAAATCATCGTGTTAGGGGTTCCAGGCAAGAGTCAGTTCATTTGAAATTTTATGACCATGCCCCTTTCAACATTTCTCCGCTGAACTTTAAGAGGAAACACTCGGAGCTTTCAACAGATGAAATTCTGGAAACTGTTAAGCTAGACCTAATTCTATAGGAGTTTGTTGGCGGGGGAAATGAAAGATTTCTTGGGAGAAAATAATTAAGTCATTTTAGAGTTTGACATAACCAAGGATGGGGAAAATTTTGATGCACATAAGAGACCAGGATTTCCCAAATTGTAGTCCATGGAATATGAGATTGCAATATGTTACATTCTGTATACTACACAGAGGACATTTTCTTGTTTATTTATTTACCCTTTATTCTCTGTCTCTCCTTCTGAAGTGCAATCTCTATGAGGTAACTGGCTCTTCTGGCCTGTCTTGCTCGTTGCCACAGGTCCACGTCTTAAGTAGTGCCCGGCACATATTAGGTGCCTCGGGAATATTTATTAAATGAAGTTCTGGTGAACAGCATGGAAAGTCAGGAACCTGGACCACCCCAGAAACAGCAGGGGCAGAAGTTCACAAACAGGATCACAGATGAAGCTCACTGTGAGGCAGGAGGAGGCAGCAATTACGGAAACTCCCACCACCAAATGGGATACAGTATTTTTATTTATAAATTAAAAATAAAATGAGCTTGTTGTTGTTGTTTGCCCCCTACAAGGCACTGTGGCAGAGATGCAAGAATGAGGCATGGATGCGTTGGAGATGAGTGGCAACATTATTAGAAACAGAGAAGACATCTTTCTGTGGAAGGTGAAAAAAGCTCGTTAGTTAATTTAATAAAAATTCTTTTCTGCTTTAGTTTACAGCCAAAAAAAAAATGTCTACTAGCTGGTGAACGCAGTTTCAATAATTTTCAAATATTAAAGTATTTAAAATTTCAAAAATTTTAAAATTTAAAATAAAAATTAAAATAATTTAAAAATTTTAAGATTTATGAGACCATTTCATAGTAACGGTAGGAGTTACTTTATCATTCCTTTCTAAATCACTCAAACGAAAAGAGAGAATCATTATGCCATCATTTAAGTATTCTTAATTAAAGAGATTGTGTTCATATCATAATCTTTCTTAAAACGACTAAATTGTGAAACTAAAGGACAAAAGAAAGAGAAAAGAGTATTTCATGCCTTTGCATATATAATTCTGCAGAGAGCAGTGGCTCTCAACTCTGCTAGAACCACCTGAGAATTTGAAGGAACAAACCAACGACAAGCCACATCCCAGGCCAATTAACTCAGAGTCTCTGGGGTAGGGCTGTAGCATCAGAAGTTTTTAAATGCTCCCTGGGTGATTCTGATGTGCAGAACAGCTGAGGACAATGAAACCAAGCGATGCTTTGGAGAGGAGCACAGGAGATTGTCTTTACTACCACCTTTTATGAGAGTCAAACTGAACTATAGTGAGAAGTTGAAACTTAAATTCATGTCCACGTTTTCAAATCTGAATTCTTTAAATACGACATTCGTGTGGAACTCTAACGCATAATATTGTACATTTTTCTCATTAAGGATTCAATGTACCAGAAGTTGGTTAAAGGAAACAAACCCTTCAGAAAGAATAAGAATTGACCATTAGAGACAGAATATCATTATGCACTAGAAATGATCACCGTATACCCAGTCGGATTTTTTATCTTTTTAAGGTGAAGATTGTGAGCTGCCGAAATAGTCAGGTGTGGTTGTGAAAATTCTTTCTCTACAGATACTTGAAATTAAAGTCATGTTATATCTTTTGAGATGTTTAAATTGAGTTCTGTCTAGTGAAAGGGAGACAGACCAGATGATTTAGGGAAATTATTTTCAAGCCAGAGGGCTTATTTATTTTATTTTTTCACCTATGGTTAAACTTACTAGAGGATCTTGAAGTTGGTTTGCTGGTGTCTTGTACTGCAACCACATGTTCCATTTTTGGAAAGATGGCTAACTGGCTAACAGGCTGCCCAGTGTGCGTGTGGACAGATGCCCGTTCTCTGCCTGCTGTGACAGTGTGGCTGACTTCAGTAAAGGGACACTCCGTTTCTTTATTCAACTCCTCCCCTCCCCTGTCAATCAGCTTTCCCAACATCATCATCAGTCCTCTGAGCCAATGTTTTATCCCTACTCTAGACTGAATACTTAATCATGTGCCAGGAACTCACATACCCCTACAATATAGATACTATTATTATCTCCACTTTCCAGAGGAGGAAGGGGGGTCATGGAAGTGTAAGACAACTTTCCCCAGTCACTCAGCTAGCAAGCAGTCAAACCATTCTTGAGTTTATAGTTGGTCGGACCCAGAAGGCCAAGCTCTTAAGCCCTATATTTGCTCCTTCATCCTTTCACTGTGGATGGATTCCCAGGCCATACTCTGGGCTTCTGCCCCTGGAGTCAGATCCTGTCTACCTGGTCTGTAAAATGGAACACTTCTGCCCTTTCTTACTCCCTACTACGTGGATCAGTCCCCCTGACTGTGGACACCACACCCAGGATATGCAACATTTAGGGAAATCCCACCAAAGGGGAAAACTGGGGGTTGGCTGGAAAATCAGAGCATGCCCTGCTGCCCACAGCCTTTGGTTTTCCTCTAAGGGCCATTCCAATGGTACTTCGGGCTCTCTCAGCACCAATCTCCCCATATTCCTCCTGGAGAGGGGGTTAAGGTCGCCTCCTGGCTATTCTCATTAGGCTTTCCTTCATGCGATGGAGCTGAACACTCCTGTAAGATTTCTCCTTTTAGGATGCCCCAAGAGCCTTCGCCATAATCAGTAGATCAGGTCTCCCCACAATTTTTATAACCAAATATGAAAATATATATAAAAAAATATATACATATGTACACATACATATATATTTAAAGGCAAGTAATGGCTCTTACCACTGCTTCCCTAAAAGTGTTAGAGTCCCATGAAAAGGAGGTGGCTAGCTTTTATCCAGCACTACAAATATTTCAAATTAGAATCACTGATTTTTTGAATGCCTCTACATAATTTACACTAAGAAACAAAAAGTCACCCATTCGGAACCTGGTTAATTGCCACGAGAAACAAATGCCACGCTCCTTAAAAAACAGAAAGGGGAAAAAAAAGTGTTACTTGTTCTTTATCCTGACTAACCTGGTAAATTGGCCTCCTAATGGCTTAAAGGTATCCAGTGGTGCTTACTTACAACATTAGACTGATTGGAGGCTCAGACTATCTTGCTCTGAGTCACATTAGGTTCCCGTCTATTCTCATTTGCAACTGAAGTGCTACTGTTCACCTCAGGCGCAGTAGATCTTGTCCGGCGAGGCTCACTTAGATGAAGGTTCTCTAAAGAACTTATTATCTTACAGTAAAAATATTTTGGGTAAATCATGAGATGATCAATTATATACAATCAAATGCTGAGGAAAGTACAAGTATGACTTTGAATCAGGGTGCTAAATTCGTTTTTGTTATTGACAATTTCAAATATTTTTAAAGAAACTTACTTAAAAGGTCCAGTTGCCCCAAATTAATTTTTTTAGAAGTGATAAACACACTAGAATCAAGCTGCTGACTAGTGTATGTCTATCTTGGATCTCATAGCAGGCTCTTTAGTTGATAATATAGGATTTTATTGTAAGTAGGTAGATACTGTAAGTGGATTCTATAAGGAAGATCCTTGAAGAAAATATGGCAGCAAGTGTACTGAACAGTTTTTTTTCCTGTGAAGAGTTTAGTAAAAGAATTTGTTTAGAAAAGAATTTGAAGATGAGTTGGAAATTTACTGGGCCCCAAATCTTAGAACTTTGGAAAGTGAACAGGAGAATAATGTTTACTGATCTATTCATTATCATATTAAATTATAAATTAGATAATACAGATGTAGAAAAGTGGAAAACAATGTGTAAAGTATTAATAAAAGAAATTTCTGTAGCAGAATGTTTTTTTATACTTGTTTTTAAAAATGTTTCATCACTGCTTATAAGGTACTATCCTATGGAAAATATCGTCAATGCCATAAAGTAAGCATTTTGGACTCAACTGCATTAACAACAGCTGCACAAATAGATTCGATACCACAGTGTGTTGTTAGGGGCTCAGGTTGATGGGATGCTATCGGGAGGTAGTACAGTGGACATCTGGTGTTTTTGCCTGCTCAACATTCCTTCTCAAACATGGCACGCCTAATCTTTCTGGAGATCACCCTCCACTCTGATTTCACATGGTTCTAGTCAGGGTGATTATGGTGACTATAATAGTTGTCATCAGGGTTGGGGTACATGATCCAGGTCTGACCAATGAGAATACAAATCCTCTTGACCACCGGAATTGGTTCAGATTTGACTACATGACCCAAGTCAGTCCGTCCCAGGGCTTCAGAGGTATTAGGAAGATGCGCACCTTTGCAACAGTGGGGTTGCTGAGTTCATGGAATGTAAAGACAAATGAAGATAATGGTAGTCATTTTTAATGTTATACATAAAATACATGCCTGGAAATGAACCCCAAACACAGGAAAGAACAACTTAGACTTGGAGGACATTTGAACGCTTGGATTTTGCTCTCTCCAAAGCTAGTAAGTCCTTGAATCTCCCAGATATGTGAGCCACCATTTTTGTTTTGGCTTAAACTAATATGATACTATGTTTCTGTCCCTTGCAAATAAGGCATCTTATTAATACACTTAATTCAAATAGTGGTGGTAATAAGTAGTTAACTTGTCATAGTGGCAGAGAAATGTGGTAATTAGGCAGAAATTTTAAAAGAAAAAATTTATGCACATCAAATAGCACGCAAAGCAAGAATATATTTTTATTAGACCATTTCCAAATTTAGATAGGATTATAGAATTTTAGGACTATAGAGATTATTTCTTTTAACTTTCTAATTTTAAATTTATAACTAAGTAAACTGAGGTCTAAAAGGAAACATCTAAAATATTCAATAAAGATTATTGACAAATGCTTCTATGTGTTTATAATAATGGAAATAACAGAATGCTAAAGGATCTTAAAAGATTTAAATTTCTCAAGGCCCACCGGGAATATTAGGAACCAAATTAATGTCATATTTCATGCAACTTAATCTAGCCAAAAAGAGCACAGAAGTGAAATAGAATGTGTCTACTGATTTAAAAATAGTTCATTCCTTTTCTTTAAAAGTGACTTCACTCTTCCTTCAACTAGGAAATGTAGATAAAATTTACAAACAGATATGCATCCAAAAACATGAACCAGTTTATTTCATATTAAAATATTAATTTAGTTTGTTTACTCTCTAAAGAAATAGTAAGCATTTACCCTACTGAAATAGAACTTAGGTTAAAATTATAAATTGACATCATCTTAACTTTAATTTCTAAGCAACCATCAGTATTTTCATGTTACCAAAGTTGATCAAGTCATTAGGAAAAATAATCAAATCCATTGTTTGGCATCACAGAGCTCAAACAGCTGGCTGACTTAGATAAAGCTTTCACTCTTCCATAAACTGACTGTTGAGACATGCTGGCATCACAGCAGAGGATTTGGGGACACTGCATTTGTCTTTAAAAATTACACTTGGGAAAAATAAAAACCAGATAGTCTGTATTTTGAAATATGTTTTGTTATTTTTTTCAATCATTTACTAATTTATAATTGTGAATCTGCATGGTGAGATTATGGGTTGGACTTTTTATGGGCAGCTTTGAAAGGGTTTAAAACAGAAAAGAGAACTATTCGTCCTGTCTTTGAAAAACAACAAAACACAATGGAAATATTTCACACCATATGGAGAGAATATATAAATAGCAAGAGGATTGTGTCAATTTATTATCAGCATAAAACATAGGACATACTTCCTACTCTTTATCTTTTGTGAAAAGGATACATACTAAAATAAGGCCAAGCCAATTGTTAGCTTTAATTACTAAATGTAACAGGATATAGCAAACACGCTGTCCTGAAAAAATAAGGTTATCGAATCTCATTTAAATTAATCATATAAAGCTCAAAAATTTAAAAGAACACAACAAAGGGCATGAACATTAATCAGAAGAAAATATAAATAGACTTTGAATGAAAAAGACTGAAGTCACTCATATTCACGTTGGAAGCTCCATAATTAGCAGCATCGTTTGTACATAGACCAGTGACTTGAGCTACTGGAATTATTTGGCAAATGATTGACTACTTTCTGTGTTGTTAGAGTCACTAAAAGTTTGCTCAGCTGATTACATGGTAATTATACAGAAACTGTGACCTGGAAGAGCTAGTACTAATAAGCACTGAGATTATTACATGAAAAAATACAAATAGAAGCAAGTATGATTATTTATACAATAAAAGTGCTGGTAGTATTTCCTCTCTTCAAAGGATCAGAGAATTAATAAAATAAATGAAAATCTTCAGAAATTATGTGGAACTGGACATGAAAGTCAGCTCAAATATTAACATCCTGCACCGTCAGGGGCCCCAGGCTAATACAGGTCTTTGACTGTTGTCATGGTCTCCATTGTTCCCTTCTGTATAGGCCTTGTTAAATGACTTGCTTCAGGTCACATCCTTCCTTAAAAAAATCTAATTATATAGAGGTGAAAAGAGTTAAAATGAAACTATTCCTTAACTCATGAGTGATTCTTCTCAAAGATTTTTCTATATACATGCAAACATATCAGGGCCAGGACTAGGGTATGGTGAGTGAGGCATCTACGGTGTAAAATTTAAGGTGTCGTGTACTGAGAGTGGTGCTTATGTTTTACGCCCTAGGCACCTCACTCACTCCCCACTAGACCTGGTCCTGAAACATATGCAAATATATGTATAACTCTTTATGCAAATTTACATGTAATATATTTAAAATCAAAATGGGATCATACTGTACATGTGTAACTTGCTTGATTCACTCAATATATGACACGCTTGTCATATATTGTGAGTGTATATAGATCTATGTCATTCTTTCAACTATCTGCATGATATGTTATACTATGAATGTACTATAACTTATTCAATTCCCCCTCTGTTGATGGACATCTATCATTTCTAGTTTTTGAGTACTGCTAATAATGCTGTGATTTTTATACATATACTTTTGTGCATTTGTGTATTTTAATAGGACAGATTATTGTCAGTAATGCAATTGTGCATTCAACAAATATCCATATTTTAAAGGTTGATAGGTACTGACAACATTCCCACGAAACTGCAGCAACGTCAAATCAAACTTTCTGAGATGATGCAAATGTTCTCTACCTGTGTTGCCCAATATGGCAGCCACTAGTCACATGAGGCCATTGAGCGCTTGAAATGTTGCTAGTGAGACTGAGGAAATTAATTTTATTTCATTTTAAATCTAAATTTTTCAGTTGATTGTCTTTGATTTTCTTGGCTTGTGGCCCTTGGCTGAGGCCTCTATAAAAATATTTAATAATATCTGTGAATAAGCAGACTTTTCTTCTGAGGTTTAATTAGAATACTTCTAGTGTGTCACCATATGTGTGACATTTGTTATTGGTTTCTGATAGATTATCTTTATCAAAGCAATGGACACTGCTAGTGGACTAACCAAAAGTCATTCTGTGGCCTCCCACTATAGGTGCTGGAGAGCCAGTAACTTACTTCCTCTGTTAAGGGGAAGTCTGCTGGCATCTTAAGAGGGAGATAATTTGAATCCTCTTAAGGGATAGGTGTCAGTGTGTCTGTGAGTGCAGCACTTGTTGGCAATTTTCCTTAGGGAACTACATCAAGTCTTAATGCCTCGAGCTGTGGCAGTCTGCCTGATCATAAGCAACCAGCATGAGAATGAAGAGCTGACAGCTAAGCATGGTCAGAACACAGGGCCAGAAAGAGCCTGAGTCCTGGGTTATATTTTTGGCTCAGTGACTCAATTTTGAGAACGTCTGCTTCTGAAATTCTTGTAAAATAAACACAAACTGTTTTTATAGCTTAAACCACCATTCATAGAGTTTTGTGTGACTTTCCACCAGAAGCATTCTTAACCGATACCTCTTAAGAACACTTTTTTCACTTCCTAGTTTTATGAGTATTATTAACGTCAGGAATAAATGTCATAATTCATTCTGTATCTTTTCAAATATAACTTTCAAATAACAATAGCAAACACTTAAATAATGTCTAATATATGGAAGTCACTGTTCTAAATTTTTACATTTATTAACTAACCTTTACAACAATCCTATGGGGTAGATACTATTATGATTCATATATGTATATTTTTTTCCTGAGGAAGATTCGCCCTGAGCTAACATCTGCTGCCAATCTTCCTCTTTTTGTATGTGAGCCGCCACCACAGAATGGCCACTGACAGATGAGTGGTGTAGGTCCACGCCTGGGAAATGAACCTGGGCCGCCAAAGCAGAGCGTGCTGAACTTTACCACCAGGCCACCAGGGCTGGCCCGTTTTAGCCACATTTTAAAGATAAAGAAATTGAGACATAGAAAGGGTTAGGCAAATTGCTTAAGATCACACAGCTAGTAAGTGACAGATCCAGAATTTGAACCATATATTTTGGCTTCAGCATCTTGGATCTTAGTCTACCTCTACTATTTACTCTAATATTGAAAAATAGTACATGGACCATAATATGTATTTCTCAATTCTATCACTGTTTTATTAGTGGTTGTTTTTATCATAAGAATAGCCAACAAAGCTATTTGACAAACTAATGGCAAATGAATATGAATTAAATATTTTAATGTCATTTATATAATTCACTGTTAAAAGCTAGCACCAGTAAAATTCAATTGACCAAGCTTCAGAGCAAATCTTGGCTTCTCTTACTCAATTTATTTTATTAAATTAAGTTTGACTTCACAATTCATTTCCTAGACTTTTTTTTCTTTCTGAGACTCAAGAGAACACTATCACTTTCTTATTCTTCCTAAAGCTAGAATTATAATAGATGAATTAAGGCAGTTTTTCCCATTTCTTTGACATGTCCTGACTTTGGCCACATCTTCTTTTTCCTCCCCTCCTTTTTTCAAGGACGATGATACTTTTTTTCTCTGTTGTCCAAGAAAGTAGCATAGAAACAAACAAACGAAAAAAGGGAACAAGGACTTAATATTCTCATCTACTCCTGGGTTTTTATGTCTCATCTTGTTTGTCCTATCTTTATTGTGCATGACTCAACATATATGGACAATGTCTTAAAATCCTGTTGGCACTCCATAAATAATAGATAGTAATAACAGAGCCTTCTGACAATGGTAGTTATATAAGTAAATGTAAACCTAGATTACCTATGACGCAGGGTGCAATGGGAATTACTTTTCAGCTTTCTAGAAGTTGACAATAGAAAATTATGTTGATACTTGATAATCTTTAAAAGCACTGTTCTATTTTTCCTCTTTCCTATTCTTTATTTATTCATTCGTATCTGACAATGCCTTTGGAAATACAATAAATTCAAAATCACTAAGTAGGAGTTGTGCAAAAGACAATTTTAGTGGCATGATTACAGTCTAATCATTGCTATAGGCTTATTCTCTTTACCATTATCTAAGGAAGATACAGTGTTTTGTGTTATACAAGTATAGTGATAGATTTAGCATAGTTAATTTAGTTAGCATAGATTTAGTATAGTTCATAGATTTAGCATCATCATCTTTATTATTACCAAGGTGATTATGATAATATTAGAAATTATATCATAATTATCACTATTATGTGAGGTTTTGCCTATTTGACACTTAATATAATTAATTTTCTAGTGATTCTTTTTAAAAAATCATTGCTAGATGTGTAAGTAAATGCCAATGAATCTATATAATTAATCTATATTCTGGGATAAACACTACAATCTCAATCGCAAATAAATCCATGAATTAACAAATATATCTTTTGCATGTCTTTGGCAAATATATACACAAAAGATTATATAGATGTGATCTATTATGTAAATATGGGGTTTATTTTAGCTATGCCAGGCAGAAACTCAGAAAAATAAAGATGATGTAGGCAGAAGGATTTATAATGTTCACAGGGACAAGGGCAGGGATATTCTTAATGTTCACAGGCACAGAAGAAAATAGAAACGGTAAGATGGACCATAAAAATGAAAACAGTAGAATAGATTGAGAAGAAATTGAATACAGGCCACAAGTTTAAAGACTGGAAAGGGAGGCTGGGAACTATTGCTTTGATATAGAATGCAACGGAACCAAATAAAGAACAAAATAAAAATAAGTAGATTGAAAAAGGAGATATTCTAGGAAATTCAGATAAGGAATTTGAGTTTGTCGGGTGTGAAGGTGCTTGGAAATGCACGTTTCTTCTTTCAATTTCATGCCTGTAGGAGCACAAATGAGAAACTAAAAAGAAAACCAAGGCAAGGCCTTTAGTGGGGAATTCTAAAGGTGTTACCTCCTTATTATTACTCCTGAAGCAGTACCACTCTCCACGCCCTTTAGTTTTTCTTTTGTTTCATAATGGAATTTAGGCAAATTGCCTGTGTAATACCCTCATAGACACATCAAGTTTTGGGAAAAAACAGTATTTTCCTCTTCCCTAGGTCATAGCTTCATGGTGGATCAAGCCTGGGCTTCTCTGTATGTTTCGACCATAGTCATGCACAGCTTCCTGGGTGAGGAAGTCTAAAGTTAACTCTCAAGTAAGAAGGCTTGGGTTCAAATCCTGGTTCTGCATGCTACTAGCAGAGTTACTTATAGGTTCTGTAAGCTTCTGTTTCCTTATGTAACTGCAAAATTGAGAAAACAATGGTACCTAACAGACGTTGTAAGATTGAGATAAGCAGAGATACGAGATATGTGAGTGGAACATAGTGAATGTTCAGCAGCTGATATTATTTCTTTGATATGAACCATCTTACAGCCACCAACGCAGTCTTTATCTACCTTCTGCTTTCCTTAACAGCGGAGTATTGTCATGATGGGAAAGCTTCCTCTACCTGACCAAATGTGAACATTATTCTGGGCATGATGAGGACATTTACCTGGCTTACTGGTCTAAAAAGATAAATAATGTTAGTGCATATTTGTGATAATATTAAAATTACTATGAATCAGGAAAAACTACATTTTAAAAGGCACCTATAATTTGGAACTGCATAGAAACCAATCTATGTGACGTTGTGACTCCCACAAGATGAGGTTTAGAGTATCATGTGTTTGTGAAGATGCAGGATGCAAAGAGGAAGGGCAAGCAGGGGTGGAGAATATGCCTCTGGATATTCTCAGCCCAACTGGATCCTGCTCTAATGTTTGAAAATAAGAGGAGATCAGTCAAGAAATGGATAATTTACAGGGCTGCATGCAGAGTAGTTTGGGCTGACAGCTTAATGCAGTTACCATCCCTTCATTGTTCTTCAGATTATCAAGTTAATAAAGCAAATGCAGATGGGTATGCCTTCTGTGGTTGCTACCACTTGATTTGAAAGACATTTATTAAGAGAGTTGTTTTGGGATAGAAAGAGCAAGAGATAACTTCTTAAAGGTTAGGACCGTGTTTCTTCCTAATACAAATTGCATATCATAGTCTTTTACACCTGCAATAGTTTTTTACTCATGAAAAAATAAAAATCTTACTTTTAAAAGATGATTTATTAAATTTCTTAGATTTATTTTTGCTTTTAAAGTCACAATGATGCATTAATTAAAAGGGAACTTCAAAATCATTCTTTCATTCTACCTTAACTTCCTTGTCTATAGATCCCTAATGTACACAATCTTCATGTGTAGTCTCTACTAGACCAGAATCAAGGTGTATTGATTCCACCGTACTCTTTACAGCACCACATGGCAGAGACATCGAATTAGTGTATATATTATTTTCTTCACTTCAACTACATTTAAAGTCTCACCAAAATTTTCTTTCTTCGTTTTAGCTATATGGAGTAAAAACATAACCAAAGAAAGGCAGCTACAAAATCCCTAATGCCTACTGTTTGCTTTTTATTTTTTAACAGAAATATTCACAATAAAATCAGAATCAGAACATAGATGTGTCACCCAGAAATCTCTCAGCAGTATCTGTAGCTTTTCAAACTACATATCAAAGTAAACAGTCTTGGATTATTTTTAACATCTCTTAAGGAATCTGAAGAATTCCTTCACCTTAAGTAATTTGAATAAATATGACTTTGTGGGTTTTTGGTTGGGATTTTCTCAATGGTCTCAAGGATGATCTGACTTTCTCACCCATCCTCTGGTAATAAAATGACAGGCATTTCTGAGAGGTGAGAGTCAGGCTGCCCACTCAGGAGTACTGTCTCACCTATCAGGAAAAGCCCCCAGATTAAGAATCCTAGAGATTCCATTCAGGCAATGACATGGAAAAGAAGCTGGTGCTGCAGAGGTGCTCTGGATGCAGGAAGAAATGAAAGATGCCTATAATCAAAAAGTCTGTAATTTATAACTTGTGCTCTTGCTTGTCTTCTTTGCAGAATTTTAAACACTATTAGACATCACTCACCTGCTCTTCTCCTCCAAGGCTGAATCACTGCTAACATTGACTAAAGAAAAATGGATTCTCTCTCTTGGTCTTAAGAAAGATTGTTAAGTTTTTCCTCAGTCTCAATGAAAAGGGTAATTATCATAGATGGCTTAAATTACTTTTTGGAAATTGAGTTTTATCTTGGGGTCTTGCTCTTCAATTTACTGGCTATTTGATCTCTGTCACTTTTTAAATCTCTCTTCACAAATTTCTTGATCTGTAAAACTGAGGTGATAGTACTTATAAGCACCTGATAATTGTTAGATATTCGTATAGTTATTGTCAAATGAATATGCTGGAGTAGCCTCTTTACCTTTTTACCTGATGACTTTTGGGTATAGTACTCCCATATCTGGTAGGTAAAGGACAGTGACATCAACACTGGGCATTTCTGTTGGGCCTGGGATTGAGGTAGGTGTTGAGAAAAATGAAAACGTGGTTCTGACCTTAGACATCTTAAAATTTATTTACGTGCATAAAATATACAGTAGCAAAGTTATATTCAGTTGTGAAAATTTATTGAGCTATATGCTTTGTGTACTTTTAATGCATATTATTAATCAATAAAATGTTAGAACAAAAGAATAGACAATTGCTATGGCAATCCTATAATGTGGAGTGTGAAAAGGTTAAGACATTTATAGCCTAGTTGAAATTAAAAATTGGAATTCATAGCTTCCCTTTTTTGGAACCACCACCCTGATTATAAAGTAGAAATCATCGTAAATCACTAACCTGGTTACCTTTCTAGAACTGGAGTTGGGTCCCAAACTGGATAAAAATCTATGCCTATTTAAAGGACAACTAAAAGAATTGGCTTGCTCTGTGTCTCTACACTATTTTAACATGCACTCCTAGAAAGTTTCAAGGAAATAAGTCTTACAGAGGAGTTTGCTAAATTAATCTGTGACCCACCAAAAGCAAGAGAGAGTTTTTCTTCTAACTCTAGCAGAGAAGTCCTGGGACAGAATGCCTGACCCAACTCTTATCATTTGCCCATCCCTCAACCAGCCATTGAGACTTGGGGAGTGGAGCTCTCACTGCCTGGCTTGTAATATCATGGGAAGTGAGAGCACTGTGACTGACAGTCCCAAGACAGCATGTTTTGAGGTGAGATTGTTTCCTTGAAGGAAGTGAAGATGTGAGGACAACTCATATGTGTTTGCATAGCATGTCAAGGAGTTTAGACATTCTCCTGCTTGATCAGAATTTCAAGGTGGAGACAGGGGCAACTGATTTAAAGATAATTGCTGCAGTTTAGGTAGGACCAATGAGGACAACATCTATGGAAAAGAGATCGGATAAGGAGAGATCTGATATTAGGATGTAGTGTCTATAGACATGATCGACTCATTGAATACAGAAGGTCAATGAACTAGAGGGAGGAATCCAGAGTAGCTCTCAGATATCCAGTTTGGGTGACTCGAGTATGGTGGTGACATTCCTATTGAAAAAGAAGACAGGAAGAGAAGTAAGTTGAGGCAGAAAGGAAGATAATGAGTTCAGTTTTGGTTATGTTGAGTTGTAGAAAATAATAATGAGTTGGAAAAAAATAAGTAAAACCATATTGTAAAATTTTTAAAAAACTAGATTCTTTCAACATATCCAAGATTTACATAATTGAAAACATCTACAGAAAGAAAAGAAAGAAGAGAAGGAAGAGTTCAGTAACTGAGTTTCTTCTGGAAAGCAAGCTCATGGTACACTCTGTTTTATTTGGATAATTGAAGCAGCTTTGGCCTCCTATTAAAAATATCTTTGTTCTACTGCATTTTATTATAACTAAGAATACCTCTTTAAAGAATATCATTTTCTCATTTCAAAGTAATTTATACCTTTTAGAGAAAATTTGAAAAAGACAAAATAAAACAATACATCGTGTACAATAATAAATATTTTGACACAGTCCCTCCTCCCTAAAATGTTTTCAGTTATTTTAAATAACAGTTGTCATTATAAAAAATAGTCTAACAGTACAGAAAAAGAGTTAAGACTGCTTAAATCCCACTACCTTGAGATAGCCACTGTTAGTATTTTGATCACGTTTTCATACACACTCACACAAATATATACACACATACACATGCAAATTTATTTAAATGGGGTCATATCACATATACTGTTTTTATCTTGGACATCCATGTATTTTGTTAAATTGTCTTATTTACCTATGTTTTTTCCTTGTCTTTATCATTTATTTTATTTATTCTCTCTCCAAAACAACTTATATTAATTATATATATATTTAGTAAATTATGTATTACATAAATATGCATACATATATTTTATATGTGTATGTATAATGTTTGCATACAAAAATATAGAGGAATCAGTCATTTAAAAAATTGTTTTTGAAAGCTAGGGTCATGTTATATGCGCTTTTCTCTATCTGGCTTTTCCCCCTTAACAATACGTTATGAAAGTCCCCCCAAGTCAGTTGCTTTAGATATCACGTAAAGGTGTCTTATCTACTTGAGAGTAAATTTCCTAAGAGCAGGGATGGTGTCATATTAGTTTTCTGTAGAACCTGGTATCTCACAGCATATAGCAGGGACTTAAGAATAAATATGCTGTTATTATCCATAGTTTGAAGCCAGGCTATTGAGAATGAAAATATTTGGGCTGAGCCATTTGTCAAATCTCATTTAGCACTCATGAAGCAGGAAGTACAGAACTCAACACCCCATGAGGCTGATGATATTATTCCCATTTCACACATGAAGAAAAGAGGTGCATTGACTTAAAATAACCTTTCCCAGAACACAAAACCAGTGCACTGCAAGGTACTTCACTTCAGTCTCACAAATGCCAACCGAATGTGTTATCCCTGTGTTTCATAAAATAAATGGCAACCATGATAAAACCCACATGCCCCTCTTGTATAAGAAAGTAATTAATCTTGAGGACTCACACTACATTCTTTGCCTGGAGCTTTTCATGCTTCTCCCATGGTCACCGTTTTCCTCTTTAGAGGTCTTCTGTGGCGAGTAGTGGACATGAATTTTCATGTTCCATTTACAGAGGAGAAGAATGAAACACAATGAGGTTAGGTAATTTTATCAAATGACATATACGACGTCAGTTCAGGAAGAGACAGAGAAACCAGTTCTATTGATCCTCAGGTTCGAATTCTGTCTCCCAGCAGAACCTGAATTCTGGAAAACCCCACTCAGCTTAAGTTTTGTTAAAAACTGAATCTCAGCACTTGGTTAATTTATGGCTTTAAGGAGAAGAAAAGCAGAAAATGTAGTGCTTCGTTTGGAGCTGGAGCATAGCTGGGAATGCAGAGACAGGCTGTGTCTCTCCTGAGCTGGATGTGCTGTGCAGATGGCCTGCATCAGAGTCTCCCAGGGAGCTTGTTGAACGGCAGAGCCTGGGTCCACCCACTGAATCAGAACGTGGGGGAGGAGCCTGGAATTTGGAGGGTGGACTCTATGGGATGCACTTTTAATAAGCATGTCAGATAAGTTTTATGCATAGTAACATTTGAGAGCAACTGTTAGTCCTTCAAAGGACTCTTTGGGCATCTTGTCTTAGTGGGAATGGCAGCCACTTACTGTGGGCTCTTGGGGAAGTTACTTAAATTCTCCGATTCTTGGCTTCCATACCTATAAAATGGGGATCGCGGCATTTATTAACACATAGGGTTATCATAATAATTAAAAGTAATATATAAAAAGATTCTGACACCCAATGATTTACTATAAATGGCATTAAGCCTAAATTAATCATACAATTAATAAATTAATCATAATAAGAGCAAAAATCTTGTGAGGATATTTTGGAAAACATGAATCTGATTAACTTTGTGTGGCTTTCAGTTTGGAAAGAATCTTGAAGACAGGAAGTTAAGAATCCAGTGATATGCAGTGACTAAACCCTAATGAAAGTTATGATTTTAAAACCCTGTTGGAAGCACCATCACTCCCTGATGGCAGCCTTTAGGAACAGATGGATGGGTAACAAAACAGGAAAGCAGACCCAGGTGAAGACGTGGAGTGGAGGAGGGCAGTTGTGAAATACATTCAGATGGGGGGTACTGTTTAGATCATGGTGGTCAAACTATGTTGAGTCAGGTGCCAAAAGGTGAAGCGTGATGCCATACGAACTGGAAAACAGCAGCACAAATACAGACCTCTTGGGAAAAGATTAGGATATGCCAAGTTAGAAAAAACCCAGGATCTTCATGAATTATAACTTTGTAAATGCACGTGATGGAAAAAGTTCACACGTTTTCTCAAAAAGGAAAGCAAACAAAAACTGATATTTAGAACCAATTCTAATGAGGAACTTGAGAAGTTTTATCAAGGGAGCTTCTTAGATGTGACTAGGAGTAAGTCACAATCTCCCTTAGCTTTAGAAACCTCAACTATGAAAGAATAACTAATTGTCTCTTAAAGCCTGTTTCAGTGGGAGAATCCGCTGATTCTATAATAACACAACAAAATGCTGGCTTTTGTCTAATTTAATCTAAGTCCCATCTGAATTAGGAATTTTAACAAAATATTATTTCCATTAGTAGATTTCCCATGTTGTGCATCTTTTCCATGTTGTTTTACTTTCTGTTTTACATTGTTCTTTTATACAAAACTAAGTTAATCAAATAGTGGAGAGAAAATAATAAGTTACCATATATATTGAGTGCTTAGCTAGGGCTGGGCGCTTAGTTAAATCCTTCTCATATGTTATCTAGACCCTACAACAATCCTAGATGGTAACTATTATGATGCCCATTTTACTTATGGGGAACTTGAGGAGCAGGCTCAAATCACCAAGCTGGTCAGGGTCAGAGAAGGGATTGGACTCATGCCTCAGTCTATGCACTAATTACCATTTGGAGAGAGAAGTGGGGCCCCTCCCTGTTGTTAAATGTAAAGAATTTAGAAGGGAAGTTCTTTATTCCATCAGTGACTGGAGAAACTCCGCTTGTGTTAGCTTCTGTTGTAAGTCCCCTCCTGTCTTTGCCTTGCTTTCTATTCCTGGAATCATCCCCTCAGAGACCCAAAGGGTAACATTACAGCAATGAAATGAGCAATCCGTCACTGAATATTTTGGCTACAAAGCTCTATTTTGGATCCAGGAGGCGGGAAAAAGACCTGACAGGGATTCTGCGGGGTGAAGTCCAGGGCGAAGGTCTGGTAATGACACCACGGGCTTCCACACGCCTGCTCCCCAAGTTGACTGTGATGATCTTGGAAATATTATCAGTAAATGATAAGATCCATCAACTATCCTACTGCTTAATTTTTGTTATCTGGAATTGAAGATAACTTACCTAATGATATAGAGGGAAAAGAAACAAAACATTTTAAGCAATGTTAAGACATTTTTCAGCCTGTGGCTAATACTTAGTATACTCTTTATTTTTAAAAATTAATAAAATTATGCTTACGTGTAGATTCCCAAGATTTATTTTTGAAGCAAAGTTTTCTGCTTTGATAAAGGTTCCCCATTAAAAAAAACGCGTGGAATTTCACAAGGCTTGCATTTCAGCTTAGGAAGCCAAGATAGGTCAACACTTGTTTTTAAATTGAATGCAGTGACTAAGGAAGAGGACTTTATTTCACTTGCATGAATATATCAATTATTAATCAACATCAAAATAAAAAAATACATGTTTAATAACCAGAAAAAAATTAAATTTCCTGACATTGGCTTCTGTGATCGGCTTAAGTCTAGAGGAACCAGGCAATGTACTTACCAGGAAACTAGCTAGAAGCAACTTTTGTTCCAGTCATACAGGAAAAGGCACCTCAAAAGTCTTATTTCTGTTAACCTCTCAGCTCCCAACAACATGGCTGGCAATTTACCATTTACAAACCCGGGCTCATCTTAACCTCATAGGTTTTAGCATTTAGGCATTAAATTGGGAGTATCTGCTCAGAACATCTCAACACTATGATCATCATCATCCCTGGGTAAATACTTCTATTCACAAAGCATCTATTCACTTGCTGGTACCTTATTGCCCACCTGCAAGGATGCATGATCTAAGAGAGATAATATTGACCCAAACGTAAAGGGGACATAAGTTGTCTTAAATAAGCAATAGAGTAAAATAATATATGATATATTTTATCACATGTGAATGGAAGAAGAAAGTGCATAAAAATGGGATGGCAAATGAAGGGAATTCAAGAGAGTTATAAGTTTAGCCAGGGAGGAACCAGTTATTCTTTGAGCACAGGGCAGATGCCCCTGGCACCTTGGCAGGTGGTGTGATGCTGAGAGAGGTCAATCACACGGGCCTCCAGCTTGTTCCTGACAAGTTGCTTACAGAGTGGCCAGAGCAGTGCAGACCTGGTCGGGGAAGAGCTACTGCAGTTAGTCCCAGAGGAGACTGATGGTTGATAGAAGGCAGTAAGCAGGAGCTGTGCTAAGGGCTTGGGAACTGGAGAACAGGTCAGGAGATGGAGTGCAAGATGGGTCAAGGCTGATTCCAAGACATTAGCTATGAATAAAAGAGATGATATCAAGGAGCTGCCAAATTCAAGGTGTGGGGTCAGCAGGACAACTAGGACCTCTTATTTTTTGTAAGGCAAGTTGGATATTTTAGTATGTTTTCTAAAATTATATACTAAAAAAAATTGAATGCCAAAGTATTGCTGCTAATTTCTTTAAAGGACACTGGTTGGTTTCTTTAAGATACGTCTTTGGTGTGTTAGTGGTATGTCATTTCAGTCTACCTTTTAAACGTTGAAACTCCCATGTCCAAAAATTTAGACATGATTCTTAATATTATTTCTAACTGCTTCTGCTTCTACTTACATTATCTTTATCTTTTGAGGATATGGCAGGCCTAACAGTATTTTTATTAATTCTACATGCTAGGTGTGGTAGGCTGAATTCTAAAACTGGTCCCCCCAAGATTCCACTCCCCCTAATCTTTGGAACCTGTGAAAGTGTTGTATTATGTGGCATAGTTCACCTTTTAAAAGGGAGATTATCCATGTAGGTCTAATCTAATCACATTAACCCTTAAAAGCAGTGAGTTTTCTACTGCTAGTGGCAGAAGAGAAAGAGAGATCGAAGGTACTAGAAGGATTTCATGTTCTGTCGTTGGCTCGAAGGTGGAGAGACCACATGATGAGGAATGCAGGTGGTCCCTAGAAACTGAGAGCAGCCTTGAGCTGACAGCCAGTGAGGAGTTGGAGGCGTCAGTCATACCATAACAAGGAGCTGTGTTCTGCCAACAATCTGAAAGCACTTGGGAGTAGATTCCTCCCCAGAGCATCCAGATAAGAGCTCAGCCCAGCTGACACTTTGACTTTTGCTTTGTGAGACCCTAAGCAGAGGACCCAGCCAAGACCACGAGACTTCTGAGCTACAGAACTGTGAGATAACTGGGTGTTGTTTTAAGTTGCTAGTTTGTGGCAGCTTGTCACACAGCAATAGATAAATGTGTTATCTGTTATGTCTAGGCAAATGGGACTCCTGGCGAGTGATGGAACAAAGAAAACTCATCTAAGCATTCATTCTGAATGTCCGTGATCTTGTGGCTTCATCTTATATCACATTTGTTTGTTAGTGTACATTCTACTTTGTTGGGCACAGGAATACAATGAGTCCCCTGTGCGCTCCTCTCTGACAGCCTGGAGTGAATGATGCTGCACTTAATTGTGTATCAGCTGGGGCAGGATTTAGCTTCATGAATGCTAAAGTCAGGTTCACCAGCTGCCCTGTGCAGTGAAATCACCCCAGACAAGTGAAGATTTGCCCCAACTGTCACTTGCTCCTTGGAATTCTTTTCATTTCCTGGGAGAAAATGTAAAAACAAAAATACATCACAGACTGTTCAGATTGCAGTGTTGTGTGCAGAAGGGAGAAAAAAAAAATCGTTCATTCTAACATCAGGCAGATTTTCAAAAGGTTACTGGGGAATGCAGCATTTGCTGCTAATGCACTTGGACAAATGTTCTGGAGAGTCTGTGCTGCTTACGTATTCATGAGGGAGCTGCCATTTGGATATATCTCGGTATGAAGGAGAGGCAAAGCAAACGAAATCTGGAAGGTTGTCACACCTTCCCTTTAGAACTGGGCCTGTGAAGTACCTCCTGATCAAACCTTTTAAAAACTTGATGTAGAACAGAAAATGACCTGCTTTATGTTTTATCTTCTTTCTTTCCTAGCTGTAGGTGTGAAAAGAGGCAGAAGCCCAAGCAAAATCTCTATTTTCAGGCCTGATAAACTAATAGGTTGATGTTACCCTTAAATTTGCTTGGAAGGGCACAACCCATCTACTGGGTAGAAGCAAGTGGGAGCAATCATGAGTTCCTGGTCTTTTCTTATTAGAAAATAAGAATTTTCTCATTTCAAAAATGGGGAAAACTATAGTCTTGAGAGTTCAGTGGGAAGTGGATGGAAAGCCTTCAGCACTGTGCCTGGCAGTTATAATGGCTCTGCAGAGCAGCTTATTGAGTTATTTTTACTTCCCGCTTCTCTGGAGAAGGCACAGGGTTGTGTGCCTGGAGTACACTGGTTAATTCCTGGTACGGCTCTTGCAGTGTAAGATTCGATTCTTCTAGCTTGCGGTTAGCAATGGCTGAGCAGGACAAGAGTTACAGGACCCTGTGAAGCTGGAGGGTTGTTTACTTAGTTAAAATGGGCCAAGCACTTTCAAATACGGCACTACTTTACGGTCAGTGTTTAGAAATGATCCTGATAAATTTGTGAGAATCTGTGTACATAATTATATATTTGGAAATACACACCTAGTTGACAATCATTCTTAATTATAATGCGGGGTGATGTGGAGAAGTGCAGAGTCTTGTAACAGGACTTTGTAGGTAACTAATGTCTATATTAGATTTTATAGTTTATAAAGTCGTCCATAGCAATTATTATAACAGTCCTTTCAGGTTATAATACAGCATCATCATTGTTATTATTATCCCCATTATATAAATGATGATGTTAAGATTCAGGAAGGCAAAGTGACTTGCCCGAAGTTGATCTTTAAATTCCTAGGGAATGAGATTTTTTTTTCTCTAAATATCCTTATGAAGGGCAACGTGTTTCCAAGGAGTTATTGACACCCTCAATTGGGGAAAGGCAGATTAATTCTTTTATGTCCCCAGGAAACCAAATTAGAGATTATCATTGTGTAATACAATGATTTGTAACAATCTAATTTGTTATCGAGACAGGTAAGTTAAGAAATCAAAGCTACAACTCTTCAGTGTGTTTTGTACATAAGAATATAATTGAGGAATGGGGTGATATATTTGCGATATTTAGAAAGAAGGTGGAACCATGCAATGGACTTCGTAGACAGTTCTATTTCTTCCTAACTCATTCATGACATAAATCTTTAGAGAAAAAAGAGACATGTTTTGAAGTTTACTTTCATTTCCAGTTGTATATCTGTGGCCATGGAAGAATAAATTTCTTGCCTGTAAATTCAAAGAGTTGAAAAAAAATTCTGGAGTTATATCCACTTAGAAGCTTATTTATAACAGCTCCATAATTTCAGAGTTTTGAAGTCACTTCCATATAAATACATCTTTTCATCCATTTTCCTTCCTCTGTCCACATTTTAAAACAGGTGGAATCTTTGTAATAAAACTACTAAGGGCAATTTTATAAACATTGCAGGGAAAAGAAATCGTAAAGTACCCCCTGGAGAGTGTATCTTAGGGAAGGGGCAATCTTACCCCTTTTCCTTGGTTTATACTGTTAGAAATTACAGATTGGTTATGTGTTCAAGACCTGTTTTCTCCCCCCACCAACTATTCAGCTGATGCTTTTCCTCCAATAGATGCCATTTCTGTTGCTACCCAGGCATCAGTTTTCCATGGTTCCCCAAACACAGGGTCTTGGGCAGTTGCCTGCAATTTGCCATAGGTTGACCTTGCACTAACACATACATTTTTATTTCTCTAGTAACGATGGTTCTACACATTTAACTCTGGTGCAGATTAGAGTGATGCTGCTAAAACTTTGCCAGTGGACTTCTTCCTTGAGGTGGTGAGATTTGGATAATCTGACACAGTCAATGAAATTGAAAGAAATCTATCACTTGGGGAAGAGCATAGGTCTTTTAGATAAGCATGGACATAACCATAAACCAGGGGAATTCAATAGGTTCTTTCCCTCAGGGTTGGGAAGGGATAAGGAGTAATTCCAGAATGTTCTGATAGATAGTATAAAATGGGTACACAGAGGAGACTTTTGCCAGGAGAGGTGAGCTGGGCCATGTGCAGAGGGCCTTGGGAGAATAAAAGGAGGGAATGAGCTGTCAGTAGACATTCTGTTGCTTAGTCTCTACTCCTCAATTTATTGTATAATCTGTGTTATTACAGCATCTGAGTTACGAGTGGTTTTGCTCTTTATCTTGTGATTACAAAAAGAAATGTACAGTGTGCCAGGGACTATTCTGGGGCTGAAGAGGACCAGTAAGCTGCCTGACCAGTGCCAAACATCAGTCAGGAGAACTGAGCATCCAACAAGGCAGGAACAGGAGCCAGGACTCTCTCTCAAGTGGACTGAAGGTCAGGGAGCTTCCTCAGTGACTTATCCATGCACAACACTATGTGAAATTGGATTTTTCCTGTTGTACTATTGGGGTATTAAAGGCACCAAGTATCTCACATTCTGAATTTAGAATGACATCAGCAGGTGGGCCAACTGTTTCCCCCCAGGGTGTAGTGAGCTGTGCCAGTGCTAAGAACAAGCCCTATAACCAACTACCTTCCCTCCCCAGCTAGGGCCCCCAAGTTAACATGGACATGGGGGTGGTGGTTGGGAGATAAAATGCTGCCTTTAAAAAGTAAGGCACTTGCGGAGAGAAGTTATTCTTTCTGCATACATATATTATCACCTCCCAAGACAAGGAAGGGAGATGAGAAGATAGTAGCCAAGAAAGTTTGCCGGGGATGGTAACGGAAGGGGTGCCTGAACTCTTCTGCCCTCCCCAAACCCCACAGAGTCAGAAACCATGGATCTTTTCTTTGAAATTTGAGAGCCAGTGAACCTGCTGAGTGCAAGGGCCTGCTGAGTGGACCTTGGAGAAATGCCAGCAAGAAGACAGGCAGGGATAGCAGGTTGCACAGACACAGCGGTGCTCCCACCATTTAGGGTGACAAGGACATGAGAGTTCAGGAGTGGGATGGGGCTAGGCTATTTTCTGGAAGAGGAATTCGATGAAGCAAGAGGCTGTGGGGCTGACGACCAGTGGTGGGAGCTAAGAGTGGGTGAGTGGTCTGACTGGAGCCCACCTCCCAAATCTGGAAACCTTCCAGTGGGAAGGCTGGCCCTGCAAAGAACCCCATGTGTCTCCAGACCAGTGTCTGACCTCCTGACACACAAACAGTAACAAAGCCAGTTATTCTAGATCAGAGAAACATCAACGACAACAGAGAGAATCGAATCTCGTAATCTTGCTCAGTCAAATAAGGAGGTATTGCCCTATCCTCCTGTTTCTCACTGCCCTAACACCGGAGGAGCCAGCGCCTAGAAGAGGAAAGGAAGGGGAACTGCTAGGGCAGATCAGAACACCTCTCCCTAAGACCCATCCCTTGTCCCCAGCACATACATTCACATACAATGAGCTGAGCCTGAGCTAAGGAGAGAAAAGGAAAAATGTTTGAATCCAGCAACATTGAAGTTTTAATGAATAGTATTGTGTCTTAAATGCTGGAATTAGACTGTTCTAATAAGTACAAATGGCTGGGAATGTTTTTAAGAGAGTTGATCAGCAAGGGGGAAAAGAAATATCAACAGAAATATTTGGGGGCAGTTGCTTATTGCAAGAAATAAGATGTTTTTTGTTTACACACAGAACAAATTGAGGCTCCTCAATAAAGTGGGGCAGATATAACTGGGCAGACTCAGAGTGTAAAGAATAAAGTAGACCAGGCAAAGTGAGTGCTACCAGGAAGGGAGGGAGAGAAGGAGAAAAAAGAAAGGAAATATGTTGGGGGGAGGTAAGCAGGGAGTATAGCCCTTATCTGCTTCCACCAAGTAGGGGGCTGTGGAAGCTTCTGTAATGCGCCTGAGGAACCGCCCTTGGTGGTGCCTGTGTGAGAGGATATTCTTAAGTCTGTTGTGTTATATCTAATCATTGAATAAACCGCAAAACTGATGGCTGCTCCCTTTCACAATTGTCACTTAAGTATCTTCCTCTAGATTGAACATGCTAGTTCCTTTCATCATCAAAATCTTTAATCATCTTTATTCCCTTTCCCTTGCTGTCTAAAATGTGATCCCTTTGACTTTTTTGTTTTTTTTTTTTTTAGTATTTTAACAGGAATCATTTTCTAAGTCTTTTATTTCCCTTTAAGTGCATTAAGTAATCATTTGATTTCATGCCTTGAATGTAAGAAGCATCAGCTAAATTAATATTACCGAACATATTTGCAAGAGAAAAGAATGTCTAGGTAAGTTCCCCTAGGTACACAAATAGATGAACTGCCAGGATAGATTATTCCTCCCATTTCTAGAAAAGGGAATAGGATAAATTGTTTCCACTAAAACAGAAAAAGTTAATTTCTTGCCATTCTTTACACTGTTTATGCCAAAAAAGTAAGGCAATATATGTCGTTATTTGGACAAAGTGCAGCCACTGAGATTGCCTGCTTTTTGATAAAAACACCAAAACCAAACAAAAAACCACACATTTTCTCTTTTCTTGATCAAGGACATTTTATCTGCCTCCCCACTTCCAACCTAGCTAAATGTAATCATCAAGTTGCCCAAACAAGTAACCTTTAAATTAAGAATTTTATTGGAACAATCAACATAGATGGCTGTTACCACCACAGCTTGAAGGGCCATGTATACATCATCTTTAATGCTGGGAGGAACTTTCTGGAAGAATATAAATATCACTCCCACATGATTTTGATTTTATGGGCGGTCGTAACTTCTGGAATTCCTAATAAAGAAGAAAAGAAGGGTTTTTTTAGTAGATGTTTTTAGAAGAAACAATTCAGTGTATTCTGCCAATATGAACTCTTAAAGGCTGTGCAGGTGCCTCGTAAATACCCAGGTTTAGCCTATGTCAGGAACACATTTATTGCCTTGATACTATTAATAACATAGACATTTGCTATCTGGTACGACTCCGTAGTACAGCTTACATCAGGCACACTTAGACCACAGGATCTAAGAAAAGCTAACTTTTGGGTGCACTTGAAAGCATAAAGCAGTGAGATATATTCCTGGTGGAGGATTAGTGACCCTTCATAGAAATCAGAGGTTTTTCTTTTTTCTGCTCAACAGTCTTCTTAAATGAAATGACAAAAGTCAATATTCATATATGTGTATTTGAATATATACACACATACATATAATTTTTTTCAAAGAAGATCACGATACTTTGAAACTACTGTTTTCTGGATTCACTTTTCACAATTTTTTTTCCACACATCAGTGAGGGTACTTTGCCTGTTAACCAATAATAATAATGAAACATTTGTAGTGAGTGACTAAATTCTTCATTTTCTCTTCTTTGCTTTTGGGTATTCTAGAAAGGTGTTTGTTTGTCCTCGTATATCCACCCCTGGAGAGGCCTGGAGAGGCTGGAAACCCTCCAGGCTTATGCTAAGGCTGAGAGAGTAACCTCAACAGGCAGTGCCAAACTTCTTTGCTCCTGTGCCCACTAAAGGATTTTTTTTTTCAAAAACTATGCACCTTTTCAGTTATTTTTAAGTAGACGTCTAAATTTGCTTTAATTACATGTTTTACAAAATTCATTTTTTTGTTACTAGGAGGTAGAAAATATTGAACATCTTGTAAAATGAAATAGGATGAGCACTGACTGTAATTGGATAAATATTTCACAGTAAGATTTGATTAAATACATTGAATTGTCTTATGAAATAAAGCATGCTGAATAGCAAAGAAGATGTGTAAAAATTATAGCGGTAGGGTTTTCCAACGAATCTTAAACTTTTTGGTAGTTCTATAAAGCACTCCAGTTATGATGAAAAGAATCAGTGTCACTAGTCTGTGTTTCCTTAGTTGTTCTGAATTCAGAAAACTTGCAAAATAGGCTAAAATACCTTCCTTTTTAATGCAAACTTCACCTTAACAGATACATATATAAAATAGGGAAGATGAGAGGCCCTGTATGTTTAAGATGCCTTGATTAATCATGAAAGGAGTCTTCTCCCAAAGTGGTCTTTTCCTGGATGCCTTTGTTTGGGCCTTGAAGACTCTTACACCCCAGGGAAATGCTTGGTAGTAAGATTTGGTGTGTGCATGAAGTTATGCCTTTCTTCAAATCAAATCAATTTTTGGAAAGATCACAAATGAAAGCTGAAGATCTGGAAATTAAAACAGTGTACGCAAACCCCTGAGCATTTGCAAAGCCCGGTGTAAAGACCACCCATGTAAGCAATATCTTCCTCGATCTCTTATAGTTCAGTACAATTTTACAAGGCACTAGGGAGTGAATCTTGACCTACTCCTAGTCCTTGGTCTCCTTGTTACAGTGAGGTTGACTAATTAATAGAAGAGATGAATAATAACAACATCATGATTTAGTGATGTGCTGGTGAGTGTTTAACAACTGGCTCTTGAAGGAAGGAGGAAGCCTGATTTATAGTGTTTGCCCACTTCTGTGGTGTAAATACTTCCATCGTGGCCTATTTCAAGTAATAATATAAAGTAATATGGCTTGCAAAATTCCTGAAATTAGCAATCAGCTCACAGGCTCTCATGAGCTGGTCTGAGCCAGCTCAAGCATATCAGTGTGTCATGATTTGTTGATTACACTGTTCTGATCAGAATTAGCTGGAGAAACAGTGGGTTTGCAGTCTTCCAAGATTTTTTTAGTATGCATGCTTATATTTACCTACTTATGAAAAACCAACATCTCTCTTCAGATTTCCACTTGACACCTCCCTCTCCATCTGTATCATTCTCTGGCCTTGTACCTAGAATGACTGACCAGTCCTTCTTTGGTGACAGCGCTTACCATGGTCTTCTTCCAAGTGTGTGCAAACCATGTTATGCTTCTGGGACCAAAATTATGCAACTGAACAAATGTCTATTTTTCAGTATGTCTTATAAAACATAGTTGTTGTTCGACTGGCCTGTTTTATTCATTATCTTTGCAATTTTGGTTTTATTTTGGGGGTATTTATAAAATACTATTTGAGCTTGAAGATACCATTATACTTAATGGGCCATGTCTCCTTGATTTCATCCCTTGGAAGCAGACCCTGAGATAAGGACTTGACTTCAATTTGGGAGGTGCAAGGAACACCGAGGGGAGCAAGAAATGATATGAAAAGAGAAGGCAGCCGATAAAAGGTGCACTATTAAGCCAGCTACCACAGTGAATGACTAGAGCTAACTAACTCCCATGGGGAAGTGATATAAACACAGACCTCAGAATTACCCTGGTGGAGAAGCAAGGGATCTGGGACATATATACGTGAATTCCTGAGAGTCATTGTTTGAGGGCTGCTTCTGGAGGTGCTCATTTCCTGGCTCTCCCATTTTGCTAGGTATGTGGGAGGAATGGTTCTTAGTTCTGGGAAACATCTTCAGGCCAGAGATGCAAATATTGGCAGCTGGAAGAGGCCCATGCACAGTGAAAAGCCAAGGAGTAAGGGTGGGCTCTGTCAACATCTGTTGTATTTTAAAACTTGCAACAAATATGGGGGTGCATTGTTAGTATGATTATTTTGTAACTCCAGTTCCTTATACAGCATGTGGATGGCACCTAAAGAGACCAAACTCAAATCAAACACATCCTATCTTGACCACAGTTTCTTACATGAGATGGGCAGCCAAATATCATAGGAAAATGGCTCCAAACCCAAAATCCAGAGACTTCACTTATTTTTAAAAGCATCAGAATTTGAGAGTCATTGCTTTAGAAGGTGATTCCCAAATACTGGTCTAACCAGGGGAAAGAGGGAAGTTTATTATGAAACAATCATCTAGGGTTCTTGAATTAAAAATAGATACAGGGATGCCCTCCAGAACCTCCTTTCTCTGGAGTTGTGGCTTTGGGTATATGTTTGTCTGCTTAAAGCTGTCCAAGTGATAATAACGCACAGTCTGGTTTGAGAAAAACAGTATGTAGAGTTGATGCAGTGGTCATAGGACCAGGGCTGCATCTACAAGGGCTGGAAACAGGGATGATTCCTAAGCAAGAAACTGTAACTATGTTTTTAACCTTTATGTTACAATTTCTAAGGGCCTGATGGGGCAGGACGTGCCTTCACCCCATCTGGCAAAACTGGGATTAACGGTGAGTACAGCTATATTTTCTGGTGGTAAAGTTAGCCCACTAGTTCTGCATCTTTGTAACCTGACCCTATCTGAAGTGGTGTGGACTGAGGAGGAAGTACTCGCTAGACTAGCACTGCTGCCTACAATCTAGACAGCACAGTGGCTGAACCTAATGTCCCTTCTAAAGATGGAAAAGTTTGGGTATAAATGGAGACAAGGAAAAATAGTAGCTATGGGTAAAGGAATGAAGAAATGAGTTATGTAATGAGGGAAATCTGATACTGCATTAACACCTTGAAAGAGGCTCAGAGTAAGAGATGATACTGTCTCTCAGCATGATTATACCTGATACCTGAAATGGTGAAGCTGTATATTGCTGAGACCACTCCTGCTTTTGGAACTTGACAAAATTGAATTGAAGCCTGCAAACCTGAGTGGCTTCACCCTGAAAGACATTTTCATATGATGTGATAATGGACTGGGTAGTTATTCATAACTAAATGAGATTCTAGCAATGCACCAGTATCTTTTGACTTTTATGATTGTTTTGCTTTTAGGGATTCATGTTCACAGACTGGGGGGTAGACTGTGATATTGTGATTTATAATAAGAAATATATATTTGGTCTTTGTCCCGTTTCTATCACAGAGCTCCTAAAACCCTTGGAATTCCCCAAGTGGTAAGAGTGTTTAAGGTGTTTCGATATTCATAACGAACCCCTTTCAACCACACCTGAGTTTTACATTAATAAGTTGACTTTTGGAAAGCACCTAAGGATGGGGGCTGGTTGCCAGGGGAAACGACCAAGTGATTAGAGGGTTGAAACTTGTAGTCCCACCCCTCTGACCCCCACAGGGAGGGAGAGGGGCTGGAGATTGAATCAATTGCCAATGGCCAATGAATTTAGTCAATCATGCCTACCTAATGAAGCTTCCATAAAAATCCAAAAGGAAGGGGTTCAAAGGGCGTTCCTGTTGGTGAACACAGGAAGACTGGGAAGAGTGGTGCATCCAGAGAGAGCATGGAAGCTCCGCACCCTTTCCCCATACCTTGCCCTATGTATCTCTTCCATCTGGCTATTCCTGAGTTACATCCTTTCATAAAATGGTAAACGTAAATGCTTCTCTGAGTTCTGTGAGCTACTCTAGCAAGTTAATCAAACCCAAGGAATAGATTGTGGGAACCTCTGATTTATAGCTGGTGGGTCAGAAGCACAGGTAACAACCTGGACTTTTGATTGGCAACTGAAGTGAGTGTGTGTGTCGGGGGGGGGAGTTTTGTGGGACTGAGCCCTTAACTTGTGGAATTTGATGTTCAATCCAGGTAAATAGTGTCAGAATTGAATTGAATTATAGGACGCAGTTGGTGTCAGAGAATTGCTTGGTGTGGGGAAAAAAACCTCACACATCAGAATTGGTGTCAGAATTGGAATTGGTATCAAGATCTTAGAAGTAGACACATGAATGTTCACCAACTCTGCTTAAGCATTTTAAAGAGGAAAGCTTTCCCTTTTGTCGGCATCACAGTTGATTAATATTTTGTCTCATCCCTGCTCCCATCCTCCAATACCTGCCCTCCCAAATTCTCTGCCATAAACACTAAGCATTTAAAAAATTTCTTTTATTCAGACTATTTCCTTAAAAATTAAATTAAAGGTTTTGTTAGTTACAGCAACTCTTCCAGGAAGTCTTCCCTGACTTCACATTCCTCTGGCCTCCAATATACCAGGGGTGGGCTTGGTTTTACCCATCTTTGCATCCCCATCCTTGAACACAGATCTGGTGGATGGTGGGTATGAATACATACCTTCTAAACAAAACCACATTGCTCTTTAGGAACGTCTGAAAGAAACTCAGGAAGATATACATTCTTTGTGAAACAAAAATATTTATGAGCCATTTTGAAAAGGGAATGTTTATTTTATAAGCTGCAAAAACTGATAGACTTTCATAAACTTGCATTTGTACTTAATTCCTAAAAGGATTGATTTGCTTACTGTTCCTGTGGCAAAAATATTCCAGCTATCTATGACCTTGGACCAATCACTTACGTGTGTCTGTGTGTGCTTTTTTTCTGTTACACTGGAGAATAAATAGACAGCAGTAATATCTTTGGTGATCAAAGATCATCAGAAAGGCAGTTTGATGATAAATCCCTTAACTCAAAATAAAGAATTTTTTGTAAAGATTACTTTATTTGTTAAAATGCACCGAAGGAAAGAGAAAATAAGGAAGATGCTAAATAAAAGACAATGAACTCATTAAAAATGTCATCCTAACAACTTGTATAAAATTATGTGAAAAGTAAGATATTAGTCTGATAATCTGAGAAATTCCCCTTGTGGAATATGAAATGAAAGATTTTCAAGAGTGGTTTATGAGAATACATTTCATTACTGTATGGTCACAACTTGTATAGTCAAAGCTGCAGAAGAAGTTATTGGGATATGTCATAGAATTTCTTTTCTTGGAGAATACTAAGACTAGGTTTGAAATCTTCTACCTGATGGATTGTAAAAGTAGTCTGGCTTAGACTGGAGGACCCCTTAAGTTTTCTTTCAGTCCTAAGAATCTTGATAATGGCTATATATTTCAAGTTGGATTAGAATTAATTTTTTTCAGGAATAAATTCATCCTCATAAAGAGAGAATAATGCTGCAATTTTGTGATAATGATGCATTTATTGTGGGCCCCTGGGCTTCAAAATGATATGGAACTGAATCATATAGAAAGATAGTATGCAAATGAAGTAGTTGAGATGCTGGAGTTTTTTCTTATGATATTAAAATTAATCCCATCAGGGGATGCTGAATGTTCAGTCTGGAAAAAATATTCTTGAATGAATGTTGAGCTTCATGTTAGAACAACAAAAATCATCATTTGATATCATTTGATTTTAACTGGGAACTTCTTGTAATAAAACAAGGTTTTCTCCCTCCCTCCATTCCCCTTTCTTTTTTGCTGTAGAGGTTACCTTGTTAGGTCTTAATTTGGTAATATTTTTATGCTGCTCCTGATAGGAATTCATAAAAAGTAGTGAAATTGCTGAGTCAGACATAGTGTGAAAAAGTGCAGTTATCTCACTTTGTGTCTATGAAGGGGAAGACGAAAAAGAAAGAAGAAAGATGGTATGAAAACATCAGCTTTTAAAAAATGGAAAATGATTAAAGGCTGTTAAAAATGGCCAGATTTATAGCCTGAAAGACTGAAGGCCCCATTTATTCACAGAAGAGGCAGAGAGGAGTTGTCTCTGCTCGCTGGTGACTCATCCCGCCGAGCTGGAAGTTTCGGCCACAGAAGAGAGGGTAATTTAGTTTCTAGGATGGTTCAGTCTTCTTGTTCAGTTTACTCACAAAAGTGTTAATCAGAGGAAATTGTTATGGTGTTATTTTTTTCACTTTAACATCTGTTCCCCATGAGCTGGACACAGAGAACTAAGTCATTTTGTAGAAGCAGCCAGGGAAGTTGAATGGCAGTGATTCTGAGTCATTGTCGTAATAAGTTAGAGTGTAAACCAGAAGCCTGTGTATGAAAGAATCAGAGGACCCCGTAAATCCATGAACTTCCCACGTCCAGGTAAATAAACTGTCCACGCTAAGATTAGAAACCACAGCAGCCAATGCTTTAAAAAAACAATAGCTTTTCAACAAAAGAGTTAGAGATGAGGAAATTATGCATACATTTTTACTTTTTTCTTAGAAATATGTTTAATATTTGTACCTGGCATTGTTCGAAGTGCTTTACATGGGTTAATTCGTTTAATTCCCGGAGCAACCTCAGATATAAAGTAGATATTATTATTATTCCCATTTTACAGAGGTCAGACGAGTACGCGTAGGCAAGGAAACTGAGGCGTGAAGTGGTTAAGTAACAAGTGATGGTGAGCCTAGGATTCTAACTCAAGCAGTCTTACAACTAAAAATAAAATAAAAGATCTATATGTTTATATCTATATAGAGAGAGACAGTCAGGACATATCGCGTAACAGAGACCTGGTAGTCTTTTAAAGTAGAGTCTACCTGGAACTAACCCAAGTACACCACTCAGGTTTTGCCCAGCAAGAAAACATATTTAGAACTTAGAATTAAAAACTTCCAGAATCTAGTAATGTGATACTTGGATATTGGTGGCCCCAGCTCCGGTTTTCATAAGGTTGCAGTCAATCTTGGCACAGTACCAAGATATTTTGAGGCAGCTTCCAGAAAGAGATAGATAAAGAAAATAAAGATACAGGGATTTGGGTTAAAAGTTCTCTCAAGTTTTCTCTCAGTCTTTACATTATATCAGGAATTTCAAGGTTATAATTTGTGAGATTTTAGGGAAACAGAGAACAGTTTTCTAAATTTCTGTATTTGGCATTTGTCATACTATATTGCAATTATTTAAATAGTATGTGATAAACTATATTATTATATGATAATCATGACTCTCTCTTTAGACTGGTGGTCCTTAATACTGGCCACAAATTAGAATAACTTGGGAACTTTTGAAAAATACTAATACATGGGCCCCACTCTCATCCAGTTGAACCAGATCCTCTAGGTATGAGTCCCAAGAATCACTAGTTTTAATTTTTTTGGTGAGGAAGATTAGCCCTGAGTTAACATCTGTCACCAATCCTCCTCTTTTTGCTGAGGAAGATTGGCCCTGGTCTAACATCCATGCCCACCCTCCTCTACTTTATGTATGGGACGCCTGCCACGGCATGGCTTGATGAGTGGTGCGCATGTCTGTGCCAGGGATTCAAATCTGCAAACCCTAGGCCGCCAAAGTGGGGTGCGCAAACTCAACCACTGTGCCACTGGGCTGGCCCCAAGAATCAGTAATTTTTAAAAGAGGAGATTCTAATATACACCTAGGGTTGAGAACAGTCATTCTCTTAATTAATTCTTGTCCTTTTGTTTGTGTTATACACACCTTTGGGAATCTAAGGAAAACTATGAATCCTTCTCCCAAGATAAATGTGATCTGTACATTCACGAAAATATTTTGTATGACTTCAAGAGATCATACATCCTTGATTTAGACTGAGCTCCTCAATGGTAGGAACTGTGTGTTTTTTTATATCTTTGTATATTTTTGATATGAACCTCTCTCTGCTCTTACTCACCTCCACTTCAAGAAATGAGAGTGTGAGTCCTGGCATAAGGCTAGACATATAGACCAGTGGAATAGAATTGAGTCTAGAAATAAACCCATACCTCTATGGCCAATTGATTTCTGACAAGATACCAAGACAATTCAGTGGGGAAAGAATAATCTCTTCAACAAATGGTGCTGGGACAACTGCATATCCATATGCAAAAGAATGAAGTTGTACCCCTACCTCATACCATATACAAAAATTAATGCAAAGTGTAATAATGACCTAGTATATACGAGTTAGAACTATAAAACTCTTAGAAGAAAATATAGGCCTAAATCTTCGTGACCTTGGTCTTGGCAATGTATTATGGGATATGACAACAAAAGCAGCGAAAGGAAAAATAGATAAATTTGCTTCATCAAAATTTAAAACTATTGTTCATCAAAAGACATTGTCAAGAAAGTGATGAGACAACCTACACAATGGGAGAAAATATTTGCAAATCATATGTCTGATAAGGGTCTAGTATTCAGACCCATATATAAAAAATTCTTACAATTCAACAACAAAAAGACAAGCAACCCAATTAACACATTTATAAAATACTTGAAAAGACATATCTCTAAAGAAGATTGACAAATGGCCAATAAGCACCAAAAAGATGCTCAACATCATTAGGCATTAGGGAAGTGAAACTCAAAACCACAAAGAGATACCACTTTACACCCAGTAGGATGGCTATTATTAAACACACACACACACACACACACACAAATGGACAATAAGGAGTGTTGACAAGGATGTGGAGAAATTGGAACCCTGTACATTGCTGGTGGCAATGTAAAATGGTATAGCCACCATGGAAAATAATTTGGTTGTTCCTCAAAAAGTTAAACATGGAATTACTGTATGATCCAGCAATTCCACTCCTGGGTATATACCCCAAGAATTGAAAACAGGTACTCAAATACTTGTAGACGAATGTTCATAAAAGCACTATTCACTATTCACAAACAACTCAAATGTCCATCCACTAGCAATGAAGAAGCAAATGTGGGAAATATGTACAACAGAATATTATTCAGCCATAAAAAGGAATGAAGCATTGATACATGCTACAATGTTGATGAACCTCAAAAACATTATGCTAAATCAAAGAAGTCAGACACAAAAGGTCATGCATTGTATGATTCCATTTATGTGAAATGTCAGGAGTAAGTAACTCCATAGAGACAGAGGGCAGATTGGCGGTTGCCAGTGACTGGGAGAGGCAGGAATAAAGAGTGATTACTTAATGGGTTAGGGAACTTCTTTTGGGGTGATGAAACTGTTTTGGAACTAGATAGAGGTTGTGATTGCACATTGTGAATGTATTAAATGCCACTGAATTGCACACTTTAAAATGGTTAATTTTATGTTATGTGAATTTCACCTCAATTAAAAAAACAATTGAGGCAGTCTCAGGCAAACCGGGACAAACTGGTCATCCTATTCCTTGCATGTGAGAAAATTTTTATACAAAATAACTGGCTCTGAGTTATTCTTTGAAACTACTTAAAACACTTACTGGAACACAGTAAGTGCTCAATTCACTACTATTTTAAAAAATAGAAGTGGGAGTTTGAGGCAGTTTATAAAAACATGATGCAATAGTAACTCTGTATCTTTGGCCCCTAGCACAGTTTCCTGACACATGGTACACATTCTCTTAATGTTTATTAAATTGATCTGACTGGGAAATCTCATTCTCTAGAGACATTCAAGAATGAACTATATATCTCATCACTTCAGATCTCTGAAGATTGGCTGATGGATGCATCAGGGAACAATGAAATTTGGGCAATAGCTATTATTCCATACACTATTTCGTACAAAATGTTGAAACAAATCAATGCAATGAAACAACTGATATGGCATGAGGAGCTATGTTTAGCTTTCTATGAGTAATCTTGCATACCATTGGGACAGTGGTACAATTAATAATTTGTCCTTTAGTCAAGAACTTGAAGTAAGTAAATCCATGTGTAACTTCTGGGAGTCTCCTCAACTCCAATAGCACAGAAATCCAAGGAAAATGGGGAGAATCTCATCCCTCAATATAATGAACGGTATTCCAAATAAGGCCATGATACCTTTGCAGATGGCGAGCTTTGTCAAATTACTTGTTTTGATGCCCACAGACTTTTAAACTAGGCCAGAATTCCTGAAGAAGAGCAATGCCACTTGTTAATCTGTTAGAGAAAGCATTTTAAGCGAGGAAACTGTGGTACTATTTTTAGGCCTCTACTCTTATTTTTCGCTCTACTGCATCCAACACCACATTCCTGGATACTAAATTAATGAGCCTTCCACACATATTCCGTACTTTCCTCTGAGAAGCTCAAAATGTGCTGTGCATTAAGTGAAACTCAGAGTTCTCACCTGGTTACTGCTATACCAGGTTGAGAGGAATAATTCAGTATTTAGTTCTGTAATCTCCTCATTTTATAAAGCAGATATTTCATGGCTCAAACAGGATCAGCGATGAGGGATTTTGTAGGTGAATTTCTGCTTATGGCCACTTCTGACAGAGTTAATCCATAAAAAGAGCATTAAATGGAATTCTTCATTTCAATCACCCTATCCTTCCCCCCCATATCTGTTTCCCAGTGTCTGGTCTTATTCATGTCAGTGCATGCCGCTGCTGGCCACCCAAAGGCTCAAGGTTGGAACCTGGGAGTCATTGTTGATTCTTCCCTTTTCTTGCATCCTCACACCCACTCCATCAGCAAGTCACATCTCTTCGCTTCTCTCCTTCTCCTCTGCCTCATCTTAGTCTCAGCTGCCCACTTCTCTTACCAAGATTCCTGCAACAGCCCCTCCACTTTTGCTCTTAGCTTCCTGCAGTCCATTCTCAGAAAGTCAACCATACTGATCTTGGCAGAAAGGGAGCCGGTCACTGTGGTCTCTGCTCAAAATCCTTCATTGCCCCTCACACTCTTTCCACCACAGAACCAATTGTGCTGGTTGTTTTTCCCCCAGGAAATGCTTCCCCATCTTCCTATGGCCAAATATTCTGTCTAAAGTGGGTCTCTACCCCCATTATACACAACAGTCATTATTGTCTATCAGGCTTCCTTTGTTTCTTCCACCACATTTCCAATTTTATAATTATTTTATTATTGTTTGTTTACTTGTTAGCTTTTCTACCTTTAGAATGAGATTTCCATGAGAGCGAGGCTGCGTCTTATTGACTGTGGTATCTCTAGCTTGGTCAGTGAGCCTGGTCACTGCTTATGGAATGAAGTGTCATTTCTCCTGGGTCATTCCCACTTCCTCTGCCTCTTCTCCCACAACCCCAGCCCTCAAAGCTCTGAAGACTCGGTAAGAACAGGTAAAATGATTGACAGAGGTTGAACACTCTGTTTTATTTGCTGCAAAGAGGCTTTTCTGATATTTCTGTAACTTTTCTTTCCCTCTACATAGATGTGTGTGTAGGAAAGATGAGGGTAGAGAAGAGTGTGGAAGAATTCGCATATTTTCTCTCCCAATCTGTGAGATGCAGAAATGAGAAGAGGAAAATGTTTGTAGAAAATATGAAAATTAAATGTTTTTGGAGGCAAGTCCAGCTTTTGGAAGCAAAATATCTTTACAAGGAATCAATTTGATTGATTGCCATGGACCCATTTCATGTAAAGTGGACCTAAAAAAAGATATAACAGGGTTAAAAATTTGGAAACAAAGACATAAATAAAGACCCTCTATGATTTCTTATAAAGTTTTCTTCTGAGTAAGTAGCTACAAGAAAACTCCTTGTTTTCTGATTAAGTATATAAATTAGCTATGATATCTTAGAATTGTCTTTATTTTTTAATATCAAGAGTGGTAAAGTGTATACTTGCTGTGGAATCTTCCTGCTAGTACAATTTTTGTAAAATTTGGCCTACCATCTGGAAAACAAGACTGGCCTTTACTTTCTAACTGGAGGCTAATTTTACTTGGGTGATGTGGCTACTTGTGGATTCATTCGCTAACCACTTAATATGTGTATATGCCGGGCACTGTTGGTTGAGCAAGATTAACCATTATGGACTGATTGATATACAGTCTTCTGCCTTTCTAAGCCTCTCAACTCCCTAGGAAGAGTAGCTTCCATTTTGTATTAAGTGTGCCAGGTTAGGCATGAGATTTAAACTTAGATCGGCTTATTATTTATTTTCTCTCTCTTGACATACTTTCACCTTTTTAGTCTTTCACCGGATTGGTCCATCTCTTCACTCTGTAATGTGCCTCATGTGATTCAGCCAGTTTATTGAACAACTTTTGTCCCATCAAAAATCTGTGTCTTTTAAATTACTTTCCCAAAGAGATCATGTCTCCAGAAAACTTTTGGATATAGCACACCTGGTTTAATTCAGGGGATAGATTCCCAGAAATGGCAGGATCATTTCTCTGTGGCTTCTTTGTTCTTTGGAGGACAGCCCCAAGGAGATGCTCTCTAGACGATCAACATGGACAATCTCTCTTTGCTGGTCAGTCCTCCAGCTTGCAGTGATGTTTATGAAGGTCAAAGGACCTTTGAAAATCAGTAAGTGCTTCACGATCTTTACTCTTGGATTCCTAAGTCATTTCCTTGAGGACACCTTGTAGTCTGCTTACCCCCCCCCCACCTTTTTTGGGTGTAAGTATCACTTGCATACTTTTTGACTTTTTGTCATACATTACAGGTTAAAACTGTTCCCCATAACATAAAATAAATAGTAGAAAGAATAGCCACAGCAGAGTAAACAATACATATTTTAGAACCCACTCAACTTAGGAAAATCAGGTAGAGTACTCTTTGGCAGAGGGCCTTTGCAATATGGTGCACTAATACTCTTTAGCCAGGAATCTGTGTACAGTACAGTGTGTTGGCTAGAGGCTAGATCTCATTGGCTGAGAAGGTATCACCTAGAGCATCGGTGGGGTGGGGTGGAGGAGATTACATATATATATTACATATATATACATGTATACATGTACATATACATATATATACATATATAAAGAGTTTTATATATAAGGAGATTATATATAAAAAGTTTATTATAATGTATTATAATATTTATGTGCATGTATATATTCTATATATATTTACATACATTACTTTTTAAAGGAAAGTATTTCAGAGATTTATGGAAATTTAATGAATCAGCACTGTCTGCAGCATTATCAGATTGGCTCAGTATATATTCCCCTAGATAAGAATTTCCAGAAAATGCTTAAATGAATTAACGAATTATAATTAGGTTTAGACAGTATGCTTAATGTTTCATTTCTTTCTGCAATAAAGTTAGTTTATGGTATTGTCATTTTCAATTTACCACTAAGAAAACAGAAATCTGGATACATCATCCAAGGGATTCACTGGACCCTACTGCCTCTCAGAATTCAGTCAAACTCAGATATTTGGACGATGATACAATTATTTACAATTTTAATTTACTTTGTCATGTTGTTACTCACAAATCACCTATATGCTGCCGCCTTAGTGCCATGTGCTGACTTTTAATTAAAATCCTAAAGAAGTAGAACCAGCAAAGGGTATTATCATCATTATTCATGGTGCATGGTTGGCTAAGGCCTTTATAATAAATGTGTAACACAAAATTATACATTGTGAATATTTATGGAACTATCCTGTAAAGAAACTGAGATTTAAAAAAAATGTAAACATACTATACTTCCTGAGGAAAAGTCTAGTTTATAAAAAGGAAATGTATCAGATAATCTATTGTAATTATTAAATGAATAAACTTGTTAAAACATGAATTGGCTATAAAACATCATAAAATGTAGCAGATTAAGCTACTGTTTTTGAAGTCTTGCCAGATTTTTTTTTTTAATGAGCTAATATATAGCTTTCAACAAAGAACTCCTGCAGGCAGAAAAGAAATTAGAACTGACGAAAATTCCCATCATGCTTCATTCTCTGGTGGAATTTTCAGACCTTGATGGGGTTTGTTTCATAATCAGTTTTGGCATTCAATGGCTTCTTTTATTATTAAACAGAGAATTCTTGCCTAACATGGCCCTGTTCACTTTTTTTTCTGCCTTCAGTTTCTGGAGTTACAAATGCATTTCAACAATGATCAAGTCATGCTGCAACAGGCACAGGAAACAAGAACAGTGCAGCAAGAGTTGCTGAGCTTGGGTCTGAAATCCTAGCACTGAAGAAGAAGGTGAGATCAATAATGCCTGAAAGTATGAGCTGATGAAAAATTTGAAATAATTCCACTGGGTTTCACACCTGCTATTTTATCCTTGCTTTTCATAGAACACATGAATTGGGGTTATGGAAAGCATTATAAAACAATTACTTCCCATTTCTAATTATGTAATATTTGGAAAGTGTCCAGATGCAACTGTGTCATACTTTTTTTTTAACTACTAGGCTATAAAATAATTAGAGAGAGAGATGAAATCTAATTAGTTCAATAAAACAACTATCTGACTTAAAACTTGTTTTACAATCGACCCAAAGGGTAGAAGATAGAAGTCCTTAAACTCTAGGTGTCATCAAACCTTCAGATACCACTGAAAATATGTAGCAGCTTTTTTATTTACTTCAGAGGATCAAACATCTTAACCTTCCTCCACATATTATATTAATTTCCCCCAGACTACCTCAATATACTTTCTCAGCCACAAAAAGCAAGTTTTTCATTATAATAACTTACCACAATGAGAAATTTTTTCTTACAATCATGAGCTGGCTAAAATTCACCAAAGATGTAAGGGTAATTAGTCAAATGTTATTAGACAAAAAGAGCAATTCTCCTGCACAGCAAAGGAAACCATCAACAAAATGAAAAGGCAACCTACTGAATGGGAGGAAATATTTGCAAATCATATGTCTGATAACGGGTTAATATCCAAAATAACAGATCTAATTGTGATTATTCATTGGCTACTTGAGTGCTCCTAAGAATTTCAGAAGAAGGTTAGTCTATGTTTTATAGACTACAGTAAAGTTTTTGACTGGGTGGATCATGAAAACCTATGGGCTGCTGTGAAAGAAATGGCTGTGCCTCAGCATTTGATTGTCCTGATGCATAACTTGTATTGTGGACAAGAAGCCACTGTCAGGACAGAATATGGAGAGACAGAATTGTTTCCTATAGGCAAAGGTGTCAGACAAGGATGCATTTTATCTCCCTATCTGTTTAGTCTGTATGCAAAACATATCATATGAAAAACTGGGCTAACTCAGTTGAAGGAAGAGTGAAAATTGGTGGAAGAAATACCAACAATCTAAGATACCCAGATGACACCATCTTACTGGCAGAAAGCAACAATGACTTGAAACAACTTCTGATGAAAATGAAAGAAGAAAGTGCCAAAGCAGGACTGCATTTCAGCATCAAGAAGACAAAAATCCTTACCACAGAAAAACTATACGATTTTAACATAGACAGTGAAGACATTGAAATTGTTAAAGAGTTTGTTTACCTTCGTTCAGTCAACAATTTAAATGGAGACTGCAGCCAAGAAATCAAGAGAAGATTGAGACTCGGAAGGCAGTGATGAAAGAATTAGGAAAGATCATCAAGTGTAAGGAAGTGTCATAAGAAACTAAGGCCAAGATTATCTACACACTTGTATCCCCAATCACTGTGTACAGATGCGAAAGCTGGACAGTATAGAAGGCTAACAGGAAAGTCTGATTCATTTGAAATATGGTGTTAAAGGAGAGCTCTACTGATACCCTGGACTGTCAGAAAGATGAACAAGCGGGTCCTAGAGCAAATTAAGCCTGAACTATTGCTGGAGGCAAAAATGATAAAACTGAGGTTGTCCTACTTTGGGCACACCAAGAGAAGACAGGATTCTTTGGAAAAGACAGTAATGCTGGGAAAAGTAGAAGGCAGCTGGAAAAGAGGAAGAATAAATATGAGATGGAATGACTCCATAAAGGAAATCATAGGCATGAGTCTACAGGAGCTGAGTAAGGCTGTGGAAGACAGGATATTGTGAACATCACTCACTCAAAGGGTTGCCAGGAGTTGGAACTGACTTGACAGCATGTCACAGTGACAATCCAAAATATATAAAGAACTCACACAACTCAATAGCAAAAAAGTAAACCAATTTAAAAATGGGCAAAGGATCTGAATAGACATTTTTCCAAAGAGGACATACAGATGGCCAACAGGTGCATGAAAAGGTGCTCAATATCATTAATCATCAGAGAAATACAAATCAAAACTACAAAGAGACATCACCTTACATCTGTTAGAATGGCTATAACTACAAGACAAAAAACGGCAAATGTTGGAGAGGATGTGGAGAAAAGGGAACCCTCATAGGAATGCAAACTGGCACAGTCACTATGGAAAACAGTATGGAGATTTCTCAAAAAAATTAAAAATCGAAATACCATATGACCCAGCTATCCCACTACTGGGTATTTATCCAAAGAACTTGAAATCAACAATTCAAAGAGACTTATGCAACCCTGTGTTCATTGCAGCATTATTTACAATAGCCAAGATGCGGAAGCAACCCAAATGCCCATTGACTGATGAATTGATAAAGAAGATGTGGTATATATATATATATATATATATATACAACGGAATACTACTCAGCCATAAAAAAAAGACAAAATCATCCCATTTGCAACAATGTGGGTGGAACTTGAGGGTATTAGGTTAAGTGAGATAACCCAGACAGAGAAAGACAAACACCATATGATTCCACTCATGTGTGGAAGATAAACAAATACATGGACAAAGAAAACAGATTAGTGGTTACTAGAGGGGAAGGGGTTGGGGGCTGGGCATAAGGGGTAAAGGGGCACATATATATGGTGACTGACAAATAATAATGTACAACTGAAATTTCACAATGTTATAAACTGTTATGACATCAATACAAAAAAAAAAACACCCCGCAGTGAGATATCACCTCACATCTGTTAGAATGGCTATTATCAAAAAGACAAGAAATAACAAGTTTGGGCAAGGATGTGAAGAAAAGGGAACCCTTGTGCACTGTTGGTGGGAGTGTAAATTGATGTAGCCACTATGGAAAACAGTATGGAGGTTCCTCAAAAAATTAAAAATAGAACTACCAGATGATTCAGCAATTCCACATCTGGGTATTTATCCAAAGAAAATGAAAATACTAATTTGAAAAGATGCATGCATCCCCATGTTCACTGCAGCATTATTTACAATAGCCAAGACATGGAAACAGCCTAAATGTCCATCAATGGATGAATGGATAAAGAAAATGTTGCATATATACACAATGGAATATTATTCAGCCATAAAAGATAATAAAATCTTGCCATTTGTGATGACATGGATGTACCTTGAGGCATTATGTTAAGTAAAATAAGTCAGACAGAAACGATAAATACTGTATGATCTCACTTATATGTGGAATCTTAAAAAACAAAAAACCAAGCTCATGGATACAGAGAACAGATTGGTGGTTGCCTGGAGTGAGGGGTTGGGGGTGGGTGAAATGGGTAAAGAGGGTCAAAAGTGACAAATTTCCAGTTGTAAAATGAATAATTCATGGGGATGTAATGTACCATGGTGACTATAGACTACAGTTAATAATACTGTATTGTATTTTTGAAAGTAGCTAGGAGAGTGGATCCTGAAAGTTCTCATCACAAGAAAAAAGTTTGTAACTAGGAATGGTGATGGATGTTAACTGGTCTTATTGTGGTGATCATTTTTGCATTATATACAAATATTGAATCATTACATTGTACGCCTGAAACTAACATAATGTTATGTCAATTATACCTCCAGAAAAGGAATAATTCTTTGTATCTAGTGATGACGATTGCACAACAATGTGAACATACTTAATGCCACTGAACTGTACACTTAAATGGTTAAAAGGGGCAACTTTGTGTTATGTATACTTTACTACAATTAATAAAATATCGCAAAAAACAATTTTAAAAAGTATAATTATGCAATGTTTACCTGGACACCCCTCACCAAGTTTAAGGAAAAGAATGCTACATTTAACTTTGCCATCGTGTGAGAGTCTTTCCAAGATCTCCTCCCTTCACTTCCCTCTGTGCAGCCCATCCCTGTCCTGGCCTGAATTTTGCATTATCATCCCCTTGCTCTATTACTTAGTCTTTCATGTCAAAGAGCTTTATAAATGGCATTTTATGTATTTTTCTGCAACAGACTTTTGTTTAATCTTTAATTCCTGAGATGCATTCACATTGTTACACATAGCTGTACTTCATTTACTTTCACTATTATAAAATAGTCTATCACATGGATACACCATAATCTATTTATACAATTATTGTTGATCTGTTAACTGATATTTGGGTTGCTTCTCTTTTTTATCCTTTTTCTTTTCTTTTTTTTGGTTGGTACACATAGTATTGCTATAGGCCTTTTTTCTCTTTGTACACATGGACAAAACTGTCCTTATGGCATATACCTAGGAGCAAAACAACTTTTCTAGATAATGTCAAATTGCTTTACAGAGTGGTTGTACCTATGTACCCTCCCACCAGCCTTGTGTAAGTGTTTGGGTTACTCTTATCCTCACTAGGCTTATAATGTTTGTTGATCTGGTGTATGTAACATGGTAGTTCACTGAGGTTTTAATCTCCATCTCCCTGATTTCTAATGAGACTGTGTATCTTTTCTTTTGTATTGGCCATTTATGTTTTCCTTTCTGTGAAGAACCTGTTCAAGCCTTTTCTTCCTTTTTCTATTGGATTCTGTGTCTTTTTTCTAATTACTTTGCAGGAGTTCTTTTTGTGAGTTATGTGTATTGAAAGGTTCTTCTCCCAAATTGTGACTTCTCTTTTCACCCTCATTTTAGTATTTGCATCAACAGTTCTTTTAATTTCTATTATGGATGAAATCACGAGAGAAAGAACAAAAGATTTAGTTTTTGGAATCTAGTCCGTGTCTTGTTGTCTCATTAATTATGCAGCGTCTGTCATCCAAAAAGGTTGAGTTTGTGTTTCTGTTGATTGAAGATAGCAACTACATTCCAGCATTCCAGCATCTTAGTCATCATTATGCATTTTTATGGTAGTATTTTAGCTGTACATGGAGCAAATTATTGCTCCATCAATTTCCCTATCCCACTGTACAGAGTTTATTCAGTAGCCATACAACCTGACAAACATAGAGATGCCTTATTTTCCAAGATGAGAGTAAGTCACAGGTATTCAAGACTCCAACATTAGGAGCACAGGCTTTGTGGTCAGAGAGACTCAGTTTCAAATATTTCCTCCTTCACTTTCCAGATGTATGAGGTTAGATGAGATCTCTAGACTTCAATTTCTTTATCTCTATTTTGGGACAAATAATGGCTACCTCATAGGGGTTTTGGATAGATTTAATTAGATAGTCTACTCAGAGACCTCATCATTTAATACATGCTCAACAAATGGTTGTATCATAATTCCAAAATAAATGGCTATACCAAGAATCACTGTACAGAGACACTTTATTTTATTAAAACAAAGGAGGAGAAATTTAAACTCCAGAGAAGGTAAAACTTACTCCAATCAGATCTCAAACCTCACAGCAGTAGGACAAATGAGTTGGTACCACAGCACCAGGGCCAACACCCATAAGGTGGGACAAGGGTACAGAATGTCCTCACCTTCTCCATCTGCTCCCAAATCTCCATATACTTTCAGTTTAATCCAGCTGCGCCACAATAAGAAACAGAGTAATTAGGAAGATGGTGGCACAAGAACACAATGTACTCCTTTATTGTACATGGAGAACTTCCTAGAGGCCAGACTGGAATCCTTTCCCATCTCTCTATCCATGTTGAGTCATGGGTAGCACAGAAATCTTGTGAGTTATCCCCAAATCATGAACGGAAAAGACCTTATTGTTGCCCTTGAGGAGTTTATAATCTAGATGGGAAGGTAGCAATCTCCATAAAACAGTGGGAGAGTTATGAGGAAAAGATAATTGTCAAACTTGGATTTATTTTAATAGCTACATCCTAGAAAAAGTTAACTGATATAAAATCATTATTAATTGAAAGTGGTTATTTGTTTCAAAACTTACCACTTATTAAGAAAAAGGCAAATGTGCTTTTAATTCAATGTTTTGTTCAAATGGCATCAGTGGGGGTCCAACCTGATATCATATCAGCTTCAAGTTAATTTGCTGCATTTTCTTTGACTATGCTCACTGTTGTTTTAAATGTGGTTGTTCACTTGATTGACAGAAAAGGTGGACCAATTCTTTGCAGCTTAAGTGAACTAACCTGACCAAGGTCACCTACAGATAGGGAGTCATCTTCACAGACAGAACTGAAGTATTTAAACTTGTAGTTCTGTACTTCTCCATCCCACTGTGTTTCCAGCTCAAGTGAAGATCTGTTTTTGTCTGGGTGGTTTAAGTAAGGCATCATGTTAGTGACAGGATGAACGGCTCTCACAGGGAACATGAACTCTGGCTTCCCAGTGGCAGCCTGTGCCTGCTTCTCCTCCAGGATGCTTTCCTACTTATCAAGGGAATGAAGACAAGCGGATGCAGGTCCTACTGTGCTGCAGCGCCTTCAAAATACCTGTGAAGTATAAATCAGAGTTTCCATTTCCGAAGCAATTGCAACAACTCTTTAGCCCAGAGTATGGGTTCAGTTGAAGAAGATAAATTTGCAAAACCCTTTCGAGAGTCATTTTACATTAAGATACCCAGAAAACAAAACTGAAATGACTGAAAAAAACAAAAGCATCTGCTACTCTGTGGTAAAATTCAGGATATCTCTCTACTTATGCAACTTATTCTGAAATAAAGCTATTATTCTCCCCAGGTGGCAAGTATAGATATAAACACCCAGCTAGCAAAATCTCCCTCTCTGAGTTTACAGATTGCCTTGTTTCCAAGAATAATGGTTTAGCAGAGGTGTCGGCTGTCATACTTACAGCCATCACTCACGTCACAATTGAAATGATGTGCTGTGTACTCTCCATGCTTAGGGCAGGATGCTTATTGTCTAGCCAGGAAATGAGGCTTCTGACATTCTCTTTGGCTGTTAGAGATAAAATGCTTAAATACGTGTGATAGCTCACTGCTGAGTAAACATCTTCATGCGCAGTACACCTTTTTTTTTTTGGTGAGGAAGACCAGCCCTGAGCTAACATCCGTTACTAGTCCTCCTCTTTTTGCTGAGGAAGACTGGCCCTGGGCTAACATCGTGCCCATCTTCCTCTACTTTATATGGGACGCCGCCACGGCATGGCTGACAGGCAGTGCGTCGGCGGGCGCCCGGGATCCGAACCCGCGAACCCCGGGCTGCCAAGCGCGGACGAAACCGCTGCGCCACCGGGCCGGCCCCCGCAGTACACCTTTGACAATCTTTGCTGAGGTCATTAGAGAATGTGTACTGACCACAATTGAAAGCAACTGAGTACGGCTAGCCTGGCTTCACTGCCTAAAGAGGGTGACTGTTTTAGAAAAGGAAATATTCTAATAAAAATAGACTCTCTTAAAAAAAGATAAAGCTGAGTATCGAGTTTCACTATAATTCTTGTGTTGTGTTCAGCAAAGCAAATAATTCTAAATGTAATTAGGGCGTACCACCTCTTTAAGATTTTCACATGTTCAAGTATTTTTTATGTGCTTCCTTCTAAAATAATGCTTAGTATAAAAATAAAATCTGTTGAAATTGCAAGTGAATCTGAATTTGTTTTGTACTACAGGAAGTGGAGAGGAACTACTCCATGCTGATAGGCCCACCAGGAAAAAAATCTCAATAGAAAGATTTGTTATAATTTTCCCAAAGAATCTACCTTGAGAATCACCACTGGAGTGTGTGAAGGAATGGCCCAAGTTCTTTTTTTTATTATTGAGATATAATTGACATATAACATTATATTAGTTTCAGGTGTATGGAATGGCCCAATTCTGATAAAGCCAGTCAGTTAGGTTCCTGGTCTTGTTTTCCCTCTTTCACCTCAGCAGATGATGTCACCTTGTTATTGTTACTTCTCTGGCTATTTGACCAATGTTCGTCAGGTTTCCAGATAAAGAAATGTTTCCAGAGATTATGCCTTCTGCTTGTAGATGGGTAAAAATTAGTTATTAGTGTCAACTTGTCAGAGAGCTGTTGTGTAATGGCTGGTGGTTGAGTTTTCAGATGTTTTCTATGATGCCGAGCTACAAGGTACATGCCATTGTCTCTCCCCACTCATTACTGGGTTCTAGATTCTTCCTCACTACTCAGAGTATGGTGGGGGACCAGTAGCATCCTTGGTACCTGTAAGTCTGGTAGAAATGCAAAACCTCAGCTCCCACCCTTAGGTCTACTGAATCAGAATCTGCATTTTAACAAGATCTCCAGCTGATGTATAGGCACATAAAAGTCTAGAAGCGCTTCTCTACTGTATCAAAGATTCATTCTATTTGGCCTTTCCTAACCCTTCCTTTTGCCCTATTACTTTAAGCATTCCAAATATTCTTTACTATTCAATTTAATTACATAATAGATGGAACTTACGTGTTAGATTCTGCCTTTTCTAGTGAAATATGAACTCAGGATTGAAAAAATGCAGTACAAAAACTATGCTTTTCATAAATTAATTCTTAGACATTCTGAGTTTGTTACATTAAAAAATGTGTTCTTAACAGATTAGTCTAGTCAAAACTACTGGCTAAATACAATGCTTATTAAATAATAATAATTACAATAATAATGTTCATAAATGAAATAGAATGAGACATTCTTCTCACCTCCAAATTTCTGTATTTTGTGCTTTTGTTGGTGTCATAATTGCCATTACATTGGGAAAGAATCATATTGATTTAAACCTGAAGAAAGTAGGTGAATAGATGCCAAAACCTTTGGGAAGATTCCTAAAGATAATGTCCTCAACATTTGAAACTTTTAATGACAATATTCCTTCTTTTCTCTTGTTGAAGAGAAATATGTCTGTGGCACAAGAGGCCTGGGTTTCCTTGGAGGAATGTCACAGTTCTATTGGATCAAGCCACATTCAGAATCCTGGGACAATCTCTTCATTTGACCACCCTAGGGTAACATCAGTGACAGCAATATCAGCTCAAATCTCTGCAAGCACATTATATTAGATGTGCTCAAAGTTTTATGAAAAGAAAACAAAAAATTATTCACTAAGAGGCAAATTACAGTACTCCAATACCCCACAATGAAAATTATTTGCTGTATGCTAATCACTATTAACTACTTGGCATACATTATCTCCAGTTCTATTACATAGGAGCCATTATTCTTATTTTAGAATTAAAGAAACTAAAGCTTAGAGAAATTTAAAAACTTTCCAAAGATTATACAAATAGGCCAGACACTGCATGAACTCACTCATATATGGAATATAAATGAACACACGGACAGAGAGAACCGATTGGTGGTTACCAAGGGGAAGGGGGGTGGGGGATGGGCACAAGAGGTGAAGGGTTACATCCACATGGTGACGGACAAACAAAAATGTACAACTAAAACCCCACAGTGTTATAAACTACTAAGACATCGATAAAATATATTTTGGGGGAAAAAAAGATTATACAAATAATAAATGATGGAGATCGTATTCAAACTGAGGTTTGTAATTCCCATAGATAGACCCTTAACTAAGCCATATAGCACTTAACCACTTGACATAGAATGAGTAATTGCCATTTCAGGCATTAGGGACAGGCAGCTGCATATAGGGGGCTCCTACAATACTCCTTAGCTCTGAACAGTGAACTCCCTGGTACTGCTGGCTAATAATAACAGACTATTGACATCCTGGGTCATGGTGAGCCCAGGTCTTCAAAAGCCCTGCTTATACTACCCGTGAGAAATCATCAACATTATTTAAAACTTAGGAAAGAGGTTCAGAGCTTTAATTAAAATAAGGTAGACATCTGATTCAAACCCAGTTCTGTCTGACTCAAAATCCCATGCTCTTTCATAACAGAATGAAAAAAAGAAATAGAGGGAGGAAGGGAGACAGAGTAAGGAAGAATGGAAAGAAAAAGAGGAAGAAAGGACTGGAAGGAAGTAGGGGAGGAAAGATTTGAATCCAGGAAAGTTTCTCTGCAATAAGCAAGAGATTCCACCTGACTATTGTATTACTTTCATTGCTACTACTATTATGTAATTTTATTGTATAGAAATACCTTACTATAGGCCAAAAAGCAGATCATAGAAATAGGGGGAAAAAAACCCAACCTTGGTAACAAAAATGTAGTATACTTAATGGAAAGACCTCTGATTGTCCATTAAATCATGTTTTCTACTGAAATGAAGGCTACAGCTAGGGTATCTACATGCTAATACTGCCACCTTGCTCAACTATCTGAGGTTTTTGTTAATGTTCAAGAAACTAGGATATAGAGCTGATAGCCAAAGAATTTACTGATCTGGGTGTGCTATTTAAATTTTCTTGAAATTATTCAAATTTCTCTGGCCTAGAAATCAGGGCAGCATTTCAGGACAGATGGCTTGGTAATGAGTTTTTCACCTTTTTCAGCTGCCAAGCAATTTGGAAATTGTACTAGGCCAGGCCTCTGTCAGTTCAGTTCAGCACTTCAACTTGAAGACTAGTCTGACACCAGGAAGTTGTCATCAGCAGCAGCTAATGCTTAGCAAGTGTGGCACACCAAGCATCATGAAAATGGAAAGAAAAAAATGTTCTATTCTGATTGTAACTTCCACTCAAGTTTGGAATTCAAGTGAATTTGCCTGTTGAGCTAGAAGTTCAACTTCTATCCTCAGTCCAGGTACCCTTCTTAGCTTTGGACCCATTTATTTGACTATCATTAGGACATTTTTACTTGGATATCATACAGTCACCTCAAAGTACACATGCTCAAAACTGAATTTTTGATATTCCCCAAGAAAACCCTTCTTCTTCAGTGCTTTCTATCTTAATGAATATTGATGTTATCCAACCATCCAATGATTCAGAGCTGGAATCATTCTTGACTAATCTCCTCCCTCCCTGCACCCGATCCAGTCACCAAGGCCCGCTGGTTCTACTTCATAAACATCTCCTGAATCTGTCCACTTCTTTCCCTCCCCATTGCCATCTCGAACTTTAGGCCACCATCAATTGTGACCCGCCCTTGGGCATAGCTCCCTCACTGAAGGTCATCAACCTTCCCTTTTCTGCCCAATCCATTTTTTCTATGGAGTTAGTGTGGTACTACTCAACAGATCATGCCATTCTCCTGCTGAAAGCTATTCCATGCTTTCCATTCATTGAGAAATGAAGTCTAAACATCTCAGCATAACTTAGAAGGCTGCTATCTACCTCCTCAGCATCATTTCTTACCAGTTAGTTGTTTAGTCAGCAAATATTTACTGAGTGACTATCATGTGTCAGACCTTATTTAGGCTCTGGACATAGAGCAGTGAACAAAACAGTCACTGTCTTTAAGAAGCTTAGATGCTATTGGGAGAAGGGAGACGATAAACATGGAAACAAATAAATGAATAATTTTAGGTACTAATGATTACCCAGAAGGAAGAGATTTGTGGGACATGCCTCCTATGAGCTTTTCCAGATCCCACCTAAACTAAGTTAGATGCTTCTGACATGTGCTCTCCTATAAGCACTTCTGTCATTACAATTTATCACCCTTCATTTTGTTTCTTGTTTATCCATCTTCTATGCTGGATCACTATAGATTTGGCAAGGGCAAGGATTCTTTCTAGGTATTACTATCGTATTTCAGTGCCTAATTATTGCCTGACATATGTCAGATGTTTAATAAATATTTGTGAAATAAATGAATGTTACTTCCTTAGTATGAATTGATTGATAAGTTATCTGATTGGATGAAAATAAAAAAATACATGGTGGAATAAAAAATTGGGTGAAAATAAAAAATATAGGCCTTCTGAAATTTACAACTGTTCAGATATTTACAAACATACATAAACTCTGTTGAACTTGCCAACATATACATTGCTTAAACTTATTCACTCCAAATCACTAAATTCCTACAGAAAATGAAATTCTACATATTACTGATTTCTTAGTTTTTCTTCTCATTTGCTGAGCAACCAAATTGAGAAGGAATTTTGGAAAATTGTGAGATGGAAAAATATGCTCTATAATTAAAACTCTGCAAGGAAAAAACATTGATGGTTTCTGTGTCAAAGTGGGTGGGATAGGCACAATTGTTTTAAGCAATGCTATGTTAATACCTTCTGTTTATTCAATATATTTACCTTTCCAATATTTATACCTACTAATCTGTTATATCAAATTTTAAGTCTTTGCAAGGATGAATAGAACAGTGTTATGCCCTTCTAAAGGGAAATGGAACAACCACACTCTTCCATTTTTAGTATCTGTGGAGAAGAATATTTTGTCTACCTGTGCTCACCATAAAGTCAAGCAAATCACAACAAATAATATCAGCTTGAATAAAGATTTGGATTGGCTTTTATACGTTTTTTAAAAAATAGTTAGTCCCACCCTTGCAGTATTTGGTTACATAATTTTCACTATTTTATCCTGTTATGGATGAAAGAAACTTCTGGGATACTTTGAGTTCCACGTCCTTTATTATTTTCTTCTTAAACTCTTTCTTACAACATCCTATGCTTTTACTGTGGTGGTCTGGGGTGTGTATCAGAAATAGTTGCAGACAAAATGCAGCACAATGTTGTGGAAAAACCATGGGCTTTGGAGTTAAAAGCCACTAGGCCAGGATTTTTCTCTCAGTGGTGTGTGAAGCACTCCCCGCTCCTGTTTCTCCATGTTTTCATCTCTCCTCAATTCCTTATCTAAAATTTACCTCTTGAGTCCCTCAGTTCCAAACCAACCAAGGACTTAGTATTGGTTTCTTACTATTGTTGAGTTAGCTAGCTTATCGTCTTTGTAGAAACTCTTACTTGTATACAAGCTCAAGTATATAAATCCTTACCACAAACAGAAAACCTTCCACATACTTCTCAACAATTACAATGTGCCCTACACTCTTCTGTTTTTGTTGCTGTTAATGCCAATCAACTCCTATCTTTTTGTGCCATTCTCTCACCTTCTGGTGCTATATCAGTCAATACTCCGCTGAAACCTGTCCACCATGCGTGACCCTGCTGGTATTTTCTGGTATTTGAAATACCAGTGGCATAGTCACAGCAGCACACAGCCACCACAGTATGACAACCAACAGACAGGTGGTGGTGTTCTCTGACCAGGAATTGAACCCAGGCCATAGCAGTGAAAGTGCGGAATCATAACCACTAGACCACCAGGGCTGGCTACACTCTTCTGTACTTTCCTTTTATCTTATATAGCCCACATCCCATTCCATAGCTTAAAACATGAGAGAAAGATAGATTAGTAAAAAGAACCTGGCCTGGTAAAATATCTAGCTAATGAATTCTGTGAAACTATGTGGCAGTTGGGCTTCACAAAGACTCTGTAGTCCCAATTGTTTAACAAAAGAAAAGAAAAAGTACACAGATCACAATTACCAGTGGCAACATGGAAAAACTCATGGAGCATGCCACTGGCAAAACTCCTCAGAGAGACAGCTTCCCAAATGTGGAAGATATAAAACAAAACCTTCTTTATTTATGATAACTATTTGAATTTCTAATTCTCTGGGCCTTACAGATTTATTATGAAAACCAAATTTAGTTCCCCAAAGGGGTGAGAAAGATCTACTTCCTATTGCATAAGGTTATAGAATAGCAAAATTTTAAAGCCATATAATTTGTTTCTGGGGTAGCATTATATTGTCCTCTTCCGGGTTACGTAAGCCTGTCTTGCCCTTTTAAACACAGAAACATTTTACCCTTGACACAATTTGGAATTTGGAACTGCCTGTGAAAACATGAATTACTTCATTTTTCCATTTGAAAAGTCCCTAAACACAAATTGATATATTCTCAAAGAACTTCAATGCACAGTTTGCAGGCTAGCATTTCAACTGCCAAGACCTATATTCAAAGTGTGTTTGAATTGCCAGAAAAAACACAGCTGTTAGTCTATATCTCAGACAATCTGTACACCATCTTTTAGGCAGGAGAGATTGCAAAATGGGCAGAAGGTTAGATGCGAGTCTTAGAACAAAATGCAATACTGGAAGGGCACCAACCCAAAGTCAAAAACCCACATAAGTCCCAAATATTAACACTAGCTTGGAATATCAGAAGTTTTAAATTGCTTATTTTGAAAGGATCTCCCTCCCCCTAAAAATATCACAGGCATCCACTAGCTAAAAGTTTTCTCCCATCCTTCAATTCTACTCTTGATAAATGCTCTTGTGTCTTGTTTTAGCCTAGAAGCTGGCCACCTGGGGTGATTTAATGGAGTCGTGGCTGGAGAGGCTCTCCTGAGGTCAGAGTGGCTGAGACAGACAGTCGCTGACATTTTCATAAACTAAATTGAATTCTTGGCACATTTGGAGCTTGGATAGCATGAGTTTCTAACCCTGCTCCCCCTTAGCTGTATCAATTCTGCTTTAATTTCTGCCCTGATAATGTGATAAAGTGGGCTATTTTTCAGTCAAACTTTAATAATGATCTAAGATCCAACAAACTGCTCAAATAATAAAGGAATTTATTTCTTAAAATGTGAAAAGCATCTTTGGATTTTCTGTCTTTTATTATCAGGGTAGGTTCATATGTCTAAGCCCCGCAGGGTTAGTTCAGATTTTGACAGTCTGGCTGCCGTAGAGATAAGCTAAGCTTCGGGCTACGTGTAATTTCCTATGCACACACTAACTGCTATCTTTTCCCACCACTGCTGCAACTCCCCAGTGTGTTAGGATATTCTCATGAGAAACACTGTCCTAGATATTCTGGAATTCTCTAAACAAAACCAATTGGTTACTCACACTCTTTTATTTCAATTAACATTTTTTGAATATACCTACCTTATGTTAGCCTTTTACGTATAATGTTTTGATTAATCCTCACAAAAATTCCTATTTTGCAGATGAAAAAGATGAGTCCAGAGAGTTTAAGTAACTTGTCCAAGGGTACACAACAAATAAATGCTATGCCAAGATGTCAATTCATGTTCTCTGGAACTATTTTTAGATATTGTTAATCACTTTGAGACACCTTAAGCTGACACAGTGTACGTATATCACAATGGAAGCCATGTGTCTTCTGCACCCACAGGGCAGTAATATAATATGGCCCAGTGAGTGCTCTCAAGGACCTGCTTTGCACTTTCTCTCTGACACGGGATTCTATGGGTGCTGATGATGCAAAAATTTGGTCAATAATACACCAAACTGATCTTTCCTCTTCAGAAAACTTATACAACTTTCAATCAATATTAATGATATCAAAGGTCAATTATGCCATAAGTCTCAAGAGAATTATAACCAGCACTTAAATGTATACATTTACTAATTTAGATTTAATGAACTTCCTCTTAGCTTCTTATTACCAGCTACTTTATTAAATGTAGTGAATGGCTTCTGTTAGGATGATTCTTTTTTCAGGATCCAGGTAACATTGAGATTCTCTCTGGCATTTGTAGCTGTGATTTTAATTGGATTCATGTCACTGTGATTCAAACCTCAGGGTCTCCTAATGAAAATCATGGAACTGTCTGAGTAGGAAAAGACCTTAGAAATCAACTAGTCCCAAAGTCTCAAACTGACAGCCCCCAGGCTGCGGCTGGCCCCAATTGTCTGTTGTTTGTTCTCCACAGTGGTGACCATAGTTGAGTTCTTATACTTTTTTGAATTGGTTGCCAAAATTTTTAAGTGAGTGTGTTTCAAATAAAAATCTATATGTTAGACTTTTCCTGAAAATGTGGACTATTAGGCAGCACTGGGCCTGCATTCCTGCCTGGGAGCCACCAGCCATAGTGAGTAGTGGGTGCTTCTTGTCGATGGGGCTGCTCTCTCCAGTATGACTCCATTCTAACATTTCCTGGTGGGTTGGCAATATTGTAGTCGATAGTCTGTTGATGTTAATCATTGTGTTTGTATTATTATTTTCTTGTAGTAGAGTTAAGAAGAAAAATATTTCTGACTCTGTAAGAAATGGGAAAACAAAATATAGTCTGAGAGGGCTTTGTGTTCAAAAAAATAGAAAGGATCAAGTTTCTTTGTGGAAGGGAAGAATGTGCCTTTTTGGTTGACATGCAAATGAAATATCTCAGCTTCGAGTTCATTTATGTTATTTACTTGGCCCTGTAAGCCTTTGAGTCATGATTTAGTCTTATTTTGGCAATCTGAACACAGAGATGAAAGGAGGTTAAATGGCTTCTGCAGGGTTTATATTTTTAGGCCATAACTAGACTGAAGATTTCCTCACCTTTTAGGACACTGCTTGGCATGTGGGAGACAACAAATACTTGAATGAATTTGTGGGCTGAAACCTAAAAAAATTTATCTTAATGTTACAAAATGCCTTAAGAAAAAGATAAATTAAGACATGGTATTAAAGAAATTTATATAAATTCAAAATGGGCACACATGTTGGAGGGCGCAAGCATTGTTCTATGTGGACTTCAGAGTCAGCTAAATCTTTCCTTTTAACCAAGAGAATCTTTTATCATCTTCTATGTCTGTCAGGCATGTATTTGTCCAAACTACTGCAGAATTGTGTTAGAATGTATCTCAAATTAAAATATTAGGCTAGAAAAAGTAGTTTTAAGAAAAAGCTCTCTCTCTCTCTCCCCCTCTTTCTCTCTCTCACACACACATACACACACACAAGCTCAGAAAAATAGTTGACCTACAAATTTGTTTTTAATCATTCATATTTTTCAGGGTCACATCCTTTTTTGCCTTCTTCCCTTATTACTAGATTTATAAGATATAAATACTTCTTAGGTCAAATTAAATGTTTCCCTTCTACCCGTAAACACTAACAGAGAGATCCTCAGGAAAAATTGAAAAATAAAGACATAAAAAGAGAGGTCTGTTATCACACCCTAATTTTTTTTCAACCCAAATTAATCATAGGGGTCAGTTCTTTAAGGCATAACTATCTTGAGAGGTTTTGGATCCATTCCTTACCTTCTGAAACCACCTAACACATCAATCCAGATACTTTTCAAAGTCCTCCAGACACAGTTGTTCCACATCTTAAAGAGAGCTAGGTAAGTTTCTACACACACAGAGTTTCTAGACCCTAGTTTACCTTCTTGATATTTTATGTTATCCCCCAAATATTTTATTGGTTTCTGTGTTTATTATTATTTTCTTTCAGAGGAAAAGATCCCAAAATAACAACCGTGCTTAGGAATCATTCACAATCTTTCTTCATTGTCAGGAAGTTGTATCCCATGTTTATCCTAGACACTGCATGACTACATTTACAGTCATTTCCTCTGTTTAGTCATGTTAAATAGAAAACAGCTGATCACCATCCTCAAGAGAAAAAGATTTTTTCTCCCTTTAAATAGTCTCACCTCAATCTTCTTTTCTGAAGTTTAATAATCTCTGATTTTTAAAAAATGCTTCAAAGATAAGGCCTGGGGGATGTCAGTGATCCCACAGGAGGGTACAAAAGGTGGCAGAGGACACCCAGTGGTGCATTATCCCAGGCATATCTGGAAGTACTAGACCCTGTGTGTTCTTGTGAGCAAACACCACAGATTCAGTCCACTCTTGCTTCCCTGCCCTGGTGGAAAGACCAAAGCATCAATAACACTGAATGGGAGATGCAGAAGTGGAAAGTTCATTTATTCATGCATGCATTCACTTTTGAGGCAGCAGATCATGACAGGAAGATGGGGGTGGATCATCCACTCTGGCCTGCATTCCTCTTCCACTACTTGTTTAAATTTGATCAATTACTTTACTTCTCTAAGCTTCTCTTTCCTCATATGTATCATAATAGTAATACCTAGAGTCTTGAGTCCATTCCATGGATATAGACTCTGAGATGGGGATTTGCAGGCAGGGGTTTATTGTGGATGCCCTGTATCCACATCTGTGGGATAGTGAAGGAAACAGAATTGGACAGAGGGAGGAGTTGTACTACAATGCATTCCCAACAAAGGACTCAGCTGATCCCACAAGGAGCCCAGGAGCTAAGATAGCCCTTCAGAGTCACCCACCTTGAGGCAAGCGGGCTGGACCTTTAAACTCTTGCATCAGTCAGTCAGGGAAGGAAGCATGAACTTGTGTGACATGGCTCTCTTCAGCTGAGGGCAATTCCTGAAGAGTAACACAAGCCCCCAACACTGCTGGAAGCCAGAGGAATGAGTGCCTCAATTCTATAGAGGGGATCTGGACAGGACGCCATGCACCCACTACATATAACCACCTTGTGTGGTTATATGAGGAATTACATGAGATGATCCATAAGCAGCATTTTATATCATGCCTGGCACACAGTTTGCTATAAATATTATTCAATAGACACTTACAGATCATTCACTATTTGAAGATACTAGAAGAGACACTGAAGACACTTAGGAAAGTACAAAAATAAATATTGAATGGACCCTGCCCTGAAGAAATCACAGTTGAATGGGAGTAAGAAGTGAACTAGAGGCTACAGTCTAACCTGGTCATTGCATATGCCCTTTATAATATCCTTCAATTACCAAAGGACACCAAATACTCTCCCTGGTGTATTCCTGTCCTTAAGTATCTTGTGGTCTTATTGGTGAGTCAAGACTTATACACATGCAAGAACCTGATAACAGCATGACATGTGATTAAGTGTCAAAATGTGTGGCAGTGTCCCTAACTGATGAGGCAGATCAAGCTTGGAAGAGATGGGAGAGTGCTGGAGTAGTCAGGAGGGCTTTATGGAGGAATGGATTTGACCTGGACATTGTCACAAGCTTAGACACTGGACAGATGGAGGGAATGAGGGAACTCCAGACAGAAGAAGAAGGGTCTGGCCATGTCCGTGGGTAGTGAGAGATTCAGCTGAACACCAATGGAGATTTTACATTGACACATGCTACTAAATGGACTTCTACTATTCAGTGGAATCAGATTACTTCTGTGACAGATTGGGGCATTTATGCCTGATCCTACGAGCACTCTTTGGGATTTTTAAGTAACGTGGATGGAACTCTGTGACAGGAAGATTGATCTAGTGGTATTGAAGGAGATGAGCTATAAAGGGAAACCAACATTTATGGGGAGCTTCCCAGGCAATCTTCCCAATGTCTTCTACTATTTTTAGTAAATAACCCAGGTGACAGATATTGAAACTGAGACTAAAGACTGGAAGTGGACACCCAGATATCAGATGCTTTGTGAGGAGGTTTTAGCAGAAAGATGATTTATACTGAGGAAAAAGCATAGATTTTGGATCCAGACTTATAAAGCAGGAGTTCAAATTATGGTTCCACAACTTACATGACATATGACCTTGGACAAGCTTTATAACCTCCCTGCACCTTTGTGTTTCTATCTGCAAAATGAAGTCATTAATTCCCACCTTACAGTGTTGTTAGGACAAAATGATAACAAACATAAAATGCATCAAAGTTGCCTGCTAGGCTTATAGAAGATGTTTCATATATGCTGTTATTATCGTTGTCAATATTATTATTATATCCATGTCAGGAGTCTCTCCCCTCCCTCTCTTCCTTAAATTTATATTGGGAATTCACAGCACCAAAAATAAAATACAGTACTTAAATTTTACTCTTAAGTTCTGATAGTAGAACTTCACTAGCCTTTCTCTTGAGAGTGTTGGAAGGAACAATGCTGAAGGTAACTGGTACCTTCCATTGGTAGATGGAAGTGCCTTGATGAGAGGTCACTGGTAGGAAGGAGAACCCTTTAAATTTCAAGTCCATACTAATTATTGCACCTTCAGAGCATTTATCTCTTCAGGTCTTGAAGTATTTTCTAGAGCAGACTATTAAACTGTCAACATCTCTGATGGAAGATCACACCAGATGTCTTTGTTCAGACTGATTCCTCTTTTTCATCTCACTATCACTTTGCCCTGGAAAGAACTAGAGCCTAGTGGTCAGGAGTAGACCTGCTGGTCAGGAGCTATGGCTATTAAAATTAAATAAAATTAAAAATTCAGTTTCTCAGTTGCAAATAGCCCCATTTCAAATGCTCAGGAGCCACATGTGGCTAGTGGCTGCTGTGTTGGACAGCCCAGATATAGAACATTATAATCATCACAGAAAGTTCTTTTGGACGGTGCTGCTCTAGAGCCAAACTGGATTTAAATGATATCTTTAACACTTATTGCCTGTGTGACTTTAAGCAGAAAATTTCATCTTTCTGTGCCTTGGTTTTATCATCTATAAAATGAGGATATAAGTATCAACTTACTGGGATAATTTATGAGAATTAGATGGGGTTAATATATGTAATATAGTTAGAGCAACCTTTAAATAACATGTGGTATTTTCTCAATAACTGTTAGCAATTGCTATTAAAAAACCAGAGAAAACAACATCTATTTCAGAAGGAAAACAGAATATATAGATGAAGGGAGGGTGGCTCAGAGTAATTGCCCATTATCTGTGTTCCCAGGGTCTGTATACATAGCTATCATGGAACTCAGCATAAGATATTGGAATTTTCTATATCTGTGTCTGTTTTCTTTACTAGACTCCATGCTTTGAGAACTCAGGACCAGTATCTTATTTGTCTTCATACCCCTTACGCCTACCATGGTACCTTGAGCACAGACGACACCCAGTAAGTACTCTTTTTTCCAACAGAGTTGAACTAACTTAAGTACTTAAGATCTGACAAGCTTCTTATTATTCACATTTTAGTGGGAATAGTAGGATTGGGATTTTGCTAATTTCACTATATTTTTAATCAGATGGAGACAATGGATTTACAATTAGATTTAAGGACATTGGGGAAAGATATTTAAAGTCAGGAATGGATGGGAACGTGCAGAATGAATGATCACTTCACATGTCGGGAAGAAAGAGGAAGGAGGGAAAAGAAAGAGAAAAGAGAGGAAATAGAGTGGACAAGTCATAAGGGAGAAAGCTCAAAGACAATTTTTCCCTACCTCAACATTTTACCACAGGCAGATCCTGAAGCCCTAGATGTAATTATCTTGGCTGGAATGCCTGGGCTAGAGTAAACAGAAATCTGAGTGTGTCAACAAATTATTTAATTAGGCAGAGTAGGTGGCAATGTGAAAGCAAAGTCATAATGTGCAATAGGATAAAACGATTGAAAGCTTTAGCAGTGATGGAATGGAGAGAGTGAGACATGAAAGAAAAATTATACAGCCCTAAGGACCAGACTATGGACTTGGTTATCCAGTGTGAAAAATGAAATAAGAAATAAGAGTTTTAAAAAATGGAATTGCATTTTTTCAGGAAAACACTTCTTGAGCATAAACATAAATTTAAAAGCAATTGAGAATAAGCCATCATTTTAGATGAGCCAGGGGTCAAAGGAGAACTGCAAGAGGCATTAAAAGGGTCTTAGGATTTGTGCCATCAGCATAAAAGTGGCAGTTACAATTAAAAGCAGAAGTGAAATGACTAAGAATTGTAAAAGCTAGAAATGAACAGATGGTCAGGCATTCAGCTTGCTAGGGTGCTAAAATCGGATATATTTTATATTTCATTCCAAGTTAACAAATATTAGGACATTAAAATGCATGAAACATGGTATGTATCTCATCTTGCCATGTTTTTATTACTAAGTTAGAAAGAATTAGGCTGCACAGAACGTATGCAAATACATCAGTCTATGCAAATCCTGAGTCAGGGGAGACCAGAAAGGTCAGCTGGATTTCTGTTTTCCAAAGAGGAGCCTGGTCAATTGTATACCAAGCAGCCTTTGTAGGGCTATTTCTAAAGTGGCCACCCACTTCCAAGAAGACTGTGAAGAAGATTAGATTGCTGGATGACATTTTCTTTAAAGGTGGCAGTGGCCAAGTCTCCCAGCTTGTTTTATTTTCAGGACTGGCATCAAATTTAGGGAGTGTATAAAATGTTTACTCTATACATGGAAGATGTTTTTATTGGACTTTAGTATGCCATTTACCCTAAGCAATCATTAATACAAGGTAGCTGCACTCTGATCAGTAGACTATTGATAATACCACACTGTCATTATGAGACCTGTTTTTTACACATTTTCTGTTGAGTCTGGAGCTTTCCGCACAGGTTGACTGAGGCCACATGGAGAGAACAAAGTTTTCTTTGGCTCGCAACCTTATTGATTAAGGAATATGCATATGTTTAGACTTGACCTCTCGTCAACGTCTTTGATCTCAGTCCCTGTCTAGGGTTCTGTAACCAGATCTTGACTCTGATTCTTTAATGGAAAACTTGTCAAGTTTCTTTTTTGCACGATTGGGAAACAGCACCTGTCTTCTAGGCCGCCAGATTCTTTTCTCTATCTTCAGAATACATAGTGATGCATCCCTGAAAATGAAGAGAAATTTCTTCCTTCCCATTTTTCTTTTCATTTTTACTTGAACCATAATTGCACTGTATTCATTCAGTCAGTCACTTAATCTATATATTTTGAGTGCCTACTATGTGCTGGGTACTGAGCCGGGAACTTGGGACAAAATGGTCTTTGCACTTATGTTTAAAAAAAAGAACAACTTTCTCACAGCCTGGGTTTATTAATTCTGACTCCTTTTGACATAATCTAAATGCAGTGCAGAAAAATGTCCAAGCCTAACATCTATGGACGCTGCAGCTGCACATATAAGGAAATACCCAAGACAGTGTGTTCCTTTCCCCTATTTCCAACTCTCACTCACTCCAAGTTACATCCTAGAAATATTGTACACAAAAAGGGGGTGTCTGTGAAAGGCATCATTCGGCTGTCAGGTTGGGGAGTCATTGGGAGAAGAGTATTTAGCTTCCTCTATGCACCATGTTGACAACTGAAAGGAAAAGCACTCTGACCAGAGAGCATTGTGTGTAATCATAGATATAATTGCATACCTTTATATGGATATGCCTAAAGATATATTCATATATACAAATTAATATATATTTTTATTGTCTATGTATAACTTACCTGTGTACAAACACAATAGAAAATAACATGTACGTTTTTAGACATGGTTAAGGCAGCTCCCACTGTAGGCATGGACTTGAGGAAGTAATGTTGTGTGTGTGCGTGTGTATATGTGTGCATGGACCCATGTGGGTGTGTTGGGATAGGGATGGAGGCTAGGGGAGGATGGAGAGACTGTGAGAAGGAATGCAGAGCACAGAAACACAGAATTCCTTGGTATCTCCTATTATAATTATTGAATGGGTATGAATGGTACAATAATCATGACCAGAAGTTATGGCAGTAGAAGGGAGAGGATGGAAAAAAATAATGATTAGAGGAAGGACTAGAAAAAGATGGTACCTTGACTACATATCCTGCTGCTAATTTAATATGTAATACTATGTATTTATATGTAATATATTGACATATATGTACACATACACACAGATAATGTATGCATAAATTATGCACCAGTAGTAAATAGAAATGTCCTCCATGTTCCCAAAGTTTAGAAATTGACAATAAACTTTCTTTAGATGATAGCACAGTTAAGCTACCTTTATTTAGAAATATAAACTGTATATCAAAAGTAATTTAAAAATCCACCTGTATGAAATTTGCTATAAAGAATGAGTATATTTGAAAACTGATGAAATATGTATATCATTTACAGCCATACCCAGCTATGATTACATGATTTTTTAAAAGCCAATAATTATTTCAGTATTCATCTCCAATATTCTGATTGAATGAGGAGATAAACAAATCTGCTATTAGAAGATGAAAGGAATAGGTATATGTAAAATCATCAAAGAGTTTACTTAACAGAATTACATGTATGCTTGAGGAAAATTTATGTAAATACCATTTTTTAGAAACTTAAATGCAAAAAAGTTCCAAAACTGGCATATTATTATGTCATAAATATGTATCATTCTAAAAGCAATGCTGAAGGCATAAAGAATTTCTCTTTGGGATAAACACTATTTAATGAAAATAGAAAAACATCTCCAAAGTATCTTGATTGCTAAATGTTTACATCAACTACAACTGTCTCGGTAAAAAATAAACATAGATATTTCAGTAGAGGGGAAAACTGAAGTATGCTCTTTCTTCAAAATACCTGGCTTAAAGATTAGATATTTCAAAGATGGAAATAATTTTAAGTGCCTAAAAATAAGACCTACAAAGTTGAACAAAGAGTATATTTTATAGGACATTTTATAATATAAATTCCTTTCACTAGCTCTCATTCTCATAATTGTGGCCTTGTGGTCTTAGCCCACAGAGAACAGAGACGAAGGACAGGAGCGTGGATGAAAGAGACACTGGGCTTAGAGTATCACATACTCTAATACTAATCGCATACCTAACACTAATGCTAGGAACTTGAGATAAATTTTATAAAAACAAATAGCTAACATTAAGTGCTTGTTATGTTCCAAGTGTTGTGAAAGATGCTTTTCATTTATTTTTAAAATTTAATCCTTCCCAAACCCTATGAGAATTTACAATTATTATCCTTATGTTGCAGGTGAAGAAACAAAGATGTAGAGTGATTTAGGTTAACCTGCCCAAGGTTGAGCAACTAGAAAATGGCAGAGCAGGACTGGAACTTAGAAAGCTATGCCTTTAACCACTGCTCTGTATGGCCAACTGTATTAAACCCAACTATAACTCTTTATGATTAATTTTATCTCCAGAAGTCAGAAAACTGTAAAATAACCTGCCCAAGGTTATTTCACAGATTAAGTGTCAGAGCAGGATTTAAACCCTATCTGTCTGCCTCCAAAGCCACCTTCCACTGTGCTTTGCTGCTTTTCATTTGAGATGTTGCCAAATACTTGTGCCACATACTGGTACCTGCAGTTTATTGGGCTGGTGGCATCTGGTCAAGGACCCTCACAGGGTGCTAAGGCATTGGTCGGGGGCCAGAACAGGACCCCTGCCTAAAAGTCCATCCAACCTGTTCAGCTTCAAGTCAGAATCTGTTAACTTTGTGCCATGGTGACCGTTCATGGACCTACATCTTGTACAATACAGAACTGACCACAATATCTCAAAATGAGTTAAAATGTGAGAAAAGCCATAAATCGTGGGAAGTAGATTAGAGTCAAAAAATCAAACTAGACATATTATCTATAAGAAGAAGAAGAAGAATATCATACATGTATTGGAGTTTCTAGGAATTAAATGAACATTGAGAAATGTATCTGAATACATATTATCTTCTATGCAACTAAAATATTGACTGTTGCTGAGAACCAGATTTTTGAATTAATGTAGCTGTATATGGATAGTAATCATAACACTATTCATTATCATCGATAGTAATCAAAATAAACATTATTCTTTGGAAGAGCATATGTGAATAACATTGTATATACTGCATTATTGAAGAAGAATTCTTCTGCTTCAATGCCAGTTATACAGATCTGTGGAAGAATTTCTTCAAAATAACCCTTGAAGATCTAGATACTTAAAATGTATGTGCATGTTTCACAATTGCTTGAATGTGGGCATGCTGACAGTGGAAACAAAAACTTTTGAATTATTAGAAATGCACTCCCCAAACAGATCATTTTTAGTGAGTACAGAGGCCTTTTGAACTTTTCCAAAACAGGTGTTTCATGCAGAGAAGGCTGCTGAGACCAAATGCTAGAATTATTAAGTAACCATCAGAGAAATTCTGGATAGAAAGAGTGCTATGAAAGCACAGATTTGATGAGACAAATGACCTTTCAGCATTGCTAAGGAATTCTTGTGGTGGATTTTTCCCCTTAATTCAATAGCCAGCAAATAAAGCAATAAATTTGAACATGCCCAACCACTAGGAAATCATTTCTCCTGCTAAAAGGAGTCATAATAGGAAGCAGAACTCAGATGGTTGAGTTGATAGTGTTCTGCTCCCACAGGGCCCATTTTTCAGTGGTGAGCTTTCCCAAAAGCCCCGTGGCTGATAAACTGCCTCCCTCTGGAGTCCTGCCCCAGTCGGCCGACATTAAGCGCCCAGACACAGAGCAGACCTGTCCCCTGCATCAGCCAGGCTCACTCTCCTTTCCCAGACGGGAAGGGACTCCAGGGCAGTAAATGCAGACTCAGTGTGACACAGGGGCTTCTGGCAGGCACTTCTCTTTTCCCTCCATCTGTTGATTCCTTTAAGCCTGGAGACCTGGAAAATATCCCTGAAGAAATAGACCTAACTTCTCTCCTGCCAGGAGACACTATAATTCAAGAAAAATAGTTTTTTCTTCACTGAGGAGTGGATGTTATTTAGATTATTTTAGGGCTCTCTTTATTCTGACAAAAACAATTACAAAAAAATACTTGCCACATTATATAGCAAAAATAAATAAAACAAATAAATGTATAAATAAAATAAGTAAAGCCTGTCTAAAGGGTCCTTTAAACCCAATGTTCCCATTATGCACCAACTTAGCATTCTCTCAAAGTTACTGTGTTGCTAAAGTTGCCACCAAGTGAACTGTTATTAAGGATATAGTTACAGCTGGGGTCTGGGTCCTAGACCAAGTGCTTGTTTTATTTTCCTTCTCTCCATAACTTCGTTGTTCTGTATTTCAAAAAAGTCTAATTTGGTTAACTCTGTAGAGCTGGCTATTCTTTCACCAGGATTGCCTGTTTGAGAAGTTTCATGATACTAAAACATTAAGACATAAGTCCTATAAATGATTTAGCTAACCCTGTGAAAGTTTTCTAAATAATAGAAGAAAATGCTGATGAACTTCAAGTTCAAGTGAGATTCTTGAAAGATTAATTCACTATTAAAGCTACTACTCTGTTCATTGTCCACATGGGGTTATCAGACAAATCTTCCTTTCAATGTCTTGCTCCAGGAGCAACCATGTGACTGCTTAGCTCTTGAAGTAAGCTGTTGACACAAATAAGATCTCTATTAGTTCGGGGGGGAAAACTCTTAAAGCCAAAGCTCTAGGAAGAGATGGTGTGAAACAATGTGTTTTCAAGGAAAAAAAACCCCAAACAACCCTGTTTCTAGTGAGGCTGACTCTTTGATCCATTGGAAGAGGTTACCAGGGCAACAGGGGTGCGGTCGGTTTAGTCTGGAAAAGCTAGAAGATTGACTCTGGAGAGAAATGACTTGGGGTACTGACCTGGGAACTAGCAAACTTGGTTTCTAGTCCCGAATTTACAGGTTTCATGCTGTGCCACCTCAGGTACTGTTACTGTATTCCTCCAGGTTTCAATTCCCTTGTCAGATGAGGATGGAGAGGGCTTTTTAGCAGATCTCCATGGTAGTTGCCAGCAAAATGCCATGGTCTCAGATTGCACTTGAAATATCATGAATATCAAAGTCAGAAATATTGTTTAATGTTAATTGGAAATAGCTTTCATATTCTTATGTAAGTGTATTTGGGATTATACAGTGTGTGCACATGTGTGTTTTTTTCTCTACTTATTTCTAAATAATTATAAATTTAAGAGAGTTTCATGACATTTTTGGTTCTAAGAAGGAGAATATAGTTGTAAGATAGATTGGGCAGGTTCTGTATTTAAGGCAAAAAGTCGCTTTTACTGAATTTCTACTTAAAATACTAAGTGGAATATTGTATTTCCAAGAAACTAATAATTCTGTAAGATTTTATAAAATATTCCTGAATTTTATCCAAGAAAAGGTATCATTTGAAATTGGTGAGAGTTTATTTCTCAAACAATGCTTTTTATACCTTTTTTTTCTAATCAAGTAATTGGAATCAACTAATTCATTTCACTATTTCTGAGTGCCTACTAAGTGTAGATTTCTGTGCTAGGAACTGTGGGGATTAGAGAAATAAATAATTCCTGCCCTCTGGGAATTTGTAATTGACAAGTATAGGATTATGTTTATATGCTTACAGGATTCAGACATTCAAAGAACTAATTAGAATATATCAGTTATTTCCATATTATATTTCTTTTGTTTTTTTCTTTCTCCACTTACTTTATCTCAAAGAAGGGAGAAGAAACATATGCCATTTTTGTAAGACCACACTTATAGAGAAAATGCTTTATCACTAAGGAGAAAGTTTTTGTGATGGAGCAAGGAGGCTCTAGTCATCTTTTGTCTGGTGATGCTAGGGTTAATACAGTGCAAACCATGTCCATTTTGAAACACAACCTGCTCTAATCCTTAAACATCAGGGTGTGTCCGACATTCATGTCAGCACTGCTTTTGAAGGCTGCTGTTCAACATCACAAAGCAGCTTAAGGGAACACTTGTGTAGGTGTGGGGAGCACTGCTATCTACTTCAGCAACTGCACTGAGTCTTCTTTCCATACATACAAAGACTAGGGGCATGAGAAATATCAAAGGGCAGAAGGTCTGGGCTGCTGCAACATTGGACAGTAGTCATTTTGCTGTACCCTTAGAGTGTGGATGAAGAATCCCTAATCTAGGATTTCTCCGCCCTCATATTTTTCATACCGAACTGCATCAGAAATTGGGTAGTCACAGCTTGCAACCTTCAGCTGGTGAAGATTGGCTACAAACTACACAGTGACCAAGTGAAATAAATGGTGACCACACCTGGTTGTAGTGAAAGGTTGTTCACAGCACTGTTCTTTGGTGGCAAGAATTGACTTCATGGAGTGACTCGGAGGGGAAAGAAGATGTGTTAGAAAGTGGAGAATTTTCTAACAGTTAAGCATTGTGTGAAGGTGGAATTGGCCACCCATTTGGTGTTCACCAGCACGACAAATCAGGAATGTATTACCATACATTGGACATGAGGGAAATCAAGTAGCCCCTGGGGATTTGAACTGTCCTGTTTCTGTGATTCTGTGAATTAACTCTTTCATCTTTTAAAAGACCTCTACTGAAGTAGACTTTGAAGCAGATGAGTGTACTATAGACTTTCCTAAATTCCATCCCATGTAATATAAGTTCTTGGAGATTCCAGATGTGCCAGAAATAAAGGAGTTCTGTGACAAAACAGGTTTGGAAAATGCTGGACACTGGACACTAGAAGCCTCTGTTGGAGATTCACAAGGCATATTGCCAGTGCTTTTGACAAAGTTGGTAGTAAAGAAACTTGTTTAAACTTTAATTCAGTATTTCTCAAACATGTTTATTCCAAACATTATAACTCTTATTGTTCCTTGAAACTAATATTCCAAAATTCATAGCTTGAGCTATGTTCTGTGGTAAAAAGAACATGACTTTTTGAGCCATGTCAACTTGAGTGGCAAGTCTGGCTAAGCCATGGATGAATTGCTTGAGCTTAAAGAAGCTTCTTACTGTGTCAATCTTCAATATCTTCATCCAAAAAATGCAGGAAATACTTACCCATGTAGAGTCTTATGAGTATTAAAATAATTTTTGTAAAGTGCCTAACAATGCCTGGCCAACAGCAAGTGCTCAATAAATTATGACTATTCCTACCAGTTACTAATATCAGGACTTTTTTTTTTTTTATTTGGGCACCTAATCATTCCTCTTGCAGTTTAAAATTGACTTCCTTTTGTCTGTCTCTGATGGAGATAGGGATAGCGTCATTAATCATTAAAATAACCCTGACTGCATGACTTGGTAAAACAGCTGAGGCTTCATCACCCAATCTTTGCCCAGGGGACAAAAGGCTCAGCTGCTGTGGTCCCCAAACCCTAATTTCAGGGAGGAGCTTGGCTTTAATCACTCTTTCTAGATAGACCTGGAGCTGAGGGGCACAATATTTACAAAGGAGTCCTAAGCAGGGTGCTTGAAGGTTGAAGAACACCCACTCAAACAGTATTTCACTTCCTTCTCTGAACTTCCACAAAATTTTGTTTGAACCCCAGTGATGGGACTAATAATTTAGGATTGTGATGGGGTCGTATACCTATGCCTCCTCCGCCTACCTGCATGAAATTTATTGTCTGTACCCTGTATTTCCAATATTTGTTCTCCTGAATGCAAAGATGGTCCTTCTAACCAATCCATGATCTGGGTCCCCAGGTTTAGTCTCAGAATTTAGGCTACCCTCTCCATTTTGGCTTTAGTCCTTATAGGATCAAAATTCTAATTGAGAAAGCCTAGTACTGTACACCACTTCAATAATGCTTTTCTCTGCCTGATTTCTTCCTGAAATGAGAGACTTTAAAAATCCATTATTATGGTAATGAGGTGAGGAGAATGCCTCAGAGTGGATATCCAATTTACCGAGGGACGTTCAGTGGTCAGTGGTTGAGGTGCAAATTGAAATATATCTTTTGTTGATGACTAGTCAGTGATCTTGTGACAGCATTCTTTTCTGTCTCTCTCTTTTTTGAGCCAAGGACACTTTTTTGGGGAAAGCATGGTGATTAAGGGCACAGACAGACCTGGGTGCAAGTGGCCTTGGGCAAGGTGCCTTATCTGATTCTTAGACTCCCCATCTATATTAGGGGATAGTGATTCTAGAGGGGCATTGCTAAAAGTAAATGTGAAAAAAAAAGTGTGTACAGTGCTTGATATATTGGAAGTGCTCAATAAAAGTTAGCTATCATCATTATCTTTTTAAGTTTATTTCTTAACATATAATCAGATGATTATCACTATATAACTTTATATGTGTCATTTTATTGGAGGATTGTGAGATGATTAATTAATACAAAGAAGGCTTCATTCCCACTAGCAGTTTACAGTCTGCTCTAAATGTAATGCAGCTATGAGTCACTTCATCTAAACACAAGGGAGGGGAAAATTTTTCTTAATGGGCTCACTGACTCTTCATACTATTAAGAAATTCAGAAATCATATATTCCATGACTTTTTGCATCAGAGGGAAATATAGTCCAAAATTAGAGATATCTAGGAAGGGCTATTTTATAAATTTAAACTTCATTTAAATTTTATACTAGGCTTTTAAAATATGTTATGCCTCAGGTTACAATAGTGATTCCAAAATATTATTATTCTCAGACTCCTTCTGGAAGTTCTTCTATATAGGAATCAACAAATATTTTTGGACAAAGGGACTCATGACTACATGACATTTGGTGATTTCTAGATGGCAAAATATATGGGCACGTCTTTGCATTGCTTTTCCAGAAGAGATATTTAAGAGCAATGGCTAGGACAGGGAAAGGCTGATGTTGGTAGCAATCCAAATACAAGGTGATAGGAGATCAGCTGACAGAAAGGAAAAGTGGGAGACTGGTGATGCCAGTTTGGTAGAAGGGACTTACAAGGATGAGTTTTCCTACCACCACGGCTGCTAAACAGCACTTTGCATTTTCACAGCTCAGAGCTTTCCACTTCGTTTGAGGGAGAAATATTTCTTATGTCAAATAAAGCTGTTCATCATTTCTAAATTTAAAAAACAAAGACAAATGATCCATAATTATTCTAATTTTTCTCTAAACCAAAATATGATTTGAGTTGTGAATGCACCTTTGGTTTTACTGGTTTCCCTTGTAAATTGCATTGTTTAGATCTCTGACAGGAAAGGAGGGAAGAATTGTGACATCTGGGGTTACAATCAATGGTTGAGAGTTCCTTAGGCTAATATTGCCCAACTTATTTTCACATTACAAGCTGAATAGAAATCCTAACTTTCAATATCTCAAAATGAATTCTTCCTGGGTTTCATATACTCAGTGCAGTAAAATTACTTCACTCCCCATCCCCTTCAAAATACCCAGACTTTCCTTATGTTGGTGAACTCAATATATCTTCCAAACTAGTATCAGGATACTTCAACTAAAAATCATAGATTGATTCTGACTCACACATAAAACAATTATGTCACTTCATCCTTTCTCATGCAAACAACATACTTAAAGTGAACCCATATGTTTTCCATCTTTCTCAAAACTTTCTCAAAGTTTTCTCAAAACTTTCAGAACAGATTTGGCATATTTAACTTTTCTGTAAAGATTAATCAGATTGTTTTATTTTTTTAATTTTAATATTTTTGTAAATATATAAAAGCTCACTGTTTCAAAATCATTTGCTTTTATAATTACAGGTGTACAAGAAAAATAAACTTGTTGTTAAGTGCTTTAGTAATACCAGGTGCTCGGGTGAGGATGAACAAGTAGAACTCTCGTACACTGCTGGTGGGAGTGTAAATTGGCATAACCACTTCAGAAAACCATTTTTCAGTGTCTACTAAAGCTGAATATAGGCACACCCAATGACACAGCAAGGATTAAAAGGTGTATAGGTATGTTCATCAAAAACCATGTATAATTCTTCAAAAAAATGTATAAGAATGTTCATAGCCACACTGTTCATAATAGCCAGACACTAGAAACTACCCAAATGCCTATCAACATTCGAATGGATAGGTAAATTGAAATATATTTATGTAATTGAATACCACACAACAATAAGACTACACAAACTACTGCTACACACCATGTGGATAAAGCTCAGAAACATATTGTTGGGTGAAAGAAGTACTTACTATACGATCTACTTACAAAAAATTCAAAAACAGGCAAAAGGAAGCCAGGATAGTAATTGCTTTGGATGCTAGTGACTAGAAAAGGGCACCAAGGGCATGTCTGCCATGCTGGAGATGCCGTTTCTTGATTTGGGTGTTGGGAATGTGAACTGTTCACTTTGCAAAAATTCATCAGGCTGGTCACTTGTGATATGTGTACTTCTGTGTGTGTGTGTTATGCTTCCCTAAAAAGTTTTTAAAAATACTCTAGTGCCAAAGTCAAGATGTTGAATGGATGGCATCCAAATAATGCTATATAAATTGATATGAAAATTGGTCACAACTTTTTCCAGAAAAATCTTAAATGATTCAGCACATTTATGACTCAAGTTTCATAAGCTTTCCCCTTTACACTGAACATCATCCTGGACATTTTGAAGGCCTATTTTTTTCAAGGTACCATGAATTAGTCTCTTCTCTATATATGTCTGAGATGTAGCTCCTTGAGGTCAAAGATTGTTAATTTTATAACTTCTGTTTACTATAAATACCCAAAGGTCATGAATAGCATTTGCTCAGTCTTTGCAGATTAGGAGATATTAATGATGCTCTATGTGTGACTCATAACTCAGCTTTGCTATAATTAGTTTAAACAAGATGATGTATGTAAAAAGTGCATTGTAAACTTACTGCAATTCAGGTTTTTGAGTGGTGTGTTTCATTATTTGAAAATATCTCTCAGTAAAATATAGAACATTAAAAGGTCAATAAAAAAGCAGTCAGAAGTGAAATTTCCTTTCAATGAAAGGATCAACTATAAGATAAATCTGTAGACAGTGTTTGCTCACTCACATACATGTATTGAAAGTGTTTCACCATTTTAAGTAACCATAAAAAAAGGAAACAAATGTTCTTAATAAGAAAGAAATTACTTACCCTTTCTGTACTTTTTGTGCTGTTGACATCTAACTTTTAGATTAACTATTCTCTGTTTCACAGGATGTTATTTTACATGCAATTCACAATTCCAGCATGGATTTAGGAGAGAGAGCACCACAGTCTAATGAAGAAGTTCCTTGAGCACTAGACATTGTTCCATCACTAGCTGGGAGGCCTTTGAAAGGAATTTAGAGTAATAGAAAAATCAGAGATAAAAAATATGCTAGTCTTGACCTGTCGTTTTGCAAATGAGCATGCTAAGACCGAGAAATATCAGGTAAACATAAAGTGCTTGTTAGTAGTGGATCCATGACTAGCAACCAGTTCTCTAAAAACCAGTATGCCATTATTACACTACTTTTCCCAAAGAGAGCAATTTTTTTAGTTCCATAACTTGAAAAAAGTAGAACACAAGTCAATCTCAAAGCGTCAAAACTTACATGTGGCTTTATTTTTTTTAATTATTCAAACTTTTTATTTTTATAGTTCATTTTTATTTGACTTTGAACAATTGACAGACAACTATCTAGGTTTTTTCTGCTCTGCGTTAAAGCATAGCCTTCTCTATGTTCGAATTTGAGTACTACACAGTCACACACATACAAACATATATATAATTTTAGTTGAACAGTAGCTCATTTCATTTCTTGTAGTTGAGATTTCCCATAATTTTGAAGTATGATTCATTCTAGCATTGAAGATCAGTACAGAGTTGAGGATCATGGAAGGACAAATAGCACAGAAAAAAACATGTTTTCTTCCAGATCTCACAAAATTTCTTATTTATATGTCTCATTTTTATCAAAAGTAGAAAAGCAAGTCCCAATCTATTTCATTGCACAGGATGGTCAGTGAAACTTTTTTGACTTTGAAAGAAGTTTGGCTGCTAACCAAATTGAGAAATTAAAAGCATAACTTTTCTTTTTGACAGAGGAGATGAAATAATATGAGAAAATGTTCAAAATTAGGATTTTCATTTAGACCCTGAATATATGGTTCTTATTTACTAGATGTATGATTTTGTGATGACTAAATGACTTGAAGGCTCAGAAATAGTGAAAAGAACAATGGAAACTGAGTTTGAGATAGCACCCTGCCACTCTGATCTTAGGCAAATCACTTGGTCTCTCCTTCACAGGTTTCATGTGACAATTAGGTAAGATTACGTCTGTGAAAGTGCCTGGGAAAATGGATAGCAGTATACAATTGTAAAATGGTATTATTGTTATTAACTCACATGTACCTGTTAAAAGGTTGGTACCATTTTACAGTGCTGGAAAGTCCTTTTCTTATTTTACACTTTCCTCTCTTACTTCAAAATTTTCTTTGAGATTTTTTGCAAGAATATTATCCTGATTGGCCCAATGTTAACACTTAGTAGGAGAAAAGGGTGGATTCTTAGTACATTACAGAGAAAAATCATTAGTCAAAATGAGAAAATTATTGCAGTTTTAAGATCTCATCAAAAACTCCCTGGGTCAGAAGAAAATCCAATCTCTGAGTCACAGATCCACCCACAGTTGTCACATTGTAATTCTGTTATCAAAATACTATCAAAACACTATCCATTTTGTCGCTGATAGTTTCATGAATTGAAGCACATGGAGAAATGTACCTTGTGGAATGTATTTTTGCTATTGATTGCTATGTTTAAGGATAAGTATATACTAGTCTAGAAAGAGTATTTGTATTTTTGATGGAACATATAAAAGCATACTTTGTACTTACAGAACTAGATATACAAGGATTTGTCAATAATCTAAACACGCCTAGGGACAAGACTAATTCAAAGAAGCTGTATTAATGCGCAGTGGATTTTATTACTGTTAGATGTCTAAGATGCCATATTTGCAAATCCTCTATTCACTTATTTATTTAACTAATATTGATTGAATGTCTTGACAAAGCATTGTGCAAGGTGCTAAGGCTTTGTGTAGGTGATGAATATCAGTGCACATTCATGCACACATTCGTGAATACCAGTGCTTATTGTTCATTCCACAACATCCCTTCCCATCCTTCCTACCTTCATTTTCTCCATCTTCTGCCAGAGTTTCTCATTCCTCTAGTTTAGGTTATAAGCCCTGGGCAGAAATCATGTTTTATAGTGCACAAAGGCAAATGAGGGAAAAAGGGGACATATCGGAAAAGGTCTTAGTAGAAAGAAAGAAACTAAGATAATGAAAACTACAAGAAGGAAGTTATGCCTCTTAGCTGTATTAATTTATTAATGGAACCTATGTATAAAGACTCAATATGGTCAAAATGTCAGTTCTTCCCAATTTAATCTATAGGTTCCATCAAAATCCCAGAAAGTTATTTTGTGAATATTGACAAAATTATTCTAAAATTAATATGGAAAGGTAAAAGACTCAGAATAGCCAACAGAATATTGAAGGAGAAAAATAAAGTCAGAGGACTGACATTACCCAATTTCAAGACTTACTATAAAGCTACAGTAATCAAGACAATGTGGTATTGGTGAAAGAATAGAAAAATAGAATAGAAAGCCTAGAAGTAGACCCCAAAAAATATAGTCAAGTGGTTTTTGACAAAGGAGTAAAGGTAATACAATATAGCAAAGATAGTTTTTTCAACAAATGGTACTGGAATAATTGAATATTTACCTGCAAAAAAAGTGAATCTCAACACGACCTTACACCTTTCACAGAAATTAACTCAAAATGGATCATAGACATAAATGTGAAATGCAAAACTATAAAACTCCTTGAGGATAACATAGAAGAAAACCTAGATGACCTTGAATTTGGTAATGACTTTTTTAGATACAACACAAAAAGCATGATACATGAAAGAAAAAATTGATATGTTGGACTTCATTCAAATTAAAAACTTTTGCTCTGTGAAAGACACTGTTAAGAGAATGAAAAGACAAGCCAAGACTGGGAGAAAATATTTGCAAAACGTATCTTATAAAGGACTGGTATCCAAAATATACAAATAACTCTTAAAACTCAATGATAAGAAAACAACCAAATTAAAAGATGGGCAAAAGACCTGAAAAGACACCCACCAAAGAAAATATACAAATGGCAAATAAGCTTATGAAAAGATGCTCCACATGGTATGTCACCAGGGAATGCAAATTAAAATAACAATGAGCTACTACTACACACCTATTAGAATGGCCAAATTCCGAAACACTGACAACACTGAATGCTGGTGAGGGTGTGGAGCAAGAGGAGCTCTCATTTGTTGCTGATGGGAATACAAAATGGTACAGCCACTTTGGAAAACAGTTTGTCAGTTTCTTACAAAACTAAACTTATATGCTTAGCATATGATCCAGCAATCGCACTCCTTGGTATTTACCCAAATGACTTGAAAATATTCCACACAAAAACCTGAACACAAATATTTACAGCAGTTTTATTCATAATTGCTAAAACTTGGAAGCTGCCAAGATGTCCGTCAATAGATGAGTGGACAAACAAACTGTGGTACATCCAAAAATGGACTATTATTTAGCAATAAGAAGAAATGAGCTGTCAAGCCACAAAAAGACATGGAGGGAACTTAAATGTTATTGCTAAGTGAAAGGAGCCAATCTGAGAAAGCTCAGATTGTGTGATTCCAACTACATGACATTCTGGAAAAAGCAAAACTATAGAGACAGTGAAAAAGATTAATTGTCAGGGATTGAGGGAGGGAAGAGATGAATAGGTGGAGCACAGGGAATTTTTAGGGAAGTGAAACTCCTCTATATGATACTGTAATGGTGGATACATGTCATACATTTGTCCAAACCCATAGAATGTACAACACAAATCCATAGAATGTACAACATAATGTAATCTATGGACTTTAGTTAATAATAATTTATCAATATTAGCTCATCAGTTATAACAAATGTAACACACTAATGCCAGATGTTAATAATAGGAGAAATCTGGAAAGGGTGAGGGGGATATGAGTGGATACTTTCCACTCAATTCTTCTGTAAATCTAAAATTGCTAAAAAAAATCAAGTCTATTAATTTTTTTAAAAAAGGATCTCACGTGTAGCATTCGTTGGGGAGCAATTAGCTATTCATTTGGTGAACAATTTTTTAAGAGTCTTTCTAAAATCTGCTCAAATGTTTGAATTTAGATGAGGGTCATATTGTCTAATCATAAATTCTGATAGTTCATGAGAAGAGAGTTCAAAGTTCTTACGACAGCAACTGTATCTACTGTTAAATCATCACAATGTCTTTATGCCAGAATTTTCCAAATTAAAAGCCTCAGGATTGTTAATCCTACAAAATGATCTTTGAAGAAAGTTTCCATGGTCAAATTAGTTAGGGAAATACTGAATAATATTCCCCTATTGGAAATTCACAATGCATGTTTTCATATTAAAATCTCCCAGAAATCCTGCCCAAAAGGAATCAATTAACTGTGTTAAACCCAGACTTTTTCAATTATTAAGCCATGAAATCCCCTTTTTGAGTAAAACCTATTAAAATCCATGGGATGTTAGTTCTGAGGAACACACTTAGAGAAGGGCTGTACAATGCAATTATGAAATGCTTTATTTCAAATAAACTGGACCCAACTATTTTTTTACAACTCTATCGAAGTAAAATTAATATTATATGCTCTGGTCTGAATGTTTGTGTCCCCCCAAAATTCATATGTTGAAATCCTAACCCCCAAAGATGATGGCATTGGGAGGTGGGGCTTTTGGGAGGTGCTTAAATCATGAAGGTGGAACCCTCGTGAATAGGATTAGGGCCTTATAAAAGAGGCTCCAGAGAAGTCCCTAGCCCCTTCCACTGTGTGAGGACACAGTGAGAAAGCACTGTCTATGGACTAGGAAGAAGGCCTTCACCAGAACTCGACCATGACGGTGACTTGATCTTGAACTTTCCAGCCTCCAAAACTGTGAGAAGTAAATTTCTGTTGTTTATAAACCACCCATCTGTGGTATTTTGTTATAGCAGCCCGAATGGACTAAGACAATATACAATAAATCATACATGTTTAAAGTGTAAAACTTGACTATTTATGCATCTGTGAGACCCTCATTCCAGTCAAGATAATGAACATGTCCATCAAACCCCAAAGTTCTCTCATATCCCTTTGTAATCCTACTCTTCTGTCCTTGTGAAATCTCATCCCCAGGTAACCCCTGGTTTGCTTTCTGCCACTATAGACTTGTTTACATTTTATAGAATTTTATATGAAAGGAATTATGCACTATGTTATGGACTGAATGTTTGTGTCCCTCACTAATTCATATGTTGAAGCCCTACTGTGACAGTATTTGGAGGTGGGGGCTGTGGGAGCTAATTAGGTCATGAGGGTGGAGGTCTCATGAATGGAATTGGTGCCTTTATAAGAAAAGACACAAACGCTTGCTTCTTCTCTGCTCTGCTCTCTATGTGAGGATAAAACAAGAAGACAGCCATCTGCAAACCAAGAAGGTAGCCATCATCGACGCTGGATCTGCCTGCACTGTGATCTTGGACTTCCCAGTCTCCCGAACTGTGAGAAAGAAATGTGTGCTGTGTAACCCACCCAGTCTATGGTAATTTGTTAGAGCAACCTGAACTAACACACAGTATGTGCTCTCTTTGTTTTGGCTTCTTTCACCCAGCATAAATATTTTGAGATTCATCCATGTCATTGCATGTATAGTTAATTCTTTTTCATTGCTGAATGTATTCCATTTTATGGATATATCGCTATTTGTTTATCCATTGACCTGGTAATGAACTTTTGGATTATTTCTAGTGTTTGGCTTTTACAATAAAGCTGCTATGAACATTTGTGAGCAAGTCTTTGTGTAGACGTATGCTTTCCTTTCCCTTAAGTAAATACATAGAAATGGAATAGCTGAATTATATGGTAGGAGTGTGTTTCACTTTTGGACTGTTTTTCAGTCATTGAACCATGTTATAGTCCCACAAGCAGGATATAAGGATTCCAGTTCTTTGCCAATACTTGTATGCTCAAGCTTGTTAATTTTAGCCATTTTAATAGATGTGAAGTGGTGTCTTATTGTTTTTTTTAATTTGTATTCCTTAATGGCTAATGACATTGGGCATTTTTGCATGTGCTTCGTTGCCACTTCTAGATCTTCTCTGATGAATGTCTGTTTGAATCTTCTGCCCATTTTTAAAAAAACATTGGGTTGTTTATTTTCTTACTATTGAGGTTAGAGATTTCCTTATATTTGGGATACAAATTCTTTATCAGATATGTGATGTGCAGATGTTTTTACCCTGTCTGTGACTTATCTTTTCATTCTCTTAACAATATCTTTTAAAGAGCAAAAGTTCTTGATTTTGATGAAGTCTCATTTATCAACTTGCTTTCTTTTATGGATTGTACTTTTGGTTTTGTATATATTGTGTGAAGAATGTATTGGAATTTTTCTTTTGTTTTGGTTTTTGCATGTGGATGTTAAATTGTTCCAGCATTTGTTGAAAGGCTCCCCTTTCTCCACTGAATTGCCTTTACACATTTGTCAAAATTCGTTTGACCACCTAAGCACAAAAAATTATTAGAGTTAATAAATTATTAGAGCTAATAAATGATATCAGCCTGTAATGGTGGATTTGACTATTTCTCCTTGCAGTTATATCCATTTTGCTTCACATATTTTGAAGGTCTGTTGTTAGGTGTCTAAATGTTTAGAATTATTATATCCTCTTGTTGAATTTACCCCCTTTATCATTATGAAATGCCTCTCTTTATCTGTGTTAATGTTGTTTGCTCTGATATTAATGTAGCCACTCCAGCTTTCTTTTGATTCACATTGGCAGGCTATATCATTTTGTATCCCTTTCCATTTAACCTATCTGTAGTTTTCACACCAAAGCATATAGTTGGATCTGTTTTATCCAATGTAACAAGCTCTGCCTTTAATTGATGTGTTCAGACCCTTTACACTCAGTGTGATTGTTTTCATCTACCATCTTGCTATTCATTTTCTACTTGTCCCATGTGTTCTTTATTCCATTTTCTCTCCAATAATTTTGGGTTAATTGAGCATTTTTTTATGATTCCATTTCATCTCCTTTGTTAGCATATTAGCTATAACTTTTTGCATTAGTTTTTTTGTTCCTTTAGGGTTTAAAGTATACATCTTGGGGCCGGCCTGGTAGTGTAGCAGTTAAGTTCACGCTCCTCTTCTGGTGGCCTGGGGTTCGCAGGTTCAGATCCTGGGCACAGATCGATGAACTGCTTGTCAAGCCATACAGTGGTGGTGTCCCATATAAAGTAGAGGAAGATGGGCACAGATGTTAGTCCAGGGCCAATCTTCCTCAGTAAACAGAGGATTGGCAACAGATGTTAGCTCAGGGCTAATCTTCCTCACACACACACAAAAATGTATTAAAAAAATAATAAAGTATACATCTTTAACTTGATCATAGTCGATCTTCAAGCACTAGTATACTTCAAGTATAAGAGCCTTACAAAACATACTTCCATTTCTCCCCTCCCAGTTTTCATGCTATTGTTGTCATACATTTTACTTCTGTAGATGTTATAAACTCCACGATGCATTATTATTTTTGCTTCAATCTGTTAATTAACTTTTAAAGAGATTTAAATAATGAGAAAAGAATTCTTTGTATTTACTAAGATAGTTACCATTTCTTGTGTTCTTTATTCTTTTTTGCAGGTCCAAGTTTTTATCATTTTGTTCTGCTTGAAGGATTTACTTTAACATATTTTGTGGTTATGTTGTCTGATTATTAATACTTTCTCATTTTATATGTATGAAAAAGTGTTTATTTCATCTTTGTTTCTAAAAGGTATTTTCATTGGGTGAAAAATTCTAGGTTGACAACTTTTTCTTTCAGTACCTTAAAGATGTTGCTGCGGTACCTTCTAGCTTGCATTGTTTCAGTGAGAAATCTGCTGCCACTTTCATCTTTGTTTCTCTGTATGTAACATATCATTCCCCTTCCCCTCATGTGGCTTTTAAGATTTTCTGTTTACTTTGGCTTTAAGGAATTTTATTATGATGTATCTTGGTATAGTTTTCTTCTTGTTAATTATGCTAGGAGTTTGTTGAAACATAAATCTCTATGTTTATAATTTTTCAAATTTGGAAAAATTTTGACCATTATTTCTTCAAATATTTTCCCCACTCCGTTCAGGACTCTAATTACAGATATACTTGGCTACTTGAAATAGTCCCATAGTTCACTGAGGGTTTTCTTTTTCTCTCCGTTTCGTAGCTATCGATAGTCACTATAGATAGTCTCTATAGCTATGTATTCAAGTTCACTAAGCTTTTCTTCTGAAATGTCTAATCTGCTCTTAATCTCATCTAGTGTATTTTTTTATATCAACATTATAGGTTTCATCTCTAAGAGATCAATTTTTGTCTTTTTTATATCTTCCATATCTTTAATATGTTTAGTTTTTCTACTAGCTTTTTGAACATATGAGATAGACCTATAATTACTGACTTAATGCCCTTGTCTACTAATTCTATTACCTGTGTCATTTCTAGGTCAGTTTTGATTGATTGATTTTTCTTCTCATTGTGCATTTTATTTTCCTCCTCTGCATGCCTTGTAATTTTTTATTGGATTCTAGACATTATGTAATGTGCCTTGTGGGGTGCTGGGTATTTTTGTATTCCTATAATTATTATTGAGCTTTGTTCTGGGACATGGTTAAGTTATTTAGGAATGGTTGCTCTTTTTGAATCACTCCTTTAAGTTTTGTTAAGAGGGGCAAGCATAATATTTAATGTAGGGTTAATTATCATTCTCATCACTGAAGCAAACCCCTTATTAGTATTCTACTCTATGCCCCATGAATTATGAAGTTTTTCATCTTGGCTACTGGGATTAGGCACTGTTCCTACCCTTTTATGAGCTTTAGACACTGTTCCTCTAATAATTTCTACTGAATTTTTAGCCAGTGTGGTTAGTTTCCTCACATGCATGCCTAATCAGTACTCCACTGAACACTTGAGAGGGACCTTCTATAATTCTTCAGAGCTATCTTTGTGCAGCTCTCTCCTCTCCTGTGCTATTCCCTGAGAACTGTAGCCATCTTGGCTTCCCCATCCTCCTAGCTCTATCTCCTTACCTCAGGAGGATTGCCAGACTCTGCCTGAGAAACCCCTCTCTGTGCTGTGGCCAGGAAATGTTCTCCCATCAGTAATCTGTGTAAGTATGGTGCCTCACTTTTCTTGTTTCCTTCTCTTAAGTTCATTGACCTTTGTTGCTTGATGTCTTGTTGTTTCATATAATTTGTCCATTTTCAAAGTTTTTTTACATAGGAAGGTAAATTCATATTCTTTTACTCCATCTTGGATGCACATGGAAGCTGGAATTAACTATTTTTAGAAATATGACAAGTAGATTTTCAATGGAAAAAGGAAACCAATACTTATGGAGGGTTTGCTCTTTTGAGCACTATGTTTAATTCACATGATTTCAACCACAATGTGAGATAAATACTATGAACTCAATTTGTAGGTAAAACAGAGCCTAGAATAGTTTATAGAAAATGATACAGCTAGTAGATAGTAGAGCTGAGATTTAAATAATAATCTGTAGGCAAAGTCCAATTTGTTTTCTTTTTTTAAGATGTCCTCACACTAGACACACCATATTGACTTTAACAAATTTGCCTCCTTAAAAGTGTATTTAACAACCTGCAACCAAACAGTGTTCTATTGGAGCCTATGAGAGGAGACTTGGTTCATGGGAGCATGTATAATATATGATTTTCCTAATTAAGCCCAATATCTCTCACAGAAAGAATGAGAAAGAGACCATAATGCATCTCAATATGACCAAGTAAAAATAGGTCAAAACCCATTTCCTACTGATGGTGATTTACTGGCATCATCTATATATTCAAAAGCTTGTACATATTTCATCTTTATTTAGTGCTCGAAGTTGAGACTCACGTGTTGGTATGCGACAGAAGTTTTACTCCATAGCCAGTGTGCACACTTTTTGTTAGAATTCAAAAATGGCATGATAAATGCTTTAGCTACAATTTAAGGGGAAAAGATATCAGAATTATGACTGTTCGAAAATAATTTCTGGATCCAACGTTTCTGGATTTATGATCAGCTAGGAATGTGTTTTTAAAATGAATCTCCCTTATCACAGTAGCCCTGTACTCTCACAGGGGAGACACAGGGTTTTGGCCCCCTGGAATGACCCAGGAGTGAGGTTGAGCCACTGATTAACCATAGAATATCAGTGTTGTCTCTGCTTCATCTTAGCCTTTCTCATGGCATCTTTCCTCACCAAAAGGAATCACCATGATTCTTCTCTGTCATCACATTGTGAAACATTATCTATGTCCCCTTTGTCCTCCCATATACCTTTCCACAAATGAGGCAAAGATGGGATCCATCTGCTCTCACTATTGGAATGAGAGTCCTTAAATTTAAATGTTGTCCTCTTCTGCTTATAATGTGAAGATGACAAACATTGAGATGAGCTGTTGATGATGTGTGCCTATCAAATAAGTTCTAGTAAATTCCTCCTAAATGAAAAAAGTCTTTCCTAATTTTTTTAAAAAATGAACAGATATCTTTTGTGCCAATCAATTTCTACACTGACTTTTATACATTCTCTTATAGCGGAATGCATCTACATCTGTCACTTAAACACATGCCACCTGGGGGAAAAAGCTGTTGAACCTAGAATTTAGGTCAAGTATGACATGGAAACATTCAACATTAGAGTAAAGAAGAGAATTGGGAATTAGTCTGTTAAGGAACAATTTTCTCTCAATAACATTCCAATTTTATAAATGCAACTGTTTACAGAATTCAAACAAGACGTGCACATTACATTTGTACTATAAAATTCATGGCATGAGTAAATTCTGTGTAAGGACAGTAACAGCAGCCAGAGGTGTAGTGAGACCAAAATTTTCATTCTTTAAAATTCAAACCCTTCATGAACCCTAGCATAGGGTCTTGCATAGTGAAAGTGCTAAATAAATGTTTGCTAGATTTGAATTAAATAAAGATTGACCATACCCCCTGAATACATCGTTTCTGGAAAAGTTATGGAGAACTTGACTGCTTGCCTACTGATTCTCCAGTCAGCTGCTCCCATGATGGCCCCACTGAACACCTACTGCTCTTATGCCCTAGGGCATTGTACTTCTGACCCTCAGAGTGAAAATGTCTCAAAAATCAGCAGATAAGTTAAGTGCTTTGTCAGCAGCAGTCAATGAGTGTTGCCCAATACTTGAATTATCCACATGATTAAATATGTAACTTAAAACTTCTCTAGTACCTGACTAGAACAGCTTGAAATAGTTCAAGTTGTAGGAGAAACTTCAAATTTCTTTTCAATTATATAGAATAGTATAGAAGTAGGAAATGGGAAATAGTCTCTCCCTATTTACCTTTTAAGAAAATGACCAACAAGCAGAAAAGGAAATGTATTTACTAGTTGATGTCAAAAACGATAAAATGTGGTCACATATATGTAGCAGGCTAAGCCAATTGCCAAGTCTAATTCAACAACACATGACACTGTATCTGGTGATTCCTAGATATTCCTGGGAGGAAGTCCCTGGACTTCTTGCACTCAAGCAAGAGGGGGTGGAGGCCTTAGAATTAGGAAATTAAAATTATTATTATTTTTTTAAAATATAATTTACTTATTTATTTGGTTTATTTTGTGTCTCCTCCCACTAAAATGCAAGCTCCATTAAGTTAGGGGGATTTGTCTCTTTGGTATCTGCTAGGCACATTATAGCTGCTCAACAGATATTTGTTGAATGAATGGATGAATCTTCAACTCTTCAAAACAGCCATAATAAACAAAAGCCTCTTGATGACAGAAGAGGAGCTACACATTATAGAACCTTGTTCTTTCACCATAGTTGCGCTGGTAGATGGCATATCTGAGGTTTACTTCTTCTTGGTTTACAGAACAGGACAGAGATTTTGACATTTCATTCTCATCATGACTATCATGTGTGTCAATTAAGCAGACTAGATAGCTGGTTACAGATCAAATGAAATTAAAATTTTAATTATGTTAGATTGTTATTCCATGTCTGCACTGTCACTCCTTCAGACCTCTCTGCTTAAATGACCCTTAGGTCTTTCTTGATCACACTTATCTCTCTGTCTATCTAGCTCCTGTCTCTGTCAGTCTTCTTTACTCTCTGTCTCCTTACTCTGTTTTGTTTTTCCTTTTAGCACTTATGCCACCTAACATAATATATAATATTGATCTGTTTATTACATGAGAGCAGGGACTTTGGTTCATCCACTTATATATACTCGGCACTTAGAATAGAAGCACATAGTAGAGCTCTGTCAATCAATCAGTCAATATTGATAAATATAATTGGATATATGGATAAATTATTATTTATCCTGCTCTGAACTAATAGGTAGATAGTAACCAACCAGAAGTTCTGGATCCTGGCTGTCTTCATGGAGTTTACCATTTTGTGGGATGATCAAGTGAAGCCTAAGATACTCAGTTTTCTCAATAACCTCTCTCTTTATTCTTCACTTTCAAAACCTAGCACTACTGCCAAGGAAACAGTGCCCTTCACAGGTTCACAGACCCTCAGGCTGTCTTTATGACTTCTCCTTTTGAACTTCAAAGCATCTTTGATGTTCATTTTAGTGTCTGCAGAAAGCTGGCACACAGTGAACTTTGCCCCCACATCTGTTTGGCTGACTTTATTGTTCTGTGCTCTCTCGGGCCAGAGGACACATAAAGGACAAGGACTTTATCTAAGGGATGAAATATTTGCCTGGCCTTTTTGTCTCCCAGAACACTCCATCCTGGCTCACCTAAATGTCTTGAGTCTGGGGTTAAGCTATTCCCATGACATGGTCCGGAAAATTTCTGAGCGATTTCTCAGAAGGCAATCATTTCTCTTCCCCAACATCACCATTTGTTCCCTAGAAAAATACAAAGTACAAGTTATTCCTCTTGGAAACAGGAAAACATTAGGCTGACCAGCATGGAATCGTACTGTTGGGTGTTAAAGAAGAAGATTAGTGCTCCTGGAGCAGCATAGCATTGATGAGAGAAAATCAACTGAGAGGCCAGAAGGACGTATTTGAATCTAGGTTCCATCACTTGCCAGCTCTGTGACCTTGGGCATTTAACGTCTCCAAGCTTCAGTTTCCTCTGCTGAATAAATGCCAAAGATAATAGCAGTACTTATATGCTATGAAAGTTTTGAGGGTTAAATCAGAGAATGTATGTAAAATGCACTTAGCACTTGGTATGTATCTCACTCAAAACTTTTACTATCATTAACATTAGAATAACAGCTCAGACTTCTTAATATTAGACTTTTGGAATAAAGTATAGGGCTGGCCCTGTGGCCTAGTGGTTAAGTTCAGCATGCTTCACTTTGGTGGCCCAGGTTCGGTTCCCAGGCATGGACCTACACCACTCATCAGTGGCCATGCTGTGGTGGTGACCCACATAAAAAAACAGAGGAAGATTGGCACAGGTGTTAGCTCAGGGTGAATCTTCCTCAGCAAAAAATTAAAAAAAATAAAGTATAATGTAGATATGAGATTCCAGTCTGACTCAAGCAGCATCTTCATTTAGATTTAAATTGCAGAGTTAAAAGTGCAATTTGTGTTGCATTTTTCACTGTTGTACATCAGTACATGTCTGGAGCTACTCCTTGTATGTGATATTTTCATGTTTGCATATCTACATACGTGTCAATGAACTGATCAGTTGATCAGCTGATAGAAGTTTGTATTCTGACTCACCCAATCAAGTAAAAAATTCTCGTGAGCTTTCTACATCTGCCGTCTCATATATCTCCACACCTCAGACCCCACAAGATACCCTTCTTGCTTCCAAAAACTGTGGAGACAGGGATTATGGATTCCTCCACATTTTACAAATTAAGTAAAATTAAAAGAGAACCAGTGATTGAAATCTCCTATATTTTAAAGTTTATCATTTTCTGACTTGAAGGGACCAGTGTCACTTTCTTATTATTTACTGACTTGAAGTGACCAGTGTTCCAGACAGAAGAAAACATAATTCCCATTGCTGTACCTCAATATCAGGGTGGGGTTTGTTTTATTTGTTTTTCTACGTGAATTATTTTGTGTTAAAAATAAATTATCAAAAAGTAGGAATCACAGCAATGACAACCTTTGCAAGATCTCATTGTTCAAGTTGAACCAAAATACCACTCTGGGGCAGAGTGTGCACTCTGTACTCTCGACTCTGGCCAACAGAGATTAAAAGTTTCTTAAGGCTGACAGAACAAAAAGGGATGTGGGAAGCCATGTGGGATGAAATAAATAAGCTAGATGTTGAGGTGGATGTGGAGAAATAAGTAGGAATTTTCTTTCATTGCTAAGCAAAGTCAATTTAGATTACGAGGGCATGGACCTGGCAGTCAGAAGGTATGAATTCTGAGAACTCTATGATCTTGAGCAAATCATTTAACCTCTCAGCCCGAGTTTACCGTTATAGGAACCAGGACATGTGAGCTGGGAATCCGGGAACCAGGAAATTTAGTCAGCACTTATGAAGCTACCAGAATATGAAATAGTTCTTGATTAAAATGCTACTTGTGTTATTTACATTAGAGGAAAGAAAACTAAAATGTTGCAGAAGATTTTCATCAGATAACTCCGGAGGTTCTATTACGTACTGCAAGTTAATTTGAATCCTCCCCCTCCCCCGATTATTCTAAGATATATCATTGGGAAGATGACAATGTTCTTGGTTAGTAAATCACTGAATTTGGGAGTCAAAAGACTTGAATTTAAGTTCTTGTATGCCAAGACTATGGGAAAGCTATTTAATCCTTCTGAGTTTCCTCATATTAAAAATGAAGACATCAATGCCTCCCCTAGAGAACTATTGAGAAGATTAAATGAGGTAATTTGTGTGGGAACATTTTGTACCGTTTGGTGAGCACAAAGAGCCCAGACTCCGGAATCAGAAAGACATTGTTTCAAATTGTTACCCTACCTCTACTCCTCCAGAAGGCCCGGGGGCCATAATTTATACATTGTGACTCTGTTTCTTTACCTGTAGAAGGGGGTAAACTAGCTACTTTAAAAGTAGGGTAAGCAGAATAATGTCTAAAATTTTCTGGTATATTTGGTGTCAGAAAATTTACTCCTCCAAACAATAAAATAATCACCTGTAGAAATTATTATGGTGCAACGAAACTCAAGAAGGCATCTCCTTTTTTTTTTTACTTTTAAAAATTAAATATTTAATAACAAGAAAAGAACATTCCACATGTCTGTAAAATATTAAGAATAACAATAAAATTGACATCCGTGTATTTGCCATGAATTAAAAAAATGCAAATTACATTTCAAATATCTTTGAGGTAGCCTATGGACCTCTACCCAATCCTATCTCCTCCCCTTCCCCCTAAAGTAACTGTAATCCTGAATTTTGGGTTTCTCTTTTTACTACATATGTAAGTATTCTCAAACAATATATTTCATTTTTAAAAAATTTTATATTAGTAGATTTTTACCAAATGAATACTTCTCTGAATTATTTGACTCAACATTATGTTTGTAAGATTCATTCATTTTTAGCTGCAGATCAGTCCTTTTCACTACTTACTGTATGTTATTTCATCATATAAATATACTACCATTATATTCATCCATTCTTCCACTGATGGACATTTGGTTTGTTTCCATTGTTTTGGTAATGCAAACAATGCTGCTACATATATTCTTGTGATTTTCCTTTAGGATATACATGCAAGAGTGGAATTACTGGTTTATAGTTTATATACCTTCACTTTTACTAAAAATGTCAAATTGTTTTCAAAAGTGGTTGTGCCAATTTATACTCTCACAAATAGTATATTAGGAGTTTACACTGGTCCAAAATCTTGCCGAGATTGGCATTGTCAGACTCAATGTTTGCTAATCTGTTGGGTGCGTGTGATTTTTTTTTGGTAAGAAAGATTGTCCCTGAGCTAACATCTGTACTAATCTTCCTCTATTTTATATATGGGATGCCACCACAGCGTGGCTTGATGAGCAGTGTGTAGGTCCACAATCATGGTCTGAACCCACGAACCCTAGGCCACTGAAGCAGAGTGTGTGAAATTAACCACTACGCCACTGGGCCGGCCCCTGGGTGAGTGTGATTTTAAGGTGCATTTTCCTGAGTACTCAAGAGGTTGAGCATATTTCATAGGTTTATTGCCCATTCATGATTTAGCAGTTGATATTTTAAGACTTGCTTTTGTACATAAATAACATGACTGACTCAATGTGCAAGTTATTCACCCTGAATTTGGTAGAATTCCTTCTAATATGGAGTCATCTTAAAGTATTCCAGTAGTCTTTTCATAAATCAGAGAGGTTTGTAACATGCTTTCTGTGGACTCTCTGACATTATTTTCAGTGTTTTATACTTAGCATCTAGCAGAGTCAGAGCAGTCATAGTATTCAATAAGTGTAATAAGCTATCAGCCAAGTAAAAGTTCTTGGATGCAAACACATATATGAACTTTTCTGGGAGATAGGATTCAAATTTTTCATCAGACTCCCAAATGTGTTCATGACTCCTAAAAGTTTGAGAACCACTCACACTGTAAATGACAGTTTTTTCCTCCTGACTGGTTTTATGGAAACCATAAAACCTTTTCATAGGAAAAGTTAGGAGATCCAGTGGAAATTTTTACCTGTTACAGTTAGAAAAGAGAGAGAATACAATCAGTTTTGCTTACTCTGGGCACAACATTAATTATTATGGTTTGGGATGAATTAATTATCTTAGAACTACTAATTATTTTTCAGTAAACCCACAAATAAAAAGAATTGCATGGTTTGATACAAATGTTTAAGGACTGTACATTCATTTTCTTTCTCTTCCTGAACTATTCAGTCCAAATTCTATTAAATTGGGCTAAGCAAGGTAGGCTTCTGGGAGTTGAGGAAGGCAAGTTGTACTCGAATGGCTAGAGCATGGTGTCGCAGTCCAAATGGAGTGAGAGGGAATCAGCGTGGGATGGCCACCTGGTTTGGGATTTGGGGGTGATGAGGGCATCTGTGCCAGCAGATGGGAGGGGCAGTGATAGTACTGAGAGGTTGGTTACATATGGGGGATTGATCAAAATAGGTAAATATATTAACGATAATGGCAATTAGGTTTCTTACTGTCAAAGAAGAGGGGGGTACAAGGATGAAAAGAGAGAAAGCTAGAAGAAATTTATGGTATCAGATTGGAATTGGAAATGTCTGTTTGAACTCATGCTTTTCAGTGTATACCTGAAAAGCTTAATAGTGATAGATATGGAAATATATCTATGTAAATATGTGTTTATGTATTCATATGGAGCATGCCTAGCACAAAGATCTCTGTTTTAAATACCATTCTCCACTAGAAGAAACCAGGCTCCTTGAAAAAAAATGCCCAATCCCAGGTTTAGGGCAGGAGAAGTATAAAACGAGTCTAGAACACATTTTATGTGCGATAAACAAGGATGTGATCAAAGAATAATGGAGACATGTCCAAAGGGCATAGATAATTATGTACCACTCTGGTGGGCAATGTTGTTAAGGGGGGAGGCCGTGCTTGTCTGAGGGCAGGGAGTATATGGGAAATCTCTGTATCTTTCTCTCAATTTTGCTGGGAACCTTAAACTTCTCTAAAGAAAAGTCTTCATTAAAAAAAAAAAAAGAACAGAGAGACTAGATTGAAGGGGCTCACACTGGCCAAATCTGTGATAATTTGAGGCTCAAAATAAATATTTATAGTAATGGATTAAAACTGATGAATAAAATATGAATCCGTGAGTCCATACTGATATAAATATATGAAGAAGTTGATAGTTTGATGAAGGACGGGATATTTATATAGTTTCAAAGTGCTTTCTCATAAAATGCTTATTAATTTCAAAGGGAAAGAATAGCTTCATAGTGGAGAATCTTGGCAGACACCTTAATCAAGTGATTTCATATCACCAGTAATGGGACAAATAGAAATTGATAGGATGCAATGAAAAAAACACAATATCACTTCTGTGATGTTTCTGCCAAGAATCTGAATCTAATAGGGAGGAAACATTGGATAAACCCAAACTGAGGAGCATTCTACAAAATTGCTGGCCACCTATAATCTTCAAAAGTGTCAAGATTATGAAAGTCCAGGAAAGACTGAGGAATTTTCTAGATGACGTAACACCTAATGCAGCATGTGATTCTGGACTGGATCCTTCTTCTATAAAAGATATAATTAGGACAATTTATAAAACTCCAATGGGGTCTGAGGATTAGTTGTTAGTAATGTATCAATGCTAATTTCCTTATTTTGATGGTTTATTTTGGTTATATATAGGGGAATAACCTTACCTGAAGAAATTCCCAATAAAGTATCTGGGGATTATCAAACACTATGTCAGCAGCTAACTCTCAAATTGATTCAGGAGAAGAAAAGTTTTTATACAGTTTTTGGAATTTTTCCATAAGTTTCAGGTTGTTTCAACAATAATTAATTTTAAAAAAGCTGTATACTCAAAGAAGCAACATAAATAAAATCAAGACAACTTATTTTAATTAAACTTGTACATAGTATTCAAAGCCCAATGCTCAGAAAATACATACATCTTAACTCAATTAATTAAATAATATCAGAGAGAAGTAGGAACAGAGAGAATAGAGAATGATACATGCTTACTGAGCATTAGATCTAGGGAAAGGAAACTGTATAGTTAAGTATAGACTATGCGCCAGACAGTTTGAGTTCAATCCCAGCCCCATCAGCTACTTGCTGTGTCACCCTGGGGAATTCATCTCTCTCAGCCTCAGTTGCCTCATTTGTAAAAAGGGAATGATAGTAATGTCCATTTCCCAGGATTTGTGTGGATTAAAGAAGATAATCTTAAGCAACTAGCATAGTGCCTGGTGCATAGCAAGTGCTTAAAATGGTATTTACTATTAACGTTATTGTTATATTTATTTTTATATTCCTCCTTTGCCTGTTAGGAAAAATTACCTTACGCTTGTATCATTTGCTTTCTCTTCCCCTGTGTTGACTTTTTGGGCAGAAAAGATCTGCAGATTCTTTCTAAGTGTTTCTGAACCCAGAAGATGGTGTAAAGATAAAAATAATAGTAACAACAAAATCAACATTTCACATGCATCATTTCATTTAATCTATGAGGTTAAGAATACTGCTTTTATAGATGGGGACTCACATGTGTAATTTCAGTAGTTTCATGACCACTATATATATGCTACATAACAACCAAGGTTATGTTCTTTTGACTCAAAGTTTTCTCCTTTTTTTCAAATGTAAGTAAGCTTGCCTCTAAAAACTGTGCTCGTTTGTTCTGGAAGCTTTTGGATAGTAGGGACAAACAAAGCCTGATTCTCAGTAGGAACTCTAAAAATATTTATTGTGTTGAATTGAGGAGTAATATGTTTGTATTAATAATCTAAGTTACTTACCACAGTATAAATTACTCTGGGAGATTTTTTTGTTGTTGAGATAGATTTGCTAGGGAAGGCAAACCACCCCCCCCAAAACCAAAAAAACATAACAAGGGTGCTGCCCGGTGGCGCAGCGGTTTAGTCCGCGCTTGGCAGCCCAGGGTTCACCGGTTCGGATCTCGGGCGCCTGCCGATGCACTGCTCGTCAGCCACGCCGTGGCGGCGTCCCATATAAAGCAGAGGAAGATGGGCACGGATGTTAGCCCAGGGCCAGTCTTCCTCAGCAAAAAGAGGAGGATTGGCAACGGATGTTAGCTCAGGGCTGGTCTTCCTCACACACACACACACAAAAAACATAACGAGGGTCTTTGGTGCCTTGCAGAATGGAAAGATGGGGTTACCGAATTGGTCAGGAAGCACAAAAAGCCAAGAAATAGAAACAAACCTCTCATTTGATGATTTCTATAGGGCCAGCTTTACCTCCTACCATTCTTCATGACACATCTGACCTGACTCAGCCTCGGGTCAAAGCATTTTTAAAAAATTTATTAACAATTATTTTCTACAAATATTTCCTTGAGTCTATGAGAGATAGAGAGAGAGAGAGAAATAAAAAGCTAATTATCTTCCTCTTAATAACTATGCTTCATATGCTTGGGAACCATGTGTGAACAAGCTCTCTCTTTTCTAAGCTAAGCAAGAGCAGTTGCTTTCCTGTCTGATCCATTTTCCAATAATTGAACATGTTTATCATTTTCCTTTAGGATTGCTTCCAAAACTCCCTCTTCTTCACATGTGAGGCTCCAGGCTGTCTCCACTATTTTAATGGGAGCCTCTCTCAATTCCAAATATAAGACTTGGAGTGATAACCCCATTTTATTCCTATATTCATCCCCTTTCAACATGAGCAGTATATATGGTTTGTGATTTATCTTCAGATAATTTTATTAAGCATCTGTGGGTGTGATTTTGCCATGCTGGGGCAATACATAACAAATTAAAAGGGTAAAAGCCCTCCTTTCTAAGAAACAAAAATAAATCAGATGTGATTTAAAAGACTCACAAAAAATAATGAGAAATTTTAAATGGTATGTGAAATAGAAGGTTACAGAGTAACAGACCTCAAAATTAAGAAGTTAGTAAGTATAATATATACTAAATTTTTCTCTTTTATCTGTAAGAAACAACTTCCTCAATTTATATAGGGATAGTTAATATTAATAGGAATGAATGAGGTTTGGAATATTGTCTCAAGCCATTGGAAAATAAGAAAATTAGAGCAATATTCATGAAATGGGTTTATCACAGTCTTTCCTGTTTCTTTCCCAATTTATTTCACAAAGAAAACACTTCAACAATATATGAGAAAGGTTTAAACTGAAATAATTATAATTATAAATTATAATAATTTCCTAAATAGTAAAAACATTAACATATTTTTCCAGCTTTATTGAGATATAAGTGACATATAACATTGTGTAAGTAACATTAACATATTTAGATTGGAATTTCTTTCGGATGTATTAAGAGTTTAGGAAGTGAAACAAAAAACTTTTTATCTATTGTTCAAAGAAATATTTTATTTATATTGTCGCAAGGAAGACAGAAGTCTTTAATCCAAGGTTACCCAGCATTTGGATCTCAATAAGACTTAAAATTCAAGAAAGAGAAGTTGCGTTTTTGTAAACAATGGTTATGTTGGATGAACTCCTTCCAGTTTTTGAAGATCAAGGTAGAGAAAGATTGTCCACAGCAAGTTTACTCCACGTGTGCAAGGAAAATCAGGCCTACACCCTTCGCTAAAATGCAGCTTAGAATAAAGATCTTAGACAATTAATTTTGGATTAATAAAACCTATTTGTGGAAATAATGAACAACATAGTGAGCATAATGAGGGCTAAGAAAATAATCCCTTTTTCTTTTTTTTCTTTTGAAAACCAGCAGCGTAAGTGGCCTGTGGACCTCCTCTACAGGAGGGGAGGCACATTTAATCCTGATGTTCATTTGTGAAGCATTTAGCTTAAAAGGTAAAGAAAAATTATTCCTAGGTAATTGTTCCTTAGAGCAGATGTATTGTGAATAGAACATTTGTATTTGTGTATGTGTGTTTGGGAGTGTTGTTTTCCCAGGCACATACAGAAGACAGATTGTTGACAGTAAATGTTTAGTCAAGGGTGAGAATACTTTTGTTTTAGTTACAGATGCTTTCTACCAGCCAGATGATATTTTCTCCTTTTAATCAGTGCCACAGAAGCTTTTGTGCATTATAGGAGTGCTGCTTAAAAATGATAGAACAGCCACATCTTTTAATTTAGTCCCAGTAGGAGAATAAGCCATTCTTCTTTACTAGGCGACAGACGGGGACTTTTTATGTTACCTAAAGCTCAGCTGTGTGAAGCCTTTGAGAGATGGTGCTATCATGTTGGAGTTTCTTGAATCATTTACCAGAGGCAAATGACTGTCTCCGTTTTCCACAAAGCATTGCTTTTGAATTGGAATCCTCTTTGGAAATGGGCCTGTACAGGCAACATGTACACATTTAGGGCATTGTTTGGCCTTATACTTAATAGGTGTGATGGGACAAAAGTAATTAACATATGAGGAAGGTTCTGGCTTGGCCTCTCTTCCCCCGAGTACAGAGGAAGACTCCACCAAATACAGGCAGTTCTTTGGGCTTTTATGATGCAAAACTGATGGAATGAGGATGAGATGGAAAGGCCATAAGCAAAGCAGATGGATTTTTGACAGAACAGAAGAGCACAGAAGAGGACTAGCATCCAGGGATTTACAGGCAAGGCATATCCTTTGCTAGGGGGCTCTGGGAAGAAATGATGAGCTTTTTGAAGATAGAAATCTGGATGATGGAATGATGTGGAAGCATAAGCAATTCTTCTGAGGAAGGAAAATGAGAGCCTTCCAGGGACTTGGGGCATTATAAAATAGAGAAAGAGAGGATTTTAATAAGTTCTATTGTTTATGTACTTGTATCCTCTTTAAAGATGTTGAAATATGTATGTAAACAGTGGACATCCTGTATGGAATATACTTCTCTCAATGTAAGAGCCCTCTGGGACTGAGCCAAGTGACTATGGCTTCCTTGGGATTCTATCTGTACAACAGTTATAAGCTTTTATCATGGGCTTTTTCTTTGGGTGCTTCCTACTTCAGATGCATTTTGGCACATTGGAAAATTTCCAACGATGAGAAGTTTCTGTGGGTATATGAATATCTTTGAACTGATAGACTTATTTATCTACAAGGCCGTTTTAGACACCCATGAAGTATTCTGTATGTCACCCAAGCAGTATATCTGCTGACAATGCTCTATCATAAAATAAGATTTGTGATACCATTGGAGATACAAGATGGTGAGTGATGATGACAGAGCACAACATCTTAAGAGCCTGAAGGTGAACTGGAAAAAATTAAAATCAAGTTTCAAGAGATTTATTTGCCAATATACACCTAGAGAAAACTTGGCAGGGTGTGTAGAAACAAGTAAACATGCAAGTGAGCTATCAAGTTGCTTAAGTCTTCCTTTTGTTCAAAATATTCCTATTGGGTAGAACTCTTAATTGATCGCTTGTTGAATCTTCTCTTGAATCTGTGGAGTTTTTCTGGAACTTCAACTTTACAGCAATAATAAAAGATTTTCAAAGGAAAATCTATGCATCTCTCAAGAATGATTTCCATTTCTAAACATGCATCACTGATTCTATATAATAGAATCAGTTTTCTAGCCTTTAAAGTCTTCTCTTCTGCTGACTGTCTGTAGGAGTCACAGGGTACTACTGATGAGTCTGAATCTACCCAAAAGAAAGACAATGCGTTATAATAAACCCATTGGTTTACACCTTTAGCAAGGCTGTGCAATCATGTTGGGAAGACCAAGCCACACACCTATAGCCCTGACTGAAGACTAAGGTCATGGGGACTCTGAGAAGGACAAGAGAAGCCTTCGGAGCACAACCTTTTGAGCTTCCCTAGGTCACATTTGCTCACCTCCTTGCTATTTTGCTCATTGTATATAATCCACTAACACCCATTTATTGTGTACAAATAGGCTGTGTGGTCAATCACAATAAGATGCCTTACACGGAGAACCATGATTTCCGATGAGGTCTACATTATCTTCTAGCTGTAACAAAGAATTTGGAAAAAGAGAATAATGGAGAGACTTTTTCTTTTATGTTCTGAGAGCACATTTACATCAATACTTTATAGATACTTTAGTGCTTGAAGTATCCCTATAAGGTAGGTATTTATACGAGCTAGGATAAGTAATTCAAGCTGCTCTAATAAACAAATCCTTAACTCTCACTGGTTTAACGCAATAAACACTTACTTCTGGCTCGTGGCAAAGTCCAAAGTGAATGGTCCTACCTGATAGGAGGACTTCTGTAAGGTCATTCAGAGACACGAACACCTTCCAGTCTGTGGCTCTGCTTCCCCTGGGGGCCTGGAGTCCTCTGCTAGATTCTCTATCCATCCAGTGGATAAAGAGAGAGCATGAGGGCCGGCCTGGTGGCGTAGTGGTTAAGTTCGTGTGCTCCGCTTCAGTGGCCCAGGATTCACAGGTTCAGATCCTGGGCACAGACCTACGCGCCACTCATCAAGCCACGCTGTAGCAGCATCCTATACAAAAGAGAGGAAGGTTGGCAGCAGGTGTTAGCTCAGGGCCAATTTTCCTCAAAAAAAAAAAAGGAAAAAGAAGAAAGAGCATGCAGTGTCACTTGGAAGGTTTGTGTGAGCCAGATCTGAAGGCAGCATCCATCATTTCTGCCTTGATCCTAACTGCCAGCACCATCTGGCCACACTAAACTGCAAGAAAGGCTGGGAAATACAGTCTAGCTCTGTGACCAGAAGGAAAGGGAATTGGGTTTGGTGAAAAACTAGCCAGCCTCTGGCATAGTGTTATCATCCCCACTTTACTGATGGGGAAACTGAGACATAGAGAAGTTAAATAGTATCCCAAAGTCACCCAGCTAACAGATGGTGAGCTAGAATCCAAACCCAGGAATCAGACTCCAGAACAGCCTTTTAAACCATGGTACAGGGCTACCTGCCAGAAGATTAATGCATGGTGCTTCCCATTACTTCAGATGAGTAAAATGAGGCAGAGGAAGATAACACGCCTCCTCCTGGTTGATAAAATGCAGCAGACACAGGATTAACGTTCGCTTACTCCATGGAACTGCAGGCCCATTTAGAAGGAGGGTGTGACCCTCTGATTTCAGTGGCCCTCTTCCTGAACATCTTTGGGGAGGAGGGGTGTGTGTGTCCAATCTCAGTGAGTACTTTAGGGTGAGCCAACTCACACTCTATCACCTGAGACCCTTGTTTCCAACAGCATGCAACTAAAGAGGCAGATGATTAGAATTAGGGATCATGGAGTCAAACAGATAGGCAGTCTAGCCTGGGGTTAAGAGGCAGAATCAGGAATCAGAGATCCCAAATCTATAAAATCCAACCCCGGCTCTGCCACTAGCTGGATGTGTGACTTAAGTTATTTAATCTCTCTGTGCTATAGCTTACTCATTTGTAAAATGTTGAAAATACTAATAGCTAACTCAAGGTTGTTATGAGGATTAAATTAATACATACAAGGTGCTTAGAATAGTATCTGACATATCATAAGCAATCAAAAGAGGTTAGTTTTTATTGTTATTGTTGTTGCTACTGTTATTTACCTGCCCCTGATCAAGCTAAAGGCGTGATGCATATTTTTGCTGACACACAAAGAAAACTGTCATCTCAGTAAACGGCAACTTCATCTGCTCAGTAGCTCGTGCAGTTGAACTCTGCCCTTCCTTATCCCCAAACTCCAATCCACCAGCTAAGTGCTGTCAGCTCTGCCTCCAGTGTATTTATTGTATTTAGTTTTCTCCATCTTCCCTGCCCCACCCTAGTTCAAGCCTCTATCACCTCTTGCCTAGACTACTGCAAAAACCTAAAATGTTCCCTGCTTCTCTTCGTGCCCCTACAATCTAGTCTCCACAGAAACTGGAGTGATCTTTTGAAAATATAAATCAGACTATACAATTCCCCTGATTAAACCTGCAAGTGACTTCCTACCTCATTTAAATAAAATCTCAAGTCCTTCCCCTGATCTTGGCCTTAGTAAGGGGTAGATAATTCCTTTAGGTCCTAGTTTGTCCAAGACCATCTTAATTTATACTGTTGTTCTAAGACTATTATTAATAGCACCTCCTCTCACTCTCAAAAGTGTCCTGACTTAGATGATAAATTATATGAGTACCCTACTTATGGGACCTGGAGCATCCTCATCCCAAGTAAATACTACAAATATTCCTTGGTAACAACAATTTTTTTAGGGAGGGAGGGCTCATCTCCTAAATTAATTAAAGTCTATTTGCCTTAAATGCAAAGCTTGAAGCAATTTGATTATAATATTGAAGTTTGAATTTAGTTTGATTGGTGTTTAACTGTATTTTAAAAGAAGTGGTGAATTACTTGTACACGGGCAGCTCTGCCCCTGAGCACTGCCTTCTTCACAGAGGGACTAGCCCATCCCTCCAGCACAGCCTGAGTCAACAGCCTACTCTCCAGGCCACATTGTTTCTGTTACATGTAGACCCCCTGGAGGACTACAGACCCCCTCTCTCAGACAAGGAAAGAGCCAGTCTCCTGGAGAATCTTCAGCCCTCATATCAATCCCTCCTCCCTTTCTGCTTGTACCCGACCTGGAGTGGTGAGAAGCTTTACCGTTTGACTCCTTTCTTGCCCGGGGAATATACCTTTTCTGCTCCACTGAGGACTGGAAAAACAGAAGGTGCATTTCACCTCCCTTATCTAGTACCTACTCATGCCTTGTGAGGCCGTTTGCTCTGTATAAGATCCATTCACCGAGAGAAACAAGAACCTATTTCTAGTCTTTAACAGACTTATGATCTGGCTCTGCCTACCTCTTTGACTTCATCACCTTTTACTCTTCTCCTCGATTAGCTACACTGTCTGCCTTTTCTTTCTAGAACATTCCAGGCATGATCCTGCCTTATGGCCTTTGCACTTGTAGTTCCTTCTGCCTGGAATGCTGTTCCCCTGATCTGCTTGACTCAGTCTAAATGTCACCTCTTTGAGAGGCCTTCCTTGATCACCCAATCTAAAGTAACTTTCCCATAATCCTGTTTTATTTCCTTCACAATACTTATTATTATCTAAAATTATTTGGCTGATTTAATTGCTAATTTTCTTTCTTTCAAACTCCACGATAATAATAATTATAGTTGCTAGACTTGATATGAGTGTAACACTCTCACTATATTGATTAATTTTTTAAATCTTTTCAGTCGTTTTATGTGATAGATACTATTATTATTCCCATTTAATAGATAAAGAAACTGAGGTTTAGAGAAATGAAGTAACTTTTCTAACGTCACAGGGAGGGAGCCAGGACTCAAGCCTACACAGTCTGGCCCCAGTGTCCAACCTGAACCACCAGGCAAGGCTGCCTCCCATCAAAGTTCTCCCCAGAGGACAGAACTTGCCCGTCCTGTGTGCCACTGCATCTATCCCCAGCACTTCTGTGATACTGTGATATATAATAAGAAATATATATTTGGTCTTAGTCCAGGTTCTGGCACAGGGCTCCTTAAACTATTGGAATTTCCCAAGTGATAGGAGCAATAAAGGTGTTTTTTGTTATGGTAATAAGTGACTTTTGGCAAGCACCTAAGGATGAGTGCTAGTTGCCAGAGGAGCCAATCATATGATTGGAGGGTTGGAACTTTGAATCCCATCCCCCTGACCTCCAAGGAAGATGTTCAATTACCAATGGCCAATGAGTTAATCAATCATGACTATGAAATGAAGCCTCCATAAAAATCCAAAAGGACAGAGTTTGGGGAGTTTCTGGGTTTGTGAATGTGTGGAGATTTGGAGAGAGTGGCGAGCTCAGAGAGAGCATGGAAACTCTGCACCTTTCCCACATACCTTGCCCTATGCCTCTCTTCCATCTGGCTGTTCCTGAGTTATATCCTTTTATAATAAACCTGTAATATAGTAAGTAAAATGTTTCTCTGAGTTCTGTGAGCCATTCAAGCAAATTAATCAAACTTGAGGAGGAGGTCTTTGGGACCTCTGATCTATAGCTGATGGTCAAAAGCCCAGATGAAAATCTAGATTTGAGATTGGCGTCTGAAGTGGGGGGTGGGCAGTCTTGTAGGAGTGAACCCTTAACCTGTGGAATCTGATGCTCTCTCCAGGTAGATAGTGTCAGAATTGAGTTGAATTATAGGACACCCAGCTGGCGTCCAAGATTGCTTGTTGGTGTGGGGAAACCACCCCCAGACACGCACTGGAAATGGTGACCAGAACACCTTTAACTTCACACAGGACTTGGCTCAATCAATGTATCTTGAACTTTGAGTGAATAAATGTTGTTATAAAACCATGACCCTGTTTTGTTTTATACAAGCAGGGAAGAAAACCTCTCACTTACCCCCTAATATAAATGATAAAGCCCAATCTCTTCTTTCAAGAGGAACTGGAGGCAGAGGCCCAGCCAGGGCTGCCTCAGAAATCTGGATGGGAGAAAAGCGCCATGCAACCTCACAGCAGATCCTGCATGGAGTCTTAAGAAATTTCTAGGGGTGGCTTTCCATGGGGTTTCTGAGTTAGTTATAAAATAGGCAATCTGGTGCCAGGTTACTAACTCTAAAGGTAGCAAAATGCAGACATAGAAGCAAAGCATAGAGTGAACTAACAAATCCCCTCACACCTTCCCCACCATCAGGGATGAGCACAGAAAATTAAGCTGTCTTGGATAGAAGTTCTACTACCTGCAGCTGAGTTCTAGGGAACATCCCTCTCTTATCATCTACTTCTCTGCTACACTTTCTCTGGGCTCCCACAGCATTCTGGACAAACCTGGATCTCTTCACTCATCACGTTATGTAGAGTTTCACTATTTGTCTGTCTCCCATCCACTCTAAATGGTAAAGTTCTTTAACAATACCATGTCTAGTTCATCCTTTACCTACCATGGCATGGTTAATAACGTGTGCTTACTAATGTTAGCTGAATGAGTCTGATTTGCCTTAGTTTACTTTTCTGAGAGTGAAGGAGACAGTCACACAAATGATCTGCAAGTTGTTTGCCAGCTCCACGTGCTGTATCGGTCAGGTGAGGACTGTGCTTTACTCTTGTTTTGGATTTGGGCCCTGCTACAAAAAGAGGAGTCTTTGTCTGTATGCACTAGAATCTGGTTGTGTTCCAACTAGTTTTTAACTAGATGAATATGCCCTTTCAATGTCATGATCCTATTTGTCCCCGTATCTCTTCCCTGCACTGCTGTTTTTTTATGTATTTAATGTGCAATTAAAGATGTACCGACTCATACATCAGAGTCCTGCTCCCAGCATCCATGGGGACTATTAGAAGCAGATCTGTGTATCTTGACTAGACCAAATCCCTTTGAGGCCATTTATCTGGGCTGGCCATGTGTATAAACTGGGGCTTCTCTTTTTTCTCCCCCATTACTTCCTTTGTATTACCAGCGTTTGTATGGCTATTGCTAAGGTCTCATTTTTGTGAACACTGTTATACAGCCAATCATTAAAAAAAGAAAAAACTAAACTAAACATATCAACAACAACTCTTCCCTCACTCTCCAGGGAATTTGGACCTATTTCTATAGCAGCTGAATTTAAAGATACTGTGATTTAGATCATTTATATTATTCTAAAATTAACTGAATGTGTTGGGAGCCTTAAACAAGTTCTATGATTTTTGTTAATCATCGGCTTCTTTACCACTAAAAACAAACAAGAGAAACTGAATCACTATGTTTTTTACAGCATTAATCCTAATATTCATTAACTAAGTAAAAGGCGTTTAGCTCCACAAGGATTTTGTGCTAATCAAATCTTAGTTCCTTCTCCTCTCAAATTCATTCATTCAACAAATACATATTGAAAGTCCTATGCAGCAGGAAGTAAAACTCAAAAGCCTAAATTTTTGAATTTTGAGTCCATTTGTTGAATGTGTCTTTTGACATATGCAACTGCCTAAGTGTCTTTGAATACATTATGTGCTTTCTGGGACTACCTTTAGTCTTCCATTTCTTCTTTTAAATGTGAGACCCAGCCAGTATTCTTTCACGCCCAGCACAGAGTGTATAGAGAAGGGGCTTAATGACATTCCTTTCTGGAGAAATTGGAGAATATTTTGTTTCCTGGCACATAGAAAGAAGGTAATCATGAAGGAATTTTTGAATAAAAATGAATGGATGAAGTTAAACTCAAATAAAATAAAAATTTTCAAGTCATACTGCTCAGGCTGCTACCTTTCTCTTGTTACTGTCCCTTCTTTCCTTTGCCATCGGCAGACCCATCAGTCTCTCTATCTGCTCTGCAAACTGAGAACCTTTCTGTCCCATTTCTCTCCTGTGCCCTTATACCACTGACCCTTGTGGTTCTCTAGGAACAATGTTCTGAAGACTCTAGAAATAGAGAAAGCCCATGATCACGGGTTAAATTTGTGCTGATTGTCATAACACCTGTAATGAAGAGGAAGTGGAAGAAGATGGGAAGTCTAAGGAAAGAGGAAAGCATACATCTAATTCAACAAATGTTTATTGAATATTTTACATGTATTCCTGTTCTAGATACTGAAGATGAAGAAGTAAACAAGATGAACAATGTTCTTATAATGAGAGAAGAGAGTAAACAAACCATTATAGGAAAAGAAAAATACCAGAGAAGTATTCTGGGGGAATTAAAATAGAGTAAAGTGATAGAGCATGACTGCTAATCCCTTCAGTTTGGGAGATCAGGGAAAGCCTCTTTGAGGAGGTGATTTAACATTCATGCTTTTTATTTTCTGTGTTTTATGATGTTTTGACATCTTGGGGCCTTGCTATTCCTGGAGAGACTGCCCCTGCTGGAGTGAGCTAATTCCTAGAGATAGCAGATGACTCCCTCCCCCATGAGCATGCCTTTGATATGCAAACCAACCGATTCTGAGTCCCTACCCCCATCACCTCCTTTTATCGGGTTTCTACAGTTCAGGACTCAATCCTCCTGCCCTCAATCACTCCAGGGCCAGGTACCAGACAACTAGGAACCACCCCTATAGCCCAAAGCCTGCCAAAATTATTCAAACTATCCAATCCTTAATTTACTCAGCTGCCTACACTGCCTTACCCATTCCTTCCCATGAAAACCACAATAAAGACTCAGGCCCATGCTTTCCCTTCACCCCTTCTGCCTCCTGACTGACCTTGGCTCTTCCCCATGTGGCCCTGTGTGCCATGCCTCCTGTTTCTAGGGACCTGTGAGAATAAAAATCTTCTTTCTTCATGATAGTCATTTCTATGTCTGCATAACTTACCATACCGGATTAAAACAAATCCAAGGTACATTTTAATACAGTGATACTTGAGATCTGAATGACAAGAAGGACCAGCCACATAAAGACCAGGATAAGAGCATTCTAAGTAACGTTGCAGAAACTCTAAGCTTGGTAAGATCAAGGACCAGATAGGAGGTGTGTGTGCCTGGAGTAAATTTCCCTCTCACCTCCTACTTCTTTTCCTTTACCTTCCAGACAACCATTGATCTCTGATAATCCACAGATACCTAAAGGCAAATATCTCTGTGGAAATCACATGTCCCACCATCCCTTTTATACAACTCAACACTTGTATAAGTAGATAAGTGATGAGAAGAACTGAAGTTCTCATTAAAGCAATTCACACTAAGGTGTCAAAGAATCTTTGGTAATGCACTTTCATTGAAAGGGAGAACTTATTCACTGAAACAAATTTCTTAATCAGTCACATTCAGTAGTTTTTGTGTCTTGACATCATTCAAATATCCAAAACACACTTATCAAATACATCTCTCATTACATCCAGGTTCTAGGGGTAGAGTGAGGAGGAATAACTTTTCCTATAGGTGTAAAATGACTGTGGTGATCACTCTTTGAACTTGTGATTTCTTGTTCAATGTCCATCTTGTCCTTTATATTATAATTATACCCAAAGCTACATGAGGGTGGGAGATATGGCTGACTCCCTATCACTAGCAAAATACAATGTCTGGCAGACTGCAAGCATTCTCTTAATGACTTCAGAGTAAAAATTACTGAATCAAGTCATCCAAAAATAAAGCATAAATATGAGAGAGAAAAGTAATTTCCAATATTTTAGTTCCTCAGGATCCAGCAAGACTTAATTTCTTAGACTTATGGGTTTCATTTCTGGCTGCACATTAAAATAAACCAGGGAACTTTTAAAATATATTAATACCAATCCCCATTCCAATCAATTGAGTCAGAACCTAAGGGTGGGACCCGGGTATCAGCATTTAAAACAATTTCTCTAGTTATTCTAATATCCAGGATGGAGGAACACAGATCTAGACTAAAAGGTTACAAATAGTAAAGGTTAATGCACCTAGTTGGAGTCTTTGGGCAATGTAAAGAGTAGCAATCAGAATTTGCATGGATCACTAAGAAAGTAGAATTCTCCAGGAAGAAGAGGCTCACAATGCTCTAGGCTTCAGGGATGATTATGTAGAAGAATTTAAGCAGAGAGGCTTTAGATAGAGATCTGAGCTGTGTGTGACCAAGAAGGGAGAAGGCAGCTTGGCATTTGCAGCATAATGAGTTCTTTCGTGTTCATTTTTAAAGTGCTTAGAGAACTTCAGGTGCCTGAAGTCATTGGCAGGCATCTTTGCAGAAATACAAACCACAGTATTTGAGAAACAAAAAGGAGAGAACTTGGGGGCAGATTTTATATTCATCTTTAAAAAAAAAAAAGTGACCTGGAAAATTATACTTCATTTTGCTGCAAGAACTCATTGTGCTGACAAATATTCATAAAATATTATTTCAGCCCATGAATTTTGTTTTAACAAGACATCCAGAGTAAGGCCCAGCTGCATAGCGCAAACGCCAACCTTCCTTACCATTCCCGGTCCACAGTCTTACATTTCAAAAGAGGGTACTGGACCCCAGTTTACACTTTCTTATAATGATACCTGCCATGAAGTTTTAAGCTAACAAATGGTTATGATACACAAAAGATGTCCAAACAAATCCTCATCAACTGGAGCCTCATTAACGATATGATATCTGAGTTTATCACTGAAGAAGTTCTTTGGGAACAAATGCAAATACCAGTTAGAAATCAAAATAGATTAAAATCTGATCTTTCATGGTTGTATAGACCGTCATTCTGTCAGATGAATTTTTTTAGGTATAACATAGACCAGTGGATTTTAATGTGACGTTGTATGAAACGTTCATTGGTATTGTTTCAGATTCCACATTACAATAACCATTAAAAACCAGCACTTGTCAAGTTAAGATCTAGCATCAAAGAAGAATATCCACATTTATCTGAAAGACCATTAAAATATTCCTTCTTTTTCCAGCTACATATCTGTGTGAGGCCAGGTTTTCTTCATATACTTCAATCAAAGCAACACATGGCAAAAGATAGAATGTGGAAGCAGATATATGGACCCAACTGTCTTCAATTAATCCAAACATCAAAGATATTTGTGAAACTGTAAAAAAGTGACTCTCTTCTTACTAAAATTTTTGTTTTGGAAAGCATAGTTATTTTTCATTAAAAATAGTTTATATTAACATGTAATGGGGTTGTCATTGTTATTTTTAAATTAATTAAGAAACAAATATTCTCAGTCTTAATTTCTAATGTGGTAAATATCAATAGACATAAACTAATATTTATACACTAAACTTAATTTATTACCAAATTGCATAACATGTTAAAAGGTGATACATGCTCTATCTTTTTTAAAATAGAGGGATTGGGAATTTGGGGAGGGTTAGGCGTAGATTACAATATTAAATAGAGTGGTCGGGGTAGATTTCATTGCAAAGGCGATATCTGAGTAATTGCTTAAAGGAGATGAGGGGGTTGCCCTTGTGAATATCTAGGGAAAGAGTGTTCTGGGAAGAGGAAACTACAAGTGCAAAACCTGGTAGCAGAAGTTTGCTGATGTGTTTGAGGACAGCAAGCAGGCCAGAGTAGCTGGAACAAGGTGAACAAGGGAGAGAGAAATCTGAAATGAGGTCAGAGAAGTTGGGAGAGGCAGGCAGGTCACAGGGTCTTGTAGGGTATTGCAGGGAGTCCTGGGAGGATTCTGAACACAAGAGTGGCATGGTCTGACTTCTGTTTTAAAAGCTTACTTGGGAGGAGAGTTCCACTGCTGGCACAACAGTGTGAGGAGCTCCACAGATTTACTCCCCATGGAAACTGGTGAAAATTATTTTTTAAATCAACCATTTAAGGTCTCTGGAAATGGCCCAAAGAGCATACTGCAAATAAAGAAACATTTATTCAAGAAATCTACTAAAACTTGGTAAGAACTACGAGTCTCTGGTATTTGAACCAAGACCCCTGAGCTCCTTCCCAGCTTAGTGAGATGGAAATCTCACTTCAGAACTGTACAGTCATGAACACAGGGCTCTCTGCCAAGCTCCCAGTTGGAAGGGCTATCTTCTCAGGAGGGGCAGTACATAAGCATTGCTCATCCTGCCTCCAGTTATCTGTTGCTGAGGCTAACTTCCAGGTGATTGTGGTTAAGAAGTGGAGGCTCCTTCTTTTGCCCAGCCCCCACTCATGGGATGGAGGCTATACCTTGGGCACGGCACCTTTGAGAATACTGGGGACCTGATTGTTCTTTCCTTGGCTTGTGGGGTGAGAGTTCCATGCTGAGAGAGGCAAGCTGAGGAGACCTGGGCTGCTGTCTTTCCAACCACTGAATGCTCAGCTTCTAAAATGGGGTGTCACTCAGAGAGAAGTGCACCATTGTCCCTGCCCCTAGCATCAGTGCCGTGGCTCAGAGATTTTGCCCAGGTGGAGAAGCAGGCCATAAAACAGGGAGCTCAAAATCCCTCTCCAAAGGACTGACTTCATTTGCAACAGTATAGAGAAGTTCAAGACTAAGGTCACTCTCAAAAACAGTGGAAGTTGTGGTGAAAGGCAATCAGGAGATTGATAGATTCTTTGGAGATAAAGCCTAAACTGTAGTCCCACTAGCTTTCCTGAGAGAAATGTGAAAAGAAACAGATGGGAAGAGACCTCTGGGGTCAGAACAAATCTCACACACTGACTTTGGAAACTATCCCTTTGAAAGGAGCCAAATGTTGACTGGATTAGTCTGTGAAGTAATTTATGCCCCAAAGCACTGTTAAAAACAATAAAGTATCAGCCTACAATTAGTGCAGATTGACAGCTGGGGGTGGTTAGGGAAAGAGACAATCAAAGAGCCCTGCCAATATCACTGTCATCCCAGAGTAACCAGGGTGTCAGAGAAATGTGCAGTTAAGTCCACCAACATAGATGTAATAGGAATACCAGAAGGAGGAGAGAGAGAAAAGAGAAGAAAAGAGTTTGAAGAAATAATGGTTGAAAACTAAGGAAATATATTTTAAAACATTGTTATACATCAATGAAGCTTAATAATCTTCAAGTAGAATAAACACCAAGAAATATACAAATAGACACATTATAGTAAAAATGCTGAAAGCCAAACAAGGAGACAATCTTGAAAGCAGAAAGAGAAAAATGACTTATCACTTACAAGGGAACTGCAATAAAATTAACAGCTGGCTTAGAAACAATGGAGGCTAGAAGGCAGTGGGATAATGTTTGAAGTGCTCAATGAAAAAAATTGTCAGTCAAGAATCTTATATCCAGCAAAGCTATTTTTTTTAAGTGAAGGTGAAATGAAAACATTCCCAGGGGCCGGCTGGGTCATGTAGCGGTTAAGTTCGTGCACTCCACTTTGGCAGTCTGGGGTTTAGCAGGTTCAGATCCTGGGCACAGACAGATGCACTGCTTGTCAAGCCATGCTGTGGTGGCATCCCATATAAAGTAGAGGAAGATGAGCACGGATGCTAGCCCAGGGCCAGTTTTCCTCAGCAAAAAAGAGGAGGATTGGCAAAGGATGTAATCTTCCTCACAAAAATAAATAAATAAATAAAACATTCCCAGATAAACAAAGTCTGAGTGAATTCACTACTAATGGACTTGCCTTATAAGAAATATTGGAGGAAGTTTTTCAAGCTAAAAGCAAGTGACCCCAGATAATAATTAAAATCCAAATGAAAAATAAAAAGAGCACTGATAAAGGTAGTTATATAATTATAAAAGACAATGTAAACACATATCTCTCCTTTCTTCTCTTAACTGATTTAAAAAGTAATTGTATAAAATAATATGTAAATAATGTATTTTGAGGCCTATAGCATATAAAAATGTAATATAATTGCCAATAATAGCACAAAGGAGGTGGGTAGGAGCAAAGGTGTATTGGGCTAAGGAAATGACTCCATATGGTAACTCAAATTTACAGGAAAAAATGAAGAGGACTAATGATGATAAATAAAAAGATTAATATAACAAAAGCTAAAAGTATAACTTGCTATCCTTTTTTTCTCTCAGCTTCTTTAAAAGCATAAAATTACATAAAATAATAATTATAACAATGTAATTTTGTGTTTGTAACATTTATGGTTGTAATACATATAACAATAATACCCAAAAAAGGGGGAAAAGGAATAGAACTATACAGGAGTAGGGTTTCTATAACTCATTGGAATTAAATTAATATGAATCTGAAACTGTTTGTAATAAGTTAAAGTAAGCCCTAGATCAACTGCTAAGTAAATAACTCAAAAAATATGGTGAAAAAAATCATTAAAGAAATTAAAATGCTACATTAGAAAATATTCATTTAACATAAAAGAAAGCATTAAAGGAGGAATACAGTAACAACAACAACAACAACAAAGACATGAGACATATAGAAAATGAAAAGGTAAACAGCAGATGTAAATCCAACTATATTGATAACTACATTAAATGCAAATAGATTAAACAGTCCTATTAAAAGGCAGAGATTATCAGATTGGATAAAAACAAACAAGATCCAACTATAGTCTGTCTATAAGACAAGAAATCTGGAGTGTCAGACAATGTAAGACTTCAAAACAAAAAATGTTGCTGGAGATAAAGAGGGATATTGTGTAATGATAAAAGTGTCATATCTATCAGGAAGATACAGCAATTATAAATATAGATGCACTTAACAACAGAGCACTAAAATAAACGAGGCAAAAACTGAAATAGGCAATTAAACAATAATAGTTAGAAACTCCAATAGCCCACTTTCAATTATGGATAAAGCAACCAGACAGAAGATCAATGAGGAAATAGAAGACTGGAACAATACTATAAACCAACTATACCTAGCAAGCATCAATAGAACACTTCACCCAACAATAACAGAATACATTCTTCTCAAGTATACATGGAGCATTTTCCAGGATAGAGCATATACAGGGCCATAAGACAAACGTCAATAAATTTTAAAGGATAAAAATAATAAAAGAATATAAAATATGTTTTCTGACCACAATGCAATGAAATTAGAAATCAATAACAGAAAGAAATTTGGGAAACCCTCAAATATGTGGAAATTTAAACAACACATTCCCAAATAACTAAGGAGTCAAAGAAGAAATTATAAAGTACTTTAGGATGAATAAAAGTGAAGACACAACATATTAAAACTTTATGAAGCTAAAGCAATGCTTAGAGGGAAAGTTATAGCTGTAAATGCCTAAATTATAAAAGAAGAAATTTCAAATCAATAATCTAACCTTCCACCTAACACACTGGAAAAATAGCAAACTAAACCTAAAGCAAGCAGAAGATAGGAAATAATAAAGAGAGGACATTAATGAATAATGAAAAAACAATAGAGAAAATCAATGAAAACAAAAGCTGCTTCTTTGAAAAGATTAATAAAATTAACAAATCTTTAGCTAGAGTGACCAAGAAAAAAAGAGAGAAGGCTGAAATTTCTAGGCTCAGAAATGAAAGAGGGGACATTTCTACCAACCTTAAAGAAATAAAAACAATTATACAGGAATATTATGAACAATTGTATGCCAATAAATTAGACAACTTAGATGAAATGGATAAATTCCTAGAAAGATATAAAGGCATATTCTGTTTACTGTGTTTAAAATTTCATGTAGAGTCAAGGGTGGAAGTAGAGAGATCTGTTAGTTGTGAACGGCAAGAGATGATGGTGACTCAACAAGGATGGTGGCAGTGGAAGTGATGAGAAGTGGTCGGAGTTTGGAAACATTTGGACAGTAGGGCCAATGAGATCTCCTGAGAGATTGGATGTGAGAGAGAATTGAAGGTGACTGCTTGTTTTTGCCTGGAGCAAAAAGCAGAATGGTTTTTCCATCAGTTGATAGGGGGAGGACTCTAGGGGGAGTTGTTTTGGGAGTGGGAAGGATATCTTTTATTTGCCCCTCTAGATCTTCTGTCTACCCTTCTTCATTTTGTTCTGTACCCCAGGAGGATGACTTCTACAGAGTACCTGAGCTGATCTCTTGCTCTCTGGCTTTCCAGGTATGTTCAGTTAATAGGGAACACCCAGATTCAAGGGAAGGAGGAGTTGCTTTAAACTGGTTGTACTCCTCCACCAAGGGTCACAGCTCCTGTCAATTGACCTTCTGCCCTGCTCTCTCTCTCTCCCCTCTAGTAACAACTGTTCCTAGTAACAAGTGTTCCTCCCTTTACTTCTTTACCCTTCAGGGATGATGGGACAGTAGCCACCTTTGTTAGCACTGGAGTATTGCACTATTCTTTGTGGTTTCCCTAGACCCTATAAATAGCTCCTTTATTAAACTGTCCTCAAATTACCTAAATTGTGTGCCATCTGTTTCTTGCCAGAACTATGGCTGATATGGGAAGAAGATCAGAAATTTGGTTTGGGACTTACTAAGTCTGAGATATCAAAGGGGAGATGAGAGTAGGCAGTTGGATATTTGAGTCTGGAATTCAGGAGAGTGACATAGCCTAGAGATAAGAATTTGGGAGTCATTAGCAGAAAGATTTTTGGAACCAAGAGACTTGATGAGATTGTTGAGGGAGTGAGAGAAGATAGAGAAAAGAAGAGGACTGAGACCTGAGTCTTGGACACTCTAATGTCAAAAGGTTGAATAGGTGAGGGGGCATCAGCAAAGGAGATTGAGGAGAAGCAGCAAGGGAGCTAGAGGGAAAACCAAGGGAGTGTGTTCTGGAACCCAACTGAGGAAGGTATATCAAGGAGGGATAGTGATCCACTGTGTCAAATGCTGCTGAAAGGACAGGTAGAAACAGGACTAAGAATTGACCATCGAATTTAGCAATGTGGAGGTCATCCTTTGACCTTGGGAAGAACATTCTCAGTGGAGTGGGGTAACAAAAGCCTGTTTAGAGTACATTTTCAAGAAAATGAGAACTGGAGTGAGCAAGTATGGACGAATCTTGAATTTTGCTACAGAGGGAACAGTATATGATCAGTGGCTAGGGAGGGAAGAGAAATTTTGCTTTTGTGTTCATTTATTTTGTCTTGTTAAGATAGTAGAATAACAGCATATTTGTGTGCTGGTAACTATGATTCAGCAGAAAGGAAAAAAAGTACTGCAGGTGAGAAATGGGAGAATTGTTGGAGGATGCCCTTGAATAGGGGAGGGTGGGGTCTAAGGCACAAGGAGAAGGATTGTCTGAGATAGGAACATGGAGTCGTGATTCGTCTATAATAAGAGGGAAGGCAGAGAGTGCAGATTCACAATTTCTCTTCTAATTGTGTTTTCTCAGTAAAGTAGGAAGTAAAGTAATCAGCTGAGAATGAGGATAAGAGGGAGGGGTTGGAAGTTTGAGGAGACTTTGTGAATGGTTGCCTACAGAGTGTAAAAGTTAGTGACCTAAGCAACTGTAGCATGAATGCTGGCAGCATCAAGAAGTCCCTTACAGTTCACTGTCATGAATTTAAAATGGGATCATATTCAGCTGAAGGGATGCACTTGTGGCATAAGCAAAGAGTTGGATTCAACAAGGAGTTGAGGTTTTATTAAGCAAGCTGTGTGGCCTCATGTATAAAATGGGGATAATGATACCATGAGAGTTGCTATATGCCTTAAATAACAAATAAATGCTTACCACAGTGTCTGGTACATAGTAAGTGTACAACAAACTTCTGCTAGAATTATTGCTATTGTAACATCTATTATGGCTAGGAAAATTTCCAAAGTGGAAATATTTGTTTTAATCATATCTATCATTACCAAAATCTTCTCTTGGCTAATTGCAGTTTGGTTCAACTGTCTTAGCACGTCTTCTTGCCAGGTGGGGACCCAGAGATGATGCCTATGTTGCTTTTGCAACATTTCACTTCTACTAAGCATAAGCCTGCAAAAATAGCTTGGAGAATCATTTGCATATCTCTGCAATGCTTCTATTCCCATTGTACAGCAGCAGTAGGAAAGCCTAGCTCCTTCAGTTTGTTAGAGACTTCTGATATTTGATCTTTTTGCTAAATTCTTGGCAATGGCCTTAAGGCAAGTAGGAATTGAATTGCTTAGATTAGTAAAACTTTGAAGTTATTCCTCTGTTTCTAAGACTAGTACTCTAAAAATAGGAATTCCAAACAAGCACAGATAGCTTGTATGCTTTGCTTGACCTTTCAAACATCATTTCTTTTATTCTGGACATTGATTGTACTTGATTAAGGTGTCTATATCACATTACTTTGGTTATATTTACTGTTATTACATTTACTTCAAAGACTTTGCTTTGAAGAAATCTAAATTATCCACTGAATAATACTATTCAGTGTAATAATACACTGAATACATTCCTGAAGAGAATTGACTTTATCTCTTTGCTGAGATGTTCTATTTTTTCATTTGTTTCAAAAGAATTTGTACTTGATATTTGAAGCATTTTTATTATGGCTGCTTTAAAGCCTTATCACATATTTCCAACATCTGATTCATGTCAGGGTTGCTGTCAGTCAATTGTCTTTTCTCATTCAAGTTGTGATTTTCTTGGCTCTTAGGATGACAGGTGATTTTTTTTTTAATTGTATCCTGGACATTTTGTCTATTACGTTAGGAGACTCTGATCTATTTAAATATTTTATTTTAGCAAGTTTAGATTTAGCACATGGACTTGGCCTACTTTTATGTATTGTGATTCTAATGGCAGTTTAATTTTCAGAGGCTTATTTTGGTCTGCTTGGTTTATCTGGTGCTGATGGGGTTCTGAATTGTCCCTGCTGGTGCTGCCTAAGGAGGTGAAGAAATGTCCCCAGGCCAGGCCACTGGGTGTCTCTTAGTCTGGGAGGCGTATAGTGGCATTGCCCCTATTGATGCCCCCAAGCTACCCAGGTGTCTCTGGACAGGGAAGGAGAATGTTGAGCCCATGGGGACAAAGAGCCTTCCCAAGTCAGACCACTTGCTATAACTGAGTCCCTCTTGCCAGTTTCATCTCTCCTACTCCTATCCTAATGTCTTCAGGCAGTAAATACAGTTTTAGAATGTAAATCATTCTCTCTTTTTGATGCAAGAAAACTTATAATTAATATGAAGAAGACTGACAGTATAATTAATTAAATTTATAGAAAACACAATATTTTTATTTAAAAAATTTTCAAACTCACAGGAAAGTTAAATGAAGAACAATGAACACTTATATACCCCTATCTAGATTCATCTACTGTAGAGTTGTCAGAAAACACAGGACTTCCAGTTAAACTTGAGTTTCAGATAAATGATGAATAATTTTTTAAGTACAAGTATGCATGCAATATTTGAGACATACTTATATTTAAAAAATTATTTGCTCTCTATCTGAAATTCAAATTTAACTGGGCATCCTATGTTTTTATTTGGCAAATCTGACAGCCCTAACTTACTGTTAACATCTGGCCTCACTTGTTCCAATTTTCTCTATAAACACATCTCCTTTGCTAAACCATCTGGGGACATTTGAAAAATAAAATTTCAAATAGGCTTTGTATGTGTACATGAAGCAGACTCATCTCATTGGTTTTTTTTTTTTTGCTAGTGCTTGAAAAAGCATTTTCCATTTGTTATTATATAGCATTAATTCTCCACTCTTGCCTCAACCCTAGGCTAATTCTATGTGCACATCCATATTATAATTACAAAAGCACTTCAACTCTCCTATAAAGAAACTAATTGCTGTCACCAGTGAAACAATAATCAAGTGGGCTGTAAACACCATCCTAGAATTAATACTAAAATCATTTCAAGCTAATAGCAAGCACTCTACAGAAACTCTTGTATTGACTAAACAACTACCATTGCTTGGTTCTGGTAGACTTTCTAGCTTTTCTCAGTTTCTTTACTATGAGAAATCTCATGCAAATTCTCCTTTCTTTAGACATATCTATATTTGTATGTACTTTAATATAACAGTTAAAAGCGCAAGTCCAGGAGTCAGACAGTCGTGGGTTAAAATCCTGTCTCTTGTCATCATGGCTAGGTCAAGGAAGTTATTTAACCTCTTTGTGACCCATTTTTCTCTTCTGTAAAATATCTACTTCATGCATTTGTTGCAAGACTTAGGGGAGCACTGTGCTTGGCACAAGTAAATTGGCAATTATCATGTGGCTCTTCGCCGGAGTTAATCAGACTTTCACTACAGCCAGTTTTACATTATGTGTTCCCTACCTTTGTCTGGAAATAATTTCCACACTGGTTTGAATACTTCTAAACCATAGCTACTGCTCACAACCTTCTTATTACACTATACCCCAAATAGTGATATGCAAAAGCAGAATGGAGGTTAAAAGGGATGAGGTCTCAACTGTATTCTTAGACCCCACCAATACAGATATGGGTCAGGGACCACCATCTAGACAAAGTATAGTAGAAAACAAATTTGGCTCCATCATCTACCAGATGGTGTGTGTGTGTGTGTGTCTTTGTGTGCATGTGTGTATGTGCAAGGGATGAAAAATGATACTAAAATATATAAAAGCTTATGTGTCATATATGGGAAATGATCTTTCCTTCATACTTCATATTAGTCATATACTTATCAGATCAATGTGTCCAGTTTGGGTTATCAGATCTTTAAGAGAATGTGGAGAAACTGGAACAGATGCGGAGAAGAGACTCACAAAAACTCAAATGTTGTATGAAAAAAAATCAAAAGAATTGAAACTGTTAGGTTTTAAGAAGGTCATGGATGACTTGTCTTGTTTTCACGAAGATTCCAATCAGCAATTCCTTGTGTACACAGAGGACCAAACAAGGGGAAAGGAGAACATTAAAACAGCATAGATTTTTTATTTTGTATAAAAAAAGAACTTATTGCAAAGGTGGTGATAAAATAGTAGACTGTACTGCTGAGTTAGTTATGGGGTCTGTAATAGGGGAGTTTTGCCATAAAGCTTTGTAGATAATCACCAGACCTAGCTATTTTCAATTTGGCATCTATCTGAACCAGGGAGCAGCACCAGATGAGCGCTGAAGGTTCTTTCTAGTTTTAGAATATAACTAGAAAATAGCAAGGGGCTGCATATACATGTTGCACAATTAAAAATCTGTTAAGCAATCAACTATAAAAGAGGTGGATCAGCCACAATGCAGAGGTGAGTGTTTTAGTATGCTCTGGCTATTAAACAGACACAACACAGGACCATCACCCAGCTTCTAACAGACAATTCCAGGTCAGCCAGACTGATGGGATTTTTAGTGCTGATTACATTGGATTTGCATCTGCTATTATGAAAGAGACAACCAACAATTTCTTAGAACATAAATCAGCGTGCATCTGTTGACCCATAACCAGTGAAACAAACAAAACTTAAAAAATGTTGCCTTTAAATGAATAATTCTCAGTATGGATGGGAATGATTCCCTTACTAAATTCAGAGTGGATTCATTCTAGAATCAATTTTGGTGTAGTGGCTCTCACTTATTACAGATTACTGACGTTTCATTGCTAGGCTGCCAAAATAGTTTGGCTCATTCTCAAGCCCCAAGAATTGCATAAATTTTTCCTTTCCTCATGCTCCAGTGCCATTAACAATATCTCTAGATATCTTTTCTTCTCATTTTATCTACTTCTTTTGTCTCAAGTCCCCTATGAATTTCTGTATGCTGTTTACACTGTAATATATTAACGATGGTTCATGGCCATATATTGATTCACATGATCATCCCCAAATTGTGTGCCTTTGTTCCTTTACTTGGTTTATATGTTTTCTTAACCTGCCCACAATCTCAGATAGGCATCTTCTGCAAGTCCGTATTTCTCCTCTCATCCGCAGGTGGACTGGCACAGATATTGACAAATGAAATGTATTTTTCAGCCAATGTGTATTGTCTCTGACCATATCTAAAGGGCTTGATTGGCTGCATGTAACAAACAAAAGAAAACAACAACAATAATAATGAAACAAATCAAAACAAAAACCTGTGGTTAAAATCAGCCAGAACTTTATTTGTCTCCCACATGAAAAGGTCCAGGAGTGAGAAATCCAGGGCTGGTGAGGCAGCTCCAGAGTCACAGTTTTGGACTCCTTCTGTCCAACTGACCTGCCATCCTCAGTGCATAGCCTTATGGTCCAGGTCATCTGTTCTATCTTCAGCCACCACATCCACATTCCAGGAGGCAGAGTAGAGAAGAAGAAGGAAGGCCAGACTCACCTCCTTCATGAAAATTTCCTGGAAGTGCTACACATCACTTCTAGTTGACTCTCATTGACTAGAACATAGGTACATGGCCACTCCCAGCAACAAAGGAGGTTGGGAAGTATAGTCTTTTACTCCAGGTGGCATTGTGCCCCATTATCATGGAGAAAGGAATCAATGGATGATGGACTGGACAGTGAGCAATCTTCACCACAGAGCCCAAGAGGCAAGAAGAGGTTCAACCCAGTGACAGTGATTTAAAATGTCAGTGTGATGTGGACATTTCCCTTTGGTAACCATGCACCAAGTGCTGTGCATAGTTTATTCATTAAATACTACATCAAAAAATCTTCATGAAAACCTGGGAAGAAGGTGCTAATATTATGTCTCAAGGCTAAATAGTTCCATATTACAGGTGACAAAGTAAAGTACAGACAGGATAAATAATATACCCCAAGCCACATAGTTCCTGGTAAAGTTGGTAATTGAACTCAGGCAGTCATACCCTTGGACCTGTGCTATTAACCATTTTGCTGAGTAGCCTGTAAAGCAGCATAAGAGCATTGCCTAGGAATTTTTCAGCATAAACCATGGCAGAACTCTCAGGGATTCTGTAATGCTACCTTTATTATGATAATTCACACAAGCATGTGCACACATATTAAAAAAAATTAATATTGCTGCCTTCATTTGGACATGAGATGCAATTTTCAGGAGATGCTCCGAACTCATATAATTCATTAGTGGCGGCATCCGACTCCTACCTCATCTTTCATTTGTTAAGTGTTGTCTTTAGTTTTCTACTTACTAGAAATGTGAAACTGTGTAAAGTTTGTTTTAATAATTAAGCCCAGTTGCTGCAGTGCATTCATTCTTTTGAAGCATTTTATTTTTATAGGTACCTAGGACAGCTGAGATAAATTCATGATCGATGATGGTGATATCAGTCTATTTGGTTGGGAAATGGCCAAACCATTGTGAAGCATCGTCATCTCAGGCACAAGATGGATGACAGGCTCATTGTAAAAAACAAGATTAACAGGATTTGGGGGACTGATTTCAGGCTAGAGAAAGACATTTTATTGTTTTGATTGTACAGAAAAAAAAATCAAAATGTTAGTCACTATACAGTAACAGATGTTTGGCAAATTGGAAAATATACCTTAGTCCTACTGAGTGTCAGATTAATAGAATGTTACCTTAAGAGAAAACTAATCTCAAAGCAATCTGTGTGTTTTTAAAAAAAAAATCCATATTATTTTCTAACTCATTTATTGTATTTGCTTCATATGAAATCAAAACCTTCTAGTCAAGGGTCTATTATATAAACATTTCACGTCAGTTGATGTGAGAAATAGTCTTCTTAAACAACTGATGAAGACCCGGAGAAGATTTAATGCTTATGGAATTCATTATTATTTCATACTGTTCTGAAAAGGGATTTTCATAGTTCTTTATTTCTATAAGTCATGTTATAGTTTTCCAGAAAGAACTGAAAGAAAAGGAATAAATATATGGAGATACCTTTTAAAATGTTTATTACAGGAATTGTCAAACATTTAAAAAGTAAGCATAGGGCCCGGCCCGGTGACGCAGCGGTTTAGTCCGCGCTTGGCAGCCCGGGGTTCGCCGGTTCGGATCCTGGGCGCCTGCTGACGCACTGCTTGTCAGCCACGCCGTGGCGGCGTCCCATATAGTGTAGAGAAAGATGGGCACGGAGGTTAGCCCAGGGCCAGTCTTGCTCAGCAAAAAGAGGAGGATTAGCAACGGATGTTAGCTCAGGGCTGGTCTTCCTCACAAAAAAAATTAAATAAATTTAAAAAAAAAGTAAGCATACTACTACTATGAACTGCCATGTACCCATCCCCAAGCTTCAAGAGCTACCAACACATGGCCAATCTGTTTCATCTCCTCCTCTACCCCCATCCTCTTCCCTTCTACATGCTGGATTACTCTGGAGTAAATTTCAAACATCACCTAATTTATCTATAAATACTGCATTATGAACCTGTGCAAAATATGGATTTTTTGTTTTTTAAAACATTTTCCTTTTTTATTTTTTCACTTTTTATTATTTTATTGAGGTCACATTGGTTTACAACATTATGTAAATTTCAGGTGTGCATCGTATTTCTGCTTCTGATTAGACTGCATCGTGTTCACCACCAAAAGTCTAGTTTCCACTCATCACCACACAAATGTGCCCCTTTACCCCTTTTGCCCTTCCCCCACCCCCTTTCCTTCTGGCAACCACCAATCTGTTCTCCTTATCTATGTTTGTTTGTTTATCTTCCACATATGAGTGAAATTATACAGTATTTGTCTTTCTCTGTCTGACTTATTTTGCTTGGCATAACACCCTCAAGGTCCATCCATGTTCTTGCAAATGGCACGATTTTGTCTTTTTCTGTGGCTGGGTACTATTCCATCGCACATATGTACATCTTCTTTATCCATTCATCCATATTCCCAAACATAATATGACTTCTGAAAAAGTAATAATAGTATTAAGGATATGATATGTTTATTCTCTCTCTCTGTTTCTCTCTTCTTTTTAACAATTGGTATGTTTTAATCAGGATCCCAGCAAGTTCACATATTGCATTTCATTGTTATGTCTCCAGTGTTCTTGTAGTATATAAGTTCATTTTTCTTCTGTTTATTTTTCTTGCAATTTATTTGTTGAAAAAAATTATCTTACAGAGTGTCTCACATTGTGGATTTTGCTGATTTGTATTCCTGTGGTGTCGTTTACTGTGTTCCTCAGTCCCTTGTGTTTCTATAAATTGATTGGATTAGGTTTGATTTTTTTTTTCTTTTTGCAAGAATACTTCATGCAAATTGTTCTGTATACTTCTTATTGTGTCATATCAGGAGGGACATAAGGCTTAGTTGTCTGTCATTTTGTGATGTTAAGATTGATCAATGCTTGTTAGGTAATGTTAGCCAAATCTTTCCATTATATGATCTTTCCATCTCATCAGCTTTTCACCTAGCAAGTTTAGCAGCCACTTATGATCACCACCTAAACCAATTATTCCATTAGGGATTGCAAAATTGAGATAATCTAATTCTATAATTTCTTCTTCATTTATTAACTGGAATCCTATAAAGGATAGCTTTCCTACATCAACTATTGGTTACCTTGAAGTAAGAGAAAGGCATATAGATGCTAGATTCTTTCCTTTATCGATTTTTAGAATAATAAGCTAATTTCTTAACATCTGGCAAAGTTCACCAATGGGCTTTTAAAAGTATTTTCATAAACAAATGGTTTTTAGACATATTTAATATGTTTCAGTTTATTACTGTTACTACTCCTTTCTGTGCTCAAATTGTCCTGTCTTTGGGCAGTGAGAGCATCTTCAAGTTAGTGCCTGAGTTCCTTTCAGGACTCTGATTCAACAAGATGCTCCATGTTCATCTTGTACATTTCTTGCCCTAGATCTGGAATCATTTATTTCTCCAAGGTTCCTTTTAAAGGAGAATGGTATTTAGAATCCCCAATCTAGTTGCTGGGCTGACCATTATTTCTGGTTCTTTTCAGTACTCAAAACTAGGAAAAGAGTAGAGAAGTTCATACTAATATTTCCAATTCAAATTTTGGTTACAGGACTTTTACTTATTTGATTTATATTTGTATCTTTTCCTCTTTCACCAAAAACTTTGGTTTCTAAATGGAATAATATAATTATTTATTTGCTTTATCTTATGATAATTTCAGAAGGACAATATATTAATACTAACATTATGATTATTGAGAAGAGTTTTCATTACTAAGAAGAATTCTTTTTGCATTTCTTTTGTCCTTAGAATGTATCCTACCAGGAATATACAGCAAAATTACTGTTTTGAAGCTACTCTGAAATAACTCTTCTCTGAATGATTAAGCCAGCAACTCAAAAATAGGTTATTATTTTCTTCTAGCTTTCTAATTTTAGGGATTGACTTTTAAGTTTTGATTTTTTAGAATGATATAAAGCATTTATGTTTCCAAAGTAAAATTTGCAAAATATTTTGAATATCTAACTTCTATCCCTAACCCCTCACCCAATTCCCATTCTTGCCTAAAGGTAACCATTGTTATTAAATTTTGATTTATCTTAGCATTTTAAAAATAAACAGGTGTGTGTATGTATTTGTATTGTCTCTCTTTCTTAGCTATAAGATGGCATCGTATGCACATACTATACACATTGCTTTTCTCATTTCACAGTATATCTTTGTGATCACAGCTGCATAGCACCCATTTTGTTGGTGTTACATTACTTTATTCAAATAGCCCACAACTGATGGGCATTTGGGTTCTTCCTAACCTTTTGCTCTTACAGAAATGCTTCAATAAATAGCCTTCTTTACCAATTACAATTTATTTGACTAATATTTTGATAAGGACATTTGGATTGTTTCAAATCTTTCTTCTTCTTCTTCTTTTTTTCTTTTTCGCTGAGGAAGATTGGCCCTGGGCTAACATCCATGCCCATCTTCCTCTACTTTATATGGGATGCCACCACAGCATGGCTTGATAAGTGGTGTGTCAGTCCATGCCTGGGATCTGAACCTGCGAACCCCGGGCCGCCAAAGCGGAGCGCTCGAACTTAACCACTACTCCACTGGGCCGGCCCCTCAAATCATTCTTTTATAAACCAAAGTGTGAGAAGCATCCTTCCACATGCAACTGTGGTTATCTTACCAGATCGCAACCTCCCTGAGAGTAAGGCATTTCATTTGTGCTTGGTACATAACCCAAAGCTCATCAATTTGAAGGTCTTTTGGATTTATTGATTGATTAAGCTAAATGGGTCTTGAAAAATACATCAGGAAAAGACATTCATCTTTTTGGAAAACTTACATATCGACATGTGACTGATCTTCAAGATCAACAAAATAAATATTCTTTTCTACCAAATAGATTTGTATCTGTATTTTGTTTACAGGAAAGTTTCTATAAACAGAAATTATTCCCAAATAAATGCTGAACAAAGTTAAAGGAAGGAAATAAGAGAAAGAGTAGTACTATTTATTGAGCAGCTACCACACTGAAATTAGTCAAACAGACCACAAAAATTAATTATGGCTAATTAATCTAGGAGCCAGGAATAGTGTTAAATATAAATATATGGCATTCTTGTCTCAAGGAGCTTATTTTCGAGTGGGAAGACATAAGTGGGAAAACATAGATAATAAAAACATAGAGAAATACACAATATAGTTTAGGAAACTGATGATGGTTGGAGGGAAATCCTTGGGAAGGAGAGTGGAGTGGGAGTCAGAGCACAAGTGATGGGTACAGACTTAGACAAGAACATGGCTTGGTGGATTTGGGGAAGGGAGAATAAAGTAAGCCCTCTTTGATTGCATATGTTTCCCAGGGAAGAATGCAGTGAGAGGAGATAATGAGAGGGTACTAGAAGGTGTGAAGTCACTGATTTGGAGAGTGGGAAAGTAAAATGACTAGGGGAATATAGTTGATACCAAGCTTGGTCCTTCACTTATGAGAGGTTATTTAACAAAAGCTGTCCTTCCAGAAGCTGTCCTTTCTGTTAAAGGAAATTTCACTGCCTATGGTCTGGCCAAGGGGGTTAAGAACATTTTTTTTCCATCCTCACTAGGCTAATTAGAATAAGAATTAGCACTGGACTGGTAGACAATCCATACATTGCAATATCTAGCTTGTGGTGTATCACCTTTGACATGGACATCCAATGATCTTAAGCAATCAGTTTCTTAAGAATTTGGAATTAGGAAGCTGAGAGAATGAGACAATTAGCAGATAGTGCAGAAACTGAAAAGGACACTGAGAGATGCTATTAGATAGAGTTGGGGCCATGACAAGACAAAGTTAGGAGAAAGCAAAAACTATGCTTATGCTGAAGAAATCCTTCAGAAAGAATACGCAGAAAGGGTCAAAGACGGAAAAGAGGTAAAGCAGGGTCTTTATAGCTGCCTCCTTTCCTGAAAACATTCCAGGCCCAATTTCAATCAGCATGTTTCCTTAGAGGAAATCCACTTTGACTTGAATTAGGTTGAGTCAGTATAGTGGACAGCTGCCATCTCAGCATACCCAACATCTATTTTCTCCCTTTTGCTAATAGCACACTGATTTTTCTCTAGGAAAACCATTCTTCCTCACTGAGGTCCATGAAATTTGGATGCAGTTGACCTTGGGTAGCTCATCACACTTCTCCACCTTACTTTCTCATTTATAAAACAGAAGTCACCAGAGCTGACCTCTAACGCAGGAGGAGGAAAAAACTGATACTTGTGTTCCCATCTCCTCTACCCACCCACCTCAGCCTGGCCTATGATTCACTGAACCAATATTGTGCCTTAGATAATTCTCAAGAGAGATAAATCCTGTTTGCCTTATCTGCTTGAGGTTTGTTGAAGCCGTGAATTCTGCCATACTTTCAAAGAAGAATTTGATAAAATTTAATTATCTTTATTTTCATCTCCTAGAAATTAACTTCTTTTTATAAATGACAGCAATCAGAAAAAAAATTAATCTTAGAATTTTTAAGTTTTGTCTAAAAGCTTAATATTAGGGTATAGTCTGTATAAATGAATTCTGACAGAGTGTACCATTAAGTATAGCTAAAATAAAGAAATTGTGCCATTACAGTGAATAGTTTGCCAAATGTTCTTTTTGTAAGGTTTGAAACAGCCTAGAGTGACTGTATCACCCTTTCACAGTCACTGAGGCTTAAAATATGCAGTCATCTATGGCTGTTCTTAACATCGAATCAGTCACCAAGATCTTTGGATATATCTGTTCCTTCATGACCATTCCCATTGCCACCAGCCTGGTCCAGGGCCTAGAACATTGCAATATGGTTATGATTTGTCCCTCTGACTAAATATTTTTTCACTTGCTTCATCATGCACACATGCTCATACTGGCCTTGCTACAATAATAGATTGTCACAGCATCTCCCTGATCAAAACCCAAATTCCGTGTCTCATCTCTACAAATCTCCATGATTTGGTCCATGCTTACTTTTCTCTACTCTACATGAGCTTTCTGCTTAGTTCGTTAAATCATACAGTCAACAAGTATTTATGGTGTAGCAGAATCTATGCTATGGCTGGATATGCACCTATGAATAAGACACTGCCCCTATTGTCTCAGAGTTAGTATTCTACTGGAGCAGCCAGACAAGTAAACAGGAGATAAGATACACTGGAGTGAATTCTACCCTTGGGAGAGCATAGAGGATTTGGGGACCCCAAAGTAGTGGCAACTCATCCAGTCCTGGAAGCCCCAATAACACTTGCTTAAGAAGATGGCAATTCATTTGAGTCCTGTAAGATAAGTAGACTGCTCTGCTCATTAGTCCTGCATATGAGAAACACCCTCCAAGGCCCAGCTCTAACCTCAGCTCGTGAAATGCTTCCTTACCACCTGGTTAGTACCACTGATCTCCTCTTCCCACTCTGAGCTGCTATAGCATTCATTCATTCATTCATTCAATCAACAAATTATTTATTGTGTCCTATTGTGTACCAGGAACTGTCTAGGCCCTGAGATACAGCAGTGAATAAGTAAGTCTCTGCTCTTGGGAACTTACATTCAAATGGAGTGAGGCAGATAATATCAAACAAGCAAATATATAATATGTCAGGTGGTGGTAGCTCCTATGAAGAAAAATAAAACAGGGTAAGAAACAGAGAATGGGGGGGTGCTATTTTAGATAGAGTGAAACCCCCCTGCTAAGGTGACCTTTGAGCAGAGATATGCACAAAGTGTGGAGAACTAAGGGAAGAAGTTTCCAGGTTGAAGGAACATTTAGTGCCAAGGCCATGCCACCAGGAGTGACGTTGGAGTTGTGAGAACAGCATTGACTTGCTATCACTCATTTTACTTCTCATTGGATATCACCTCGATCCATTATTGCCCTTTCTCATGGGTCTGAGCTGTTCCTTCCAAACATGTTTTCAGTTTGTGGAGGCCACTAACTGTAATTTCAGCCTCTCCATAATGTCACCATGATTCTCCTTACTCCCAAATCACCTACACTCCATCCAATGTCTTTATGAGGCTATCAAGATTTATTCACTGCCTGAACCATGAACAAAATGAAAAGACAACTCACCAACTGGGAGAAAATATTTGCAAATCATATATCTGACAAGGGGTTAATTTCCAAAATATATAAAGAACTCATACAACTCAACAGCAACAACAAAACAACCTATCAAAAAATGGGCAGAGGATATGAACATTATTCTAAAGAAAATATACAGATGGCCAACAGGCACATGAAAAGATGTTTCACATCACTACTTATCAGGGAAATGCAAATCAAAACTACAATGAGATATCACCTTACACCAGTCAGAATGGCTATAATTACCAAGACAAAAAATAACAAATGTCGGAGAGGATGTGGAGAAAAGGGAACCCTCATACATTGCTGGTGGGAATGCAAACTGGTGCAGCCGCTATGGAAAACAGTTGGAGATTTCCCAAAAAATTAAAAATAGAAATAACATACAATCCAGCTATGCCACTACTGGGTATTTATCCAAACAACTTGAAATTGACAACTCAAAGAGACTTATGCACCTCTCTGTTCATTGCAGCATTATTCACATTAGCCAAGCCATGAAAGCACCCAAGCGCCCATCAACTGATGAATGGATAAAGAAGATGTGGTAGATATATATATATGTGTATATATATATATATATAAAATATCTATCTATCTATCTATCTATATAGAATGGAATACTACTCAGCCATAAAAAAGACAAAATCGTCCCATTTGCAACAACATGGATGGAACTTGAGGGTATGACGTTAAGCAAAATAAGCCAGACAGAGAAAGACAAACACTGCATGATTTCACTCATATGTGAAGATAAACAAACACATGGATAAGGAGAACAGATTAGTGGTTACCAGAGGGGAAGGGGCTCGGAGGGTGGGTGAAAGGGGTAAAGGGCACATATATATGTGACGGATAAAAATTAGACTGTTGCTGGTGAGCATGATGCAGTCTGTACAGAAACTGATAAATAATAATGTATACCTGAAATTATACAGTTATAAACCATTATGACCTCAATAAAATAATTGGAAAAAAAGAAGTATTCACTGCCTGAATGTGAAGTGAGATTTATTCATGCTCTTCAATTATTTATGCTATAAGGCACTTGTGCTTTCCTTGACTGCCTGATATTAAAAGAGAAAGCACTGAAAGAAAAGGGTGTTTGGTGGTGGGGGGGATGCAGACACACAGAAAATATTCTCAGAGTACCAATTGTAGGGGCCTGTGAGTCTGCTTCTGGGGCAGGAACTAGAACACTTCTGGCAGTGTTTCTGCAGATTTTAATGCAGTAGGGACGGGCTGGAAACCAGGATTGGATGGATGACTCCAAAAAAACTAATTTAGTGAATTGTAGTCTGTGGGTTGATTAAGTATTAATCAGTGACCCAGCTCAAGTCTGAAACAGCCTCAGAACTACCTTCTGAATAAGCCATAAAGCAAAAGAATTGTTCACTGATTTAACTGGCAATCTCACTGGGGATGCTGTGAAATCCTTAGGAATAGGAAGTTAAGAAAGTTTGAAAATTCACTTAGATGTTTGACTTTTTAAAAATTGACACTCCAAATATCAAAAGCAAATAAGATTAATTAAGGAGCAGATGGCCTGAAAGCTCTAGATTCATTCTCATTTGAGGCTCAGGAAGTGCCTGGTTCAGATTTCATTAGGTATTTTAGGATATGTTTAGCATGCAAACTCTTTAGGTGCTGAGTTTGAATAGATTTCATGTTGTAGAGTCAAAGTGTGGTCTGCGGACCCCTGGGGATCCTGTGACATCAGAACTATTTTCATAACGATGCTAAGATGTTATTCTTTATGTACTGTGTGGACATCTGCAGTGATGGTGGGGAAACCTGCTGGTGTCTTTGCAGGAATCAAGGAGGTAGCACCAGACATTGCGATCTTCATGGCCATGCACTTAACAGTTTAAAAAGATGCACGTCTTACTTAAGAATGCCCTTGATAAAGCAGTGAAAATGTATTCAGTTTCAGTCCTTGAGTACACATCTTTTTAATATTCTTCGCACATTCAGCACTTCTTCTGCGCACCAAAGTACATTGCTGTCTACGGGAAAAGCCATTGTTTGAGTTGCAAGCCAAACAACATTTTTCCTTAAAAGAACAGCTACAAACTATCACTCTATCAAAAATGAATGAAGCGGGCCTGTCACTTCAAGGAAAATAACTGACATTTGGTGCCAATGATAAAATTTAAGCTTTCAAGTGAAAATTCAAATTTTGGAGAATTTGTATCTACCACTGTATCTACCAAGTCAGAGCAACCGCAACAGCCTTTAGATGCTTCTATGATCACGTCATTCCGGATGAGGCAGTACATTTTTCATTGCTTTTATACTTATCACTAGTGATGATGTCATTTTGGAAGCACTAACTGAATACCACAAAAAGATGAGTATTTTTAATGGAATTTGAAGAAGTCTTTCAAATGGAAGGCCAACCATGGGATATATTTCTTAATTTGAAAATCAAGCTAAATTTAATTGTTCCAGCCTGTTTTCCATTATAGGCCCCTGCAAACTTCTTTTCCAAGAGTGCTTGCAACTGCTTACTTTTCTGATTGGGTACCCTGGGATAAAGCCAGATTAACTATGAGCTGTGAATTTTACAAATGCTCTTGTTTAACCTATAATCGATTTAAATAGAGCCATTCTACAAAATGCAAACATGGTAATTGGTACAATTTTATTTTTTTGCACGAAACAGCAGGCAAGAATATGCTGGCTTCGACTTTCTGGAGTTTTGCACGGCCAGAAATCTGGCAGAATAATCACTGAAGTTCAAATTAGAGCCCCAGATGGAAACACAAACAGGGGCCACCACTGTGCCTTTTTCATGCTTCGAAGCTAAGTTCTGGACAGAAATGTGTTTCCAGTTAAAATGTAATCATTTCCAATTCCTTCTGATCACTAGATCATATTGGACAGAAACAGCCTGAGGACTACACTTGCTTTTAATTACCACTAAATGTTGATTGAAATGATCATTTCCTTCCCATATATTTGTATTTTTATAGAACAAACAAGAATAAAATAAAGATATGGTCTCTTTATACTTTAAGTTTATTTTGAGAAAGATCTTTGTTTAATATTACCCTCTTTGGGTTAAAGTTTCTTTGTCAGGATTGAATTTTCCCAACTTTCCTTACCATAAACTGTGGAAAGAGCCAGGTCAGTATAACATCCTTGAATGATCAAGTTTTTAAATTTAGGTGACTTTTTTTTTTTTAAATTCAGTAAGGCTCAAAAGAGTTCATATGCTTCTCTGATTAAAAACTTCAAACTATAAGATACCCTGGATGAGGTTTATTCTAACCCTACCATACTCCTATTTCCCCACACCGTTTAAAAAATGAATGCATTAAGATTACTGAGACAGGGGCCACCCGGTGGCGCAGCGGTTTAGTCCGCGCTTGGCAGCCCCGGGGTCGCGAGTTCGGATCCTGGGCGCCCGCCGACGCACTGCTTGTCAGCCCTGCCGTGGCGGCGTCCCATGTAAAGTGGAGGAAGATGGGCACGGATGTTAGCCCAGGGCCAGTCTTCCTCAGCAAAAAGAGGAGGATTGGCAACAGATGTTAGCTCAGGGCTGGTCTTCCCCACAAAAAAACAAACAAAAACAAAAACAAAAACAAACAAACAAAAAGATTATTGAGACACACAAGTAATAAACAAACAAACTAAAACACCAAAACATTCTCTATTTCACACTAAAGCTTCATTGAATATTCAATATCTGAAATTTTACAGTAGTTTTGATCTTTATATATTATTGAAATGTTATAAATAACAACTATTCCTCTTCTTAGCTGGGACCTGAGACATGTATCCTAAAACCCAGCAGTGAGTCGTGGCACCCAAATCTTGCTCAAAAGAAATGAATGGCAAACACAAAGATGTCATGTGGCTCATGTGATTTCTTCTCCAGTGTCTCAATTCTGAACAACCCATGTGGCTAAGTAAATGTACTTTCTGATGCTTTTCTGATTACTTCAAGATTTCTATCACAAATTAAAGAACAAAGTCTTAAGAAGTCGATTCTATTGTAGAAATATATAATCTCTAAAATGAATCCCGTATTTGGGTTTCCCAAGGAGACATTGGCAATAAAGACAGGAAATTTATATGTGTGTCTGGTAAGATCTCATAAAGCAATATGTTTAATCAGTCCACAAAATGTTAATTAATAGCATAAGCTGTGGAATCAGGGATACCTAGGTAGTACAAATCCATCCTACCAATTCCACAACCTTGGGCAAATAATTCAACTTCTCTGTGCTTAAATTTCCTTACCTGATAAGTGGCTAATTATAGTCCCTCCCTCAAGAGTTTTGGGGAGAATTAAATAAGATAAAATGAAGTGTTTGGCACTGTACTAGAAACATAGTTAGTCCTGAATAACAATTATTGTTTTTATGCTTGGGTATATGGCCTATACACACAAAAAATAAACTATTGGTCCTGCCTTCAGGAATATTATCCTCTCACTGAAGTTTTGACATACATACATGAAAGTTATATACATTGCAAATCAGAATATGACTCAGTGAGTCTAGTAAAGCTATAGGACTCTAGGGAGGAAGAAATTGCTGTGGGATGCAGCGGTCTGATAAGGCTTAATGGGGGTGAGAGGATTTGAGTTGGATCATAAATGAAATGTAGATTTCAGATATTGAGAAAGGAGGTATGGCTCCTGCCAAATATGAGCAGTGAAGGGAAAATGGTCACGTGCATGGGATTTCAGAGGATACCTCTAGACCAATGAATACTCCTGTTTGGCTAGAGTGGTAGGTCCTTCATATAAAGGAGAGTGTGAGAAGATGTGGAAAGATAGATTATGGATGTCTCTAAAGGCCTTGGGGATTTTTGAGTAAGGGAGTGAGATGATAACAGTTGAGGAAGATTTATTTGGTTGCTTCTTGTTAGATGGACTGAAAGAAGGGTCAGATGGAGGAAGGCCAATGAATTAAGAGGAATTTATGTGTGGAGCAGGATGGAGTTCACGAGATTGGAAAGAGAAGACAGTGATAACAGCAAATTAGATACCATCACCTAGTTTAATCCTCCCAACAACCCTAAAGTGGACTATTTTATCCACTTTATTGTTGAGAAAACTGAGGCTATCAAGGTTAAGCAATTAATCTGAGATAACACAGCTAGACAATGAAAATGATGGGCTTTGAAGGCTAGTTTTCTGATTCCAGAATTCAAGCACTGAACCATTTTGCCACGCTGCCTGCTACATATGAGAAAATTGGTGCCTGGAAATTCACGCATTATTTCCCTTACAAAATACAGTTTCCTCTTAGATCAAATCCTAGCTTGATCACTATTGTGGAAATAAAGACCAACCAAATGAGAAAAGCAAAGTAGGAAAGTGGCAAAAAGGGAGGGCTTCAGGTGTGCCCTGATTGGAGCCTGTTGGCACAGAGAAACTGTAGGCAGGTTAACTAAAAGCGGGAGATCTTATGTAATTGGTTAGGAGTGTGTACTTGACTTTCTCTGATTGGTCCTAAGTTGGAAGTGGGGACAAAAATTAAGGACGCTGTCAGTTATTAATCAAGTCCTGGCCAATTGGGGCTGATTGTTACAGAAGTTATTGTTTAGCTCCCTGGATTGTCACTAGACAATCTGGCTTCCTGCAAGTCTGGCTTATAGCCAGCTGGCTTCCTGGGATGTTTATTGTACATAAAGAGGTTGGTTTCCTGGGCAGGTTGCTGTAGGTTGTGGGTCGAAGTTCTGTTTTTATACGTGGTCTGGCCATTCTCCATTTGTATATTCACTCTCTCAATACTTTTTTAGGTCTTTAGTTGCCTTCAAACCCCTTAACATACTTTCTGATTCTGATGAAAGAAACATTATTCCAGGTAAAAATGTTAGGAATTTAATTGAAAATTTATTTGGGAGTACAAACTTGAAACTGAATACAGGCAAACCGGAGATATTGAGGGTTTGGTTCCAGACCACCTCAATAAAGGGAATATCGCAATAAAGCGAGTCACACAAATTTTTTGATTTCCTAGTGCATATAAAAGTTATGTTTACACTATATTGCAGGTTATTAAGTGTGCAGTAGAGTTATGTCTAAAAAACAATGTACATCCCTTAATTAAAAATACTTTATGGCTAAAAAATATGAACCATCATCTGAGCCTTCAACGAGTCATAATCCTTTTGCTGGTGGAGGGTCTTACCTCAGTGTTGATGGCTGCTGACTGATCAGGGTGGTGGTTGCTGACCATTGGGGTGGCTGTGGCAATTTCTTAAAATAAGACAACAATGAAGTTTGCCGCATCAATTGACTCTTCTCTTCATGAATGATTTCCCTGTAGTTGCAATGCTGTTTGATAGCATTTTACCCACAATAGAACTTCTTTCAAAATTGGAGTCAATCCTCTCAAACCCTGCCACTGCTTTATCAACTAAGTTTCTGTAATATTCTAAATCGTTTGTTGTCATTTCAACAATCTTCAGAGCATCTTCACCAGGAATAGATTTCATCTCAAGGAACCACTTTCTTTGCTCATCCATAAGAAGTAACTCCTCATCTGTTAGATTGCAGCAATTCAGTCACATCTTCAGGCTCCACTTCTAATTCTAGTTCTCTTGCTATTTCCACCACATCTGCAGTGACTTCCTCCACTGAAATCTTGAACCCCTCAAAGTCATCCATTAGGGTTGGAATCAACTTCTTCCAAAATCCTGTTAATATTGATATTTGGACCTCTTCCCATGAATCATGAATGTTCTTAGTGGCATCTAGAATGGTGAATTCTTTCCAGAAGGTTTTCAATTTATTTTGCCCAGATCCATCAGTAGAATCATTATCTATGGCAGCTATAGCCTTACAAAATATATTTCTTAAGTAATAAGACTTGAAAGCCAAAATTACTGTTTGATCCATGGGCTGCAGAATGGATGTTGTGTTAGCAGGCATGAAAACAACATTATCTCATTGTATGTCAGAGCTCTTGGGTGACCAGGTGCATTGTCAATGAGCAATCATATTTTGAAAGGAATCTTTTTTTCTGAGCAGTAGTTCTCAACAGTGGGCTTAAAATATTCAGTAAACCATGTTGTAAACAGATGAACTCTCTTCCAGGCTTTGTTGTTCCACTTACAGTGCACAGGCAGAGTAGATTTAGCATAATTCTTACGGGCCCTAGGATTTTCAGAATGGTAAGTGAGCATTGGCTTCGATTTAAAGTCACCAGCTGCATTAGCCCCTAACAAGAGAGTCAGCCTGTCCTTTGAAGCTTTGATGCCAGGCATTGACTTCTCTTCTATGAAGAGCTATGCAAGTTCTAGATGGCATCTTCTTCCAATATATGGCCATTTCATCTACATTGATAATCTATTGTTTAGTGTAGCCACCTTCATTAATTATCTTAGCTAGATCTTCTAGATAACTTGCTGCAACTTCTACATCAGCACTTGCTGCTTCATCTTGCACTTTTATGTTATGGAGATGGCTTCTTTCCATAAATCTCATGAACCAACCTCTGCTAGCTTCAGACTTTTCTTCTGCAGCTTCCTCACCTCTCTCAGCCTTCACAGAATTGAAAAGGGTTAGGGCCTTGCTCTGGATTAGGCTTTGGCTTAACGGAATGCTGTGGCTGGTTTGATCTTCTATCCAGACCACTAAAACTTTCTCCATATCAGCAATAAGGCTGTTTCACTTTCTTATCATTCATGTGTTCACTGGAGTAGCACTTTTAATTTCCTTCAAGAACTTTTCCTTTGCATTCACAACTTGGATAACTAGTGCAAGAGGCCGAGCTTTCAGCCCGTCTTGGCTTTTGACATGCCTTCCTCACAAAGCTTAATCATTTCTAGATTTTGATTTGAAGTGAGAGACATGGGACTCTCCCTTTCAACTGAACACTTAGAGTCCATTGGAGGGTTATTAGGTGGCCTAATTTCAATATTGTTGTGTCTCGGGGAATAGGGACGCCCAAGGAGAGAGAGAGATGGGAAAGCAACTGGTCAGTGGAGCAGCCAGAACACACACATTTATTGATTAAGTTCACTGTCTTGTATGGGCATGGTTCATGGCTCCCCAAAACAATTACAATAGTAACAGCAAAGACCACTGATTACAGATCACCATGACAAATATAACAATAATGAAAAAGTTGGAAATATTGTGAGAATTACCAAAATGTGACACAGAGACATGAAGTGAGCAAATGATATTGGAAAAATGGCACTGATAGTCTTGCTTGACACTGGATTGCCACAAACCTTCAATTTGTAAAAAATGCAATATTTGCAGAGTACAATAGAGTGAAACACAATAAAACGAGGTATATCTGTATTTGAGGCTTACAGCCATACAACAATATTTTATCCCAGAGCCAACAATATGCCCAATTTACACATGCCTGGTTGTGTATTTCAACTCAGTCTCATGCCCACTCACTTTCTATATTCTCCCTTGCATTGCAGAGGACGAGCCTGGGAAATACATTTCCCAGAATCCCTAGCCAGCAGGTTTTAGGTTAGATTCTCGGATGAGAGGTTCTTCCCTGAAATATAGAAAGGGAAACCATTTTTCTCCAGGGCAGCCATAGGCAGGCAGGTGGGGATTGGTGGATGGTTCCTGTCAGGTTTTGCCATTGGCTTCTAAGCATTCTCCTGAGAATCACTCACTGGTGAAGCAGCTAAGGTCAGCGGAGGCAGCATTCCTGATATTCTTGTACTTCCAGATTTCCTGAAAGCTTGCAGGGGCTTTCCTGACCTTTGCTCTCCTAGCCCTTCAAATGGTTTGGTACATCTTTAATTCCCAGTGTTAAACCCTGTTTTGTTCAAAATACCTAGAGAGATTTCTGCTTTTCTGACTGACTCTGACTGAGTAATCAAACTCTCTGCCAAAACTAAGGGTATATATAACCTCTGAGAATGTTCTGGATGAAACTAGAATATGCTCTGTTGTTAAACAGCCAAGAGAATTGAGAGAAAAAGAGTAAGTGTTTTAGGTCTCATATTATTAGACTTAGCTTCTTATATGGGTATCATTTCTTATTTTCCTTATCTTCCCAGTGTTTAGCACAAAGCCTAGCATAAATTAGTCATTCAATAATGTTTGTTAAATCCAGTTGAATTAAATAAACGGATGAACAGATAAAGAAACAGGAATTTTGAAGACCAAGGCATAAAAGCAGTTGATCCAAAATGAAAGTAAATATAAGAAAAATAATAAAATCATAAGTGAGAGTAAAAATATATATCCTGCTCAGACTCTTCTACAAAGAGGAAGTTAAAGATCAAAGCATTAATTAGGAAGAGTCTTAGAATTATCCTACAGTTTATTTCTGGTTATATTTTAGCTTTTAATGCTTTTCCTCACATTCCTTCATTTCTACTTCTGTTAATTTGTTCCAAACTAATCTCAAATCCATCCACTTGCTGCCATCTCTATTGTTACTATCCTAATCCAAGCAATGCTTATCTCACTGCACTTCTGTAGTAACCTCCGAACTAGACTCTCTGCTTCCACTCCAGTCCCCTCCAATCATTCTCTAGGGCTGCACTGTCTAGTATGGTAGCCACTAGCCACATGTGGCTACTAAGCACTGGAAATGCTGCTAGTTTGAACTGAGATGTGCTGTAAGTTTAAAATACACACTGAATTTCAAAAGCTTAGTATGGGGGCAAAAAAAAGTAAGATGTCAATAAATTTTTACATTGATTGTAATAATGATCTGATAGTTTGGATATGTTGGGTAAAATAAATTGTATCAGTAAAATTAATGTGATATATCTCTTTTTACTTTCAAAAGTTTGACAACCAGAAAATTTTAATTTCCTAAGTGGCTTGCAATATATTTCTACTGGACAGCACTGCTCTAGACAATAGTCGGTGATCTTTTCAAAACAAAAATTAGTTCATATCATTACCCTGCTTTAAACCTTGCACATACGATAAAGACCAAAATTTGTAATGTTGCCTTCAAGTCCTATCTAATCCGGCCCTTGCCGACCTCCCCAGCCCCATCTCGTGCTCCCTACCCCTGGTGACTTAATCCTTCTTGCAGTTCCTCCAAGGTACCCTTCTCTTCTTAGCAGCAATTCCTTTTCACATGTTCTCTCCTACCTGAAGTCCTTTTCTCACTCTTCACATGTCTGGTTCCTACTCATCCTTTAGGTCTCAGCTGAAATTCTACCACATGACAGAGGCATTGCTTGACACCTTGTCTCAGTCAGCTTGGACTGTCACAACAAAATACGACAGGTGGCTGAGTGGCTTAAACAACAGAAATTTATCTTCCCACAGTTCTGGAGGCTGAAAGTCCGAGATCAGAGTGCCAGCACGGTGAGGCTCTAGTGCGGGCTCTCTTCTGGGCTTGGAGATGGCTGCCTTCTTGATATGTCCTCACGTGGCAAAGAGAGACAGAAACTCTCCAGTGTCTCTTCTTATAAGGGCACTAATCCTATCATGAGGTCCCCATCCTTGTGACCTCATCTAACACTAATTATCTCCCAAAGTCCCCATCTCCAGATACCATCACACTGGGCATAGGGTTTCAAATATGAATTCTGAGGGGGACACACCAGTCCACAGCACTCCCCAATCTATATTAGATCCCCTATTATTTTCTTATATGTTTTGTCCTGTGTAACACATCACAGTTTATAATTATGGATTTATTAGTTTGGCAGAGATAGCATTGCAGAATTCTTGTTCAATAAATGGTCATGTTAGTATTTGTATTGGACTCATGTAATTTCAGAGCCAGAAGGAACCTTAGATGTCTCCTAGACAAACCTTTTTGTTTTAGATATGAAAAAACTGATACAATACTTGTGTGAGGAATGCACAGCTTTACCTCATACCATGGTATCATTTAATATGAGCCCACTCTGGAGCACTGTGTGGGAAGGATAAGTCTTTAAATTTCAAAGAAGTCTGGGCATCTTTGCTAGTTCAAAGTAATGCCACGTAGTTTTTTCAAATAATTCAAAGGATATCAAAGGAGTGAAGTCAGTTGTAGATGTCTGTTATTTCTCAGCTTGCTTTGTCTGAAAAAGTCTTCATTTAACCTTGATATTTTGGGGGCCGGCCCAGTGGTGTAGTGGTAAAGTTCACCTGCTCCACTTCATAGGCCCAGGGTTCACAGGTTTGGATCCTGGGCATGGACCCATAAGCTGTTCATCAAGCCATGCTGTGGCAGCGTCCCACATATGAAGTGGAGGAAGATGGCACAGATGTTAGCTCAGGGACAATCTTCCTCAAGCAAAAAGAGGAAGATTGGGAATGGATGTTAGCTCAGGGCCAGTCTCTCTCACCAAAAATAATAAATAAATAAAGATATTTTCACTGGGTTGACAGTACTTGAAAGATATTGTCAATTCTTTTCTGTCTTTCTTATCTTTGTCCCTCAGTATGTAATGTGTCTACTTTTCTCTGGCTGCTTTTAAGATTGTCTCTTTATTGCTGGTTGTCAGAAACTTGATTATGATGTGATTTGCCATGGTTTGCTTTGTATTTATTCTGCTTTGGGTTTATTGAGCTTCTTGGATTTTCAGGTTAATAAATTTCATCAAATTCTAAAAATGTCTAGCCATTCTTTCTTCCAATATTTTTTTTCTGTCCCTCTCTCTATCTTATCTTCTCTGAGACTCTAATTACACGTATATTAGACCACTCTTACACTGTCCCACAAGTCATTTTTCAGTCTTTTAAAAAAATCTCTATGGTTAATTTTGGATAATTTCTTTTGCTATATCTTGAATTCAATTGATTTTTTTATTTAGCACTGTCTGATCTGCTGCTAAACTCATCCAGTGCAGTTTTTCATCTCAGATCATGTATTTTTTATCTCTAGAAGTTCTATTTGGTTGTTCTTATATCTCTTACTTTTCTCCTTATGATTATGTTTTACTCTACCATTTTAAACATATGGATCATATTTACATTTTTGTATGTTGGTTCCATCATCCCTATCATATCTGGGCCTGTTTCTCCTGATTTTTCTCTTGGTTATGGTTCATACTTCCTGCTTCTTTGAATACCTGGTATTTTTTTAAATTGAGGTATAATTGACATATAACAGTTTTTAGTTTCAGGTGTACAACATAATGATTCTATATTTGTATACATTGCAAAATGATCACCAAAATAACTCTAGTTAACATCTGTCACTTTACATAGTTACAAAAAATTTTTTTTCCTGTGATGAGATCTTTTAAGATCTACTCTCAGCAACTTTCAAATACACAACACAGTATTATTAACTATAGTCATCATGTGGGACATTACACCCCCACGACTTATTTACTTTATAACTGGAAGTTTGTACCTTTTGATGTACTTCACCCTTTTTTCCCACTCCCTACCCCTCACCTCTGGCAACCACCAATCTGTTCTCTGTATCTATGAGCTTGGGCTTTTTTGTTTTTGTTTTTTTTTAGATTCCACACATAAGTGAGATCATACAGTATTTGCCTTTCTCTGTCTGACTTATTTCACTTAGCATAACCTCCTCAAGGTCCATGCATGTTGTCGCAAATGGCAAGATTTCATTCTTTTTTATGGCTGAATAATAGTTCTCTGTGTGTGTGTGTATATATATGTATACACACACTACATTTTCTTTATCCATTTATCCATAAATGGACACTTAGGTTGTTTCCATATCTTGGCTATTGTAAATAATGCTGCAATGAACATAGGGGTACATATATCTTTTTCGAGTTAGTGTTTTCATTTTCTTTGGATAAATACCCAGAAGTGGAATTGCTGGATCATATGGTAGTTCTATTTTTAATTTTTTGAGGCACCTCCATACTGCTTTCCAGTGGCTGCACCAATTTACATTCCTGCCAACAATGCACAAGGCTTCCCGTTTCTCCACATCCTTGCCGATGCTTACTATTTCTTATCCTTTTGAAAATAGCCATTCTAACAGGTGTGAAGTGATATCTCATTGTGGTTTTGATTTGCATTTCCCTGATGATTAGTAATGTTGAGCATCTTCTCATGTACCTGTTGGCCATCTGTATGTCTTCTTGGGAAAAATGTCTATTCAGATCTTCTGCCCACTTTTTCATCAGATTGTTTGTTTTTTTTTGGTATTGAGCTATATGAGCTCTTTATCATACCTGGTATCTTTAATTGGATTCCAGACATTGCAAATTTTACATTATTGGTACTGGGTTTTTTTGTGGTCCTACAAATAGCATTTGATTTTCTTCTGCATGCCATTAACTTACTTAGAATAGTGAGTTCCTTTAGAGACTCAGTTTTGTGCTTAGCTAGAGTGGATGCAGAGCAGCTTTTGGTGTAGGGTTACTTTAGTCACACTACTAAGGCCTTCTGAGGATTCGTCCCAATGCCCTGTGCATTACAAGATCTTTTTACTCTGGTTGGTGGGAACAGGAACTATTCCCAGCCAAACCATTCCTAGACATTGTTTTGCCTATTCTTTTCTTGGTGGCTCTTTCTCTCCCCAGACTCGGGTAGTTGTCTCATGTACATGCACTGATTAATACAGAGCTGAAAGACTCAAAGGGAGCCCTCTGCAGATTTCTAGAGATCTCTCTATATATTTGCAGCTCTCTTCTCTCTGGTACTCTGCTCCATAAAATCTAGTCACCTTGGTAACCTTGAACTCCAATCTCCATACTCTTAACACAGTGAGACTACCATGCTGTATTTGGTCTCTCTTTGCTCTGTGTCCTGGAAACTCTCTCTGGGCAGTAAGATAGTGCCATCCTAGGGCCCATCTTGTTAGTGTCGTTTCTCTTGGGGATCAAATTCCTGTGGTGTTTGCTGTCCAATGTCTGAAAACTGTTTTTTTTCCTCATGTATTTTATATTTGTTTAAAGTGAGGGATAAATCAGTCCCCTACTCCATTTTTGCCAAAACCCAAAGTCCCCATTTTTCTGTTTTCTTTGAGAAGGCACCATGTCTTTTGCACCTCATAGACTCAAAGAATGTTAGAGCTCAAGGGACTCCTAGAGAACATCTAATCTAAGTCATTATAGGTTTCTGGTAAATGATGCTTACAGATGAACAAAAACACACAAAAATATGACTTGGTGCTGTACAGGAAACATTTTATTCCAGCTGTGTAAATAACAACAGTCATACCCTAATTGTTAAAATAGAATTGATCAATGATGACATTAAGAATAGAGTAATAATGTTCTGGGCATTGTTGCCAGTTAACTTGCCTTTGGGAGGTGCTAGCAATTACTTATATAACCAAATGATTCCCCTAGTGAGTCTAAAGATGAAAAAAATCACAATTTAGTTCTGTTGGCTGCTAGTTTCCATTCCTATTCAATGTTTGGACTGTAGGACTCCTTTTCCTTCCCAGGAACCATTTAAGTAATTAAATGACTTCAGGCTCTAACTGCCTTCTTGCTGCTTTTTCCCTTTTCAGAAACACTGGTAATATTTTACTGATGTTACCTGCTATCTCCTTAAAAGCAACTTCGGTTTGGTTTAAGATGCACCTGAATCTAAAATCTTCCCTGTTCATTACCCTTCCTCTTACCAGGTGGTACTCTCTTTAATGCCAACTTTTTTGAAGGTTTCAACCCTTCCACTAAAATGGAAATTTGAAACTTGAGGGTCTTGTCAAATGCTACTACTGACAGGGGACTTAGACTTGGGAAAGCCATGCTCTTTCTCTTACTGCCATAGAAAACACCATGATGCAAAATGGATTTCTATTGAAATCCCAGTTCTAACTGATTAGATCAAAGACAGGGTTAAAGACTTTCATAGTAATGAGATATTGCATATAATAGCCAGTATGTGTATATCTGGTCTTTGTTCTCATTTCTTGCCCAAAACTCCATTTTTGTTTTCTAAGTGATAAGACATATAAAGCCTAAGAAGCATTTTTTGTTATTCATAACAAGCCCCTTTCAACCACACCTGAGGTTATGCTACTGAGGTGATTTTTGAAAAGTATCTAGATAGCCATGGAATGGGGGCTGGTTCAGGGCAAATAACCATGTGATTAAACGGTTGGAACTTTCAGCCCCACCCCCTGACCTCCGGGGAGGATAAAATCAGGGCTGGAGGTTGAGTCAGTCACCAATGGCCAATGGTTTAATCAATCATGCCTATGTAATGAAGCTTCCATAAAAATCCTAGTCAAAGGGATTAGGAGAGCTTCCTGGTTGGTGAACACATGGAGGTGCGGGGAAGGTGGCATGCCCCTTGCCTATACTTCACCGTATGCATGTCTTCTATCTGGCTGTTCCTGAGTTGCATCCTTTTATAATATACTGATCATCTACTAAGTAAACTGTTTTCCTGAGTTTTGTGGGCCACTCTAGCAAATTATCGAACTTGAGGAGAGGGTCATCATACCTCCAATTTATAGCCGGTCAGTCAGAAGCACAGGTGACAACCTGGACTTGTGATTGGCATCTGAAGTTGGGGGGAGGGGGCAGCCTTGTGGGACTGAGCTTTTAACCTGTGGAATCTGACGCTAATTTCAGGTAGATACTTTCAGAATTAAGTTAAATTGTAGGACACCTAGTTGGTGTCTGGAAAGCTGGAGAATTACTTGGTGTGGAAAACCCACATATCTGGTTTCTGAAGTGAAGTGCTGTGAGTAGTAGAGTAGAAGTAGAGGAGAAACAGAAAATATTTTTCCTCTTTCAGGTAGTATGTATTTTCCATTGCTAAAAACATATATATAGAACAGTTCAAGACAGTCACAAAATTCTAACAGATTTTATGACTCTTTCTTCAATCTCTCACCTCTCCTTTCCAGTATGCACATGTTTTAGAGGTAGTTGTTATCATAATATCAATTTTTTTTAAAAAAAGAAAGTTAAAACTACTTGGGAAATAATTCCACACCTCCATGGCTTTTCCTATTTTGCAACACCCTATCCCTTTTAAAATGACATTTCCTTTAATTACTCAGACAATTGAAGGACTTCGGAGAAAATTAAATTAAACTATGCATTACCCTATTGTTGTATTTTATAAGATCAGCTATTTTTAACATAAAAAATTTAAACATAATTTATATCCACCAACAATATCTGATTCATATGTTTTATTGAAAATGAGACTCTCTTGAGCTCTATACAACTAATCTTGTTCAGCACCAGTGACTCACCTCTTAATCAGCTAAACAACAACTCTTTTTAGACAAAAAGATAAAGTTGGTAAAAGAAGCCTTATAATGTCCCTGACTGTCTATGCCACATAAAGTCAAATTTAAAGAGATTATGCTGTAACACAGGGAACCACCTAGGATGCCAAAAGATGGCCATTGTATGTGACAACATATATGTATGATGAATATTTTAGTCATAAGAATTATCACGTATTATGAACCTATGCTTTGTAGTCTGCTTATGTGCGTGCATACGTTAAAAATCAGGATTGCAAGCCCTGCAAGAACAGCCTTGGAATTTTTGAAAAAGCTGCATAGAGTTGAAGTTTATAGCATGGGAGATTGCCCCTTTGTCACAACCCAAAACACAACCAGGGCTTGAGGCCTGGAGATTAAAGTCTTATCACTCAAAATGGGATAAAACAAGGAAGAGATCCTTATTTGAAGGTCCGAAGCATGGAGGAGGACTAAAACTTATTTGTATTATATCTTCTTCAAGGTGGGTATAATGTATAAGCACCCCATCTTCTCAAAAGGAAATTTCAGGCCAACGATTCAATGATGTTGTTTGTTTGCCAGGTTTTTTTTCTCTTTCAATATAGTTGTGGTTTTGGTTTTCCCATGTACTGTCTTAGATAAATTGTCAGCAAGATCCAGTCTCAATTACTTCACACCTGAGCTCGGTTATAACTCTTTTTCTCTCTACTCCATCTCATCACAAAAACCTGCAATAGCTACTGAAGTCTATTTTCATCATTCATCATTGTATCAGCAGTCTTTTGATGGCCTAAGGGTCTAACCATACCACACTGATGTAGATTCGTTCCACTGTGGAAGCTGCATCAAAATACTCCAGGAGGCAGATACAACTCCAAGTTTAAATATGCCAGAACAAAGTTGTGTATTATACCCTTTTCTTTTAAATATACAACCAAACATCTTTGTACAACCATTGTATAAATTAGATACATATCTGCCTTCAAATAAAAAATTTTAAAAGGTGATCTGATTATATTAAGAGTCAGAAAGTTAAAATACTACTTGTTAATCTAGGTCTTCCCAGATATAGATGCCAAAATGAGATTAAATGTGTAAGGATTTAATTAGGGAAATACCTGTGAGAGAAAAGTGAAGGGAGCCACGGAAGGCTGAGAGATTCTTCTGACCACAATGCAAGGACAGTAAACGAGAAGAGGGAAAGAGGTTGGATGGAAGGATCCTAGACTACCATGCAATCTAAGGAAGGTTCAGCAAGGCCAACAGGAGTCCTCAAGCCAAAACTGGCTATCAGAGGAGTCCTGAGTCTCCCAGAAATGGGCTATTTTAGTGTCACTGCTGTACTCAGTCCCTACCTAGGAGCAGCCCACAGGAAGCATGGCCTCAGGGCAAACACGGGGATGGATTTGAGACTGAGATGATTGAGGCCCTTGATCAAGTCTCTGTGGTTACATTTTCGTGCCCACCATAATCACTTTCTTGAAATCTTAAATATAGGGGCTGGCCCAGTGGCCTAGTGGTTAAGTTCAGCACACTCCTCTTCAGCGGCCCAGGTTCGGTTCCTGGGAGCAGACTTACACCACTCGTCAGTGGCCATACTGTGGCAGTGACCCCATACTAAATAGAGGAAGATTGGCACAGATGTTAGTTCAGGGTGAATCTTCCTCAGTTAAAAAAGAAAAAAATATAGTAAATATAGTTTAGGATTCAGGAATTAGTTTCATTTAAAATACCTAAATCCACCTAATGACAATTTCTATCACAATAGTACATGTATATAAGTACTTCAAACAAGATTGGACACGATACAAGTAAAACAACTAGGCCTCAGAACAATATACTTATTAAACAGGAGCTAAGGAACTTTGCTGCCAATTTCCCAGCGATGAGTTGATTTCATTTACATCTTGAATTTGACTGTGTTTAGCAGCTTAGGCAAAAACAGAAACACATTAGGCTACACTTGCTTTCTTCTTATGACAAAAAAAAGCCAATGAATTTAATATCAGAGGACATCTTTTTTCCTGGAACTAAATTCAAGCAGAAATTTATTACTTGCTTTCCTGTACAAAGAAGACTCACTAACATAATGGGTCATATCTCCAATTGTGGCTTTACAAAAGGATCACAAATGCAATTCAAGGAGATGATCCTTGTATTGACCTTTCCTAATGGTAGAGGACTTAACATTAAGCTGTAACTCAGTGAAGGAATTTCTATGTCTGGCTTTAATAACAAGACTCAAAAACCATGCCTTCAAGTATTCTAAAATAATACTGGGACAAAACTCGAAGAGTTCAGAAGAGAAGATAATACACTTGCTTATTAGACCAGGCTAGACTTTCCCAGTTATCTAATATTGTAGGGAGATCTCTGGCCAATCCTTGATGGAGGTAAATTCATAGCAGAATTTATAATCAGTGTTTGCTAAAGTGTGTTAGGTATATGACTCATAACCGAAGAGAAGATATTAGAAGATAAATAAGACTTTAATAATTAAAATATTATTATAATGTGTTCTAGAAAAAAATATAACTAACCCACTGAAACCATGAGTTCACAGATAAGGTTAAGTAAAAAACATTTTTTTGGACAATTATTAAATAACAGTAAGCAGACATGGCTAAAATCAAATGGTGAAGGTGATGTGGTAGGCTGGCTAATGGCCCCCAAAGATGTCTACACACTAATCCCAGAATCCGTGAATGTTAATTTATATGGTGAAAGGGACTTTGCAAATATGATGAAGTTGAGGATTTTGAGATGAGGAGATTATCCTGGATTATCTGGGTGGCCCAAGGATGTAATCACAAGGGTTCTTAAAAGAGGGAGGCAGGAGAGTCAAAGATAGAGGAGTAGGAGATGTGACAAGAGAAGCAAGAGGTTAGAGTGATGTGAGGAAGAGGCCACAGCCAAAGAATGCAGGTGACCTCTAGAAGCTGAAAAAGACAAAGAATGAATCTCCTCTGAAGCTCCAGAAAGGAACCACCATGGCCAACACCCTGATTTTAAACCCATAAGACTCATTTTAAACTTCTGATCTCCAGAACTGTAAGAGAATAAATTCTTGTTTTAAGCTGCTAAGTCTATGATAATTTATAACAGCATAAATAGGAAACAAATACAGATAGTAATCAAATGACTGACATTTAGGAAACATTGCTTTAGCAAGTGTCTGAGTGTAGGTATTTTATGTTATCGATCAAGGCAATAGTCATAAACTACAGGTGACAGACTGGTGTAATTTGTGTATTCATCAGTCAACAAATATTTCTGCAAGTTGTTCATTACCATGCTACACAGTTCATCTGAATCTGGAGACTTGAAATCACTTTTGTAATTTAATGATAATAATTAGAGTAATTAATAGCATTTACTGAGTATTATGTAGGTCAGGCATTGTTCTAAGCCCTTTATACATATTATCTAACCTTATGGGATAGTTTCTGTTATAATCCCCATTCTATAGTTAACCTTGCTGAGGAATGGAGAGGTAAAATAACTTACCCCAAATCACACAGTTGTAGAGCCAGCTTTGAACCTACTTTGAACCTGTTTCTTACTGGAGCCTGGGTTTTCACTATATTTAAGGAGTCCTAGATGGTCTCTTCCCGTTTCCTCACCTAATTTGGGCTTCAGTTCCCCCTTACAATGTTATAGTCTTTTCATTAAGTGATCACTCTTCTGGCTGCAGAAGCCAAAGCAAAATAAGAATAATTCTGCCTTCCGTCTGCCATCTGATAATATTAAGCCATCTTCCTATCCAACATGCTGTCAATTCTGAATGCTCTTCAAACAATATTTACTAATACCATGTTCGCTAATAATTTTCTCAATAGGAGGCTACTTCAAATATAAAATAATATCAAGTAAACCAGTTTTTAGCAACACCAAACAAAAATCATGAAGAAGTAATAAAAATGTAACACTCAGTTAAAATGCCATTAATCTTCTTTGCAGGAATTTAGACTAGTCTGTGCTTTTGCCTTGCTTCTTGGAAAATCAATGTCGGCTTTCTCCCTCCCTGTGGAATCTTGGAGAAGACATTTAGGCATTTTGGGCTTCAGGTCCCTCTTTTGCAAAATTGAAGTTGGACTGGAATGTCTCCAAGACTTCTTTGAATTCTTAAATTCAATGACTGCAAAATATATATATTTATTTCTTTTGGGAAAAAATAATTCAACAGAACCCTACCTGTTAATATAATACAGGACCCTGATAACCAGTAAATATCCCAGCCATTTCTAACAGTTGTGTGCCTTTGATGCCAGACTCATTACTAATCTTGTAGGCTACTTATGAAATATGCTCCCTGTCAGTGGGTAGGACAATTTCACTGTGGTTGCTTGAACAGTCTGTCTGGCTCCTGCGAACTTTCTACGTCTTGGTGAAAATCAGAAACTGAGTTCCTGTTTTTGTATTAGCGTAATCTTCTGCTACATTCTCCAAACGCTGCCTGCTTCAGCTACATCACTTAATATATAACATCACCTAGCTAGCAGGCTCAGAAATGTTTGAAGTCAAGAATGTTGCAGGAGGAATATCTGCATTAGACATATGGTTGGACCAGATGAACTCTTAGGGTGACAACTGTCCCAATTTTCCAGAAACTGTCCTAATTTTAACACTTTAAGTCCTATAACCCAAGAATCCCTCAGTCCTGGGAAAACCAAGATGGTTGGTTGCCCTTTCTAAGGTCCCTTAAATCCTCAAACTTTAGATCAGTGCTGTCCAGTAGAACTTTCCACAGTGATGGAAATATTCTACATCTACACCATCCAATTCAATAGCCTCAGTGGCTATTGAGCACCTGAAATGTGGACAGTGCAATTGGGGAACTGAATTTTTAATTTAATTAACTTAAATTTAAGTGGCCACATGTGACAACTGGCTACTATAGGGGACAACACAGCTCTAGGTGATGCTATGAAAATGATCATTAGTGAGGTGCTTTGTGCAGCAGCCCGAAGGGAAACACATTGAAAAGCAGTCCGATTTCACACTTGTATGACACTCAACCCACCAGCTTTATGTCCTGTATCCATTGTCATATTGACAAGGCAGTATAATAAGGTTATCCAGGAATATCAATAAGACAACTTCATCACACTCGAGGTCAAAGGATAGACTCAATGATGGCCCTTAGAGAAACATATGATTAAATTGTGTATTTAGTCTGAGTTTCAGTAGGCAGGTAATCACATCCAAATAAAAACTCTCCAGTAATTAGTACTTTGTAGTTTTGCTGCTAAGACTGTGCAGCTGTGGATTTTAGGTGTATGAAGAGTGAGCCCTTTCTGATCTAGCCTGGTGGTTTAGTGACGTTCAGGACATTATCCCAAATTAAGTTCCCGCTTGCAATGAAGACTGATTTAAAATTTTCCTCTCTAAGAGAAATCCAGGGAACTGAAGTTTGCTTTATTATATCAAAGTGAGCAGTCAACAGAGAGAAAACACAACATTACATCCTAAAGGAGAAAGAATTTTCTTGAATCGCAGAATGTTGATACCATACAACTGTCCGACATCAGAGCTGTTGGTTATAAATCTTGCAGATTACTGATCATCCCGAATCCACAAAGGCAAAAGTTGAAAGAGAAGTTAGAACATCAGAGGAGGCAAAGAAACTCCACAGAACTTAAAGGAGTTGAAGCCAGGTACAGTGTGACATATATCTTAGGTTTCTGCAGGACTTGGCTCTACATTTAAATGCTAATGTGCAACCCTGGCATATCCTAGGAATTAAAGTGCTGAAGCAGGCAGGAGTGCTGGAAATTTCAGAACTGTCATTGAATATTCAGGATCTACATGTGAAAGAGCTCAGGTACACTTTTAAATGTCAGAGAACAGACCACAGCTCTCACTATGCTCTGCGCTGAATTCTTTGGCAATGTGCCACTTTTAAAAGAAAGTATGAGCATAGTTTTGAGTTTTCAAGTGATTTTTATTAAGTTGATCTGATAAGCAAAACAAGAGGTTATTGCCTGCAATTTACACATAGGGTATTAAATAAAGGGCAAATTCAAAAATTCTTCCTGGTTAAAATTTTTTTAAAAAGTCTCTTGCTCTTTTGTCTTGGCCACCGACAAGCCATCCAGACTGAGGAAGACCTGGAAACAGGGCCACGTGAGCCATGGTCACATGGACAAGCACTGGAAGCACCCGGGAGGCCAGGGTAAACCTGGTGGCATGCATCACCACAGGATCAACTTGGTCATACATCAACAGGTTACTTGGTGTGAGGCATTGCCACTAAAGAGGAACCAGAACTTCTGCTCAACCGTCAACCTTGATGAACTGTGGACCTTGGTCAGTGAGCAGACATGGGTAAATGCTGCCAAAAACAGTATTGGAGCTGCTCCCATCACGGATGTGGTGAGATCAGGCTACTACAAAGTTCTGGGGAAGGGAAAGCTCCCAAAGCAGGCTGTCATTGTGAAGGCCAAATTCTTCAGCAGAAGAGCTGAGGAGAAGATTAAGGTTGGGGGTGACAGGGCCTGTGTCCTGGTCACTTGAAGCCACATGGAGGGAAGTTCATTAAATGCTAACAAGGGAAAAAAAAATCTCTTAAAGTCTCAATCATCGTGAGCTGTAAGAACTGAAGATTGTCAGGCATTTAAGGCAAATTTCAGGACTTTGTCTCATTTCCTTACTCTGTATTTATGCAGCACATCAAAGCCACATTAATATGACATCACCAAGCCAGCAATAGGCAGGCACTTTGAGAGGTGGTAATAACTGTTATTGAATTTGGTGCCTTGAGAAAAGGAAAAAGCTATCAAAGGCTGAGAGTGAGTTTCCAGAAGGCCAATTATATAGGGAAATATAACTGCTATATGGACAGCTGCTGTAACTCCAGAGAGCTTGGGTCCTCGGTATTCACTCAACACTTGTATAGAGATTGTCCTCCACATGTCAGGCATTGAGCTGGGTGCTGGGGATGAAGTAATAATACAGCTAATGAACACTCCTATGCTGACTTCCCTGTGACTAGCACTTTGTGAATGCTTTACATATATTAACTCATTTAATCCTGTGAGGATGTAATCCTGTAAGGTTGTAAATACTGTTATGAGGTAAATATTTGTGGAAGGGGAAGCTGAGGCACAGAGATTACGTAACATGGCCAAATTAATACAGCTTGTAATTGATGAAAATGTGATTCAAACCCAGATAGTCTGATCCCAAAATCTACACTCTTAAAACCACTATACCTAGTGCCTTAATCCTTAATAGTTATATTCCAGTAACATTTTGACCAATCTTTAGGTATTTGTTTTTTTTAAAAAATAAAACCCTAGCTCTCACTAGATTATAAATGCCTTGTGGTTTTCCCCATCATGCGGTGACTTGCCCATATCTGATGTTCTGTAAATGTTTGTGGTGCAGTATACAGTTAAGAAGGAAGGTTTTGGAGCCAGAGGGATCTGAATTAGAATCCCAGCTCGACCACTTCCTCAGTGTGTGAACTCAGTTTCTTCATCTGCAAAATGGGAATAACGGAGTTAGTATGAGGATTAAATGAGATAATGCGATAATACGTGGCACATCACAGGCTTGCAATAAATGCTCACTGCTACTGTTTAAATACATTACTTGTTTTAAACAATTGTTAAGCATTACTTCCTCTTTAAACTAGAAATGAACTTAGAAATATGGAGCCATAAAGGACTTGAGAGAGTCTAGGCCAAATCCTAGACCTGAGGAAAGTGAGGTCTAGTCAGACTAGAACCCTGATCATTTAATGTCCACTCAGGTCTCTTTATACAGAGAGATGCTTCCTCCCTTCCTCCATCCCTTCCTTCTGTTACTTTATTCACTCACTCAATATACTTTTTATTAAGTACCTACCTAAGTACCACACTCTGTGATAAGGATAAAGCAAATTGTGGGCTTCCACTCTTGACTCAATTTCTGCTTTAGCAGTGGTTCTCCGAATGTGGACTGTGGACCAACAGCAGCATTCCTTGGTGTGATAGTTCATTTCATGTGTTAACTTGACTGGGCCATGCAGTACCTAGACATTTGGTCAAATATTATTCTGGATGTGTCTGTGACGGTGCTTCTGGTTGAGTCAAGCATATTGCCCCCCCCCCCCCCGAACGTGGGTGGGCCTCAATCAATCAATTGAAGACCTGAATAGAACAAAAAGTCTGAGTAAGAGGGAACTCCTCCTGCCTGACGATATCTGTCTTTTCCTCCTTTTGGACTTGAACTAAAAAATTGGCTCTTCTTGGTTCTCAAGCCTGCTGGCCTCCAGACTAGAACTTACACCATTGGCTCTGCTGGTTCTTAGGCCTTCAGATTCGAACTGAAACTTACACCATTGGATTCCCTGGGTTTCCAGCTTGCTGACTGCAGATCTTGGAACTTCTCGGCCTCCCTAATCACACGAGCCAATTCCTTTAAATCAATCAATCAATCAATCCTATTCGTTCTCTTTCTCTGGAGAACCCTAATACACTTGGGAATTCCATTCATGCTTCACCCTGAGAGTGGGGCCCAGCAATATGTGTTTTACCAAGCCCTCCAGGTGATTCTTATGTGCACTAAAGCTTAAGAACTGCTCTAAGCTTGTTTGAGACACATCCTTGATTGACCTGACCAGTGAGGAGGGCAGCATGTTAACACCAGCAGAGTGAAATTCCTGAGTTCTGACTTATTTTCAGATATCACAAATGACTGTCACTTCCCTGAACTAGACCACTTTGATGGCACACCTTTCCTTCAGTAACAACCAGGAGGCCCTGGTTGTCCAATCTCTTAACGAGCTTCATGTATTTAAATATAAATGTAAATATGCAGGATATTTGCTGTTGTTGTTCTATATAAATATAGTCTAAAGACTAACTGCAACAGGTAAGAAAACTCTCCTCAAACCCTCTGAGGATTCTAATTGCTATTACTTTTAGTGTGTGATGGACCTTATCTAAGGCAAGCAAGCTGCAGGGACAATAAAACATTTTTACACCACACCGTGCTCAGCAGAGCCTGCCGGAGTGCCGCAGAGCTCCCTCCCCAGGTGCCCTGATCTCTATTATTCCTTCCCCACCATTAAACACGCAGCTCTGCTTCCTGGCTCTTCAAGGACAATCAGAGGGGCTATAGGAATTCACATTCTGCCATTCCATTACCCAAACACTTACACTGTCCTTAGGGCTGTTCTGGGTTCCTGAGAACTGTTGGTTGTGCATGTTTGCCATTTTCAATGAAAGTAAGAGTCAGCGATGAAAGTCATAGACTTTTTTTTGCCTCAAGGAAGACCATCTGGAAAGAGTTTCATTTCTTTCCTAATAGAAGGGGTACTTGAACAGATAATGAACCTTTTGTGTCAAACACATTGTGCCATTACATGGTCTTTGACGACGTGCCCATAGAGGTAAGACAGACCTTCAGCCAAACAGCATGCTCTGGAATTCTCTGTAGGCAGAGCAGCAGTCTATTTTTTAGTAAATATACACAACAAATGGATTATTAACCTGTTATGGGCTATTACTCAAATAGTCCAATCTTACATTTTTCATCACCCATAAATATTCATTGAGAGCTACTCTGTACAAGCCAGTGTCTGATGGCATGGTACACAGACACGTACACAAAAATCTTAAATCATCATCATCATCAAGTATATATTGAGTGCCTACCGTGTATAAGCCAATGTCCTAGGCAGTTGTGCATGGACACCCGAAAAACAAGAAGCCATTTTCTCAGTGCCTTTATATATTGAGGGCCTTTATTAAGGCACTTTATATATCTATTTTTATGCTTGTTGTATCCTCTCAACATCAATATGAGGCGGGCATTATTGTCACCATTTTATAGAGGAGAAAGTGATGTATAAAGTTGTTAAATACTTTGCTCAAAATCACTTATTTTGTGAAATGGAAGAACCAGATCTTAAATTGATGCCGTGCAAATCTGCAAATACCAAGTGACAGATGAGGGATATGAAGAGTTAAGTGTCAAAGAAACAGATGGATATGGATACTGTTCTACAAGGTCCAGCCAGGAAATCAGAAACCACACCAGGCATTTTAATGAAGAGATCAACCAAATGGGCATTGGAGGACTGAACAGGCAAAAGGGAACCCAGAAGTAACTGCAGGAACAAAGACAAGGGGTTGGAGGTATCAGAACTTAAAAGTTCAGAGGAAGGACCCTGCCCAGTTGAGCCAGTCTTTGAGGAGGGGGCACTGACTGGCTGGTGCTGGTCATTCTGAGAGGCGATGTTAAAGCTGATCCTGGGAAGGTGAGGGGGAAAAAAATCTGAAAACTGCAACCAACTGTCACGGGAACAACTGCTGCGGATGAAAAAACGTTGCTGGGGAGCTGCTCAAAGCAGTAGGAAGCAGCCAGGATGTCTGGAGGAAGCAGACAGAGCAAGTCCCCCTCTTCTCCTTCAGCCCTCCAGTCTGCCTCTCACGCCCACTATTGGCAGAGCCTGGCATGGACCCAGCCGACAAAGCAGAAATGTCTGCTTCTGAAACCCTCATTGCTCCTCACTAAGCCCACCCCTAAGGGGTAGATGGACCACATGATGCCCCACCTCTGCACTGATTAGTTCATGAACTTGAGGAGAGGCCCCATGTATGCAGAGTTCAGTCTCATTTATACCCTCTGCTCCACTTGGTGTGACTCCACCCATGATATTAGCTCATTTCACTCACAGTTTAAAGAAGGTAATGTTTGCCACGTTGTCCATCTGGCAGGTGGTCATTTGTCAGGTTTTCCACCACCACTTAGTGACTAGTACATGAGCCCACTGATGTAACTCTTCTTAATTTTACTAGTTGCTCCTGATACACTGACCTCTCTAATAGAATAGATTTTACTCCCACTTAGTAAGTCTTTCTGATTTTCTTTTCTTTTTACAAATAGAAGCCTGTGTCTGTTTATATTTTCATTCTCCACATTATTCTCTTCTGATCAGAACTAGTCATCATTTTTATCCCAAGTTGTAGGTGAAATTCCTGGGATCTAGGACTTCAGAGGAGAGGATAGAGCAAAAAAGAATCCTCAAGTAAGATAAATCAGTGGTTCTCTAGACTTCAGACCAGTGCTGGCCCATGATGAAGTTTTCTCTAGTGAAAAATGAAGACAATGTCAAGAACTATGAAAGACAACAAGGCATGATGGCTAAGGGTGAGGGCTGTGGAGCCAGTCAGCCTGGTTTGAATTCTGGCTTTGTGATTTTGGGGATGTTACTTAACCTTTCTGCACCTCAATTTTCTCATCTATATAGTTGTTGTAATGAAAATAGCTGTTCCTTTGGGAATTATGAAGGTTCAATTAGTTATTACATGTAAGCACATAGAACAGCAAGCACTCAATAAATGCTAATAATATTATTTTTTTGGACAGTTTAAGGATACTAATGGCTCTTTCTTGTGAAGGACTGCCATATATTCAGAGATGACATCATTCTTACTTTTTTTGATCTGAAAATGTTCTTTCTTGCATGAAATGGAGTTAACAGTACACGCAATGAAATCTAAAAGTCTTAGAACACCGTTATGAAATCCTCCTATCATATATAAAGAAATAAACAAAGCTCAAACAAGAATTTCCTCAGGGCTTTTGAGTTTATAAAGTATTAATTTACTCACTCAACATCAATATGCTGGGTGGCAGCCATTAACCAGACCCTGAGACCCATGCTGGAAATACCACAATGAGCAAGACAGATGTAGTTCTTATCCTCAGGGTGGTAACAGTCTAGTAGGGCTCTTCACATAACTTGTTTAATTTGATCCTCATAATCACCCTGGGAAAGGGTATTATTATTATTATTATTATTATTATTATCCCTGTTTTCAAGAGAAAACTGAAGCCTCATGAGGGGAGCTGTCATTCCTTGCATCACACAGCAGACAAAATTTGGGATTCTTTTCATTATAACATGATGTGTAGACTATGTGTAGGCCTAGCTCTTCTCCCTGGAAATATATCTCTGTTCTTACAGTGGAAGCCTGTGGGAAAATGTGTTTAATAAACTTATATGAAGGTCAGCTTTTCCGGAACACATTTAGTCTGTGAAACAAGACTGAGTATAGATTTGGAAGTTTTTTCCCAAATAGAACACTTGGCTCAGTAATTTAATAATTGGGTCTCCAACCCTCTCACCTCTTATTATTTGTTGAGTGTGAAATTTTAATGCCTTCTGGCCTCTTCTTTCCACCTTCTTTATGACCTTTTTGTCCCACCTATCCCCCAAAAGTAGAACTTTACTATGCTAATATGCCTTGTGGATCTCCAAGTAGGGGGACAAAGCATATATTCTTTCTCTTCTCTTTCTACCCATTTATTTTTTCTCCTATTATCTTTTAAGAGGTCATTTGATAACCATTGGAGATGAGAAAAATGTTATATCTCAAAGGAAAGGATTTCTGAAATGATAGGCAAGAAGGTTGATGATTTTATGAATACACTCTCCACTCAACCCATAGCACACATTGGCTATCTGCTCTTAGTTTTAGCTTTGTTCCATTAATCACTTATGAAGCTATAGTTACTGGAGTGAGATATTCATGTTACATCCATATCATGAACTTTTGAGATAGTGTGGCAGGTGCCTTTCATACACAAGTTTATAAATCCTTACAACAGTCCCAACAGGTAGGTACCTGGTATCCAAAAGAGGAAACAGAATTTGCCTTTAAATCTCCCTTTCTCCCCTACCTCCTTTTTTATAACAACATGGAAACTTAATTAAATAAAAGATTTACAGATTGGTTAAATAAATAAGTCACCCAACTAAAAAGCACTAGAGCTAAGATTTGAACCCAGAGCTCTCTGGCACCAAAGTCTGTCCTTTTCCACTTGTACTAGCACTTCCCAAATTTTATACAGCCAGACATGAATTCCACAAAGTATTAATAATGTTATCCCTCCAAAGGCACCCATGATTGAGTATATTTGGGAAACAGTGAACAAACTTGATTCCTTTGGAGATTCACAGTGTATATTTAGCAATTTAAGACTTTAAGAAGTCCTGCTGAAGAGAAAAAAAACCAATCTGTTTATTTGGTTTAACCTAGCATTTGGATTTCTGTTCCCTTACTGGTTTAGACACTTAAAACACTTGCTTTAGGATGGAGAAAATGGGGCTCTGCCACGCATTAGTCAAAATAATAAGAAAACCAGGACAACTGTTGGAATTGGATAAAAGAACTCCCCATGGAACTGGGGTCACTGTCTGGGTGAGGATGCTCTGCTGAAATCTACAAGGGAGTGTTAACGACAGTCTTAGGAACAGTAAGTGTCATGCAGGGAATGGAAAAGATCCTTTAAAAGGGAGAGAGGTCTAAGTGGAAAGGATCCAACTTAGCTGGAAGTTCTGTTTAGATATAGTATACTAAGTGGACAGGAAGAGTCTGCAATTAAAAGAGAATCATCAGGTTATGATTTTATATACAGTTATAATTGGGTCTTTTCTCATTTTACAGATCAAGGCCAACAAGAAGGATTGACTCATTTTCTTAGGGTGACCAAATATCTCAGTTTGCAGGACTTTCAGTCTAAAACTGGAGAGTCCTGGGTAAACCTGGACAGTTGGTCACCCTACATTTACCAAAAAATTATTATTTGCAAATTTTGTTACTAATACTCAGGTACCACATCCATGTGATCTGAATACATTTTAAAGTTCATTCACTTCATCGAGGGAGTTTATTATACAGATAACTGATAATGTAGTTTTGATGTAGAATGAAGAATTTTTGTGCATTAGATGTTAATGGTAGAGTTTGGGATCTGTCAGGGACACATCAAATTTTTATTCTAAGCAAGTCAGAGCAGATAGCAGTGTAAATCATCTGATATTGGCTCCCTTGGTAATGTGGGCCTGGCCTAAGGAGCTCTGTGCTAATTCCAGGGCTGAAAGGATGGATCACCTGGGAGGCAGAAAGTACCAAGTTTCAGGGTTGTAGCAGCCCCAGCAAATGGTCATCCACAGAAATCCATGATGCAAGTTCAGAGAGATTGACAGCCTGTATCCAGCTGGCCTGTGTAAGAGTAGTAGGGACATGGGCCCTGAATTGGAATGCAGGGCAAAGCTTCCTTCAGTTCTTGAGTAGTAGAACTAGCAAGGGCAAAGGAGGGCCAGTTCTCAAAGGCAAGGCAAGTACAGGAGGCCCATGATGACATCACGGAGGAGTGAGAGGACCAGCACATGAGGCCTCACACTCTGATGTAGGACGGGCAGCAAGGTTTTTACGAACATAATACAAACCAATGGTGGGCCGGCCCAGTGGCACAGCGGTTTAGTTTGCGCTTGGCAGCCCGAGTTTCGCGGGTTCAGATCCTGGGAGCCTGCCGACACACTGCTTGTCAGCCATGCTGTGGCGTCGTCCCATATAAAGTAGAGGAAGATGGGCACAGATGTTAGCCCAGGGCCAGTCTTCCTCAGCAAAGAGAGGAAGATTAGCAATGGATGTTAGCTCAGTGCTGGTCTTCCTCACAAAAAAAAATACAAACCAATGGACTCCCTCCAGGATATTTACTATTAAACATTTTCTACCTGCTAAGAGATCAAAGGCCCCAGGCTCTTTAAACACTTCCTGTCTGAGAAGGGCAAGACTGAACATATAGATGGGAAGATCATCAGATCCAACCAGGGGAAGACAAGGAAACAGGAACTGCATCCACACTAATTGCCAGGTGCGGTGACTGCTCATTCAGTTCCTGAGGGCTTGGGAGTTCTGGGAATCGATAAGCAGAGAAACCAACTTTGAAGTCACAGTAGTCTTCTACCCACTCAATTTTGTGAAGAATGCACATGGAGCACCCATAAATACTATTGCACACATTGTCCTCTTCAGCTTCCCAGCTAAGAAGATGGAGACCAGATGCTTCCTGTTGGTAGGATTCCTCATGGACAAGGGCTTGAAGATCACGGGACTTGGGCACAGAGTTCCAAGTCATCTTACCTAAGGGCAAATGTTAAGTGGTTGGTTTATTCCTAAAGAGGAAAAGAGGGACTTGGCAAAGCTGTCATCCTTATTCTTTATCACGAACAACCTCTTTTACAAAGAAGATAGCAGTCTGTTTATTTTTCAGTTAAAAAATGGAAGACTTGCTTTCTGAAATTTCAGTGTTGGAGTTCACGGTCCTGTATATCTTCTGAACCCACATAAAAACGTCTGATTTGAAGTAGGCTGGTGTTGAATTATGACGTTGAGAACCGTGCCACCACACTCTAAAACCTTGCAAAAATGAAAGCCCTTGTAAAATTCCTGTTAAAATACTACATTTTTTTTTTTTACAAGGGCATCTTATAAAACGTTTCAAATGATTGGAGGGGAAATAAAGAGATTAATCACTTTATAAGCACCAATTAATGTGACTCTTTATGCTATCCGTGTCTTACTGGACAATCAATTTTTAAAAAGAAATAAAAGTTTCTAGGATTTACATTGCTTTGCCTCAGCTAATGACTGTTTATTATTCCCTGGCTTAACTACTAGCTGATTTATATCCTTAAAACAAAGTCCTTACAATTATTTCCTTTATTTGAAAGCCCAGTTTCAGATTTAATACCCTGCAGTCAATTCCTTTGAAAGACAAGATCTAGAAACAAAGAAGTGATATAATTTTCCAAAAACAACTCTGCAGATTAAATTCTAAGTGTGGTTTCTTTGGGTAGCAACATCCTCCAGAACTTCTTCTACCTCCGAGCTCACACTGTTTTTCAAATGTTCTCCATTAAGGTCACTTTTTGCTTCTCCTTTTAATGTGGATAACATAAGGTCTTGCAGTCTTTTTTGCTCTCTTCATGTACTTTCTCTGGACCATCTCCTCAACAGCCATTACTTCAACTGACATTTTTAAACTGATGACATCAAATCTATAGCTCTACCCCAGACACTCTCTTGAAAGCTCTCAACTGCCTTCTTGACACCTTCCCTGTGAAATTTTGTGGGCATCTCACACTCAACAAGTCCAAATGAAATTGGTCATTATCTGCTTCTCTTTTATGCTCTGTTTCAGGAAATGGCACCACCATCTATCAGTTAGCCAGGCCAGAGACTTGTGAATGTCTTAGACTTTACTCTCCCTGCAAAATGACCCTCCACAACAAGAATTTCTCATAGTCCACAGCGAAGATCCTGATAAATCCCCTCCTGCCAAGTGTGGCCCTGATCTTCCATCTCATACTAGGTGATGCCATTAAAGTTCTCTTGTAGCGCTAAAGCTGCATGGAGGGCTGGAGTGAGGTGAGGGTGCCCCCTCATCCTTGGTCATGGTGTCTTAGAGAGGAGCCAGTGCAAGCCACCAAGCCCTTCCTTTTTTCTCTCTCTCTCTCGTTCAGTTATGATTCATGAGGCTGAGTAGAGGACAGCTACCAAACAGCATTCAGAATTGTTCCTATCTTCTACCAGCAAATGTGTTTCTTGATCAAGATCATTCTGAGTTCTCCAGAAGATGCTTCAGGATATCACTTTGTACGTATCCAGAATGTCTGAACCCAGTTCAGGCTCAGGCTGGGATATCAATAATCTATGTAGACAAATGACATGTGAAGCTTGAGGCTTGGACAACTCCTGAATGTTTTTGTTTATCAGGTTTGGGCTATGATTTGAGGAGCTGGTTGAAAATCACTGTCCGCTTGTCAGATAACAGCAGTTCAAGTGGATGCCCTCACAACATTTGACATCTGTCCCCAGCTCACAACATTTGAAAAGTGCTTTGGCACTTACATAGAGAAGTCAGAAAGAGGCTCCCTTCCCAGGATCCCTGGAAGTAAGGCTCTTTGCTACAATCAAACATGCCATTTGAGATGTGGTTCTTTAGTGCCCTCTGCCCACTAGAAAAGAGGACTATGAACACTATTTGAATAATGCGGTCTTGAGGCAGGGACAACTTGTCCCTACAGCTCTGCTCAAAAAGAGCTGAGTCACCATCGAGTGGGGAAATGTGAGAATGTCAATTGTACGTATTGTCTGATGATCTCACTTGGAGTCACTGCTGAGTTTCAACCAATTTCCAAGGGACTTTTTTCTTCAATGACCATCCTAAATGTTATACTACTCTTATGAAACAAAAGTCTGAGACTCTTTCCTGAAATTTTTGTATGGAAGGTAAATTATGCTCTGTAGAAATTTGTGGCTCATTTTGGAAAGAGGATCTGCCCTTTTATGCTAACTAGTATATATTGTCTTCAATGCCTCAGCCATTTCATGGCTATATAGAGAAATATTGGACTTATGATATTTTTTAATTAAATAAATGAAAAGCTAAGGGTACAGCCCTTAAATTTGGTTTTCCTCTGATAACCCCATTTGAATCACGATACTTTCAAATGGAGGTTATTCCTTTTTTCCTCCCTACTCCTTGTATCTAGTTTAGGAAGCAATGTCAGCATTTTTTTTTCTTACATTCTACTACTTTCTCTTCTTTTTTGTTTCTCAACTTGAATAATATGATCAAGTTGATGTTTTAAAAAGACCACCCCAGTATCTAAGAGGAGGATAGATGAGAGGAGTAGGGAATTAGGCTGGGGACAGATGCCAAATCTAGGCAAACTGAGGGTCTGGCTGAGACAGGACTGGTGTTACATCAATAGGACCAGTTGTGGAAGGAGCCAGGATGACTTGGCTCAGGCATGGGTGTGGCTTATGGAGATGGATGGAAGTAGAGGGGGAGAAGGGAGGTGCTGAGCTCGAGATGCTTTGGGACATCCAGGGAAACTGCCCAGAGACAATTGTCTTGGAGGGTCTGGTTCTCTGTGAAGGGTCTGGGTTTTATTCCAGAAAACAGATCTGGGCATCCTCACAAGCCCCTGAACACTAGGTAGCCAGGGTGGAGGGTGTAAAGGAAAGCCAAACAATATGTAAATATCACCTTTTTTCTTTCTAGTTTATATTATTCACCTCCTTTGAGTCAATGCTCAGTCTTTTTAATTTAATTTCATTTACTATTTTTCTCATCCTTTCAAAGTCCATGGCATTTGATTACATGACACCCCCCGCCCCCCCCCCCCCACTTCTCTGCCTCTGTTGGTCACTTATCATCTCTTTGTTTTTGAAGAACAAAGAGAAAGCCCATATGTCCCAGAACAGAAGCAAGAGAAGGGGCTGTGCCAGGTGAGTCTGGAGATGTCACAGGTGCCAGATCAGGACCTGGTGGGTGTGTTGAGAATTTTGGTCCTTATCCTAAGAGCAATTAGAAGCCTTCTGAGGGTCTTAAAAGGCTAAACATTACCTGAGGTGGCTTTTTAAAGACAAAGAGAATGCAAAGAATGGAACTGAGTGAGGCAGGAATGGATGTGGGCGAGCAATTAGAGGCCAAGGCAACAGTCAGGGCCAGAGGATGATAATGGCCTTGACAAATGTGATGACTGGAATGACATTGTTTCATAGACTATCCCCAATCTCATATCTCATATTGAAAACAAATAGTTTTTTTCTGAGTCCAGTATTTATACACCCAATTTAGAAAATTTGGAAGATAAAGGAAAAGACTTGAAAACAAAAATCACCTATAATCTCATATTACAGAAAAAAACACTTTGATTTCTAATTTTTAAAAATTTCTCTTTCCACTGGTTCCCTTCCCTCAGCCTGAAAACATGTTCAAGTCCTCTCTATTCTAAAGAAGATTCCCCTTGGTCTTGCTTCCCTTTCAAACTACTATGAGGTCTCCTTCATAGCCACCTACTCTTCTAGCTCTATCTGGAGAGCATTAAGTTGCCTCTGAAGTGAAAAAAGCTGCCCTGCGCTTAGCAAGACAATGAGCAAGACATACATAGAACTCCTCTAATCATCTAAACCCACACCTATATCTCTTGGATATGTCACTATTGCCTCACTGGCCCAGCTGGTTCCACTTGTTTCTTGGATTTGCCTCATATCTGGTTGTGTATTGCTCTGACCAACCTGCCATGTCCTCTCTCCCTTTCTGCCCAAACCCATCCATTCTCATGGCTTCAGTTGTCATTTCTATATGGATGATTTCAGGTTGATATGCTGACCAAGACCTCTCACTGAAAGCCAGAAAAACATTTCTAGCTGCCTTCTGGTCACCTCAACATAGATGTCACACCAAGAAACTCTATACATCCCAAACTAACTTTATTATATTTTCTGCCAAACCTATTTCTCCTCTGTGTTTCCTATTTCAGTTAGTAGCATCATTGACTTTTACTCAGCCAAGGTAGACAATATGCAGTCATCTTTGACTCTTCATTTTTCTCAATTCAACATCATATTCTATTGACTTAATATCATATCAATTACTTACATCAGGCACACTAGTAAGTACATTAAGTGCATTTTCCCAATCAAATTTTCAACTACATGCTGCATTATTCTTATTTTACAGATAAGAAAACAGAAACTTTGAGGTTCACAGCCAAGTGATGAGGTCAGAATTGGAACTCAAACCTGTTTATTTCCAAAGCTAGTGTCTTGATCTGTCTTTTCAATCTGTCCTCTCTGCTCTTTTTCCACTGCTGTTACCCCAGATCAGATAATTACAGTAGAAGCTCTGTCAGCCAGTCCCGTTAGTCAAAGCACCTCATTAACAACACTCTCCAATCCTCTTTCACACTCATCACTGGAGACTAGTAGAAGACTGTTTGGTATGTTAAACTTTCCTGGTCCCACCAGTTGAGTTGAATGTTTACCAAGAAATAGTTGTATTTTGTTTGCAAGCCAGTCAATGCAGTTGTACTTTTTCTTATGTTACAAAATTTAACTAAATACTATATAAACCAATGAAATACAAGTGTGAGAGAGCTAGCTATTCCTATGAAAACTAAGTTGAATACTTTGGTAAGACTTAATGAGAGAGAGTGGCTGAAAATATAATCCAAATAAGTATGAGAAAGGTGAACCAAAATGATTGGGAAAAACTTGTACATATTTCTTTAAGATTCTGCACTCTGATTGCCTTTTGCTGCAATTTAAAGAAACAGAAACATGGGTGTGCCTCATGCAAGAAAAATGACACAAAACTCCAGTTAGCAGATCTATACTCAAAAGAAGGCCCTTAGCAGTCTATTATACAATTGCTGGATGAATCTACCCATATATGTCTTGTTATAATATCTAAGGCAAGTGTATCTGCCTTTTTTATTCTCTGGTTTAACAACTTACACAAATGACTGACCAAATTCAGTCCCTGATTTCATTGAATGAGAGACCTTCTACCTTATCTCCCATATAGTAACAGTACCTTTTATCTGACCTCCTAGCCTTCAGTCATCATTTCTCCATTCAGTTAACAAATACTTATTGGGAGCCTACTAATTACCAGCATTACCTTTTCAGAACTCAGATCTAAGCCTCTCACTCCTCTGCTCACAATAACTCAATGACTTTCCGTTGTCTACAGAATGAAGCTAAAAGTACTTAGCAGAATATTAAAGACCTGCAATGCCCTGATCCACCTACCTTTTTAGCCTCATCTCCTAACACAGTATTCGTGTCCTCTAAGCTTCAGTCACTCACACCCCAGCTATTACCCAAACACATGATACTTTTCAGCATTCATTCAGAGAGAGCCTGAGGCAAACTCCACATTCGTATCTCTTATAATTTTACTCATTATTGAAAACTGTAGTTTATGGCGGGAAATATATCGCCCATAGAAATTATATATTAAAGAAAATGCTAAAAGTGTCAGAATAAATTTTACTGGATAAATTTCAAGTTGTAATGTTAAGAGTAGTGCACAACACATAGTCTGAGGGTGGAGGTAGAGAGTGTTAACTTGTCTTTAATAGTCACAAATTTAGATTTCTCTATATTCAAGACAATTTAGTAAAGGTTTAAAAGTCTGCATAGAAATGATAACTTGAAAGCCCTTATCCAGTTGTCCAATCAGGAAAAGTACCCAGTTCCTGGGTGACAAATATCAATGGGCTGCTGTGTCATTACTATTCTCAGTTGTCTGTTCCTCTCATTCACTTTCTTTCCCCGGGTGGTCTTAATCCTGCAGACTGTCTTAGCTGCCACTACTGCATAGAACTCTTCAAATTTCCATCTCAGCCAGAGCACCTCCATCAGTTCCACTCTTCTCTTTCCCATTGCTTTTGCGTATTTTCACTTGGCAAACACCATCCAACATAGCAGAGTTTAAAATGGAACTTTCCCAGCAAACTCGCTTTCCGTCTATGGGACCACCACCTCCAAGATTTTGGAGTTATCCACAGCTCTTGGGGGTCTGATGTGCTCTTTGCTCTTCCTCAGGCCATGACTAGTTGCCAAATATTTTTTCCTATAAAGATTCAGTGTTTAAGGGCTTTGGAAACTTTAAGAGTATTTGCCCTTTGTAGTCAAACTCCTTGAAATATTTGTCCACACTCACTGTATTCACATTGTTACCTCCTGTTCACTTCTCAACCCAGCGTAATATGGCTTCTGTCCCCAAACTTTTACTGAAGCTGTTATCAACAAGGTCACGAATTACTGCCTTGATGCTAAATTTAATAGACATGTCTCAGCTGTCAACCTAACTTCTTGTAGACTTTGATATTTAGAACACTCCTTCTACCCGAAATGAATTCTCGCCTCAGCTGCTGTGACACCTCTCTACCTCTCAGGCTGCTTTGTTGTACTATTCTTTTTGGGTTCCTCTCTTCTGCCCTTTTAAAAAGGGTGTCTGTTCATCAGAGTCCTGAGTCTTCTTGTCTTCTCCCTCTACACACCCCTCTAAGCAATCTCATCAATTTCCATGGCTTTAATTACCACCTCTGCGCATGATCACCAGCTCTGTATCTCCAGCCCCGTTACTCATCTGAGCTCTCAAGATGCACACCTCTAACTGCTTCTGGACGTGTCCTCTTGGATATGGCACAGGTACACTGACTTTAACTTGCCTGAAACTGATTTTACAAAAATGCAAAAATACTCCTCCTACTTGCTTATCTTAGTGAATGGTACCATTGAGTATCCATTTGCTCAAGCCTAAAATTATAGCTATCAGTCTCGACTTCTCCTTTTTCTTCCTTCTTCTCCAATTAATACCAAAGCTTTGTCAACTCTACTTTTGAAATATTTCTTAAATGTATCCACTTTCTCCATCCCTTCTGCATTGTATGGTTCAACCCACGGTAATATCTCCTATAGATTTCTGCAACAGTCTTCTAAATGGGCTCCCTGCTTCCATGCCATCCCTTCTGCAATCAGTTTTCCAGGCTGCAGCAAAATTCTTCTTTCTAAACATACAAATTGAATCACATCACTTCCCAAGTGCATTAATTCTAATTTCTTTCACATGTTTAAGGGCCCTTTGTGATCAACCCCACTTGCCTCTGAGCTCCGTCTTTTGCCACTCTTTCACATTCTGTGGTGCTTCTTTAAGTTCTCAGACTGCATCAGTTCTCTACCTATGGACTTTGGCCATCCCCAGGAATCTGCTCCTCTCTGATCAGGCTCTCCTCTCTGCTTATGACCTTTGCCCCCCTCCCCTGCAATTTATTCATTCAACATACTTTTTGAACACTTACTATGCACCAGGCATTTTCCCAGAAGTTAACTATTCTTTTCCTTCACTGGTGGCAGCCATTTTCATACAAGACCACAGTAGGGAGCAAAGTGGGCGTGTTGTGAGGAACCCACGGAGTCTCAGAGTCTACTGGACAGACACACAAGCAAACTTAAGCCATTGCAGACCTTTGTGATGAGAGGGTGCACTGGGAGCTCCAAGAGCCCAGGCGAGGGCATCTCACTCAGGCTGGGAGCAGGAGGCTTCCTAAGGGCAGTGTTATTTAGAGTGCTAGACCCTAGAAGAAGTAGGAAAGTAAGAAGCCAGGGAGTTTAAGAAAGACCTCAAAATCTTCTCTCTTTCTTATCTTTAAATCTTTCTTATCTCTTCTGCTTTTTCTTTTCCCTTCTCACTCTTCTTAATTCTTGTCTTTCTCCTTATCCCACTACCTCCATTCTTTACATAAGCCCTTTAGTGGTTCTTATTGTTCTTAACCCCTAGAAGTTAACTATTCTTTTCCTTCGCTGGTAGCAGCCCTTTTCACACAAGCCCTCTCAGCCCTTTGGAAAACCCACCAGCTCCCTTTCTTCAAGTCTCTCCTCAAGGTGAAAATGAAGAAATCTCATCCCTTATAGCAGCCACATCATCTATCTCTTGGAAAAAGCTATCAGCTAACTTGTAGCTAACTAAGGTCATGCTCAGATGTTCCTTCTTTATCCTTCTCCTGTACACATTTCCAACTGTCCATTTGTCTGTCCATATTTTCCAGTTGCCCACAATGTCAAATTGTCTGTAAGAAATAGACAACCCACGATCTCCCCTCATTGTCCAAAATAGCGCTGCACAGATCAGGTGTAAGAAGCCTTTCTTTGTAAATTTTAGACCCTGTCAGACCTCAGGCTCCCCAGAAGAGCATGGTGGTAAGGTTTCTAGACTTTTTTGAGCTTAATTCTAGGCCATAGCCATACCTCTTACATACGGTAAAAATTAATAATCAGTTAATTCCGAACCCCACAAATCTCTCAACTTTCTACTTTCAGAGGGCCATATCATGTTAAAAAAATTTAGTTCCCTTGGGGCTTGTTACTTTACACAGACCTCCCATTCAAGAAGTGGTCCCCATTTTAAAAGGTTTTAATAAGATGAGAGGATAAATCTGCAGTCACCCCCCATCTCCTATCCTCCCTGGGGTAAAGGAGAGGGTGGCCTTACCCAGGATTGGTCAGTGGCTGCAGGTGACTGCCTTGCATCAGGAATGTCATTGTTTTCCTCACTCACTACAGCCTGAAGATTTGGCAGCAGTGCTGGTGCTTATACATAAAAGGAAGCTAATTACTTCATTTCATTCTTTTGTTGGAACATTTTCCTACCTACTTGCAAATAATCTTCCCTTTCCTTTAACAGCTCCTTTCTGAAGAGACCAACAATAGCACATTCACCAAGACAGCTGCAGTTGGAGCCATGGAGGAGACAACAGAAGGCTGGGACCAGGGAGGCCGGGCTAGAGGTCAGTGTCCACTGGCTCCTGGGTAATTGGCCTCCCAGTCTCTCCAAAGGGAGCTCTTAACAAAGGCAGATGGAGACTTTCATTTAATTCCTTGTATGTTAAAAAAATATGTATCTGTAATTGTTTCACCCATAAAGGCAGTCATGTTTCTATAACAATGGCTTCATTCAGGGCTTTTGAGAGTCATTAATGCCAGTTTTTTGGGAGATTTTATGAGCAATCATTTTCTTGATCTGAAAAAAAGAAGAATCAGAACACAAGGCTGACATTTTCAATTTTGTTTTTGGGGGAAAAAAAAGCACTTGAGAGCTTTAATCACAGGCACCTTTGTGATAACACTGGACACAGGGGCACTGTATGCATCAGTGACCTGTAAGATCTATAGCACTTTGTTCAGTTTTGATTGCATTTTTGCAGAGAACTTAACTGGTCAACAAAGACAAATCATAGAAAGGGCAGTTAATAAACCAAGATGTAAATACTTTTACATATCATCTGGCAACTCTTGATAATAATACAAAATGGCTAGAAATTTTTTAAAAGGCTCATCCATTCTAAAAAAGATTTTATGCTTATTGTTCTTTTTTGTGTGTGTGAGGAAGACTGACCCTGGGCTAACATCCGTGCCCATCTTCCTCTACTTTATGTGGGACGCCGCCATGGCATGGCTGACAAGCAGTGCATTGGCCGGTGCCCGGGATCCGGACCCGCGAACCCCGGGCTGCCAAAGTGCGAACTAAACCCCTGCGCCACTGGACCAGCCCCAATGCTTATTGTTCTTTAACATTTCCAGTATACCTTTAGAAATTTAAGAGCAGAGCTGCCATATATGGGATCTGATCAAAGGGGTGAGTGGGAGTGAGTAGGGCCAAAATCAGGCTGGTGCTCTGACCACCAAACCCTATGCCCTGGCTCCCTCTAATTCATATACGTGGGCCAGTGGAAGCTCTGTTTAAGAGACTGAATAATAGAAAATTTACAAATAATCTAAATATCCAATAATAAGGCACTAGTTGAATAATACACAGAGAATCATTAAATGAAATCATTAAAACAGTGGTACATATGTATATAACTAAAGGAAAAAGCAGGTTATAAAATAGAATATAATGTATAACCCCATTTTTGTGAAAGAAATATATGTAAATACACAGAAATATAAATATATACTATATACGTATAAGTATGTGTGTATGTATATACATGCATATTCTATCTATGTGTCTGTCTATCTATCTATTCAGGGAAAAAAAATGGAAGAATACACACCAAAATGTTGACTGCAGTTATCTCTGTCTGATTAAGTTTTGGAGTGACTTGTCTTTTTTTCTCCTGACAAAAGTGTACTGACTTCATCATGTGTGTGTGTTTGTGTGTGTGATGGTTATTTTTTGTATAATAAACAAACAAGTTAAAATCCTAAATAGTGGATTGAGGCTTAAACAATAACAACTAATAATAGTTATCTTAAAATATTTGTGAACTGGAAACCTGAAAGCTTTTAAAACTATCTGGGCAAGTTAAAAAGAAAGTCTAAACAGTCTGAGGACAAAACATTATTTACTGTTTGATTTGGCCAGTTTTCCAACTATAATAAATATGGCTTTATGACAACATCTTCACAAGCCAAAAATAGGTGTTAAAGTGAATCATCAATTTAGAAAGTAACTATAAAGTCCTCCCACCTCTGATATTGATTGCATTTAACAATCCCATTCAGCAGAATAATACTATATTCCCTTCACTCTTTGTGATTTGTTACTGCAATGCTCAAAGAGATACAGTATGTAAAGGAATTATGCATTTGGGACTCTGCATTCGTTTTATTAGGGAAAGGAGGTGTGTTTAGATGTGGCTTCCATTCCCTGACTTCTCCCTTTGGAAGAATTACATTCTGGTTAGTCCTTGAGACAAGAGTCTGAAGTTAATATTTATCAACACATATTAGCATATCTATCAGGCACTGTACTGGTACATTTAACATTCATACCAATGCTGTAAGACAGGTGTTTACCATTGAAAAGACAAAGACTCAGAAAAATTTCCTAACTTCTCTGTGGTCACACAGCCAGTAAGGTGGTGGTACCAAGATTCATACTCAAGTCTTTCTGATCCCAAAGACTACTCTCTCCAATTAAACCACAGTTATAACATTCTATGGTGGTAGATTGTACTATTTTTTGAAATTTTTCAATCTCCCTTTTCTATAAGAAGATTATACACCCTGCCCCATTGCCTTTGGGTGTGGCCATATGACCTGCTTTGGCCATTGAAGTGTAAGCAGATATGATGAACACTACATTCTTTAGGAGTCATCATGGGTTTTTTTCAGCTCACTTGCTCTTTTCCCTCTGCATATGAATGTCCCAGGTAGGGAAGCTCCTTCAATATGGCTCCTAGAATGTGAAGACATGTGGAGCGGAGCTGAGCAGAGTCTCAGCAGCTGCCACCCCAAAGCTGCCAACGTGTGAACAAGTGTGCATTCACTTTCTATTGCTGCACAACAAATTACCACAAATTTAGCAGCTTAAAACCACAAATTTATTATCTCACAGTTTCTTTAGGTCAGATGTCTGGGAATGGCACTATTGGATACCTGCTTAGAGTCTCACTGGGCTGAAATCAAGGAGCTAGCTGCTTTTCTCATCTGGAATTTAGGGTTCTCTTCTGAGCTCACTGGTTTTTGGCAGAATTTATTTCCTCGTGGTTGTAGGACTGAGGTCTGTTTTCTTGCTGGCTGTCGGCCAGGGGCTGCTGTTAGTTGCAGGATGCTGTTCTCAGGTCTTTTCAATGTGGCCCCTTCCATCTTCAAGCCAGCAATGGCACACTGAATCTCTCTCCTGGCAAATCTGATCGCCAGCTGGAGAAAATGCTCTGCCTCTAAAGGGTTCATGTGATTAGGTTAGGTCCATTCAGATAAGCTCCTTATCTTAAAGTCAACTGATTAATAAACTTAATTACATCCACCAAATCCCTTTGCCATGTAATGTAACATAATCACAGGAGTAACACCATGGGGACCATTGTAGAATTCTGTTACCATAAAGAGATAATTGTTTGTGTTGTAAGCTATAGAGATTTTGGAAGACTGATTTTTTTACTGCAATAAAATTAGCTAATGCAACTGGTTACCTGAAATTTTGTATGTGCACATGTGTTAATGTGCACATAGAAAAACACAAATCTTAAGGGGCAGCTCAATGAATTTTCACAAAATGAACACAGCTGTACACCCCCCCAGATTAAAGAAATAAGTAAAAACAAACAAATAGACAAAACCCAGAACATTAGTGACACCACAGAAGCCCCTTTCCAGTCATTTCCCTCCCCCTAAAACAACCACTATTCTACCTTCTAACACCATAGATTGTTTTTGCCTGCTTTTGAAATCTTATAAATGGAATCTGGCTTCCTCCTGTTAATACTACATCTATGAGTTTCATTTCTTTTGTTGCATTCAATTTTAGTTCCCTTGCTGTATGATATTCCATCACGTGGAGATGTCACAGTTGTTTTTTTTTTTCATTCTTCTGTTGCTGATAGGCATTTGCTTAACCTCCAGTTTTTAGCTATTACAAATAATGCTGCCCAAACTGTTTTTGTAAAGCTTCTCTCCCTCCCTCTCCCTTCTCTCCTCTCTCTTTCTCTCTTCTCTCCCTTTCCTTCCTCCCTTTCTCTCTTCCAGATGACTTCATATCCTAGATCTAATCTTCCTTTTCCAAAAAAAGGAGGGAATGCAATTTGGTTGTCAATAACTTTCAAAATTAATCTTTAAGAAACCCTCTGAAAGATAATTTGGACAATCACAATGAATGGATTCAGATCAAGTAAGTAGGAACCCGAAGGAGGGCCAAAAACAAGATAGGATTTCACACCCTTGGTTTATCTCAGGGCAGAAACTGCTGAGGTGAGACCAAGATCATTTCAGCTATCAATCTGAGCAGAGCCATGCAGTGTTGTGGGAGACAGCATAGGCCTGAGGCACCATTTAGGACTCTCAATCTGGTTCCTTTTTTTCATCTGGAAACTTTGGGAAGCCACTGCCTCTCTGAGCTTCATTTCCCTCACCTGTCATGGGGACAATGCTATCTTTCCATTGAGATGTTTAGGTCTCTTCCCACACTTCTACCCCTTATGAAAAAACAACAGCACATTTTGCCCAAACCCCGCTCCACCATCAGTTCTCTGGCCTTCTCATCTCTGCTTGTGCCCCAGAAAACTGACCTCTATAGACTGTATCACCTGGCTCCAATTTTGCTTCCAATTGGGTTCAGCCAACAGGAGGTACTAGCAGGAGGGTGGAGAGAAGGAGGGGAAAGAGGTTGGGTTATTCGCCTGCACACACACTGCTCCCTCCCTGCCTTACTGCTGGGTGGCTGCATTCCTCTAAGGCCACAGCTCTTCTACAGCTCTAGCTACCACTGGCTCCAGTGACACCTTTGTCCATCTTGCACTTTAAACCTAAAGGTGATCATGATTTCCCATTCACTGGTGTTCCACCATCCCTTGGTTTCTTAACCCAGTCCATACTTCTGTAAATAGTCCCTTTATTATACTCTCCTCAGACTTAAGCCCTTTGAGTGGATCAGCCTTTCCTGAGATGTCCCTGATAATAGAGAAGGGAACCCAATCAGATTTTCAAACATGATGGAGAATGGGAAACAAGTTGAAGGTCAAAGAAAACCAGAGATTTAAAGAATCAGGGAGATGAGATGGAGGAATGATGAGTTGTAGTCACATGAGCAGTTTCTGCTAAGAACTTCACATGCAAGGCATTTAAACTTCACAATAACTCTATGGGTTAGCATGGTAACTACCTAATTTTAGAGGTGAGTAAACCATGACTTAGAGTGGTTAAGTAATTTCTTGAGATCACTCTCTACTAAGTGGCAGAGCTAGGATTTCAATCCAGGACCTTTGTCTCCCAAGCCCGTGCTCTTAACCACATACCGTACTTACTTTCTTTTGCAGAAACAAGAGCTGGAGTTTACTGCTGGCTTTACATACTTTCAAGACTCGGTGTGTGGCATGATTGGCTATCTTGAAGGGACAGATAATTTGGAGCTATTAAGCAAATTTATCTGAATGTTGAAGAGTCCAGAGTTGGAAGGCTGCAATGAGAGCAGCTGGCATCTCTTCTCTGTATCACTTCCTGCTCTCAAAGCTTTGACAACTTCCATTGACCCCCCCAGATAAAATCCAGCCTCCTTTGCCAGTCCTTTAGAGTTCTCTTCAATCATACTGCATCTCCCTTTCTAGAGTTATCTCCCATCAGTCACACACTCAACTTGCTCCAGTGAAATTGACTTACTCTTTGTGGTTCAATTGTTTCTTCATGAAGTTGACTTCACTCTGTTTTTCTCCTTGAGCCTTTCTGGCCCACTTAAAAGCTACTTCTTCCAGACAAATCTTTTCTTATCACCCCAAACACAAGAAACTATCCCTCCCTCCTCTGGACATTGACAGCTTTGTTTACACTACTTTCTCTTTATACATCATATGCTGCTTGGAATTTTAGTTGTCTGTGTTCATCTCTTTTTCTCTCCTGTTAGACATTAGGAGCTTAGAGGATGGGGAATACATACTAAGATGAGTAAAACAGGACACTTGCCCCCAAGGAGGTAAGAACACAAAGAACTCTAAATACCAGTGCCTCTGTGTATTTTGGCATTTTACTTTAGGCGAATGATAAGTACTTTGGGCATGGAAAAAAGTGAATGTTCAGGACTGGCCTGGTGGTGTAGCAGTTAAGTTCGCATGCTCTGCTTCGGCGGCCAGGGGTTCGCCAGTTCAGATCCCGCACGTGGACCTACACACTGCTCATCAAGCCATGCTGAGGCGGTGTCCCACATAGAGCAACTAGAAGGATGTACAACTATGACATACAACTGTCTACTGGGGCTTTGGGGAGAAAAAAGGAAAAAAGAAGGGAGATTGGCAACAGATGTTAGCTCAGGGCCAATCTTTCTCAAAAAAATACATAAAGGCAAAAGCAATTTGCAAAAAAAAAAAAAAAAAGTGAATGTTCACATTCAGTTGAGGAAATCAAGGAACGTTTCTTGGATAAAATGACATTTGGTATATACCTAGAAGTCTGGTTGGGTTGTCAGCTGACATAAGTTGGGGAAGGCATTCTATGAAGAGAAAGCAGCATGAGAAGGCTTTAAGAATATTGCTTCTATTATGCACCCCAGTATCTCTGGTGATTAATGAAACTAATAATAGTGTCTATCATTTATTGAGTGCTTAACACATGCCAGGCATTGTGTTAAATGCTGTTTATACATTATCTCATTTAATTCTCATAAGAACTTCCCCATTTTACAGATGAGAAACCCAAAGCTTAAAGAGATTTGGTAACTTGTCCAAAGTGGCCCAGTTAGTCAGTGGCAGAGCTGAATCTTATATCTAGCTGATTAGAAAGTCTAGATGTTGAAATATGAAGCCACATTGCCTTTCTTGTTACAACTTGATCCTCTTATGCAACTACAACTAACGTTCCAGAGAAAATTCAAACCCTCAAAGAGCCATATGAAAACAATTAGATCCTCAAATAATATTTATAAACTGACAAATTTTAAGGAATCTAGTTATTTACAATGCATCTCTGAGAGGTCTTTTTTTTTTTTTTTTTTTTTGTGGGGATGACCAGCCCTGAGCTAACATCTGTTGCCAATCCTCCCCTTTTTGCTGAGGAAGACTGGCCCTGGGCTAACATCCGTGCCCATCTTCCTCTACTTTATATGGGACGCCGCCACAGCATGGCTGACAGGCAGTGCGTCGGCGGGCGCCCGGGATCCGAACTCGCGAACCCCGGGCTGCCAAGCGCGGACTAAACCGCTGGGCCACCGGGCGGCCCCTCTGAGAGGTCTTTTTAAAAACACTTTTAAAAAGCATTTCAAATCAATGTTCCATTTATCTTCTTTTATATTGGGGTGTTAAAATTGTGGCTCTTTAATCTGAGGTTCAAAACAAATTCCAAAATCTCTTTGAGTGATGATATAGGTTTTCTCTTGAAATATTTTCTAAAAATAAAATATAATACCATAGTCAGGGCTGGCCCCGGTGGCATAGTGGTTAAGTTTATGCCCTCCACTTCAGCGGCCCAGGGTTTGCAGGTTTGAATCCTGGGAGTGGAAGTATGCTCCACTCATCCAGCCATGCTGTGGCGGCATCCCATATACAAAATAGAGGAAGATAGGCATGGATGTTAGCTCAGGGACAATCTTCCTCAACCAAAAAAAAAAAGGAGGAGGATTGGCAAGGGATGTTAGCTCAGGGCCGATCTTCTTCAAACACACACACAAATATATATATATATATATATATATATATATATATAGTCCCATAGTAATTATGTTAGTCACCATTCAAGCCAAGGTCTCTATTTAAATTCAAAACTGTATCTAGTGAGTTAAAAAAAACTGGCCTTCAATATTTTTATCGGGATAAAAATGTGACAGTGCCTCCCAATTCTACAATGAAATTAAATTCAGAGATATGAAACTGCCATACATTATAGGATAGGAGTGAAATTTGCCAAAAACAATGAGCTTCCATTTTCCAGATGCTCAGATGCTCGAGTAATGAGCATTAACACTGTGGAGTTTCCTGGGTGCAAGTTATAAACTAGTATGAGCTGAAAAGGAAATGTCAGTGTATTTTTATTTTTTCTTAAATCATAAAACCTTTTCTTTCCAGCTGTTATGAAATGCTTCTGTGCCCTGTGTAGGAAGAGTAATGAATTTTCATATTAACAAAAGATGATTTGTGCATCAAGTTGTTGACAATTACGTGATTTATGTAGTCTTCAACCCTAGGATGGATGGAAGAGGCAGTCCCCATTTGCATTGCGTCAGTCTATGCAAAAAAGCACTGAGGTAAGGTCAGCTTGAGGACAGATTGCTAACAAAGTCTGTTAAAAAAAAGTGAGAGAGAGAGAGCATTCCAGAGGTAGGTTATTATCTGCCGATAGGCAATAGGATGGCAGATGTTCTTCAGGTAGTGTACTACCAAACAGAGCACTCTTTCTCAGGCCTCTCGGAGATGCCTTGTGTTGGTGCAGAGAAGCTTCAGTAGGAAAATGTCAGCTGTAGTAGTGACCACAGTGTTAAAGATTTGGGGGGAAAAAAATCACATCTTAAAGACATAAAGTTTGGAACAGTCCAGGCTTTGGCTCAATTCAGAACTAACAGTAGCCAGAAACAAAAGGGTAGTGTGAAATGAATTTTTGCTATTTTATCAAATTGCTATTTTATGCATGCATCAAAATATGGATTTCTGGGCAATTAACAAACATTTTTCAGATCATACATTCTTGTAAGAAATGTAGAGGGCCAAAAACATCTCCCAGAATGACCACAATAGCCTTTTGTTACACTTGACAGAAATTAGACCATAAAGTAGGTAAAAGTTTGATTTATTTAAACTGTTGTTCACTCCCTAGAAAATACCACCAGCATCATGAATATCAGTGGCCTGGTAAATACAGCTTATCTGACTGAACAATTTATAAGGTGACCAACCATCCTGGCTCATCTGGGACGGAGGGTTTCCTCAGAACGTGGGACATTCAGTGCCACAGAAACTGCCACTAACCGGGATAGTCCCAGGCAAACCTGGATGATTGGTCACCCACAATAACATCAAATGTTTCAGTTTCTATTTCATATGCTAAACTCATATGAAATTTTAAAGTGCTAAGGAAAAAAACTACTCTTTTTTTTCATTTTTATTGATGTCTTAATAGTTTATAACATCGTGGGGTTTTAGTTGTAGATTATTATTTGTCCGTCACCATGTGGATGCATCCCTTCACCCCTTGTGCCCACTACCCAATCTCATTCCCCTTGGTAACTACCAACCAGTTCCCTGTGTCCGTGTGTTCGTTTATATCCCACATATGAGTGAAATCATGCAGGGTTTGTCCTTCTCTCTCTGGCTAATTTCACTTAACATAATGCCCTCTAGGTCCATCCATGTTGTTGCAAATGGGACAATTCTGTCTTTTCTATGGCTGAGTAGTATTCCACTGTGTGTGTGTGTATATATATATATACATATATAAATATATATATGTATATGCCACATCATCTTTATCCAATCATCAGTTGAGGGACACTTGGGTTGCTTCCAATTCTTGGCTATAGTGAATAATGCTGCAATGAACACAGGGGTACATAAGCCTCTTGTGATGGTTGATTTCATATCCGCTGCATAGATGCCCAAGAGTGGGATTGCTGGATCATAAGGTATTTCTATTTTTAATTTTTTGAGGAATCTCCATACTGTGTTCCATAGAGGCTACACAGTTTGCATTCCCACCAGCAGTGAATTAGGGTTCCCGTTTCTCCACAACCTCTCCAATATTTGTTTTTTGTCTTGGTGATTATAGCCATTCTAACGGGTATAAGGTGATATCTTAGCGTAGTTTTGATTTGTATTTCCCTAATGATTAATGATGTTGAACATCTTTTCATGTGTCTGTTGGCCATCTGTATATCTTCCTTGGAAAAATGTCTGTTCATATCCTCTGCCCATTTTTTTTATCGGGTTGTTTGTTTTTTTGTTGCTGACTTGTGTAAGTTCTTTATATATTGCGGAGATTAATCCCCTGTTGGATATATGATTTATGAATATTTTCTCCCAGCTGGTGGGTTGTCTATTCATTTGGATCCTGGTTTCATTTGCCTTGTAGAAACTCTTTAGTCTGATTAAGTCCCACTTGTTTATTTTTTCTTTTGTTTCCATAAAAATCAACTCAAAATGGATTAAGGACCTGAAAGTGAGACCTGAAACTATAAAACTCCTGGAAGAAAACATAGGCAGTACATTAATTGACATTGGTCATAAAGGGATCCTTACTCTTTTGTTTTTAAGCCACAAACTTCTATTCAATTTTTTAAATTACAGATTTATTGGAAAATTTTAAATGATTGCTTTTTTAGAAATAAAATAATGCAATAAAGTATCACCATCTTTAATAAACTGAAGATGTATTTTCATAAGGAATGGTTCAATCATTTCATTACTTTAAAGGGTGTCAAAACTTTTGGTTTAAAAATAAAACAAATAAACCAACAAAAAAAGCATGAAATGAAATGACTCCTGAAAACTAGTACAGTGAAGGAGAAGCTATAATGATACAAGCCAGAGCCATCACATTGGCAATGCTAGTGGTGATTCTGACTGGGGCTTTGACCTGGGAGATGTTGAAAAGAAGGGCTCAAAGAAGCTGTGATGGGTCATTGCATTTGAGGATACAGCAAATAGCTGCATATGTGGATTGCTGCAGGGAAATGATGGGATGGGATGAGCCTGTGTCTGGGGCCTCCTTGACAGAGGGACAAGCTGCAATTGAAATGGGAAGAAGAGAGGGATAGAACCCTAGAAATGTGCACCAAGACCCGCAGATCATCCTCTTTTTGTATTTAAGAGCAGGGCTTCAGGCAATTCTGTTTATTGCATTAGAATTTAATAATAGCTGAGTGGTTTTTAACATACATTTTAGAAGGAACATTGCACATATTTGAGATTTGTTCTAATTTAAAATATAAGGTGCTCTATTTTCATTCCTTGCTTTTATTTTGTGCTTGCTGTACATAAATGGGAAATGATTAACTTTTGTCAAATGAAAGAAGCTGGATACAAAGCAAGATGAAAATAGTGGTTTTGATTTTTTTAAAAAAGAGCATAGTTTATATACACCAAGAAAAAATAAGTTAAATTTACTAAATGTTATTAGTGTAAGTTATTCCTGGTTGGAAAATAATAAATTTATATTTTTCATTATTTCCTATATCTCTAAAATAAATGTGCATTATTTTTAGAGTAGAAATAATTTATCAATAAACATTCTCTTTTAAGGAAAATAAAACACTCTGATTACTTTCATATCTACTAGAGGAAATGAACAATTAATCAGCATTTCTTGACTATTGGGTACAAATCAAGAAGAAGGCATGATCCATACCCTCAAAAAGCCTAGAATATATCAGGAAAGGTAGATTGAACCCAAAAAAGAGAAAATCAAAATTATTAGATTGTGATTGTAAAAGCCAATGTTATTCTTTTTGTGATTATAAAGGCCATTGTTATTCAAGTTTATTCATTAAAACAGTAAGTTTAATATTATTTTGTACCATATTCTACTTCACACATACACTGAAAAAAAAATCACTGATTATTAGAACCTGCCTGCATCTTAGAGTACAAAATATGTTCCAGAAAGTCCTCCCCAAAAGCTTTATGCATAGTTTCCCAAAACAGCATTTAGTCTAAAATAATCTAATTTGCCCCATTTATGAATGCTCACCCTGTCTTGAATCACTTCCATTCCCTCCATTTGTTACTCATCTCACATCTCACTAACAGGCATCTGTGTTGAATCTCCCTATTTTATGGAGTCAATGGAAATCCAAACCAAATGGGAAAAAGAGAAAAGAACCACAATGGCAGAGCTTTAGAAATCATTTTTGGACTCTAATTGGATCTGCTTTGATTATAATTCTGATCATTTGACTCAGTCATTTTTCACTTTGGGCTGAGATAGATCACCCATAATGTGATACTTCTCTTGACTCATCTGTAAAATGGAAATAAAGCTGATTATCTTTCTTTTTGTAAGGAGCTATAAAATGGAGGTGATGCTACCTTCCACCTGCTGATGAAAAGTACCTTTTCTAAAACAAGTCTTTGTGGGAAAATTAAACATCAAGCCAATTATAATGATGGGCCACTAAGTTTGTTAAGTATGAGATAGTCTCTTTTTTTCTGCACAAATAAATACAAATATAAAAAACAACAGACCATTCCCTCAGTGCGTCAACTGAAAGAACTGGTTTCTTGCCTTCCTTAAGAAATCAAGCTTGTTATTGTTACTATGGCAACAGATTGTCAGTGTGAAGACTAGTTTTTCTGGCCTGCCTGATTACTGAACAGAAGGAAATAGAACACTTCATTTTTTATTATTTTTATTTTAAAATTTAAAAATCAGTCTTTATGCTCTCAAATGGTTGGAAACACAGGTTTAATAATAAGAACCACAATGCAAAAGGAAGTTGGGCAGGTGGACACTAAAGAAGTGGGCTAGACCTCAGGGTGCCATCTGTGACCTGCTGGTGGCTGGGCAGTGACCTCTTGGTTGGCCTGACTGGATTCTGAGTGCCTTCACTTGGCCTTGTTTCTCTCTCTCTGGCAGGAAATGCTGGACTGGTGATAATGTGGAGATGAAAATTCATTCCTCACCAATCAATAAGTGCTTCTTGAGCTCATGCTACGTACCAGGTACTAATCCAGCACCCAACACGGTGTTTAAACAAACGGACAAAATTGCTGCCATCGTAGACTCACCTTCTCATTAGGGAGACAGGCCAAACCAAACAGGTAAACCCATAATATCAGATAGTAATAGCTGCTATGAAGAAATATAAACTATATCAAGAGAGTAATTTTAGAAAGAAGAGAGAATTACTGATAAACTAAAATCTTCGAGAAAACCACAACGTTTTAACTTGCCTATAACTAGGCCCAATATACATAGATTACAGATGAATGTACTACATCAGTCATTTTTTTAAAACAAACATAGACTGAATAGGAGCCACTATTTGCCAGGTACTGGGATCATTGCTAGGAAAAGTGAGACATCGACTCAGTTCTGGAGCTTAAAATATTGCAGCCCTTAAAATGGCTAATGGAGGCCCCAAATTTGAGACCTTCAATTTTTTCAGGACTCTATATTTTGTACCTCTCTTGAGTAAATTCCCTAAAGTTTTCCAAATATGCTTTATTTCTCTAAAAGATGCCGTTAGGATATTTTAATGTAGTTTCTTACAAAGAAAAGAAAGCTTGAAATGTTCACTCTCTGGCTTACAATTTCACATAGCAAGTTCTTTTATGGAACTCATGACTTTGGGAGGTAGTAAAGGGACAATATAAATGGATTTGGAAAGAATTTGAACAGATTCGTGAATGGCAGAGCCATTCCTAGCAACTAAGAGAAGTTTAAAGGTTTGGAGTGTGCATTCTGCTCAAGAGCCTGCAAAGCAGAGGTCCCACCATAGCATGAAGAGAATTGGGAGAAGGCCCTACAGTTAGGAAGGAGAAGCAAGCCCTCCCTTCTCTGTCGAGGTTGTGCTGGCAACAGATGACAGCTGCAGGAACACTAGACCACTCAGTGTGGCAATTCCCGTGTTCTTATCAGACTGTATTTATTCTTTACTATCTCATGGAGAGCCTGGCACTGACCTGGCAACTTTGCTGGACAACATGTAGGCATTAGATTTTTATTTTGCCATAAAACAACTGTAGAGATTGTGGTAAGCACACTTGCTGCTTCTTTGATCATCAACGTTCGGAGTGGATTATAATTGAACTGTTTGCTTTTTCACCTGGATTGAAGATCATATTCTGCAAATGATTCTCAGGTACTTTATAAATACTATATGCAGCAACATAGAAATGTTTGTTTTTACAACAATAGCCAGGATTGAGCAAAACAGGGTGTTCACACAGAAGTCTTGAGAAATCCTGATTCTAGAACCGTGTGCAGATAAATTTCAAAGGGTTACAAGCTGCTCTCTCTCTCCTCTAAAGGTGTTTTGGTTTTTGCTTTTTGTCTTGTTTTAAGTACTTGAATCTTAAGGCTGTCAAGGTCATGTCCTATTTTGCTTGGGTTAATCTTGCTCTCCTGGACTGGAACACGACTCTGTTGTGTCAAGTGCCCTTGAGAACCTCATCAAGCTGAACAGTTGACAAAGTGAGACCTACAGCAGTTCTGATGAAACATTAGAAAAAAGCTATTCATATATGAACTTGTCCAGCTCTGGCCCTGTGCTCAGATCTCTCTTTTCCACTCCCAATCTTTCACATAACCCCCATTAATTCTCTTCACATTGGGGTATTTTTGGTCCTTTCCAATTTAAAGAATATTGACAATGGGAGCACCATTAGCACGAGTTCTGGCTGGTGTAGCACCCTGTTTCAGCTCATTTCTTCTGACAGTACGGCCTGTACCAAGGCAGACAGCAGCAGCCCTTTGGAAGATCCCATCAGTCAGTTAAATAGTGGCAGAGCTCACACATGCACAAGGGATATTATGATATGTCCTCTTTGAAGGGTTATTTCTATTCACATTCTAAATCCTGGAAAATCGAAGTCAAAATGTCAATAAGCTAATAAACCTGACTGATTTTTTTTCAGATTTGGAAATTGATTTTACTAAATTGCAGAATTAACACATTCTCCTTTTCCTTTCTACAATCATTAATTTATTTTGAAATGTATGGATGATGGAGATTGGGTAAATTATGACTTACACTATCTCAGCATTGCCCTGTCCTTGCTACAGGTTTACAGTGTTGATCTGCCTCTTTCAAGTTCTCTTTGTTTTCCTTAATTTCCAGTCTAGCCTAGATATGGACTCATTTGCGTTTCTTTTTTATTTTTTTGCCTTCCACAATCCAGACCAAGGGTCAGCTATTTCCCTTAGCTGCCATTTAGTCTTCAGAAAAACAAAGTTCTACTTTGACTTTTGAAATACTTGCCTGCCTTCAATACTTTACCAGTTTATATTATTTTGGTCGGATCATCTTGACATACTGTATCATTTCTTAAGTTGTTTTCTTATATCCTTGCCTGGGATTCTATTTGATTAGCTATAAGTGGCAGAGTCATTTTTCCCCTCACATTTGAACAAAAAACTGCTCTAGCATACGCTCTGTGTGTGTGTGTGTGTGGTGAAGGCTAGTGATAGGGTCAAGGGTTGAAGAAGAGAGCAGTTGGAGAGAAACCTTTTTACACTTGTGATATCAGCAGCTTCTCCCAAACTAAGGAAGGATTTGAAATATACCCTCAACACCCTTGCCCTTCCACCCTTGAGGGACTCTGGAATCGAATTGGGCAATCTCCCATTGAGATTTCCTGGAAAACACGGATGTTCCCCGGAAATTGCTGTACAGACCAGCCTGGGTTTCTCTCCAAATCCAGGCAGTCTTGGGGCTGTGTGGCAAATAAAAGCAAAGAGATTTCTGGAAACAGAAATATGCTTTGGTAAAACCGCAAACCTGTCAGGGCTGATTATTCAAATTGTCAGGCTGGTTAATTTTTCAAATCTCCCCAGGAGCCTGTTCCATGTGGGAAGGGGATATAATGGGCAGAGAGAAGGATTATATAGACATTCAAGTGTCACTGATTGAAAATGTATGGGGGTGAGCAGGTCATGATCTTTCTTTGCATTGAGAGCACACTGAAGGTGAAGGATCTATATACAACAGACACTCAGAAAATATTTGATTTTAAAATGTTTAAAATTTAATGTTTATTGCTTACCAAAAAAAGCTTTCAGTGGAGATAAAAAATATATAAGTTAAAACATTTTGAAGTAGCTTCCAGAGTTTTGTAAGCAGCAGTCAGGCAGAGAGATGGACCAACCAGTGCTCAGCAAGCCCCAAGAAAGGGCTGGAACGAGGAACACAGGATGATCTTGCTTGGCATGTTCTTCAGGGGCCAATGCCTGGCTGGTGAACTGGAATCTCCAATGTTCCACTCTAATTTGATTCCATGACCCCAGGCTTTGAAGGATCACCATGAATGGTGATCTCAGCCCTAGGTGCCATGGTCACTGACCTGGCATGACCTCTCCCACATCTGCCTCGGCCCCTGAGCTAAAGAAGCTTTCACACTCCCAGCTCCCAGTAACTCTGTGGGTGTCCCAGCCCTGGTCAGGATCTGCCTGTAGGCTGTTGTTCTTGCTGACCTAGACCTAACAGGAAGCATGAAATTGGGCAGAAGCTATTTGCCTTTTGTCTGCCCCCAACATTCCTCAGCCCCCCTCCTCTGTACTCATGGAAGCATTTCCCCTTAAGGTTAGTCTGGCCTAGTACCAGTGCCAATCAAACCAGGATGGAGAGAAGCTGAGAAGTTTTTGCCCTCTCCTACTCCTCCTACTCGAACCTCAGCAGATGAGGTCTAGGATTGTCTTGCAGATATAGACAAGAGATCCAGAAATCTGGGAATGATCTCTATCCTACCTGTGTTGGACTGGCCCCCTCTGTACAACTGTGTTTAGGCCTTGGACTTTTGATGAACACTTCAGTGCCCTGAAGTCCTTCCTTACACCTCAGCTCGGTTGGCTAGCTAGTCCCTGCCACTGGGCCTCACTTTTGCTCAGCCCTGTTGCCTTGTCTATAGTCTTTCACCAGACTGATCCCTTGGCCCCATGATGCGGCTATTCACCTGACTTCATGGTTTTCCACTCCCTGGAGTCCCAGGGGAGTCCTAGGAGCACTTTGGTGTTCCTTTGGTTATCTACGTAGGCTGGACTGGATGTGGCCACACCCACTTTTGACTGCATATTTGGGCTATTGGCTACTTTCTGGGAGGCCAGAGCCATAGCTGGCTCAGTTTTCATAACTGTAGTTCTTATTTCCTCTTCATGCCTACTGGCATTTGCCACTGAGGTCCCAGCATGAGTTCATGCATCTGTGTGCAGGATAAGAGCACACAGGATCCTTTTCTGCTTGTTAGTACTGTTACCTGACACACTGTCCAGACCTCACACTGCCCCTAGCTGGCTGTCATACTTGCCAGGCCTCTCCTGCTTGGCTGGCCCCCTGGTCCTGACTCTTCTAACTGATCCTCTCCTGTAACTAGCTATGTTATGTCCTGGTAGGACAGAGGTCCTTTCAGGCCACTATTGTTCTTAGTGATTCTTTCACTTACCAATCAGCATCCTGGTATATTCCATCATCTTCACATAACCAGGTGAGTCTGGCCATGCTGCATTGAGAATATCCATGCTCCATAAATATTTGTTGCCACTGATTTGATTCAGTTTGCCAAACTGTGGTGTGCCCTGTCAGTTGCCCTCTCTCTAAGAAACTCAATGAAAATGAACTGATCTAAGACAAACAAACTGGGTGATAGTTAATGGCTTATAAATGGACTTACTTATGAAAAATATCAACAGAGAATTCCTTTGTATAAAAGTTTTCTGGTGCATTTCTTTTTTAATTTTTTTTGTGAGGAAGACCAGCCCTGAGCTAACATCCGTTGCTAATCCTCCTCTTTTTGCTGAGGAAAACTGGCCCTGGGCTAACATCTGTGCCCATCTTCCTCTACTTTATATGGGACGCCGCCACAGTGTGGCTGATAAGCAGTGCGTCAGCGGGTGACCGGTATCCAAACCTGCGAACCCCGGGCTGCCAATCGTGAACTAAACCGCTGCACCACTGGGCGGCCCCTCTGGTGCATTTCTTAACTAGTGACAGAGAGATGGAGAGACAGAGAAACAGTACAAAGAACATTACTAATAGAAAATTATGCAGACCTAAAGACAAAGTATATTTAAATCAATAGGATTTGATTTCTGAAGTTTCATTCAGTCACTGGTCAGTAAGAGCTAGATTAAGGAAAAGCTGTTTTAGAGACTAATTTGTGTATCACAGATGAAAATTTCTATATTCTCCTTAAACCTCCAACTCCATGTCCTCTTAATGCTGGGATAAAAGTAAGCCACTGTCATCTGTCACCGTACAAACATGCCCAATGGCAACTAGAGTTCTGGTGGTGAATACGATAAAGTCTACACAGAAGTTGAAATATAATGATGCACATCGGAAATTTATATAATGTTATAAACCAATTTTACCTCAATAAAAAAATTAAGTTAAAAAAAAAGTAAGCCACTGTCAGTCTCATCCTCCATTTCTTCTTCTATCCTCACAGTGTCTCTGTGCCAACCCTCAAGCTCTTTCTCTGGGAGGCGGTGTGGTGAAATGGGGAATGAACATGGCTTTGAGGCCTAAAAGGCTGTATTTGTCACTTATTAGCAGAGTGGCATATAAATAGATAAGTTACTTATTTAGGCATAAAATAAATAGATAAATTGTTTAAAGGCATCCATAAAATGAGGACTACCATCTAGCTCAGGCTGCTTGTAATGAACAAATGATAAAATTTCTGTAAAGTGCCTCATAGAGTGTCCAGGTCAACACATAGCAGTTTCTTATTCCTTCTTTCTCCCCTTTTCATATTCTCTCTCAAAGGAAGGGGAGGCCGTCTGCAAGGCTGTCAAGCTTCTTGTGCTGACCTATTGCCCCAGCTCTCCCACAACTGGTTCCCTCACACATCTGCCCTCTCTTTAGCAAGCACAGTATCTCCCGCTCCCCAGGCACCTTCTATTCTGCCTTTGATGGGCACGTATACATCTGATTCTGGAGAACAACTTCTACTCATAATTTTCCTAATTTCTAATGGTCTTCTTCTTTTCAAAGCCAAAGTACTAAAATGAGTCCTGTGTTTTCATTACCAATTTTTTCACTACATGTCATCTCCTTAATTCTTAATGACTTGCAGAGACTTTTAAGTCCCTCTAGAAGGAAATTTCCAGAGTCTGGAATGCTGTCCTTCTGGCTTGGTGGGATTACTAGTAACTTAGAAGTATCGTCCATGCTCATCAGATGATAGGAGTGTTTTCACATGTATAAAGAGTTAAATATGTTAGAACTATTGCAGTGAAAAGGCTGACTTACAGAAAAAAGAAGATTCAAGGAATTCAGGTCATAAAATTTGAAAATTATGTACTCTCATATTTTCATCAGCACTAAAAAATTGTATTTTTGAAGCAAGATATAGTCTCTAAATTGCCCAATATAATATCCCATAGGAAAGGAACTTTAGATATAGCCGATACAAAGATAGAAGGATACATAGATAGATAGAATGTGTATTAAATTGTGTTAGTGTCCTTTTAAGAAACATCTGTTATTATTTTGACCTGTTTTGCATAGACCAGAACCCTTCCAGAAACATAATGCATTATACATTTGGTAAATTACGGCACTTTTACCTAATTGCTCCTTTAGGAGCTAATGACCCCCTTTGCTGCTTTGTCTAAGACACCTGATGCAATCAGCACGGAAAGGGTATGCTCAGTCTCATACACTGCCTTATAAATTCACATTTAGTTCAAAATTAAGCGTAATTTCAAGGTGCCTTTTTTTAAAATTCTAATCAATCTAGTATACTGTAAGCATTGCTTAAACTTACACATTTGCTAAAATTTGTGAAGGTGACTGGTGAATGGATTTTTGTCTTTAAATTGACATGGCTTGCTGTATATGCAAAATGACTTGTGCAGAATCAACCATGGACATTCACTGAATATGCCCTTTGCTCTCAAAATATTGAAAATCACAGCATAACCTCAAGGACCTCATTTAGATACGACATCAGTGATGTGATTATACAGGCACCATGTAGAAACCTTATCAGGGGTCCATGCCCAGCATGCTTTTCTGTTATAATTATTATTTGTAGAAGTAGATTTGTGGATTGGATTTTTCTTTTATTTTTGAATATATACTTGATTTCTTGGCCAATTAAAAATGTGTGAACTTCATATAGTTTAAAAAATAACTTTCTGTAAAAAAAAGATGAATAATCTAGTTTAAAACTACTTCTCTATTCACAGAATCTGAGAATTGTAGAGGTAGAAGGGACCTAAAAAAATAATATATTCCAATGCCCTTATTAGATAGGCAAGCAAAGAGAGTCCCACGAGAGAGCAAGCGACTTGCCAAGGTCTGTTTCTCTCTACAAATTGGTGACCAAACTAGAATAAGAACCTAGTTTATGAGACACTTGATTCCATGGAAAAAGGGAGGTACATACACACTTAAGAAAGGATTTCCAAAGAATCACTTCATGCAATTCATGGCAATATAATGCAGAAGAAAACAGATTTACCTTGGAAAACCATCATTCTAATTAATTGATTTTTTTGTATATATAGAGTATCCTGAATTTTGTATTCATTGTCACATTTCTTTTAAATGAAAATAAGTAATTCAATATTTTTTTTTCATTTGGAGTTTCACAAACCAAGGATTTAATTAGTTCCATTGATAGAAAAGAAATTTCTTAGGCAAGTGTGGTGTACGAAAACTATAATGGGAAAGTTTACCTACATAACCTAATTATTTGCAAGTGTTCTCCATTTATATATAATACAGCCAGTGCTAAGGTGCATTGTTAGTTTTGCTAATTACAAACAATACTTATCTATCCATTGTAAGAGATTATCTACTAGTTTACCTAAGCTTTGGTGGTTACCTATAACTGAAAATAATGAGGGTGGTAGAATTGAATATAGACTATTCTTTAATTCTAACTTTTCACTCACATCAGTCTGTATTACAGTATACAATGTTTTATAATATAAAAACTCAGGATTGCTTATGGTAATATTTCTCTGAAGTATGATGTTTCCTTGCTGCGTATTTTTAGTCTACTTTTTCCTCCTATAATAATCAAAGCCGGAGAGAACCGAAAAACCAGGGACTTTGGGTTAACACTTATTGGTGGCAGACACCACTGCTCTCAACCCAGCTGCCCTTCTAAGGGGCTTTGAGAAAATCACAAGTGAAAAAAGATCCTGGGACCAGGTTAGGTACTGACAGTCCATCAATAGAAAAACAGAAGACCATGTGAAAGGGAGATTAGATGCTATAAACCAAGATCAATCTGGGAAGAGAGAACAATCAAATGACAAATTAGGAGTAGAGGAGAGGCCAGAGCAACTGGAGAGGGCAGTAAGAGGTCAGAGAGGGCTGAGAGGGAGGTAAAGACTAGGATGGCTTCAGAACCCATTTAGAAACACTGCACTCTAATTGCCATACGATATCTATGAACAATTGGCCTGGTCTTGCTAGGCTGGGATAAGTCCACCACTCCATACCATCTTGACCACCACCATGTCTCCTAGTTTTTGGTACCATTTATTAAAAACATTAATAAACATCTACTATGTGCATGCAAGGCATTGAGACCACAAAGAGGAATAAGACAAAGTCATTGCTCTTAAGAAGTTCAATCTAGTGGAGGGCAAAGGAAACTTAATATATATTGAAAACCCCCCATGTGACAGGCATGGTGGAAGGTATTTTATATATACCATCTCTTATGGGTTGAATTGTGATCTCCAACAAGATATGTTGAAGTCCTAACCCCTAGTACCTCAGAATGTGACCATATTTAGAAACAGGGTTGTTGCAGATGTCATTAGTTAAGATGAGGTCATACTGAAGTAGGGTGGTCCCTTAATCCCATGTGGCTGGTGTTTGTATAAGAAAAGGAGAAGAGACACAGGGAGGATGTGATGTGAAAACAGAGACAGAGATTGGAGAGATGCATCTGTAAGCCCAAAACACCGAGGATTGCTGACTGTCACCAGAAGCTAAGAGAAGCACGGAAGAGATTCTCCCTCAGAACCCCCAGAAAGAACCCACCCTGCTGACACCTTGATTTCTGACCTCTAGCCTCCAGACTGTGAGACTGACCTGTTGTCTGAAGCCACCTAGTTTGTGGTACTTTATTACAGCAGCCCTCAGAAACTAAAATACTATCTAATTTAGTCCTTATAAGAATTTACAGAGTAAGTAATGTTAACTCCTCTTAAAAACTAGATTTTTTAAATAACCTGCCTTATTCCAAATGAAATAGCTTTGGGACTAGAGAGAATTGAATTCACATTCTGGTCTGTCACTAACTAGCTAGAAAAACTTGGAAAAATTGTTTAAACTTTCCTAAATTTACATTTGCTCTCATGTAAAATGGAGATCATTCCATTGGAAAAGATCATTCTATTCTATTCTATTAATACTTCCTGATTTATACCAGCTGCTAGGAAGCTGATAATCAAATTTGTAGCCCAAGTATACAGGATCTCAGGCACGCTTTTTTTGTGTTTAAAAATCTTTTGGTATCATATACTTTTGTAAGCTGCTGTAAATTTTTTTTTGGGGGGGGTAAATTAAGTTAAACATAAACATAATTTTAGATAAGGCTGATGCCAATAGAATACCATCCATAAATTTCATGTTAGGATTGAAAGCATTCCACTATAGTCTAGATGAGTGGCCTCCAAAGCAGGGTTTTACACCCCATGAAATAATCCACTGGGTGAGGGAAGGAAATGTGAGAATTAGTATTTATATTTTTATTTATCAAAAAAAAAAAAAAAAGAAAAGAAAAGGAGCAAGCTTTCCTAATATTTACTTTGTGTGTTGACAATGATACCCTCGCTTGGTGCATATCAGGGCAGTTAAGTGTGAGACAGTGGGGGCAGAGTAGGAGTTCATGGCCGACTGCAGTGCATGCCCTGGTTCTTCAATGAAGTCATATTATAAAACGTTGCACCTGATGTGTGCCCACTTACTTGGACTTAAAAATCACATTATCCAGTGTTAACTAAAACCTACCCTCACAAAATAGACAAGTGGCTTAAAAAGAGGCCTGCAAACAAATGGTGGATCAAAGATAACATGCAAACGCAAGTGAACAAGAATATTATAGAATGGACACTTCTACTCCTAGAAAAAAGCTCTTTTTCAGCTACAACGTGAAATTAAAACCATGATGATTTCATTAGATATGACAAGAAGTTAGCCCCTGAAATTCAAAATTATCAGTAAGATTATTTGAAATGTTATTTTATATCAACTATAATTAATGAGCCCTAAGTATATACTATGCTTTGAAATATTAGTTGACATTGGCAAATATTATTTTATAAATAAAAATTCCTGTTTGGGAGTTATTGCTCACAAATGTTTACTACAGTAGTGTACAATTATAAAAAGCTTGGAGCTCAATTGCCTAAACAATGAGCATATGCTAGTCCTCACCTTCTTCTTAAATCTCTCTTTAAGCTTTCTTACAGAACTCTTTCTAGAATTACAAAACCACCACAAAGGACAGTCATCAAAAGATTCTGAAGGATGGACCTAATATGGTAGGTTTAGAAACTTAAATTATTAACAGCCTTGATAATCTCTTAGTGTTTCCACCAGCTTTGTCCAAGGGACCTTGACACAATGACAGAAACATCTATATCTGTGCTGTCAATATGGTAGCCACTAGCTATGTGTGGCTATTGAGCACCTGAATTGTGGTTGGTGTGACTGAGAAACTAAAGTTTTTATTTAATTTTAATTAATTTAAAATTTTAATTTAAATAGCCACATGTGGCTAATGCCTACAATATCGGACAGCATAGCTCTAGAATATGAGGTCCTTGAGAGAGGTTACCGAGTTCCTTCTAAGATTCCCCAGCACTTAGCATAGAGCCTGGTACATACTTGTCAAATGAAATAAGAAATCAGTAAATGCAGCATGTTATAGGAAGATAAAGAATAACCCCCACAGCACACATACATATCATTACAATGACTACTGCACTCATTAAGCTAATATGGAACGTAGAAAAAATTTACTTAGGAAAATAACCATCAAAAGTCCTTTGCTTGCAGGCTAATTCATATAAGGTAGAACTTTAAAAAATAAATTTTCTGTATGATTGAATAGGGTTACCAAGCAAATAAGATCCCATGCAATCTATGAAAGCTTGCTAGAGCCCTGCCAGGGCATGAGATCAGTAAGCTCTTGGGCTGACTTCCCTTTAAGGTGACTGCCCCTCTGGGTGAGGTAGGAGGACATCCCCACCTCATGCATGTGTTCCAAGTCACCTTACCGAGCCAGTGACAGGCACTTCAGGCCAGCTGTCCTGTCCTTTCACCAATGTGTAGCTAAGGAAACCTGGAGGACTGAGCTGTTACTATGATTCTGTGTGCCAGATTTCCAGGTCTGAGTATAACAGGAGAAGGACTGGGGGAAACTATATTCAACAGTCTGCAAGAGCAGGCAGCACTGGCATTTCCAGAGTCCAGACCCACCATGCTAAATGGGAAATGATAGCTGGATTTTTCCCATTAGGCAATTAATTGGCTTACCTTATTTCCTTGCTACACCATTAATACCTGATGCTTTAGAAAATGGTCATATTTGTCATCACCAATGATAAGAAAGAGCAATATTTTTTCATAAATGTGGAAATGACATTTCTAAGATGCTGAAAATGGCACAAATTGAAATGCTCTTTTTGAGCAAAACATAATACAGTCTATTGTGAAGTGAAAAAGAATGGTTAAGAGGTAAATATAGTATGATCCCAGGGTTGTAGAAATAAACGTGCATGCAGAGAATAAAGACAGGAAAGACGTATTAAAGTGTACACAGAGGCATCTCACAGAAGTGGACTTTTAGTTATTTCCATTGTTTCTTTTGGCTTATCAGTGTTTTCCAAATTTTTGTCCAATATATACACATTACTTATAGGGGCCAGAGGAAATGGAGAGGTCTATGAGACATCAGAGGGAGCTGAGAAGGAGGTAAAGACTAGGATGGTTTCAGAACCCATTTAGAAACACTGCCCACTAATTGCCATACGATGTCTATGAACAACCGGCCTGCTCTTGCTGGACTGGGGGTAGGTCCGCCACTCCACACCTTCTTGACTACCACCATGTCTCCTAGCTCTGGGTTCATCATTTATCCAAAAAACATTAATCCAGGTATTGTAATTTTATTTCTGATTTCTAAAATGTCACTAGCCAAAAATTAGACCTTTATTCCTATCATGAAAATTATTAGATATAATGCAATAACCAACCCAGGTTTCACCCTCACCCATAATAGCCCTATAAGGAGAATCCTTTCTTTGCCCTTCTGGTTGACATATCCCTTCAACACCTACACTCAGAGCACAAGCTTCCCAAAATGGATCCAAAACTACCATGCAGCAGTAGGAACGTGGCTCCTTATTTTCACAGTGGTTAATATTTACCGAGAACCTATTATTTCCTGGCACTTTACATATATTATCCTTCTTAACATGCATAACAACCCCTGTGGGGGAGGAGGGAGGTAGCCCTAGCCTAGTTTAAAAGGACAATCCAGGATTCAGAGTGGTTAAGAAATATGCCCTCAAAGTATATAGTGCTACCTGTCACAGCCAGGGTTTGAATCAGGTTGCTCTGACTTCAAGCCCGAGCTCTTTTCCTTACGCTGTGATGTTGCCCTTTTGTTCAGATCTAAGGTTATGTGGTCCATTTTACCATGTCATTGCTGAATTAGCACATTACCAACTCCCTAATCACATGGCTGCTTCTTAGCCACACATAATTGTACTCTTTATTAGCAATCTGGGCCCAGCAGGTACTTTGATCTTTTTGAAAAGGCTGCAGTAAATGCAAAGTAATAATGGGTGAGCAACCTAACTCTTAAAAATGGGAACTTGTTCTGATGGTTGCTACCTTCTTTGCCTTTGGCTTCCTCACTCTAGCACCTCCGAGTAATTATTCCTTAATTTTACCGAAGCCTCTGGTCCAATGATGATGCCACTTTTTCACAATTTTCGCTAGTCTCCTAATTTAGCTTCTCTTTTTACCCAGCTTATAATTCATGACCCATTATTAAAATAATTTACTTGAAAACATGCTCAATTCTCTGGCCCCACTCTACCTGTACTTGCCTGGCTAGACCCCAACCTTTCATGAGTCCACTAGCCAACTTCTCTATGCCTGTACCTATTGGAGATTATATCACAACTGTCTGCTGGTTGCACTTTAAATTTGTGATCCCAAGCCTCAAATATGCCCTCATTACTGCCAAAGGGCCCTACTACCTTTTCCTAATAAAATTCGCTTTTGAGTCTTGGAAATAAATATTTCATATTTCCTCTCGCCCAAAACTCCCACACTTTCTCCCTCCCCATTCTTAGCTGATGACTTAGACTCATACTTAACTGAAAAAATATAAGCCATCATGCAGGAATGCATCCTATCTACTCATCTCTCAGACTCTGCCTGCATTCTCTCTTTTTGAAATGGAATAAATGTATCTCCTCCTATCAGAGGTCAATCCTTCCACTCATACTCAGACCCCATCTACTCTCACCTTTTTAAGAATTTTGTTCTTACAGTTAACCCTCCTCTATTCTACACCATCAATGTCTTTCTCTGCATTGGATCATTCTAGGCAATATACAGATAAGTTCTGTAACCTCCCAAATTATAAGAACCAAAACTTTCCCTTGACTACCATGATTCCCTCCCCTGTATTTCTCTGTTCTTTCACAGCACATCTTCTCAAAATACTTCTTCTGCTTTCATTCACTCTTCAGTTACTCTAGCAAGCTTCTGCTTAACCATTTACTGAATCTGCTCTTGTCAGGGTCACCAACAATTTCATTATTGCTAGACCCCGTAAACACTTCTCCTGTTTTCATTGTACTCATCTTTCTCTCAGCAATATCTGACCCAATTGTCCAATCCTTTCTTGGAAAACTTTTATCTTTGGCTTTTAAGACAAACAGTCTTCTGCAGCCAGCTCTGGCCAATCCTTTCTTTGTTTCTCCTCCTTTACCTGATCTCTAAATATTAGGATATACCAGAGCATAATGCTGGACTGTCTTCTAAATCCATACACACTCTCTCCAAGTGATCTCATCCAGTCCAGGACCTTTAATATCAGCCATATGCAGAAAACTTCATTTGCCACCCATTTGCCACCCTTCCCTGAATTCCAGACTTGTATCATCAATTGACTACTAGTCACCTCCACTTGGATAGCATAGATTTTTCTGTGGTACTTTCCATCAGAAGCCTATCCAACAGCCATTCCTCCCTTCTTCCTTGCTAACATAAACCTCGATTTTGTGTAGTTACCAGGGGGGCCGTACCAGGGGTGATTGGACATGTAGGTGAAATTTCATTAGTCATGGCCCAATCCTGGTAGTTCAATTCCTATTGTCAGTGACTGGTTTAAAAATAAAAGTGTGTATGTGACACAATTCTGGCCAATGAATTGAAGGGACAATCTGCTGCAGAGCCTCCAAGGTTATTTTCCTTGCTATTAAAAAGGAATGCGTAACTCAGATCCTATCTCTTCCCTATTTATCCCATGTCCTATTGTCTACAAGCTCCTCTACAATCGGGCCCTTGTTTATCTTTTTTTATCTCATGCCATTCCTTCCTTTGCTTACTCATCACACTGGCCTCCTCTCTATTTCTCCAATAGTAAGGAGAGTATTGGAGATACTCTAAAATTCTCAGATCCTTGAGAATCTTATTCTTGAGGGAATATTAATCTTCCTTCAAGGTTATGATCTTGTGTGATATTTCCAATGCCTAGAACAGTGCTTGGCACATCATATTTGCTGAATCATTGAATGTGTACTGGTCTATAATATTGAAATCATATGATAGACATGAAATGACCAAGTAGTACATTTGAAAACACAGTCCTGAGAGGTCTGATTTACAGGCAGTATATGTATCATTCCAATTGGCTAATTCAGCTCAGATTGGTGATGTGGCATCAGAATGAAATTAATCCACTAAGCATCAGCTAGGGGTAGCTCTGACTCAAAATAAAAATTCTTAAGAAACAATTTCTCAATGTTTTTCCTTTCTGAAGTGAGGAGGGGAAAGGAGATCAAAAGATAGGCTTGTTGTTTATATGTTTTTTGAAGGAGAAGAAAGTTATATTTGGAAGATAAAGCTAAAGTGTATTCTCTGGCACCTCTAATACTGAAGCACAGATGGACAAAGAGAGATGGGGTGTCTTACTCAGTTCGGGCTGCGATAACAGAATCCCATAGAGTGGGTGGCTTCAACAACAAACATTTATTTCTCACAGCTCTGGAGGCTGGGAAGTCCAAGATCAGGGTGCCAGCACGATCAGGTTCTTGATGAGAGCCCTACTCGTAGTTCAGACAACTGCCTTCTGGCGGTGTCCTCACCTGATGGAGAGAGAGCCCTGGTCTCTTCATTCCTTTATGAGGACACTAATTCTATCATGGGGGCTTTGACTCCATGACCTAATCTAACTCTAATTACCTCCCAAAGACCCCACCTCCAAATGCCATCACAGTGGGGATGAGGGCTTCAACAGAGGAATTACGGGAGGACACAAATACTCAGTCTATAACAGGGGGGTATTGTGAATAACAAGCTTCTTTATCTCAAGGCTCAAAACGAAACAAACATTCTAAAGAATCCTAGATTCTTTAATATATATTATTTTTAAAATGGCACCTAAATTATAAAATAAATTCGGTTAACACTGGGGAAATATTTTTAAAGTTTTGGATGAAACATGGTAGTTGGATTAATGAGGAGATTGTGCAATGAGCAAAGCCCTTGGATTGTGAAAATGAGTGTTAGAATTTCTGATTGCAAATTCACAATTTTTTTTAGTATAAATAATTCTAAGCTCCTTTTTAAAAAAATGAAAAGTCCTATTATATTTATATGTAGTTGTACAAATAATAATAATATATTTATTATTCTAAAGTAAAGGAAAGATCAAAATGGGAAAGCAGAGAAATCCCAATGGACCAGATTTTCAGTAATTGTTTAGTTTAATTTCTAAAGTATGTATCTTAAATTATTTTCTGTGGAACTCTAGAGTTCCATGAAGTTTCTTTTTTTGTTTATCACAAAGCTTGATATGATATAGCAAATATGCATTTTAAATGTTTACCATTGTGGACAAGTAATAATACAAACAGTTATTATATTCCTTGCTGAACTAAGGCAATTTCATTTAAACTTAATAAAGATACCATCCATATTTTGAACATTATGCTGCTTTCTAAATATATATTATTAATAATCTTACCAAGTAGGGGATATATTATTATTATTCCTCTTTAACTGATGAGGTAACTAAGACTGAACTTATTTCAGGTCACCTTATTAGTAAGTGCCAGAAACAATATTTGAATCTATTTTTTTTCTGACAATAAACCCCAGAACATTTCCATTGCACTAGCTTACTATATCAGTCAATAATTTTATTACTGTTATTTGTTTTTGCAGCCAAACCACCAGTTGATAACACCCAACTGGTAAAGGAAAGGAAATTAGGACATAAATATTATCTAGTCTTGGTAAAATTCAAATTTTGATACCTTAACATAGTTTAATAAAACTAAATATAAAGAGAACACTCATACCTTCCTGTACATACTTCCCAGACCAATTTTATGGTCATCCATCCATCCAAAACATATTTGTTGAGCACATACTATATGCCAGGCATAGAAGTAGGTGCAGAAACTATTTTTTGTCTAAATATTCCTAGTACTGAGCACTTCCTGGTGTTCCATAAGTGTTTGCAGTATGAGTAAATGAACAGAAAAGAAACAAAAATACACTTCAAATTAAAAACATCTCCTTCAAAAGGCTGATATTTGTTATAATTGTGATGTCTTGGATAAACAATAATTTTTTAAACAATTTTATTGAGATATAATCAATGATTCTTAGTATATTCACAGAGTTGTGCAATCACCACAATATAATTTTTTTTCCTTTGGTGAGGAAGATTGGCCCTGGGCTAACATCCATGCCCATCTTCCTCTACTTTATATGTGGGACACCTACCACAGCATGGCTTGATAAGTGGTGCATAGGTCCGCGCCCAGGATCCAAACCTGTGAACCCTGGGCCGCCAAAGCGGAGCATGCAAACTTAACCACTACGCCACTGGGCCAGCCTCGTCCACAATATAATTTTAGAACATATTCATCACTCCAAAAAGAAACCCCATATCCATTAGCAGTCACTCTTCATTCATCTCCCCAGCTTCAGTCAACTGCTAATCTATTTTCTGTCCCTATAGATTGGCCTATTCTTGATATTTCATATAAATAGAATCATATAATTCATGTTTTTTTGTGACTGGCTTCTTTCACTTAGCATAATATTTTCAAGGTTCATCTATGTTGTAGCATATATTAGTATTTTATTTGTTTGTATTGGTGAATAATATTCCATTGTATGGATATACTACATTTTGTTTATCTATTAATCAGTTGATGGACATTTGAGTTGTTTCTACTTTTTGGCTATTATGAACAGTGCTGCTATATGAACATTCATATATAAGGTTTTTGTGTGGATATATGTTTTTATATCTCTTGGGTATATATCTAGGACTCATAAAGTAACTCTACGTTTAACACTTTCAGAAACTGCCAACTGTTTTCCAAATCACAGGCACCATATTACATTCCTGCAAGCAATACATGTGGCTTACAGTTTGTCCACATTCTCACCAACACTTAAATATTGTCTTTTTTTTGTTAAAGCCTTCCTAATGTGTGGGAAGTGGTATCTCATTGTGTTTTGATTTTCATTTCTCTAATGATTAATGACGTTGAGCATCTTTTTATGTGCTTGTTGGCCATTTGTATATTGTCTTTGGAGAAATGTCTGTCCAAATCCTTTGCCTATTTAAAAATTGGATTACTTGTCTTTTCATTGTTGAGTTGCAACAGTGTTTTATATTTTCTGGATACAAGTGATATTTCCATATGAATTTTAAGATCAACTTCTCAATTTCTGAAAAGAAAAAGAAGGGCAGCTGAAATTTTGATAAGATTGCATTGAATCTATAGGTCAATTTAGGGAGTACTCCATCTTAGTATTTAGTTTTCCAATTCATGAACATAAGATGTCTACTATTTATTTAGATCTTTGATTTCTTTCAACAATATTTTGTAGTTTTCAGAGTACAAGTTGTGCATTTCTTTTGTTAAATTTATTCCTAAATATTTTATTCTTTTTGATACTATTTTAAATGGAATTGTTTTCTTAATTTTGATTTTGGATTGTTCATTACTAATGGATAGAATCACAATTGTTAATTACTAATGGGTAGAAATACAATGGATTTATGTATATTGATCATGTACCCTGCCACTTTGCTGAACTCATTTACTAGTTCTAGTAGGTTTTTAATGGATTCCTTAACATTTTCTATATACAGGCTCATGTCATCTGCAAATAGAGATAGTTTTACTTCTCCTTTTCCAATTTGGATACCTTTTATTTTATTTTCTTGCCCAATTTTCTTTGACTAGACTGGGCTGAAGAAAGACAGAACTCATGTTCTTGGCCACACCACTGAGTAGAGCTTCAGTTACCTTTAACTGCTGGGTGGGGAGCAAGTTGTGGCTCAAATGCCAGAGACTTGCTATTCTTAATGAGACTGAATAGATTTTTCCTAAATAAATATTCCCCCCTTTTCTGTATGTCCTTAGAACAGTTTCTGGAGGCTTTAAATGGTTGTTATTTTTATAATTTTCATTAGGTAGGGTTGTTTCACTGGGGAGAGGGTCCATGGAGCACTTCACACCACTGCTGAGAAGAGCTTCTTGCTAATATGGTGCATTAGTTTCCTACAGCTGCTGTGACAAACTACCACAAATTGAGTGGCTTACAATAACAGATTTATTCTCCTACAGTTCTGGAGGCCAGATGCCCAATATCAGTTTCACTGGGCTAAAGTCAAGGTGTTGGCAGAGCTAATTCCTTCTGGAGGCTCTAGGGGAAAATCTCTTCCTTACCTCTTCCAGCTTCTGACATTCCTCAGCTTGGGGCCCAATAAGTCAGACCTTTGCTTCCATCGTCACAAAGCCTTCTCTCTGACCCTGACTCCTCCTGTATCCCTTTTATAAGGACCTTTGTGATTATATCAGGCCACCTAGATAATCCAGGATAATCTCATTTCAAGATTTTTAACTGGATCACATCTGCAATTTCCCTCTTGCCCTGTAAGGTAACATTCCCAGCTTCCAGGGATTAGTACATAACATCTTGGGGGAGGAGGTGCAATTTTTCAGAATTATACAATTTTACGGTTTGGAAGGAGTTTTAGTCTTTGTAGAAGAAGAAACCATAACTTGGATTGGTTTCAATCATACTGAAGGCCATATAGCTAGTGTGCGACTGAGCTAGAACCAGGTCTCCAGACTCCTCTTTCAGAACATAAAGGTTGAATGATTAAACAAAGATAAAATCCGTATCATTTGTGGATTCTAAGCCATAGATATAAATTTTAAATTGGCAAATTATGAAAGCACAAAATTGGTTTTTATCAAAATTAGCTATCTGAAGTCAACGTAAAAGTAATATATGCAATTCAATCATTATATTCAAATTTCACCTTTTATAACATCCCTTGCCTTTTAAAGATAAGAACTGGCTGCAAGCAAGATGTTTTCCACATGTTAATTTAATTCATGTTCATGAATATATGCAATAAAAAGTAGTTATTACCATATGCACTGTGGAATAAATATATGTACATTTAGATAATTTATGGATAATGTGTCCTTTGGTGATTCCAAATGAGAGAAATCATCCACAATTCCAGAGGGAATCTGGAAAATTTAATTGAATGAACTGTGTGTGTGATGTGAGAGGATTTCTTTATAAAAAATATTTTCACTAATTTAAGTTTATAAAATGTGATCCTCTCCAGTGTTCTTCTCTAGGGTTGTTTTTCCCCCAGCTCCTGAAGGACATTCAGGGCATGTTAACATTTCTCTTGTGACACAAAATGACCCATGGAAAGAACTGATTAATGATTGCACACAGTACTTTAGGGGAAAAAAGTCATCGTGAGAGTTGGAACTGTTCCTTTTAACAGCAACGTCTGCACTTAGAATTTTTCAAAGCCATTTCACTAAAAAAAAAAAAGAACAAACCTCCCTCCCTCCATGGATGCCTTTCACAGACGGATCATCACCACTCAATGGGAAGTTGAACAATAAGCTATTGTCAGTTATAAGCAGTGGTTACAGGGGAAGAATCTGGCCCTTGAAAGGGATGGATTACACTGCCAAATAGATTTGATCTGACCCTCTTGTTAGCATGTAAAATTCCCTTTGTAGTATCAGCTCAGAGAAAGGGGAAAAGGTAGGATGGAGGTGTTTTCTGGGCACAGAATTGGGTTCTGTGGAATAGATCCTTTTTTTAAGGGTAGAATATTCTGTACTAGATTTGCTGATTTACTACTATTCTATAAACACAGTGTAAGAGTACATCAAACATTTTTTCAAATGACTGAATTTAAAGGCCTCCTTTAAAAGAATCATAAAAAAAAACCTTTTAATCAAGAAAAGCCATTGTTTGATGTATTCTCAAGTGATGTTCAAGCTCATTGAGAATGTTTTTGAGGTTTTGGGTTGGGTGGGAGCAATCTTTTATGATTATTCTGCTAGAAGTTCTATCAGCAGCATAGAACTCTCTGTCCTGGAAATAAACATGGAGAAATAGTAAAGTAGAGTGTAACACATTTTAAAAAATTATAGAACAAGGTTTTTCAATCTCCATTGTACTCTATCCCTTAAATAACATGTGCATTATCTTTTCAGCGGGAAAGGACAAATCTTTCAGATTTCAGTTGGCACTGTTAGGAAATTCAGCCTAGAGAATCACTGGGTACATTAATCAAATCATACTTAATACGTGTTCACAAAACATGAATTTCATAACAATTCCTACTCCTATAGAAATGACTAGTTATAACTATTATTTACTAAAAGTATCATTAATAAGCAGCATTTTAAAATCATAGTCTGTTCACTTAATTTAAAAAATGCTTATTGACTTATACATACAAAAATACAGATATTATGAATATTCAGGCCTATTAATTTTAACAAACAACACACCTGTGTAACCAGCACCCAGATCTAGAGATATCATCCCCTAAACCCCCTTTATTTAATCTTTTAAAAAAGGATTTGATATCATTTGTTTCGCAGTTTGAAAGGCTGACTGAATAGTTATTTTTCTGGCACATTTTTTTCTTGGGCAGTTTAGAGGAACCCAAAAGTATTTGTCATATACTTTCAGATAGATGTAAAAGTACACTAAAAGATATTTAGAAGAGAAAAGTATAACCCTACTTTCCTTTTCATTCAGTAAAGGAAGGGGCATTGATAGAAAACCACAAGAGGAATAACCAATTTGTGAAGAGGACTAAATTATTAGTTTTAAATTCATAGACTCTTGAAGACTGTGACTTCAGGAAACAGATTCTGCACACAGCCCTGGCTGCCGGAGGCCACCACTAGAGGGAGACAGAGGTACCGCCCCAGGCTCTCAGGCTCTCTGGGCTGTCACTTGGGCCTATCTTGGTGGTGGTGAAGCCAAGGCCCAGGGAGGGCTCTGGCAACCATCAGGCTGAAAAAGGCTTTCTGGACAAAGTCCACTGCTGGGATAAAGACAGGAAGGTAAGGAGTAAGCAGAGAGGTCTGAAAAGACCAGGCTTAAGAGATTAAGCAGGACCTGAAAGGACATGAGCTGGGGGCCCAACTGGAGGAGGCAGAGAAGGTTCTAGAATCCCTCAGAGAAGGCAGATCGGACTATGGGTTCATAGGGTCCATTTCATAGAAATTCTTCAATGACATCCCTGCCATTATAGACACAGAAACAGAGGCCTAAGGGGTATTCCCAGTTGTAGGTATATAAATGGTGAAGCTCAGACCAGAACACCCATCTCCCGGCTTCCAGAGCTCATTCTGTTCTTTATGATTACTCAAGTCAGATCATTTTACTACTTTGTACTACTGAGTTGTGTTGGAAAGATATTATGGCTCAGGAGCCTAAAAAACACAAGTTGAAAACTTAGGGCCAGGCAGTTTTGAAAGCTGTTGGTTTCAGGAGATTTGTAGGGTTGTCGTGAAGTCAGAGTCACGTTATTATTCAAACAGAGCTCATCCTGCTAACTTCATCCTCAGTCGGCTAGGAAAACATGAGGAGCAAGTGTGAATAAAAAGGACCTGGCTAGAGAGACATGCCCATAACACTCTGCTTGTGTGTGTGCGTGTGTTTATGTGTGTGTATATGTGCCTGCCCATATTGGCTCTATTGTGGCTATTGTAATGCTATTATTTACTTTTTGTCTATAGGACTCAATTTTCCATATAGTAACTGAAAATTATAGAAAGATTCAGTTGCAAGGACAATGTGTGGATGCTGGGATGCTTGCCATTTTATTTGCCTTTAGACAAAGAATACAGGTAACTTGTTTCATAAAAGTGAGCTTGTGGTCTGCATGTGTTTTGAAACCCAGGTCACATGGTTAAATGTAATCAGTTTTAAGCTGAAGAACACACACCTAAATAATGCAAATAATGGTAGCTTGATCCTCCTTTACTTTGGAGGATCAAATTACCATTATTTGAAACTTGTAAAACTTAGTGGATGGGTTTGGGCTGTTCACTTAACTGTACACTGTTGGGCTCTCTGGCTGTGTCTGGCTAGCTCTTTTTTTCTACTTTAAACAAGCCAAGGTCATTGGTTTAATCCTTTTCTTAACTTTAGCTTTGACCTATGTCACACCTACAGACTGACTACCCTTCCTAGTTTTCTGTTTTGTAAATGAATATTTCTGAAATTAAGGGAGTCCAGTGAAAATTGTCAGAGTTTGGGAGCTTTGTAGACAGTTTTCAGGCTAAGACTGATGGCAAACTTTAAGGATACTTTAAGCCTAATATTTATGATTCTATGTGTTAACCACTTCTCAAAAGAAAGATGACAGGAACAACTAAACCGCATCTGTTTTGATGGTCTGATGGTTGTGTCCTTTTCCCATGTGAAAGGTGTTTTCAGTGCACATTCAATGTAAGAATAGTCATGGGGAGCTCTGGTGGGTTAATCCAAGTACAAGACCAGTTTGGACCAAAGCTAAGTTGGGCTCTGAGGTGCGTAAGCCCAGCGCAAAAGGGTGCGCGCAGGCACCTGATGTGGTCCCTGATGTGCCCAAATGCAGCCACATCCCAGGGAGTACCAAAGGTCAGATGCAGGGAAGCTGAATTCTATCTTCAGGTCCAACTATGAGTGCAGGCAGCAAAGGGCAGGCCACAGTGGTTGGGGCAGATGCCAGCTGGCTCCTGGAGTGGAAATGGGAGAAAGGGTGCTAGTGGTGTGACAGGGTCTGAGGCAGTTGCTGTAAATAGGAAAGCATGTCTGAGGTGTGTTTTTAAGTCTCTGTTGACCGTGTATGTGACTCACAGGCCAGAAGACAGAATCAGAGCAGATACCCAATATTATTGGAGAATGAGGTATTTCCCTTTGGTGGATTTTCCAAATACCTGAAACAAATCCTCTGAAATGTGTACATTCATCATTTCCAGGGAAACTTTTTAAATGGATTGTATGTTTCCTGACCTTTTAAAGTAGAGTTTATGAGTTTAATATAAACCTTACTAGATAACCATCTGACTGTACTGTGCTTTAAAATAGCAAAGCCTTCAGGTTTATTAAGTTCTGACAGACTTCCTGTCCATACAGGAAATGTGAAGTCTCCCCAGACTTCCACATTAAAAAAATTCTTCTGTTTGCTTATTTATTTATTTAATGTCTTTTTCCCTCTAGCAGTGTGATGGTGTTTCTTATGACATTTGACGCTCCTCATTGTGCCCACCTCTATTAGTGCTCTCCCTTCTCCTCTTCCGTCAACTTATTTCTGATTTATCTGTTTGGGGCTACAAAAACAGATGTTCAGGTTTGTTAAAATTATGTGCAAAATAAGAGGAGAGGTCCTGAAAAAAATATCTTAAGAATTAAGCATATAAACTTCAGTGCATGGATGTCAAACTTCAAACATTTACTTAATCTACTCAGAATCCTTTCGGTGCCTTATGTTGTGTTTGTTGTCATAGTTGAGATTGTCAGGGGTCCTCTCTGAATATGTGAGGTATTAACATAATCTGAAATATTATTTGGCACTATATATTTGCTGTCATGCCTTTTCTAGAATTGTGACTGGCACTCAGTAGGGCTTAGCAAATATTTGTTGTATGAATAATATATTGATAAATAAATTCATCAGGCAGGACGTGCAGTTTCTGTCTTCCAAAATTCAGCTACATGCCCAGTTTAGCAGAAGGTATGTATAAGTAGTAACTAAGAATGATATGGATGGGGGCCGCCCGGTGGCGCAGCGGTTTAGTCTGCGCTTGGCAGCCCAGAGTTCACGGGTTCGGATCCCGGGCACCTGCCAACACACTACTTGTCAGCCATGCTGTGGCGGCGTCCCATATAAAGTAGAGGAAGATGGGCACAGATGTTAGCCCAGGGCCAGTCTTCCTCAGCAAAAAAAAAAGGAGGATTGGCAATGGATGTTAGCTCAGGGCTGGTCTTCCTCACAAAAAAAGGAATAAAATAAAATTAAAATTAAAAATACCATTTAAACAAAGAAAAAAAAGAAGGATATGGATGAAAGCCAATGATGCTGATATCATTTTCCAGGGGTCACAAACTCAAGATCAAGAGCAGCACTGGCCAGCACACCTTTTTGTTTTACATCAGTGCCTGTGGATCATGCACGAACTCTCTAGTTCACTGGCCTCGCCACTGCTCTGTTGTTTTGCACTTGGCCAACTCATACAGTTAGGTTACCTATTTGGTATACCCTGAGGGTGTTTGGATTTTCAGGTCCCTGAGTTCCTGTCTTATATAATCATTACTGAATATTCTCACCATACAAGGCAGTACTAGATGATGAAAAACATGTTCAAAATCCGAACTCTTGATTCCCATCCATCCTGAGTCTGCTTCTCCCACAGCCTTCCCCAACTTAGTAAATGCCCCCCTTCAGATGCCGAAAACCTTAGTGTTGTTCCTCTTTCTTTCATATCCCACATTCACACCAACAGCAAGTCATACCACCTTTGAAAGATATTCAGAATTTAAGGATTTCTCATCACCCCCATTGCTACTACCTTGGTCTGACCTACCATTGCCTCTAGCCAAGATTATTATAATAGCCCCTGACTGGTCTATCTGCTTCCATGCCTGTTCTCTTATAGTTCTCCCCATAGACAGATCCTTTTACTATGGAAGTAAATCACATCAGTTCTCTGTTCAAAACCCTCTGTTAGTTGCCCATCTCGCTCAGTGTAAAAGTTGAAGTTCTCTCGATAGTCTATAAGGTCCAACAATTTCCCTTCCCCCACTGCTCTGACCATCTCTCCTACTACCCTCCTCCTTGTTCACTATGAACCATCTATACTGGCCCCATTGTTCCTAGAACATGCCCAACATGTTCCCACCTCATGGCCTTTGCACCTGCTTTTTCTTCTATTTGGACCCTCTCCTTCTAAATAACCACTCATTTCCTCCCCTCCTTCAGATCTCTGCCCAAATGTCTCCATTTTAGACAAGCCTTCCACAACTACCCTCACTAAAATAGCACCCCTACCTCATTTCATAACCCCTTTGTCCTGCTTTATTTTCTTCACAACTCTTCACCTGACATTAAATGTTTATTAGTCTGTCTCCTCCCTCAAGAATGTAATCTTCCAGAGGGGAGGGACTTTGTTCATTATTATATCTTGAGTGTGGAGAATAAGGCCTGGTTTTATGGGCTCAATCAACATTTGTTTATTTTTTTATTTTATTTATTTTTGTGAGGAAGACTAGCCCTGAGCTAACATCCATTGCCAATCCTCCTTTTTTTTTGCTGAGGAAGACTGGCCCTGGGCTAACACCCGGGCCTGTCTTCCTCTACTTTATATGGGATGCTGCCACAGCATGGCCTGACAAGTGGTGCATCTGTCTGCGCCGGGGATCCGAACCTGAGAAACCCCAAGCCGCCAAAGCGGAGTGGGCAAACTTTACCACTACGCCACCGGGCTGGCCCCTCAATCGACATTTGTTTAATGAACAAATAAATGAATGAGAGACAGAAAAAATGGGCAAAGAGATTTATTCATTCAAGGAAACATTTATTGTGTGTTAACTACATGTCAGGCACTGTGCAAGGACCTTGCAATACTTCAGTGAACAAACGAGAAGAAACCTACTCTGGTGGAGGGCAGGTATGGCAATGAATACAGATGAAGAGTACAGATAGGGAGGCAATGAATACAGAGGAAGAGTGCGGACAGGGAGGCAGCCTAGCTCAGTGGTTAGGAGCTCCGTCTCTGATGTCAGCTCACCTGGGTTTGAATCTCCTTACTTGCCCAGCTATCTTGAACAAGTTACTTAAGCCTTTGATCCTTCTGTTTCTCTCCATCTGTAAAGTGGGGGTGACATATCTATTGCATAGTGTTGGTAAGAATTACATGACATAGTACACATAAAGCACTTGACACATGACAAGAATTCAATAAATATTGAGCATTATTAGAGCAAATGAAGACATGGAGGCCAACAGCAGTGGCTTTAGAGCTGAATACAATCTACACTAGGTTTGGGGAGAGAACCGAGGTGTCCTGGTGCCTGAAGCTGCAGTGCTGAGTTTAGTACTTCTATGTTCCACACAGGACAGGAAGTCAGTTCAGAGAAAAGGTCCACAGAGAAGAGTCAAATCAAATGTCTTGCTCTGTAAGAAGCTAGAAAGTACCCAGAGCACAGACAGATGGAGTCACAGAGTTCTAGCAGCAGTTTTTGTTTTGTGTGGCGGGAAAAGCTAGTAAATTTACTCCTATTTTGTTAAAGAAAAAGAAGCATTTACATTGAAAAGGTACATTTTACCACTTTTCCTATCCTTCAGAGAAAGAACCAAAAAGAAGACAGATCCACAAAATTTATTTTGCTAACTGTAAAAATTAAAATTGAGAACATAGAATTAAATTGACTTAGACGAGGACATTGAAGTTCCTGTTAACATAAAAAAGGCCTGTTTGGAGTTTTTTGTTTTGTTTTGTTTTTGCTGAAATGTCCTTTTAAAACATTGTATGGAAAATCACCATAGGTATTGCTATTCCATCTAAAATACAGTCATATCCAGGAACATATAATTTCCTTTGGAAGAGCAGCTCTGTCATAACTGGATGTAAACTATGGCAATAGCTAAGCTTTTTTTTTCTTTTTCTCAGCACAGTATACCCAAACTTCAAGCAGCATTAAAGGAGAGTCTAAATCATAAAATACACATGGTCATCTATGTATTTATTTCATATCTCTTGAATATTTATAAAGCTAAAGCTTTTGGAGATACAGAATTCAAAGGATTCCCTAAGAAGAGTCAGACACTTCTAATCTAGCTCTGGGTTTTTCATTACAGCCAGAATTTACATGTAGGATAAAAATCTTACAATGAATCTTTCAAAAAAAGAGGAATTAGCATATCTACCTATGATCAGCCTTGGTGAGAATTCTCTTGCATTAGTTATGCTCAGGACAGTTTGAACATCCATTTTGCCAAAACTAGTGCATCCCTGGGGGATGAGCAGGGAAGAAAGAGGCAGATGTGCCAGGGAGGGGCTCCAGGCTGCCCTGTGCGCTGCCCCACCCACTCAGGGCTGGGAATTCGCTTTGGAAAAATGGCAGAATGAGCACCTGCAGTCTTAGATCATTCTTTCCTGGATCTCAGCCTGACTACCATCAGCCAAGCTGCTCTGAAGAACCATCTGGAGATGTGAATATTCTCTTAAATGACTCCTCAGGGCAAAGACAGACAAAAAGGTGGGGGGTCTCTCTTAGCCATTTTATGAGCTGGTTACAAAAGGCGAACTTAGAACTTTGAGTTTGTGTATTATATATTTTACCGGCACTGGAAAGAAGTGAAAAGGGCTACAAGATGTTTTAGGTTGTTTATTGTATATTTAGTCATTTAGACTTTTTATATTTTAAGGCAAATTGATAATCTTTTCCTTTATATTTTGCATTTTGTGTGTTATTTGGAGTATAGAGTTGGAAAGCTAGTTAATATAGTTTGAAGAGCACACACCACCAATCTGGCAACTCTACTGTGCATATATTCCAGAGAAACTCCTGTATAAGTGCACAGGCAAACACATACAAAGGTGTTCTTTGAGGGATTGTTTTTAATAGCAAAAACATTGGGAACAATCTAAATGTCCCCGAATATGGAAATGGATAAACAAATTTAAGCAAACTATGGAATGTTCTTACAATGATATGGCAAAGACTGTGAACCAATCACCAAACCTGTTTCCTCTTCTGGAGTAAATCATTTCACATTGATGAAGATGGGTGATGAAATGCACTCTTTCAGCAGGTGTTTAATGAATGGCTACTGGGTTTTAAGTACTATGCTAGGTGCTATGGATACAGCAAGATAGAATACCTGCCTTCATGAAGCTTATAGCCTAGCCATCTTTGTACTTGACTGGCCAAAGTGTGATCTTGAAATTTATTTAGGGTTGTCATTAGATAATTTTAGTAGTTGATTTGGTCTTGGAGCCAATTATTAAGTTACACTGATAAATATTCAAATTGATGTCAAATGATTTTACTAAGAACAAAGCAAATCCTTGGCTTTCGATTCAACCCAGGCTTCTCTGATTCCTAATGCACCCCTCCTCTCCAGGCCTAGGTGCTCTACTGCCAGCTCATCCTGAAGGTCCCATCACAAGGAGAAAGGAGAGTTGATAAAATCACTCCCACTAAGATCTTTCTAGAGACTTAACATGTTGCTCCAACCCCAAAGGGCATTTCCATTTTAAGGGAGAAATTGTTAACCCAAAGCAATGATGTTGCAAGTGTCAAACGCTTTTATCTCTCCCTCAGAACTCTTCTCTTTCATTTAAGTCAGTGACTCTCAGCCCCAGGGGCACGTTAGAATCACCTGGGGAATGATTTTACAAACACTGCTGCCTGAGGCCCAGTCAAGACCAATTAAATCAGAATCCTCCAGGGTATAGCCTGGGCCTTGGAATTTTCTAAGAGCTCCCCTGGTAACCCCATTTGGCAGGCTTGGTTGAGATCAATCAAAATACCCATCTCGAGTAAAATCCTGCAGTTATCTAACACAGAAACAACCGCAGAGGGAAAAATAGGTAGTTGTGAAGGCAGTTTTTAAATCATGATATTTGTCTGAAAACGTTAAGATGGAGAAATATTGAGAGAGCAGGCTCTGGAGTCAGCCCAGGCGAGTTTGTGTCAGTGCTGCACACACCAGCTGTGTGAGTGTGTACATCAATCCCTTGACCTGGAAAATGGGGGCAAGAACAACACCTACCTCTCATAGGACCATTATGAATATTAAGTACTTAGAACAGTGTCTGTCCATTACCATCCTATCCTTCCAGTGCTGCTTCAAATTTCACCTGCTCTGTAAAACTTCCTTTGAGTCACTCAGGAAGAGTAAATCACTCCCTTCTCTGGCCTCACACTTTCTCCACTGAGACAAATATTATTTACCTATTCATCACCTGGCGTTATAGTTGATGTACTTTCTTGTCTATCTCCCCCTCATGATAGTTTTAAGTATGATGAAGTGTCTTGCATTAAGGAAGATTATTTTATCGCTAAGGAAATAAACATCAATCCTCATTTTACTGATTTTTTTTTCACCCTCTCCTATTTTAACGCTCTGAGAAAGGAGAAGCCACTGGAAGGGAACTTCTGCAAGCTCCCATCGCTACCTCTACCCACTCCCTGCATCTGTGCCAATACACCCTGCCTTCCCTCTGTCACCACGGATGAATGATCCACTCTCCTAGTAAAGGCACCCTCTCCACTGGTCCATGAGGTCTCATCTGTTGTTGTCTACTGAGATACCTGCCTTCTGGGCTTGACCAACGTTAGTAAAGTGGCTGGTCTTGGTGGCACCTTGGAACCAAGAGGCAGATGGTACTCAAGATTGCAGGGACACTGGAGTTCTCTAAAATTCACCTGTTACCTAAATAATACTCATTAAAAATAAAGAAAAACTCTATACTCAACAGGGCATCAACTTTAATATTAACATTAATGTTAATATTAATTTGGGGGCCATTATTCAGCCATTAACATTAATGTTAATATTAAAGTTAATATGAATATTAATAGCAGCTAGGGAAAAAGCAAGACTCAGTCAAAGCTTGTGAGTCTTACCAGCTCTGTAAGTTACTGGGCAAGTTATTTAACCTTCCTGAGCCTCGATTTCCTCTTTTGTAAAATAAATTATTGTAAAGATTAAATGATACAGAACTTAGCACAATGTCTGGCGTATAGTAAGTGCTCAATAAATATTGGCTATTATTGTTGATTTATCCAAGTCTTCCCTTAAATATTTCTTTCTTTGAGTGCCCTTCCCTAACTACATTGTCTAAAACAGTATCAGTCATTTCAGCATCACTAATTATTAGGAAAATGCAAATCAAAACTACAATGAGATATCAACTTACACCCGTCAGAATGGCTATAATTATCAAGACAAGAAATAACAAGTGTTAGAGAGGATGTGGAGAAAAAGGAACCCTGTTGATGGGAATGCAAACTGGTGCAGCCACTATGGAAAACAGTATGGAGATTTCTCAAAAAATTAAAAATAGAGGGGCCGAGGGGCCGGCCCAGTGGCGCAGCGGTTTAGTCCGCGCTTGGCAGCCTGGGGTTCGCTGGTTCGGATCCCGGGCGCCCGCCGACGCACTGTCTGTCAGCCATGCCGTGGCGGTGTCCCATATAAAGTGGAGGAAGATGGGCACGGATGTTAGCCCAGGGCCAGTCTTCCTCACCAAAAAGAGGAGGATTAGCAACGGATGTTAGCTCAGGGCTGGTCTTCCTCACCAAAAAAAAAATAAATAAAAAAAAAAAATAGAGGGGCCGGTCCAGTGGCGTAATGGTTAAGTTAGGTGAGCTCTGCTTCAGCATCCCGGGTTTCTGGGTTCAGATCCTGGATGCCAACCTACACCAAGCATTAAGCCATGTTGTGGAAACAACCCACATACAAAATAAAGGAAAGATTGGCACAGATGTTAGCTCAGGGCCAATCTTCCTCAAGCAAAAAGAGGAAGATTGGCAACAGGTGTTAGCTCATGCCCAATCTCCCTCACCAAAAAATAATAATAATAATAAATAAATAATAGAAATACTGTATGATCCAGCTATCCTACTACTGGGTATTTATCCAGAGAATATGAAATCAACAATTCAAAGAGATTTATGCATCCCTATGTTCATCACAGCATTATTCACAATAGCCAAGACATGGAAGCAACCCAAGTGCCCATCAACAGATGAATGGATAAAGAAGATATGGTGTATATATATATATATATATAATGGAATACTACTCATCCATAAAAAAGACAAAATCATGCCATTTGCAGACAATGGATGGAACTTGAGGGTATTATGCTAACCAAAATGTCAGGCAGAGAAAGACAAATACCATATAATTTCACTCATATATGGAAGATAAACAAACACATGGATAAGGAGAACAGATTACTGGTTATGAGAGGAGGAAGGGGTGGGGGGAGGACAAAGTGATAAAGGGGCACACATGTATGGTGATGGATAAAAAATAGTCTATTGATGGTGAACACCATGCAATCTACACAGAAACTGAAATATAATAATGTATACCTGAAATTTATGCAATATTATGAGCCAATATAACCTCAATAAAAAATAAATAAAATAGTATCAGTCATGTCACTCACTATTCTTTTATCCTGTCTTATTTATTTTCTTCATAGACCTTATCACTATCCAACATTGTGTGTGTGTGTGTGTGTGTGTGTGTGTGGTCTGTCTTCCCTACTGTAAGTAAACTTCATAAGGATGGGGACTTTGTTGGTTCACTGCTAGGTCAGGAATAGTGTCTGTTACATGGTAGGTGCTTAAATATTTGTTGAATAAACGATCAATGATTATAGTCCACATGCTCATAAGTTTAGGCAGAATCATGCTAAAATCACCTGAAATAAGACAATTTATCTTATTTTTAAAGTTAGTAAATCATTCCAGTTTTTAACAACTCACACTGTTAAGAAATACTTTCTTATGATAACAAATTACTAGTATTAAGAAACAATTTATGACAAAACTAAATTTCTTTCTTTTCACTCCCTAATTTATAGATTGGAGAACTACTGATCACTATCTTCCAAGTGACCTTTTCCAAGTTAAGGAGCATTAATAAATCCCTCCTCAGCCTCCTCATTCCTGGCCTCAAAAATTTCAGTATCTTTACTTTCTAATGATTAAAAATATATGGTTCTATGTCGTTCTCTTCTGAGTTGCATCCAAAATCTTCACATCACTCTTTGGTTTGGAGTTCGGAATTAGAAAGGGTATTGTATTACTGACCACTGCAAAGCATAACTGCTGAATTACTTCACAAGTTCTACTGTGGTTCTCCTATTTATATATCCAGGAATTGTGCTTTTGTGTTTTACTGAGTTACATCACTGACTCGTGGTCAGTACATTATTCACAATGACTTCAGGAACTTTTTCTGTTCAATTTGCTCCTCATCTGGGGATGAACAAGGAGTCTGTTTTGCTACTTAAGTTTCTTCCTTTTAACTGAGCTTCATTCTGTCTTTGGCCATTGTCTGAATTTTGTCCCCCACCCCTCAAAATTTATATGTTGAAGTTCTAATGCCCAGTACTTCAGAACGTAACTGTATTTGGAGATAGAGCCTTTAAAGAGGTAATTAAGGTAAAATGAAGTCATTAGAGTTGGCCCTAATCCAATCTGACTGGTGTACTTAGAAGAAGAGGAGATTGGGACTCAGAGACACACAGAAGGAAGACCATATGAGGACACAGAGAGAAGGCCGCCACCTGCAAGCAGAGAGGCTTCAGAAGAAACCAACCCTGCCAGCACCTTGATCTCAGACTTCCAGCCTCTAGAACTGTAAGAAAATAAATTTCTGTTGTTTAAGCCATCCACTCTGTGGTACTTTGTTATGGCAGCCCTAGCAAACTAATATAGCCATTTTTCCCATTTACCAACATACTTTGAATCTTGATGTCTCCCAAGGTGCTAGACTCTGCTTGCAAAATGCAATCTGCTATTCTACTGCAGTTAACCTCTTGTACCCTGTTCTCTTCTGGGCTTCTGAAAATTAATTTTAGAAGGAAAACACCCAAAACAGAATGGGCACAAAGTTTACTGCATATGATAGGATCATGGAAGCTACATTAAACTTTAGTCTTGTTTCCAGTTCATGGTTGACTACTCTGGAGGATATTTGGAGAAGCAGTCGGGAGCAGTTAGCTGTGCTGGATGTCAGCATTAAAGGTGTCACCCAGAGACCTGATAATTGAGGACTTGGGATGAAATGAACTCATCAAGGGAATGCATCTGTGGAGAGCAGGTGATACCAAGGACTGAGCTGTAGGAAGCATCAGGGCTGGTGGAAGGAAGAGCACAAGAAGTCAGAAATGGAGCCAGAGAAGGTAGGTGATGAGGCAGGAAGAGAACCAGGACAATGCTTAAGGAGCTTAACAATCAAAAGCCATGGAGAGAGGCCAGCCCGGTGGCTTAGTGGCTAAGTTTGCACACTCCACTTCAGTGGCCCGGGGTTCGCAGGTTGGGATCCTGGGCACGGACCCGTGCACCACTTGTGAACCCATGCTGTGGCTGCGTCCCATATAAAGTAGAGGCAGATGGGCACGGATGTCAGCCCAGGGCCAATCTTCCTCAGAAAAAAAGAGGAGGATTGGCAAAGGATGTTAGCTCAGAGCTAATCATCCTCACACACACACACAAAAAAGCCATGGAGAAAGAAGGAGAGTCCCTCCCATCCCTTCTCCACTCCCACCTATGAGGATCCCTACCTCCACTGGCCACTAATGACACCTCAATAAACCCAATGGACACTTTTTGTAGACCCTGTCTTTTTTCATTTTAACCCTCTGGCAACACGTGACATTGACAATCATTTCCTCCTGTTTTGAAACATTCTCTTTGTCACAATGCTCTTTTCTGATTTTCCTCCTGTCCCTCTGATTGCTCTCCCACTGCTTCTCAGTTTCTCTCTCCTTTAGTCACTCTTCAAATGTTAGCTTTATTTAGGAGTCTGCCCTTGCCCCACTCCTCACTCAACACATGTCTCTCACATCAGCCATAGCTCTCCATCTCCGTCATAGGTACTACCCTATGCCCTAAACTTTTCCAAATACTTTGTCTCTTCCCAATATTTACTTTCCCTCTGACACATTCTCAACAAGATTCTATTGATAACTAATATTGTTTTCTAATAAGCCAATTTCATTTATGTATTCATTCATTCATTTATTCCCATTCATTTATTCCCTGTGTACAAGGCATTATATGCCAGGCATTATGCAAAGCACTGAATTACAATGTTAACAGTCAAATGAGGCTAATTTACATTTTAAGAGAAGCCTTCAATTTCTAAGTCCAAAGGAGTACATAGCAATAATAGTTTACACTTTGTTAGAGTTTACACAACGCATATATGTATATATATATATTATACTGTGTGGTGCTCATAACAACTCCCTGAAATAGATTGGGGGGATATCTTTTTAACTTTATGAAAGTCAAGCCCAGTGATTCTGACAAAAATGTCTTGCTGAAAATTGGTAGAGTCAAGACTTGAACAGATATTTTGGCTCCTAAGCTAATACTGCTTCCTTTCTACTCCAGATACTGTCAGAGCTAAGTAAGGGTGCTTTGAAGTCTAGAGAGAATGGGGCTTTTATGCTGTGTTGGTTTCCTATTGCTGCTGTAACAAATTACCACAAACTTGGTGGCTTAAAATAACATGGATTTATTCTTTTACAGTTCTCGAAGTCAGAAGTCCAAAATGAGTCTCACTGGGCTGAAACCAAGGTGTCTTCAGGACTGCATTCCCACCAGGGGCTCCAGGGACAGAACCTGTTTCCTCGCTTTTTCCAGCTTCTAGAGGCTGCCCTCATTCCTTGGCTCATGACCCCTCATCACATTGCCTTTTCTACCACTGCTTCCATCATTGCCTTCTTCCTCTTTTGTCAAATCTCCCTCTAGCTCCTTCTTGTAAGGACCTTGCGATTACATCATTAGGCACACCCAGATAATCTAGGATAATCACCCCATCTCAAGATCCTCAATGTAATCACATCTGCAAAATCCCTTTTGCCAAATAAATTTACGAGTTCCAAGGATTAGGACCTGGATATCTTTGGTGGCCATTATTCAGCCTACTACACATGATAGCCTTTAAATTGTACATTTAAGGGTCTACATTTTTTTTTTAATCAGAAAGTCACTCCAGGCCCCAGTATCCCTTTTCCATTTCCCTACATCCAGGTAGGTTCATCAGTGCTGCGTTCATTCAGCCAGCAAACACTATGGAGCTCCTATGTGTGGTAGGCATCGAGCAAGGTACTGGGCATACAACAAGCATCCATGATAGTGAGGGAATGTATCAAATATACTAGAGTTTATTTTGCCTGAGTGACTCAGCAAAGGTTTCCTAGCCATGGAATTGCTTGAGCTAAGTCTTGAATAACAGTAGGAATTTGTCAGGCAGATACCAATTAGAAAGCATTATAGGCAAAGGGACAGAAACCGTTTAAAGCCCAGAAGTGTGCAAATCACAGTGTATTCCAGGAATTATGACTAGTTGTTCATTACTGCTGACAAAGTGTGTGTGTGTGCGTGCGCACACATGTTAGGGACCTCAGAGACCTCAGATAGAGCTGGTTAATTATAGGGAATGACATACTTTTTTCAGGCAGTTTATTCATTTATTTTAAGAAGAAATATTTGCGTTTCTCTGAAAAATTCTAATTTTACCATGTCTCTATCAAATGCCACAGTATTTTTCTTATTTCCACAATTAGCAGTGGAAAGAAAAGCTCTGCCTTATTGAACACACAAAAACCTCTGAATAGGTACAATTATGTTAAAGCCTAAATTGGTAAAACAAGCTTAATAAGCACTCTCCATCCCTGAAGTTTTGCTGTTTCAAGGAAAAATATCTTCGACTGATAGATGCTTACTCTTTAATTCTACCACACATAATAAAGGGAAAGTGGACAAAATGGTGAGCAAAGGAAATCTCAATTTATAAAGAAACATTTAAATAAGAAATCAGATTGGCATAAAATTATAATTTATGATTTATAAATTTTTTAAATGTATAATTTAGTCTCATTTTTGAATGCAAATCTCTTACTCTCTCAGGACCTAGGATCAAACTTCAGCACTGAAAATGCTTGCATTTTCCTTAATTTACCTGCCTGTGTGAAATAATTTCATGGACAATATGGAGTTAAGTTGGCTTATCAAACCACCTGCTGGAAAAATAAAGTCAAAGAAATATTTTGGAACTGCTCATGGTGATGTGTGTGGGCGTGTGTGTGTGTATGAGAGAAAGACAGAGACAAAGAGAGACAGAGGCAGGAAAGGCAGTCCTTTATCTCTCAATCATATTTTGGGAATTTTTTTCATTAAATTTTTGTTTTTTAAGATAATACACTGTAAATGTTCTTAAATGGAATACTTGAATGCTAGAGCCAAACCATTATGTTTGAGTGACACTACGGATGGGCTTATCCTTAACTATCTTAACTCACCACATGGTCAAGGATTCCAGAATGTAATCATTTCCTTCCTCTCAGTCCCCTCTCTTCACGGTACTCTTTCACTGCATTTGCTCAGGTCTCCATATCCTAAACAAAACAAAGCAACCCCCTCCCACCACCATCAAAACAATCAAACAGCTTCCTTCGATCTTGGTAATCTCCTGAAGTTGACTGGCAGTGTTTTTTAACTCATTTATCTTTGTGGCCTCTCCTTCCTCACGATCTACTCATATCCTGACATCTTATATAATTTCTGTCCCTGATACCCCACTAAAACTGCCCCTTCATAATAAGCATTCTTAATCACCACATGCAGTAGCTTTGCCTCAGTTTTTATTCTCCTTGACTTTTTACTGATAAAATTTTATCCCTCCCTTGACACCCCTACCCTGCATCATACTGATTCTCTTTACCCTACTTCTCTGCTTCTTCTGACTCTGGCAAGCCCCTAAAAGTAGGTATTTCTTAATATTCTCTTCTCTCTTTAAAGACATTACTATGAGGACCTTACCCACTCCCACAGTTTCGACTGTTAAAGGAAGATGGCTTCCCAATTTTCTTTCAGTCTTAGCCTCTGCTGCCACCTCAAACTTCTTATGTCCAAAACCAAACCCAACATCTTCCCCCGAAGCCAGTTGTGCTTTGAGACTGCCTCCTTATATCTGATTAATGAGACCACCATTTTCCCTGTCCAAACTAAAAGGCTTGGAAGTTTCTGTGGCTTCTCCCTCTCCCCCATCCCTTGAGATGCCAAGCCCCATGGCGTCTACTTCCCTATACCTCTTGCATCACTCACCATCCCATTTGCACAATCACCACTTTAATTCAGCTTCACATTGCCTTCTTCCTGGACCATTACCCTAGTTTCCTAATAATCTCCCCACTGCCTTCATTCTCTTCTTTCTTCAATCCAACCTTAGCCACTGCCAGCTGTAAGCCTGTGCTCAAAATCCTTCAATGGCCTTGCATTGCCCACTAAACTAAACCCAAATGAAGGTGGCCTTAAACTGCATCAGTTACACTATGATGTCCAGAATAAAAGAGAGGTAGTAGACTGCTGCACTGCCCCTTAATGTCATCAGAACTGTGTCCAATGGAGGTGTTTCAGCTAAAGGGGGATGTAAGAAACACAGAATTCAATCAGAACACAGTGACCAGGATGGGGCAAGATCCATGACTATGTCACATAAAGTGGGTAAAGAAATAGAGATATTTTGGCCATAGGAATCACAATTTAAAAAAAATAGCTGACTTCAATATTCGAATAAATGCCATTTGTAAAGGACCTCTTTTGTTCCATGTGGCCATAAGAGGTAGAACTTGAACAAATAAATGGCAGCTATAAGAAAAGTGATTTTAGCTCAATATAAAGAGAAAATAGAACTAAACAAAGTTGGGACAGGAACTCTCAAGAGGTAGTAGACTCTTTGTTATCAGAGGTTGTTTTTTAAACTGGATGCATTTGTAAGAATGTTATAGAGTTGATTCAACAATATAATTCTCTTCAGTCATGCAGTTCTTAGTTTCTGTAGCTCTTTCTTAGCCTAGCATGCAAGACCAACCCACTTTTCTCGCTTTCTCTCTCAATTTTCATACATGTCCGTGCTATTCTCTATCTGCAATTTCCTTGACTTACAGTTTCTCCTGTCAAAATTTTATCCATTTTTCAATGATGAAATTGTATGTTACCTTCTCTAGGAAAATTTCCCTCCTCCCACCCAAGACACCACCATGAGTAGATGAGCTGTTCTTCTACTCCACAACTTCAGTACTTCATTTGTCCATTCTAAGGTACTTAATATTCTGGCTCATGTTATTGTGTAGATTTCTCCCTTTACCTAATAGGATGTCATGAGGCAGGAATTACCTTTATATTGTTATATCCCCTATAGGACCTAGGATAGTGGGATTCCTTTCTTTCTTCATTCAACATGTATTTCTTTTTTTTCTGTAGAATTGAAAGACTAGACTAAATCATCTCTAAGGAGCTTCCCAACTTAAAAAAAAAAATCTATGAATCTGATTCTAGACCTTATTTAATAATGACTGAACAGGGGCCGCCCGGTGGCGCAGCAGTTAAGTCTGCGCTTGGCAGCCCAGGGTTCCTCACGACTCATCAGCCACACCGTGGCGGCGTCCCATATAAAGTAGAGGAAGATGGGCACGGATGTTAGCCCAGGGCCAGTCTTCCTCAGCAAAAAGAGGAGGATTAGCAACGGATGTTAGCTCAGGGCTAGTCTTCCTCGCAAAAATAAATAAATAAATAATGACTGAACAAAAGACCTCCTTGTTCCCATATTGACTGTGAGTACAAGGAGTCAGATATACTGATGTCAAACTGGTTTTGTTAGAAAGTTTTTTAAAATCTGATTTTGAAAAGTAGGTAACTTTGTTTTTCAAGAACTTTTGCAACATTCCTATTGAGATATTCAACTCATGTTCCTGATAGAATTTTGAACATTAAAGGAATTGCACATCTGGGGGCCAGCCTGGTGGTGTAGCGGTTCAGTTTGTGCACTTCACTTCGGTGGTCCGGGGTTTCACAGGTTTGGATCCCGGGTGCGGACAGACGCACTGCTTGTCAAGCCATGCCATGGCGGCATCCCATATAAAGTAGAGGAAGATGGGCACGGATGTTAGCCCAGGGCCAGTCTTCCTCAGCAAAAAGAGGAGGATTAGCAATGGATGTTAGCTCAGGGCTGGTCTTCTTCACAAAACAAAACAAACAAAAAAAAGAATTACACATCTGGTTATATTTTATGAAATTAAGTAACACTAAATCAGAGCTCCAAAGTTAAAGTTTGCATAATTAAGAACATCAAAAAAGTAAACAGTTGAACTCTGGCAAGACTTAAGAAAGGGAACATCTTATTGTGATATATCAGAAGTTTTTACCACTCCTTTATCTCTTCCACCATTTCTTTCTGCTCTTTATAGCAATATGGAACATTTCCATTGGTGCTGATTTCTGTTTGGCAAATTGCTGCAAAGGGTCCAGATGTTTCTCAGCGTGAATTTATAGATACTTATGTTGTCCAAATTTCAGAAGAAAGGCAAGGCTGTTAGACTAGGTTAGATAAAACAAGAAAAAAAAAACAACAGAGCAACTTAACGTTGAAAATTAAGCCTGAATTTTTATTTATTAACTGCTTTTTTTCCCCTTTCCTCTTCCCCATCTGTGCTCAGTTCTCAAGTGACTCAAATTAGGGAGGACTAAAAGCCAAATTATGAGTTGAAAGGCATGACTGTGGCCTTCAGGAAAATCCAAATACATGAGAGTCTAGTGAGGCACTTTGATTAGGTCAGAATTATCTGCTACTTCTGGTACTTCTTAGGAAACAGTCTTCTGAACCTTTTGATTGTCAGCCACTAAAGGCTCCTTAGAAAAAGCCTGAGAGAAAGCTCTTCCATGAGGGTCTGCAGGAAACGGTGCCTCCCTAAGCAAGTCGGCCCCTCAGGAATTCACAGAACTCCATGATTTCCCTCTGGGCACACATGTCATCTGCTCTCTGCTGCCTTGCCCTTCTATGCTCTGACTCCCCATCCCTCTTAGCCTAAAAAGGAGAAAGTGAGAATGATGTGGTCCAAAAGCGGTCAGCAAGAAAGTTGTGGGTATTTTCCTTTCTAGCTGGATACATGCCTGAGAGAAAGAAAAATTTAGGATTAATAAGTTGCAACCAGTGTCATGCTGCCCAGTTACAAGTCTGATTTCATATTTTTCTGATAGATTGATGAAGAGGCTAAAGGATATTAAAATTAAATATGGCCCCCTTCCCCTTCTTCTTGGCATTATTAATTAAAGTAAGTTTCTAGATATAAAAGGAGCATGGTTAGAAATAATCAAACTTTCTGACATTATTACCTAAAACATGCTTTCTAACATTATGGTGTGGGCATTAAGATGCTGACAGACCCTTTAAGAAAGAATTAACTTGATTTTCAGCAAGAGTGGAGCATGAGGACTGATGATTAAATGTTGATTTTTCTTTCCTTATAAACTCGTATCTTGTGCTCCAAAGGCATTAGCTTTGTTTTGTAGGAGAATTGAATCTTCTCTGGGGTTTTAATCCCCACAAATGTACTGGCTGTCTGTAGTAACGTGGTAGGGTAAGTGGTGGCTGCTTGCAGAGCCTTGGTGTATTACCCTTCACAGTGCAGGGACTCACAGAGTGAGCAGGTGTGCGGCAGCTGCACACTGAATAATTCCTTTATGCCACCTACACTCTCTTAAGTCTAATTTGTCGACTAGAAAGCTTTCTTTTTTTTTTTTTTTGCTGAGAAAGATTGACCCTGAGCTAACGTCTGCTGCCACTCCTCCCCTTTTTGCTTTAGGAAGACTGTCCCTGAGCTAACATCTGTGCCAATCTTCCTCTATTTTGTATGTGAGATCCCTCCACAGCATGGCTTGATAAGGAGTATGTAGGTCCACGCCCAGGATCTGAACCCGTGAACCCTGGGCCGCCACAGTGGAGCACACAAACTTAACCACTACGCCACCAGGCCGGCCCCGAAAGCATTTTTAATAATTATTCCATGTAGAATATTCCTGCCATCAAGACTGTAAACTTCATAATCCTTTCCTGGAAACTTAGCTGGTACTTGGAACATCAAAACAATAATCAGACTGTTTATTTTTAATATAAAATGAAATGTATAACATATTCAAAAAAGTATATGTAAAGTATACGCAATTTAAAAATAAGTAAAATGAACAAACATATCTACCACCCAGCTTAAGAAATAGAACATTAACAACATCTTGAAGTGACCTGTGTATCCATTCCCAATCCCAACTCCTAAGAGCCACCCTCAACCATTATCTTGAGTTTTGTGTTTATCAGTTCCTTGCTTTTCTTTGCAAAATTTTACCACTTATGTATGTACCCCTAACATGTAAATAAATGTGTGTGTATATAATGTTGTGAGTTTTTAATTTTATGTAAAATATGTCATGCTTTTTTCCAGTGACTTGTTTTCCTTAACATGTTTATGAGATTCACTCATGTAAATGTGTGTAGCTTTAGTTAATCAATTTCTGACTGTTGTAGAAATGGAAATATTATTCTTTCTCCTATTGATGGACAATTGGTTTGTTTCCAGAACTTAGCTGTTATAAATGATGTTGCTACGGACATCCTTGTACATGTATCTTGGACAGTAATTGCTGGGTTTGGGGTGTACATGTCTTCAGTTCTGCTAGATAACACCCCAGTCATTTTAAGTTTTGGTTTCCAGAAGCATATAGGAGTTGCTGTTCCTCCACAGCCTCACCATGACTTGATACCATCATACATTTTAAGCACATTTAGTGAATATTAAGTGGTATCTCACTGTATTTTAAATTTGTATTTCCCTGATTAGTAATGATATTGAGCATAATTTTTATGTTTAATGACCACTGTGTTATGATTTTTTTGCCCATTTTCCTATTGGAGTGTTTCACTTCTTACAGGCCTTCCTCCCTTTTTAATTGTGAGATATACAAACAAAAATACATGAAACATCTATGTATAATTTGATGAATGATTCAAGGAAATACACGTGTAAGTACAACATATGTCAAGAAATAACATTTCCAGAATCCCAGAAAACTGACATGTGTCTCCCTCTACGTCAACCCCATCTTTTGCTCCAGAGAGAACCATTATCTTGATTTTTCTCAGAATCATCTCCTTGCTTTTTTTTTGATAGTTTTATCATCAATGTATGCATCCCTAAGCCACATAGTTTCACGTGGTCTATTTTGAACTTTATACTGTATATATTCTTTTAGGTTTTGCTTCTTTAGATTGACAATATGTTTGTGACACTTGGCCTGATCTCATATCCCATCTCGAAGGGCCCAAGATTTGGGGTCCATCTTACTTTAGTCCTACAGCTTTGCCTATAGCTCAGATTTACACTGGATTAGCTGAGTTGAAACTTAAAGCAACCTAAAACAAAATAATACTCATCTAAATCCATTTATATCTTTCATTTTACCCCAATTTACAAATCCCTCTATGTTAATTGCAGATGAGTCAGGAGATTTCACTACATTACTAGTTAGTTGCTATGGTAGCAGATTTATTTTTGTTTTATTGCTATCTTATTCCTGAACATTTTATTTTATGTTTGGTATAATCATGAATTAACTTTAATATACTCATACCTCACATCTAATGCCTCTAAGAGGTGGCCAGTTGTTTTATATTCTTTTCTTTTCATACCAGTAGCCTAAATACATATCTTAGAAGAACTCTGGTCTTTTGGGTTCATGAGAATATAATATGAAATAACCAGATATGTTGTAAATATTCAAATTTGCTGCCCAAACCCATGGTGCTTAGTAAACACTAACAATTAGGACTCAATTATATTGCCAATTATAAATAAAGTAATTTTTCAAAAAGCTTTATTGGTTTTTACCTGGTTTTCTTGTTCTCTGACTCTCTTTCCTAAGACACCATCAGAGTTCAATTCAAATTTGTTCAGTTCAACAAACAATTATCGAGGGTCTAAGCAACATCCCCTCCCCCAATCATAAAAAAGGGAAAAAGAACGATTAAAAAAAAAAAAGAAAAAAAGAAATGATTTCTTCTTCAGTGGATTCGTGGTCCAGGCAAGAAGACATACATATAGAGAAATAATTACCACATAGCATAAGGGTTATAATAGAAGCAAGAACAAGGTGCAAGTCACATAGAGGAGAGAGGGATTAACTCTGTTAGAGTTCGGGCTGTTAGGGGAAGATACTACAGAAGAAGGAAGCATCCAAACTGGTTTTAAAAGGATAAATAGAAATTTTTCAGCCAGGGAAAACAGGATGGGCAAAAGCCTGGAGGTTACAATGAGTTCAGTGAACTACATGTGATTCAGTATTGCTGGAGCTTTAAACACAAAGGGGAAGCATGAAGGGAGATGAGGTTCCAGAGAAAGTCCAAGGTCAGATCACAAAGGGCCCTGTATGGCTAGTCAAGGAATTTGAGCTTTATTCTATAAGCAATAGGAAGCCATTTAAGTATGCAGACACGATTAAATCTGTGTTTCAGGAATATTACCTTCACTATATCATGGAATTTAGGTCATCAGCTGTATAGTATTAGGGTTGGCTTGATTGACAGTAACCCAAAATAACACTGCTCAAAAAAGCTAGTCCAGAGATCCAGTTGAGGGCTAATATGGCATCAGAGGCTCCACAGTCAAAGACTCAGTCTCTTCCTACATTGCTCTCATGTGTGGCCCCAATCTAATGTCCAAGATGACAGTATTCACAGTCTAGACGGCAACATTAAGAAGGGACACAATAAAAGAGAGCATAGTGTGCCCACCAACTGTCTTTTTAAGATCTCCAGAAACTGCCACGAGAATCTTCCACCTACTCCCATTGGCCAGAACTTAGTTACACGGTCACACCCAGCTGCGAGGTAAGCAGAGAAGTGTACCAGAAAAAAACGGAAATGGAGGACAACTGGCAGTTTTTGCCACTGAGAAATAAGACATTGGAAGCAAGGAAGGCCAATAAAAAGACAACTGCAGTATTGCAGCGAGAGATGATAAGGACTGTGTTAAGGCAGTGTTTGTGAGGATGGAGAGTGAAGGCAAGACCTGAGAGTTGTTTGGGAAGCAGAATGGTTTAAGAGTTGGTGATCTAGTGGATGGGGTGATGGCTCTTAGTTTCTGGCTTGAGTGACTGAATATATAGAGGTATCACCATGGGGAATTTTCACCATCATAAAACAGATGGAAGAAAAAAAACCAAAAACAAGAAAAATTCAAAAGAGGACTTTCACTGTAAAAATTCTTTTTGCCTTTCCCCAGAGCTTCCTCCAAATGTTTTGATTTTACTTACAAGCAGAAGAGGAGATACCAGTATCCAAATAACATAGACTGCTGGGCCTTTTCCTCCTATTCAAGACAGTGAGATAGGAAAAATTCCAGACTTGACTGTCACCAACTGGAAGAATGACCAAGGGCAAGTGAGTTCATCTTCTGGACCTTAGTTTCCTCATCTGTAAAATAAGAAAGTTGCACTAATGTCTAAAGTCTCATCAACTATAGAATTATTTGATTCACTAATTAGACCAATCAGTCATGCTAATCAACAGCATGAAGTGAACAACCTTGCGTGACTCCAGCCACACATTCCCTGCCAATGGAAAAAACAGTTGAGGCAATACCTTCAAGTTCAAGTGAACACACTTTCCTGTCTAATTGCTTCACATCTCTTCTCACTTGGCTGTTGGAAACCTAGTTTCGTGTGGTCTGGCGGAATTAAAGTTTGGTGAATTTACAAAGTCTCTTATTAAAGTGGAAGGGGTTTTGCCAATTGCATTTCAAGATAACTTTAAAAGGTTTCACCTGGGGCGAAAAAGATTACTTTTCCTATTATGTACATAAGTCTCCATGTGGTAGCTGAAAACATCTCCCTTGAACTAAGAAGTATTTCCCTTTTGGTTGGTCAAGTACACATTGTTCCACCTACTACAAAGGATTAAAATGACCTGTTTCATCATAGAGCCAAGTAATGGTGGTGGCATGTGATTTTTGGCAGAAAGAACACTTTGTAATTGCTAATTTCCTATATCCAAATTCAGCTGAAGATTGCAGCCTGAGTTCATAGTATTTTGCAAGTCTTAACAAGCAGGACCCAAGGACGCTGCCAGGTTTTTTAAAATGCCAATGAATCTAGACTAGCATCGAGTTTGCTGAGGATGAGCCCTTGGCAAGAATGTTCAAATCCAAGACTCCGAATGCTTTAGGGACACATAAAAGAGTGCACGGGACACAACTGGTAGACTCAGGTGTTTGCTTTGGCCCCGTCTCTCTTCTCATCTCCACTGTATTCTGTGCCAACTGGCAGCTGTCCTCAAGGTCAGATTCTTTTTACAAAATCAGCAACTTGAATTAAATGAGAACCAGTAATGCTTTCAGCAGGTATAATCCATTTCACTTGGAAAGTGTTTCAACTAGTATTTCTTCTGATACAAAAAAGTTTGGAAATCTAATACAAATGTAACATTTTAGAACTCATACCTAGCACCAAATTTGCATCTCTCAGCCAAAGAAAAATATTCCTTACTGAATAAGTATTAGATCCCAGTCTAGGATGAAAACACACATCTGCCAGGTGGCCAAAAGAAAACAAACGCAACTAAGACTATGATGATATAATCAACTTTGAAATCACAGTTTTATGTTCCTCAAGTCTCCAAATAATCTTCAGTCCTGTCAGTGGCATTTTTAAATTAATCAATCATTCTTCGCATATGACAAACAGACCTTAAAATGCAAATTTCTTTCCTCTTTATCAAAGCATTACATTGAGGCACGTTGGCAGGATATGGGACCTGGAGTTTGAGATTACAGCTGATACCACCAGAACACTGCACTCCTGATTAGGTCTATAAAATATCTTTGATGACGTAAAATCTGTGAATTCTCAAAATCCAAAACACTGTATAGCACCTTTGCTGACCGAAAACTTGAGATGTGTGCAGGAGCTATGTGCTACGGGGCAAAGAGGGCAGGCTCAGTGGTGACACTGAGCGATACTCAAGGCCAAGCTTGTTTCTTCCTAGCAAGGTAACCTTGGGTAAACCAATGAGCCTCTTTCTCACAATTAATTTCTGATTGTTTCAGTTGCACTGTAAGTGAGGAAAATCATGAAAATGTTGCATACGTTGTATATATATGTATATAGATGTAAACACATAGATATAGATCAGTAAACTGGCAACTTAATTCCTTGAGTTGCTCAGGCCTAAATCCCTGGAGCCATCTTGTCTTCTCTCCTCTCACATCTCACATCTAATCTACTAGCAAATTATGCCAACCTTTCCTTCAGAATATATCCAAACTTTGACCACATCTCATCACCTCCACTACTACCAGCTGGTGCCCGGTGCCATCAGCTCTCCTGGATGATGACAACCGTCTCCTCCTCCCTGGTCTCTCTGCTTCTTGCTCTCCTCAGGTTATTGTCAATACAGAGGCCAAAGGGGCCTTCTTAAAACAGAAGTCAGATCCTGTCACTCCTCGGCTCAAGGCCCTCCAACGACTTTCTTCCTCTCTCAGAGAAAAAGCCAACACCCCTCCCCTTAACCATCAAACCCTGAGGATCCGGCCTCTCCATCAGCTCTCACTCATCTCCATCCTTCTCTAGCCCGCTCCCCCTTTGCTCCCTCTGCCCCAGCCTCCCCAGCATCTTTCCAGACACACCATTGCCTCAGATCTCTGCATTGTTGCTCCCTCTGCCAGCAGAGGCTGGTTCACTAACCCGGGTATGAGTTAAAAAGAGCTATATATTAGACTTGAATCACTGGGAATGAAAAAAATACAGTAAACACAGAGCACATTTAAGAATGAGATATTATAAGACTCAGTGACAAATTGGAGCAAGGGGATTTAAATGGATAGGAATAAATCTGTGTTCCTATACCAACTAAAGATATTTTTAAATATTTTGTTATATTATTTAAATAATTTATTATATGTATTATGTGTAACAAAGTTTTTCAGGTGTGGGATTAGTATGCATTTCGAAATCAGCATTTCAAAGTATCTTCTAACTCTAAAATTCTATAATTAAGAGATACTATGAAAAATAATTATGTAAATCAAATACAGATATGCTTTCCCACATAACTGTGCTTATAGAATATTAATGCAGTCTTATTTAGATAGCAGATTTAGGTTGCCATATTTAAACAAATTTTCTTTCAGCTATGTAGTTTTATAAGAAGACTTTTTCTACTTCCAGAAATTTATTGAGAACCAGTGAGGTTTTAATTTTCCTGCCTATGGAGATCTCATTTTGAGCATTCCCCCCACCATTCTCTTGATAAACTGGGTGTGTGTGTTTAATGAATTCATTAATTCATCCACAACCAAAAAAACAAAAATGGGTCCCCAATTTGGGGCAACTCAACTACTTATTATTTCTTGTATGCATAAAATAAGACTGATTTTAAAAAAAAAAGGAACTTGTATTGCAACCTACATGGATCACATATAGAAAGACTCTCCCTGCCTGTCCCCCAACCCATTGCCAAGAGGAAAAAAAGCTTAAATAGTTCTAACTTCCCAGTAGCCTATCCAGAGAGCAAGGCTTCTGCCTTTGGATCATGCTGCAGTTTCTTAAAAGTAGTATTTGCACAGCGCTTTAGAAAAGGGCTTGTTAAAATGCAGAGGCCAGAGCCTCATCCTAGAACTTCTGAAATCGATCTCCAGTGCTGGGGCCCAGGAATCTGCATTGTGTGTGTGTCTGTGTGAGGAAGATGTCCCTAACATCTGTGCCAATCTTCCTCTACGTTGTATGTGGGACACCGCCACAGCATGGCTTGATGAGTGGTGTGTAGGTCTGCGCCCGGGATCCGAACCTGCAAACCCTGGGCCGCTGAAGTGGAGCACATGAACTTAACTGTTACACCACCAGGCCAGTTCCAGGAATCTGCATTTTAACATGCTCCCCTGGTTGATTTATGTATGTTAAAGTTTACTGCAAAAAACTTGTATTCCACATTCAGCATGAAAATGAAAACCTAGTGAGCATTGCTTGGGGATTCTTAGTCAATATACAGGAAACATTCTCTTAACATATTAGGCACATGGTTTCTGCCAGGCATTGTTAAGAGCACTGAGAATACAGTTATTATTATTATTATTATTAGGTAACAGCTTTATTCAGAGATAATTTATATGCAATACAATTCAGCCATTTAAAGTGTGCTATTCAATGGTTTTTAGTCTATTTACAGAGTTGTGTAACTATCCCAACAATTAATTTTAGAACATTTTCATTACTCTCAAAAGAATCTCTGTACCCTTTAGCTCTACCTCCCAGGTCCCCAGGCCCAAAGCCTAACCCAGAGTCTAAAACCTAACCTAGTTTCTCTCCCTGTAGATATGCTGTGGACATTTGTGAACAGGTTTTTATATGGACATATATTTTCATTTCTCAGGTTTATACATAGAGTAGAATTGCTGGGTCAAATTGTAACTCTATGTTTCACTTTTTGAGCAACTGCCAGCATACTTTCCAAAGTGGCTGCACCATTTTACATTCCCACCAGCAATGTTTGGGGGTTCTGATTTCTCCACATTCTTACCAACACTTGTTTTTGTCAGTCTTTTTGATAATAACCATTCTAGTGTGTGTGAAGTGGTATTGATTTGCATTTCCCTAATGACTACCATGACAAGCATCTTTTCATGTGATTATTGGTCACTTGTATATATTCTTTGAAGAAATGGCTATTCAGATCCTTTGCTCATTATTTAATTATCTTTTTATTGTTGGGTTGTAAGTATTCTTTTATATATTCCATATACAAGTCCTTTATCAGATATATGATTTGCAAATATTTCCTACCGTCCTGTGGATTGCCTTTTCATTTTCTTAATAATGCCCTCTGATGCACAAAAGTTTATAATTTTGATGAATTCCACCTTATCTATTTTTTTCTTTTGTTGCTCATGCTTCTGTTGTCATACGTAAGAATCCATTGCCTAATCAAAGGTCATGTAGATTTATCCCTGTATTTTCTTCTAAAAGTTTTATAGTTTTAGCTCTTACATTTAGTTTTTTTATCCACTTTGAACTAAATTTTGTATATGGCATGAGGTAGGAGACCAACTTTATTCTACTGCATGTGAATGTCCAGTTGTCCTAGTATGACTGTGGAAAAGAGTATATTTTCCCCCATTGAATGGTTTTAGGACCCTGTCAAAAGTCAGTTGACCATAAATATGAGGGTGTATTTCCAGATTCTCAATCGTATTCCGTTAATCTAGATGTCCATCTTTATGCCAGTATTATACTGCCTTGACTATTCTTACTTTTAGCTTTAACATCAGAAAGTGTGAGTCCTTCAACTTTGTTCATCTTTTCTAAGGTTGTCTTGGCTATTCTGGGTTCCTTGAGTTTCCATATGAATTTTAGGATCAGTTTGTCATTTTCTACAAAAAACCAGGTGGGATTCTGATAGGGATGCACTGAATTTATAGATCAGTTGGGGTAGTATTGCCGTCTTAACAATGTTAAGTCTTCCAATGTATAAACATAAGATGTCTTTCCATTTCCAAGATCTTCTTTAACTTCTTTCAACAATGTTTTGCAGTTTTCATAGTGTATGTTTTGCACTTCTTTTGTTACATGTATTCCAAAGTATTTTATTCTTTACGAAGCTATTGTAAATGGAATTTTTTTCTTCATTTCATTTTTGGATTGCTCATACACGTGTATAGAAATACAATTGATTTTTGTATATTGATCTTGTATCTGCAAATGAGTTCTTGTTGAACTCATTTATTCTAATAGTTTTTTAGTGGATTTCTTAAGATTTTCTATGTACAAAATCATGTCATTTGCAAATAGAGATAGGTTTTCTTTTTTGAGTGTATGTGTATGAGGAAGATTAACCCTGAGGGCCTAGGCTAACACCCTTTCCTCTACTTTATACGGGACGCCGCCACAGCATGGCTTGACAAGTGGTGCATGGGTCCACACCCAGGATCCAAACCTGTGAACCCCAGGCCTCCAGAAGCAGAGCGCATGAACTTAACCACTATGCCACTGGGCTGGCCCCCAAATAGAGATAGGTTTACTTCTTCCTTTCCAATCTGGATGACTTTTATTTCTTTTGCTTGTCCAATTGCCCTGGATAGTACAATGTTAAATGGAAGTGGCAAGCGTGGACATCCTTGTTTAATAGGGAACTGATCTTAGGGGGAATACTTTCAGCTTTTCACCATTAAGTATGATTTAAAAACAAAAAGACAAACAAATAAAAACAGTCTTACCCTTATAGAGCTTATAGTCTAATAGAGGAGACAGACAATAGTCAAGTAATTGTACAAATATAATTAAATTATGGTAAGTATAACGGCAGGCAAGTATCCTGGCCCCTGTAGATAGATTCCAATAACCTTGTTCTTTCTTTCTCTTCAATCCTTGAGGGGAACAGTTAGCCCAAAGCAGGATTAATCTAAAGCACTCTTGCTTCAGGGAGACAGAATTTAAGAAATCCACTACACTGTGAGTTTCTTGAGGGCAGCGCTGTGTCTTATTGATTGTTACATTCCAGGCACCTACACAGTACTTGGGCATACTTGGGACTTCTAGTAAATATTTGTTAAATGAAAGAAGATTGGGAACTTAATATTTGTCCCAGGAATTTCCAAGACAGTCTGAAAAACAGAGGCAAGGAACTGATTTCTCCAAAGACCATTGCCTTATTTGACCCCCACTTACAGTTTCCCAAAGCAAGTATTATTCCTGCTTTACAATGAAATGCCAAACAGTATGGCCCTAAGACACAGGCAAGAAAAGCCTCTGCTTGGCCCCTCTCTGACTCTAACCTGGCTGTGTGTCTCCCTACCCGTGGGGCCTCCATTTCTTCATTTGTAAATTGGAATAATAATAGTTCAGACTTCATATGATTGTTACTGAGGATCACATGAATTAACATATGGAAAGACTTCAAACAGTACCTGGCAAAGACACAAACTCTAGAAAGCTAGCATTAGCAGGAAGTCCTCTTGGGAAACATAAACTTTAAAAAGAGGGACGTTGCTTCTCTTCCCAATTAGAGAAACTCGGGAGTATTTCTCACAGCATTGTCCTTGCACCTCTGCATCAGAATCAGTAGGATTCTCCTTTAAAAAGTAGATTCCTGGGCCCTATCCAAGACTTCCTGAATAAGAATCCCAGGAAAGCCGCACTCTTAACAGGTGCCTTTAAGGTTTGAAAACCACGCTCTAGAGAGAGTGCTTCTCCACTGCTATAAATTATCCCAGGTAACTCCAACATACCCTTCCTTTCCATCCTTTCCCTGTGCTTCTGTAAGGATGTTTCAAGTAACTGAACACCACCAAACTGATTTGCTATTAGCCAAGAGTTTCTTAAGAAGTCATTTGTTAACTTACTCAGCATCTTAAATATTCCCATTGATCTATCCCACTTAGCTGGAACTTGTTTCTAATTGGATCATTCAAAGAATAATTACCAGAGAATCTCAGCAGCCCCTTACCTTCTAAAGGGATGTGATTAATGGAACTCTCTGCACGTGTAGAAGTTTTAGTCTTTTTAAATCATAACAGAAAGGCTCTCCCATTGCTGCCTTCTGGGGCTACTTCGGTATGTCTATCTCTTAAAGGACAAGCCTGTCTATAATTTAATCCTGATTCAGGACACTTCCATACTTTCTAAGACTCACTTTTAAGTCTTCAGACAATGCTCCATTTATATACGGCATCTATTTCACCTCTGAATTTGGAGAAATTCCCAAGTCTTTGTATATCTGTAGATTCCCAAGAGGTAGACCACAAAGGCAAAGGAGCTTAGTTCAAAGGACAAGGACAGCAAGTAACCTGAGGCCTCTGTGCCAACAATATAACTACTTTGGCCAAAACTTCTAACTTACAGGCCCAGGTTGGGGCTGGGAGCAGGAGCAAGGATTCCAAGAAATCTTTCAGAATTATGCAGATTTTCCTTTGGTCCATACCTGTTTCCTGCTGAAGCTGACAGTGAGATTATTCTTAATTATAGAATCTTCTAAGTAAGTGTTTGGTGTAATTCTTTATAGGTTTCTGAGTAAGATTGTCATTTGGAGACAGACTTCTCTAAGGTGAGTTTTGTCTTTGCAATTTAGTGAACAGGTATGAAAATAACAGCTTATTTAATTTAATTAAGTTGCAAAATGATAAGTTTGTAAGTAAACTTTGCACATGACCTTGACCATTCCCTGTTGACACAGATACAGGAACCAGGCTATTTATTTATTTGAGTTTTTGTGAGGAAGACCAGCCCTGAGCTAACATCTGTTGCCAATCCTCCTCTTTTTGCTGAGGAAGATTGGCCCTGGGCTAACATCCGTGCCCATCATCCTCTACTTTATATGGGACACCACCACAGCATGGCTGACAGGCAATGCATTGGTCCGTGCCTGGGATTCAAACCTGAGAACCCTGGGCCGCTGAAGCAGAGTGCGCAAACTTAACCACTATGCCACCAGGCCGGCCCTGAACCAGGCCATTTAGATCTGCAAAAAATGCGAAGCAGACAGTACTTGAAGGTGAAGGGAGGAAGCCACACCAAGCTCTTGCCTGGAATTCTCCTTTTGGCTACACTGGCATCCTAGTTAGATCTTGAAAATCTCATATGGAGCTACCATATAATCTTCCTCCTCAATAAGGAAACATTTCATATTTATTGGCTATGGGACCCATGATGCCAGGATTGTATCCCTTCATGTGGATGAGGATAGGACAGAAGTAGATAAAGGAAAGAAGTCAGGTGGAAATAAAAGTAAATATATTTTCTAACCTAGATGTAACCCTTTATAATAGCAGTTATTCCTATCTGTCAATTTCCATGTTAGAATGAGGCGCTTAGGATAATAGAATTTAATCAAAAGAGTAATATATTTAGAACAATTTTTTTCTTGGCTTCATCACTAAATTTTGTGATTTAGAGGTATTCAACTTCTTTTTGTCTCAGAATCACCTTTGCTAGTCCTGATAGGTTCAGAGGGTCAGATAAATAGAATAACTATGATTACATTACCAATCTTGACAGTAGAACTACCAACTGCATTACCTAGTTGCTATTCATATTTCACCAGCAAAAGAGATGCTTCCATTGAAAATGGATTCAGATGTTTTAAAACCAGATGCTTTAGGGATAAAAAAAAACACAGTAGTTCCTGTTTTGACAAGTAAAGAGCTGTCTTGAGCCTTTAATTTATCCCTAGTAAATAACACTAGCCATACGATCATTTCTCAGCAGCTCAGTCAGAATTGGCTCATAGTAGAGGGCCTGTTGTTCATTGTGGTGGCTTATGTACAGCTTCTAGAGGATGCTGCCTGGAATATGCACCTCGTCTGCCTTTTCCTGCTGTCTTTCTTATTGGAGAGGTCACTATTCAAAAGGGATGGGTCGCTATTCAAAACCAATAAATCCTGCGGTTTGCTGGGTTGGGGTGTCTGTAGATGGAGCCCGGCTCCCTCCCAGGAGCTCCTGAGGTTTGACAGTGGACAGTCTACTGACCCAGCCACAGGCAGGGAGCTGCTCCCTCCTGGCTGGCAGCATCCATGTGGTAGGCATGGCTGAGGAATGCCCAGGTCCCCTACCTGCTGTCTCAGTTTACCTAGAAGCAATGTGCTCCTTCCTCAGCTGCACCATCTCGGCCAGATGAGGGACAGCGGTTGCACACAGGAGGCTTTCACTAATGTAAATAAAAGGTATTTTGGTAAAAGAAAAAAGAATTTTAATTAGTTCCAAGTAGGTCAAAGCTTACCGTTTAGGGAGGATTATATGCCATGTCCTTGAATACATTCATCTCACTTAGTTCTCATAACACTTCTGTAAAGGAGGTTATCTATTTTCCATTTTTGAAGAAGATGAAATAGATCTCAGAGAGGTTAAGTAGCTACCAAAGTCACATAGTTTTTAAGACATTGCTCCCAATTTAATTTTAGGTTTGCCTGATTCCAAAGTCCAGGCTTTTCCCACCCAGTTTCAAAGAAGAAAAAGTCATGAGATTACCCAAACCACCTGTTACATCAGGTCCATGATAGTTTAGCTTTGATCATCAAAAGGGTTGACGATCATTTTGGTACAAATCAGGCAAACTTCATAAGGTCATTACTTAGATAAAAGTTATGCTGTTTTTAAAGAATTATGGTCAAGACTGATTGTCTACATTTTGTTCATTTCACCAAATATATAGGACACACCTATATGCAGACATTATGCCAGTCCCTGGAGATATGAGGATGAATAAGACACACAGCCCCTGCTCTTCATCTCACAGCATCATGGTAGGTCTGAAATAACACCTGTTATCAGGAGTGCCACTCAAAATATTTAATAACTATACTGAACAAGCTCCAATTAATCAGAAAAGACACTGGTATGGCCGAATTGCATGTTTATTGCCTATCAGCTTTGCCTTTAACAATGTAATCAATATTAAAATAGAGATATCTGCGAACACAGATGGGGAGAGGGTGGAGGGAAGGGATGCCATGAACAACCACACAATGGAGCTGACATATGATCTCAACCTTGAAGGATAAGTGGGAGTTTTCCATTGGACAGAAGAGCTTAGGGCATTTTAGGCAGAGGAAAACAACTAAGTTAAACAAAGTCTGCATATGAGGGATCTAAAATAATCAAATTTATCAAATCAAAATGTGGAATAGTGGTTGCAGGGGCTGGGGGGAGGGAGGAATGGGGAGTTACTAATCAACAGGCATAAAGTTTCAGTTAAGCAGCAAGAGTAAGTTCTAGAGATCTGCTATACAACGTTGTACCTATAGTCAACAATACTGTATCGTACACTTAAAAATTTTGTTAAGAGGGTAGATCTCACGTTAAGTGTTCTGACTACAGTAAAATAAAATTAAATATAAACAAAAAAACAAACCAAGGCTGAGTCACATTGGGAAATGTCTAGAAGCCTGCTGTGGTTACTTATGGGGCTCATGGGGAGTAATGGCTAGAGATGATGATGGAAAGTCATTTTAGGCCGGATCTTGAAGGGCCTAACCTAAGCTAAGGAGTTTTTACTTATTTCTCTGGGCATCAGAGAACCTGAACAATTACATCTATGCTTGAGATAATTTTGGTGGTATTGTAGAGAATATACTAGTGGGGGAAGAGCATTTAGAGGCTATTTCAATAGTTTAGGAGAGATATAATGAGGGTCTCTACTGGTATTTTTGCAAAGAGAGAGGATGCATGCAAGAGACATTTTGACTACATATAATGGCTGATTGAATATATTGAGAGAGTGGAAGAAAGAATCGAGAATAAGTCCAAAGCTCTGGGCTTGAGCAACTTTGTTGGTTTTTCTTGAGATAGTACAGGCAGATGGAGATAACATCTCCAGTATGTTTGGAAAGTGAGCAAGATAATGATCTTGGTTTTGGACATAGTGTGTCATGCAGAACCCCCAGATGGAGACGTCAAATAGGCAATTGGAAATATAGATGACTGACAGTATCTATTCTGCTTAATTAAATCATTTGATGCCATATATATACACACACACACACATGTACTTGACAGACAACTCACAGCCTAAGGAGGAAACACTTTGAAACTAAAATATGTAATTACTCCTCCTTTAGTTAGGTTGAAAATAACATTTATTGCGTTGGTGCTTTTTGTGAGCCTGACGCTATCTTTTCCCAGCCTGTTTTCATTTGTCCAAAGAACAGAATGGAGATGCTGAATAGATCTCTCTGAATTAGAACAGTTTGACTTAGTTTTATGGTTTGAGTCAATTTATAGATCACATATTATAATTTATAAATATTAGAATGCATTCAAAAACTGAGTTTGGCCTATTTGGGTATTTCATGGTGCTGATAAAGCCAAGGTTAGATCTTGATTGCCTTATAGGTGAGTTTGATTTGCAAATATACCTGAGACGGGTCTTTGAAGAGTGTTTTTATTACTCTGCTTTAATGAATTCCAAAATTGCATGCTGTTGTCTAGTAACAGATTGCACATAAAACTCCAGCACTGACTTGGCAAATGATAACTGGGGGAATTGCTCAGTATTGCTGCATAGTCTGAACTGGCACTAGTCTACACATTTGGCAGTGAATCTTCATATCAATGAGCAGAATAGTATTAAATAGCTCCCTCATTTACAAGATTTTGCATTAAACTGTTACACATATACATGTAATACATTGTGTGATCAGTATCTCAAGTCACACTGAAAATGTATTCTATTTCTATTTGGTTACCTGCCCTCACCAGGGTCCTCAGGAAAAAAACTATAAAGTTGAGTAGTTTATCTTTTTGACACATTTTTACTTACTGGTGTCACTGTTTTCCCAGCCTTCAGGCACGTGAAGCCGTCAAACTAGCTCGTCTTGCCCAACAGCCACCACTGTAGTATTTCACTCAAACCTGCCCTTTACATGTCTCCAGATTACCTTTCCTCCTCCTCTCTGGTGTCATTTAAACTCCCATTTAGGACCACACCACATTTTAGGGATTTAAGTGTATTTACAGTTGTATAAAAATGATTGGCCAATCCTCCTAAGGGGGGGGCAGGGGGTACATGTATGCACAAGTGTGTGCCCCATAATGTAGAATGTCTGCTTGTCTGAATGGGCTGCTTCCTGTTGTGCTCTGAGAAGTGGGGGAAAGGAAGACAACTAAGCAGGTGGATAAGCAGGCAAGCGAACAAGGCAAGAAGCCCCCGAGCAGGGTGAAGTCAAGGTGCTAGCAGGTAGAAGGAGTCAGTCCACTGGGACTAGAGAAATTGGTTTTCACTACCTCCTCCCCAACCCCAGATGTCCTCCCATCCTGTAGGACAGGACAGTGAGACCAGCACAGACCCTGAAATGCCCCACCCTCTCAGAATCTATTTTCTGAATGCAGGAGTTACTTCCTAACTGGTCTCTGGAAGACAGGGAATTGGCCCTGGCCAAAAAGTCACAGAAAGAGAGGTTTGTGTTTACTTTTTGTCTACCTCATTGAGTTATGTGCAGATCTTCTCTGTACTTAATAGAAACAACATATTTCATCAATTCTAAGATGATATTTTTTCACAATTTAACATCTCGGAAATTGGGATGCATCATGTGATCAATGGCATCTTATGGCATTGGTGTTGCCTAGATTGAATATCTTATATAAACATTTATTTGCAATAGTTACCTAGGACCACTATGACCTGACACCACTTTAAATTAAATTCTGTTCCTGAGGTTTTCACATCACCCTGGTGGTGTGAATTCAAACGTCCTACTTATGTGAGTAATGGCTGGGGTTCAGAATCTCAGGGTAGATGTTTCTTTTCTCTCTCCTCCCAGTACTAAGATTGAGAAATCCAAGCTGTTTCTTAGGGGTCCAGCTTTATGCCAGTCTCCTATTATATTTCCTATCTTGGACTCTTTTTCTTGGTAATTGATAAAGTAATGGTGTCCCTTATAGCCAAAAGAATTTAAGAAATTTGATATTGGAATTGAAAATGTTCACCCTGGATAAAATTCTTCCTAGTTTCTTACTTCTGAGCAGCAACACTGCGTTCTGCGGGTCTTTGCTCGTCTTTCGGAGCCTGCCAACATCTCTCAAAAAGAGCCAGGTAATCACCCTCCAGATGAATGATTCACTATGCAATTTGCAGGTATAATGGGATTTGTTAATTTGTAATTTCATCAAGATGTAATTTGTGAGTAAAGATTGTGATAAAGCTATAATTACCACTGTGTGATTTTGTTCATTGCTTTTGAAAATACTTATAAGGTATCTATTCTGTGCCCTGGAGAAGGAAGAAAGATGCTCAAGAAATGGTCCCTGACCTCAGGAAGCTTAGAGTCTATTATGATCAGGCAAGGCACGTGCAAAATAACTGTATTGTAATGTACTGTAGAAAGTCATGATGCCGGGGGCAAGGAATGGAAAATGTGCCCCGTGGATATTCGGGAGAGAAAGAAATCATTTCCAGTTTGGGGAAGAATCAAAAAATACTTTATGGAAGATATGGCTAGTAATATTAATAATAATAATAATTACCATTTAAAATGCTTTACTCACATTATTTTATTTAATAATTTATGAGATATTAATTCCATTTTACAGATAATAAAACTGACTTTGAAGGATGGATAGATTTTTAGATGCAGAAGCAGTGTTGGGAAGGGTGTTGCTCATCAGTGGGAATAGTCAGAACAAAGGCATTAATATGGGAAAGCAAGGGGCACATTCAAAGATACTATATAGACTTAATTTGTTGGAAGATTGGATGCGTAAAGCCAAGTAACAAGAGAGATAAAACTGAATATTTTGTTTGATCGAGGTCATGGAGGAATAGACGGGAGTTGTCACAGAGATAGAATAAAATACCCTAGGAGATGGTTTATTTTAGGAATATTTTAAAAAGATTTGTCAAAGATGAGAAAGTGATTTGGGGATTGAATGTTTAGGAGAAAGTGATACTAGGAGGAAAAATAGTAAACATAAGGGAATATGAGACATTGAGATTCTGTCCTAATGAGCTTAATTATAAATATCCTAACACTGTCTGTGCTAGTAGAGAACGGGCTTGGAAGAAGGGCCAAGCAAAGTGTGAGATATAATCAATGATGTTAGAGTTTATAAAATTATGAACATCAAGAATTGACCCCCGGAGGGATAATCTTAAACTATGTCTTGACCAAGGTAGGTCAAACTCAAGTCCAGTTAGGTAGTTACCATGATGTACCAAAGGTGATCCTCGTAGGATGGATCATGGTGACTCACGTGGTATGGGAAGACTAACTGTCATCATGCGAGACCTTTCAGGGCCGAATGAGAGAAGCTGAGAGCAAAATCGAGCCACAAGAAAAAGGATTTAGGCTAAGAAGCCAGTTCTAGTCCAATGCTAGTTACCGATTTCCTAGGGTACAAGGTTGACCTTTAACAGGGATACTCCCCATTCCACCCTCTGGTGAACTGGCAGAAAAATTGGGCATCACAGACCTAGGCAGAAGGAAGAGCTAAACAGCCTTCTAGGTGCAGCTTTGTGGTCTTTTCAGTCTTTGGGTTGCAACCTTGAAAGTCATACCCTAGAAGTAAGGATAAACCAGAAATAGACTAGCCTTCACAGAGACTGAAGCCCAGCTTCAAACTTTAATAATCCTTGATTGAATTACTTAAGTTAATATGGACTTTCTAGTGACCCTAGCCATCTAATATATCTTCTCTGAAGGAATATAATATAACTTTAGGCCAAAATTATATGTATAATTTTTCATAAACAATGTTTGTTATGTAATCAAGAATACTCAGAAATATGTTGAAACAAGACAAGTGCCTAAACACAAACAGAAATAACAGATATAAGGAACTTATACAACTTAATAGCAAAAAAGTAAATAATTTGATTAAATACGGGCAAAGGACCTCAATAGACATTATCCCAAAGAAAATATACAAATGGCCAACAAGTACATGAAAAGATACTCAACATCACTAATCATCAGGGAAATCCAAATCAAAACCACAATGAGACATCACCTCACAACTGTTAGGATAGCTTTTATCAAAAAAACAAGCGACAACAAGTGTTGGCAACGATGTGTAGAAAAGGGAACCCTTGTGCACCATTTGTATGAATATAAGTTGGTACAGTCACCATGGAAAACAGTATGGAGATTCCTCAAAAACTTAAAAATAGAAATACCATATGATCCAGCAATTCCACTTCTGGGTATTTATCTGAAGGAAATGAAATCGGTATCTCAAAGAGGGAGCTGCACAACCATATTCATTGCAGCATTATTCACAATAGCCAAGATACGGAAATAACCTCAGTGTCTGTCAATGGATGAATGGATAAAGAAGATGGGAGATATATATATAATGGAATATTATTCAGTCATGAGGAAGAAGGAAATCCTATTTGCAACAATATGGATGAATCTAGAGGACATCATGCTTAGTGAAATGAGCCAGACAGAGAAAGACAAATATTGTATGGGTAGGATGGTTGTTATTGGGGGTTAGGGGGTGGAAGAGATAGAGAGATGCTGAAGAAAAGGTACAAGTCTTCAGTTATAAGATGAATAAGCTCTGAGAATCTAATGTATAGCATAGTGACTATAATACCATGTATTATTAACACTGTATTGTACACTTGAAATTTACTGAGAGTACATCTTGAGCATTCTCACCACACACAAAAAAAGGTAACTGTGTGAAGTGATGAATGTGTTAATTAACCTGATTGTGGTCATCATTTCACAAAGTATACATATATCAAATCATCCTGTTGTACACTTTAAATATATAGAATTTTATTTGTCAATTATACCTCTATAAAGCTGGAGGAAAAAAAAGAAACAACAGAAAACATAAACAAACATCCAGAAGATCCAGATAACAACATATTAGACACAATTTGAAAATACTACAAGCAACATATTAAAAAAGATAAAAGATAAGGTTGAGAATGTTGGCAGAGAATTGGGAACTATAGCAAAAGAAACAAAGAGAAAGAAATTCCAAAATCAAATGATTCATTTAAAAGCAGAACAGACACAACTGAGGAGAGAATTGGTAAACTGGAAACTGATTAGAATTTAGAAGAAAATATCCAAATCAAGCATAAAGAAATAAAAGGATGAGGGGGAAAAGTGCAAGAACCATGTAGAACATAATGACAAGTTCTAACATGACTTTAATTGGAGTCTCAAAAGGAAAGAGAATGAGAATGGTGCAGGAGCAGATTTTCTAAAGCTCACTCAAGACATCATGCCACAGATTCAAGAAGCACTATGAATGCCAAGCGAGAGGAGCACAAGGAAAACCATATCAGATTAGTCATAGGAAAACTGATCAAACCTAAATAGAAAATAGAAACTTTTAAAGCAGCCATACAAAAAAGACATTACTTTCAAAACCGTAACATAAGACTTACAGTTGATCTCTGCATAAAAACAACAGAATCCAGAAGAAAATGGAATGCTATCCTCAAACTGTTGGAGGAAATACCTGCCAACTTAAAATTCTATACCTGGAGAAAAATATTCCTCAAAAACAAAGGAGAAATAAACAAATTTTCAAACATATAAAATTGAGAGAATTCGTCACTATCAAACCTGCACTAAAAGAAATACTAAAAGATATTTTTTAAGTAAAAGGAAAATAATTTCAGATTGGAGAACAAAGATGACAAAAGAAATGAAGAGCAATATAAAAGGTAAACATGTAGATAAATCTAAACAGATATTGATAGTATAAAGCAATTATAATAATGTCTTGTGAGATTTAAAATATGTATACAATTGAAATACACCATTATAGCACACAAGTTAGGAGTAGGTCAATGGAGTTTAAATGTTCTATGAACCTGCTTTGCCCTAGAAGTGGAAAAGATATTATTTAAAATTAAATTTTAATAAATCAAGTATGCTTGTTTTAATCTGTTTCTGGACAGATAAAGGGTTTAAAGGGTTTCTGGAACCAATTCCAATGTGTGTGTGTGGTTCCCCCATACCTCCAAAAAACAAATCATGGACACCAGCAGGGTGTCTGAGAATTCAACTCAATTATGATGCTATTTACATGGAGATAGCACCAGATTCCATAGGCTGAGGGCAAAGCCCTATAAGACTGCATCCCCTCTCCACTTCAGACACCAGCCACAAGTCCCAGGTTACCTGTGCTCCTGACCAACCTGCTATAAACTGGAGGTTCCAACCACCCCCTCCAACTAGGGATGCCAATCATAAGTCCAGGTTGTTGCCTGTACTTCTGACCGACTGGCTATAAATCGGAGGTTCCCATGACCCCCTCCTCATGTTCGATTAATTTGCTAGAACGACTCACAGAACTCAGGGAAACACTTATTGACACTTACCAGTTTAATAAAGGATATGATAAAGGACACATATGAACATACAGATAGAAGAGATGGGTAGGCAAGGTATGAGGAAAGGGGCACAGAGGTTCCATGCCCTCTCTGGGTACGCCGCTCTCCCAGCACCTCCATGAGTTCACCAACTTGGAAGCTCTCTGAAAAAAAGGCTAACAACTGTCCTTTTGGGTTTTTATGGAGGCTTTATTACACAGTCATAATTGACTAAGTCATTGGCCATTGTAACTGATTCAACCTCAAGGCCCCCCGCCCCTGCCCTGGAAATCAGGGGGTGGGACTGAAAGTTCCAATCCTCTGAGCACATGGCTGGTTCTCCCCACCCTTGGGTGGGCTCCAAAAGGTACCTCCATTAACATAAAGAAGAAATTCCAAGGATTTTGGGAGCTGTGAGCCAGGAAATGTGAATGAAGACCACATATATATGAGAAATATATTTTGGTCATCTGAATGACTAAATATATATTTCTTATAAATCACAATATCACAGTACATTATACACTAAAAGAATAGTTAGATAATGTATATATACAAGCTAAAAAGGAACAAAAATGAATAACTAAAAGTCCTCAGTGAAACTGAAGTAAGGCAGAAAAAGGAGAGATAAGAGAACAAAGAACAGATGGGACAAACCAAAACAAATAATGAAATAAATTTAAACCCAAATAAATCAATAATTGCATTAAATTGAAAGGTACTGAGTATTCCAATTAAGGACAATGTCAGACTGGTTTTAAAAAACTATGTTCTAATCAAAAGAGACACATTCAAATATAAGAATACAAAAAGACTGAATTCTAAAAAAAAGTGAAGAGCGACATGCAAGTACTAACCTGAAGAAAGATGGTATAATTAATATAAAAGTAGACTTAAAGACAACAACTATTCCAACAGATAAAGAGGAACATTTTATAATGTTTAATTCATCAAGATATAAAAATTCTATATTTTTATGCACCTAATAAATTAATCTATTCAATAAATGATGAATTTTGATATACTTCTCACTGTAATTTTTCTATGTAGGAAAACATCAGTAAGGATACAAAGGATTTGAATAACACAATTGTTACAATTAATCTAATTGAGACATGTAAAACACTACACTCAACAAATTCAGAGCACATATTCATTTCTAAAAATACATGAAAATTTTACAAAAATAGACCATATGCTGGCCATGAAGTAAACTCAATAAATTTCAAAGGACTTAAATTATTCAGAGTGTGTTCTCTGACCACAGAGGAATTTGGCTAAAAATCACTAACAAAAAATAACTAGAAAATCTTCATGTGTTTGGAAATCAAGCAATAGCCATTTAAAAAAAACTATGTAAATTTTAAAAATATATTGAAATAAATGATGATGAAAAGACACTGCATATTAAAATTTATGGAATAAAGCTAAAGCCATGCTTAGTGGGAAATGTATAGTCTTAACTGCATATATTAGAAAATAAAAATAGGTGCCAAGCAATTATCTAAGTATCCAACTCAAGTAGTAGTCACAAAAAGAACAGCAAACTCAACCCAAAGAAAGTAAAAAGAATGTATAATAAAGAGAAAATATAGAAATAATCATATAACAAAGAAGATCAAAAGCCAATAGTTGGTTCTTCAAAAAGATTGATCAAATTAATGAAGGAAAAACAAACACAGAAGAGACAAATAACCAATATCGGTAATGAATAGGGGGATGACACCACAGATTCCACCAACATTACGAAGATATTAACAGGATATTTTGAACAATTTTTGGTAAAAACACAGCTTACCAATAACCAACAAAGAAAAATAGACATTATGATCAGTCCTATAACCACTAAAGAAATTGAATTTTAAATCTTCCCAGAAAGAAAAGTCCAGAACCAGATTGTTTCACCAGTAAATTCTACCCAGGATATTAGGAAGTAGTAACATCAATCTTGCACAAATTCTTCCAGATAATGGAAAAAGAGAAAACAGTTACCAATTTGTTTTATGAGACCAGAATAATCTTTGTACCAAAACCTGACATGGATAGTACCAGAAAGGAAGATTAAAGGTCATCTGTTCTTTTTAAATTATCTGTAGATTCAGTGCAATACCAATCAAAATCTAAACTGGTATTTTAATTGACAAGATGATTCTAAAAATTCATATGGAAATCAAAGAACCTAGAATAGTCATAATATAGAAAAAGAACAAATTTGGAAGACTTCACTATCCTATAAAGTTACACTAATTACAACAGCATGGTAATGGCACAAGGACAGACCAATAGACTGATAGAGGAGAATAGAGATTCAAACACATATGGTCACATGATTTACAACTAAGTCATCATGGTCTTTCAATGGGGGAAATGCTGTCTTTTCAGTAAATAGTGCAGGGTCTATTGGATAACCATGTGGAAAAAGAACTAAACCTTGAATCCTTCTGCATACTATACACAAAAATTAATTTAAGGTGTACCATAAATGTGAAAGGTAAAAAAGTGAAACTTCTAGGAAAATAAATATTCTAATATCTTCATGACCTCCAGATAAACATTTCTTGAACAGGACACAAAATCATTAAGCAAAAAAGATTGATAAATTGGACTTCATTAAAATTAAGAACCTCTACTCATAAAATACACCAGCCAGAGAGTGAAAAGACAAATCACAGTCTGGGAGAATACACTTGTAATACATAAACCCAGCAATGAACTTTGATCTGGAATATATAAAGAACTCCTATAAATCAATAAGAAAAAGCAAACCACACACACATACAAATAGAAGCAAGAAACTCCTGAAGTGTCCTGTAATTAATCTAATTATTGAACCATGAGGAACAAATAAATAGCTACACAATGCCTACGGAGAATGTATTCCACTCCTTGGCCTGGTGTTCAAGGCACTCCATAGTCTGTTCTCCCCCTATCTCTCTGGCTCTACCTCACATCGCACACCCAGGCCATCTTTCTTCCTTAGCTATTAACATGCCTACATCACGTCTACTTGTATTTTCTGCCCCTGCATTTTGATGCTTGCCATAAAAGTGCATTCAACACTGCCTAGCCGTGACAGACAATTAACATGCATTTGTTGAGTGAATGCATGCACGAAAGAATAAGTTAATCGATGCCTTCCTTCCTGTTCTCTGCCATTTGAAATCCTATCTATCCTTTGAGTTCTACCCATATCTCACCACTTCTGTGAAGTCTTTCCTAATGACAACAGCAAAAGTAATTCTTCCCTGATTTCTTCTAGCTCTTAACAGAACTGTTCCTTTGATTCTTATCACATTCTGTCATACTATATATATATTTTTCATATTCACAGATACTACTGTCCCATCAGAAGAATAAATTCCAGAAGAACAAAGAACCTGTCTGATACCTGTCTATATATTATAAAGTATCTGTCCAATTGCCTTTTAAACAGTGGTACTCAAATTTTGCAGGGAATGGTGTGGCGTAATTTTTAAGAATGCAATCTCTAAAGTCAGACAGACTTGAACTCTGGCCCCAGTTCTGCCACTTATAGTTGGATGACTCTGGGCAATTACCTGACTGCTATAGGTGTCAATTTCCTCATCTGTGAAAGGCAGATAATAATACATCTGTCAAAGGATGAAATGAGAGAACATACATCAAGGACTTGACACAGATAGGAAACGTGATAAATGATGGCTAACAGTAGCAGCAATATTCACTGTTGATTATGGCTGACTCTGAATTGTAAAAGCATTTGCTCAGAAAACTAAGGGAGAAACAAACGCAAACACAGAACAACAAAATTAAGAATAAGAGAAACAGCTAGAGAAAATTTCAAGCCAATAAAAATGTCCAGATTGTCTTTCGTCTACTACAGACTAACCTACATGTGGCCAAAAGTGTTTCAGAGAGTTTTGTTTCCAAACACTGCATGAATGTTCTCATTCCCTCTCAGATGACTGGTTCCTCACCTCTTTCTAACATAGAGAGTCTCAAACAAATGACACAATGTAATTTCAGACACAGTATGATCCACCCCAGGGTTTCTTTTCTGTTCCTAGTGAAGGTTAGAGGTGTCCTTCTCTTGCAAAAGACATAACTCGAAACTCAGGGTCTTTAATATCATTAGAAGCCTCCCAATTTCATCTGTTCTCTCATTTGCACATTAGAAGAAAAAGTGCTGACCAATTTGAATTTAATTTACCAACTTAAATTTGTTTATACTTCAAATTGTCAGGAGAATAATGAAAGCAGCTTCATTTATGTAGATAGTATCATGCGATTTTTCAAGAATAACTAATCCACCCTTAGTGAACTGTACCCATCATTGCCATCTATTGCCATCATCCATAATGAATGATGCTAACAGTGATCAAATCTATCTGATCAAATTTATTATGTGTGCGGTAACCAGTGAGGAACAGAAAGCACGGCTGAGGCGCCTCCTTGCCTGGGTGCGCTCCCACACTGAGCTTGGCTGGGCTTCATACGGTCTTATGTTTGTACCTGAACCCACTGGAAGGGCTCATGTTCAGGCTTCTAGAAATTCTTTCTTCCACCTTTAAGCCAGTGCTTCTCACACAGTGTTCCTATGGGGCACCAGTGTTCCATGAGCTGCAGAGAGGGAACATTCAACTGTAACACAGAATAATGACTGCCTTTACCTTGTTATAGAGAAAAAAATATATTAATGGATAGCGTTTTCTCAATTCAAATTGTTCTCCAATAATTTTTTACAAGTCTTTGGCTCCAGACACCACTTTTCTGCTAGAGGTTGCCAGTAGATGACAGATGAAAACAAAATTGCAAATTCATATCAATAGGAAAACTCAAAACCAATCATTTGCTCTTGGTTCAACAGTTTGTTAGGTGTTTTATTTTGTTTTAAGATGTGTGAGCTGATGGTTGTGATTTTATATGGTACACAAATAATGCAGAGTGGATTTCTTTTTGCTAGTAAAAATATATAAAAATAGTGTATAGATAAAAAATATATTGATTTGTATTTTCTAAAATATTTTACAAAGAACATGGTGTTCTGCAAATAAGATCATACATGCTAGATCTCTGCCCCCGAACAAGTCCAAGATGCCCTGTCTTAGATTAATAAGTATTATATTCCTCTAAAGAACATGAATAGAAAAGATTCATGATAAAGGCTAAGGCTCAAGTACATGTACCCTAGGTGTGAAGTAACTATGCAGTTATTTATGAACCATTGCTGAAATTGATATGAATGTCTGAGGATTCAAACCATTGTTTGGCACTTGGTATAACACATGCAGATCTAAGATCTTCGTGTTGTTTTGTAATAGAATTTGGTGATTGGGAAGGCCCAGGAAGGTTGTTTGGACAAACTATCTGAAAGTTCAACCTCCCAATAGATGGTCCTTTATCCTCTCTGCGAACAACTCCAGTAAGACCTTAACATGACCCTGCCTTCAAGGTGAAATAATAGCATCTATGTTCGAGGCTGTGTTATTTACATGTGAATCTATGTGAAGGAAATGAATCAACCCAGTACATTTGTACAATAGCAAGATGCTTTACAATAGGAATTTAAACTATATTTATATGGGTGCAAATATGAAACTATATTACTATATATACAAACTCTTTGAATCTTAGATAGTAGAACATGTCATGTTTTAAATTAAAATCCTCAACTGCATATTACTCAATTTGGAAATTCTCACCCATGGCCTGAGAAGGGAGGAAAATTCTCTTTATATATACAGTCTTCATTCACACAAGACATTTTATTTATATTACTGATTTAATAAAATCCCCTACTGTGCAAATGTTCTCCACATGTGGAAACAGAGGACTAGAATGCATAAAGGCAGTTCTTTGTGCTTTTCAGCTTTTTGAAAATTATATACATGTAATGTTTTGCCTGTTTTTTTTAAATTGCTAAATATGGTCTTTTGCTATTTTTAACTTTTTCTTAATCAAGGTAAAAGCTTACTATATAAAACTCAGTTTTCATCATCCTATTTTACCCTATATCTGCACTTATGGGGCTTCAATTTCTCATGCAAAATTCTGGTGTTTTCCCAACAGAAGGTAAGGTCAAAGAGAGAACTGACACAGGGTCAGGAAGCTGGAGGAGAGAGTGATTTGGGAGAAAGATCAAGACAAAGCTGGTTCAGGAGTGGATGAGTGGTTAGGCAGTTGCCATGAAAGGAGTTAGGAAGACTTTGGACGGAATTACAGCAGAGAAACAGGGAGTACAGTGGAGGGGTCTTTGTAACAAATGGATATGAGACCAAATCCTGGCTCTGCCATCTAGTGGCCGTATAACCTTGGAAGAGGTATTCATCTCTCTGAAATTCCATTTCCTCATTTGGGAAAATAGGGAAATTTCCATACTCCAGAGCTGTAGTGAAAGAACCTGTGTAAAGAGGATTGCACCTCACGAGCAGAAAGTGTTTCTGCTTTTCCCTTTCAGTTCTTGCTTGACCCCATCCTTCCTGAGCCAGAGACGGCCACGATGAGGATGCTCTCAGTGTTTGACGTCTACGCAGCCTCAAATCATCCTCCCTTTCTTAGCCTCTTTACTATGAAGAATTTCAAACACTTACAGAGAAAATAGATATAATGTATAAGGAACCTCCGTGTACCCATTACCCAGCTTTAACAATTACAAGTCATGGCCCACCTTTTTCATCTCTATCACCATCCACCCCCTACCTTCTGTATTATTTTGAAGCAAATCTAGAATCATATCATTTTATCTATAAATGTTTCAGTATATATCCCTAAAAGATAAGGTTTCTTTTTAAAAAATACAATCATAATGCCATATCATACCTAAAATAGTTAACATTCCTTAATATCATTAAATATCCAGGGTGCTTAAATTTCCAATGTCTCATACATTTTTTACAGTTTACTTGAATTAGGATATAAGTTATATCCACAAATTACAAAGGATTTCTTTTTAAATCTCTTAATCTATGAGCTAATGTGCTCTTCTGCTCTCTGTACTGTCATGTGTTGCTTAATGACAAGGATACATTCTGAGAAATATGTCTTTAGGCAATTTCCTCATGCGAACATCATAGAATGTACTTACACAAACCCAGATACTACACACCTAGGCTATATGGCACTAGTCTTATGGGACCACTGTTGTATATGGGGTCTGCCGTTGACCAAAACATTGTTATGCAGTACATGACTGTGTTCTACATAAGTTAGAGGATTCATCGGATTCAGGTTGATTTTGTTATTATTGTTGCTGTTATTGCTACAGTTATTACCTATGTTCACATGAATACTACCAAGTGGTATTGACATTGATGATGTAATTTTTCTAAACTGATGAATGACTCTTGGAAAAGGTCCGAACAAACCAATATACAATCTTCTCCCAGTGTAAACAATAGTTACTTCCTGGAAAATTTGGTATATATTGAAAGTGTGCAAAGATATTTTGTATTTTTATGTAATATGGAGTTAGACTTTAGATAATTATAAACTATTTTTTTATCTGCGTGAATGTTTGGCAAGTCATGTGGTACATGGGGAAATTCTTTGCTAAATAGGATTATCTACCACATTGCAGAAAGTCTAGCATCTCTGGCTCTTATCTACTAAATGCCAGTAGCACCCACCGAATCTTTATGACTACTATTAATGTCCCCTCATATTAACAAAATGTCCCCTATGGTTCATTTTGTCCCTTGTTGAAAACTACTGGCTTAGTCTGAGCAGCAGCAAAAGAGGAAATTGGTTTCAGTTGTATACATGCTATAATTTTGGGAAGGGAAAATATCTTGTATAGGCAATGACCATTGAAACATTCACAGATTTAAAATTTTCCAAATTTTTCTCAGTTGACAGAATTTTGTTTCTCCAAACTGTGTCGGAAAATGTGAATAGGTTCTCTGACAGAACAAATGAGGTCATAATGACTTCATACTTCAAATATATGTAGTTCAAGTATAGAAATTTTTAGCAGCTAGGAAACCACCTGAACAGGTAGAGTTAGGGATGCTGGGATCATAGTAAAAAATAATAAATTCATTTTTAATTCTTTTCTAAGCATAAGTATATATTTATAAATCTCTTGATGCTATATTTACATAATTGGCCCATGACACTGATAAGGAATTGTGCTTCATCTCTGAGATGGAGAAAATATAGTCAAAAGTTTACCATCCTCTAGCTTAATTGCATCATTGTGTGACATACTTCTTAGCTTTTTGAGGTATTAAAACAGTTACTTAGTTCATGGTCCTTTGTATTTAAATACTGTTCATCATTCTAAGATGGAAGTCATTTTCAAATCTAAATTGGAAGATATTTTATCACTATTTTTTGAAGTAGGAATTGTTTAGTCATAGTACTTAGCCAGTTTCTGGCACATAGTAGCTGTTCATTTAAATATTTATTGACTGAACTTACCTGACTAGTAATTATCATCATTAATATATCTTATTACTGTATACAATTATCTACTTCATATGTTTAAATTTTATTCTCTTATCATCATTGTCATGAAACATTAAGTGTGGGTCTTTTACTCAGAGTAGAATCTGTATTAATTTCTTCTAAATCACGCTGCTGGCATAACTAGAAGAATTTAGGTCTCCTGGGTTTGATTTTACCACTTCTACCAATAGGTTTCTTTTTGCCTTAAAAGTATACAAGTTCTCTGTTCCTGCTGCCTGGCTGTTTCCATGTTTCAAAGAGCATTTGTCAAAACAAACAAAAAGCAATTTTTAAACAAACAATTAAAAACAGTGATTAATTCCCCCAATATTCACATACTAGTCTTGACCTTCAGAAATCCAAAACAAGATATCAAACATTTTGGTGGCAAAGTTTGTCTGGTGGGAGATATAGGCCTCCCAAAAGCAAGTTACATTATTTAATGTCTGCAAACTACAAAGCAGGTGCAGCATCAACATAGTAATTGTTCAGAGCTGGAACTTTGTAACCATGGAGACATTACCTCATAGTGCTCTAACAGGCAGTGTTGGCCAGATGTGAAAGTTGTAGTCATAAAGGTAGCTTTGCTGGGTTACTGCCCTGCCTCTCTCTTGAGCTGCTTCCAGTGAATGCTACACACTTTCACCTTGGTTTGTCTAACATTCTTAGCCAATATCAGTGATGGCTACGTCAGTACTTACACATTCATATTAGAATCCTGGTTCTGGTGCCAGCTTGGTAAAGAAATCATTAAATCTGGCAGGTGCTTTAAGGTAGATTAACAGGTGAGGTCACTTGAAAAAGAAAATCTGCCTGGAACCTCAGCTATATTCATTGTCTAACGTCATGATTTGTTTTCCCAGGAGAGAAAAAAGACTTCTCCTCTAGCCAAGATGAAAGACACACAAGCCATTCAGGAAACTTCAGTGGCCCTGCAGAGTGATGTCCACGAGCAGGAGGATAAAACGGACGGTCAAGCACAGTAAGAATAACACAAATGAGAGGAGAGGATAACATGGAGTACTTGACCTGTTGTTTCAAAACATCTTATGAAGTGTTACAACTAGAATTGATTTCACAAATTTTCTAAAATTAAGGAACTATAACATAGAACTATTTCCCCAGCCACTGTTTTATAAGGTTCCAGTCCTTGAGTAATACAAAAATTCACCTAGACAGAGCTCCATCACATCAGACCCGGTTGAGATGCCAAAGCTCGTATCTAACTCGTCAAGGAAACTTGCAGACAATTTCATTAGAACTTACTTTACTAACCTGGGGACAAAGAATTGCTAGAGAATTTTGGTTTTGGATATGTCTGTGAAGATGTTAAATAAAAACTACAACTCCCTATTTTTACTACTAATGTAAATCATTCTATCAACTAAAGCATTAGCATTGGTTTTCCAAAAAATGACCTCTAGTATTGAGTATACATAATTTTAAGCTAATATTACTTTGGATCTAGATGTTTACAGTGTCTACTGTTCAGTTCAAGCCCATTTTTAAAATATTTGTTCTTAAAGGTCATCTGAGAAATGATTGTTGTCAGTATTACCAATGCAACCTCTCCCAAAATAACACTGAAATGCTGGAATTGAGCTTTTATAACTGCCCCTGGTTTAGTGCTAATTAATTAGAGAGGAAGCAAAATATCAAGAAGGGGCTTGGAAAATTCCAGATGCTGAAAGGAAAGCTCACTAAGCACTAGGAAAATTCTATCATCTTCCAAAAAGAGTCTAATCGATCAGTGAATGCAGGGTTCAGATAATGGTCTACATCACACACATCTCTTCCTGAAATGTTTGAGCTCTTCCAAGGGTGTGTGCAGCCATTAGAAATTTCTTGTGCAACTACAAAAATAGAACACTCTGTGGCCCTAGGTCAGATTTCTTTGACCACAACATTTGTGAAGGCTTATTAGGAATCTTCTGTGGAATTAAATTTATTTGGAAATGCTATTGTTTTACTGGAGGAACAAAACAATTCGGAGCTTACAAAAATGAACATGCTGAAAAAACATAGCAGTTCATCTGTAATGAAATCCAGATGTAAGGAACTTTAAAAGGGAAAAATACTTTTCCTGTGTATTCTAGCCAGTGTTGGGGAGAAGTCACATCATACAATCCTGCCTCAGGTTGGACAGAGATGAAATATTTGTAATTTGACAATCGACCTCTATAGTCTCCTTCCCACTATCACCACAGTCATATTCAAGAGGATATCTTCATGAGTTAGAGCTTTCCAGACAAAGATGAGTGCTGGGGTATCAGCAGAATGGCAAGAGCTCAAGCTTGATAAGTACTGGCTTAGTCATAATGCAATTTTCAAAGCCAATGACATTTAATTATTTTAAAAAATTGCCTGAGATGTCTGTGCCTTCTGAGAGGTACATTTAGAGAAGTCTGATTTTGAGTACAAAGCTCTCCAGATATAATCTATCTGATGAAGGAACTTACAAACTGTAGAACAAAATGATTGTGAATACCTCTTGGTAAACAAAGAGATTGAGACTGACATCAGCAAGATGGGAGATGAAGAAGCTCCAGGCCCTTGTCCCCTTAATGTAACATTTGAAAAAAAACAAACAAAAAACAAAACCCAGAAGACTGGCTAAAATAACTGCATAGGAACTCTGGAAAACAAAGAGATCAAAATAGAGACAATCCATGGAAGCTGATTAGCTTAGCTCCTGATTTACAGTGGATAGGCATGTGGCCCCCAGAAAGGGGGTGATTGAGCTGGCCACTTATCCAGTTTTTCAGAAAGCTAAAGGGTTTTGGACCCTAGGACTTTGTTCACACTTCAAGCATTAAACACACACACACACACAGATTGCTTTGAGGCTACTGAGAAGAGTCTCAATGTGACTCATGAAACAGAGTTGGCATTAGCCTTTTCATGAGTCATGCCATGAGAATATTATTTTACTTGTACAATAAGTGCACGGTAGTTCGGGGACTTTGTTTAAATGGTTGCACACTAGTTAACAAATGCTTTTATATTTATAAAAAAGAAAGAAAAAATCTTTGTTCATGGTAAGATTTACTTATAAAAATAATACTTGGAAATAAAGTCTTCTTCTCCCTCTTTTCTGCTATTCCCTTCAACATTCAAACATACGCACACAAGTACACACACACATACACATGTGTGTGTGTATTTGTGGTTATTTGAAGAGTGTATTGGAAAGCAGACTAACTCTAGAATCTTTATAAATATAGGAAAATTAGTTAAAGGGCAGCAGGAATTACAGGAAAAAGGTGTAGTAAACAATGATGTATTAAACAGGAATTATAATTATGTTTTTTATGTTAATGGAAAGGGGAAATATGATGTAATGTGTAATTAAAGTGGGATACAAATAGTTTATAGAGCCTGAATTTTGAATAAAAAATACATTAAAAAGCTTGGGAGGAAATGGTAAAATTTTTGGTTGGTGGCATTATGGTGATTTTTATTTTCCTCTTTCTACTTTTACATTTTCTAAAACCATCTACAGCAGGGACTTATTGATTTTTAAGTAGAAAAAAGAAAAGCATGTCTTGACTTGACACTAAAGCATTGCATTTAGACTGTTAAAACTAAACATCTAAGATGTTCTTGTGCTTACATTAGATGCCTAATACCTTTGAAAAGCAGAACTCTGGGTAATAATGATAGTTTATGTTTCTTGTGCTCATAGTCTATTCATTTTGACTTTCTTACTTAGTTTATTATACTAACTTTTGTACACAGACGAGAAGATACACATGACGATGTCCCAAAGACACAGCGATCTTTAGTACATTTTTTTCCAACAACGTCAGATTCAGATACTACACCACTGCCATCGTCACAGTCATTATCCCATGAAATGCCTCTCAGTTGCTTTCTGTCTACCCCTCAGATAAGTGGAGCAACTATATCAACAATTGGAAAAAAGTCTCCTAAATCTATTCTAGTGAGCCATTCCCGATCAGAAAACAGCTTGGGTAAGCAAAACATGTACCCAATTTTTAGACTATTTTAAAAGCATATAGTTCAATAGATTCTTTATGTGCCTAGAAGCCAAAATGATCTTTTCTTATTTGTCTCCAATAATACTAATTTCTTAAATGTCATATGCAGAGTAACTTGACTGTGCTCACCATTGATGCTAGAACTGGAGTCATACTCAGGTCACATAAATGTCGCCAGATATATCATCCCCATAATTAAAATATCTTGAGTTATCATAATTGTTCATGGGTTGACTGCTTAGATGCTCCAGAATTGCTAGATAATTAAAATTTTAATGTATAGCCTTAACTGCCCTTCCTCTGAATCCTACCAGAAAGATTAAGCAATGTCTTGTGCATTTTGTGCCTTTAGGAGACTTATGGCTTAAGTAAGGAAGAGACAGATAGATAAGAAAAAGAAGAAAAATAAAGTAGGTAATAAAATGGTGGAGAGAAAAGGGAGAAATAATAAAGATTTGGGAGGAGAGGAAAACAAAAACAGTACTATGGTAGGAAGAAGCAAGGTTTGGCAGTTGCCAACAACGCATTCAGCAATACCCAGGCTATAGGGCATTTGTTCCTTACCATGTTTAGGGAACTTTGAGGGTATGTGATCATGGTTTACTAAAAAGACCACTGTCCTTGGAAACAAAGAACCTAGGTCCAAACTATCTTTCTTCTCCCTACAATGTGAGACATGTAGGTAACGTTTTTAGCATCTCTGAGTCCTATCTCCCACAACTGCAAAATGGGGATCAGAATATCAACTTCATAGGGCCATCCTAAGGATTAAATGAGATATTTATGAAAATCACCTAGTACACTGTAAGTACTCAATAAAAATTAGTAGTGAATCTGAACATATCGTTAAGCACTTTCTCATAGAGTAGACTAGATTTGGGGTCTGTATTTCAATTACTGGTCAACCAACAAGTTTCAAAATTGGTAGCATGACCACATGACCAGTTGATGCCTCCATTTTCCTCTACTATTCTGTGGACATTTACAGCCTGGCTGCTTCTAATCTACATTTCATTCTCTGTCTGGTATTTTCCTAAGCCTTTGACCCAGTATTATACTTATGACAGTAGGAGTTTGACCTGCTGCCATTATTGTCATATTCCTTGCACTTCATCGTTTGTATGCCTGAGATACATTTTTCAAAGAAGCCTCCTAAGTTCACACTGACAATCAGCAATGACCAAAATCCATATGCTTAAAAGTGCAAATACAAATTTTAGATCTAGGGAGGCAATATTTTCCAGACTTTGGCACTGTAACATCATGGCATATGTTCTATATTTCAGTTAAACTGTGAAAACCCAAAATATAGTGGGTTGTGAGGCTTAAACTGGGATGTAGTCTTCTCCTTCAGTTACTATAGATTCTGCTTCTGTAGATAGATGTCTGGGTCCACTGAGACTTGTTGCATTCGGTTCATTTTCTTTAGATGAGATAACAACTGGGACTAAAATTGAGGTGTCTCCTTTCCTTTTAGTATATGAAGGTTTCTCATCCCTTGGGATGAGCTGTTAAAAAGGATATTATATATTCTCCTTCCCCAAAGGAATTTAAGGATCAAGTAAATACTTGACTGAGAATAAACTAATTTAATTCCATACATTTCTCCTAAACAAAATACTTTGAGGAATCCTCTTTAGGAACTATGCATTTATTACTTTCCATCTTTCACCTTGCTTTGGTTTTGTTAAAAATACAAGAATATAAAGAAAACTAGATTGTCTTAATCCTTTAATGATTTTGGACCCAGAGTCACATTAAACAAAGCCCCAGTACTACAATAATAGCTATCATTTATTGAGTATCAGTTGGCTTAGTAAATGGCAGAGCTGGGATACAACTGCAGGACTGTCTAAATCCAAGATGCATTGCTCTATCCACTTTATCATGATGCCTCTCTTTAGTGTTATTCTCTCTTTGCAAACACATCATTAGATTTATCCAGCACGATTCTCTCTACGCAAAATCACGAAACCCATTTTGTATTTGAACCTTAGTGGTTAGAATTGTAAAAGAGCAAATTTCCAAGAAGATACTAGAATCTGATTAAGGATTACTTTATCTTTCTAATAAAGTATTTTAGTTGATTAGAGGAAATTTAAGTCTTTACCTGTCAAAAGTACTAATCATTGGTAGAAAAGGATTCATTTGAAGCTTTAATTTATGGGTAGCAGTTTGAGGAGAATAACTAATATGAATTAGAATAAGCTGTATTTATATATAACACATCCAAATTCAAGAGACTCAAATATTTCACCTATTCAAAAACTTACGATGCTTCTAGTACAACTAAATAATCAGTTAGATAGTCATTATGCTGATGATATAATTGATAGTTTAAGATAACTGAAATAATCTCTAGGAATTGAGTGTCACTAAAAATAATCACTCGCTGGTTATTTATAGACTTTGGTTTAAAGCTTTTAACTATTCTCATTGAGTTTGACAGTGACAGTAAAATGTATAAAGAATATAGTTTTGCAGAAGCAAAGAATAAAGATAGAGGCTTTGGGTTATTGTAATGTCCTTTTATTTACTTCTTTCTCTGTTGCTTCCCTCTTTGGTTTCTTTGAAAGGAGTCGACAGCTTCATAATTCCAAAGAAACAGACTCTGTCAGTTCTTGCTTCTGAGCCTGTTGTGACTGGGGAAGGAGAGGATTATTTCCTATCTTTGTTTGGTGATTCAAAGAAACTTATTGCACGCTCACTCCACGCTGAGAAAACTTGGAAGCACTTTTCTATGATTCTTGAAGAAGTGGGCCAATTTAGATCCAGGTACATATTCCATTTGAACTATTTAGTATCATCTGTTGCGGTAGGAGCAATAAATCAGTAGGAAACAAAGTTCCAATCTGTTGTTAGATCCATGATTTCATCTAAAACCCTAAGCAATTTATTGAAATATAACTGTTTCATCTTCTGAACAGTTAAAAGGAATCAATACAACTTTCTAGGGAACCAAACAAGGACTATTAATTCTTCAAAGATGCCAGAGAAAACAGCACTACATAATCCCTACAAAGAAAATCAACTCAATTATTCAAGGACCTTTTTTATTATCAGCAAATCATTCAAATGGATTCACTATCTTTTTTTTCTTCTACTAGGCTCTTGAGTTCAAGACAGAAAGAGAAAGGTGGACTTTTAACTCATTGATCCTTTTTTTTTGGTGAGGAACATTAGTCCTGAGCTAACTTCTGTTGCCAATCCTCCTCTTTTTGCTGAGGAAGCCTGGCCCTGAGCTAACATCTGTGCCCATCTTCCTCTATTTTATGTGGGACGCCACCACAGCATGGCTTGATAAGCAGTGCGTGGGTCCACACCCAGGATCCAAACCTGCGAACCCTGGGCTGCCAAAGCAGAGTACACAAATTTAACCACTATGATACTGATAAGAGTTTGAGTTAAGTGAACTTAACCACTAACACCTCATTGATCCATTTTTATGGTTGTTAGTATCTATGGCAAAAAGAATTGATCAGGAAGAAAGTCAATATTAGAACTAAAATAAAAGAGCTGACTCATGTATACATTTACTCGACACTCCTCTTCTTGTTGCGTGAACAACAGATTGAATTGTGAATTGTTAGTAATAAACTCATGTTGATAGAGGGTGTTAGAGGGCTAAAGGAAGTTGTTAGCCAGAGTTGAGGGTCAGACAGCTTAGGTCAGATTTCCTAAAATCAACCACTATTACCATTTAACTGTAGTGAATACCCTGTTCTCTCAACCCTCAAAAACACTTCATCAAATTATTCACTCAGTACCTACCATGTTAAAAATGATGACTCATCTGGGGAAAAAATTCAAAAAAAGACTTATGAATATGGTTTTAAGAACTTTCACTCAGATGGATCAGGGAGGACCTGCAGATAAGGATCAAGAGAGAGGCAGGTTGGGGCCAGCCCTGTGGCATAGTGAGTAAGTTCAGGTGCTCCACTTTGCTGGCCTGGAGTTTGCAGGTTCGGATCCCAGGCATGGATAGACGCACAGCTTGTCAAGCCATGCTGTGGTGGCATCCCATATAAAGTAGAGGAAGACAGGCATGGATGTTAGCCCAGGACCAGTCTTCCTCAGCAAAAAAAAAAAAAAAAAAAGAGGAGGATTGGCAATGGATGTTAGCTCAGAGCTAGTCTTCCTCACCAAAAAAAAAAAAAAAAGAAAAGGAGAGAGAGGCAGATAAAGTATCGAGGCATTCAGAGGAGAGCTTTCTTCCAGCAGAGAATGACCTGGGAAGATTTTGTGAAGGAGTTTTCATTTAGAATATTTTGGAAAGATAAGTAAATTTTGGATATACAAACTTAGAGAATGTGAGAACATTCTAGACCATTAGTTCTCAACCCAACCTACACAACTGAATCACCTGGGAGCTTTTAATGTCCTCACCCTATCCCCAGCTCTTTGAGTCAGAATTTCTAGTTGTAGAATTGGACATCATTTTTTGTTTTTTAAACATCTTACAGTAATTGTAATGCACAGCTAGGGCTGAGAGCCACTAGCCTAGAACAAAGGAGCAGCATAAACAAAGTAAAGGGAGCAGACAAGTTAAGATCAGGTACAAGGCACTTTACAGCATGGCTACACTGAGCAGCGCATGAAGAGGTATAACAGGGTTGTTACACTGAGCACGTCACTTTCTCACTATTACTGTAAGTGGGAAAGTTTCAAACAAAGGAGTGACAGGATTGTGATTCACAATATTTAATCTGTGGTGATGAATATGATGAATTGGATTTTGTCAAATGCTTTTTATACATCTGTTGAGACAATCACATGTTTTTTTTTTCTTAACGTTAAAGCAACCCTGAACTCTCAGAATAAACCTCACTTGGTCACGATGTTCATCCTTTTAATTTATTATTGAATTTGATTGGCTAAAATTTTGTTTCAAAGTTTTACATCTATATTTGTGAAAAATATTGGTCTGTAGTTTTATTTTCCTGTAATCATTGTGTGTTTTGGTATCAGGGTAATGCTCACCTCATAGAATGAGTTGGGATATATTCCCTTCTCTTCTCATTTTCTAGAAGAGTTAGCTTAGAAGTAACAATTTTTCCTTAAGTGTTTTATAAAATTCATCAGTGAAGCCATCTGGGCTTGAAGTTTTTTTGTGGGAAGGTTTTTACCTACAAATTCTATTTCTTTAAAATAGATATCAGGATATTCTGGTTATCTATTTTTTTCTTGTGTGAACTTGAGTAGTTTGTGTCTTGTAAGGAATTTGTCTCTTTCATCTCAGATTTACTGTCATAAAGTTGTTCATAATGTTCCCTTATTATCCTTTTAGAATCTATAAAATCTGTGGTGATGTCACATTTCTTATTGATGATATTGATCATAGGTGTCTTCTTTCTTTTTCCTGATCAATCTTGCCCAAGCTTTATCAGCTTTATTGAGCTTCTCAAAGAACCAGTGTCTGGTTTCATTGATTTTTCTCTAAATATTTTTGGTTTTGTTTTCTATTTCATTGATTTCCATTCTGATCTATATATCCTTTTTTCTGCCAACTTTATGTTTAATTTCTTTTTCTAGTTTCTCAGGGTGGAAGCTGAGAGCATTGATTTGATACCTTTTTCTCTTCTAATATAATATACTTCTCCTAAGTACAGCTTTAGTGTCATCCCACAAATTTTGATATGTTGTATATTCGTTTTCATTCAGTTAAAAAATGCTTACTAATTTTCATTATCATTTCTTCTTTGATCCTTGAGTAATAAGAAGTGTATTATTTAGTTCCCAAATATTTTACAGATTTTCCAGTTCCAATGATATTCTAGATATCTTTTTGTTATTGATTTCTAATAAAATCCCATAGTGGTCAAAGAACATACTTCGTATGACTTGAGTCCTTTTAAATGTACTGACACTTATTTTATAGCCAGGATATTGTCTATCCTGGTAAATGTTCTGGGTGCACTTACAAAAAAATGTATATTCTTCTGTTTTTGAGTGGTCAATCAGGTCAAATTGATTGGTGTTAAGTCTATTGTCTTTTTGCTGATTTTATGCCTACTTGTTCTATCAATTATTGAGAAAAGGATGTTAAAATCTGTGACTATAATTGTGGATTTGTTGATTTCTCCTTGCAGCTCTATCAGTTTTTGCTTCATGTATTTTGAAGCTCTATTATTAGGGGCACAAACATTTAGGATTGTTATATTTCTTAATGAATTGATCTCTATATCAATTTGAAATGACCTTCTTTATCCCTGGCATTATTCTTTGCTGAGAAAACTACTATGTCTGAGATTAATACAGCCACTTCAGCTTTCTTTTCACTTGTGTTAGCATGGTATATCTTTTCTATTCTTTTACTTTCAACCTATTTATGTCTTTATATTTAAAGTGCATGTTTTGTAGGCAGCATGTAGTTAGGACTTGCTCTTTTATCCAGTCTGACAACCTCTGTATTTTAATTTGAGCATTTAAACTATTTATACTTAAAGTAATTGTTAATATGGTTAAAATTAAGTCTACTATCTTGCTATCTGTTTTCTATTTGTCCAACTGTTCTGTGTTCTCTTTTTCTTCTTTTCCTATCTTCTTTTGAATTATTATTAATGATTCCATTTTATCTCCATTGTTGGCTGATTAGCTATAGCTGTTATTTTAGTGGTTCCTTCCAGGTTTATAGGATACACCTTGAGCCTAACACAGACCACCTTCAAGTGCTATTATACCACTTCACATATAGTGTAAGAGCCTTACAATATGACACTTTCATTTCTCTCCTCTCAGCCATTGTGCTTTTGCTGTTATATATTTTACTTCTACATATGTTATAAATCCCATAGTTCATAATTATTTTTGTTTAAATAATCAAATTTTAAAAGAAAATTAAATGATAAAAGAAGTATCATATATTTACCCTTATATGTTTTCACTGCTTTTCGGTGGTTTTTTTGGTCGTTTCCATCAGTATAATTATCCTATTACCTGAAAAGGACTTCTTTTAACATTTCTTGTAGTATGGATCTGCTTGTGATGTATTCTTCTTTCAGTTATTTTTTTAACAGCTTTATTGAGATATCATTGACATAAAAATTGTATATATTTAAGATGTACAACTTGGGTGAAATGGGTGAAGGGGGTCAACTGTACGGTGATGGATGGTAACTAGACTTGTGGTGGTGATCACTTTGTAGTGTATACAGATGTTGAATTATAATGCTGTACACCTGAACCTTATATAATTTAAAAAAATGCATGGGTTTGTTTCTGGATTCTCTATTTGGTTCCTTTGGTCTATATGTCTGTTTTCATGCCAGTACCATACTGTTTTAATTACTTTAGCTTTGTAATATAATTTGAAGTCAGGAAGTATGATACCTCCAGTTTTGTTCTTCTTGCTCAAGACTGCTTTGGCTATTTGGGGTCTTTTGTGGTTCCATACGAATTTCAGGATTGTTTGTTCAACTTCGGTAAAAAAAGTCATTGGGATTTTGGCAGGGATTGCATTGAATCTGTAGATCACTTTGGAAAGTATGAATGCTTTGACAATATTAGATCTTCCAATCCATGAACATGAAATGTCTTTTCATTTATTTGTGTCCTTTTTAAGTTTCCTTCATCAATGTCATGTCATTTTCAGTATACAAGTCTTTCACTTCTTTGATTAAGTTAATACATAAGTATTTTATTCTTTTTGTTGCTGATGTAAATGGGATTGTTTTCTTAATTTCACTTTTGGTTAGTATGTTTCATTTTGGATAATATTTATTACTATGTCTTCAAGTTCATTAATCTATTTATCTGCAATGACTAATCTGCTGTTAATCCCATCCAGTGTATTTTTCATCTCAACCATGTCTCTACTTACCATGTTCAGTCTTTCTCTAGCATTTTTTACTTACAGAATACAATTACAAGGACTTTTCCTTTTCTGCTATTTCTAGTATCTTTGCCAGTTCTGGGTCAGTGTTGATTTTTCTCAGTATCATGGGTTGGATTTTCCAATTTATTTGCATGCCTGGTAATTTTTTATTAGAAGTCAGAAATTGTGAATTTTACTTTGTTTGAGTGCTGGAATATTTTTCTATTCCTATAAATATCCTTGATCTTTGTTCTGGAATGAAATTAAGATACTTGGAAATAGTTTGAGCCTTTTGGGACTTGCTTTTAAAATCTGTTAGGTGGTAGCACAGCAATGCCTAGTCTAGGGCTAATTATTCCTCACTATTGAGGCAAGACTCTCTGAGTCCTCTACCCAATGCCCCATGAATTATGAGGTTTTTCAGTCCGGCTGATAGGAATAGGTCCCCTTCCTGATTCTGGGGGAGTTCTGAGTACTATTCTTCCTAATCCTTTCAAGTGGTCTTTTTCTCTAGTCTTAGAGAGTTTACTCAGATGCATGTGCTGAATATTCAAAAGAGACCTTCTGAAAATCTCCAGAATTCTCTGTCTATGCAGCAATCTCCTCTCCAATACTCCAACACTCTGCCTATGACATCTTGCCACCTTGATCTCCCCAGGCTCTCAGCTCATTCTCCTCAAGTCAGAGAATTCACCAGGCTTAACCTGTTTTCCCCTCTCTGTAATGCAACCTGGAAACTCTCTCAAGGCAATAATCTGGGGAAATTTTAAGGCTAACCGCATTTGTTTCCTGTCTCTCAGGGATCACTGTTCTTCATTTGCCCATGTCCAATATCTTGAAAAACACTGGTTCATATATTTTTACAGATTTTTAGGGTTGTTTAATACCTTCTAGCAGGAGGAAAAAAAGAATTAGTAGGCAAACAAGAAACAAGGTAGAGATATTATTAGAATTTTCACCAGTTATGCATGATCTTTCTCCCTATATCTAAGACCATATCTTAGCTGCAAGGTCAGTTCTAGATGCCCAGGATTCACCAATCTATATTAAGAAGGCTACTGTCCCACCCATCCTCCTCCTAATTACTAATTACTAATTACTCCTAAGTAATTCTGCATTCTATAAGTCTAGAGTCAGGATGTTAGTAAGTTGTTGACTGAGATGGGCCTCACTAAGATAATGATAACTACATGAATAGTTCTGATCCCAAATATCTTATGATGTTACAAATCTAATAATCTTCCCCAAAGACTCTGATTTAGACTAAGCCTCATTTTGTCCCCCCTTGGATGACTTAGAACCTAGTGGTAGTGATGTACTAACTTACCTCTCCTTTACATTAAGGATCTATGACCAAAACTTCCAATCTGAGGGCTTTTCTTTTGTAGTACCCATGGACTGAATGAAATTCCCTGAGTTTTTCCAAGTTGGCCCTTTACAAACTTAGGAGGTCCTAAATGCTGCATTGTCTCACCAGTTTGCCACCACCTCCCCCCCTGCCCAACTATAAACACAGATGCCAATCTGTATAAATAATGTTAGGTAGATGTGTATTGGAAGAACAGAAACTCTAAAGATAATTTTAGCAAATTTTAAAGTAGCAGAAACCTAAAGTCAGATAACTAGCATGGAGTTATCAAGGAGAACCTGACAACTAGATAAATCAGAGCTTAAATAATGGAAAGTGGTTGTTTTTTTAAAAAGTGACAAAGCCATGTGTCTCTTCAATCCCTTTATAAATCAAGCCCGTGAAAAAGCTACTGAGAGAATGATGGGTACATCACTCTATATTCTCAGCCTTACAAGTAGCACTTTCAAGTCACTTTCCTACTAAAGAAAAATGGTAAGGCTTATTGCAAAGAGAAAAAGATAACTACTAAAGGCTGTGTGGTAGCAGATTAACAGCCCTGCCTCTGTGAATTTCCATGTATTGTGTGAAGTATTTTCCTGTAGCTTTTGGCCTTATATCAAAAGGAAGGCAAATGAAGTGACTAGCCCTGATATGGACAATGTTATTTTTTCTTTCAGACAAGCTAATTTATTGTCCTTAGGTGCATAAAATAAAAATTTAAGATCAATGAATAACCAGTTTACTTGAACAATGAAAGATTTTTGAAAAGCAACTGTACATATTCAACGACAAGTAGGATAATAAATGGATAACTGAGCTATTCTAGGGTCTTATCTATTTCAAAGAAAAATTCAAACTAGTGCTCCCCAGGCAGAAAAAGCAAGTCTAAAAAACAAAAAAGGTATTCTGTCAACAAATGAAAACATCCCACAGAGAACTCAATACAGTAGAATGAGGATGTCATAGAGGAATTCTAAGGATGTCAAAGAAGAGTGAAATGTTATATCCACAATTTAGTAAGGACCATGATGGTGACACAAAAGAAAAGAATAGGTATATAAATTGCTCAAAAGTGAACCTCTACAAAATGGAATTCTCATACAATGATGTGGGAGTATAAAGTGAGACCACTATTTTGAAGGCAGTTTGGTAATATATATCAAGGTTCCATAGATGTTTATATCCTTTATTCTCACAATTCCTCTTCTAGGAGAGGAAACTCAGAGTGATAGCCTGGTATTTGGAGACACTTTTCTCCTCAAAACAGTTGTCAGTTTGAAAGCAGCAGCTAAAGAGGCTGAGAAGTTAATCAGAGAGATTTTGACAGCTTAGTAAGACTGGGTGAAAAAAATTGGCATTCAAGGCCTGTCAAGAAGGAGGCTCACTGATAAACACCCAAGGCTTTCAGTCGAAAATTTGAAGGGTACACCCAATAGTAAGGCTATATTCAAAACAGACCAGCCTGATTGGGGCCGAAGCCTAGTGTCAAATCATTTCACACACTGATTGGATTAAAGTGATTTTCCCCCAATTTAGGTGGCTGCCAGAAGCTAAAGTAAATCCTCTCTGGGTTGAGAAAACATCATACAGAGACTTAAATTAAATAAATACTCTGCAACTTTTGTGGGGGGGGGGCAGCTGAGAAAAATTCACCCTGAACTAACATCTGTTGCCAATCTTCCTCTATTTTGTATGTGGGTCACCACCACAGCACGGCCATCAACAAGTGGTGCAGGTCCACACCTGGGAACTGAACCTGGGCTGCCAAAGCAGAGCATGCCAAACTTAACCACTAGGCCATGGGGCCAGCCCTTGCAATTTTTTTATCAGTAATACTAACAATAAGTCTAAAATAACAAGGCATACAAAAGATAAAAGTTAACCAAAAACTAAGATTAAAAATGAACAATAAAAACAGGCCTAAGTAATCCAGATATTATGATTATCTGACACGGATTTTAAAATAACTAAAACATTCAAGGAATTAACTGTCAAGATAAAAATTTTAGTCTAGAACTGGAAACTAAAAATAAAAGAATCATTAGGAAATTCTAGAAATAAAAACCCCAATAACAGATATTACTGTTTCAGAAGTAGATGGGTTTAACAATAGATTTGATGCAACAGAAGAGAGAATTATTGAACTGGAACATTCTCAGAAGAAAATATCTAGACTGAATTATACAGAGCAAAGAGATTAGGAAAAGCAGAAACAAGCATAAGGACAAATAGGGAAAGATAAAAAAAGCTAACTACTTATAATTGAAGTCACTTAAGGAGAGGAGAGAAAGACTGAGGTAGAGTAGTATTGGTGGAAATACAGCAGAGAATTTTCCCAAACTAATGAAAGAAATCATGCCATAGACACAAGAAGCACTACCAACTCCTGGTAGATAAAAGACAGAAAAAAAAAGACCATAGGTACATTGTAGAAAAACTTCTAAAACAGAAGACATAAGGAAAATCTTAGCCAGAGAAAAAGGACATTTACCTCTAACGGAACAGCAAAATGATTGGTAGTTGGTTTACCAACAGTAAAATAGAAGACAGAAGACTCTGGAATAAATCTTCAGTGAGGGCACTGGGATCAAAACTAAAGACAACACTTCTAGACAGCAGTTCTAAAACTCATAAGAAGTATCTATTAGTTTTCTATTGCTGCCATAACAAATTATCACCAATATAGCAGACTTAGAATAACACAAATAATATCTACTTATTACCACAGTTCTTCTTCCAAAATTTTGAATGCTGTACTATAAATACTATAAATCAATCATAATATGTAAAAACAACCCTATAGAAGTGGACAAAATGATATGAGAGGCAATTCACAGAAAAAGAAAACTGAGTGGCCAATAAGTAGCTTATCATCAGGGAATAGCAAATTAAAATAACAATGAGATAGCATTTTGTACCCACGATACTGAAAGTATTAAGAAGTTTGAAAATTTCAAGTGTTGGTAAGAATGTGGGGAACAAGAAGAGGGAGTAGCACATGAGTAGGCAGTGGGTGAATCATGCAGTGGCATGAATTATCACAAGTCTTGTGAGAGATTCTTTGTGGTTGCAGTTTAAGCAAAGGTAAGAAGTAGGGAAAAAGAGATTAAAGAGGCTGACAGATTTTGTAGGGCATTGTTCCCATGCTGTGAAGTTGGAGTCTTCTCTGAAAGGGAATGATCAGACATTGAAGGATTTATCCTTTACAAAGATTGCTCTGGAAGTAAAATAGATAATGGTTAGGAGGGGACAAGATTGGAGAAACCAGTTAGGACACTGTTACAATGTCACGCAGAGCTGATGAGAGCCTAATGAAGACAGCAGCAGTAGGGATGGTGAGAAGGAAATGTACACAGAAGATACTAAAGAGGTAGATCAACCGAACTTGGTCACAGATAAGGCAAGAAGGATAAGAGAGTGGGAAAGTAATGGAAGTTTCATGTGTGGCCAACAGGATAAATGATGATGCATTTCACTGGAATAGGTTTCCCATTCTTCCAAAATGATGAGTTCAGTTTCGGGCATGTTGATTTAGAGGTATCTTTGGGGTCTTGTGGTCAATTGTTTCTACATTTCTGAAGCTTAGCAGGGAAGTCTAGGCAAGAAATTTCGATTAAGTAGTCATCAGTGATCAGTGTATCAACGGTTATTGAAGCCCTGTTTATGGGTGATATCACATATATAGAGTGTGATGAGAATAAAAGAGAGTTAAGGACAGAATTCCAGGGATCAACATCTGGGAGATGGATGAAGGAAGAGAAATATGAAAAAGAGACTGAAAAGGAGCAATCAAACTGTTAGAAGGAAAATGATGGATTTGGGGAAACAAGGGGGGGAATTCCAAAAAAGAGGGCATATCGGGCAGAGGCAAATACCACAGAGACATTAAGACAAAGACTGAGTTGGTGGGAATGTAAATTGGTGCAGCCACTATGGAAGAGTATGGAGGTTCCTCAAAAAATTAAAAATAGAACTGCCATATGATCCAGCAATTCCACTTCTGGGTATTTATCTGAAGAAAACAAAAACACTAACTTGAAAAGATGTATGCACCCCCATGTTCATTGCAGCATTATTTACAATAGCCAAGATATGGATACAATCTAACTGTCCATCAATGAATGAGTGAAAAAAGAACATGTGGCATATATATACAATGGAATATTGTTCAACCATAAAAAAATGAAATCTTCCCATTTGACAACATGGGACGGACCTCAAGGGCATTATGCTAAGTGCAATAAGTCAGAGAAACACAAATACCAGAGATCTCACCTATAGGTGGAATCTAAAAACAAAAACAAAAACAAATTCATAGATAGAGAACAAATTGGTAGTTGCCAGAGGTGGGAGGTGGCAGGGGTGAGGGTGGGAGAAATGGGTGGAGGGGATCAAAAGGTACAAACTTCCAGTTATAAAATAAATAAGTGATTGGGATGGAATGTATAGTATGGTGACTATAGTTAATAATACTGTACTGCACATTTGAAAGCTGCTAAGAGAGTAGACCTTAAAAGTTTTCAACACAAGAAAAAAAAATTTGTAACTATGTGTGGTGATGGATGTTAACTAGATTATTGTGGTGATCATTCCTCAATGTATACAAATATTGAATCATTATGTTGTACACCTGAAACTAATATGTTATATGTCAATTATACCTCAATTTAAAAAAAGACAAAGACTGAAAAGTAACCATTCAATTTACCAACTGAGAGGGAGGGCATTGTTATCTTGGTCTAAGACAGAAGTAGATGGTAGTGGGTTGAGGAATGAATAAGAGGTGAAGAATTAGTGATGTAGTCTTTCCAAAAGCTTGGTTGTGATGGCAGTATGAAGTGGAAGCTGGAGGAAGTTTGTTTTCTTCTTTTTTAAGGTGGTAGCACTTCAAGGATATGTACATATTTGGGGGAAGAGGCAGTCTAGAGGGAGAGGTTGTTGTTAAAGGAGAAAAGGAGGATAATGGACCGAGACACTGAGGCTGCAGGAGGAGGTGGTAACGAGACGGTTTCACTTTAGATGAGAGAAGGGTCCCTCTTCCATTGAAACAAGGTTGGCTGGAACAAAGAGGTAAGTGTGGGTACAGGTGAAAGTGTTTATAAGTGGGAAGTGGGAAAACACACTTCTCTCTGATGGCTCTGTTTTCTTAGTGAGATCATTTGCTGAGAATGAGGATAGAGAAGTGGGGCAGGGATTTGAACACTGTTGAGGGAATGACAGAAGGTGCTGGCTTAGCTCACGAAGAACACAACCTCCTGCCAATCACTAAGGGAATCACTAAGAGTCCAGGTGTGGTTGGAGACCACTCATTTATTTGGTGACAGCAATCTGTGTGTGTGTGTGTGTGACTGTGTGTTTTCTAGCAGTGCTCAACCACCAGGGTGTATACAGAATTTAAATGGTTGGATCAAATCTCTTTCAGACTGTACTGGTTGAGTAAGACAGAACAAGCGCTAATATTTATGGAATGACCTTGGACATGGTAATTAATCTCTCTAAACCTCAGTTTCCTTATCTATAAAATGAGACTAAAAATACTACCTATCTCACTGGATTGTTGTGAGAATTAAATGAGATAATACACTGTTCCTCAATTTTTTGACTGTGACCTTCAGTAAGAAATATGTAGCCTTACTGGAGGAATTAAAGGAGTTACTATGAGTTCACAATGCCTTTACTAAAATATTTGGGGACTTACATATTTCCAAATTCAGAATTTGGGGGATCTTAGGAAGTAATATGGTGATTAGAACACATATTACATAACACCCCCTCAGGGTTTGGAGGAATATCCAAAATCAAACGTTAATATTTCCACAGCCAAACATATGAATATTCACACAAACTATGAATGAAAACTATAAACAGCTTCACCTCAGTTTCAGATCAGGTTTTTGCCATCAAAGTCATTCAGGTCAAATTTTGCTTCAAATGTGTTTTTAAAAAAGGTTTTGGTTTTTTCAGACCTTTTTGGATTTTGGAATTGTGGATATGAAATTGTAGATATAAATATAAACTTTTTAAAGTGCCTGGCACATAATAAGGATTGGTTAGTATTATTTCATTTTTAAAATGATGGCCCTAACCCACAAAAAGGATATCATGACGTGCTAATAGGTTGTGACCCACAGTCTGACAAATGCTTAGCCTGGTCCCTGCTACATACTAACCTCTCAACACATGTTAGAAGGAACCATCTTATATTTGTATAATGTTTTAACTTTGCAGAGTTCTATTAAGCACATAGTTACTATTAATCTTCGCAGTAACTTTATCAGAAATAAACTAAATGGTTTAACTTTCCTCTTGACCTACTGAGAGTTTCATGTCTCAATGGTGTGATGATGAACACTAGGATATTTAAATAATGATAATCACACCTTCCTATGGCATTTATACCTTGAACACCTAAAGCACATTTTAAGGTTTCTTATTGTTTTGTGTGGAATAGACCACTTTATTGCACAGATAAACAGAACTAAGAGATCAAGCCATTTGCCTTAGGTTACAAAATACACTATTTCTACATAGAATTTGTCCAATAGAATATACAGCTTAGGAACAACTTCCAAAACATATTTCTTATTCAGTTCTTAAAGTGAGCTAAAGACACGCTTCTCTGAAGTCACCTTATAATCCTAGTGTTTTATTTTCTAGTGCTCTGGGAGACATTAAAATAGCTGAAGTGAATGTCAAGGGTTTATTCGTGAAGCTCATTAACTCTTCCCTTGACAAAGAAGTGGAGATTGGAGGTTATATTCTTCAGCAAAATGTGAATGGACAAGTAATCTCTTTGTACCAATTCCTTCCAAATATCATAATGCAGGCCAATTCCACAGTAACGGTGAGTATAAGACATAAATGCTATGAACTAGAATTGTGCAGGAAGAACTCATTGACCCCGTCAGACTGCAGCTCAGCACCAGTGGTCTCATCATCACTCAATCTCTATGTCAAATGTGATTTTTTATTGGTGGTGGTTGATTGTGCCACTTTCTGCATCTCTGGATGTAAATTAATACGCATAATTAAATTGCCATAGCTTTCTTCAATTTAGTGTCCGATACTTTTTGTTTTTATGATTTAACTGTTAAAACAAAATACTTAAGTTCCTACAACTAAGCAAACATAATCCTTAAAAGAAAAGTGATTCTTTGCTTCGAGAATAGGTAATTAGTTGATGCTGGAGGGTTTCCCCTTTCTTGTACTTTCCTTTAAATCACGTACAGTAGCTGTTTAGTGTTACACACCTTGACATTACATATGCATAATATGTAATTATATGTCATTATATGTTAAAACTTCATCTATCCAGAAAGATACATTGCAGTCACCCTCTGACATTTACAAAACTACGTTAACTCCAATGGCACTGTCATTAACAAACTATTTTCTTACAGGTGTGGGCAGCAGAATCTGAAGCAAAGCATCAGCCACCATCAGATTTTCTTTGGAAGGAACAAAACAAGTTTAGAACAAGTCCGAATTGTACAACAATCCTGTGCAAACCTAATGGTGAAGTCAGTGTCCAGTTCTTAACAATAGCTTTTAAAAGAATGGATAGCTCTCCTTATGTTCCCCTTCTCTGAGCTCACTCAATAATTTTTCCCTCCTTGAAAGCTTGGATAGAACCATCACTAACTGTCATAACACATCGGGCAAATCAACAGCACCTCTTCCTAGTGCCAAAGAGCTGCTTACAATTTGGCAAAAATAAATTTGATATCCCATATTTCTAAGGAGCTACTTTAAATTTCGGAGTCAGGGATGGATTTTATTTATGGTATTTAGCCTGAAGAGCAGGGTAAGAAAGGAAGGAACTACATAGAGGCCTTTTGTATTTGTTTATTCATTTCTCAAATGTTTTTTGAGATTCTCCTCTTTTCTAAGGGCTATAATAAGTTTTGGGAATACAACATAGAGTAAGACATGACATCTGCTCTCAAGGGACTAATATTCTAATGAAAGAAACTTCACTCACTCGTAATGATGATACTTTATTCACTATAAGTGTATTAGTAATAACTTTGTGTAAATGATTCCTAATATTTGATAATTTTATATTTTCAGTCTACTTTTTTCTCGGTATAATATTAACATAATATATTCCCAAAGACACACAAGTAAAATTTACAGGTATCTCTTGTTACAACAAAAAAGTTACTCCTTTTTCAAAACCATTCTTTAGATTTTTCTTAACTATCCGCCTCTTTTTTCTTACCCGCAATGTAACTTACTATGTCACATAACTACTAAACCACACAATATGTTGATCAGAATCGACTTCTGAGTTTCTTTCTTGCTCCATTATACCTGATGCTTAGATTACTATTCCTTTAGAATAGACTTGCTAATTTATTAAGAGCCATTTAATGTCTTTCTGTGAGAACAAGCAGTTGTCGTTAGATGAGACAGAAGAGAGAACACTCACTACATGTGATTTTGCAGCCTTTACTTATTTACCTTTAGACATTTTTGTGGGCTCAAACTGAATTTTATAAGACCTCTGATAATTTTTACTGATGAGGAAAATAAGGGTATGCAACCTAAGTTATTTACTCAGCCTCATAAGAAATTACTAGCAAAACCCAGATCAAAATTAAGGCACTCTTGTTTCCGACCTTTCATCATATTGATCCACCCATTTATCCCTCTGCAAACACATTTGGGGTTTCTACTTTGTATGCACACTGTTCCAGGCACTGAGTGTTGAACCAGACAGACCAGGTCCCTAAACTTCTGGAATGCACATTTTAGTAAACTGTCATTTCCTGCAACTGAATTAGACTTTATACTCAGACTGCTCCTTTTACTGAGTTGTTTGAACTACTTTGCACATGTAGCATCAGAACATTTCTGCTGGGTGATGTAAACACAAATAATTTTGTTTGCTAGTGAAAGAATGAGCCTGACTGATTCATTGATATGGGAAATATTTACATATATTTAGTATCTGCCAAGCATTGTGCTAGGTGCTGGAGGAAAGAGCATAACTATTGCATAGATTTTGTCCTCAGGAAACCCAGAGTCTGGTCATAGAAATTGATATGTAACAATAAATAATTGCATTACAGTAAAACAATGCTTTAATAGAAGTATGTGCACACAGCATGGCAGCCAGGTTAGACATATCAGCTTTGTAAAGGAGAACAACAAGCAAAGCATTAGAAGAGAAAACACTTGTTCAGAGTCTGCAGCAAGATGAGAGGGAATTCACCTAGCTGACCTGAACCATAGCGGTCTTGCCCCTTCCCTCCTCCCTGACTCACTACTCTCCACGCTTTTCCGTGCTGTCTTCTCTAACCATACTGGCCTTCTTTTACTTGTTTTACTATCCAGTACTTGATTGCTCTCTCAAGCCACTGGGCCTTTACACATGCTCTTGCCTCTCCATAGACTCTCTTTCCTCCCCTTTTTACCTATTAATTCTTACTCACCTCTCAGACCTCAGCCCAAGCCTTTTTTTTCAGGTCATATCCTCCTGGAATTCCCACCACATGGTAAAGCAATTAGCATCATTTAATTCAAATAGAAAATATTTCCATTAAATACACTGAAATGTGACTTTAAGTCAATCTAAAACCATAATGTAAGCACAGAGTTCTTTTCTTTTTTTAACAAAGTGATTTCTGTTCTCACCTCAATAATAGTGGACCTCACTATCTACAATTGCTATATAGATTTTCTTTGAAAAGATAGGTTGCCACATTCCCATAGATGTGCTGAAACACAGACAGACCCAAGGTTTCACCATGACCCTGGAATTGCTTTCTATTTGTGTAACTTGTACATAGAAAATAACCCATATCTCCTGGAAAAAGTTACAGTCTGCCATCTTTTGCCTAAAATAATAGCCAGTTATACAGATTAGAATAGCTCCTGTTTCTGGACTTGAATAATACTTTTTCTTTTAAGATGTGGCAAACAGAAGTTACATTATGGGTCATCAAAAAAAAACCCCTAAAATAAGTACAACAGACTACTTTGGAGTCATCACCAACATGGCAAGAGTTAATATTCAATACAGCTACAAGTCTTACAGTGTAACATAAAGGTAGATTTAGTCCTGCTGTGCAATGAGTTAACTATGTAATCTTTATTCTATTTTCTACTATATAACAGAAGAGATTACACAGTATAATCACTAAGATTCCATGAGTCTAGATTTTTATTAGGGCTAGATCTTTTTCACCAGTCACATTGCTGTCCTTTAGGATTTGTAGTCTCTATATTATATGTCAAAAAATTAATAGGCACTTTATGTTTATTCAACACCTGGTACTTTCCCAATACATTGTTTTGCATTAGAGATTCAGACACAAAACAGATCTCTCCTACACTGTAGGAGCTCATTGAAGGGCTGTTTATATGTACATTATCTCATTTGAGTCTCAGTGTTGTTTAAATATTTTACAAAGGAAGAAAGTTGCGCTTGGAAAGTTAAATGGCTTGCTCAAGGTCACATGATTAGTAAAACTACAGAAATAAAATGAAACTCACTAACTCCAAGAACTTTTCTATTGATATTCTAATTCCAACAACTTTTCTATTGTACTAAAGACAAGGTTCATGTGGCCAACATTCCAGAGATGAAATTAAAACCTTATCATTTTACTTTGTCACATTATCATTGTCATTGTCATCAAATACTTTTAAGTCCCTATAATACAGGGAGAAATAAAATATTGCTCTTGTCTAGGAAAGGCTTACAATCTAACTGAGGGAGACTGTACTAAAAAAATCATGAACATATTTTCAACACAAATGTCTGTATTTGAGCTGCTAAAAGAGGAGAATCCCTAACTGATGATCTGAAGCAAAAGTGGGGTTTTCATGCTGTGAGCCATGAAATTGAACTCTATTTTTGAAGATTTTGTCTTTCTCCTGCCGTAGGCGTAGCCTAGCTGAACTTGCCTTGTGTTGCCTTTATGTCTATTTAATTTGTCAAGCCAAGCGGAGGGTTTTTCAATGATTGCAGCATAAACCCCAAATCTCTAATTTTATAAACTAAAAACAGATCACAAGAACAAGCAGAATGTTAGGCCACTTTTTGGTGCTTAATTTTCTCATGTTGAACAAAGACATAATTGTTAGCCCCTACACATGATTTTCCTGAATAATTTTTGCAAATATATGTTGTGCATATGCCACATATTCAAGAAACCAAAATGAACTCCAGCTTTAGTGGCCATGGGTCTCCCTTAATAGTCCCACCTACGATTCTAGCCTGGAGAACGTGGTTTCCTCTCCATGTCTCTAGTTCTACTGCTCATTTTCCCATCTCAAATAAGACAGACATACACACACACACACACACACACACACACATATACACATATATATAACATAGTGTCTTAAATATTTAAAATTTTAATTTATTAATATTACAACCACTTTTTTACACAGTTTATGTTATGAAATTCAGTAGCTTAACTGAATCTCACAACACCCTCATATAGCAGTTCCCCACTTCCATCCTCCCCATTTTACATATGAGGACAGTCCAAGACAGTAAGTGACTAACTTGCCTGAGCCGGCAATTTTCAGAATTGGAAACCAAGACCAGGCTGTCTAATTACATCCTCATTATATGTTTCACTAATCCATAGACAGTAGGTAAGTGACATTATACAATTTGACTTTGAGGTTTTGCAATAAGCTTATGACATTTTAAAAAATCTATCTAACTCCAATACTACTCAATATTAATGAATCACTTTTGTTAGGCTGTTGCCTGGTACACTCCGATTCACTGGAAGCAAGCATGGGAGAAATTAGAGACGGATATTGAATTTGACAGATGCTCAGTAGTAAGCTCAGCATCTCGAAGGCACATGTTTCATTGGCCAGAAGTTACAACTACAGCTACAGAAAAACACGATCAATCTGAGACAGATATCTCAAAATGCCAGATGGGACCAGTTCAAGTTTTTCTTAAGAGGTAAAAGTCATTTGATTTTTTTTGTGTGTGAGGAAAATTAGCCCTGAGCTAACATCCATTGTCGATCCTCCTCTTTTTGCTGAGGAAGACTGGCCCTGGGCTAACATCCGTGCCCATCTTCCTCTACTTTATATGGGACGCCGCCACAGCATGGCTTGACAAGCGGTGCGTCGATCCACACTCAGGATCTGAACCTGTGAACCCTGGGCTGCCAGAAGCGGAGTGCATGAACTTAACCACTACGCCACCGGGCCAGCCCCTGATTTTTTTTAATTGAGTCCCCACAATTAGTAACTTAGCAGGTAGGAATGACTGGGTGATGAGTAGATATGTGATGAATAGATAAATCAATAATGACAAAAATCCTATTTTGAAGAGGACCATAAAAACCATAATATACTCATAAGCAGAGATATACTCACGGGACAATAAAGGCTGGTGATTTCTGCTGGGTGATACCGAGACCCCTCTGGCCATTTCACTTCTTGAAGGCACTGCTGTTAGAGGCAAGGCTGGGGAGAGGTGAGGAGATGAAGATATGTCTTCAGCAGTGCTTAGGTGGAGGGAGAAGGGCATCATCTAGGAATTTCGTCTTAGATCAATTGCTGGTTGTGGCTGGAGGTGCAGAATTTATGTCATTCATGTGTAGGCAAATGCTTCTGATGTTGTAATAAAAGTGTTGCCCACAAGGTCTAGAAAAGCCATGTTCTCTGGTCTTGAAATATGCTTTCACTTTAATGGAGCCTTCATTACTAATGCCACTGCATAAAATACCTTATGGGTTCAATTTGGGCTTAATTTTTCTTTTACAGAGAAAAAGAAACCCCACCAACCCTTTTCCCCAATTGCAGCCCTTGGTGCCACAGTCCCGATGTCCCTGCACATCCCTACTGTTCTCTGATGGAACCTCACGATACCAACATGGCTGCAAGCAGCTTAGATAGGCAGCCCAGGTCTTCGTCAGCCAGGCCTAATCCAGCCAAGGTAAGTCAAAGGGATACTTATTCCAGTGGAGAGTAAGATTGATGTGTGGATGTGTGTTGAGAACTGGTGAAAAGGTGTTAAATGGTAAAATTCGCTAAGCATTAAAAACTATCAATCCTCAAGGATAGATGGCTCCTAAAGCAAGTATTGCAAGCCATTCACTTATATTTGCTGTAGCATAGTGTCTTTTACTGTTCCTGATAAATATCTATTGAATCAATCAATCAATCAAAAGAACAGTGTGGCCAGCAAGAGAACATTGGATTCTCGAAGTTTGGTCAAAAGTACATTTTGTTTTTCACCAGGCAGGAAAAACTGGTCCTACAAGTTATGTTGTGCTAAAAAATATCCATCTTTTCCAAGCACACTCAAATATTAATCCCAAATTCTTATTCTTTTTCAAGCAGAAATTTCTTATTTAAGTCCTCTAAAAAAAGCTTTTAGAGTTGGTGTTATTAACCCAGAATCTGTGAATGGATTTCAGGAAGTCCATATATCTGTGAAATTTGGTGCAAAAAAAAAGAGTCCATGATGCCCCCAAATGTTTCATCATATGTGAGATGCTTTGTATGTGGGACGCTTGCCACAGCATGGCTTGATAAGTGGTGCATAGGTCCACGCCCGGGATCTGAACCAGCAAACCCTGGGCCACCAAAGCAGAGTGTGCAAACTTAACCACTGTGCCACCAGGCCAGCCCTAGTTGCCTTGCTTTTAACTATTCCTCTCAACTGTGTTATAGAGGAGCCTAGAGACTAACAATTAAGATAATTTTAAAAAAACAGCTACACATCATATGCCTAATTCCTTATACCACACACATTTTGTTTTTAAAAACATGTTAAAATATAGAAAGTATAGAGGATAATGTTAAAAGCACCCATGTACTAATCATTCAAGATTAATGCATGTTAACATTTTGTCATATTGCTTCACATTACCAAGAAAAGTCCCAGAAATTTGAAATCCCCTTTGATCTTCTTTCCAGTTCTGACATGAAATTGGAATAAGTTATTCTGGTTCTCGTTTTTATACTTGAATTACATATATATGGATCCATAAAGTATATATAGTGTAATTGATATGTTTTTAATCTACACTAGTGGCACTAAGCACAGTGCAAGACACATAATAGTTGTTTAATACATGTTTGATGAAGGACAGACAGAAAAGGAGACAGTGAAGGTTTTTAAGCAGGCATCTCATAGAGTTAGACCTGCATCTTAAAGAGAATTTTGGAAGTAATGTTGAAAATGAAGTGGAGTGAAAAAATTCCAAAATCTAAGAGGAAAGAAGGAAGGAAGGAAAGAATAGGAGAGGGAAAAAAAGAACAAAGCAGGTTAGAAGATGAGATTGGGGACAAGTAGGTCTAATGGAGTTATAATTTGAGTCCCAAAAGGACAGGAGAGAGAGATTGGAGCAGAAGCAATATTGAAAGAAATAATTACAAAAATTCTCAAAAATTAAAAGACATCAAGCCACAGAATCAAGAAGAATAAATCCCAACAGCACAAATTCAAAGGAAACTACATCTATGATATTATAATAAAAGTTCAGAAAACCAAATAAGGGAAGTCAGAAGACAATGAAATGATATCTTCAATGTGCTAATGTGTCCCCCCTACTATCACAGCATTCTATACCAAGCAAAAATATACTTCACAAAGTAAAGGTTAAAAAAGACAGTTTTGGCAAACAAAAACTGAGAGAATTCAACAGCATACCCACACTAAGGAAATACTTCAAGTAGAAAGAAAATGATCCTAGAAGGATGCACACAGTTGTAGGAAGAAGTGAAGAAAAATGCAGAGTCAAAACATGGATAAACATAAATGAATATTCATTATACAAAACAATGCTAATATTGTCTTGTATGGTTTTAAATTTATATAGAATTTAAATACGTGACAACTGTATCAGTTTCCCAGGGCTACTGTAACAAAGTACCACGAACTGGTGGGTTAAAACAACTGAAGTTTATTCTTTCGCAGTTTTGGAGACTAGAAATCTGAAATCAAGGTGTCAGCAGGGCCACAGGCTCTCTGGAGGCTCTAGGAGATCATCCTTCCTTGCCTCTTCCAGCTTCTGGTGGCTGCCTGCATTCCTTGGTGTTTCTTGGCTTGTAGATGCATCACTCTAATCTCTGCCTCCATCTTCACATGGCCTTCTCTCCTGTATCCATGTCCATATTTCTCTCTTCTTATGAGGACATCATTCACTGTATTAGGGCCCACCCTAGTCTAGTATGACCTCATCTTAACTTGATTACATCTGCAAAGACCCAGTTTCCAAATAAGGTCATATTCACAGGTTCACGGGGTTAGGACTTCAACATATATTTTGGGGGGACACAATTTAATCCATAACGACAGCAATAGCACAAAAGTTGGGGAGGAGTAAAGGGAGTTAAAGTACCCTAAATTTCATGATTTGTCCAATATGTTGTAAAAGTAACAATTTATATTAGACTCCAGTAAATCAAGAATGCATGCTAGAATCTAGGATAGACACTAAAAGAATAGTATGTGGATGTCATGCTTATGACACAACATAATGTCATACTTCCATTATCATTCTGTAAAAATATATTCTAATTTTCAAAGTGATCTTCTTTGAAACATGGGTTATTTGGAGATAATATATCACAAACAAAGTAGGTTTATTTCAGGAATGCAAAGTTGGTCCAAACTTTGAAAATTAATCAATTAAACATCATCTTAACAGAATAAAGAGGAAATTATATAACCATCTCAACAGATAAAGGAAAAGCTTTTGATAAAAAAATCCTAAGGCAAACTATCATACTTAATGGTGAAGTAATGGAAGTTTTCCCCTTGAGACCCAGATCAAGACAAGAATTCTCTTTATGATGACTTCTATTCAGCATAGCATTGTACTAGAAGTCTGAGTGCAATAAGGCAAGAAAAATGAATATACAAATACCCCATAATCCAGCAATTCCATTCCCAGGAATTATATATGCCTAATAAATATATACATATGTGCACCAAAAGACAAATACAATAATGATCATAGCAACTGTATTTGCAATGGCCAAAAACTAGAAGCAATCCAATTATTCATCAACAACATAATGGATAAATAAATTATATGTTAATACAATCCCATAAGCAATGAAAATGAATGAACTACTGTGACATGCGATAACATCAATGAATCTCATAAGCATAATATTGAGCAAAAGATGCCAGACAAAAAGGAATGCATATTGTATGAGTCCATTTATATAAAATTCAAAAACATACAAAACTAAACCATGATGTTAAAGATCACAATAGTAGTTATCTCTAGGAGAAGGAATGGCGTATATTTGGAGGTTACACAAAAACTGCTTCTAGAATACTAACAATGTTCCATTTCTTGATCTGAGTGGTGTTTACACGAATCACTGTTTTCATCATGCTGTGCAATTATCACTTGTGAACTTTTATGCATGTATGTTATACTTAAAAGTTTATTTTTAGAAACTCAACAAAAAAAGGAAAATTAGAAAGGGAAGAAAGCACAATTACAGTAATGAGCTTTGACAACTTATACCTTGACAAGTAAGGAGAAAGAAAACCTAAAAAAATAGATTGATGAACTCAAAACGAATATTAATAATATGAGGCTTAAGTAGTGTAGGAGAAAAATAGTCTTATCTGAAATAAGTCTAAGCCTAGCATTATATTGCAATGTATTGGGAATTAATTTTAATATAGTTCATTGTAGCCCAGTCATTTCCAGGAGCATCTCATGGCAGAGATGGCTAATTACTGCCCCCTGAAACCACTGTTCCTCTAGATGCAAGACCCACAGCTCCAGGGAAATCTAGACACACAGCCACCAAGAACAAAGCCTGTTTTTCTCAGTCTCTGCTGCAGCTACATTCTGTATAATAGAACGTGCACAGAAATTGTGTATGCAACAACTGGATCATGCCCTTGGAGTGTGCGCTCCCCTGTATCTCCCCCTCGTCACGATAACAGGGCTGGAGCTGCCATCTCTCAACTCAGAGATGACGCAAATGTTGAGGATGGAAAAGCCATCCTAAATGCCCTGTACTGGCACATCTCCAGACTGTTAAGTGAAAGAGAAATAATCTTGTTTAAGCCGTTGTTAAGTTGTGTTTGAACCAGATGGCCCACACAGGATCATTACCATTTAGTTTCACTTAATAGGCTACTGGTTAAAAAGAAAACAAAAATCTCAGCTAGAAAGGACATTTTTAAGACAATGCTGTAAATCTGAATATAGAATGAATATTAGATATTGATGAGCCATTGTTCTTTCCTTATTGTGTTGTGGTTATAGATTCATACAGAAATCTTTACTTAATTTCTAATGGTTTGGTGATATAAGCATAGATAGTTAACACAAATATGGCAAAATATTAATTATTGAATCTGGGTGATAGGTTTTGCTTATATTATTCTTTCATATTTTCTGTATGTTTGACATTTTTCACAATAAACATTTGAAAAAATAAACAAGACAGACATTTTTGATAGAATGTGGTAAGAACTTGGAGCTATTAGAGCACAGACACAAGGCACTGACCACAGCCTGAAAAGCAGCTCTTGGGAAGGCTAAAGACCCTTCAACAAAGCAGATGCGTTTGCGTTGTGTCGGCACTATTGTTCCTAGACCGGGAGAGAATGTGCTTTCCTCTTGCTGTGATTAGCTTACAGATTGTGGACAATTTTGCCAGTCTTCTTCTGCAACTCAAGTTAAACAGCAGAAACTAGTCTGAAGATAGTACCCAAGGTTGTTTTAATCTAACAGTGTAGGTGTGTACATTGTTAAACGCACTTTATTTGCACACTAATACACTTTGCCTATCATCTGTAATCCATGTTGCACACAAAGTGCGATTCATTTTAATTGTGGATTCTACAGCTGCTACTGTCTTCCATACAAATGGTACTATAGTAAGAATAATAATAATAACATTCCTTTGTTTCTGAGGGTTGCAAAGCCACACTATAAAAGCCATTCTGTTGGAAAATAAATGAAACCAGAACATGGATAACATTATGCAGGAATGAAACATTTAAAATCTCATCAGTGTAAGCTCTATATCAAGATCACATTTATGGAATTCTACTTTATTCATTACAGTTCAATAGATCTGTCTTATCTGTCCTGGCATCAAAGTATTTTTTTCCCATGAGAACATGCTTCCAATGCATTATGGTAACAAAGGGAAAAGATACAAGTTTGGAATAAATTTTCTTTATGTATCCTCCATATTAGTATCTTTTCTATTTATTTATGTTTATGCCTGTGTTGCATTGTTTAAATTTATCACATTAAGAATTTGGAATGTTGAATGTCACATCTCTATGACTGGACAGATTTTCAGTTAATATTATATATATATTTATACATGTGATAGTATTAGTCAATAACATAACTAGAAATTTTATGAATTGATATATGGAAATTTTTAAACAAGAAATCTGACTATCCTATAGAATAGAAAAGGCCTTCTACTTGGACCTCTTACAATCAGACTGAGTGGAAAATAATTACTTAAAGGAATACTGCAAACTGTCAAAGTTTCTGTTCATTTTTTGTTTTCAAATAATACCATCAAAAAAATTAGGAACTTTTTTAAAAATGAAAATTATATTACATCATGGATTCAAGGGTAATGATTTTTCTATTCAGTTGCTTGCTTTTAGAAAATTTCAATTGTAATATCACCATATTTCTGCAGGATTTTTTTTTAAAGAATAGACAAGTAAGAACCAATTATGTGTCTAATCTTACAGCTGAAATAAAGGTTTCTTTAATGGCCACACAAAGAATTCTAAGCTATTAGTCCTAATAACAGAATGAGAAAAGGGTAAAGGGTAACTTCATGACTAGATCTTTTATTTCAAAACATTTCAACATTACAAAACAGAAGTATTTTAAATTAATTGCCCTGTAGTTATGAAAGATTATAATCTCATTTATGGAAATATATGTCGTTAATGATCCATTTCATCACACAAGTGAGAAACACTTTCACGAAGTCAGAATATTCAGATTAAAGTTACTAGGTGCTGAATGATTCAGACTCAAATAACCCAAGAAATTGCCATCACCCACTGAAATTGAAACAAACACTACTACTGATAACCCTATCATTAAATTTTGAGAAATTGTAGATGGGAATTTTTTATAAATGTTTTCCCATTTACTAAATACAGTAAGTTTAGTAACCTCCCATTCACTAAAATACAGTACTTTGTTTGCTGAAGAACAAGCTTTCAGGGTGCAATTCAAAATCTTCATCCTCAGGCTAGTCAGTCTGGAAGAGCATACATAAAATATTTACAAAGTCTGTTTCATGCCAACAAATTGCTCCAGAAGATGAGAAGTGAAGAGCTAGATTCTTCTTATATCTAAGCCACTGCCTATGCTAAGGAAAATATCTTAGAGGCCTATTTATATTCCAGGTTCATAACTTAACTATTCAGAAAGTTTACACTGTGATGTTCCAAATAGCATCTTGATTCATTGGATTCAGAAACCTATTAGTGGCTAAAAGAATCATTGTGTTAACCAGAAACAGCCTGCATTTTTGTTAATCTTCCTTGCAGATCACATTTTCACATCCAGCTTCTGGATATTGTTTCTTTGTAATCAAATACTGGCAATTTAATTTGATAATTCTTCTGAGCTTGCAGAGAAAAAGAAAGGGTTAGGTATGATGGAGGAGGTTTTCTTGCAGTTGTTTTTTCCAGAAGAGCTCATTGTTGTCTGTGCCTAAAATATTATTTTGCTTTCTTATCTTTTATTTTACAGGAGTGAAATAACATCTCATCTCTGGGCTAGAAGTAATTTGCACTTGTGATCAACCGATTCATCACTATTTCAATTTGATAACACTAGTTTTCTATTTAGAAATTATATTTAAACAAAGTGACTTTCAATTCCTGCTTAAGTATATGGAAGTGAGAGAGGCCACCGTATCTGTCACCTCATTCATTACCAAGGTGGAATTGCCTAAAATGGCAGCTAGGCAGCATCTCCTTCTGTCCGCACATCTCCTGGTGCATCCCTCCCAATACAGTCTGATTCCTGTGCCTCCCTCCACCAGCTACTCCATCATTAGGGCAGCTGTTAAGTGTAGAAAGTAGAAAGCATTTGAGGAATTTTACAGGCTGGTAAAATTACTCTGTGACCTCAGTTTTAAAATATATATCTTCCAGATGGATATTTCCTCTCTCAAAGTCTTGATTAATTATGTCTTGAAAGATGTGTTTCCTTTTAAAATGATTCATTGAAAACTTGGACTTAATCAAATAATACTTTTCAAGTGGTTTTTAAGCAACTTGGTTCAAGTTACCATTAAATACTGCCCTTAAACCTTAGATTTCTTCTTCAAATGAAAGAAAATCCTTTTGTTGTTAGTTTATTCCAGGATTTGTTTTAATGTGAAAAATCAATGCTTGGAGTATTGGACTGAATTCCTGCCCATCCCCGCAACCCTCCTTCTTTTGGGTTTGCAGGGACTGAGAAAAACAAGACATCTCAGTTACAATAGCAATAGTCAACTCAACCTTTGAAGGTTAGTAACAGTATTGCAAATTTGCCTTCTCTGCAGAAAAATAATGACTAAAATAATTTGCTGGTATATCTTGAAGAGCAATCAGAACATGGATTGTTCTCACATATCCTGTAGTCATTAATTTTCTGTTAAATATTTATGTTGCTTTTGGAGCCATTTTGTCTTCCCTGTTGTACGACAAACTTTCTAAGAATGGGAAACAAGGAAATATCACATCTTTACTTTTTGCCCTATATCCTCATCCTGTCCTTGTTGGTGGATAAGTAAGAGCGATTGAAAACCAGTCATTTCAAATACTCAAAAACAATTCCGCAACTATACTAATATATTTTAATTCCTATGAGCAATAGATTATTAATAGTATAACAGAAATTATTCTGGCTAGAGACTGCAGAAGCTCTGTAGTTATGTATCTTTTAAACGTCAATGAAAGGGAAGATTAGCAACACTGACCTCTGCTATTCAGTTGATAAATGACCTTGTATCATTTAACCAATCACTTTCTACATTACCTCATCTCTTTCATGATGATATCAACATCTAAGTAATTGAGGAAGATCTCAATGGTTTTCTGTCTTGTAAGTGGTTGTGTTTAAACTCTTCCCCAAAGAGCTGATGACAAGGGGATTTTTTTGGTCCAGAATTCCTTTTGGTCAGTATCCTTCTCTAGTCGACATCCTTTGCTGCCCTAGTCCATGAATCATCTATTATATGTTTTCTTGCTCTTTTTTCTGGCTAGGCTTTAGGTTCATTCCTTGGTTTAAAAATAAATCTACAGCCACCTGATCCCTAAGTTGTTAGTATTCTAGACTCTGCTAGCAGAAATGACTTAATTTTACTATTCACCCTGCAGGCTGGCCTTTTAGGGTCCCCCCAGCTACCCATGTTTGTGTACCAATCTTTTGGTTTTTCTCAGATTGCTCAGCTGTCTGATTCTTTCAGCTTGTCTCTTCCTAGATTTTCCCTAATCATCATCATCTATTTTTCTGAAGGTCATCTACTCTTTTACAAATCCACTCTCTCCATTATTATTTTTGAGCTTCCAACTTCCTAAAAGTGTGATGGCCACAACCTCTCTTTTCTTCTTAGAAGTTTTCTTCTCAGACACTTCTTATAGGACATTGGAACTGTAAAGGGATTTATTCCAACCACCTCATTTTAAAGCCAAAGAAACTGTCGTCTGCAGAAACAAGTTACCAAAATTCATTTGGTAATCAACCACAGAGTCAAAACCTAAACCCAAGTTCTTTGAACTGCAAAGAGCTGGAGAATCCAGCCTTTGCCCCAACTGATACAATTCATGCTCCCAGAGGATTTAGAGATATATCTATGCTGGGATCCATTTCCTCCAGTTGGTATAGCCCTGAGCAGGGTGTAGTTGAAATACAAAAGATGGGATCTGAAATCTGCCACAGACATTAGCAACTAGCATTTCTACAATTCAATTACCCTTCACTTTCTGTAGCCAGAAGGGAATTATACTGAATACAGAATCTGCAAATGAGTTGGAAAGGGGATATTTTATTATATACAAAAACAAGGATTTTTTTGTTGTTGGTTTTGGTTGGAAAAAAATGTTCTGAATCTTCTCATTGGATATTGAATAACATAATTTTGGCAAAGGTCTTTTAGCCTTTGTTGTTCTTCCTCAGTTATTATTTTGCTTAATTACCATGGTCACAGATTTGTTCATTGATCCTCTCTGTGGGAGATTCCTTGGTAGGTTGGATTTTTTTTTTCTCACCCTGTTTTGAAAAGTTCCAGGCCACTTGAGATGCCTTGTTTCTGTCTTCCCAGAGCCTCCACCCCCATCTGGTGGTATCCTTAGGATTGACCATCAATGTGCGCTCAGAATATTTCCAAAGCCTTTACTGGGAGCAAAATTTTACTTCACCTGCCAGTGAATGACTTCTATATTGCAGTCGGCTCCTGAGTCTGGCACGTCTATTCATGGGAAGTTGTTCAGAGGTGAAGCTATTGCTTTGTTCTCATTGGTATTCATGACCATTCCTTGGCAATTTGTAACAGTATACGCTGGTATAGCATTTCACGGTTTTTACATTATCTTGTTTGAGCCTCTGAGATAAGGAAGGCTATTATCTTCATTTTATAGTTCAAGAAACTTTAGCTCAGAGTGACTCAGTGACGTATCTAAAGTCACTTAGTAAGTGGCAAAGTTAAGACTAGAATCCTAGCCTAATGCCAATCCTCTTCCACATCACTCTGCCAATCAAGCATTAAGATTGTCTTTGTCTTATTGCCCCCTTCCCAACTTGTCTGAAAGGAAAAACACCACACATTTAGAAGTAGGACTAGTAAAAGACGTTTTCATCCACACACACACAAAAAAATTGAGTTGGCTACCATGAGAATCTTAACACTGCTCCATACGGCAAAGAAGATTCAGGTCCTTTTTCCAAAATTATTAATTTAACAGAGTGCCAATTATTGATACAAACAGCAAATCAGAGTTCAATCTGAGGGCTCTTTGACGGTAATCACATTTCTATGCTACAACTGATGAAAACCATGCATTTGTACTTGGAGTCACAGCTCTCTAATGCTCAGTACTTTGCAAGGAATGTGTAGGAGTTGCACTGGGTGACTAATGGGCAGTGTAGGCGGGTGATGCCACAGAATGCCGCAGAAACACAACTTTCCACAAGTTAGAATTAAGAGAACTCTGGAAAGGCCAGGTAATTTCCCTTTGTGTCTGTCACCTGCCATATGAACTCTCAGACTTGCTAGGAGACACTAAGGAATCTAGGATAGACAATAAAAAGGGGAGAAGGAACAGGGGCAGCAGTGAGACTTGTTACATATCATCAGTACTGTCCTCAAGAATATGCAATTGCTTAGGACCTGGGAAGGAAACACAAAATTGCAAACATGGGATATTAAATTCATAATCAGTGAAAGTTCTTACACCCAGGAGGCACTCCTGTGTATTGTATTGGGCACTCCTAATAAAGTACTGGTGAGGGGCCGCCCGGTGGCGCAGCGGTTTAGTCCACGCTTGGCAGCCCGGGGTTCGCAGGTTCGGATCCCGGGCGCCCACCGACGCACTGCTTGTCAGCCATGCCGTGGCAGCGTCCCATATAAAGTGGAGGAAGATGGGCACGGATGTTAGCCCAGGGCCAGTCTTCCTCAGCAAAAAGAGGAGGATTGGCGACGGATGTTAGCTCAGGGCTGGTCTTCCTCACAAAAAAAATAATAATAATAATAAAACGAAGTACTGGTGATGGAGTCCTTTCACGATTTGAGCTGTGTTCAGACACCTCTTAATGCTCTGAATGGTCCGAACTGGACAATCCAAACATGTGGTGTCCTTCTAGCCCTCCAAGGACTCTTCCTTGGGACCCTGATAAGAACTTTCCATAAAAATTTCTCCTCTTAGGGCCAGTTTTTGTGAGTGGGAAGTCAGCATTTAACAGCTCAGAAAGAGGTGAAACCTTGCTGAAGGAGTTTTGAAAGTCTAATGGTTAAATTTTTTGGTGTCAGTGTTTTCTATGTATACTTTTCTATCTATACTTTGTTCTATCTATACTTCGCTATTTACACTATCTATATACTAATATCTTTCCCTTCTCAGCCCTCAAAATGATCTGTTTCCGAAATTCTTCAGTCAGTTGAAATTTCGTGAATATTTGTTTCCCATAACCTCCTTCCTTCAAAGTTTGTCAGTCACCCTGTTGTCTGTCTTCCCAGCCTCTCCTTGCTGCGTCACAGTTAGGTTGTATGGGAGGAGTAAAAAGACCTGCAATCTAGACTCCCCACCATGCTGGTCAGAGGTAGTCCATAGTTTAAAGGAAACTAAATGCCTGTGCAAATGTCTCCAGCTCCACTTCCATAGAGAAGGTGTAGAACAAAAACATCTCAAACTGTGAGGCCTCCTGCTAAGACTTCTAGAGAAGACTCAAGCCAATTGCACATAAAGAAATGAAGCTTTTCTTTTTTTCTTATTACATTTTTGTGTGTGTTACCTCTATATTTTAAATCTGGGGCACATCTTAGATAATTAATGGAAAAGATAATTAGATATAACTCAAGTACCACCAAGAAGGAACTGGAAGGTGTGAACATTTAGAAATGTGTCATTAAACTGGTTGCCTCAGAACCATGTTGATCTTCATATTCAAGACCAGAAGTAAGCAGCACCTGTGACCAGCTCATGACACAGTCAAGCTGCTTAGGAGTCAAAGAGCCCTGCACATCATCAATCACCATTAAAACTGTAACCTAAACAAGTGCACATGTTAAGAGTTGAGTTAGAAGGAGAAAAAAAATGAATAATCCTTTCACCTTGGCAAAAGTTGAAATATCACAGAAATAATTTCCTCCCTCCTGTTATTGTCCTGTGTCCACGAGTATGTTCAAGATCTGCTATTTCCAGGTCTTAATTTAAGATTAGTGTGAAGGACAGACTCCGAACATCTCTACTTTATATTGCTATAACAATTTCAACATATTTACAATCTGTATGATATTTCACCATGCATTGCTATTTTATTTTTTTATTCAGAACAATAATATCCAAGCCTAGAGAACACAAGAATGCCCGACATGTCCAGCCAGCCTTCATCACACTGGAGAGGAAGCCAGCAGCAACCAAGAAAATGGATCCTTTTAGAAAAGATAATTCCTCAGGACTTTACTGTAACCACTTCTTAAAGAAGGAGATAGAGTTTGTGGACAAGTTAAAACATTTGTTTTCTAGGCTATAAAGAAGAAAAACATTGGTGGAAAGCAAAACCATCCCAATCTTCATTTTATGCACATAGAGTTTTATGCACATATGCACAACCACTAATTTGAGTCTTTTATACTCTGCCCAGCTGTTAGGTCAATAATTTCTGCCATTTCTGCAGATGCATTTTCCAAAAGCACCTGTGTCAGGAATTCTGAATCTTGTGGTCTGATTCTCTACACTTGGAATCTGTCTCCTTAAAGCATGGATTCGTTTAGTTTCCTAATGACTGGAAGTAATAAGTGAAGTTTGCATGGAGTAACTGAGAGTTTTTAAACCTGCCTCCACTTACCTCAAATTCAGCCAAAGTAGTCTCGCCTTCCAGCTTGTGATACTAGGTACAAAATCTCATGGATAGAAAATGCCAAGTGGCCAAGAATTTTTCAATTAAATAATCTGATGGAGCTCCCTTTTCTTAACCATTGTTACTCCTTATTCGTTAGCTATCTTATTCTATACCTATCAAGAGTATAGAAGTTGAAGAAATAATGAAGTATGCTCATTTTTAATGTTGACCTTCTTTGTAGTCAGAAGGTATGATTGATTCAGTTTCTGAGAACAAATCCTATCTATACCTGTAGCCCTGCTTAATTTAATGTAATTTGATTTATGTGTATTTATATAGCATGTGCAGGAAGATGGGGCATATATAGTCTTGGAATGTGAGGAAGAGTGAGAAAAGTAAGAATGTTTTTCCCAATATGTTTAAAGGAATAAAATAACATAACCCAAAAATTCATCAGTGGTGACCGTTGAGTTTTGTTTTGTTAGATCCAAACACTGAGAGCTAAAAATACTTTATTTTTAAAAAGTCATGTGCCAAGGGACTCAAACATACACTTGCTGTATACCAGTGTTCATAGCCCCATTATTCACAATAGCCAAGAGGTGGAAACCACCCAAGTGTCTATCAACAGAAGAATGGATTTTTAAAAAGTAGTGTATACGTATAATAGAATATTATTTATCCATAAAATTAAATTCTAATATATGCTACAACACGGATAAACCTTGAAAACATTAAATGAAATAAGCCAGACACAAAAGGACAAATATTCTATGATGTCATTTATCTGAGGTACCTAGAATAGGCAAATTCATAAAAATGGAAAGTATAATAGAGTTTACCAGGGGCTAGCAGAAGGGGGAATGGGAAGTTTTTGTTTTATTGGTACAGAATCTCTGTTCAGAATGATGAAAAGGTTCTGGTTATAGATAGCGATGATGGTTGCACAATATTGTGAATATACTTAATGCCACTGAATTGTACACTTAAAAATAGTTAAAATGGTAAAAAAAAAAAACTCTAATAAAATCTGATTAGTATTTCCAAGATAAAAAAAAAAAAGTCATATCCCTCTCTAAAGCATCTGAGAAGACACACATTGCTTGACAAAATAATTTGTCCTATACGTTTTGGTTTGCTATAAAAAAGATTCACATTAACTCCCGCGTAACGATGCAGCATAAATATTTTCTAGTCACCAGGCCACACTGATCACATTATTTCCTCATTCTTTGGACACTTAGGAATAGACTTTTACATTTTCAGAAAACTGTCAATAACACCTTATGCCACTTTGAACCATTAAGTATGATCTTTGAATCACACGTTGGCTAAATTGTGCAGGCTGTTCTGTCTTTTTCGTGGTTACTATAGAAACTGCGTAGTCATGGTGTTGTGAGGAGACTACAAGGGCATCCGGGAGTGTGCAATAAAAGTTAACTTATTTCATGGTTTATAATTTCTTCCAGCTGTCTCCATTTGTGACTATCATGTTCACTCTGGGAGTATAAACATACAACCAAAAGGGCTCTTGTAACTACAGCCAACAACGATCTCACCCGTGACAGACTCCCTCCTCACCTCAAAGATTTGTAACAGAAACACACAAAACAAGTGACATGTAAGGTTCAGGTGTTTCCAATTATTTCCCTCCTATGAGCTGAGGTTTCCTAAATCAAAACATGTTTCAGCTCAAATCGTTTTCCTTATATTTGAAGATTGTGTCGTTTCAGGAGAATTTCATCTACATAGCTCTGATTCATTGACACTTCATCAATACCATATCTCCTCTGAATTCTTCTACGTGATCATTCCCTCTCTGGGTGGTCAAAAATATGGTATGTTTAAGTATTGCTTACTTTTGTGAAGCTCACACTTAGAAAGTGTATAACCTTTTGCCCTTGCAAGAAAAAGAGAAATAAATGCTCAGTGCTGGGATTTGTAGTAGATTCCTTGTCAGTTATATCACCACAGAGTGTTCTAGCACAATGCCTCAACTATCTTCCTGCTCAGGGACTGTCAGTCTGTCTCTACAACGGCGTAGATGGGAAAAATAGACCCATCTCTGCTGGTATGAATCTTTAACTGCCTCAATGTTAATGCTCAGGCTAGACTATTCAGGGATTACAAAGAAAGAGCGTTGGAAACAGGAAAACAAAATTGATTGATCCTTTAGGCTAAGCAGCCTTAGACAGCAGTGAGCTTTACGTTATGGTCCTGGAAATTTGCCATTTCGTTATTGTCCTCTGCAAGTGAGTGGCAGCACTCTGCTTATAATTACCTTACAGGAATTGTGAGGATTATTTCATAAAGCATTTGAATAATGAGCAGTGCTAAATAATATTCACTGTTTAGGGAAACAAATTCATCTACAGATGGATGAACTAGATGAATTACAGTGAAATTCAAAATTTTACCTACTGCTGAGCACTCCCTCAAATAGGTGAACATTTTAAGCCCTATCCCTGCACTTTCTCTCTCTCTCTCTCTCTCTCTCACACACACACACACACACACACACACACACACACACACAGACGCTTTATGATTTTGGCAGGAAACAGTGAAAGATATCGTGAAAGGATAAACATCGTTCTGATGATGAAGTGTTTTTGGTTAATTGCCAATGAGCTTTGAAGAGGAATCCAAATTTTCAGATCAGCATCAGGGCTAGAGTTCTTTTAAGGGATAAACTCCTACTACTCTTGGCACTTTATCCTGAGTCCAAGTAGAGGAGACATTAGAATCTAACCATCTGAGCACGTTTAAAATGCGTAGTAGGCGCCGGCCCAGTAGCCTAGTGGTTAAGTTTGCATGTTCCGTTTCAGTGGCCCAAAGTTCACCAGTTCGGATCCTGGGTGTGGACCAACTTACCACTCATCAAGCCATGCTGAGGCAGCATCCCATATAGAAGAGCTACAACTCTACAACTATGATGCACAACTATGTACTGGGGCTTTGGGGAGAAAAAAGAAAAAAAGAGGAAGATTGGCAACAGATGTTCGTGCAGGGCCAACCGTCCTCAAAAAGAAAATGCGTAGTAACAATATGACTTTGTGCTTAAGATAATATAAATGGTTACCACTCAGTTATCTATGTTTATGAAAATACCAACTTGAAATACATCTATATAGATATATTCATAATATACTCATATTCTTTGGAATACATTATAAGACAAACCAGATAAAAGTAGAAATTTCGTTTTATTTTTAGAGGAGTTTTATTTTCCTAATATTGTACTTTTCTTAAACTAAAGACAGTTTCAGCATGTTGAATGCCATGAAATTACCAGCCTGTTATTTATATTTACCACAGTATGAGAAAATGTAAAACTTGTGGAATTGTTTGAAAGCAGTATTGTCTATTCTAAATAGGCTGTGTATGTGTCTGTCTTGTGGCCCTGAGAAAGAGGGTAAAAGATTTCTCCAAGAGAGATCAATATGATTACCAATTGCAAAGGTGAGTAATAATACTCTTCCCTACCTTCAACCTGCATCACACATTATATTTTATATTAGTCAACTAATAATTAATTCGAATTCAGGTCTAGAAGGAGGAACAAAATAACCATGAACAGAAATACTATAGGAACTGTTTTTCAAGTTCGTATCTCATACTCTGCAGAAAACAGACAGGGGAACTACAAGGGACTTAGGGATGGATGTGGGCTGAGGAAGATATCCACTCCCAAGATGTCTCCTTCACATGGCAGGCAAATTGGTGCTGATCGCATGTTCATGTTCACTTTGGTCTCTCTATAAGGCAGCTTGGGCTCCCTCACACAAGGTATCTAGGTTCCAAGAGTGAACAGACTAAGAAACAGGAAGCAGAAGCTACCAATTTCTTAAGATCTGGACATAGAAACGGACACACTGTCAGTCTGCCGTGTTCTATTAGTCAAGCAGTTACAGAGCCTAGATTCAAGGGGATGGGGCATAGACCCCACTTCTCTATAGGAGGCCTATCAAAGAATTTTGTGGCCTTGTTTTAAAACCACCACTATGTGTAAATCACCAAGAAAATACTGCTTTTCAACTTGATCTTGCCTTCTTAATCTAAACTGCGAATATCTGCCCCAATCTTGGAAAATAAAGTACATCCTCAAAGTTCACTTAGTAGACCTGATGTTTCAAAGAATCCTGATGTTTCAAAGAATCACAACAAAACAGGCAAGAAACTGTGACCATCTCATCTTTATTGGGGTATATTGTGAGTTTAATTGAAGCAAGGGACATCTGTTTGAAATATTGCCCTGAAGCAATAATTGGCACTAGAGATTATAAATTACCTCCTAATTTCTTGCACCACCTTCCTAGGGTCCCTCAACATCTTTCCCTCTTCCTTAAACCAATAAAATCTACGTGGATTAGCTGGAGATATATCTTGAAGGGCTTGTAGTTATCTGTCTGTTTAGTTTGTATTTTGCAAGCTTATTTTTCCCTGTCATGCATTCTTAATCACCAAATATTTTTTGATCATCTATTATATGCTAAGCACTGGAATTGAAAAAATACATGGTTTGTGCCTTCATGGGAGTCATTAGGCCAGTGGGAAACATACTTGTAACAAAATAAAGAATCAAAGAAATACTATAATAAAGCTAAATACAAAATTCTGTGGGTTCTTCAGAGAATGAAGAATTCCAGATAGGTGCCATGGAGCTGATTTTAAGAGAGAGGTTATGATGCTTCAGGCAAATGCAGAAAAGGAAGGCTGATCAGTACCTGCAGCAAATAAATGGAAGGCGCTGGGTGGTTTTGAGAACTGGTCATTTATATTGGTGCGTTTAAAATACAGAATGAGAGAAAGAACAAGGAGATGAGGCCAGAAAGGTAGATTGGGCCAGATCATGAGCTTTGTGTTCTGGGGCCAAGTGTTTGAACTTGCCTCCATATGTTACAGAAGGGAAATAGTAATTCCAGATTCTCCTTTGGAATCTGGCAGTACATTAGATAGTGAGAGATGGAGATAGAATTTGTTTCATATAATACGGTGGATATTTTTCTAAGAAACCTCAACTTTTCTAAACTTACTTTTTATAAGACTTGCTTTAAAAAAAAATTCAATGAGAAAAATATGTGGACTAGAGCATTTCTAGCTACACATATATAGTTTTAAAACCTAAAAATCATTGCGCAAATACAGTGTTTGATTACAGCTGGCTTTGGCTTCAGAGTTCAAGTGTGTCTTTACTATAAGCATAGGCCTTTAAAATTCTTCTCACCTTCATCATCATAGTTTGCATTAAAGCATACAAATATGTACTCAAAGAAGGCAGATCTGGTTTGTGCAATAGGTTCCCACCCCTGCCCCCAAATTCAGTGTTAAGCCAATATCAATCCGTACAATGTAACTCATGTTCCCTAATTAATAACGGAGATATTGTCCAACCTCCATTACGAAAATATGCTCTTGGGGAATTGCCATTTTCAAGGAGCTGTCTCAGGAAGTGAGGAAGGTAACATTAAGGGGAAAGATTGGAGGTATGAACCTCAATTGAAAAGTTGACTTGAATTATTCTAAACATATGTTATAAAATTTTCAGGTAAAAACTTCATGCGGGATGGGGAGATATTCCAATTTTAAAAAGACTTGAAAAATGGGCTAATAAGATTGGTCAATATGCTTTTCTAAACCTGTCCTATTAGTTGTGCCAAAGTGAAAATCTGTACCACTGAGCTCATATTATTGTTCAAGATCCCACAATGACTGTTAACTCCCCTACAGTGTGAAATCTAAGGTCTGTTATGTCTTCTGGTTGATTTCTGGTCACATTATGTCTCTCCCTGCTGTATTTATTTGCACAATTACTGCCTCAATTAGCACTTTATTTTTATATAAGTTGTCAACTCCCTAAATGTTCCAAAGACTTCAATTATCTTGCCCCCATCATGGGAGACCCCTCATCTCTCCCAATATCCTCGGAATTGTTGATTGTTTAGGAGGTTATGTTTCCCCTGATCACTAATGACCTCCTGCTAAATTCTCCATGGGCCATTATCTTGCCTTCTGCATGTGCTGTCCTTTCTTTGCATCACATTACCATCAGGCTGGACACCACCAGAATCCTCCACACTCCAAAGTACTTCCTACACGAGGCTGTATGTGTCTAGCACACATTGCCTTGGGGCAATAAAGGACTTACATCAGTCGACAGCATAGCAAATAACTTAGAATTGATTTTAACATCTGTGTTCTGAAGTCTTGGGCATTCCCATCTCTGGGAACTTCTCAAGGACTTTCCCCCCATAAAGGCATGTTACTCCATCAACCTTCCTTCTTAGCCCCATTTCCTCAGCTTCACAGTCCAGTTCTAATTCTCTACCACCCCACAACCACCACAGTTGACTTTCCTATTCTCTTACGGAAAGTTAATCTTTCTAGCTTTTTTGGTTAAAGTCAATCTTCTTCCAAAAGGAACACTGATTTCAGATTTATTAAGTAATGTCCTCTGCACACTACATTATGCCCATTGGCCTGTTCTCTAACTAGCATTTGATTTTATCAGTATAAAATGCTGAAATGTTGTTTGGTCATGTTCCCTAATAGTTTCATTTGGTAATTATTTTTATAGAAAAACAGAGGAAAAAACAGGTACTGAGCACCTCCCTTGTACCAGCCACTGAACCAGATACTTTAAGTTCTCACTTTATCCTCAGGCAACACTGGCCCCAACACCAGCAGTCAGTAGAGCTCAGTCACAGATGCTCCATTGACACCTGGCCAAGGGCTCTATGGTCCACCTCGGTCAACTGTCTATTTCACTTTCACAAAGGCATGCAACTTTGCCTTTTGGTATTCTGAAATAGTGCTCGTCAAAGATTAGCCTCTAGAGCAGTTGTGTAGAATCACCTCGTTAGAAATCCGTCAACTAAACTTATTGTGGTAATCATTTCACAATATATGTAAGTCAAGCCATTATGCTATAGACCTCAAATTTATATAGTACTGTATGCCAATTATATCTCAATAAAACTGGATAAAATAAACATTGATTAAATAAATGAAAGGGGAAAAAAATGAAAGAAATTCATCACCTTAGAATCCACTCTATAGCTACTGAATTAGAATTATTTTAATTCTATCCCTAGGTGGTTAGTACACACATCAAAGTTAGAAAAGCACTAATCTAGAGTACTCAGGGTGGTACTAGTTCACAGAAGCTACACAAGTACTTGTCAGTTAAATTCTATATTCAACTAGCACTGGTGGCTCAGCATAAAAGGATGCTGATGACCCTATATCCCCAGAAAAAAAAGCAAAATAGTTTAATAGTGCAAAAGTAAAGAGAAAGGAAAGGCATCAGTTCTGAATTTAAGGTATTCATAAAAATTTAAAAAGTGATTTTCATGTTTCTAATGCCCTTCCACACCCTCATAAAATAAGGCTTCCTCTTTTCCACATCTTAAATGTTTCACTTTTAAATTTTATGAATTGATCCATTCTATCTAGATAATAGATTTGTTCCTTTTGTTTATTGGCAACTAAAGAGTCTACACCTTGTTAAGATTTGTAAATGCCAAGTGTTTCAGAAATGATGTCCTTGAAGGAGGTATTATAGTTTAAACTTCATTTAGGCCAGGAAAATTTAATGAGTATAAGCAAACCCTCTCTGAACTTGCCAAATGGAGTTTTTGCTAGTTCTTTTGCAGCTGGCAAAAAAATAAAAATTAAAAAAAAAAAACCCACTATAGATGTCTGTTATCATCCATAGTGTTTCTTTGCTAGCTGCAGATTTGCTTACTTACTTCTTGCTATCTTTTTTAAAAGGAGACATAAGAAAAAAATATGGGATAGTGTTACAGAAGAATAAATTACACGTTACAGCCTTATTCAAAACCTTTAAATTTGAACAAATGGGGGAGGAGGGAGCTCAAAAGGATATTTGCTGAACCGGTTTTTATTTAAGTTCAAATAGTTTAAAAAGTAACTAAACTTTCTAGTTTCCTTTAGATTTTATCAGCAAGGTTTTTACAGTCTCTCTTTGGTATAAAAATAAATCTAATATGTCAAATTAAACTAATAAATTTATAGCCACATCATAAAGATTTTGAAAGCTATAAAAATTAGTATACTTGAAATCAGTACATACAATCTTTATGTCCTGATATTTTTCTCATTTTTGTTTTTCAATAATATCATTGGATTTTCTTTTGTAGTTTTATCATAAGCATAGTACATGTTGCATCAGAGTCTCATAACTACATAAAATGGCCATTGGGTTGAATCTCATAATGATTCATCTATTTACCAATGGAACAGTAAAATTATTTCCCAGATGTTTCCTATTGTGAACAATGCTTCAAGAAACACACTCATGCATATTGCTTTTCTACATGTTGGATTATTTATTTGGTGTCCAAAAATGCTAATGAACATATTTATTTTAAAAATAAAAATAATTTAGAGAGACGAATTTAACTTTAATTGAAAACTCTGATTGAATAAAATATGAATATTTTCTAAATCTGAATCCTCCATTCCCAACTCCAAAAAAAATTTTAATTTCCAAAAGAAAAATCCAAAAGTAACTATCCAGATAACTTAAACACACTTGCTTTTTTCCCAATTACCTAGCAAGATAATTGAGGTTAATCCCCTTCCTGGCTAAATTTTGCTTTGTGTGAATAGACACAATCTTTAGGGTTAGTTGGGACAGTTAAAGTGCTTGGTCCTCCAAGTTCTATTTAGCTCTTCAGATTATTTATGTCAACAAAGCAGTGTTTTAACCAAGGGGTTAAATGGTTAGAATTCCAATTCAAAACTTTTGCAGGGTTACTGCAAAAGGAACTTAGCTTCAGCCATTAGCTATTCATTCTTAGAGGACCACACTCACATTTGTTATACCCACTTTATTCTTTGCTGTTTTTCATTTATAAGTGGTGTGTCAAAATGCAAGCGGAAAAAATTCTCAGACAAATGATGAGCAAACGCTCTAAAGTTAAGAGAAAAGGATGAGTGGATTGTGTGGCAATAGTTTTACAAAGACATTGTCACTGTTTTGAAAACCTTATACATGCTTTCCGGTACTAGATGGGTAACGTAAGTGAACACACATTCTGAAGTGCATGCTGGCCTGGCAGCATTCTTTCTAGAACATAGAATTTCTGGGCCTCAGAATGCTGTTGACAAATGATAATTAATTTAATTGTGAACAGCTGTTTCCTAAGTGTGTGCCTTTTTGAGTGAGGGGGCTGAACAGAAACACAATCACCCAGATAGGCGCTAGGAGGATGGGAGTTGAGGGTGAACACACTGCGATTGCTCTGGAGATAGGAGGGGGGCGTCTTCTGGAAAAATCGAAAATGTGATTGATTCCACTTTACTTCCTGTTTCTTCATTTTGGGAGGAACTGCTTGTCTCTACCTCTTGAATTTTATTACTGATTCTTACTTGGAAACAATAGCAAAGAATCTATCCAAAATTTAACTGATTTTGTTCACAAGGAAAAGAGACGGCCCCCAAATCATTATCTTTATGTATAATGGGTCAACAGATAAGTATTAATAGCTCTTTATTGTCGCAGTTAGATCTGTGTTAAATCCTGGGTTTTAATTTTCTTTTCTTCGTGAAAGTAGATCATCTTAGAACTTCAAGATTAATGATCTCTGACAACTATAAAAAGTATAATTACTGGGAAATGTAAAATTAAAGATGATGGAGACTGTTGAGGCTAATATGGTTCTGAGATCAATAAGCAGTGCTATTTGGTCTCAACACGTTATCTTCTGTTGATTTTAACCAAACTTGGCCAATTAATCACTTTACCTCATAACTGTCAAATGTATACTGCTGACAACAGTCATTTTATAGCCTGAAGTTTAAAGTATGAGGAATTCTTTCTTTGTGGTTGTTTGGTTTTGCCTCCATTTTATTCTCATCCTTATTCTGAACTCTTTTCAAATATTTCACTTCTAAATAATCATCTACACTCAGCCATCTTCCATGATCACAAAGAAAAATACTACTGAAGAGATTTAGGTTTCTTGCTTGACTTAGGGCCTTTAAATGAAAACCCAGAGGGATTTATTTTTAAATATAGATATAGATAACAAAACAAGAGACAATGTATTAATATATGTTGGTGACTTAAGTATGTATCCACTGACCTAACTTATTAAGTAAACTAGGCGGTTACTTAAGTTTTGATTTGAAAGAAGTCTTGAGAAATCTGACTGCTCAAGAATCTCTCTACTGTCACAACTGTTAAACCAGAGACCCTTTTAGGGTTTAAAGGATTTCTATTAGGATTCAGCTATTGTCTAACTAGGCACAGTTTAGCCATAATAAGTTCTAGATTTTATAGGACCATGCTGGAAGCTCCGCTGAAACCTGTCCACTGTGGGTGACCCTGCTGGTATTTGAAATAGTGGTGGCAAAGCTTTCAGCATCACAGCAACATGCAACAGCCACAATAATGACAAATGACAGATGGATGGTGTGGGTCCCTGACGGGGCTGTGGCAGTGAGAGCACTGAATCTATTTGCAAAAAAAAAAAAAAAAGCTATTTGCAAGCAATATATTCAACATAGAATGATTGAGTGCCTGCTCTGTCACAGGGACTGTTCTCCATGGTGGGAGTGTCCTGGATCAGGGCAGGGGGGCAAGAAACACAAAAATCTCTGCCTTCACAGAGCTCATATTTTAGTGGTGGCAGACTAACACCAAACGAGATAAGTACATTAATATATCACGTTAGAAGGTGATGTTATGCTGGAAAACAATACAGGGAAGGGTGATAAGGGAATGCTGAAGTGGATTTATTGCAATTTTAAATAGGTTGGATAGGGAAGACGTCACTGAGAAGGTGACATGTCAGTCGATACTAAGGAAAATGGGGGAACAAGCCATGTGGAGACATGGAGGAAAGAGAGTTTCAGCAGTAGGAATGGCAAGTACAGAGACTCTAGGGTAGGAGTGTGCCTGCTGTGTGTAAGGAACAGGGAGGAGGCATGAGGGGAACTATGGAGTAGAGGAGGAGAGTAGAAGAATGTCATATTAGAGAGGCAAGGAGTGGAGCGGGTCTTGTAGAGCCTTATGGAATAAATTACCTTGATGCCTAAGGATTCTTGATTTTAAACAATGTCACAAGCCTTGATCTTTGGGCAACAAGGGAGAAAGGCTGTGAGGTAGGGGTTCTCTAGCCCATGGTTGGATGACATGGACCAAAGGTGCCTCAGTGGCTCAACCATCACTCTGCTGTTATTTGTAGATTTCAAATCATTTCAAGACTATACAGACATATACATCTGAAACTATAGTAATACAAGGTAGTGCCTTGTGAGTAGCAGACAAGGTGCTAGCAAATAGACTTCAACAGAGAAAAAATCACACATTGAAACCAGGAAGGATTTGAAGAGGAAGGGGGGATGAGGCTAGGTTTTCAACAATCCATGGTATTTGGAAAATGGCAGCACAAAGCAGGACAATTCTGCATTAGCTAAGGAGAAAAGCACAGGTCTGTTCTGCAGACAGAGAACTGATCTTTTTGACTGCAGCACAGGGTCCAAGAGCCTGCTTGCATCCTCCCACCCACCACATTATTTCTACTACCCTTTACCTGCAGAGCTGTGCCTCACAACACAGCACCTTTCTGCCAGTTTGAGGAAGGCTCCCCCTCTTCAAGACACTTTACTTCCCTCTGTTGGAAAATTGTAGTATACTGATTCTGTGAAAACAAGATGCTTTACTGCCATCTACCAGAAAGTCGTGATAAAATACATGCACTGTGTCTACAATGGGAGCACACTCTCTCAAGTTGCACACTGCACCAAGTATACAACCAGGTGTGGCAGCAGTGCATGTAGGAAGAGTTGTGAATAAGCCTAGGCAGAAACTATTTTGAGGCTGCTCAAAATGACCAGGAAAAATCTCATGACTATAGTCACTGATTCCACAACCAATCCATGTTCTTCCATCCCAGCTGGGCCTCCGTCCTGGTTGCATCCTCCAAGACAGCTTTCCAAATCTTACCTACTCTTCTCCTATCCCTAATCTCCTTCTTGACCTTTTACTTTTAACCAGTAACTTATCCTTCAACTTTTTTTCCTTCCAACTTGTTATTCTCTATCTTCACCATCACTCCTCTCCTCTTAGGAGAAAAAGTTGCCCCTGCTACTTTCTACCACAATCTGTGATCTTGGTTTATCTCCACCAATCTCCAATGGAACAATGCTCTTTTGATTATTTTCCTCTGCTCTTTAGTCTTTCCCTCTCTGTTTCCTCTTTCCCCTGAGATCAAAGAAGCCCCAAGCTACTTCATATGTTAAAATAAACTTTCCATCAACTCCACTTACCCTTCAAGATATCTTTACTATCTGACTTTCTCTTCAATGCCAAACTTCTAGGAAAAAAATAATATAATGTTTCTCCATATGAAAGCTATGGCTTTCCCCTCAGAAAAATGTTCATATCACCTACATACAAAATTTTCATCTGATTTCAGGAAGTTAATGGATCCCTGAAGGCCATCCATGGACCCTCCAAGGGTCTGGGGATGAGGATGGAGGGAATATAAGTTACACTGACTTAGGAGACTCCCCTGGTGTGGTGGTGATGACAGTGGATGAGTCTGGCTACTGGTACTAGCTGTGCCTTGGCTACTTATTAGATTAGCCCTGGAAATCCTGGGAAAGTCCAAAAATCATTTCGGTGAATCAGTCTGGTGAATACCATATTCCATTACTGAGTCATCCTGGACTGTGTTTCCTGCTTTCAGTCAGGAACGCTGCCCAGTATGCTCAGAGATGCCTTTCCAACATGATTTTAATATCCATGTAAATATGGTGGAGAATGCAAGGTCAGAACTGGGAGAAACCTTAGAAATATCTAGTCTAGATCTCTCAGTTCTACCAGTTCGATCCCACAGCATCCATGTGACCTTGAGCCAGTGTTTCACCTCTTACTTCCTTGGTTTTCTGATCTGTAAAATGGAGCGAGTAAACACCTACCGCACAGAGCTATGGAATGGATTCCGTTATTTGAGACAGGAATGTAAAGAATTTAGCACAATGTCTGACACACAGAATTCAATAAGAGACCACCCTCTTTTTGGTATGATTATTACTGATCTGGCCGACCCTCAACCAGTGACAAAGCAAGAAAACTCAAGTCCACGAGGCCCATTTCAGCAACCTCCCCACTATACCACAAGAAGGCAAAAACATCACATTTTTGTAGGCAAGAAGGATCCAAAAATCTGTATGACTGTATAAAATTGGTGCATGGTAGATACTTGATGAAATAAAGAGTCCTGACACTCTTGCCTTCCAAACTCTTGAGAAAAACAAGCTGATGGTTAGTATTATTAATGAATACAATTGTTATTTGCCTTAGATTTCCCTTTTTAGTAGTTATTTTGGGGACAGACCTCACGAAAGAAGAGCATGTGCAATTACTTAGCCATTTTACATTGACTGGTAAATATCATTTCTCATAACCGTGTCACATTTCATTAAATATTCAGTGGAGGCTTGGATTCCACAGTGGGATCTGTGCCCAACCACAAAGTTAGAGTGAGTAATGTTGTTCCCCGATGTCTGAGATTGCTCTCAGCCTACATGCCCATTTTACTTAAGTGATAATATTAAACTAACAGAGTGTCATCATCATTTATTATTTTTATTGTTGCTATTATTATTATTATTATTACAAACACACCAAACACATTATTCAAGGAATGAATACTACAGAATCCAAGTCACCTTAGAAAAAATACTTGGAAATAGAGAACTGTATTTTTAAAAAATTTAAGTATTCTGAAAATTTTTTTAAGTTTTTAAAATGTGAGAACACTGTATAATGCTAATAGTTAAAGAATAGTCGTTTGGTAAATATAAAATGAATCCAATAAGAGCTATTTAAACTTTTGATTTATTTTCTATTACCAGCTTTAAAAACCCCATTAAAACGTAATCTAATTCATCCTCCCACTTTCAGGCAGGACCACACTTAAAAGCAACTCAGCTAGATTTTTTTCCTTTATAAATTAAGATCACCAGAGGAAATTCTGTCATTTTCCTTTCTTTGCCTCACTGGCAAAAATAAAACCAACCAACAAACAAAAACACATTGTCTCTTCATGCTCTTGATAAAACTAAAGAATTTATCTTCCCTTTCCTTATCTTTTATATTTTGAAAAAACATGCTACTAAGTACGGTGCTCCTAAGACAGTTACCCAGAGTTCCTTATGCCAAGTCAGGCATGCCTAAGGCCTGGCATTTCTCAGGTATGTTTTTCTCTTCACAGTCTTGTGTGCCCCTCTCTCCTACCTATCTCATTACTACACAGCATTGGCCCACGACCCCTGAGCAAACTCCAGCATTTGCCTAGGATCTTAAAAGGTGTCACAAACACTTTAAATATCTACCTTTACCCCAATATCCTTTTTTCTCCTCCTCCTTAACAGAGCCCTAATTTATATGGGGTGGCAATATAACCAGCTAAAGGGCCATATTTCCCAATGAAATTCTGGCCAGTAAGATGTAAATGTAAGTACATGTGACTTTCAGGAAACATTTCCAGGTGGAGGACATGCCCTCCTCCTCTTTCTTCTTCTCTCCTGCTTCTGGCCTGTAACATGGACACACCAACAGTTGGATCACTAGCAACCATACTGAACCACACAGGATGACCATAAGAATGGAAGTCATGTGCTTAGGATGACAGATAAGGAAAATAAAAGCCTGGATCACTATTATGTCAAAGACATCATATTATATCCCCAGATAGCTTAAGAGAGAAATAAACTATATCAAGTTTAGGTCACTCTTACTTGGTTTTGTTTCAAAGAGTTGTTTTATAATATGGAGCTGCACTTGACCTAACTGATACATAGAGACAACACAGATGTTATAGAATACGGGAAGAAAGCAGCAGTGAGATAGCACTCGTCCATTACATCCTTACCAAGACAACAGCAGAGTCAGAGCACACTCATGGGAAATAGTTTTAAACGAACCTTTAATATAGGGTTATAAGATATTATGAGTTAGTTTAAAGATCTCCTATCATGAAAATATTGACCAGATTATGGACTGTAATGAAATGCAGAATACTACATTATAAATCTCTCTTCTCAACCAAAGGAGCCCCACCCATAAATGTAATTTTCTTGATACTTAATACTGTCTCAATCCTCTAATCAAATGTTTGCAGTTTTCTCCCACTATTCAAAAAGAAAAAGAGGAGACTTTGATGGGTACCACTGATAATATGCAGCTAATAATATTTTATTGTTATATAAAAAGAAAATGGTAGTGCTGAAGTGTGACTCTTAGTTCCAAGACCATATTTTGCCATATATTCAACATGTTCTTCTTAAGTAAAAATAGTTGAATTCTTTTTATAATAATATAAAAGATAAAGATTATTTTAAAAGCACACAAAGTTCACAGCAGCACTGTTTGTAACAGCAAAGAACTGAAAATAACCTAAATGTCCTGACAACAGAACAGAGAACCTGTGGCACATCCATAGGATGGAACACTATAGAGTAATAAAAACCAACAGCTACACACAAATACGTGGATGTACTCAAAAACACAGTGTAGTGCAAAAGAAGCCAAATCCAAAAGAGCATGTACCATATGTGCCCATTTATGTAAAGTTCGAAAGTAAGCAAAACTATTCCCCATGTTAGTAGTTAGGATCGTGGTTTCCTTCATGGGAAGCAGTAATTAGGAGGCAAGAGGGGGCTTTCAGGAAACTGTTAATGTTCTATTTCCTCATCCTGGGCTCACTTTGTAAAAGTGATAACTTCACTTTGTAAAAATTCACCTAGCTGTTCATTTACGATTTTGTACTTTCATGGATGTAAGACATACATACTTCAATAAGAAATTTACTTTAGTAAAAGCAAGTTTTTTTGTTGTTGTTGTTTTTGTGGGGAAGACCAGCCCTGAGCTAACATCTGTTACCAATCCTCCCCTTTTTTTGCTGAGGAAGACTGGCCCTGGGCTAACATCCATGCCCCTCTTCCTCCATTTTTTTATATGGGACGCCACCACGGCATGGCTGACAGGCAGTGCGTCGGCGGGCGCTCGGGATCCGAACTCGCGAACCCTGGGCTGCCAAGCACGGACTAAACCGCGAACCCTGGGCTGCCAAGCACGGACTAAACCGCTGTGCCACCGGGCGGCCCCTAGTAAAAGCAAGTTTTTAAAAAACCACCACCTGATTCTGATTTTCCCACTCTTGCTTCCTGAATACAGTTAAATTAGAACATTCACCATCTGACCCTGCAGCCAGCACCAGGATTTTGAGTGACAGATAATCACCTCTTCTCCATCCTTTGTTTTTCCTGGATAGTCCCATACTTTGAATGAAAATCACCTGGTTCTTATGAGTTTTTTTGCATTCTAACTTATCCTCCAGTATCACATTGGGAGGATTATTGGGGAGGGGGAGTCCTAAACTCTAAGTTTCCTTCCATCCTGTTTTTTCTTTTTCCATTTGCTCCCATTGACAGACAGGGAGCCTCAACTGTACTTTCATCCTAGTCAGTGGCAGCCCCAAACAGGATCTGCCCAGTCCCTGTGCTGGCTTTAGCAGTACATATTCTAAATGTGACCGACCAATGGCTCATACGTTATGCTAGTGGGTTATTACACTTGGAGCTCTCACTTTACACCAGTGCATCTAGAGGGGTTAAAAAAATTACTCTGTTACAGCCTTGGCTTTAATGTTCTTTTTTATTATTATTATTATTGTAAATGTTCTCTGCACTCTTGCTATGCTTTTAATAATTGAGAACAGAGGTCTAAAAGCCTCCATAGCTAGGCCCTGGGGATCCTCTAGTCAGAAGGACATAACCTAATCCACAGCAGCATCTCTCAGGAGCCTCTGGAAGCCAGCAGACACTGGCATGGTACTAGAAAAGACAGACCAATGGTGTTGCAGCCGCACCGTCCCTTCTTCAGGGAATGAGTACTTGGGCCTGCAAAGCTCTTCCCAGGGATACTCTTATCCTCACATAAATTCTTCTGCTAATATAATAAGTGACAGAGCAAAAGATGTGGTTAGTAATGGTTGATATGGTGGCATACAGAGTGGTTTGCAAAACTCTCTTGTCCTTGGAATTCTTTACACAAGTAATTTAGGTAGAAGGTGCTGGTCTGGCTAAATGAGGGTCAGGAAAGGAGCCTTACCACCCATGCTGCTCCCTTCCCCATCAACAGCTTCTAAATGGGCTCCGCTGGGTCACTTGGACACCACTGCACTGAGTCTTTGTCCTCATAAAGTGGTATAGTTCACAGGCCACAGGAAGAGCACTTCCCAAATCTAATCCTCCAATGGATGCCAAACGGGTTGCATAATAATCACTGACAGAGTTGGTCAACATTCAAATTGCCAGGCCTGATTAAATTCAGTAGTGGTCCTGGAATCTGTATATTTAACAAGGTCCCCAGGTAATAATGATGCACAGACAAGTTTGGGAACAATGCCCATGGCCTGGACAAAAACCTACACCTGTGTTTCTGAAAGTGAGGCCCAAGGACCATATGCATCAGAATCACCTGCATGTCTGAGATGAGCACATTAGGACATGGAAAGTTACACTGAGAAATGGAATGTGGGGGCTACTTCAGTTGAGTTGAACAGGGTTTAGGCCTTCACTGGATTGAAAGCAGGATGCTACTGGATCTGGAAACATTTCTACGGGGATCAAAATTCCTATCCACAGTTTCTCTGATAGAGTTGCTGAACTTAGGGCAGGGTCAGTGCCCCGTCTAGGAGACCCACCAATGTCTTTACTGTGTTTGCTTACTTTCTTCTCTCCTCTCCTTCCATCCAAGAATCCTTTATCTAGTCTTGGGGTTAGAAAAATCAAACTGATTCACATTCTTCCAAATCTCTCATTTTATTCTTGGATCTCCATCAAAAAATAAAGTTTTTTTTCTCTGTGATCTGCTAAGACATATGATCTTCTAGTGTGAGCTCTGAGATTTTCATGACATGAAGTTGGAAAACTCTAGCTACTTAAGGTAGAGAAAGGGCCCCAGGGTATGAATAAATGCAGAGGCAAAGCACACCAGTTCTTGTAACTTTCTGTTTCTTGAGATGGTGTTAGGCACACAGGTGTGTTCAGCTTATAAAAACACATCGATTCGTGCATAAGTACAATTATGATGTGTGCACTTTTCTCTCTGTATATTATACTTCAATAAAACTTACAATAAAAATTGGTTGATATCTCAAAATATTATTGTGGCTGTAGATAGACTGATAGGTCAGTAGAGGCAAAGATAGGGATACAGATACCTTCTGAACAAAAATGGTTAATGGAAATTGTCTCAGTATTGTAATTATAAGTTATTTTTATTTTCTTCAATTCATTTACCCATACCCTGCAAATTGTTGAGCATTTTAAAATTAAAAATAAAATTCTTTAAGTTCTATTCTAAATGAGGACAATTAATAACAGCAAAAGTAATCATGTGACCTGATGTTGACCTTTCTGCTCCAGCAGTAAATTTTGAGCATATTTTCTTTTACATAACTTTATGGTTGTGGAGTTCATTTGCACAGGAACATTTCTATCTCTGGATATATCTGTACACACTTGCTGGAGCCAACAGAAAACTTCAAAGAACTGATAAGAAATAGAAAGCTTTTCAGAAACCTTGCAAAGTCAGAACTCTGTAAGTATTTATATAAGAAGCCACTTAATGTCTCCTTGACTGATGGGAACTTAAATTGCAAGAAGGCAGCTGCTGAATAGAAAGTAAAGTGTTTTTCAAGATGAAAGAGACAATACTCCTGTATGCTCTCTCCAAGGGTGAGTGTTATACAACATCCTTGCCAAAGAATCACACGAGGTCCTCCTGAATGGCATTTCCAAGGCCAGCTTAAGAGAAATTGGAAGCAGGCAGAATTGTCTCTGGTGCCCAATCAACTTCCCTCTCAGATCCCCTATCCTTCCCCACCCCGTCCTTTCTCCACCCCACCCACCCCAACCACTCACTCCATTTAGCTTCCTATTCTTTTTCCTTTTCTTGCTCTCAGCTCAATGACATGAAATTCAATCTTTTTGACAAATACACACAAAGCAGTGATTCCAAGGGATTAACTGGTGATTAGTGTCACCTGAAGACAGTTTTACATGTTCCCTTTGTCCTTCCTTTTGTAAACAGGAAATTCTGGAAACAGAGGGGTTTTTCAGACAAGTGGTAGGATGGATATTTCTGGGCAGAAGGAGCCGTTTCTGACTCACCCCAGCGTTGTATTGAGGCACGTTACCCCACAAAGCTGGTTCCATCCCTCTCTCTCTTGCTCTTATCAGTTCACATGAATGCCAGGTACCAAGGTTTGGGAAAGCATTCCCCTGCAGTCTCTTCTGCTAATAGGCCCAGTGAGGTGGCCTCTTGTGTCAGTGGCTTCTAGGCGAGGGGGAAGAAATGTGCCCTGCAGGCTGTCACCACCACCACCCCCTCTGCTAACAAGAAAGGGCATTTGCAAAGGTTTAGCGTGCCCCCTCTCCCCTCCCAGACCAGGCTGCTGCCTCCTGATCTACATCCCAGCATTCGGCAAGTTAGCTCCACGCCCCGAACCACATACATATGGCCCTTCAGCATAGTAAGTCCTGCCCACTGCTTGGTGCAATTAGTGCTTAACTTCTCTGTGCCTCAGTTTCCTCATCTGTTAAATGAGAAGAACAACAGTTCCTATCTTATGGCATTATCAGAAGATTAAATAAGTTAAAACAGGTTAAGTGCTAGCAGAATGCCTTGCAAATAGCGCTCCATACACATTAGCTGTTTAAGCACCCAAAACCATTCTTTTCAGAGTTCTCCACATGATAAGGGTGAGAACGCCTGGTGAACCCCTTTTAAGTATTTTGTATTAGGATCTACTTCAAGTTGTCCTCTACTCAAATGCTGTTCACCGATGTGTCATAGCTACCATTCATGAGTGCTCACGACATCCAGGCCCACTTGCATGCACTGTCACCTTTAATCCTCGTGACAATTGTCTGAGGCAGGTGCTGCTGTTCTCCCCATTTTACAGCTGAGGCACAGGGACATTAACCAAATGCCCAAGGTTACACAGCTACTAAATAGCAGGACTGGGATTAGAATACAGGCAATCTGGCTCTGCAATCCATATCTTAGCCACTATGTTGTACCACACACTGCACTGCCTACTGTGTCCCTTGGGCTGGAAGAGGCAAACACAGCTGGTGGTCTGAGAGATGGTCAGGCTGTAATGGGCCTGCCACCTGCACTAATCTGAGCTGGCACTCAAATGATGGCCCAGCAAGGAATGGTTGCTGTTTTGAGTACTTTTAAAATTTCAAATATTTTTAGCATCCATGGTCTGCAAACACTTCCCTGGGACAGCTAGGAATAAAAATAGCATAGCTTTTTAACAGTTAATTCTTTTAGCAATTGTAGGGGAGGAAAAACAACTTTCCCTCTACCCTCCTAAATTCTGCAGCTGAGACCCCCTGTAATAAAAGACAGATTAACAAAAGAAAAAAAAACAATTTTAAGTACTTATGTACATGAGCCCCACAAAGATATGAGACTCCAAAGGTGGCCAGACAATTGAGGCTTATAAACCATCCTGAGCTAAGGAAAGAGAGCAGGGACTGGGGCTTCAAGGGGAAGAAGAGAAAATGTTTGGCGAACAAAGGTCACCCTGCCATGCAGATATATCTCTCAGGTGAAAAGTTATCTCTGGCAGTAGCTCTCTTTCTGGTACCGGCCCCCTTTCTAATGTAAATTTCCCTTCTACTCTGTTTTCAAAGTTTCTCCTGTGTCTGCAGTTTCTCAAAATAATCCTTATGTCAAAGAGGCATATTTTGGGGTGGCCTATTCTGCTGCCCTCCACAGTTAATGTATACTAGGAATTGGGCTAAGTGCTCTACATTGATTCTTTCACTTAATTTTCACAAAAATCCTATGAGAAAGGTACTGTGACTCCACCCATTTTACAGACGGGCTCGGGGAGATTAAATAACTTGCTGGAAGTCACACGGCCAGTGATAGTACCTGCCTCGTAGGGCTGTTATGGGGATTAAATGAGATAATGCAGGTAAGCAAGTGCTTAGAGTAGAGCCTGGCATGTTGTGTGTTGTTCCCAGACTGCACAATGAGACTAGTAGGATTCTTTGTCTCAGTCTCAGGAGAGACCCATCTGACTCAGTCAACATGAAAAGAGATCTTTACTAGCTAAAACAACCACACTAGTTACCAGCTAGCAGAAGGATTTTTAAATCAGCTGCCTATGAAAAATGTCCAGATTCATCAAATTCTCCTTTTAACTGAAATTAACTTTTGGCTCCCCGATGTATTCAATTGAATGGGTCTAAAACTAGGAATTTTCTAGGGGAATAAAGTCAGAACCACATCATATGTTTCTTTTTGTTTTTTTTTCATTCACTTATATTCTTTTATTTAAAGGTTTGGTGGAAATTATACTTTATACCTGAAATATATCAGTTCCAACAGAACAGACACTTTACTGATACTATTTCCTTTTCTCTCTCTCTTCCCACTCAAAGGCCCCGACTCCATCCTTCCCACCCACCACCTCCCCAAAGCCAACCAGACTGCTCCTGGTTCAATTTTGGGATGTAACAGTGGCTTCCAACATCCTCCATGGGATTCTTGACCAAAGAAGTTATTAGACAAGCAAGGCTTCCTCTTTCTAATACTGACCACCTCTCACAGCATAACTTGGATATGTAATCAGATTACATACAGATTACTCCTTCCTCATCAGGGGTGAGGATGAAGGGAAGAAGAGAGTGAAGAGGAAGAACATCCTGTCCTGCCACACTCCATGTTATCCTCTCCCAACATGTGGGAGAGCCAGCACTCAGAGCCAGAGCAGGAGAAGCTGGGTCTGGCTCCTAATTCCTCCTCCCGACCTCTTATAGAAACCTGCTTCTTTAAACTCCCAGAGTTCTCAAAGGATTAGCAAGCACACTTGTAAGTGCCTTCTTTCTCTCTGCCCTTTACTCCCTGCTCAGACCCTTTAAATTAATTTCTTTGTTCAATGGAGTGAAACTGGAGGCACTGCCTCCACATTTCCCCACTAGCACTGAAAGGTGAGGAGAGGCAGTGCAAGCAGGTGACACAGATGGTGTTTTAGTCACCTCCTATTCACCCCACTGTCAAGGGAGAGATTCCCATACTAGGGTTAGGAGGATAGCCAAACACACGACACCCAACACTGGACAGATGAGATCAGCAGCAGTTTATTAGTCTCATACACTCAGAGCCCAGGGGAAGAGGATTCAGCACCCCACACATGGCCAGAGAGAGGTTGCACTCAGGAGCAGAGTGAACCACCAGGGGCTGTGGGAGGCAGTGTTTGTAGTATCAAGAGGGTGGGGTGCCCCCTGGTTCCCACAGGAGGATGTGATTGGCTTATTTCAATAATCCTACAGCCTGGCAGGAAACTAAAACTCATTCCTCAGGGATAAGCAGAATCTGTGCCTGGTCCCCTTGATAAAGAGAGGGTTGTTTGGCTAGGGGGCCTCATTCGTAAGAGCAGAGTGGGGAGGAGAACCTGCAGTTAGGCCATTCACAGCCCTCCCAATTTTACCAGCTGTCAAGGAAGCACATAATATTAATTTTAGGCCTTCCATCACAGAAGGTGAGTACAAAAGCGAGTCTGTGAAAAACAGCTTTTGGCATACGCAACTAGATGAAGAGCAGGTTAGAAACCTGAGAGACAAAGTCTATCATGCAAGCCCGGATGTTCTTCTTCAAAGCCAGAAATAGAGTGTGATGTTCAAGAGCCCTCCATAAAAGCAAAGGTCTGCTCTCAAGTCTCCAAATACTCAAATATTAGCTTTATTTTTTCTTCTTTCATAAGATTCTTGGGACTTTTGTTTGCTTTATGTTAAACCTAGGTAATTATTTGAGAGAAAATATACTGTTAGGATTATATAACATACATAAATGGAAAGCACACAAATTATAAGCCTTATATCATTGTAAGGTCCCTATTTAAGACACCAAGGGCAACAGCAAGAGTCCTGTTTTCACTCAGAACAAACTGTGTGCCTTACATACACCATCTCTTGTTTAATTCTCACGCCTGCCCCGCAAGGTGCATGTTATCCTTGGAAGGGAAAAGGTCACAGGGTCAGACAGTTACTAAGTGACAGAGCAGGGATTTTACCTCAAGCCTGCATAGATCTAAATGCAATTTTTTGAAGTTGTATTAATAAGTGTCTGGTCTGGGGAATGAAGAATAATACTGTATCTTTAACTTTATAGTAAAGTTAGAGAGACAAGTTATCCATTCATTTAGTCATTCAACAGATAACATTTGGCTGTCTACTCTGTGCCAGGCATTGTCCCCAGGGATGAGAAGTCAAGGCCCTTAACTTCATGATTTAAAGAATAGTGTGGAAGTATGGGCATCCACTTCTGACCATGACGGAGTAACAGGCTGGATTTATCCTCCCACCTTAAAAACTGAAAAGTAATGGACAAAATATATGAAACAATGTTTTTAGACACTGGACAACAGGTGGTAGAGGATCCCTTAGAGAAGGGAAGTAAAGAAGGGGAGCCCTAGGATGGCCCTAGTTCACTGGTTTCCAGTCCTCAGCACAGGGAGAGGAAAGCCAAACAAAGTCTGCAGTCTCCCTAAGTTGGGGAGACAGAGTTGAGAATATGGGGAGGCGAAAGAAACTACAATCACAGGGCAGAGCAACAGAGAGGAGAGGGCTGAATGGAGAGGAGGGAGCTTCAGAGAGAGAAAGTTCTGGAGATTTCTTGTGGGTTTCACTTGTGTCTTAAGCTGAATACTGATCAGTGCATGCATGTGAAGAAACTACACAAGGACAAAGAAGGACCACCTCAAGAAATAGGCAGGACAGGCCAGCCCTGATGACCTAGTGGTTAAAGTTCGGCACATTCTGCTTCAGCAGCCCAGGCTCAGTTCCTGGGCGTGGAACCACACCACTTGTCGGTCAGTAGCCATGCTCTGGTGGCGGCTCACACAGAAGATCTAGAAGGACTTACAGTTAAAGTATACAACTATGTACTGGGGCTTTGGGGAGAAAAAAAGAGAGAGAGAGAGAGAGAGAGGAAGATTGGCAACATCTGTTAGCTCAGAGCTATGATCACTGGGACTCACACAGGACTGGGAGTACTTTGTGTTCCCAACAGCCAGAGAGGAAAAAGCCCTCGTAATACGCAGGGCATCTGATAGAGAAAACAGAATATTGCCTCGGTAGTGGGCCTAAAGGCTGCTCTGGTTCCACCTAACAAGTTTGATCCTCAAAAGGATCAAACCATTTTCAAGTAACTTAACTGAAGAAAAAAGGCTCAAGAATGTTTAAAGGAATATTACAATATCCAATAAGCAACAAGGTAAAATTCACCATATTTGGCATCCAATCAAAAATTACTAAGTGCCAAAACTCAGGAAAATACAAGTCCTGATGAGGAGAAAAAAATAATCATTTAAGGAAATCAGTCCCAGAAATGACACAGATGATAGAATTAGTCGACATGGACATTAAAACAATTGTAATAAATATATTCCATATGTTCAAGAAGGTACAGAAAAGATTGAACATGTTAAAAGGAGACACGGATAACATGAAAAAGACTCAAATTAAGTTTGAAGACATGAAAAATACAATGGATGGTGTTTCAGGTGTCCCAGGACCACCCACCTATTCGGTGATTTACTAGAAGGGCTCACAGCACTCATTACCACAGAGGCAGTAAATCACAGCTACAGTTTATTACAGCACAAAGAGTAAGGGAAAAAGAGACATCAAGTGAAGTCTGGAGGAATTCAGGCACAGGCTTCCAAAGTTATCCCTCTGGGACTGGAGGGGGTGAGGAGTGGGGGCATAGTCACACAGAGCATGCTCCTTCCTCCAACAAAATTCAATGTTTCTTCCCAGGGAAACCTGCTTAAGCCTCAAACTCTAGGGTTTTCATTGGGGGCTGGTCACATTGGCACTCTCTGTCTGTGCGTCAAGTGACAGCAACCAAAATTCCAGACTCCCAGTAGGAAAGCAGATGTTCACCATAAATGTATTATTTGAACAGTAAATCTAGGCAAGCTGGTACAGCGGGGTCACTGCCCCAGGTGGGCAAAACAGCCTTATCAATGTAGAGAACATTCCAAAGCCAAGTTACAAGATGGCAGCCAAGGATCAGGCCCCCAAGTAGGTCCTTCTAAAAGGTATGAAAACTCTTTCCTGCACAGATGAGATTAACACCAGATTGCACACTGCTGCATAAAAGATTAGTGAACAATAGAAGCTATCCAAAACAAAAGTGAATGAATATGATGACCCCTAAATTTCCACCTTGGGCAATTTAGAAAATGGTGGCACTATCAACATAAGCGAGAGCAGGCTTTCTATAATAGTTCTTAAAATATAATTCTTGAACAAGCAAGCACTAAGTAACCCATTATACAATTTTGTATAGTTACCGAAGACTAGCCAGGTCTTTATTTGAATGTTAATTTCTGAAATATCCATAAGTGAATCTTGATAAGGACATTTCCATATAACCAAAATAAAATTTAAGCTATTTAAGCTAAATGGCCTTTATCAGAATTAATCAAAGGAAAAAATGAATATGAAAGGATACAATGTATTGGTGAATATGAGATATTGAGGGAGGGAACATTCATCTTCTGCATATAAGGCACTTCCTATACAATTATCTGATTTAATCTTCACAACAATTTAAGAATTATTTTACAAATAAGAAAATTGAGGCTAAAAGAGGTTCAGTAAATACTACACAAGAAGACAGTTAATTCAATGGAGCCAAAATGTAAGCTCAGATCTCCGTCTCCAAACCCTTTGTGCTTTCCATCGCCCTCTGTTTTTATTTCAACCAAAGACAGACAGATTGAAAGAGGCTAATTTTTTTGAAAAATATGAAAATAAGAGGCCTCAAATGCATGTAAATTCATTTGCATTGATAGAGGTAGCATGCCAGTTGATAGGAAGGTGGTAGACCAAAAGTGTGATTTCAAAAGCTTACAATAGCCATAACCTCTGCCCTCTCATTTCCCTCCTGCAAAAACAATAAGTAAATTCTATTTCACCTACAGATTTTTTTAATCTCTAGAGCTTTATCCCTTTGAAATGAAATAATTCTAACATAACTAAAACCATAAGGCAAAGATGGCAAGTATGCAATCACCCTTCCCTTTCACATAAGGGAGACATTGTTCATCTATCACGGCCCTTTTCCCCTCTAAACTTAGATACAGCCTCAGAATCCTTCTCAATACATTGTCCCAGGCAGCCATTTCCAATGATTGAGATTAGAACTCAGAACGAAACTTCTTTGCCACCTTATTCTAGGGTTCATTTGTTATAGCATAGTAGTTAAGAGTTCAGATTCTAAAACTTGGCTGCCTAGGCTCAAATCCTAGCTCCATACTTACTACCTCTATGTGAACTTGAAAAATTAACTTCTCTGTGATTCCATTTCGTCTGTAATTTGGGGATAGAAAGGGTATCTACTTCAGAAGATTTTGCAAGAATTAAATGATTTAAAATAAATGTAATACTTACACTAGACCTGGTACATGGTAAGCACTATATGCCTTAGCTGTTGTTGTTGTTACTATTATTATTATGAAAATGAGATAGATGACTAATGATAATTAGTTTTGGCAAAAAGCAGAGAGAAGGGGGCTGAAGATACTGGGCACCTGAGCAAGTAGAGGAATAAAAGAAAACGGAATGGAATAATCCTTTATACAATTTTTCTTAGTCTCAGTCCTGCTTAAAGGGATGATTAAAGGATAGCATACAGACAAGTGAACTGGATCATCTCTCAAAGCATTTTCTGTCTAAATTCTATAACATTTATATACAAGAACTCTTATTTAAAACATCCCAAATGTCCAACAACAAAGTATTTGGTTAAGTATAAATTCTGACCTGTCCATACAAGGAAATACTGAATGTGTCCATTAAAACGCATGTTTTAGAATACTTGATAACTTAGGAAATATCTTATAACATATTAGGCTAAAAAACAATAATACTTCAAATCATATATAAAACATATCTGGGTTTTATAAAATATGTACAAATATTTATATAGTACATGTGAAAAATATTCTACATGTATACATGGTACATATATTACCATATTATGTTTACCAATGTTAAATATATAAATTAAACTGTATAATGTGAAATATCTACATATCCTATCCATAGAAAACATGGGTAGACATATACCAAAATATTAACATGGCTATATTTATATGATAAGATTATAGCTGATTCTTAATTGTATACATTACTATATTTGTCAAATTTCCAGATAAGTATAAATTACTTTTATTTATATTTATTTTATTGTAACCATACATTTAGCATTGGTCAAAATGCCAAACATTTATTGGATAAAGCTGGTAGTTTTACTTGTCCATAACAGGGTGTTAATTCAAAAAACATATCCTATTAGTGAAGACAGACAATAAAATAAAAGAATCAAGGTAGTCAAACAAATGTCATTCACGTAATCCTGCTCCACAAAAATCCCAAGTTAATTCTTTTCTACATAATTTAAAGTTATTATTCCTGAATAATTATGTCTAGCCTATATTTCCTTGCATCAGACCAAAAACAACTTTTTTAAATCCTTTCTAAAGCTCACAAATCAAGTGCTCAAACTTCAAACAGTGCTTCCCAACGTTCAGTCTAAAGGACTATTTATAACATCAGGTCTCAGCATTTCTAAACCTGGCTATCTCACCACATCTTGGCCCCAGTCCCCTAGAAAACAGAGCCTGATGCAAAGTTTACATGCTACCACTCTTGTTCCCAGGACAGCAAGAGTGAGGCCAAGAGGGAAGGGAGACAGAGAAGGAGAGGAGGTATACAGAGGTGGTGCATTACGGAACTGGCCGTGGCTCCACAAGAAGACCTAGTCCATTGCTTGGCCACACAGACATCTCCAAAAAGGCTTTATGGAATCACCGAGCCTCAGAAGAGTTGATCATGGGAGGAAGAGAGAAGGATTTAGGTTCTGGCCCCTTTCTGTTTCCTGTCCAAGTGCACTGCGCTGAGCAGCACCTCCCCTGCACTCCCAGGTTGTGTTCCCAGCCCATCCGGCAGTTGCTGGAAAGCCAGATCTTTTCTCCCACAGCGTGTACTTCCTCTGAACTAAGAAAGGGCAGCAGGAGCTGGAACCTCTGTGAGACACTTGCTCAGATAGGGATGCCTGAGGATTCCTCACCCAGAACAGGCTGAGAGAGCAGGTGGCGGCAAGTGGCCAGGGCTCCTCACTGAGCAAGTTGCCAAGGCGTAAAGGGCAAGTGGGGCAAAGTGAGTCGGGGAGATGCATAAATGAGTATGGTACACCCCACTGGGCCTGGTCCACCAGCCTCAGGCCACAACTTCCTCATTTCCTACACTCTTTAAGAATGAATCACCACTTCTAATGTGAGGATTTCATGGAAACTGCTTTGAATTAAGTCAACTTTGTCTACCAAGTGTGACTTGGCAAGTCACCTTCTCTGGAATTTCTAACTAGAATTTTACTTCACTCATCTTTAGTAATTTTTTCCTTATTAAATTCCTCTTCAGATACTAAAAGTGACATGTTGCCACTGAAATCAATGAAATAATGCAAAAAAGGAAAATTAATAAGCTCACCTCCCTATTTAGTGGCCTTCTGTGTCATAACCAATATTTACAGCCTGGCCTCCATGTATGTTTTGTAAGCCTGGAGAAAGATGTGAAAGGAAGAGTTCCAGGCTGTATGAACCTTCTACTATTTTCTTCTTATTCACAAGGAATCGCACCACATAGTTAGTCTACAATTTGCTTTTCTTACTTAACTACACATCAGAGACTTCCCACCAGGCAAATAGTGATAGCTCTAATTCATTCAAGTACAGCCTTCAAATTAATCCTGAAGCATTCTATTTTGGTGACTGGAATTTTCATTTTTTTATGTAAAATTATTTGTTCTGTCATATTAAAATTACCTTTAGATTCTCTTCCTAACATAAAACAGAGGCAATATAGCATAGTGCTTAAGCATGTAGCCCCTGATGTCAGAATGCTTGAGTATAATTCCTAACTCCACAACTTTCAAGCCTTATGACTTAGGACAAGTTTCTTAATCTCTCTGTGCTTCAGCATCCATATTTACAAAAGGGATTACAATACTTACCTCCTACAGAGGCAATATAGCATAGTGCTTAAGCATGTAGCCCCTGATGTCAGAATGCTTGAGTATAATTCCTAACTCCACCACTTTCAAGCCTTATGACTTAGGACAAGTCTCTTAATCTCTCTGTGCTTCAGCATCCATATTTACAAAAGGGATTACAATACTTACCTCCTGGACAGTGTTGGAGAATTAAATGAGTTAATACAACTAAAGCACTTAAGACAGTGCTTAGCACATAAGAAGCATTCGGAAGAACAAAGTTGGAGGCATCATGGTCCCTGATTTCAAACTATATTACAAATCTATAGTAATCAAAAAAGTATGTTACTGGCATAAAAACAGACATAGATCAAAGGAATAGAACAGAGAGCCCAGAAAGAAACCCATACAAATATAGTCAATTAACTTACAACAAAGAAGCCAAGAATATACAATGCAGAAAGGACAATCTCTTCAATAAATGGTGTTGGGAAAACCAGGCAGCAACATGCAAAAGAATGAAACTGTACCACTATCTTACACCATACACAAAAATTAACTCAAAATGGATTAAAGACTTGAATGTAAGACCTGAAACTGTAAAACTCCTAGAATAAGAAGCACTCAGTAAGTGTTAACTACTACTGTTACAATTATTGGCATCTCATAGAGCCTATATAAACTGAAACACACCCACTTAACAAAGAAACAAAAGTGAATTGAGCTCCACTATGTGTCCCATGCCAAGTACATATGAACAACTAAGACACAGTCTCTGCCCCAAAGGAATGGTGAAGAAGATAAATATAGAGACAGGTAAATTACAGTATCCCATGATAAATGTCTAATAACAGTAGAAACCAACAGCTGTGGGGGTCAGTAATGGGAGTGAGTAACTGTGTCTCAGGAAACACTTCTGGTCGGAGATGGGTCTTGAAAGATGACTAATATGAATTTGCAAGTCAGAGTGGTGGTGTTAGAGTGGGTGTTCCAAGACAAGAGAGCAGTATATGCAAAAATGAAAATATTCCTCTAGGCAGCTGACAAATATGTTGCATGGGGAGATAGTAAGATATCACAACTTTCTTCCTATTTTCCAAAATGTCATATCTCAGTAGTTTAAGCCAGAGTATTTGGTCATCTGCCAAGCACTTTGCAAAATGTTTTGGTTCCAGTGACTCATCACCACCGTAGACTAATCAACTACTATGACTCATTTCAACCCTCTTGGAATTGTATCTCTGCAAAGCATATCTCTCTGCATGAAACATGCTTTCAAGTGAGTGACTCTTGATAAGGGCTACACCACACAGTCGATAAGGATAATTGTCACACTTACTAGACACTGTGCTCCAACATCGATTTCTGTACTGCCAGGGAATTTGTCAGGGAGCAAGAGATTGACCCATTGAGGCTAAGTAAAAGTTAGATGAACAAAGTCCAAATGAGGCAAGGAGTTTCACATTGCTACTTTTTGATATAAGCCCAACAAGGTACTATAAAGCAAATACCACAATGGCACAATTTAAAAGTCAAAGACACACAAACAATTACTAATACTGATTCCTTTCTGTCTCTATGACTCCACAGAGTCAGAAGAGACGGAGAATTTGAGAAGAGCCTGTTACTCTAAAATATCTGTTTTGTTTGATCATTTAAAATCAAATGATCTCAGTTTTTTGAGTGTATAGACCAGATCACTGTTAAGAATATCAAGAGAATATCAAGGGATGAAAGATATTTATATATATATATATTTAAAAAATATATATGTTGTCTTAGGTTCCCTAAAATTCAAAGCTCAGAAAGCATTCAAAACAAGAGCAGCTTATTATATAATTGTTTTAATGATATTATAAAAGTTGGAAACAACCTAAATGCCCATCAACAGAGGAACATAGTAAGACAATGTGGAATAATCAATCATTAGAAAACACTGTGAAGCAGTTGAAGCAACTGAACTAGAACTATGTATATTAACATGGATCAGCCTCAAAAATGTGATGTTGAAGAAAAAAACGCAAGGTGGAGAATATGAACATATGATGCTATTTTTAAAACACACAAAATATTACTACATATTATTTATATATTAAATACAGATTGGAAGTATATAAATAAACCCAATATAGTGGTTGCTTTGGAAAAGGGAGAAGGGAACGGGAAATGATGTGGTGGGGGAGGGTAAAGATTAAAGTAGACAGCTTTATCTTTAAGATCAAAAAAGACAAAGCAAAATGTTTACAATTATGACTTTAATGTACTTTTTTCATTTTTAAATAAAAATATGTGATCCTTTTTTCTGCTTTACCACTTACTCAGTAATCTTCCCATTTTCTTTACTATCAGAGATATAAATTGGTCCCATCGTTTGAACTTCAGACATAGACACTCTGATTGCAACTTTTTAAATCAGAGTTCAATTTAAAAAACAGAAACTACTCCAAGTATTTCAAACAGAAAAGGATTAGTATACAGAATTAGATGCGTTCAAAACCACTGGAAGAGCTAGAGGCAAAAGTTGCAGGGAGCGAGGAACCACTAGCTTTCAGTATTTAGCTGTAGTTTTGGTGCAGAGAATCAAAAAGCGCGGGCTGCAGCCCAGTGGTCCCGAAACCGCTGGAAAGCACTGCTAAAAGTCACAGCTGCCCTGCAGCCCTGGGGAGGGTAACTGGCAGGGAAGTGCAGTAAGCAACTGTGAAAACCCACTTCTGCTGAAGTTCACACACCTGCTTCTGATGCCTGAAGAACTTTCCTCTACCTTCGAAATCTCACATGAATGCATCTCGTCATCATTACTTAAACTGAATCCAAAACTCTGCTGGAAAGGGAGTCTGGGAGTTGTAAATCACAGTCTTTCAGCTCCTGAGGTACAGGGGCTGGCATAGAAAGGAATAGAAATAATGTGAAGTGCTAAGACAACATCTGGAACACCTTTATGTTATAAAGGTCAAACATGCCGTTTTTCTACTTCAATCACCATTTTTTCTTAGCCAGTTTCAAAAAATGAAATAAATAAGTGCCTCACTGGCCTGTTCATCCCTTGCAACTGAATCAGCAAGGAACTTTCCAGGCACCCACAGCCAGAACAGAAACTTTCTTCCTACCAAGGGGTATAGACCATCTCTTCTCTTTATGGAGCAAAGATGGTTGCTAATTAAGTAAGCTTCCCTCTCTCTTAAATAGGCAAAGCCTATATCTTTCCAGATTGCCAAAAAAATGATGTCATTGTGTCTATTGACCTAATCCTCAAGGGCACAAAGAAACAGGGTGGCATCAGGGTTTGGTGGAAAGGACACTGAATCCATAATCCAGAGACCTATATTCCGTCTCTGGCCTTACCGCTCACCAGCTAAGTGACGTCAGGAAAATCACTTAGCCTTCCTAGAAAGATGAAGTGTTATCATTACTCAGTGCTTCCCAGCTCTCTAACTCAGCTTTCAAGTCATACTGTTATAGCACTGCAGTAAGACTACATGCCACTCTTAAAGCCATCCTTCTCACCTTATCACAGTTAATCCAGATTCTAGTATCAGATTCTTCATGTGGAGAATGAGGAAACATTAGTTCTTTTGGCACTTGGAAACTGAATGCATCAGATGTGCCTTCTAAGCCCCGATGAAGTAACAGATCTAAGCAATAATCGTCATGGTTGCTGAAATGATTAGGTAGAAGGTTGATGGTGAATTTTATAATGGATAATCAAGTTGACAATATCTTTTCTTTCCCCCTTTTTTGAACCTATACTTTCATTTACCATATTAGCATGTGTGTTACACAGGAAAGAAGACAAGATTTGGCATCATAAAGTCAATTCAAGTTCCATTTTGGTCACTGACTAGCTGTGTCCTTGGGCAAATGAGCTTCACATCCTGAGCTTCCTTCAGTTCACCTCTTGGTAAAATAGGGATCATTATGCTTCCTTAGAAAATAATTGTAAGGATAAATAACAATTTTAGCAGCTATCACTCATCATGTGACATATAATTTGCAACATGAGATCATTTAACCCCTACAATAACTCTGATGAGGTAGGTGGGATGGCCCCCATTTATAGAACTACAGGTATAGCCTAGAGGTGAGGAAGTTGAAGGTCTTACATATGATCAAACAACTGATAAGTGACAGCCGAGATTAGAATCCAGATCTGGCTGACTTCATTAGCCCATGCTCCTATCCACCACATGATACTGACATAGGTTTTCACTCTCTTCTCTTTTCTCCTTTCTCAATCTCTTCAACCTCCTCCTGCCTTTTTTTTCTCTGTTTTCTTTCTCCTTCGGCCTCTTCCTTTTAGTTCCCTATCTCTCTCCCATTCTTTTTGTTTTTAGGTTTTTATATTTTTATTTTTTTATTTTATAAATTTCAGGTGTACATCATTATATTTCACCTTCTGTGTAGACAACATCATGTTCACAACCAAAAATCTAGTTGCCATCCATCACCATACAAATGTGTCCTTTTACCCCTTTTGCCCTCTCCCCTCCCCCCTTCCTCTTCAGTAACCACCAATCTATTCTCTGAGTCTATGTGTTTGTTTGTCATTGTTGTTTTTTATCTTCCACGTATGAGTGAAATGACGTGGTACTTGGCTTTCTCCATCTGACTTATTTCACTTAGCATAATATCCTCAAGGTCCATCCATGTTGTCACAAATGGCAAGATTTCATCTTTTTTATGGCTAAGTAGTATTCCATTTTGTGTGTGTGTGTGTGTGTGTGTGTGTGTGTGTGTGTGTGTGTGTGTACACACCACATATTCTTTATCCATTCATCTGTCAATGGGCACTTAGGTTGTTTCCAAGTCTCAGCTATTGTGAATAATGCTGCAATGAGCATAGGGGTGCACATATCTTTTCAAGTTAGTGTTTTCATGTCCTTTGGATAAATATCCAGAAGTGGAATAGCTGGATCATATGGTAGCTCTATTTTTAATTTTTTGAGGAATCTCCATACTGTTTTCCATAGTGGCTGCCCCAGTTTCCATGCCCACCAGCAGTGTATGAGGCTTCCCTTTTCTCCACACCCTCACCAACACTTATTATTTCTTCTCTTTTTAATAATAGCCATTCTGATGGGCATGAGGTGATATCTTATCGTGGTTTTGATTTGCATCTCTCTAATAATTAGTAATGTTGAACATCTTTTCATGTGCCTGTTAGCCATCTGTATATCTTCTTCAGAAAAATGTCTGTTCATATCCTCTGCCCATTTTTTGATCAGGTTGTTCATTTTCTGTTGCTGAGTTGTACATTTTGGATACTAATACCTCATAGTATATACAATTTGCAAATACCTTCTTCCAATTGGTAGATGGTCTTTTCATTTTGTTGACAGTTTCCTTTGCTGTGCAGAAGCTTTTTAGTTTGATGTAGTCCCATTTGTTTACTTTTCCTTTTGTTTCCCTTGCCTGAGGAGACATGATATTCAAAGATACTGCTAAGACCAATGTCAAAGAGTATACTGCCTATGTTTTCTTCTAGGAGTTTTATGGTTTCAGGTCTTACATTCAAGTCTTTAATCCATTTTGATTTAATTTTTGTGTATGGTATAAGTTAATGGTCTACTTTTTTTTGTTTGGTTTTTGCATGTAGCTGTCCAGTTTTCCCAACACCATTTATTGGAGACACTTTCCTTTCTTCACTGTATGTTCTTGCCTCCTTTGTCAAAAAATCAGCTATCCATAGATGAGTGGGTTTATTTCTGGGCTCTCAATTCTGTTCCATCTATCTCTGTATCTATTTTTCTGCCAGTACTATGCTGTTTTGATTACTGTAGCTTTGGAGTATATTTTAAAATCAGGGAGTGTGATACCTCCAGCTTTGTTCTTTTTTCTCAGGATTGCTTTGACTATTTGGGGTCTTTTGTTGTTCCGTATAAATTTCAGGAGTCTCTGTTCCATTTCCATGAAAAATGTCATCGGGACTTTGATACAGATAGCATTGAAACTGTAGATTGCTTTAAGAAGGATGGACATTTTAACTATGTTAATTCTTCCAATCCACAAGCATGGAATATTTTTCCATTTCTTTGTGTCTTCAATTTCTTTCAACAATGTTTTATAGTTTTCAATGTACAGGTCTTTCACTTCTTTGGTTAAACTTATTCCCAGGTATTTTTTTCTTTTTGTTGCAATTGTAAATGGGATTGTATTCTTAATTTCTCTTTCTGCTACTTCATTGTTAGTGTATAGAAACGAAACTGATTTTTGTATGTTGATTTTGTATCCTGCAACTTTACCATAATCACTTATTATTTCTAAAAGTTTTTTGGTGGATTCTTTAGTGTTTTGTATATATAAAATCATGTCATCCACAAATCATGACAGTTTTACTTCTTCCTTTCCAATTTGGATCCCTTTAATTTCTTTTTCTTGCCTTTGTTCTAGCTAGGACTTCCAATACTATGTTAAATAAGAGTGGCAAAAGTGGGCATCCTTGTCTTGTTCCTGTTCTTAGAAGGATGGCTTTCAGTTTTTCACTGTTGAGTATGATGTTAGCTGTGGATTTATCATATATGGCCTTTATTATGTTGATGTACTTTCCTTCTACACCCGTTTTGTTCAGAGTTTTTATCATAAATGGATGCTGTGTCTTGTCGAATGCTTTCTCTGCATCTATTGAGATGATCATGTGATTTTTATTCACTTTGTTAACGTGGTGTATCATGTTGATTGATTTGGGAATGCTGAACCATCCGTGCATCCCTGCAATAAATCCCACTTGATCATGGTGTATGATCTTTTGTGTATTGTTGTATTTGATTTGCTAATATTATGTTGAGGATTTTTGTATCTATGTTCATCAGCAATATTGGCCTGTAATTTTCTTTTTTTGTGTTGTCCTTGTCTGGTTTTCATATCAGGGTAATGTTGGCCTCATAGAATGAGTTAGGAAGCATCCCCTCCTCTTCAATTTTTTGGAAGAGTTTGGGAAAGATAGGTATTAAGTCTTCTTTGACTGTTTGGTAGAATTCACTAGGGAAGCCATCTGGTCCTGAACTTTTGTTTTTTGGGAAGTTTTTGATTACTATTTCAATCTCCTTACTAGTCATCATTCTATTCAGATTCTCTATTTCTTCTTGATTCCATTTTTGAAGGTTGTATACCTCTAAGAACTTATCTGTTTCTTCTAGATTATCCAATTTGTTGGCATATAGCTTTTTGTAGTATTGTCTTATAACTCTTTGTATTTCTGTGGTAGCTGTTGTAATTTCTCCTCCTTCATTTCTGATTTTATTTATTTGAGCCTACTCTCTTTTTTCCTTTGTGAATCTAGCTAAAGGTTTGTCAATTTTGTTTATCTTTTCAAGGAAGCACTCTTAGTTTGATTGATCTTTTCTATTGTCTTTTTAGTCTCTATGTCATTTATTTCTGCTCTGATTTTTATTATTTCCTCCCTTCTACTGATTTGGGGCTTCGTTTGCTCTTCTTTTTCTAGTTTCTTTATGTGCAGTGTTAAATTGTTTATTTGAGATTTACTTGTTGCTTAAGGTAGGCCTATATTGCTATAAACTTCCCTCTTAGTATAGCTTTTGCTGTATCCCATAGATTTTGGTATGTAGTATTTTCATTCTCATTTGTCTCCAGGTACTTTTTAATTTCTCCTTTGATTTCTTCATTGACCCAATAGTTGTTCAGCAGCATTTTGTTTAATCTCCACATATTTGTGACTTTTCCAGTTTTCTTCTTGTAGTTGATTCCTAGTTTTCTACCATTGTAGTTGGAATAGATGCTCGATATTATTTCAATCTTCCTAAATTTATTGAGACTTGTTTTGTGGCCTAATATGTGCTCTATCCTGGAGAATGTTCCATGTGCATTCACAAACAATGTGTATTCTGCAGTTTTTGGATGGAATGTTCTGTATATATTCCTAAATTCATCTGGTTAATGTGTCATTTAAGGCCAATGTTTCCTTATTGATCTCTCTGGATAATCTATCCTTTGATGTAAGTGGAGTGTTCAAGTCCCCTACTACTATTGTGTCACTGTCAATTTCTCCTTTTATGTCTGTTAATATTTGCTTTATATATTTAGGTGCTTCTACATTGGGTGTATAGATATTTACAAGTGTTATATCCTCTTATTGGATTGTTCCCTTTATCATTATGTAATGCCCTTGATCATTATGTAATGCCCTTCTTTGTCTCTTGTCACAGTTTTTGTTTTAAAGTCTATTTTTATCTGATAAAAGTATTGCTGCCCCAGTTTCTTTTCATTGCCATTTGCATGGAATATCTTTTTCCATCCCTTCGCTTTTAGTTTGTGAGTGTCTTTAGGTCTGAAGTGTTTCTCTTGTATGCAGCATATATATGGGTCTTATTTTTTAATCCATTCATCCACCCTATGTCTTTTGATTGGAGCATTTAGGCTATTTGCATTTAAAGTAACTATTGATAAGTATGAACTTATTGCCATTTTGTTACCTTTTTCTGGTTTTTTTGGTAATTCTTCTGTTTCTTTCTTCTTCTCTCACTCTCTTCCCTTGTGATTTGATGGGTTGCTATTGCTGTGAGCATGCAGGTAGGCTGGGCTGGCCCCTGGGCTGCCTGGTTGTGAGGCCTGGCCACATGTGGCTGCTACGGGCACTTTATTGGGTGGGAAAAGTCCCCAGCATAGCTGGCTGTGAGGTCTGGCGGCACACAACTACTGCTATTTTGCTGGTAAGGACATCCCAGTGTGGCTAGTTGGTAGGCCCGGTGCTGCAGTACTGCTGCAAGCCCCTGGTTTGGCTGGCTGCATGGCCCTGCAGTGCTCAGCTGCCTCAGATGCTTTGGTGGGTGGGGCAGGCTTCCACTGAGGCTACCTGTGTGGTGTGCGGCTGTTGCCCACTCACTTTTGGGTGGGACACGTCTCTGGCATGAACTGGCTATGCACCCCTGAGGTGTACAGCTGCCTCAGGTACATTGATGGGCAGGGCAGGCACGGCAGTGCCAATCATGTAAGGCATTGGTAGGTGGGGCAGATTCCCTATGTGGCTGTTTGTGAGCCCCAGCAGCACAAGTCTGCTGCATGCTCTCTGGTGGGCGGGGCCAGCCCCTGGGGTAGGCTGCTTGCACTGCCTGACTGTGCTTCATCACCTTGGGTGCCCTAGTGGGTGGGGCAGACCCCTGCACTAACAGGCTAGGATTCCAGTGGCACCTGCCAGCATCTGTGTCAGCATGACTGAGCTAGGTCACAATAATGGCTGCTGCCAGTGTCTCAGTCCCTGGGGGGCAGGGCCAGCCATGTCCTGCTTCTGGAATGAACTCTGAGTTTAGTAAATGAGTCTCTTTTACCAGTGTACTATGTACCTTTTTATCTGGTGTTTTTGAGCTGGTTTCTGGGTCAAGTGAGTCTGTGTGGGGGCCCTTTAAGAGCAGATTTTCCTTTCCCTGAAGTTCTATAGTTTTCCTTGGCATATTCCTTGTTGGTTTTCAAAACCAGTTATTTTGGAATCTCATGTCTCTTGTGCTGGATCTAATGGCTGAGGTGCCTAATGTGGAGCTTAAATGCCCTGTTCCTCCAGGAAAAGCTCCATACCTTTTCAATCGCTGCCAACTGTGAATCATGCGGCTAGAGTATGGTTTTTTTCCTCAGCAGGGCTGTATTCTACCTCTTCTACCCCTCTCTGTGTTGTCTCTTGTTGTGTTTTTATCCAGTTTCTAGATCTCTCTCAAAGGAAATGGTTCCACAGGTAGTTGTGGATTTGTTGTGTCCCTGGGAGAAGACAAGTTCAGGATCCTCCTACTCCACCATCTTCTAAACTCTCTGACAATGTCTTAATGCATTGATCAGTCTTAAGGTCACAAAAAGAAAGATATGTAGGCACTATGTGCTTCTTGATGGAATGTCCTAAGTACTCAATGCTGCCTATGAATATTAGTGTCCTCCTCCTCCCATCAAATCTGCTTAGGCTTCTGGGTCTAAATACAAGCTTATAGAAGATATGGATTGGATTAGGAATACCAGATTACAGGAAATACAGGGAAAAAAATTAAGATATTAAATATTAGCAAAATCCAGAATATGGAAAATCCTGTAGGACAAATAAACCATTTCTTCAAAAAAAAAATAAATGGCAAAATAAAAATGAGCAGAAAACCTATAGATCAGAACAAACTTAAGAGTTATATCTGCCAAATTCAAGCGAGACTTGTTTATATCTGTGACTCACACAAGCCAACAGGAAAATAAAACATTTATAAGTTAATAGAGGAAAATATGAACACTGACTAAATATTTGATGATATTAAGGAATTACTGTTAATTTTAGGGGGATAAAAATAGTATTATGGATTGCTTTTATTTTGTTGTTGCAGTTTTTGTGCTATTTTGTATTCTATAAATCATTAGAGGGGTGAGGGAATGAGGTGCTCACCTAAATAACTTTGGAAATAAGTGGAGTCTGTAAGACTAAAAACAAAAGAAATTGTACATAGGTACTATATTTTAGTTGATAAAGTTGTTTCCCATGGAGGTTGAGTTAACATTTTGGATACCACTATATATGTGTATATGGAATTAAATTAATATGTAAATGAATGGCAGATGGTGGGAGCCAGGATTCACACTATTAGAGGGGAGGTTTCAAAGGGGAAAAGGCCAGAATGGTCTATGTAGTAATGAATTGGAGTTGGAGACATCAGTATGAATTCATTTTTAGCTTAATATATACACAGATGGTTACATGTAGAAATACTTATAGATATGTCTATGCACACATGTATTTCCTTGCTCTGACAACTGAGAGAACCTTGAAGCAGTGACACACCAGTAGTAATAAGCACATCTAGAGCCCAGATCTTAGTGTGTAGTACCATCCTCCAATAAAAGGAACCAGAAGTGACTGATTTTAGGACTGGGACAGGAAATATACAAGATGAGCCTAAAGTATAGTAAGGAAATGCTCAAAAACCAATCAGTCAAATAAAAAACCCCACAATGATAGTGATATATTAAAGGGACACAGGAACCAGCTGAAACAGCTCCCAATGGCCAAAGCTACAACAATTTGAGCAACAAAATAAATATGTTAGTATAGGATTATAACTCAAGATAAAACATAAATACCTATAAGTACATACTGACATAAATAAAGGATTGAATAAATAAATAAATGAGGGAAAATAGACAAATCTTCCAGCAGAATTCCAAATATTTTATGTAGATATTTCCCTTCAAGAAGGTAGAACATAATTCCCCACTCATTAAATGTGGGCTGCACATAATGACTTCCTTCCAAAGAGTACAGCATGGAAATAAGGGTAAAAGAGTTACTTTATAGTGTGGAAACCTGACAACCCAACCTGAGCCAGGTGATCAAGGTTAACATCAACAGTGATATGTCAGGTTGATGGTATATGCCAGTGATATGATGTGAGGAGAATGGCACTTTACCTCTGTAGTCTCCCTCCCCACATCTCATAGTCCTAGTCTAATTTTGAGAAAAAATCAAAGTCCCAATTAGGGGATATTCTACAAAAATACCTAACCAGTATTCCTCAAAACTGTCATGATCATCAAAAAACAGGGAAAGTCTGAGAAATTGTTGCAGCCAAGAGGAGTCTAAGGAGACATGATAACTAAATGTAATGTGGTGTCCTGGATAAGATCCTAGAACAAAAAATGAACATTAGGTAAAAACTAAGGAAATCCAAATAAACTATGGACTCTAGTTAATAACAATGTGCCCATATTAGTTTACCAATTGTGGCAAATGTACCATACTAATGTAAAATATTAATAATAGGGTAATCTGGGTATGTGGTATATAGAAACTCTCTGTACTATCTCTGCAAACTTTCTGTATATCTGGGATGCTTCCAAAATAAAATGTTTATTTTTTTTTTTTTTAAGTAATGTACAGGAAACAAAAAAAATCCTTAGAGAATCATTCTGAAGTGAGATATCCAGGATTTGCCTTAAAATAATCCAGTTGGGGGTGGAGGGGTTGGGGATGATGGGAAGTGGGAGGGAGTATAGAAAAAACAGGATTGGCCAAGAGGTGATAAACGATTAAGCTGAGATTGTGGGTATGTCAGGGGTCACTATATTTCTCTGAGGTAAAAGTTGCGTTTTTGTATTCACTATAACAGGAACCAATGATCAGCATTTATTCACGTAATATTGGGAAGATAAATGAAGCATGATTTTTTTCAGTCAAGGGTAGTCACATATTTCTCAGTAAACATTTGGTATTCAGGGTCAGGGAGCATGTCATCATGTCCTGGGACATAGTAACCGCCTGCTACATCTGAGTCTACACTGAACTTTCCCACTCAGCAGACGATGGTCATGATGGTTTCAAACCACACAAAGGACTCCTGTCTCAGAGAAGAACATAGATGTTCATCTACTCTAGAATTTGGTAGAAATTCCAGAAGATCCAGTGGAAGTCAATTTGATTTTTAGTTCATGAGAAATTTTATATCAGGAGTCTTAACCAAATTAACACATTCTAACACATTTCCTGCAATATACACATTTCATAGGTTTTATTTTAACCTTTACAGTTAAATCCAGATAATAATATTAATGTAAGCTAGTGATATCCAATGAATCTACCCTCTGGAGAAAAGACTTTTGTTTTTATGACCTCTGTCTGGACAGCTATAAGTTTCTCAGTTGTTAAACTTCCTTGTCCTTTTGATATAAAATATTGCTAAAGGAGCATTTTTATATGTTGCAAAATGATTCATTACTAGTATGGGTAGAGCAAGTTGCTTCATAATTTAGGTAAGAGCATAAATTCTAAATAAAACAATATATTTTATTATGCTAATTCTGTTTATTCTCTCTTACATTTACCATTTTCCTTTTTTTAAAAAAGGCATGGCTTGGGGCCAGCTGGTGGTGCAGCGGTTAAGTTCACGCCTTGGCAGCCCGGGGTTCACGGGTTCGGATCACGCTTTGTCAGCCATTCCGTGGCGGCGTCCCATATAAAGTAGAGGAAGATGGGCACAGATGTTAGTCCAGGGCCAGTCTTCCTCAGCAAAAAGAGGAGGATTGGCAGCGGATGTTAGCTCAGGGCTGGTCTTCCTCGCAAAAAAAATAAATAAATAAAAAATAAAATTAATAAAATTAAAAAATTAAAAAGGCATGGCTTAAAGTAGATTTATTCTAAATATTCAGTTAAATGTATTTTCTCTATAGGGAATAATAAAATTAATAAAATTTAGCACTATAGTCTTTTGTCAAATGCTTTGGTGAATTATTATAAAATAACGCACAAATGACCTTTCAGAATGACATAACCAAGAGAATCGGAGAAGCAGAATAATGTAATGCTGTTTTGTGCAAAATGTACTCCACATAACTAGTTTTGTGGAGTGTTAATAGATATTATTTGCGGAGGTGCAGGAAAGTCCTAAGGTCACATAAGTCTAGAAAACATTATATTAAACAAGTTCTTGATCGTAGGACTTTAAACATGCTAACAGATATTATGAATCTTAAAGAAGGGGAAATAGCCTACAGAATTTCTTACATTGATTTGACCACAGAATATTTTTTTTTCTGAGTCACCTTATAGCACTGCATTTTTCATGGAACGAATAAAGGGGGCAGGTTGGGGAGGTGAGGTGGCACATGTTCTGAAGGAGTGGAAAGCTCACCCTACACTGACATTCTGTCTCTGTTGCTTACAAATAGGATGCTGTTAGGCAAGTGGTCCACTCTAAGTATCATTTCAATCTGTAAATAAAGATGAAAATATCTCATTCATCTGGTTTTCATAAGGATTACAAATAATTTAGATGAGTTCCATTTTAGGTTCTGATGTAAAAGGCTGTGGCAGACTATAGTTCTCACTATAACAAGCAGGGAACAAATGGAGAAACTAAAACATAAAATAAAATAAATGGATGCAGGGAAATCTAAAGGAATTAAATTTCAGATAGGAAAGAGCCTTTTCCTCCCTGGTAGCATTTACTGTGCTTGGGATAGGTAGATGATTGAGCCTTCCATCAGAAAAGGGATTCTTCTTCTGAGGGAAAGGAGAATCTAAGAGTCTAAAATAGCCACATGAGCATGAGTGGTATGTCGGACTTTAGAGGAACCCCAAAAGAATAAGCAGTCTGCCCCACCAATCAGTCTTCACCCACAGGCTTTTGATGAAAGACGAGCTTGTGAACCTGGGGCACTAGGTTAGAAAGGCAGAGAGAGATCTCCATAGTCTCATAATGATTAAATCCCAAAGTCAGATGGAGGGAACAGCTATATTAAACACAAAACACGTCTCATTCTCAATACATTTGAAACCAGACGGGAACTAAAGCAACCTAAAACCCACACCCATCCCAACTCAATTCCTGATGGAACTGAAGTGAATACCCAGCCCCTCAACCTTGCTGCCTGGTAGAAGAAAAAGTGTGCCCTACCTGGAAAGAAATATAGCTTTGTCAGTATCTACAGATCTTTTTATACAATGTTCAGCATAAAATTTAAAAAATTAAAAACATAAAAAGGACATGCAAAGAAGCAGGAAAATGTGACTTGTAAGCAAGAACACAATAGAATCAAACCTACAGATGGCCCAGAGGTTGGAATTAACAGACATCATAATAACTATTATACATATGTTAAATAAAATAGAGGAAAAGATGGACAAAGTGGATGAAAATATGAAGAATTTAAACAGAGAAATGGAATCTCTGAAAAGAACCAAATGAACTTTCTGGAACTATACAGTACAGAAAAGTAAGATTTCACTGAATAAGTCGGTGAATTCAAAGACAGCTCAAAAAAAATTATTCAAACTGAAGCTCAGATAGGAAGAGGAATTAAAAAAAAAGAAAAAGATACTGTCAAATGGTCTAACACATGTGCAACTGGAGTCCTAGAAGAAGAGGAGACAAGAATGGGGAAAAGGAATATTTGAAGAGATAATACCCATGAATTTTCCAAAACTGATGAAAGATATCACCACGGATACAAGAAGCTCGGTGAACCCCAAATAGGATAAATACAAAGAAAAAACTCCTAAGAACATCATAGTTAACTGCTTAAGACTAAAGATAGAAGAAAAATTTTAAAGTAGCCAGAGAAAAAAGACACTTCTTCAAGGGAACAATTATATAAATGGTGGAAGTCAAAAGACAATTAAATGAGGGGTCGGCCCAGTGGCACAGCAGTTTAGTTCACACTTGGCAGCCCGGGGTTCACAGGTTCGGATCCCGGGCACCTGCCAACGCACTGCTTGTCAGCCATGCCGTGGCGGCGTCCCATATAAAGTGGAGGAAGATGGGCACAGATGTTAGCCCAGGGCCAGCCTTCCTCAGCAAAAAGAGGAGGATTAGCAATGGATGTTAGCTCAGGGCTGGTCTTCCTCACAAAAAAAAAAAAAAAAAAGACAATTAAATGACATCTTTAAAGTGCTGGGAAAAAAATTTTTTTAAACTGCCAACATAGAATTCTTTACCTGGTAAAAATATCTTTCAGAAGTGATGGTGAAATAAAGACATTTTCAAAGAAAGCAAAGTTGAGGGAATTTTTCACCAGCAAATCTTCAATACAAAAAACTTCTAGGAGAAATTTTTCAGGATGAAAGGAAATGACCCCAAATGGAAGCATGGAATTTTAAAAAAGAACGAAGAGTTCCAGAAAGGGTAAATATATGGATAAATATAAAAGACTAATTCTTTTAAAACTTTTAAGAAGACTAGTGACTATTTAAAACAACAAAAATAATAAAAACAATAACATGTAGTGGTGTTTATAATATAGGTAGAAGTAAAATATATGACAATAATAGCAAAAAAGACAGTCATAAATAAGGGAAATTTTAGAGATATAAGCTTTTTACATTGCTCACGAAGTAGTAAAATACTACTTGAAGACTGTAATAAGTTAAGGATGCATACTGTAACCTGTAGAGCCGTGGTTTTCAAAGCATATTCCCCAGACCAGAAGTATCAGCATCGAAACTTACTAGAACTTATTAGTCTTGGTTCCTATTCCAAACCTACTAAATCAGAAACTCTGAGAGTTGAGTCCAGCAATCTGTATTTTAAAAAGCCTTCCAGATGACTCTAATGCAAACTAAAGCTTGAGCACCTCTGTGCTAGACTTGGAAAGACAGTGGACAGTGAAATCTTCCCAATGGCAGGGCTGTGAGCAGTACATCTGGTCATTCACTTTGGAGGGAAGGAGAAGTGACCCAAGGTGAGAATATATATAAATTCCTGGGCAGTGGCCAATGGCCTGACTGTGTGGTTAGGGAACTGGAAGGAAAAGAGCTGGAAGATCAGAGACAAGGTTTGTAGATAGACATATGGGTGACAGATGAAGTGTGAAGACTTGTGTATCACATGTGGACACCAACCAGAAAGCATCTATCATGGAAAGAGCCCTGAACAACCAAGGAGACAAAATGACTAACTACCTGACGTTAGCCAGTTTTTGTCACCTACAGCAGGCATGATGGGCACATGAACAGAGTGGACATGGTGACAGAAACAGAGGCTATATGTGAGCCCAACAGCATGGACCTCACTTACCAATGCCAATCTAGCTACTGTTGCCTCTGCATATCCAACTTGTCAGCAACAGAGACCAACACTTAAACCCCCAATATGGCATTATTCTTCGAGGAAACCAATCAGCCAGTTAGTAGCAAATTGACTGCATGGAGCCCCTCCATCCTAGAAAGGCCAGCCATTCACTCTCACAGGGATGGACACAGATTCCAGGTATGTATTTGCCTTTCCTGCCTGTAGAGTCTCAGCCTCAGAGTTTACAGAGCACCTCAATTCCAGGCCTGGAAATCCCCATAAGGCATTCAACCATGGGACCTACTTCACCATGAAGGCAGTGTGGGAGTGAGCCCAGGACCGTGGGAACCACTGACCACTTCACGTATTGCACCATCCAGAGGTAGCTGGCTTCACAGAATGCTGGAACCCCCTATTCTTAGGTAATGAAAGACCTTTTGTCATTTTACTCATTCAAATGACATATTTTGCTATAGGGATGCAGGAAGCAGAGAATACTGATATGCAGAGAGAACAGAACGAAATAAAGTAATGACAGAGAGAAGCAGACTCAAGAGACTGAGTGTGTCCTGGTAAATCTCTAATTTCCAATTCTCCCGTTAGCCACAGCCCATGAGACATCTCTGTTTCCTGACAATGAATTCACCCCCCTGCTTCTTTTTCTTGCATAAGTATGCCTGATTTGGTTTCTACTACTTGCAACTAAAGGATCTTGTCTAATACAGTAAATTCCAAAGAGGCAATTTTCTCTTCACATGAAGAACTTCTAATAAATAATACAGTTGTCTCAAAACGGAAAGAACTTGTCTTATCATTTTTAGATTTAGACAGCCCCTCACCAGTGTATAGAAGAGACTTTGTTTATTATAAATAGGCCCCTTCCCTACCCAAGATTCTCTGACAAATATCAGGAAAGGTATGATTTGGAAAATAGAATTGTTTCACTATTTGGGAAATAAAAAATAATGAGTCCCTAAGTACTTGATAACATTCCAAAATAGGAGGTGCAAGAATGTATAACATTATAGGAAAAAATTGACAGATTTTAGATTTAGAATTTATTAGAAATTCATTTAACAATCATTTATCTTTTATTAAATTAATGCATCAAAAAAGTCTAGAAGTTAAGTATTTGGGGTGCAAAATAGAAGAAAAAAATAGCAAATAAAGTAGCCTTTGAATGTACATTATTATTTACTGGCTGAAATGAAAACTGAAAAAGATCTCAAAAAAATATAGGCAAAATTCTTTGTTTTACTTTCTTGATATCACTGCCAACAATGCCCTCTAGTGGTAAATTAAGTAGGCACTGAAGAACAGAAAAAAATAAACATAATTAAGCAGGCCTGTTAAACTCATTACTAAGATTTTCACGAAAATATGAACTTTTACACTTCCAGTTGGTAACTGAATGTTATATTTGGCAAGAAAATGAATCTTTACAAAGTACAGCAGCATATACCTTAAAGCACAAGCATTTCAAAGCCAATTTTCCCTGTGGTTTTCCTGAACATATGCCAAACAGCACATGAAAATAGCCATCTGTACTGTCTTATGGGGGCATTTCTGGGTCACAACATCCACTGCATACCTTAAAAGAAAGTAAAATCTACTTTTATTGAGGATGAAATCAATCTCCCAAATACTTCTGCTTTTAAATCCAATTACCTTCAAGAATTATAGCTTCAGACAACAACAATGACTCCTGTTACCACTTTCAAGATCTTATCTGAGTTCTGAACTCATCAACCAAAGTCCCTTTGCTTGAAAATTCTTCAAACTAGAGCTCTCAACCACTGGGGTAAGCCAGTCAAAACAACAATTACAGTTACAGGAATAAAATTTCTCCAACCCTGGTTCAACAAAGAGCTTCCCAAAAGAACTGCAGTTCAAGGGAAAGAAAAAAGACAACATACACAACTCACCCTCCTCTAATTCAAACCAGCCAATTGCTGGCTCTCATCTGGCTCAAGATTTCTTTGTCTCTGCAAATAATCTCCTTTCTCTCCCCACCAAGCCTCCTTCCCTCATACTTTCTAACCATCCCGTATTCCCTTCAGTAACTGATTCTGTGTGTGATTTTGAGAGACACTTAGACCTTTTTGTGTTAACTATATTTGCATGAGAATATTTGCTCTGAATGACTTTGACTAAGGAGTTACCCCACTACTCTGTTCCAGGATTTCATCTATTTAAATAAAAAGAAACACGCCCTCAGATATCTATGCTGTGAGTTGACAAGGGCCATTAATATTAATATTAATTCCCTGAGAAAGACTGAGATGATCACATTCTGTGAATGCTAAACATTTCCTGGTTTTGCATTGTTAAAATGGAATCCAAATACTAAGTAACATAGCTTTGAAGAAGCCTTGCTTTCATCAACCTTACACAAAGTCTCATGAGGCAACTGAAACTTCAACACCATTTTCTCCATTATCATCTGGTGTACAGAAATACCTCAGCTTTTGGAGTTAGATGACTAGCCTAGATGTAAATCTCACCATTGCCACTGACTTGGCTGTGTTGTTCAGTAAGTCATTTACGGTAGTATAGGATGTTCCCTGGCACTTTTCAAATTCAAATTATACTCTTTACATTTCCTCAATTGCACTAGCCACATTTCCAGTGCTCAACAGCCATGTGTGGCAATGGCTACCATACTGGACAGTGCAGAATTGAACACTCCGTCATTGCAGTATTCTATTGGACAGCACTAGAGTTTTCCTTATAATCTTGTAATCGTATTCAAACTTCAGCCCTTAAGAACACTCAGAAAAACAGTAACTTTACAGTAAAGAAAACTGTTAAGCAATACTTTAACCAAGTGATCAAAAACAACAACCCCAATAAATGGTCCAAATAGACATTATGTACCTCCTGTGGTGTACACTAAGAAGAACACATCTCACGTGCAGTATTTCTGCCAACAATACATAACCTGAATCTAATCATTAGGAAACATCAAACTAACACAGTTTAAGGATATCCTACAAAATAACTGGCCTGTATTCTTTAAAATGTCAAGGTCATTAAAGACAAAGAAAGGCTAAGGAATTGGACCAGATTAAAGGAGACTAAAGAGACATGCCAACTAAATCAAATGGATGATCCTTAAATAGATCCTTGATCAGGGAAAAGAAAAACTATAAAGGAAATTATTGGGGCAATTGATAAAATAGTATTATAAAAATGTTAAGTTTTTTTATTTTGATTACAGTCATGCACCATATAACATTTCGGTCAATGGTGGACCACATATACAATGGGGGTCCCATAAGATTAGCACCATGTAGACTAGGTGTGTAGTGTGTGTAGTGGGCTATACCATCTAGGTTTATGTAAGTACACTCGATGATGTTCACACAATGACTAAATCACCTCTCGACGCATTTCTCAGAACGTACCCCGTTGTTAAGTGACGCATGACTATATTACAATGTAGTCGTATAAGAGAAAGTCCTTCATTTTAAGAAATATTACATCAAAGTATTTAAAAGCAAAGAAGCATTCTCTGGGTTTCAAATAAGATGGAGAAAGCGTATTCCACCCTGTCTCTTCCACTGAATGTAATTAAAACTCTTGGGGAGGATGTATGGAGCAGCTACCTGAGGACTTTGAAAAGGAAATGGTAGCAGGTAGACAGGAGAAGACAAACATCTCTGAGAACCACTAACCTGGGCATGAGTTTCCCTTTTCTTTAAATTTAGTTTCTCCAGCCTGGACTCAGAGGCAACGTAAAATCCAGAAGTATATAATGGGTGCAGACAGAAAGTGCTCCAACAGAAGACTTCTCTTTCTTGTCTGAGGAGCAGGAAAATGGCCTATGGTCAGAAATAGAAATGGAAAATGGAAAGAAAAATTGGGGGAAATCCTCTGGGTTTTTTTGTGTGTGTGAGGAAGACCAGCCCTGAGCTAATATTTGTTGCCACTCCTCCTCGTTTTTTGCTGAGGAAGATTGGCCCTGGGCTAACATCCGTGCCCATCTTCCTCTACTTTATATGGGACACCACCACAGCATGGCTTGACAAGAGGTGCAACAGTCTGTGCCTGGGATCCGAACCTGCGAACCCTGCGCTGCCAACATGGAGCGGGCAAACCTAACTGCTACGCCACTGGGCTGGCCCCTGCTCTGGGATTTTTTTTCCTCTCTCTAGTCCTAGTCCCTGGGCAATGCTACAGTGGCACAGAGGCAATGACAGCTGAGCAAATGCCTAAAACTCAGAGGGAAGGGAACCCTTCTCTCTGACCAGAGAAATCATAGATGAAAGAGTATGAGAGGAATCCTTTTCTCTCTGACCTCTTATTATTTTGGTCCCGGTAGCAGAGACACTTGCAGAAAGTGCATAACAGACTAGGTAAACTGAAGTCGTGGCTATCTAGTCAGAAGACCAGGAAGAGGGTGCCTGAAAGCAGGAAAGATTTCCCTGGGGAAAACCATGGAGAGAAGGAAGTTTAAGAAAGTGACTTTTAAACAGCTATTAAAGTTAGTTTATAATAAGTAAATATGAAAACTCTTGAAACACATGGAAAGATAGAAAGTCTCAGGAGAGCAACAGAAGATATAAAAAAGAACCAAAAGAAAGCATTAGAACTGGAAAAATACAATGACTGAAATAAAAAACTTATTGGATGGGCTCACTAAACGACTTCAAGATATCCATAAAAATTATCCAGTCTGAACAATAAGGATTAAAAAAGATTTTTTTATGAGCTGAGCTTAAAGGACTGTGGGACAATACCAAAAGGTCTAACATTTGTGTCATGGAGTCTCAAAAGGAAAACAGGAAGAATCATACAGAAAAATACTTAAAGAAATAAATGGTTTTAAAATGCCCAAATTTGGCAAAAAAAAACCCCACATAAACTTACAGATCCAAGAAGCTCTCTGAATCCCAAACAGAATAAACTCAAAGAAATCCATACCCAGATAACACAATAATCAAACTGCTGAAAACTAAAGATAAGAAAATGTCCTGAAAGCAGCCAGAGAAAAATGATACCTGATATAGAGGGGATTCAAATGACATCATACTTCTCATTAGAAACCAGGAGAGTCAGAAAGCAATGAAACATTTTTAAATTGTTGAAAGAAAATAGTTTTCAACCCAGAATTCTGTATCCACTTAAAATATGCTTCAAGAATGTAGGCAAAATAAAGATATTCACAGATGAAGAAAGATCGGGAGAAGACATCATTAGCAGACCTGCTCTAAAAAAGTGCCAAACAAAGTTTTCAGACAGAAGAGATATAATAAGGGTAAAAATGTTTATGAATAAATCAAAGAAGATCTAATTAAATAGAGACACATGCTACGTTCATGGACTGGAAAATTCAGTTTAATTAATATGTTAATTCTCCTCAAATTTATCTATCGATTTAATGTAATCCAATTAAATTCCAGCAAGATTTTTTGTAAAGAGAGGCTGATTCTAAAATTTATATGGCAAAGCAAAGGAACTAGAACAAACAGAACAATGATTTTTTAAATGAAAAAGTTGGAGGATTCATACTGTCCAGTTTTAAGACTTATTATAAAGTATTCGAGACAGTGTGGTATTGGCAAAAAAAATAGACACAGATCAATGGAAGAGAATAAAAAATCCAAAAATAGACCCACACAAATACAGCCAATTGATTTTGGACAAAAGTGCAAAACAATTCAATGGAGAAAGAATAGTCTTTCAATAAATGGTTTTAAAACAATTAAACATCTAGATTTAAAAAAAAAAAGGTTCTCAACCTAAACCTTGTACCTTATACAAAAAACTCAAAATGGATCATAGGTCCAAAGTTAAAACCTAAAACTAGAGGGTATTATGTTAAGTGAAATAAGCCAGAGAGAGAAGGACAGACACTGCATGAACTCACTCATATATGAAATATAAGTGAACACACGGACAGAGAGAACTGATTGGTGGTTACCAAGGGGAAGGGGGGTGGGGGGGGCACAAGGGGTGAAGGGTTACATCCACAAGGTGATGGACAAAAATGTACAACTAAAACCCCACAGTGTTATAAACTAAGACATCAATAAAAAAAAAAAAAAACCTAAAACTACAAAATTTTTAAAAGAAAACATATGATAAAACCTTCACAAACTTGCCTTAGGCAAAGAGTTCTTAAATACAACATGAAAAGCACAATCCATAAAAGAAAAAAAATCAATAAATTGGACTTCATCAAAATAACTTAAGCCAGTAAAAAATATTTGCAAACCACAGATGCAACAAAGGACTTGAATATTGAAAAAAAAATCTCTTAAAATCAACAATAATAAAATGAACAACACAATCTAAAAATGAGTAAAAGATTTGAATAAACAAACACTTTATCAAAGATGACAAACAAATGGCAAATCAACACATCAAAAGTGGCAATTAACATCACTAGCCTGTACATTAATGCAAATTAAAACCACAATGTGTTACTAGAGCAAACCTGTTAGTATGGTCAAAACTTAAAAAAAAAAAAAAAAAAACCTGAAAACATCAAGTACTAGCAAGGATGCAGAATAACTGGACTTCTCATACAGTGCTGGTGGTAATGCAAAAGGGTAAAGCTGCCTGGGAAGATAGTTTGGTAGTTCTTTATAAATTTAAACATACACTCACCATATGACCCAGCAATCCCACTCCTAGGTATTTACTCTAGAGAAATGCAAACTTATGTTCACATAAAAACCTGTACATGAGTATTTATCACAATTCTATTCATAATAACCAAAACCTGAAACAACCCAAATGTCCATCAATGAGTGAATGGATAAACCAAGTATGGTACTTCCACATAACGCAAGATGAAGGAACAAACGATTGATACACACAACATGAATACATCTCAAAGGTATTATGCTGAGTGAGAAAAGTCAATCTCAAAAGGTTACATCCTACATGACTGTATTCATACGACAGTATGGAAAAGACTATAGGGAAGGATAAGAGATCTGTGGTTACCAGGGGTTAGGGGTAGGTATAGGGGCAGCACGAGGGAGGTTTTTGTGGTAATGGAACTGTTTGGTATCCTGGCCTTGGTAACAGTTACATGATTCTATACATGTACTAAAATACATAGAATTGTACACGAAAAGAAAAAGGGAGTCAATAGTACTGTAGGTATTTTTTAAATTAATAATAATAACAGTTTAAGTAAAAGAGTAAAAGAGCATGATGGCTACAACTTTCTCTCAAATTGCTCAGGAAAATATGTATATATGTTTATAGATAGACAGACAGAATGGATAGATAGAATAATATAGTAAATGGAGCAAACTGTATACAATTGGTGAATCTGGATAAAAGGCGTAAAGCAATCCTTTGTACCATTTTTGCAACTTTTCTGAAAGTTTGAAATTATACCAAAATGAAAGTTGCCACAGAAGTATATAAAAATGCATTTCCAATAAAATATGTTTTAAAAAAACTTTCAAATATATTGTATGACATATGATATGCCAATCTTTTTGTTATCCCCACACTCAATGATCTCTCTCCTACATCTGAGCTTGAGAAGTCCCATACAATAAACCTGGCATGGCAAATAGTTTCAACTCCTGTGCCTACTCTAATCTATTGTTTGTGGGAACTAGGAGCACTGAGCTGAGAAGGATTCCCAGGCCAAGTCCAGGCTCATGGAGGAAGAGTTCTGCTATTGATTAGCAATGCCTACCATAGGTGTAGACTAGGATTCTGGGGGGATGCATGCCAAAAATCCCTGATGCAGCTTATACCATCATTTTACTGTTTACCATATTTCTTCTTAAAATCACTCCTCGAAGCTCTAATACTCAAAGATATTTTAATCAATTGATATATAGGTTCTGTAACCCATCAACATACTCTTAAATAGCTCTTTTAGAGATAGCTCATAATACTACTTTTACTTAAAATCTTACATCACTTACTAATTATTTATCTTTTCACGTCTCCTCACCTTTTTTTCTACTTTCTTTATCGAAATATAAGTCCTTATTTGATTTTGCCTAAACAATTGAAATAGTCTCAGCTCTTTCCTTACCTCATCCTTCCACACTTCAATTCATCCTACACACAGTGCTTCCTGAAGCCCAGATTAGATCATATTTATTGACTGTCCATGAACCAAAGTCCATGCTAATCATGGAAGACAGATGCTATTAGGGTTCAATGCCTACCCTCATAAACTCAGGTCCAGAGGAAAAGACTAACATGTAAACAGATGATTATAATACACTAAAAAGTTCCTATCACAGTTTTCTTATCTATAAAATAGAAACAATAATTGTATATAATTCCCGGTGTATGGAGAGGATTAAATGAGTTATAGCTAATAAAGTGCTTAGCATATGGTCTGGCACATAGTAATCAGACAATAAACATTAGACATTAATATAATTAACTCCCGGGCCGGCCCAGTGGCGCAGCGGTTTAGTTCGCGCTTGGCAGCCCGGGGTTCGCGGGTTCGGATCCCGGGCACCGGCTGACGCACTGCTTGTCAGCCATGCTGCGGCGGCGTCCCATATAAAGTGGAGGAAGATGGGCACGGATGTTAGCCCAGGGCCAGTCTTCCTCAGCAAAAAGAGGAGGATTGGCAATGGATGTTAGCTCAGGGCTGGTTTTCCTCACAAATAAATTAATTAATTAATTAATTTAAAAAAAATATATAAATATATATAATTAACTCCCAAGGGCCAAGTACAGTGTTATGAACCATGATTATTCTAATTTTCAAGGATAGTGAATTTAAACCACTTTTTCAAGCCACCCAATGAGTCAAGGAATCTCTAACAAAGCCCAAACTCTGAAGTCTGTTTACCCAAATCTCCCATAAGGGATTATGATTTTCCAAGTAAAATAAACTGTATCCTTTTAATTTTATCATCCATTTCCAATATGCTTTTGAAGACATTTCCATGATGAATTTCAACAGAACATGATTTCCATTTTCTTCTCAATCATGCGGTTTATACCGAGGAGCACAATGACATAATCCCCACATTCTATTTTATGATACTATGCCCTATAATTCTTGCCAGCACTCACAGCTCAGATATTTCTTCCTCTTCCACTAGTCATACATATTTATTGGCATAAAATGAAATCTCTTCTTCAACAAAATGTATTATGAATATTATATATAAAAAATAATAGCTACAACAAAAGGGCAGACTGGAAAATGAAGACCCAAAACTCCTAACAACCTGAGGATTTGAAAAATAAAATGACATGATACTTTTCTGAATCCCAAAGGTAATATCTGAAAGTGTCCCAAAGAAATCCTGGAGGATATGGATAAGAATCAAAAACTATCATCCATTTCCAAACGCGCCCAGAAAAATATGTTCTCTCCAAGCTGCCAAGACAAATGCACAACAGAGGTTTCATTTTTTTAATCTCACATTATGGCTTTTCAGATGTGTTTGAGAATAATTTAAAAAATAGACAGGCTGCCCTTATAAACAGGAATGTATAAGATTCTTGCAGTTTAGTGGGGTGGAAACAACAGAATGCAAAGACGCGTGTTCTGAAACCAGCACTGCACGTAATCGGCTGCATGATTCTGCACAAGGTACGTATGCATCTTGGACTTTGGTGTCCAAAGCTACAAAAGTTAAGGATGATGACATCTATTCTTGCCTATCTTAGGAAGTTGTCATTGAGAACAATAACTAGCATTTGTGCAGCAATCTAAACACTACCTTTTTCCTCACAAATATTATTTCATTTAGTTACTACAACAACCCTGTGAATGGGGTATTATTATCATCATTATTATTATTATCATTATTATCATGACTATCATCATATTCTTTTGACAAATGAAGAAGATAAAATTCAAAGAATTTTTAACCAACCTAAGATCAGAGTAAGTGGTAAAGTAAGACTCAACCCACATCTCCTAATTTACAACTTTGCTTGAACCCCTGGATTACAATTCTTTGAATACAAGAACTTCTTATCATCATATTCTCAGGGCTGAGCATCATCCCTGGCACACAGTAGCCACTCAGTAAATATCTGACGAATTGAGGGGAACCAAGATACCATTGTGGGAGGCCTGGTTCACCAAAGGTCAGCCAGATAGACACTAAATTCTGTAGGATATGAGAGAAGTTTCTGGATAAAAAAATATGTCTATTACTTAAATTTAAACTAAAATATCATACTAAAGGGATATTCCTCCTCTTCGTGGCTTTTAGGCCTTCTGTTTTAGAGCACATTTGGTTAGTTGTAAGGAACAAAAACCCACTCAGTGGGGAAAAAGAGACAAATCTTCCTTACTGAAGAATTTCAAATAATATCTGTAGGTACTCCTCCACCCAGGAGATGGAGCTTAAACCACCCCCCAATCTTGAAGGTGGGTGTGACGGTTAATTTTATATATCACCTTGACTGAGTCACAGGGTGCCCAGATACTTGGCCAAACATTATTCTGAGTGTTTGTGCGTGTGAGGGTGTTTTTGGATGAGATTAACATTTAAATCAGTAGACTGAGTAAAGCAGATCGCCCTCCCCAATGTGGGTGGGCCTCATCCAGTATCAGCTGAAGTCCTGAATAGAACAAAAAAGCTGACTATCCCTTGAGTAAGGGAAAAGACAGTCAACATCATTAGTCATTAGGGAAATGAAAATCAAAACCACGATGAGATATCACTTCACACACATTAGGATGACTATAATAAAAAAATATAAATAACAAGTGTTGGAGAGGATGTGGATAAATTAAAACCCTCACATATCGATGGTGGGAATGTAAAATGGTGCAGCCACTGTGGAATATAGTTTAGTGGTTCCTCAAAAAGTTAAACATAGAATCACCATATGACCCAGCAATTCCTCTCCTGGGTATATATCCAGGAGAATTGAAAACACATATTCAAACAAAAATTTGTACATGAATGTTCATAGAAGCCTTATTCATAATAGCCAAAAAGACACAATCAAAATGTCCACCAACTGATGAAAGGTACACAAAATATTGTCCAATTGATTACTGGCTGCCAGCAGCTGGAGGAAAGACAAAATGGAAAGTGACTGCTAACCAGTATAGGGATTCTTTTTGGCATGATGAAATACTCTGGAATTAGATTGTTGCACAACTTTGTGAAAAACCCAACTTGTATGCTTCCAAAGAGTAAATTTTATGGTATGTGAATTACATTTCAATTTTTAAAAATCATGTGATACCAACAAAGCAGTGTTTGGAGGGAAATATATAGCTTTAAATATATAGAACAGAAGAAAGGTCAAAGACAATGTTCCAAGTTCCAACTTTATGAAGCAAAAAAAAAAAAAACAGCAATTAAAACCATACTAAAAGGAAAGAAACAAGAGGAAAAATCAAATCAATGAAATAGAAATAAACAATAGGGAAAGTCAAAGAAATAGAGACTACAAATTGGGAAAAGGTGGTTATATGAAAAGAAAAATGAAATTTATGAACCTCCTGCTAGGTTGATCAAGAAAGTCACAGAGAAGATGGAAATTAGCTATACTGGAAATAAAACAGGGGGCTCACTACAGATCCTACAGACATTAAAAAGGTAATAAAGGAAAGTTATACAAAACTTTTGGCAATAAACAACTTATAGGAAATGGACAAATTCCTTGAAAGACTCATATTACTGACTAGACTTTTGGTGATGAACACAATGTAGTCTATACAGAAGTTGAAATATAATGATGTACACCTGAAATTTATATAATGTTACAAACCAATGTTACCTCAATTTAAAAAAAATATTTTAATGATAAAAAAGAAACGGAAAATCTGAGTAGGCATAATATTATTAAAGGAATTGAATTTATAACTAAAAACCTTCCCCCAAAGAAAATGCCAGATCCAGATAGCTTCACTGGGGAAGTAATATTACTCCTACTCAAAGTCCTTCAGAAAATAGAGAAGGAGAGAACACTTCCCAACTCATTTTATGAGGTCTGCACTACCCTGAAACCAAAACCAAAGTAGAAAAGAAATTAACAACTAATATGCCTATGAACATAAATAAAAATTCTTTAATAAAGTAATAGCAATCTGAATTCAGAAGAAAAATCTGAATTTATATTCCCACCAGCAATATGTGAGGGTTTTAATTTATCCACATCCTCTCCAACACTTGGAAAAAGGCAATGACATCTGCTCTTACCAGTCCTATTTAACATTGTGCTGAACGTCCTAGCTTGTATCATCAGAAAAGGAAACAAAAAGCATACAAATGGAAAAGGGTAAAGAAAACTGTCCTTTTTGTAAACAACATGATCACCCATGTAGAAAATCTTCAGAAATCTACAAAAACCCTGAATTTAGTAACGACACAGAATATACGTAAAATATCAACTGCTATATACTAGCAGTGAACAATATGGAATTTAATAATTTTAAATAATATTTGCAACAGTATTTAAAAATATATGTATAAAAAATATGAAATACTTAGGAATCAATTTAACAAAAATTGTGAAAGAGTGATATGAATACTATAAATATTGTTTAGAAAAAATAAAGACCTAAATAAATGGAGAGACATATCAGGTTCACGGATTGGAAGACACAATATTGTTGAGATGTCAGAGCTCCCCAAGTTGATTTGTAAATTTAATGCAATCCTAATCAAAATCCTAGCTGATGTATATGGAACTGCAAAGGAACTAGACAGGCCAAGACAATTTTGGAAGCAACAACAAAGTTGGAGTGCTTATGCTACATGATTTCAAGACATACTACAAAGCTAGAGTAATCAAGACAGCGTGATGTTGGCTTAAGAATAGACATATAGACCAATGAAACAGAATTGAAGGTCCAGAAATTTACCTATTTTTGACAAAGTTCCAAAGGTAATTCTGTGTAGAAAGGATAATCTCTTTAACAAATGGCTTTCAAACAACTGGATATCCACATGGAAGAAATACAAACCTCAACCCTTACATCATAGCATATATAAAAATGAACTCAAAATGGATCATAGACCTATAGATAAAAGCAAAAATTATATAAGAAAACATAGGAGAATATCATTTGACCTTGGGTTAAGCAACGATTTCTTAGATCTGACACAAAAAGGCATAAAAAAGAGGATTTTAAAAGTAATAAATTGGACTTTATCAAAATTAAAAAGCTTTACTATTTAAAAGATGTTAAGAAACTAAATAGGCAAACTACAAACCAGGAAAAGAGTTTGAAAAACATATATTTCATAAAAGACAGATATTCAAGATGTATAAAGAATCCTTATAAGTCAATAACAAGAAGACAAACAAGCCAATTAAAAACATGGGCAATATCACTACACACCTATCAAACCAGTTAAATTTTCTTTTTAAATGTGACAATACCAAATGCTGGCGAGGATGCAGAGAAACTGTATTTCTTATATATTGCTGGTGGGAATGTAAAATTGTACAGCCATTCTGGAAAATAGTTTGGTAGATTCTTGTGAAATTAAACATGCATTTACCATACAACCTAGAAATCACACTCTTGAGCATTTATCCAAAAGAAATAAAAACCTATGTCTACATAAAAACTTGTACGTGAATGCTCACAGCAGCTTTATAAATAACCAATAACTAACCCAAATGTCTTTCAATGAGCGGATGCTGTAACTGTGGTACATCATACTGTGGAATACTACACAGCAATAAAAAAGAACAAACTATTGATAGATACAACAACTTGAGTAAATCTCAGGGGAATTAGGCTAAGTGAAAAAGCCAATCTCAAAAGGTTGCATACTGTATGATTCTATTTATGTAATATTCTCAAAATGACAAAATTGTAGAGATAGAGAACAGAACAGTTGTTGCTAGAAGATGGACAAATGATGGGAGGGTGTGTGAATAAAAAGTGCAACAGGGAGTTCTTTTGTAGTGATAGGACAGTGCTGTATCTTGATTGTGGTAGTGATTACATGAATCTATGCATGGGATAAAATTACATAGAACTATACTCTCATGTACACACATATCCATATACCAAAAAAATAATGCAGGTTTTATGAAAGGTGAAAACCGAATAAAGTCTGTTAACAGTAATAGCAATATAAATTTCCTGGTTTTGATACTGTACTACAGCTATATAAGATGTCATCACTGGGAAGCTGGGTGAAGGGTACATAGGACTCGTACTATTTTTGCACCTTCCTGTGAGCCTATAATTATTTCAAAATAAAAAGATGTTTTTTAAAAATGAGCAAAGGATTTGAATAGACACTTCTCCAAAAAGTACATATAAATAGCAAATAAGCACCTCACCAAACACTCAACATCATTAGTCATCAGGAAAATACAGACTAAACCACATTGAGATACCACTACACATACACTAGGATAGCTAAAATTAGAAAGAATAATAATACCAAGTGTTGACAAAAATGTGGAAGTAACTGGATATCTCATACATTGCTGGAAGTATAGCCATTTGGAAAACAGTTTGGCAATTTCTTATAAAGCTAGACAAACATATTCTTACCATATGACCCAGCAATCCAACCCCTAGATATTTACTAAAGAAAAATAAAAACATATCCACACAAAGATCTATGCATGACAGGTTCACAACAGTTTTATTTCTAAAAGCCAAAAATTTGAAACAATTCAAATATCCATTTAGAGAAGAGTGAACTAACAAATCATGGAATATCCATACAATGGAATAATTCAGCAATAAAATGGGTGAATCTCAAAAGCATCATGCTGAATAAAAGAATTCAGACACAAAAGAGTACATACTATATAGTTACATCTACATATATGAAAGACTAGGAAAGGCAAACTTTACCTACAGTGATAAAAAGAAGATTGGTGTTTGCCTGGGACTAAGGGTTGGCAAGGCAGAAGACAGATTGAGAGGGAGCACAAAGGAACCTTTTGGGTAATGGAAATGCTCTGTATCTTGATTGTGTTGATGGTTACAAGCATATGAGCATGTGTCACAACTCATTGTACTGTCCATATAAAATGTATGCACCTTGTTTTGGTAAAGTATGCTTCAAAGAAGCTGATTCTTTAAAAATATAGACCTTAAGGTCTGCCTGGATTTGCAAGAATGATAGTGAGAGGTAAGTCAAAAAAGGTAACAGTTTTAAGTCTAAGTGATTAACAGAATGATATTGCCATTAACAGACACGTGTCTTTCATGAAGCCCAAACTCAACATGACCAAAATTGAACCAAAGACCTCCTTTCACCACTATCCGCCAAACTACTCTTTCTTAGACATTTCCTATCTCAGTGAATGGTATCCTCAGATATGCAAGACAGAAAACTATCAGATGTTTTTGACACTTCCCTTTTCCCTTCACCCTCAAATCTAATCAATTACCCAATCCTGCCAATTCCATCTCCTAAATAGATCTCAAATGTATTCGCTTTGCTTCATCTCCATTATGATCACATTAATCCAAACCATCACCATCTCTCACCTGTTCCATACAACAGCCAACCAAATCAGTCTCCCTGCATCAACCGTTACCTCCAGCAGTGGCCTGTACTCTTTGATTGCACATGACAGAAATTCTATTCAAGCTAGATTAATTTTTTTAAAGGAAATATATTCATTGGAACACAGAACTAAGAGAGGGAGTGAACTAGACATGACTAGATCTATGGATTTGCTTAATTTATTCAGGAATCTATCTTTCTCTTCTTTAGATGCACTTCCCTCTCTGTTGGTTTTATTCTCAGATGCTTCTCCTCAAATGACGAAAAGGATTGCTGATCTTTTCCTTGATGATCTGACCTGATCTTTACAGCTACCAATCTCAAAGAAACAGGGATTATCTCTTTCCTGAGAGTATAAGCAGAAGTCCTGGAGAGGGTGTTGATTAGTCTAAGTTGGGTTGTGTGCCCATCCCTGAACCAAACACTGAGGCTAGGAGAACAGGGAACTCTGATTAGTTACATATTAGATGAGTTATGTGCCTATCCCTGTGAAGGGGGAAGAAGGAGAGTCAACTCTACCCAAATCACATGAAAGGGAGTCCCCACAAGCAGAGCAGTTCTATTACCAGAAATGGAGGGAAAGGAAAAGTGTGCTAGATTAACAAAAATTCTAACTACCAGAGTTCACTTCCAAGCCAGAGTTATTTTATTCTCTTTAAGTTAAATCTGATGTTATATCATTCTCCTGTTTCAAATCTTTCTATAGCTTTCTATTACTTTTAGAATAAAATTCAAAATCTCCCAGATGGCTCAAAGACCTCCATGCTCTAAGCCTACCTTACCAGACTAAATTTTACATCACTCTCCCTTCATTCTCTATTCCAGAATCCCCAGGGTTTTTTCAGTTTCTTTAACACATCACGCTTCTTCACAATCCAGGTCCTTTCCACAGGCTGTTGATTCCCCTGGACATACCCACAGTATCTCCACTAAGGGTGTCTAGTCATTTATAGAGCTCAGCTCAGACACTCCTTCCTTAATGAAGTTTTCCTGACTCCCCAGATTAGGACAGATCCCCCCAGTTAAACCCACCCATAGCTCCTGGCCATCTCTTTTATAGTGTTTACCTCAATTGTAATTATATAATCATTAAGACAATTATCACTTACGATATTTTCCTCTATAAATGAATAAATTCGGTGAGGGGCCAGAGAAAGATGATAAACTTAGTTCTAGACAGACTGAATCTGAAATTATGATGGCAAGAAGTTGGAAAATTTGTAATAGATAGTTGTACATATGGGAATTCCATGGTGAATAGAGTCCAACGTTCCATGGGACTAATGTCTTTCCAAAAGAGAACAAATATCAAAAATGTACGTTGCTTCCTCAAATGAAGATTTATTTCCGCTCAGGTATTGTGAGTTGATGAATCTGGGAGTATAAAAGCCCTGGTCCATTCTGGAAGTATTTACTGTCTACATAGCTAGTGCTTTACTTACAAGCTTGACCCAACTGGAGTGCCAACCACAGGCAAAAAAGGAGGGGAAAATATTGCATACAGAAACCTGAGGTCATTTTAGTGTTATTTACACAGGTCATTCACCTTAGAAGCTGAAGTCAGATTTAGAGAGTCAAACAACCCCTGTACCAGTACATTTTCTACCATCCTTTCCCTTGGTAAACAGCTTTTAGAGACACTGGAAGCACAGAATTACTTTCTGAGAAGAGCCCAATGTTCTGTGTCTTTTTTAACATCCTCTTCTCCTCCAGACCCACTCTCTGCTAAACACAAAGGTTTTGCTTGTTTGGGGGATATTCTGAGCTTAAAGAGTACTTCTCAAAAGAGTAGTCTAAAGGGTGTTTCTGTATTTTTCCTGCCTGAGGTGTGTGCAGGGGAAAGAAAAAAAAAAAAAAAAACTACCACAGCTACACTCCCATTCAAAACAGTCCAACAATCATTTTTCTTAATAATATTTAACAGCGGGTGGTTAGAGTCCTAGAACATTCAGATAAGTTAGGGGCTTTAATAAAGAAAAATGAGACTGATGTTTTAAAAAACCAGTTTTGATTATAAAATATAGATATTTGGCTAATTTTTTAAAATATCAAGTGTCCAAACTTAAAGGAAAAAATGAGGAGGAGGAGGAAAAAGCACAAGAGAAAGGAAACAGCTGTGCTTTAGGTTTACTCCCAAGTTCAACCAAACCCTTCCTAAATTCATGGTTTATGTTGCAGCAGCAAATGAAAAAACTTTAGAATAAGTTAAAAAAGCAGATGAGAAACCCTTAGAAGAGAGGGGTTGGGCTGGGAGGAAAAAAAAGAAAAGACGTGAGGCTTTCTTTGAAGCTAAGTTTGGACTTCAACATCTTTTCATAGCTTATCCTCCAAGAATGTTCTCCATACACAAGCCACATGTGCTGCCTGTTACATTTCCAAAGGGCAACAGGAGAATAAGGATTTAATTTGCGCTGAGAAATAGGTGAGTTGCTCATCCTCTCGTCCACTCACTTTCTCCAAGTTGAATGGTCGTCTTCTTTCCCCTTCCCTGGCTCTTTTCCTGGACAGAGAGAGGGGAGCTCACAGGTGTCTGAAGACTGGCCAATCACCACTAGCACATCATATGTCAACACAGCCTAAGGGTTCAGAAATGGAGGGAAGGTAGGAAATACCATGCCAACCAGGCTCATACAGGACTAAAAATCTACAACTGATTTTTAAATGCACCCAGAGTGGTCCTTCATTTTTCCAAATGCTCCCCTTGTCTGCTCATTAATGCCTAAAATTCCAGGCATTAAAGGCAAATTCTGTAGAAGAAAAGGCACATTTGGTTAAATCCTTAAGATTATTTAAATTATTGAAACTATAGTCTTTTTCAGAAAACAAGTTTTGACAAGTGTGTGAAGATAGGGAAGAAAGGAGTGAGGAGGGGGGACTTGTGAAGTGTCAGAAGGAAGGGGGTAGAAGATCAGGCTAGGAGTAGAGAAGACCAGCTCTGTTTTTTTCTCTCTGCTATTGAGTCCAAGGGACGAGTACTACAAAGGTGTGGCTATTCTCTAAGATGTCAATGTTACCAGATAAACAATAACACCCCATTCACCCATAATTGAGATAAAAATGTCTAGGTGGAACAATAATTGCTATATAAGGAAGTGGCTTCCTATGGAACCTGTAACTTCAGCCCCAGTCCCCAAAAAAGATAAAAATTTCTCCTGGTTTCACACATTAAAATAATGCCAACAAGGGTAATTTGGAAGTGTATCATGTATGATATGCATACTGCTATGGACTGAATTGTATACCCCCAAAATTCATATGTTGAAGCCCAAATCCCCAATGTGATGGTATTTGGAGATGGGACTTTTCAGAAGGTGATACCAGCTCAACACAAGGCTGACATAAGGGAGGCCATATTGTAGAAAAGAAACAATATGGTAACTTTGAACGACCTCTGATTAACTAACCCAGACATGCTCTGTGGATTTTATGGCCCCTCCCTACTACTATAAGTTGACAACTTTGTTCTCTTGAGTTCCTTAGGAACATGATGACCCCCGAGCAGAGAGTCTATGCTGATAGCTATCATCAATGACAACTGAAAGATCAGGGTATAGGGTGTTGTTCTGGTCTCTGATGCATATCCAGTAAAACCAAAGACTATCAGGAACTAAGATGTCTGTTCCCACCCAGAGATCAGATGGATCCCCCCACCCTGAGACTAGACGTCTCCCTCCACCTGGAGATCAGACAGATGCCCCGACCATGAGACCAGCTGCCTCCCCCACCCGGAGACCAGCCTGGTATATAACTGGCCTATAGTCTTTGTTCTGTAAGATGGTTCTTTCAGACATTAGTCGGCCATCTTCCCCCTTGCTAGCAAGCTGTAATAAACTGCCCTTTCCCTGCCACCATCTTGCCTCTTGATGATTGGCTTTTGACTGGTGGCAGCAGATCGAGCCCTTTGTGCAGTAACAAGGTAATTAGGGTCAGATAAGGTCATGAGGGTGGGGCCCTAAGCTGATAGGGTTAGTGTCCTTTTAGAAGAGATGCCACAGAGTTGCTGCCTCTCTTCCTACCATGTTAGGACACAGTAGAAGGCAGCCATCTGCAAGCTGGGAAGAGGGCCCTCACCAAGAATCAAACTGGCTGGCACCTTGAATTTAGATTTCCCAGCCTCTAGAACTGTAAGAATTAGATTTCTGTTGCTTAAGCCTCCCAGTCTATGGGATTTTGTTATGGCAGCCCAAGCTAATACAGATTTTGGTACCAAGAAGTTGGATGCTGCTGTAACAAATATCTAAAAATGTGGAAGCAGCTTTGGATCTGGGTAATAGGTAAAGGCTGGAAGAGTTCTGAAGTGCATGCTAGAAATATGGAAATTAAAGGTGATTTTGCTGAGAGCTCAGAAAGAAAAGAGTAAAGCTGGAGAGAAAGCTTCCATCTCCTTAGAGAATACATAAATAATCATGAACAGAATATTGGTAGAAATATGAATGTTAAAGGCCATTCTGGTGATGTCTCAGATGGAATGAGGAACAGTTATGGGGAAGTGGAGGAAAGGAGACCCTTGTTATAATGTGGCAAAGAACTTCACTGAATTGTGTTTTATGTTTTGTGAGAGGAAAAAGTTATAAGCAATGAAACTGGATATTTAGCCAAGGAGATTTCTAAGCAAAGTGTTGAAGGAGCAGATTGGTTCCCCCTGACTACTTACAGTAAAATGCAGAAGGAAGATAAATTGAAGAAGGAATGGTTAAGCAAAAAGGAACTTGGAGATTTAGAAAATTCTCAGCCTATCTATATTGCAAAAAATGAGAAAGGTTGTTCTGAACAGAACACTAAGGGATGTGGCTGAACAACCACTAGATAAAAAGAGCCTGGGTGTGACTCATGGATTTAATCAGCCATCTCAGCAGAAGCCAGGAATAGAGATGGGATTATACTGCCAGAAACATTTACAGCTGGGATAAAGGAGACAGAAAAAACAAGACAGAATGAAGAAAGGCTGCCAGACTTCCTAGATCCTACAGGACCAAACCATAAGAGCTATTCAGCTGAGAATGTGTACTATTCTTCAAGAAAAGGGAAGAATGACCCCAAAGGCAATTCAAAGATCAGTTTCAAAGGGTGGGGCCATCACTTTGGTATCAGAAGCCAGATGGTCTCTGCCTGAAGCCTTAGAGGTGGGGCCACCCTGCATAGCCATGGGGTTGAGGCTACCTGGAGCCTTGTGAATGCGCCTTGCCCAGCAGAACCTTGGGGGTGGTACCATCATGAAGGTGGGTCCAGAAGGCAGGACCCTGCCCCTGTGGGTCTAGAAGGCAGGGCATTCAGCAAAAGAGGAGCCTTAAGATTTAATGGCCTTTGTCTTGCTAGGTTTTGGACTTGCTTGGGATGCATCACCCCTTCCTTCTTTTCTATTTCTCTATTTGGGAATAGGAATGTCTATCCTATGCTCATCCCACCACTGTATTTTGGAGGAAGCACATAACTTGTCTGATTTCACAGGTTTACAGCTGGAGAAAGTTTTTTGCCTCAGGATGAATCATACCTCAAATCTCACCCAATTTAGATGATATTTAAATGAGACTTTGGACCTTAGACTTTAGAGTGGATGTTGGAGTGAGTTAAGACTTTGGGGGTTGTTGTAATGGAATGAATGTATTTTGCATGCAATAAGGACATGAATTAGTGGGGGGGTGGGGAGGCCAGAGGCAAAATGCTATGGACTGAATTGTGTCCCTCCAAAATTCAAATGTTGAAGCCCTAACCCCCAATGTAAAGGTATTTGGTGGTGGAACCTTTGGGAAGTAATTAGGGTTAGATGAGGTCATGAGGGTGGGGCCCTAATCAGATAGGATTAGTGTTCTTTTAAAGAGATGCCACAGAACTTGCTGCCTCTCTTTCTACCATGTAAGGACACAACAGAAGGCAGCCATCTGCAAGCCAGGAAGAGGGCTCTCATCAACAATTGAATTGGCTAGTACCTTGATTTGAGACTTAGCCTCCAGAACTGTGAGAGCTAAATTTCTGCTGTTTAAGCCTCCCAATCTGTGGCATTATGTCAGCCCAAGAAACTAATACATATACTAACATGTAGCATATACATGTAATATGATTCATAATTTGCATCCATCCTACAGAAATAATAACAAGCATGTGTAAAACTACATGTATAAGAACGTTCATTGCAGCAGTTTGTAATAGCAAGAAAAAAGGAACAACATTGTTTAGTTTCCTCAGGCTGCTGTAACAAAGTAACACAAACTGAGTGGCTTAAAATAACAAATGTATTAACCTCACAGTTCCAAAGTTTAGAAGTCTGAAATCAGGGTGTCAACAGGACCAGGCTCCCTCTGAAACCTGTAGAGGAATCCTTCCTTGACTCTTCCTAGCTTCTGGGGATTTGCTGGCAATCTTTGGCATTCCTTGGCTTGTAGATGCAGCACTCCAATCCTGTTTTTACACGGCATTCTCCCTGTATGTCTTCATATCATCTTCCCTCTGCACATGTCTGTCTCTGTGTCCAAATTTCCTTTTTTTTTTTTTTTTTGGTGAGGAAGATTGAGCCTGAGCTAACATCCATGCCCATCCTCCTCTATTTTGTATGTGGGATGCCGCCACAGCATGGTTTGATGAGCGGTGCGTAGGTCCACACCTGGGATCCAAACCTGTGAACCCGGGCTGCCGAAGCTGAGCGCACAAACTTAACCACTATGCCACCGGGCTGACCCCTAAATTTCCTCTTTTTATACCAACATCAGTCATGTTGGATTAGGGACCATCCTAATGACCTCATTTTAATTTGATTACCTCTGTAAAGATCCTATTTCCAAACAAGGTACACATTCCAAGATACTAGGGTTTAGGACTTCAACATATCTTTTTTGGAGGGTTGGAGGAGAGACTGCACCATTCAACCCACAACAAACATGAAAGTCCATCAACAGAGGGAGTGGAACTCTATATCCCTACAATGGATCACTCTGCAGTCACAAAAAGAGAGAGTGAGATGTACTGACCTGGAAAGCTGTCTGAAATATATTATTAAATGGAAAAGGTGAGCATTTCAGATCAATATGTATAACATGGTCTAAAAGTTCATGGAATCCTTATCTGAAATCTGTATTTTTGTCCTGACACACCATTTGGAACAAAGCTCACCAAAATGTTTAATGTTAATTAAACTGGGGAGAGGGTGGGCTGGGAAGGCAAGGGAGGTACTTTCACTTTTTTTAATTACACTTTTTATTTCAAGATAATTGTAGATTCACAGGCAGTTGCAACAAATAATACAGAGATCTCATACACTCTTCATCCAGGTTTTCCCACTGATAATAACATCACTCAAAAATATAGTACAATATCACAATGAGCATACTGATACAGTCAAGATATGGATTATCACCATCACCACAAGGATCCCTCAAGTTGCCCTTTTATAGCCACACACACTTGTCTTTCACCCCCATATCCTCCTTAACCCCTGGCAAACACTAACCTTTGCCCCATTTCTCTAATTTTGTCATTTCAAGAATGTTCTATAAATGGAATCCCACAGTAAGTAACCTTTTGGGATTAGCTTTGTTTCACTCACATAATTCTCTGGATTTTTATTCAGGTTGTTGCATGTATCAGTAGTTCATTTCTTTTTATTTCTGAGTAGTAGTCCACAGTACGAAGGTACCACAGTTTGTTTAACTAATTACCTGTGGAAGGACATCTACAGTCTTGGGCTGTTATGAATAAAGCTACTATAAACATTTGTCTACAGGTTTTTGTGTGAATGTAAGTTTTTGTCTCTCTGGGATAAATGTCCACAACTGCAATGTCTGAGTCATACGGTCAAGGCATATGTAGTTCTTTAAGAAACTGCCATATTGTTTTCCAGGGTAACTATACCATTTTACATTTCCACCAACAATGTATGAGTGATGCAGTTAATCAGCACTTTCCCCAGTATTGGGCGTTTTCTATTTTTTATTTTAGTCATTCTGATAGGTGTGTAACGACATATCATTGTGGCTTTAATTTGCATTTCCACAATGGCAAATGATGTTGAACATTTTTTCCTGTGCTTATTTATCATCCTGCGTATCCTCTTTAGCAAGATGTCTCAACGTATCTTTTTAGAGCGCTCATTTTTTTACTGTTGAGTTTTTAGGGCTCTCTATATATCCCATAGTCCTTTTTTGACATGTGTTTTGCAAATACTTTCTCGCACTCTGGAACTCATCTTTTCATTCTCTTAACAGAGTCTTTTGCAGAGCAACAGTTTTTAATTTTAATGAGGTCCAGTTTATCAATTTTTTCTTTTATGAATTTTATTCTTAGTTTCAAGTCTAAGAACTCTGTGCCTAGCCAAACAGTTAAGAGCTAAGAACTCTTTAATCACAAAGATAGTCTCCTATTTTTTTTTCTAAAAAGTTTTTATAGTTTTACATTTGACATTTACTTTGTGGCCCATTTTGAACTAACTTTTGTATAATGTGTGAGACTTAGATCAAGGCTCATTTTGTTTGCCTATGGATGTCCAATTTCCTCAGTACCATTTGTTGAGAAGGTTGTTTTTCTTTAATCAAATCATTTTTGCACCTTTGTCAACAATCAGTTGGCATATTTGTGTAAAACAATTTCTAGGTTCCCTTTTCATTCCATTGATCTACGTGTCTATCCCTCCACAGAGTCTTGATTACTGTAGGTATACGTGTCTCAAAATTGGGTAGACTGATTCCTCCCACTTTATTCTTTTTCATAATTGTTTCAGCTATTATTATTCCTTTGCCTTTCCATGTAAATTTTACAATAACCTTGTACAAATAAACAAGGCTTCTTGTAGGAATTTTTATATGAATTCTGTTAAATCTGTACAACAATTTAGGGAGTACTGATATCTTTACTATGCTGAGTCTTCCAATCTATGATCACAGTATGTCTCTCCATTTGGATCTTTAGTTTCTTTCATCAGCGTTATGTAGTTTTCAGCATACAGGTCCTGTACATATTTTGTTACATGTAAGTATTTCTTTTTTTGCTGAACTATGAAAAATTATATTTTTAACTTCAGTGTCCATGAATTCTCTGCTAGTATGTAGAAATACAACTGATTTTTGTATATTTATTTTGTATCCTCTGACCTTGCCGAACTCACTCCTTAGTTCTAGGAGTTGTTTTGTAGATTCCTTGAAATTTTATATGTAGACAGTCATGTCATCTACAAATAGGGACAGTTTTATTTCTTCCTTTCCAAACTGTATGTCTTTTGTTTCCTTTTCTTGACTTATTGCACTGGTTAGAACTCCAGCACTATGTTGGATGAGAGTGATAAGACTAGACATCTGCCTTGTTCCCCATCTTAGAGAAGAAAGCATTCAGTCTTTCACTATTAAATGTAACGTTAGCTGTAGGCTTTGTGTAGATGCTCTTTATCAAGCTGAGGAAGTTCTTCTCTATATCCATTTTCCTGAATTTTTTTGTCATCAGTGGGTCTTGAATTTCAAATACTTTTTCTGCATTGATTGATAAAATGATATGATTTTTCTTTTTCAGCATGTTAAAATTATGGATTACACTGATTGATTTTTCAATATTGGTCCAGTCTTGCTTCCCTGGAATAAACCCATTTGGTGATGGTGCATAATTCCTGTTATATATTGCTGAATTCTATTGGCTAATATTTTGTTAAGGATTCTGCCTCTATATTCACGAGGGATATTGGTCTGTACTTTTCATTTTTGTGTGTGTTGCTTTGCCTGATTTTGGTGGTAGGATAATACTAGCTTCATAAAATGAATTGGGAGGTGTTCTGTCCTCTTCCATTTTTTCAAAGAGATTGTGTAGAATTGGTGTTAATTCTTCTTTTTAAACATTTGATAGAATTCTCCAATGAAACGATCTGAGCCTGCACATTTCTTTGTTGGGAGTTTTTAAATTATAAATGCAATTTTCTTAAAATTTGGGGGCTATTCAAATTATCTACTTCATTTTGGGTGAGTTGTGGTAGTTTGTGTATTTTGAGAAATTGGCCCATTTCTTCTAAGTTGTCAAATTCATATGTGTAGAGCTGTTTGTAGTATTTCCTTATCATTTTAATGTCTGCAGGATCTGTAGTTATATTCCCTGTTTTACTCCTGATACTGGTAACTTGTCTTTTCTCTTTTTTTATCAGTCTTGCTAGAAGTTTATCAATTTTATTGACCTTTTCAAAGAACCAGCTCTTTGTTTCACTGATTTTCTCTTTTTTCTGTTTTCAATTTTAAACACTTTTTTCTCTTTACTATTTCCTTCTGTTTGCTGTGGGTTTATTTTGCTCTTTTTTCCCCTAGATTCTTGAGGTGAGAGTTGAGATTATTGATTTGATATTTTTTTCTCTTTTCTAACACATGCATTTAGCGCTATAAATTTTCCTGTTACACTGTGTTAGCTATGCACCACAAACTTTGATATGTTTTATTATCAACAGTGGGGATCTCCCTACTACTTCTGGGCAGGAATGGGTGTTCCAGCTTCCCAAGTGATCTCCAATGGCATCACAGTGGATGGTCTTATTACTGCTGGGTGATAGCGAAAGTCCTGACTCTGTAATAGGTCTTCTTAACACCAACTCAGTGGAAAGGGGTAGGGGAGCCCCTTACGGCTGCGTGGGGGTTGAAGTCCAGTATCCACTGACACTGTAAAGGGTGGGGGAGGTACCTTATTACTAACAAGCAGGAATAAAAGTCACAGCTTTGTGAGTAGGGAAGGCTAAGCTCCCCACTAATCCTTTGCTGGAGTGAATGAGGTGGTGTTTAGCTAGACTAGAGTGATTATTGTCTAGAAGTTTGTCTCATTAGGCTGTCCCTTTCCTGATCCTTTTGCTAGAGAAAGCAGGCTTCTGTCAGGGTTGTTTTGTTTATGTTGATACTCAGTGTTTCTGGGTTGCCAACTTTTCTAGCTTCAAGTCTATGACATATGAAGTGAAAAGAAAACCTTACCACCATGCTGTTCCTTGGGTTCAAAGGTCCCTGATAAGTCTGCCTTCTCATCTCTACCTTTCATATTCTTCTTATGCTTGTTTTATATATAATATCCAGGGATTTTAGTCGTGCATAGTGGGAAGAATAGGAAAAAGTATGCCTACACCATCTTCCTAAAAATGGAAGTTGTATCTTCAGTTTTTACCTTATATAATAATTATTCTTCTGTATATGACCACATGATTTTTCACAAGGTGCCAAGACTACACAATGGGTAAAGGACAGTCTCTTCAACAAATGGTGCTGGGAAAACTGGATATCCACATACAAAAGAATGAATCTGGACACTTCCTTTACACCATACACAAAAATTAACTCAAAATGAATTAAAGACCTAAATGTAAGATCTAAAACAATAAAATTCTTAGAAGAAAATATAGGGGAAAAGCTTCAGCACATTGGACTTGACAATGATTTCTTGGATATGACACAAAAAGCATAGGCAAACAAAAGCAAAAATGAGAAACAGGACTACAGGAAACTTAAAAACTTCTGCACATGAAGCCATGAGAGTCTGCTCACCCTCACCCCCAGCTTTCCTGAGGCCTAGGATGCCAGGGGTGTAGGGGGCCATTCTGGGACCCCTGCTCCCCTACAGCAACACTACAAGAGGTGCAAGAGCTACAGGGAGTGGCCCTCCCTGCCTTGTGTTAAGCACTTCTATTTATGTGTCCAGCACTCAAAGACTGTGGGCTGGAGGGTGGATGGGAGGAGGAGGGGGATGGGCAGGCAGTAGAAGAAGTCTTCAAGGACAAAGGAGGGGCCTGTTAGGCCAGTCTTGCCCTGGTCGTGGTGGTGGGATGGTCCCCCGGTGGCCTCGGGCACAGGACCAGGCAGGAGGCTTGGTGTGGGAAGGGCTCCCTCTGATCCTTAATCATTCTGGGCAATGTTACACAATTATCTACGTCAATAAAAATATAATTCAGATAATGTGCCATTTTCCACCTTCACTCATATTTAACATCTATTCAGAAGGTATTCACAATAATTTAATTGACAAATTCTTATCTTAAATAGCTCAAAAATTGCCATCATCATTATAGTTATTCATTTTACCATTATTTATCTGTAGTAAATGATCTTTGGTTGGCCCCCCAAATCATGAGACAACATTTTCAAAGGGTGTTCCTTTATCATTTTTGCCTAAACCACAGCACAATTATTAAAAAGCCCTTAATCTGATTGAAAGTTTAATTAAGCACTTGGTTTCTTAAATGAGTTTTGGAGATGTGCCACGGTTTTAAATTAGTACTTCAGACTGAGCTATCATTTGCTTTTAAAGACTGTACAATCGATTTATGTTCCAGTATTACACAGATTTGAATTTCAGATTCTATTGTCACAAATTGTGTAATTATACTTGTAAATGCTTCCCAAAATCCAACAGTTACTCAAAATGAAAAAACACAGGCTTAGCTCTGCAACCTTGGCCAAATCACTTCATTAAAATAGGAATAACAGCCTCACATAAAGTGTGACTCAAAGAGTGAAAGTATATAGACTATTGCAGGCAAGGAGTTTCCTTCTCTTTCCTACATCTGTTTTAAGGCATTACTAAACAATCAAGAATCAGAGAAGAGGGCAAGCCCAGTGGCATAGTGGATAAGTTTGCACACTCTGTTTTGGTGGCCTGGCGTTCACTGGTTTGGATCCCAGGTGCGGACCTACACACTGCTTATCAAGCCATGCTGTGGCAGCACCCCACATACAAAACAGAGGAAGATTGGCACAGATGTTAGCTCAGGGCCAATCTTACTCACACACACACACAAAAGGAATCAGAGAACAATCTCCTGCAGGATATTTATCTACCAGACAAAAAATAGCCACTTCCAAGGTCACTACTCTGCCCAGCTCTGATAGCGTCCTTTCCTCTCCTGCCCTTCAGATCTATGAAAGTAATGGCTTCCTGCTGTTACTAATCCCTGGGTGCCTTAACATCCCTTGCTGTGTCCCTCAATCCCTTAATTCATCCACACCTCTGTAAATAATCCTTTCAATAAACACATCTTTTTTAAAAATGTCACTGCTATGCAGGATTCTCTCCACAGCTATGAGGAGAATACTTTTTTTCTCCTCAGAACACCTCTATACAGTTCCTTAATATGGGTAGATATCCACGAGAGCCTGGATATGATACGGGAAGTTTTTAGAGCTCCTGTTCCGCAAAGAGAAAGGGCAGCTACTCCGTTGTTTGGAGAAAATGCAACCTTAACTCTTATTTGGGTGGAGAGATGGAGATGGCAGAATAGTCTAAAACAAACGTATTGATTACTTTCCTTTCCTTAAATTATCCTAGCCTAGGAAGAAAAGGGAAGTTGTTCAGGATATCCATTTTAATTTCTGAAGCCCTGATTTTCAGATATTTATGGTAAAGAAACATACTTTGTTTTTCCTTTTATTACAAAAGGAGTACTTACTTGTAATAAATTCAAAAATACTGAAGTGTACAGAGTAAAAAATAATAGTTGCCCTCTCAACACATATTTTTTAACTCAGAAATCTCTCTTCTAATTCCAGCTCTTATGAGTATTTTGAAACACAAATGAAAGTATAAACAAAGGGAAATGGAATGCATTACTTTAAACTTAAATTAACTTAAAAGGTTAAGTGAAAATTCTTCAAAATAATTCTGTCTATATGAAGATTCAATCTTTATTCATTCAACAGATGTTTCCATCACCATCTTGGCCTAATTGAAATCTGGCTGCTCCTGGGAATACCCCTCCACCACTGTCCTCTCCTCTCCTTTTACCTTTGACCCGAATTTAGATAAATTGTCATTTCCAAACTACTTCTCCTCTTTTGTCCCTCAAAAACTCCAGCTTTTATGAAGTTACCTCACTCAACTTAACCAGCCCCTCCTTGTGCTGCCATCTATGATCTCTTAAGTTGCTTCACTAAAGTTGCAGCACACAGCTCACTGTCTTCCTCTTTGCTCTGTTTCTGTCACCATTCTCAACGAGCGTAACATCCACACACTGTCCCATTCAACATCAAGCCTTCTCAGAACCTGGATCTCCTTCTCTCCAACAATCCTTTTATCTTCTTCCATTTAATCCTCTCACTCATAAAGTCATAACCTCATCTTATTGTTACCAGTCATTACATCACCTCCTAAAAAGTGACCTTGAACCTTTTCTTTCCTCCCAGTGTGTGTACTCTCATAATCCATTTCAAAAATTTTTTGGCACCACTGAGAACTCTGATCTATCGACCCTACAACTTTCTCAGTATCCATTATCCACTTCGTGGCTTCATGTCCCCCTTTCCATTTATTGTCTATTTCTTCCCAATAAAATGTAAGCTCTTCAAGGACAAAAATCTATTTTTTTCACTCTTATCTCTAGTGTCCAGGATCATGCCTAGTACAAAGAAAGCGCTCAATAAACTTTAAATAAATGCATGAATGCCTACTGTGTACCAGGCATTTGGCAAGGATAGAGAAACAAAGACAGCTTCTCCCCTGAAGAAATTTAAACGAATGTGTTCTATGCATATGTATCAGTGCATGCACACAAATTTCTACTATTTTTCTTGAACCAACTACTTGTTCTTAGCTCATTTAAAAAATAGTTTTACATTTCATTTTTCCAATGTTCTTAAAGCACATTTGGGAAGTCTCTTACTAGCAAGAAAATCTTTTAGCTTTCCAAATAAATCTTTTAGGTGTAATAAGTAATAGCGTAAGGCATTGAAAATCCTAAAGTAATTAGCTATTTTTTTAAATCTATATGGTACACATAATCTATCAACTCAAAAAGCACTAGAAAGTGATGATGTTGGCAATGCATGAGACGGGATAGTATCCAGGTATTAGACATTTCACACTATTCCCACTGCTAGCCCCAATGAGAGTCCAAAACGGCACCATTGTGCAAAACAGAAAATTCTCCTACTCAAGACACATTTTTGCCATCTCCTGGAAAATTGTTGTAATAACTATATAAATCCACAATGACTACAAATATGAATGGCTCTCACTAACATCGTAGAGTTTTACCACTAAAAAATATCAGTTTAGCTCATTATTTCCAAAATTTGTTTGGTCCTGGAACCTTTCTTTTTTCTTCATGCCATTCATATATATTGAAGGGGAGGAAGACTACCCTCTACCCACTCTGGGTCCTTTCTGGCTGGGCTACAAGTTAAATTAACATGAGACCAAACAGCAGGAGAAAATCATACAAAGCTTTGTAACATGTATACATGGGAGAGATTAGGGAAACTGAGTTTTCTTGACAAAATGGCAGAAGTTCTCCTCTTAAACAGAAAGACAGTGGGGGATGTTGGGCATGGATCAGTTTTGGGAGATTACCAGTAAAGCACAGTAAGGTTATTATGCAGCCTCGCTTTCTGCATTGATGGGTTTCCAGAGATGAGGTCATCCCCCCTCTTCCCAGTATAGAGAGGAAGACACCTTTACCTTTTGAGGAAGACACCTCAAAATATGTCTCTTTACCTTGATTATTTTCTCTGAAGGAGGCTTTGACCTTCCCCCCAGCTGTCTAAAGGGATTTGGGATGGAAGGTCTGTTCCCGGTATAGGCCATCACCATAGATTACTTTGGGTATTGATAGACTGGGAGGGTCCTTGCTAGGCCCATTCTTATCAAAGTTCTGTTTACCAAACATTTACATTTGTAAGGGAAATCTCCATTTGTAGACCTATCTCCCTCTCTGTACTGGGAAGAAGGGGCGGATGACCTCATCTCTAGAAACCCATCAATGCAGAAAGTGAGGCTGCATAATAACCTTACTGTGCTTTTCTGGTAATCTCCCATAACTGACCCACCCCAACATCCTCCTCTGTCTTTCTGTTTAAGAGGAGAACCTCTGCCATTTTGTAGAGAAAACTCGGTTTCCCTGGTATACATGTTATAAAGCTTTGTTTGATTTTCATGTTAATTTAACTTGTAGCCCAGCCAGAAAGGACGCAGAGTGGGTAGAGGATGGTTTTCCTCCCCTTCAATATACACTAAATTCTCATTAAATGGTAATTTTACTAATAATATTCTTCAGGCCATCTGATATATAGAGCAAAATTACCTATAGGAAAGTGTGTTTGAATGAGAAAGCATAATTTTTTCTTGGTGAGGAAGATCGTCCCTGAGCTAACATCTGTGCCAATCTTCCTTTACTGTGTATATAGGACACCCCCCACAGCATGACTTGATTAATGGTGTGTAGGTCTGTGCTGGGGATTTGAACCCACAAACCATGGGCCACTGAATCAGAGTGCACGAACCCAACCACTATGCCACCAGGCCAGCCCAAGGAAGCATAATTTTGAAGGAGTAATTATTAAAAAATAAGGTCAACTGGATTTTGTTGTAAACTCATTTTTATAAAAACAAAAGTAGTTTTGGATTTCAACCAGAACTTATGAGCTCCTCAATAGACAACATACACAAAACTCGAGTCATATGCCAATACAGAAAGAAAACCCAAGTTCAGTAAGTATGTACTTCATACTTTTGCCAGTAGTGAATGCACATACTCCCATATTCACATCATATGGGTCATATACTCTCCCTGACAACAAGCAAGGGCATTGGTAACACAGTTAAGAGACCATCCCTCAGTCGATGGACCAGAGAAGCCAGCATTGCAGTCCACTGCAAATCAATTAATTTATTAATCACCCCAGGATCTCAGGAATGTGCTGACCTAACTGTAGTGAAGCTGGGACAATTCATACGCCTTTTGTCAGGTATCCAATCTGCCCCCAAGCCTTGACATTTTTACCAACTATGTGTGCACAGCAGAAATGTGAGCTCTTATAGATAGGACAATTTGTAACTACCCTAAATAAATGGGGAAAAAAAGACAAACATAATGCCAGGCATATTCTAATGGCACCAACATCCAGCATTCATTTTCCACCTCTAGAACTGGCTTGAGGTGTGGTGACCATATGACTGTCCATGTGAAAAAGACGTGGTTCCTGCACCATTAGCTGGAAAAAGGGAGCCCAATTCACAGAGCAGCTGGAGCACTAGGCACTTTTGTGAGAGTGCTGGATTGTTTACCCAGGCTTACATAAGGACAGAGTCTCTCTCTAGCCCTGGGGAGTACTCAAGCTTTTTCTAAATACATTTTTCAGCATAATAATGGACTCTATTTCCATTTCTGCCTCTGCAACCAGGAGAGAATTGAGAACCACAGAATAATTCATGATCGTTATCTATATGTTTCTATAAAGGGTGATAAAGTGCTTTTTGTGAAGAATGCAGCTGAAATGCCTACATTAGCATTTACAGTGGGAGATGGATGCCTATCTTATCTCTTCATGTGTGGTTTACCAGTTATCCTCTTACCTCCTAGTGACTCAAAGCTGTACCAGCAGCTAACCTCTCTGAGTGTAGCTCTTTCCTCCTCAAGATGAGCAGCTCTAAAAAATGAGAACCAATGGAAGTAGCAGTCAAGATGTGCAGTTTTCAATTTACACAGTTACTTGGGACTTTTAAAAATCTTTTTTCATCTGGGTATATTAATAACAACAAAGAAATGAATTAAACATGGATGGACCTTGAGGGTATTATGCTAAGAGAAACAAGTCAGACAGAGAAAGACAAACACCATATGATTTCATTCCTGTGTAGAAGATAAACAAGCAAACACAGAGATAAGAACAGATTGGTGGTTACCAGAGGGGAAGGGTGTAGGGGGGAGGGCGAAAAGGGTAAAAGGGGCACACGTGTACAGTGACAGATGGAAACTAGACTTTTTTTTTAAGCTTCAGTGCATGGTTGTGTGTCCTAGTTGTTAGTTTGAAACTAGACTTTTGGTGGTGAACAGGATGCAGTCTATACAGAAGCCAAAATATAATGATGTATGCCTGAAATTTACATAGTTATAGACCGATGTGACCAGAATAAAATAATAATAAAAAGAAATGTAACATTTAAAAAGAGAGAAAAGGATAATACTGTATAAATGCAATAAATATGCAGATACTACAATAAAATGACAGTCTATATTGAAGAGACAATTACCAAGAGGGCTGCGGTTATAAGTGTATTTATGCTTGGCCTGGGAAATTAAAAACACAAGACAGAAGGAAACAAGTTGAGAAGAGAAAGACTGGTGTAAGATGATTGCAAATAGTCTGTGTTCAGATCAGTCAATTTTGATGATTCATACCACAAGTACTAAAATTATTGGAAAAAGTATTCCGAGGATTAAAACGTTTTTTTCTTACATTGGTATCTGTTAATGCAGAGAATAACGACTGTGAACAAGTCCATCTTGTTTTAATATTGGTTTTAAAGCATAAACTGGTATGCATTACTATGGAAATGAGAATGATATTTAAGGTAGTATTCACAACTGAATGATCGTACTTGTTTAGCAGAAACGGTTAAAATGGTTAGAATTACAAAGCTACCTACAAACAGATGTTAGCGAAAAATATACCTTTCCAGCTTTGCGATGAGCATACACCCCAAGCGTTTTCCTTTTCAGATGAGTTGTCCATAAACCATTTAGCAGCAGGGGGCGCTCTTCTGTTAAAATCCAAAGTTCTTTTTATTTGCAAGCTTTTAGGGTAGCATATTCGCTGGCATCAACAGTAGTTGCAGTATTGTTTTCAAATAACAAGAGTCCGTTTGAGCTTTGAATTTTATTCAGGTAAGAAGGACGTCAAAGTAGAACATTTATGAAATATGATTTACTGAGATCACTGATTTTAGCACATGCATAGTCTCTCCTGAATCAATGTATTTGTCTGATTCGTTCCACTAATATTTTCTGAGGACCAACCAGGTGTAAGACACTAACGTATACTTCTGGCAGTCATCCTCGGATAGTGTTACAGGAAGGCTTGGAACCTCAGAATGTGCTGTGTGCGCTTTAAAGGCAGAACATTTTAAAACAAACTGAAGGAATTAAAAGTCGTCGTATTTATCACACTCAAAAGTAAAAAAAAAAATTCACTATGTTATAGATTCTACCTAAAATATTTGGAACAAACAGCAGCAACAGTCCCTATTGTCAGTTTACAGCCTGAAGAGATAAATGACTTTGTAACATCTGAATATTAATACATAACAATATCTGCATATTTCTCTCCCGTGATCAACGGCATCCTGTCGACAGAATCCTCTGTGCCTCTACGCTCCGCAACGTCTGGTAGCTTCTCAGATTCCAAAGCGTGGTCTTTTCCTCCCTCTCTGACCTTCGCCGCCACCAGCCTCCTCCCCAGACCGAACCAAGTCGGATCAGGGTCAAGCCGTTGAACATTTTCAATTGCTACAAGATTCTCTTCCCCAAGAACCGCAATGGGGAGTTTCCGTATCGCCGCTTCATATTGGCTAATTGGTGCATTTTTTTAAAACTTAGATTTAAACCAGGAGGAATTATAAACTCCTTGTTTCGTTATCAAGCTAAGGAGGTCTTACTAGCGATCATGCAAAAGCCTCTTTTGAACACCCCAAGTCGCAGTCATTGGACAGGGCTCTGGCTGCGTGCCCAGGTCTCACGTGGTGCCCCTGCAAGCCAGCCAGAGCGTTTGCTCGGGTGAAACCCTTAAAACTTTCTTTCTGTAGAAAGCAAAAAGACCCAAGCTAAATACGCCGGCCTTCGGCTTGCCAAAATTGATCCCTCTGGAAGGCAGTCGGCGTCCCGGAAGACCGCCGCATGACTCAAGACTTAAAAGGTTCCCGAGTTCAAGAGACTCTGGACGCCGCCGCCGCTCCGCACTCGTCGCCGGGCCGCGCGGCCGCCACCTCTCTGTCCCCACCCGCCGGTTTGCGCGGCCCCGCGCGCCCGCTGAGGGGCAGGGGCGCGCTCGGCAGAGGTCGCCGCCCGGTTGAGCAATCCGGCTATGCAAATAAGCGAGGTGACGATGGCCAATCGGAGGCCGGCTCTGCCGTGACGCGCGCGCAGAGAACCCGTAGTATTTATAGATCGTATTTAAAGAGCCCTTGGGAGTCTCCCCCGGCTCGGCTGGGCGGCGGCGGTGGCTGCGGGGCTGTAGTTAACCCGGCGCGCGTGAGGTGGCGGGGCAGCCGCTGCTGCTCCTGTCCCTGTGGGGGTGTTGGGCGTGGGAGAGTGTCTGAGCACGTTCCATGGTGGTTTTTACCCACTTCCCAGCTCAGTTTCTGCAGAGGGAGAGGAAATGCTGCAGCTTCGACAATACTTTTGCTTAAAACAAAGCCCGAGCTTTGGAATCTCACAAAAAAGCTGGGGGCGGGGCGCGGGGGACAGAAGGTTGGAACCGACCCCGCCCCAGCCTCACATTTGAGCCACAAACCGACGCCGTTTCCTGGTGCTGGGCTGTGCGTAGAGGCGGCCTTCCTGGGGGGAGGGGAGAACAATGCCGCCCGAAAAGCCAAAAGTCGTGGAATTTGGGGGCGGGGTTATTGGACCAGTTTAAGTGTATTCGCGGAAAATAAATTGCAAGATAGTAGCATTAATTATCTTGGCGTTCGGTCGATTGCTCTTCAGGCTTCCCAGCCAGCGAACTGCACGCTGCAATGCGAAAGCAGGAAACGGGCATTACGTCAGCAGAGAGAGGAGACGCAAATTGCAACGGTTGCATCTGCAGGGCTGGCTTTCTTCCTCTCCCGAATCTCCCCTTTTTTTTGCCTTGGCGAGATTTCGCGGGCCGCGGGCTCGGGCGCTGGGTGCTGCCCCAGCTCGGCGTTGCGGGGTTTCACTCGAAGGCGCGGGGGCTGGCTGAGCTCGGGGGACTCCTGGCAGGGGTGCTCTGAGCCCCGGCCGTGGGCCGCCACACGTTGCCCTCCCCGGCAAGCTCTTTCGGAGCCACAACTAATGAATGCCCTTTAAAGATAGCCCGGCCCTGAGATGGGTTTCCTAAATTCCAGGAGGGGGTGTGGAACCGCACGAAGTGCTCAGCTGCTGTCCTTCGTTGAGCGCGGACTCGCGTCCCCCCCAGGAAAGCAGGTGGAAATGGGAGAAATTCCAGTGTGTACAACTGGCCAAGTTTTTAACACCTTGTCACGGAGCTCATTTCTATACATTGAGGGACGTGGTCACAAGAAATTTGTACTTTGCCAGGGACCCATCTCCTGAGGCCTTGTCACTGCGCCTTTGAACTCTCTTGAGGACGGACTTGAAGAAGATTGTGCATTAGTACATTTTGCCTTTTGGAAAACATTGAGTTTTACACTAGCCTCACCTGCTCTGCTGCTCCCTCGCTCCCCGGTTCAGGGTCATTACAAGGTAATCTTAGTAACCAGTTCTCCCAGGCTCGTGCCCCGCTCCACCCCTGGCACAGCTTAACGCAAAAAAGGTGGTGACAGTAGCTAATGGTTATTGACGGTTCTGTGCTAGGCAGCGTGCTGAGGGCTTTGTCGGAGTATACCTCATTTAATTCTCATGCTAGCTAGATGAGATGAGTACCGTTATCCCCACTGTACAGATAAGGAAACAGATTCCAAGAATCAGTGTGTCCACCAGCTAGGAGGATGGGAACCCAGGCAGTCTTGACTCCAAAGCCTGTGCTGTTAACCTCTGGGGGGGGGGGGGGAGTGTTAAACATGGTGGGTGTCAGGTGGCCTATTCAGTAAGAAAGAGACTGTCCGGGAAAACCCAAGTTACTGCAGCTAATTTTCTCATTGCCTTGTGTTGGCAACAGTATCTTATAAAGTCGTTAATGATTAAACTTTATATAGCACTTCATTCCTAGCTCAGGCCGTTGGGTAATGTCAGCTCCTGTTCTCCCCATTAAAGATCTAGAAAACCTAAAGACCTCAGTGAGTTACCGGTTAAGTTAGGAGTGAGGCCATCTTCGGGATTAGCTGATGGCCTAATTCAAGGCCGGAGGAGTCCCGTCTTCCCTTTCCCCTTTGGTTGCCTTGTCCCCCATCACTAGCATCCAGACAGGAGAGAGAGCCAGGGAAGGGAAACTGCCTGCGGTTTTGGAAGATTGTCTGTGATTACTGTCTGGGAAGGCAAATTCAAATGAAGAAATATTTAGAGGGAGGAGGCTGTACCTGTTTTTACAACCGCAATTGTGTATAATAGAAACAAGTGATTTGAAAGCCAGGCACCTGATAGAGGTTGAAGCCCAGTTGTGCCCCATCCCTGGCTAGAAGCTGTGGAACACGAGACGCAGTTTCCTCCTCTGTAAAATGAAGTTAACCTGCTACCCATCTACTGATAGCCTTGCTCCTAACATTCTCCTCTGCTACCTCTTCCTCCTCTAGTTCCCTCCTCGGCCTGGGCTCTTCTCACTCAACACACTCTTCCTTTGATTTTACCCAGGCCATGGCCCCTGTTACCATTTGAGGTCTTTCTCTCTTGCCCAGGTCTCTTTTCTGAGCTCCAGATCTGTGTATCTGACTGTGTACAGAACATCCCCACTTGGACCCCTCAAATTTAAGTATTCCAAACTGAACTCATTATCTGTCTCCCAGCCACCTCTGATGAAAGGTCTGCCCTGCCTCTGTATATCCCCACCCAGTTGTTCAAGTCAAAGCCTGACTAATTTCTCTTTCCCTTAACCAGCACATCCAGTTAATGGTCAACTCCTAGCATGGATCAGGTAGCTGCCTTCTGTCTAGCAGCCCCTAAAACCTTCTCCACTGTGCAGCCATACCCACTTTGGTGGCTCCTGTTGCCCTCAGAATGAAGCATGGCACAGGTTACAAAGCCACTCAAGACTGAGTCCAGACCTAGGTCTCTAGCAGCTGCCCTTGCTTGCACTCCACCCTTCGGCCATTAAATTCCTTTAATTCCTCTAACAGTGCCAAATTCTTTTGTTGTTTCTCTGAGCTTTAGCATAGGCTGTTCCTAGAATTCAGCTATAACATGTCATTTCATCTCCATGCCCTTTCTGACTAACAGCTCCTACATCTCTTTCAGTTTTCGTTGTATGTCACTTCCTCCAGAAAGCTCTTTGACCTCCACCCAACTCCACTGTAGGTGCTCCTCCAACTTGCTCAAAGAACTGTGCTTCCCCATCACAGCACCTACACAGTATACTAAGTGTCTTGTAATTTTGCTGAATCTGCATCCACATTCATGTGGAAGAGGGATACATCAGAATTATTTGGGGTGCTTTGTTGACCTGCACCCCAACACCCACCCACCCCTTGCCACTCCCAATCTGCCATGAGTGTGTCCTGAGCTGAAAAATCATGACCCAGTGAGCCACTGGTATTGATGATGTTGTGCTGTATCCCTCAAGTGCGTTAGGGTGGAAGAAAGGTTGAGAACTGCTGCCCTAGACTTGCAGCTCCACAAGGAAATGGATCCTATCTCTCCTATCCACCATTATTTCCCTCATGCCTGGCCCAGCGTGGAAGACATTCAGGAGGTACTTGTGCGATTGACTGGGGATGTGAGAATTAGATAAAACATGTATATTGAGTCCCCAGGACATAATAGGCATTGGGTAAATCTAAATTGTCTTTCCCTCTGCTTGCCAAAATGGAGCTTAAGAGTTATCATTTGATGCTTTGTGCCTGTCATTCTTGTCCCCCTCTATCCCTCAAGTGAGTGAAAGTAAAAGATATTTACAGTAGGTTCCTGGAGCCCTGCCACATCACTACAGGCATTGTTTTTTAAAAAGCACCTTATGAAACCTGGGCCTGATTTTTTTTTCTTTTTTTGAGGAAGACTAGCCCTGAGCTAACATCGATTGCCAATCCTCTTTTTGCTGAGGAAGACCGGCCCTGGGCTAACATCCGTGCCCATCTTCCTCCACTTTACATGGGACGCCGCCACGGCGTGGCTTGACACGCGGTGCATCCGTTCATGCCCGGGATCCGAACCTGCGAACCCCGGGCCGCCAGAAGCAGAGCGCACGAACTTTACCACTGTGCCACCGGGCTGGCCCCCTGGGCCTGATTTTTAACTGACATTTTGTTGTTAATAAGCAAACTGCCTCACATTTATTGTTTCTCTGTCGGTCTGCCTTTTTTGTTGGTTTTTAAGGAGAACTGTGTCTCCCAAAATTCTTTTGGAGGGAAAGCTATCTTCAGAAAAGGAACTTTCTTCAGATCGTCTTGGAAGAAGCGCGACTGAAGCTCAGAAGCAGTCGGGACTGGAGATGGAAAGGTGTAAATTGGACGTGGATGAGGGCCGTGGCACTTCTCTGAGCCTGGGCAGGACCCTACTGGCAGATGGAGGGCCACAAGGCGTTAGTGGCCTGGGATAGTTCTGCCCAAAAGAAAACAAGATGCAGCTGGCTTTGGAGTCAGCTCTGGATTTGAGTTTGGCTGTGTGGCCTTCGTCAATAGTACAGACTCTCTGGGTGCTTCTTGGTAAAATGGGATTCCATTTGTCCTACAGTATACCCCTCTGGTTGTTAGAATCAATGGGGTATATTTGTAGAAATACTTTGTAAGGTATAAGTGTAAAGTATCATATAACTATAGGGTATTATTAATACACAATATAATTAGAAATATAGGGTATTCAGTTATGGATCGGAAGTCAACACATTTACTGAGTATCATGTGGTTAGGTGATGGGGCACAAAGATGAAGGAAAGAGAAAAGGAGTTTATATTGATTGATCCTGCCAACTTCTGTTCCAAGTGCTTTACAGTCATTCTCTCATAATAGCACCAAGATTCTGCCCTCAAGAGGCTCATATTCAGAAAGGTGACACAGGCACATATTAAAATTCACATAAAGCAACTGTGATAATACCAAAATTATCAAATGGGAACACAGAGGAGGGAGCTGTTAATCTGCTAGTCTCTCAGAAGTGAGGGGGAAAGGTGAGGGAGACATAAAGAAATAATGATATTGACACTTGGGCCTTGAGGAATAAGGTAGGATAAACAGATCCATAAAGAGGGGAAGAGCATATGAAGTAAAGGGAACAGCAGTGATAAAAGGATAGAGCTAGGAAAGTGTCTGTAAGTGAGGGTAAAGGTCAAAGTCGTGTGGTGGAGAGGGTGATGGCAGTGGGTGGAGATGAGGGTGAAAACTGAAACTGGGCGGGTCAGCCCAGTGGCATAGTGGTTAAATTCATGCCCTCTGCTTCGGCATTCCAGGGTTCACAAGTTTGGATCCGAGGAGCAGACCTACACACCACTCATCAAGCTGTGCTGTAGCAGGCATCCCACGTATAAAGTAGAGGAAGATGGGCACGGATGTTAGCCCAGGGCCAATCTTCCTCAGCAAAAAGAGGAGGATTGGCAACGAATGTTAGCTCAGGGCTAATCTTCCTCACCAAAAAAAAAAAAAAAAGTGAGACTGGGACTGACCCCAGGATTTTATAGGCTGTGCTAAGAAATAGGGATTTTATTCTATAGGTAGTGGTAAGTCAGACTCCCAGGACATTTATTTTTCTAGGAGAAAAGTGATACGGTTAGATTTGTCCATTTTAGAGAGATAGCTGCCTGGAAGCCAGACTGGAGACAAAGAGACAAGTTGGGAAGTAATTGCAGTAGTTCAAGCAAGTGATCATGAAAGCCTAGAACAGTGGTTTTCAAATTGTGGGTCACAACCTGCATTTAGAAAAAATAAATGGAAAAGAAAATATCAAGGAGTCTTATATAATAAAGGTCAATATTTCATAAAACTTCTATTTGATTTACTTGTTTGTTAGCATAAACTTTTTGAACAATTTGAATTTTTAACAAATTCACCTCTACAGTAGATTTAAATAATCTTCAAAATGAACAAAGTGGATTTACTCACAATTTAGCATGTTTACATGCCTATGTTTCGATGTAGTCGCCATCATTTTGGATACAAAGCATGACAGGGTTAAAGCCATTAAGTATAATGTAGAGTTTATTACCTGGAAAATAACGGAAAGAAATGAGAAAAAAGGACTGATTATTAGATTTAAATCTGGAATAAGTTTCCTCTTGGTTGCATTTTGCAAATTGTTTCTTAGAAGTGACTTTATTAAAAGTTTGAACGGCAAAATGCATATCTCGGGTCATGATGCAAAATGTATTTCTAACATGGGTCATGGCCAAAGAATGCGTAAAAACAATGACTTAGAAGATTGGGGTGGTAGCTGTGGGGTGAGAGAGAAAGATCAAGATATCAGAGAAATTTCTGAGGCAAAATTAAGACTAGTTAACCAATTGGATGGGGGTAAAGGAGAAGGAAATGAAGGATGATTCACAGGTTTCTAATTTGGGCTGCCAGGGCACTTGGAGGTGTAGTTCAGTTCAGTTCAACCAATATGTCTTGATAGGAAGTATAGAAACAGAGACGAATGAGGAAAGCAAGATCGGGGCCCTTGAGCCACTTCACCTAGGTGAAAGAGACTCATAAACAGGGCATGTTAACAAAATATGGTAAATGCAATCATAAAAGTATGCAAAGATGCTATGCAAGCCCAGAGGGAGCCCAGCCTGGGTCTCCACAGAAGCTTTCTAGAGGAGACATCCTTGAGCTGAGTTTTGAATAAGAGTTCAAGTCAGCCAGAAGTAGATAGGTAGGAAGGAAACAATATAACAAAGATCAGAGAGGTGGAACAGCAGTATGTTTGTGTATAAGTGGTTCTGTGCGTGCATATTTTTGAGTGGGTGTGTGAGCCAATGTTATAAGCAATTTGATGTTACTAGAACATTGAGAAGCCAGAGATGAAGTTGGCAGGGGTAAAGAGATAGGTTGTGAAAAGCTTTATCTGTCATGCTAAGGAGTTTAGCTCTTGTATGAGACGAAGAGCCACTGAAGGGGTTTTTAAGGTTAGTAACAAGGTCACAATAAGGTGACTGTGTGTTAGATCACCCTGGCAGCAATGTGGGAAAGGTCTTTAATGGGAACTAGGTTAAAGATGAAGAAACTAGAAATGGGGATATTAGATTAGTCCAGATGAGAGGTGACAGCCTGCGTTGGGGCAGTAAGAAAGGAGTGAAGAGAAATAGAGCCCCAAATTGGCAAGGTGTGCTCACTAACTGGATATGGAGAACTCTCTCAGTCAGTGTCTGGTCAGGAAAACAGAACCCATGCCAGCAAGTTTCACAGAAGAAATTTAACATGGGGAACTATTTTAAAGGGTGTTAGAAAAATGAAAGGGAAAATAGGAAACAATTGGAAATCCCAAGATTAGGAAGAGCATACTACTCCTAAGACTGGAGGGACCAAAGGGACAGGTGGTGTCAACAGACTCCAGGAGCTATGGCTGCCTAGAGGGAGACAGACCATGAAAAAGATGCGGTCACCTGAAGCAAAGAGAGGAAGAAATGCCCTCCCCTGGTCCTGTTATCTCCTTTGGCCAGGCCTGACTAGGAGCTGGTTGGCAAGGGAGCCTGGGAAATGTAGCCTTTTGCAGGAAGAGCAAAGCAGAGGAAGGTGAGAAAATAGATCTGAGCATAAACAGGCAAATGAATGAGGCATGAGGATAAAGGAGAAGAAGTAGATTAATTTCTCCCTGGTGTCTTACTTGGATTGAGGTTGGATGGTACTGTCAGAACCTGAGATTGGGAAGCCAGGAAACTGGTAAGGGTGGAGGGATGAAGGAGGAGACACAGATGGGACAAAAATAGTCTGACTTTTAAAAACTCCCTCATTGTAGTATTGTTATGTGTACATAGGATTGGTAGGTAGAATTTATTTTAAAAGAACAGTTTTGGGGATTTTTTGGTGAGTAAGAGTGGCCCTGAGTTAACATCTGTTGCCAATCTTCCTCTTTTTGCTTGAGGAAGATTGTCCCTGAGCTAACATCTGTGCCGATCTTCCTCTATTTTGTATATGGGACGCCGCCACCCCATGGCTTGACGAGAGTGTGTGGGTCCACACCCAGGATCCAAACCTGCAAACCCCAGGCCACCGGAATGGAGCACATGAACTTAACCACTATGCCACCGGGCTGGCCCCTAAAAGAACAGTTTTAATAAATGTTCAGAACAACTTTGTAGCTACAAGTGTCTTTTAACATAGTGTGGAAAAACCTCAATGCTTTGAAATGCAGTTTTCTCCCAGTACTTTAACCTTCCCCCAGGTCTCCTTTATAATGTTGGTGTTCACTATAGGAAAACAAGAAGAGTTTATTGAATCCTTACTATGTACCCCCTACTGTATGGTTTACCCAGAGTGTGCAAACAACAGATGACATAAACTATCTCATTTAATCCTTACAATAGTTTTATGAGGTTGGGATTATTACCCTTTTTTACAAATTAGAAAACTGATACCTAGAAAGGTTCAGCGTCCCTCTTCCCTCTTCCCACCTAAGCCTCTCAGCCCATAAGTGTCAGCTGGGACTGAGACTTTTGGGCTGCTGACTCAAAGCCTATGCTCTTAACCCCCACACTATAAGACCTCTCACAAACTCCAAAGTGTTTTAAGTCCAAATAAATAAAACTGTGATAGTATAATTGTGTCCACATATATCCAGTTGCTTATGGACTAGTGAATGTTTTAATGGGTTTTCTCACATCTTGTTCACTATAGATTATTGTGCTTTTGTTTCCCAATCTGCAAAACAAGAGTGTATTAGGACTCTTTTGGTGGCAAGTGACAGAAATCTAAGTCTGTATAGGTTAAACGAAAAAGAAGCTTATTGGCTCACTTGAAAACTCCAAGAGTTGGTTTGTCTTTGCCTTTGCTGGATATGGCTCAAATGCCGCTATCAAGATTTTCACTCTCCATCTCTTGGCTCCATCTCTGCCTTGAACTCATTATCTTTGCAGGTTCTCTCCCAGTAGCAAGAAAGGTAGTATTCCATCACCTCAGGTTTACATGGCCTTGCTAACTGGTGGTCCCAGAAGGAGAGAGGCCCTCTATTCCCCAAAAGCCATGCTAATCTCCAAGGTCCAGCTTGGACCTGTAGCCACTGTGCCCGGGTAAATGGGGTCCTCTGATGCTCAGGCCTGTAGTGGGACAGCAGAGCTGTCTGATTGACAGTCGTATCAGAATCCCATGGAGCTGGGGAGGGAAGCAGTTGCCCAGAGCAAGGCCTATAGGGCAGCAAAAAGGTCACAGACTTCCACTATGGGGAACATATGAAACTTCTGTTTTGCCTGCTTATACAAATAGAATCCTGGAGGTATTTCAAGATCATTGTATGATTGTGCATTCTATTCTTCATTTGGACTAAGAAGACATTTTCTCACACTTCTTTTTTTTTACAGCAATTTTACTTGGAACTCTCAGCTTCTTTAAAAGGCAGAGTTAAAGCATCAGGGTTATATCTAATTGCAGAAAACATCCAGAACCTCTCTAGCAATACCACTTTTCTACTCCCCACCAGCTCCCCTTCAAATTCCCCCTACCTCTTCCCTCAAGGAATCTGAATCGTGGTTCTACATTGGGTCCATATCTTGATATGTGTGGTCATCAAGGTGGTCCAAGGTCTAAGGCATCGTTCTGGCAATCAGTCATGACTATTTTTTTGGCAACCAAAGACCCTCAATTTATTATCAAACTATTTTAGGAGATTTCAAAAGAAATAATGAATTGCATTTGATAGTAGCCTTCTGCTGTTTTGCCATCTTTAAGCCTGATTTATTTTAGAACCCAGCCTAATGACCAAGATTATTATTATTAATTTTTTTGAGGAAGGTTGCCAATCTTCCTCTTTTTCTTTTTTCTCCCCGAAGCCCTAGTACATAGTTGTGTATCATAGTTGTAGAGTTGTAGATCTTCTACGTGGGATGCCACCTCAGCATGGCTTGATGAGCGGTGAGTAGGTCTGCACCTGGGATCTGAACTGGTGAACCCCGGGCTGCCAAAGTGGAACGTGGAAACTTAACTGCTAGGCCACCAGCCAGCCCCTCAAGATTATTCTTTAAAACACTTAAGACTGTGGCAAGGCAGATAACTTACAGAAAGTAGACAGGGACCCAAGAGCCAATATTTTGTTTTTTTTCTGTTGGCATGCAGCCTACCTTTTAAAGAAAAAGTGTTACTACTGGAGATTCAAATCTGTCAGTACATGTAAAGTATGTCCTATACAATTATTCATAAAACTTGCTGTAACTTGCTAATACAGCTAGCTAAATGCCTATGTGAATGAGTTATTCCGCTTCTGAAAATATGTGCAACTGGTACAGTACGCTGGTCTCCTCATTAATGGTTTTCCCTATAATAAATAATAGCTGGAGTATTTCTTTCTATAATGAAATATTTAAATATTAATTCAGCAATTCATAGGCACCACAGGAGTTCTGTCATTCAGACAGAGTCCCACTTTTCTGATGTTTTCACATTGTGAAGATTCTCTCAGCTGATCTTATTAGCTATTTTGTAATCAAAAGGTAGAGCCAGTTCTCACTTAAGTGATTGTTGTCACAAAACCTTATGCTCCTATTTATTTAATTCTATGCTGTTACTGTCTGGGTGGTTAGGACTTCCGGGTGAATTTGTCTATTTTATTTTTATAGCCAAGAACTCAGTTGCATATTAAGACCATTTAGCCTTCTTATGGCTAAATAAAATCAGTTCCCTTCCTTACCATTTTTATGCCCTATTTCTAGCTCTTTAATCAGTCTTTGTACTAGTTTTTCCAGATTCTTTTAAAAATATGAAAACTCAGACTGGACGTGAATTGCTCATATGGGTTTGACCAACCTTACATATATTGGGGAAATTATTTCATGGTTTTTGCGTGTCACATTTCAGTGAGTAGACTGTAGGATCATGTCAGCTCTTTTTAAATAGCAGTTCTACATTGCTGATGCATTCACAATGACATAACCTGAGCACCTAGGTGGTACTGTCAGACTTCCTTTGAACTATTTTAAGTTAAAGCATCGTGAAAGTTGTTATGGTGGCTATAACTACCATTCAAGAAAAATATCCTTCAAAATAGATCATCATCACCATATTCTACATTTTAAGGCTCTTTTTTCTGCTAAAAGTTCAAAATATTTAGCAACAAGTTGTGTAGCACCAATTAATTATATGGTTTCAAGGTAAAATTTTATGCTAACATCCTGTGTGATTTCAGACCCCCAGGCGAAACTTTTCATGAAAGGCTCCCCTTTTAATCCAGTACTTTCAAATATTTTCCCCACTTGTGCTTGGGGAGCCCCTTTTTTGGGGGATTTTGACTTCTCACAGGCTTTGCTTGAGACTTCTCATGACTAAATGAAATCAGTAGATTTTCATAAAATTAACATATCTTAGAAAAGTTTATATTAAAGCATATGATTTTCCACATGATTTAATCACTTATTTCCCTCCCTCCCTCCCACTTCCACTTAATCATGCCTAACATCACTTTTAAACAGTGCTATCAAAAGGAGAATATCATAAATTTACAGGTCCTGATCAACACTATCTTATTTCAGGCAATGTTCAATTTGCATGCAATATTTGGCTGCCTCTTTGGATTTCATTAGATTACAAACAGACAAAGAATGTCCGTCTAAATTTACGATATAAATCCATTCCTTTTAGCTAGGCTCGGGAGTCATTTTGGTCATTGTATTGATCGACAGTATTGTGTGTCATCCATTTAATTTTTGTCTATAGATGACTATAATCCATTTCATTTCTGTATTGGTCAGGGTTCATTTGCAGAGAATAAAATCTACTCAAGCTAGTTTAAATAGGAAGGGATTTATTATGGGGTGTCAAATGGCTTAATTACCATTGAAATGGCTGAAGAAACAGACTCCAGGTTGAGCTTTAAGGAAAACTCACAAAGCCACGTGCAGAATTGGAGCACCAAGGTGGCTATTGCCTCTTCTCATCAGGACATTTCAGGCTCCAGAACTGAGCTACCACTGCCAGTCAGAGAGCTATTGCCACAGCTGCTGGCTTCAGAACCACTTCATACTCATTACAATCCAAACCAGCAAAACCGATGCCCGGACCCTGCCTTTGACACCCATGAAGCTGACTAGACAATGGGGGTGCTGTACTAGTGCTGTCACAGAAAAGCCCAACATTTCCACAACTGTGCTTGCCAGCAGAGACAACAGAAATATGGTTTGCTCTTCCAGAAGTGCATCTCATTGGCTGATCCTAAATAAATTCTGGGACCCAGCTGCAAGGAATCTGGGAGACTTTCCAGCCTCTGCAGAATAGGCAGGCACGTTAGAAGGATGATGGAAAGGATATTGAGTACCAATCTACAAAAGCCATCACAACCACATCTTAAATTAATTGGGATGGAAACAAGTTATGGCTCCAAGACTTGCAGGATAAGTGGAAATACTTTTGTAAAAATAAAATGACCATCACTTTCAAGGATAAATTGTAAATCAATTTTGTTATTGATGAAGAGAGAAACTTCCTTATAACTCTTAATATAAATATACCTCCCCAAAGATTTTAATATAAGATTAAATATGACAATAGCGTACAACCCTCTGTGATGATTGTTAATGGATCAGGTCTGTCCTCGTGCAAGAAAATGTGAACATCAGTTCTGTGCATTACATTGAGGTAGGTACAGTAGAGACCGCAAATAAATAGACACATACCACATTGACCCTTCCCTCAAACAACTCACATTATACTGGGAAATAGAAATAAATATAAAAAGATAGGTTCCAATTGAACCTATTGAAAAAAGTCTAGGTTCAAATCTCTCCTATTTTTTCAGATGTGTAACACTGTCATATATGCATACACGTACCAAGAAAAATTATAATGTTGGTGGTCTGCTACCTCAACAAACAGTAAAGAGGTGTCTACATCAAGGGAACTAAGTCAAATGAATTTTTTTTTAATTGCCATATATAGAGAGAGAGAGAGAGAGAGAAAATGACAAGAGAAAGGCTGGAACTTAGTAGGCCTTTAATAAACTGTAGCTATTGAGTAGTCGTAATAATAAAAGCAATAGAGGAATTACATGAGGATACAGTAAATGATTAATAAGCAAGTGAATAACGAGGGTAAGTACCCTGTAAAACATTTGATCTGCATTGTAGGAGCTAATTTTAGCCTAAAGAGTTAAAATTTCCATCCAGGCTGGTTTTTAAAAACTTTTTCTCAAGTTTTCTACAATGAAGATACAAAATTGGGGAAAATCATAAAACCTCCAATGACTATAGACTCAATTTTTGTTTGATGCCGTAGTGGATTTTCAGCATCATGTAGTTAACTCGAACAGCCTACTCTTTGATTGAAACAGTTAAATCTAGTATTTATAGTATGCTTGTTTATATTAGATTTGGAATATAATTTACTTACATTAAAATTCATCCCTTTTAATGAGTTCAATGAGTTTTGACAAATGTACAAAGTCAAACAATGACAACCACAATCAAGATACAGAATATTTCCATCAGGCCAGAAAGTTCCTAGTGTACCTTTGCAGTCAATGTCCCTTCTCCTGCAGCTCCTGGGAAGGACTGATCTGTTTTCTCTCCCTATAATTTTGCTTTTCCAGAACATGATATAAAGGGAATCATGTAGTAGCAGTCTTTTGTTTCTGGCTTCTTTCATTATAAATATTATATTTGATTTTAAATGTTATATTTTCATTATAAATGTTATATTTTTAAATAAAACATACAGTTCAGCCTGGGACATTTAATAAGCTTTTAATTAATTTGTAAATGTAGAAATAGAGTTATAGTTAGGGTGCCTTTAATTATCTTTGGCCTCTTACTTAAAAACTAAAGCTTTCCCCCTCAAAAAACTTTTATGTTACAGGCAGTCAACAAAACCTGGTTAACAGGATTTTTCGGTTGTTGTTGCTGTGCCAGAAGTAAAAGAAACTGAAGTAAACAAAAAAAATGGACTTGCATGTTTTAGAGTAACTGTTACATATATAAGATAACCTATAGGAAAATAATTTCCTTGTAACCCTTTGAAAGAATTAAAATGCAAAGGAAGGGTACACTTTGTTGTGGTTACAGTAATGTCTATGAAAAGCATGGCTTTTTCACTGGTAAAAGTTTCAGTTTTGCACTGTGAATTTGTCTTGATAACTGCAAACAACTGTAGCTATTACCTCTTCAGTTCTGACAGCAAGTTCAAAGTCTATCAAAGTTATTGTCTGAGCACAGGGTGAAGCATACCTTTAAGCTTAAAAAAGACTCTTGGTTGTATTTCTAGAGAGTTTTTAAAATGTACCATTGGGGCATCTTAAAATTTGATTTCAGCTTTAGTTGTGGACATGTAACTGCTAAGAAGCAGGAGGAAAACAACATTTGAACTAGAACCATCCTTTTGGTGACTTTTTGCACACTGCTGATCTTTTAACTGAATATTTTCAGGGTTATCAATGACAATTTTTAAAAATAGTTTTATTGAGGTACAATTTCTATTTCATAAAACTCATTCATTTCTGGTGTGCAATTCGGTATTTTTGAGTATATTTACAGAGCTGTGCAGCCATCATTATAATCTAATTTTAGAACATTTTCATCACCCCCAAAAGAAACTTGGACCCTGTTAGCAGTCACTCCCCGTCCCTCAGACCCCCAGTCCTAGGCAACCACTGATACACTTTCTGAACGACAATGATTTTTAACTTGGTAGGATTTTTTTAACCCCGTAGGTAGACAGGGGCCACATTTTCATATTTACTCGTGTTAAATTCTGTAATTTTAGACACTAACTTAAGACAATTCGTTGTTACCTTTGTTAGAATGCCTAGATCAATTTGAATTTTTCTAAAAACGCTTCTCTTTTAAAAAATAGATCTTTCCCTTTCTTCCTTCTTTGCAATTTTTAAAGCTTTCTTTGAATCCTTTGAACATGTAGCTAAAGGACAGTTGGTGCTCAGGAAAGCAAATATTAGCATGAGTGGTTCCAAAAAACCCCTTCCTTTAGCAATTAACAAGGAGTTTACATAACTAAAAATATTTCAGTAACACACATTTTCTCAACAAGTGACTTAGTGAAAGTAAATAACAAAAGTTCTAAAAAGTATGAACAGCAGCACTTTTGTTAAATGTGTGCTTTAAGGTTTAGGTCTGTTTAGGGTTTAAAGGAAAACCTGTTGGGTGGGGTGGAGAGATGTTGCCTAACTGCTACTTTGTATTCCTTTACTGGTGACCTCAGCTCTCTCCTGAATTTTTACTACTGGTAAAGAAAACAGTGTTTCTAGTTTTCTCTGCAACAAAGATCTCATTGGCTAAAGATGAATGTTTAATTATTAGAAATAGAGTGCCTTAGAGAGATATGCACTTCTCAGAACAGTAGACTCAACAGGAAGAAGGAACCAGAAAACATATTCCATTTATGATAATGTGGTCTAATTTGACATCTGAAAGTTGACTTCGTATTTCAGAAGAAAAGGTTGCTGTAACGTTTACTGAGATATATTTGTTAAATTTATTTTTATTAGTTTAGTATATATTATTTATTGCTGTGTAAAAAATACCCCCCCCCCAAATTGAGTAGCTTAAAACAACAGTAAACATTTATTATTTCTCACAGTATCTATCCATAGGTCAGGAATTAGGGACTGGCTTGTCCGGGCAGTTCAGGCTTAGTCTTATCAAGAGGTTCTCTTAGGTGTTTCCTGAGGTTGACATCATGTAAAAGCTTCACTGGGACTGAAGTTGGCCCACTCACATGGCTGGGAAATTGGTTGGTGGCTATTGGCAGGAGATCTTAGTTTCTTTCCAACATATGCCTCTCCATAGAGCTACTTAAATATCCATGACATGGCATCTGACTTCTCCCAGAGTGAATAATACAAGAGGACAAGGCACAGCTGCAGAGTCACCTAGCCTCAGAAACCATTACCTCTGTCTTACCTTATTGATCACACAGAGTAACCCCGCTTCATTGTGGGAGAAAACTATTTAAGGGCATGAACACCAAGGAGGTGAGAATCCCTGGGGTTCCTCTCAGAGGCTGGTTACCACAGCCTGTACTATAAAGCTTGCTGTTAATTTTTAAACATTACCAAGATGCAAAATCATTAATTTCTTTTCAAATATAAATGTACATGTATTTACATGTATATTATATATACTGTGTGTGTGTGTGTGTGTGTATATATATATATATATATATATATCTCCAGTGAACAGCAGAGGCGTGCTGAAAATACGTACCTTGGATTTTTAGATTCCAAGGCAATTAATCATCTATTTACTGAGTATATGCTCTATGCCTTAAACTGTGCCAGGAACATATCTTATAGGATGTGGCAGAAATGACAGAGTATTCTCAGAATTTTATTAGAACTTTACCTTTGTAACATCTTTTCAGAATGATGTCCTCTGCCAAAAGTTAGGCATGGACTTGAACCCCAGTCCTCAGAGTTATGCCTGCACCTCCAAGTTCTTTTGGGAAATTCTGATTTTCTCTTGGTCCTGAAAGAAAGCAGAATGCCACCAATTAGAAACAGGGACAATTTTGTCCCTTCATATTAACACCAGATATAGTATGACAGGTCTCTCACAGAGAAATCTAAATTCTAGCTGTGCTTTATTTTAAATATTGGGATGCATCTAGCATGAGGAAATACATTGGAATTTTCCTATTTTCTATATTTGCTCACAAGAGAAAAAAGTCTGTAAGGTATGCACTAAACTGTTAACAGAGGGCATGTGAACAGTAACTGTTTATCTGCTTTACACCTTTCTTTTCCCCTAGAAACAGCAACCCTTTCTGATAAACTATTCATCGTTTTGCTCTTGTCAGTTGTTCCAAATGGAAGCTGCCATCATCTTTTGAATGCTATCTCTCTGGCTGCAGGAATTGGCCAGTTTTGCCATCTGAGAGCCCCTGGCCACAATGATTAGTTCAGAGATTAGCCTGTGACTCAAACCAGACTAGTCTAGAGATCTAATAAAATCCCGCAGATCTCTCCCAGGTCTAACAGTCTGTGATTGGTTAGCCTTTTACCTGGATCACTCAGTACTACAGATCACTCAGTCTCTCTCTGTACTTCATAGCAGAATACCCTGTTGTTTGAGTTGATTCTGAGCACTTTTAGTATCAGAGAAATTTTAAAGTATACAGGATACTATGCAAACATGAAAGCAGCTGTTTGACAAGTGAGAAATAGAATGCTAATAAAAAGTGATCATAATTAACGGCAAATTATGATTCCTGTGACCGAATCATGATAAAACCAACAGCTCAAACCTGTACTGTAACTATATCTGTGTGCCGGTTTGGATAAGATATTGAACCAAACCCCCTGTCTTGAAATACAGTCTATGTAAATCACTTATATCAAGAAATAAACCGAATGCCTCTTTGAAGCATTTTTTTCCTTTTTTTAATTTAAACTTTTATTTTGAAATAATTTCAAATTTACAGAAAAGTTGCAAGAATAATACAGAGAACTCCCCTATACACTTTATATAGATTAGCTAATTTTTTTTAATTTGCTACATATTTTATCACTCTGTTACTTTTCAATCCATTTAAGAGTGAGTGACACACATCACGCCCCTTTATCCCTGTACACTTCAGTGTGTATTTCCTTAGAACAAGGATATTCTCTAGATAATGACAGTACAGTTATCAAACTGAGGAAATTCCATCTTGCTAGAATACTTTAATCTATAGTCCATGTTTGAATTTTGTCAATTTATTCAATAATGAACTTTATAGCATTTTCTCTCTTCAGTACAGGATTCCGTCTAGGATCATGCATTGCATTTAATTGCCATTTCTCTTCATTGTCCTTTAACCTAAAACAGGTCCTCAGCCTTTTTTTGTCTTTCATGATGTTGACATTTTTGTTTTACAGATGTTGGTTTTATGGAATTTTCCTCTACTTGGGCTCATTTGATGTTTCCTCATGATTGGATTCAGGTTATGCATCATTACATAGGAGATGTTGTTTTTCTCAAGGTACTCCATCCACGGTAGACACATGATATTTGTCTCCTCCTCGCTGGCACTTTGATTTTAGTCATCTGGTCAAGGTGTAGTCTTCTTTCTCCCTTATATAGTTCTCCCCGCCGTGACTAATACACAATCTATGGGATCACGTCTACATTTTAGACCATTGTTTGCACCAAGTTTCAGGACCAATATAGAATTTAAAAAATTTTTTTCTAAGTATGTAATGATTGCTACCATGTTTGTGCAAAAAAAAAAAAATACATCCTGTGTAACATTGATATACAACAGAGAGGCAGCAGAATATAGCAATTGAGACTATAGACTCTAGAGTTAGATGGCTTAGGTTTGAAGCCCAATTCCACCACTTTCTTGCTGGAAAACTTGGGTAAGTTACCTTATCTCCCTGTGCTTCAATTGCATCATCTATAAAATTTGGAAGATAAAAATACTGCCCTAACTCATGGTGTTGTTGCAGGATTAAATGAGTTGATAATATACATCTGGCACATAGTAAGCACACAATAAATTTTATATGTAACATATTTATATTTTAAGCATAATATATACCTTCTCAGAGCACTCTTTTAAAAAATACAGGATAGTAACTAAAAATCCAAACAATGAAGTAACATTTTCAGATGCAGCTACTATTCTTCCACTACCAGATCCAAAACTTAAACCAAGCCAGATAAAATTTTTTTAAATCCCTAATGCAAATGTTTTGACTTTCTTACTCATTCATTTCTTGAACAAATTTACAACTCTTACAATGTGCCAGGCGCAAATGTGGGCACTGGGTATACAGTGATGAACCAGATGTCTCTCATGAAGATTATATTCTCGTAGAGGATATAGGTAAGACACAAATATTATATAAATTAAGATAATTTCAGGTAGTACCAAGTGCTTTGAAGAAAACAAAACAGGGCGATGCAATAGAACCAGAGGTGGCAATAGTAGATGACTGGGTCAGGGAAAGCCTTTTGATAACATACATTTTTAATGTCTCTTCATTGCTTATCTAACAAAAATTTTTATAGACTTATGATTTGAACTGAAAACAACATAGAATAAATCTTTCCCAGAATGTTAACCTCTCTATAAATAAGATAGTATCATAGTTGTATGTATTTTTCAGAATTGCAGAGCATGTATCAGTTAAACTAATCTTGAATAGTGCTGCTCTTAATTGAAAATGTGCCCCTTTATCATCATCTCTTCTTAATTAAGCTGCTGATGTTGTTGATTACATAGTTCTATTTAGAAACTAGTTGCATAAACACTTCTTCCTTCCTTCAATGTATTCTCTATCCTAGCTGTTATGGATACCAGTTGTCCTTTCAAATGTGCTTCATAGTGTCCAAAAGTAAACAAAAAGTTGAAACTTACCTCATAGCATCATCATTCCTTAATTTCTCCACAGTCTCTCATTTGCCCCCTCCAGTGCTACACTGGCCTCACAGATTGTAGCATCCCTAGATTATCTTTTGTGCCTCATGAGATCTTACTCAGGGTTTTTCATGTGACCCCCTTGGGCATGAGGTATTCTGGGCTTGAAAGTCACACAGACTTTCATTTGAAACTGGGCTTTACCACTTACCAGCTGTGTGAATTTGAGAGGATTGCTTAACCTCTCTGAGCCTCATCTCCAAAATGTAGGGTAATTGTGAGGTTTGGATAAAATTAAGTGAGATTATGTATGTGAAAGCCTAATACAGTATCATGCCTGAAGTTCAAGGTACTCATCAAATATGACGTCCTCCTGCTCAGCTCATACCTCTGGTAACCTGCCAATGAGTCTCTCCAAGGAGTCCCTGAAACTGATGCAACTCCCCTCAGGATAGAGTTTCTTATCTTGAGAAGACAGCAAATACCTGGATGTTGAGGTAGTTTCCAAAACTACCTCAACAGGCTAGTCCAGGATTTCTTAGCCTGGGAACCACAGACCCTAAAGCTCAGGAACCCTGGGGTGTGCCTAGAGAAAGCTGGGAGATGTGAAGGCATGAAGAGCAAGCTTTGCCCATTCTGACTTGTGTGACCTGTGTCCTGGTTGATAGAGCGGACATTCTTGCCCTTTCTATTTCTGCTCCATAGCAGTTCTCCTCCTAGTTCTTGATGAAGTATTGATACTGCATTGCCACTTAATTCCTAATAAATTAGAATTTAATGGTTTCGTTACAATCCTTAGTTCATAGTACTGATGCACCTACCAGTTGCATATCCCTTAGTGACTAAAATTCAGTAAGAAATTGTGGAGTATGTTGGGAATTTTGGGAAGTATTTATGGTAGCCTAAGGCAGCCCCTGGGATCATTTTCTTTTTGTTAAAACTAAATATTTGTTTCTGACTGGAAAAATAAGACATTCTCAAAACTGGAAAAATTAGAAAGCAAGCAAAGTGATTATAGGGTATTCTAGAACTGTAATCCAGAATAGTACTTCTCAAAAATGTGATCTGCTTCAGAATTTCCTGGTTGCTTGTTAACTATGCCACTTCATGGGCGCTCCAGAAGTACTAAAATCACAATCCCTGAGGGTGGACCCAGAATCGACATTTAATGAACTTCACACACGACTCTCCAGGTAGTCAAGTCCCATAACTAGGCTCTTACCATATATTTAATGTTTCTTGCCCTTCAACTACTAATTTTTTTCATCCAAATATACAAAAATGGGTAAGATTCTGAAAAGTCTGTTTTGTAAAATGATTTGCAAGTTTCTGTAAAACAATTTGCAAGTTCTTAGTGAACTAATGCTTTGCCAGATAAAAAGCTGTCTGCAATAGGATGAGTACAAAGTGGAAGAAAAACACTGATCAACTAGGAAATTAGGTGCTAATTTACATAAATTCTCCAACAACTCTGCCTCCATTTGTATGAAGAAACAGTGGTCTTAAAAGCCTAGAGGGGAGCTCCATGAGATTGCTTGCATTAGCTCTTCTGTTTTGGTTCTAGTTCCCATATACAAGTGGTAAGGCTAATACCCACATGCACTCCTTTTGTTTGGGAAGCTAGGGCAGTGTCGGTGCTCCACCCCAGCTTGAGACATCTGCACTTTACCACCTCAGCCCCAGTGTTTGTTTTGGGCCCTGTGGTTTTGAAAGAGGTGTGGCAAACAGGACGGAGATTCTGCGAGTGCACAGCGGGCAGGGTTACACCCGCAGGTATGGTTTTGTCTCTGTGGATTTAGGACACCATCTACAAGTATGATGTTTTGAGCATCAGGACTCACTGACTCCAGAAGTAGTTCACTAAGTCAGAAATTTTTTTTCTAAGCAGAGTTGCGTAAAGGAAAGGACTTAACAAATGGGCTTTGGGATCGGGTAGACCTGACTTCAAATTCTGACCCCACCATTCCAAACTACGTGACCTGAGGTCTCAGATTTCTCGTAAGCAGAACAAGCACAGTTCCTAGCAGGAGAGTTAGGATTAAATGTCATAATGTATATAAAATGCGTGGTACGCAGTAGTCTTAACAGTGCTGTAGTTATTACCCTTTCACTTAAACTTTGAACACCTACTCAAGTACAAACCTAAGAAGGGAGGAAGGATGGAACGTACCTAAGACTGACAGGTGGTTTCTTTTGGAGGGGGGAGGAGCCAGTCTGAAGGCACTAGGCTCTTGATTAGGACTGGGGCCATACCCAGGTCCTGGCTCTCTGCCAGCTACAGGATGACTTCCCAGTACTTGCCAGACAATACCAAAGGACACTTAATGGCTGAAGAGATGGAGGCAGCGGAAATCTGAGGGTCCAGGGCGAAGCCCTAAGCAATTGTGCCTAACAGAAAATTTTGCTCTCTCCTTTACAACATATACATGTTTATTTTTATATAAAAACAGTGGTTTTCCCTCCCAAAATCTTCACATTAAATTGGTACCTAGGAAGCTGCACTATGTTTATCCTAAAGCCTCAAATGCCCCTGGGTGAGGACATACACAGCAGTGTGAGAAGCAGCCATCGAAAGTCTAAAGAAGAGAGCCCACATTCCTTCTGAAGGCCTTCAGAATCCAAGTGCTGTTTACTTCTCTACCCTCTGTCCCTTCCAAGTGCCTCCCCACTTCTCAAACATGTGAGGTCCACCGATGCCTTATGCCTTTACGCCTGTGGTTCCACCCTGCCTGAAATGAAGGGCCTTTCTTCCAACTTGCCTCTTCCCTGCTTCCCCTACACACAACTCCACCTCCCAGATCCAGCTGAAAAGACACTTCTGGGAAGCCTTCCTCACATTCTCCAGGCAGGTAACATGGCTCTCTCCAGTGCGCTTTTCGTATATATCACAGTAACTCTTCTGTGGCTCACTAAGGAGATGGACCTAGCTTTATTCATCTTTGTATCCCCTAGTGTGGGGGATACTTAGTAAGCACTCAATAAGTAGCTATGGACTGAACTGATTAATAAAGGAAGACCAATGGAAAAGGAGCTGTTTTTAAAAGACTTTTCTCTTTCTCACCCCCAGGAGTGTCCTTTGGGTAGGGGGGATAGAATGAGCCCAACATTTTCAAGGGAGACATTCTGAATACTATTAGCACATATGTATTGATGTGGACCCTGGAAACCTGGTATAAACAAGAGCTTTGCATTAATTATATGACTTTTTTATATTTCCTTCTCACATTATGTACTTTTAGGGAAAGACAACTTTTAAATTAAAATTTCTTAATTTTGCAGATGGATCCAGCATTTGGAAAGTGAAATAAGAGATGATTTGCCAAAACTGGTTCATTTTTGTTTTCATATTTTTAGTTTGTCAGAGCAGGCTAAACTCAGTCCTCCAGGGATTTTTCTTAGAAGTTTTCCCCTTTAAATAGATAAGTAATAATGTGAAAAAGCGTATCACACACACATGGACACACGCACACGGACTCACAGCTGTTGAGGGAGGAAAGACATGAAGCCATTATAAGAATCCACTGCTTTGGGAATCTTGCTATATTTGGCTTTAAATAGACAATAAGCACTGAAAATTGTTGGACGTGGCGGTTTGGTTCATTTAATTGCAGATACTAGAAATAACAACCACCAAGAAAAAAACAGCAAAAAAAAAAAAAAAATCCACTCTCAGACTACTTTGCTCGTAAAATGTGTTACCGCCCTGGAGGTCTGTATAACCTTCTATCTACTGGTACCTTAGGGATCCTATATATAGTGCTGGGGCGTATCAGTATCTTAAAGAAATATATGACTAGAGTTATACGTTTATTTTTACTTTTCATTCCTATTCTTACTTATCCTTAGTCTAACTGCCTTTAGGGCCTGTTTGAGAATTCAGTTCAAGAATTATTTATTGAGCTTCCATTATCTGCCAGGTCTGTGCATACTTAATGATTTTGGCCCCTGATCTCTAGTAACTGACAGTCTAATCAGAGAGCAATGTAAAGAAATACATACAATTCAGCTAATTTATTAAGTCCAAGGGCCTAGTTGATCTCCTTAGCATGAGCTTTATCTTTAGTAACAAAATTGTAAGCATACATCCTTCTCTACAAATCTCAAATTCACTTGAAAATGTGTGTCTGTATAAGAACTCACACACTGATGTCTACAAAAAAGGCAACAGGAAGGATGAGAATTTGAGTGTTAGAGGGTATTTTTCATGGGGAAATGTACAAGACAATTTTTACTCACAGTCTAAGTCTAGCTTTAAAAGAGGTGTTTCTTTGTTTTAGGCAAATACTATAATAATTCTTTCCCACTAAAATGGAAAAAATTTTAACTTCTAAATTAGAAAAACAGGAAATTTTTTAAAACCATGAATATTTTCCTCAAAATTTTGCTCCTAATTCAGCCTTCATTGAATTACTTAATCTTTTCAAAAGTAGAAACTGTCAGCCTTTTCAGGGATGTTTTCTGAGGTTACTTGTTAGTGAATAAGCAAGAAATTTTGAGTAAGATTGCTTCCCACAAAGTATGGATCATTTGTGCGTGGTTTAGGGTATTGCTGAATTTTGATTATGGTTTTTCTTTTGTCTTAGTGAGCATCAAATGGTAAACCTCCATAAACAAAGATCACAGAGACCTCTGTGGTTGAAAATTGATCAAAGAGAATTCACAATGTCCAGAAAGAAAGATGTGAGGAGGTGAATATTATCAAATTCCTCACTCCTGAGAACCCAGACACATAAGCACTCAATAAGTGTTGAGGGAGGCGAGTAATCTACTTTGAAACTCAAGAGAAAAGTAACCACTGTGAAATTGCTTAAGAGTTTATCACACACAGGAACTAGGTCCAGTTGGAGATTTTGCTTCCAGGAGCAACTGCATGTAAATACTCCAGGAAGAAAATCAAAATACTTTTATGAGATTTGATTTTCCTGGAGGAAAATAGGGTTGGTGTTCTTTAGCCAAGACAGTTACAATGTTGCACCTTTACAAAAAGATCTGCAGAGAGATAATTTACCCATTGAAACTGTGATTCAGGCTTGACTTGCAAAATGACTGTAGTCCTATTCTTATTGTGTCTGGCCATGCTTGGGTTAGAATCAGGCATTCATAGTTACACTTCTGGTTGTAGAAAGGAAAAAGGAAGCTTTTATGATACTAATGAGCTATTCAACTTCAACGCTATATTTGAAATAATCTGCTACTCATAAAGTGGAATTGTGACATCAGAAGCTACATGTCTAATAAATTAAATCTCCAATGAGTTATGGCAGATTTGGGGGAAAATCATGGATTCTTGTCCTCCCATAGTGCATTGAACTTGTAAAATATGACATACTCCACTTTATTCTTCAATCTCATCATACATTAATCTTTTTGAGGGCGTCTTATTCACCAATGGATTTCCAGTGGTTAGTACACTACCCAGCACACGTTAAGTCCTTAAAAAAATAGTTGTTAGGTTCCAGCCTGGTGATATAGTGGTTGAGTTTGCATGCTCCGCTCCGGTGGCCCAGGGTTTGCAGGTTTGTATCCCAGGTGCGGACCTACACACCGCTTATCAAGCCATGCTATGGCAGGCATCCCACATATAAAGTAGAGTAAGATGGGCATGGATGTTAGCCCAGGGCCAATCTTCCTCAGCAAAAAGAGGACGATTGGCAACAGATGTCAGCTCAGGGCTAATCTTCCTCACACACACACACACACACACACACACACACAAAGTTGTTAAAGGAGCACATGAATGTCCATTAATCTGTAATCTGTTGAGCACTGTATGAGGGAGCACCATGTCAAGAAAGTTCTCTTTCCTCTAGAAGCCTAGATTTTTATTACCAGTCTGTAAAATTAGCATAAATAACTGATAGGATTGTTGATTCAATTTAAGCTATATATAAGATGTGTTTCACTGATGCTAAGCATTACAGTAGTTCCTTATACATTACAAAGGGAGAGAAGATTGTGCATTTAATCTTTTCCTGATTCCCGGATAATCTTGGAAGATCCTTGCACATTCTTTTTTTTTTATAATTGCAGATGTCATTGGGTGATTTTCTGGAATATATCTTTACACTCTGATCCAATGGATGTTTTAAAGATGCCTTTAAGACTATATCTGGAAAAAGAAATATAGAAATAAACATTTGTGGATTTTGCACTATGCCCTCAGATGCTATACTAGATGCTTTATTTCATCACAATAATATTGTGAAGTAGCTATTCCTATTTTATGGGTAAGGAAATCGGTATCATTATTTGCAACCTCTCAAGGAATGGAAAAACCTGGACTGGAAGATATCTAGAGCATAACTGTGCTCAATCCTGAAGTATATAGGTACTAGAAGGTATCTGGAGCAGATGAAATAGACCAAAACACTGCTCCCCCAGGAATAACCACATGTCACAGCATCCACTGTAATAAACACATACAGTATTATTGAGTGTATCCCCACAGGGTCTTTTAAATTAATTAGGATGAAACTAGGAAAATTTAAGCCTTGTGGGTGAGGTTGCTAGTGGAGAATAGGTAAGTCAGTCATCTTGGAGGCCAAGCTGCCCTGTTTGGGTCACAGAAAAATGCTGGTGTACGCCACAGGGCTCAATCCTTATAATTCTTTATACACATCCCAAATTTATAAATAATTTGGATATATATATATATATATAGATATACACACACACACACAAATATATATCCCAAATTTATATTCCCAACTTGGGGCTCTGTTGAGTTCTAGACTCATAGGTAAACTGACATCTCCACAGTATGTCCCATGTTGGGTTCTTGATATTTCCTCCTCAAATCAGCTTCTCCCATGGTCTCCTTCTCTATCAATGGCAAATAAGCATATAAAGCCATTCATAATTGGTACTCCATTACCTCTCTGAATGCATTTTCTACTGCTCTCTCCTTTGCTCCCTCTGTTCCAGTCACATGTCCTTCCTTGCTATTCTGTAAGCACACCTGGCAGGCTCCTGCCTCAGGATTTTTGAACTTGCAGTTCTCTATTTGGGATAATTTTCCCCTAGATATCCACGTGGCTTGCTCCCTCAGCACCCTCAGGTCTGTATATGAATGTCACTTCAATAAGACCTTCCCATCTAAAATGGACATTTCTCCCCACCCTACTTCCCAACATCACCAGTACTTTCTACCCCCTTCTTGCTTTACTTTTCCATTTTGCACTTATTACTATGTAACCATGCACTTATTTTTCTTATTAACTATAATTCATCAAGTCTAAGATGCCTTTGATTATATGACACAGTATTATTTTTGCATCACTAAGAAAGAAAAACAGGTGCCAATTATAAATGTAAGATGGTGTTGAATAAATCATATTACAATTTCAGAGATGTTGAGAAGGGAGAAATTGTGTGTTTTAGACTTTATGAAATAGGATATTTTCTTTATTGTATCTCTCTCTCACTAGAATGCAAACTCCAAATGGATGTGAATTTTATCTGTTTGGTTAACTGCTGTATCATCTGGCACATAGTAGATAATAAATATTTATTGAATAAATGTTAAAGAACTATTGAAAAATAAATAAATGATAGACCTTTATATGAGCAGACTTATGTCTGTTCTAATTGCCATAGAAGATTGAAATCAAGAAGAAAAAGATCATGGAGGATGTCAAAGTTTGGTCTGAATTTCCTAGAGTTTTATGGAATCTCTAGAGAAGATGAAAGCCCAGTATTAATCCCATAAGGGTTACTGGCATTCTTTGGTTGAATGTAACCATCCAAAGACCATCCAACCTCATTTGAAGATTGGCCTAGAATACTCTCTGCCCCCAAATATTTACCTGGCAAGCTTCCTATTACTCAGATTCTCAGCTCAAGTGTTACCTCCTCAGAGAGGAGTCCTAAGGCTGCCCAATCTAGAAAAAGTAGCCACCTCCCCTCACCATCCCTACCCCCACTCCCTATCCCCCTCAGCCCTGACCAGTTACTCTCTATCTCATCATCCTATTGTCCTTTCTTCATAGCACTTATCACTATATGAAATTATGGTTTCATATAAAATCCCACTAGAACGCAATCCTATAGAAAGGGGCATTGCATATCGTGTTCCTCTCAGATATCATCATACTCAGAACAGTGTCTGGAATATAGGATGTACTTAATAATTATTTGTTAAGGAATATACATGGAGTATTTAGATGCCCTCAAATCTGCTTTCCCCACCCAGACCTAACAAAGTTCCAGAAAGTTCTACTGTTAAAGTCATTTCTTTGAGTAAAGTTATAAATACTCAGGAGAATCTGATTATGAAGTAAATGTTCTATTTGGGCAAAGATAACATTAGCCAATGGGTACCCATTAACACCTTAATAAGTACTACTTTGTCAGCTGAGCAGATTTTTATCTAATCAAAAACAAAGCCCTGAGGGATGGGGACAAGTTGGCTAGAGTAAGACAGTGTGCTTCAGAGCAGGGACTATGAAAGTGAGGGTACTGAGAAGCTAGTTTCCTGGGACCTGAATGTGAGGTGGGGAAGAAGGAAGAACTAAATGGCTGAATTTGACCTTTTTAAAATTTTGCCAAGGGCTTGACTATGCCTGAGGGGTATTTATCCTCACTTCCTTTCCTTTCACCTTTGCCCTGTGATTTTTCTCAGCACCTTTTTATAGTCATCTCTACTAAAAAAGAAAGAATGATCTCTATGGATTTTAGTTTCTTTTTCCAGAAAAAAAGGTAATACATTATTTGTATGATGCCTTCTGAGATCTCAAGCTTTTTTCTAACGTCTACCTATAATCTTCTAGTTATAGTTTAAACTAACTCTCTCTTTGCGCTATCTCTAATGGAAAGAAAATGTCTGTTTGGCATATAATTCATAGAATTTCTCTTCCTATATTCAGAGACCCTCCAATTCTGTACTTAATAAGCCAGGAGAAGAATAAAAAAACTCAGCTTTATTTGCTTTAAGGCAGGGCAAGGGGAGGGGGAGTTTATTGGAAGGATTCCAACCAGTATTTATGAGCCAAATTAGTCAACCCACTTTGTTTAGACACTTCACCTCGGTTTTCTCCAGTTTAAATAGTCCAGATCTTTAAGCCGTTTCCTACGGGGCCTATTTCATGAACCTTTAATTAGTTTTGTGGTTCTTTCATAAAGTCACCTCTATTCTTTTTTTTCTCCAGAACAATATGAAAACTTTCTAACCAGTAGATTTCTTCTGAATCTCTGAATTCTAAACATGCATTTATGTCCTTGCTGAAGAAAATCAAAAGCCTGGACTCAAAAGTTATAAAAAAAGCCTAGACTTGTGCCTTTGTATTAATCCTGTGTTAAAAGTCAGATTTTTAAAATTATCTTTGAGGGAGGATTTTGTGTGTAGAAAAGATTATTCAGAACTTTTTACTTAAAGTTACAAATTCTAAAATAGTAGTTTTTTATTAAGGTGTTAAATTCAGTTTACAAATAATATTCTAAATCCAGTAAATATTTTCAATCATATTTAAGGGCCATCAATTAATGTTTGATCTCATTTACAGTTAAATGAACTCCTTTGAACATCTTAAACTCTATTTACAAATTTAAAATATTCATTTTCTTTTTAATACTATAATTGTCTGATTTAATAAACAAAATCTTCCTGATACCAAATAAACCATAAAACTAATAAAATATAAGTACAATGAACTTGAAGATCTCTTAACTATTCTAATACCAAATCTTATGGAGTATATCAACTCCATATGATTTCAACTTAAGTCACAAGTCTAAATCCATTATGTTTTGCATTTTCAATTGTAACTAGAAAACTGATCTGTTAATTCTAATAGCCAAATTCCAAGCATAGAAAGTACCAGAAATACTAAGTATACATAGAATATGTTCATAACACAAAATATGTTAATACCATGAAAAACTTTCTAAATCTTCTTGGAGTTTAAAGATGCTTAGCCACCAAGGAAGTAATTATGTCATCCTTCAGAGTTTGCGGGATTGCCTCCCCGTGTAATTTTTACATTGTCTTTTTAGCTTGCTGAAGCTTCATCAGGACCAGATGGTACAGGCTGAGACAACACTGGATCCTTGTTTGTGACACTGAAGAGGCATATTGACATACTGAGCCCTATTTATAGCCTCTAACAGAGAGTTCATCGTTTAAAACAAAAGATGGTCACTTAGCCAAAGACCTTAGATTTGAGTCATTTTAATACTTAATTTTCAAGTCGTTTTAGGATCTGCGACACCCACTCCTGAAAATGCCTCATTTGATTGGATGTTGTATTTCTTTGGCTTTTGAGATATTTAAATGTCTTTTTAGTCAAACACTTGCATTCTTTTCACATATTTGTAAAGCTTGAGAACCACTCAACTCTTGTAGACATTAAAATAATGATCCATTAAATTCTATCTATGTCTCATGGATTTGTCTGGTTATTTTATCATAAGTTCTAAGATCATCAAAATGACACCTTACAAATCCCCTTCTAAAAAGTATCCCAAGGAAATATTTATAGATGTGTGAAAGAATTCAACCACAGGGATTTCATCACAGTGTTATTTTTAGTAGAAAATGACCTAAATGTCAAACAAAGTCTTTTTTGTTATTTAAAAATTCCATAAAGGCAAGAACCGAAGTTTGCTCATTTTTTTGTCTCTCTTTTCATCTAGAATCTACCTTATGGCATTGCACATAGAAGATGTTCAAGAAATGCTTGCTAACTGAATAGATAATGAAATAGTCTCTTGAACACTCCTCTGCAGTAACTGTGGCACTAGGAGCGTCTTGGGAGGACTTTATATTCCAAAACATCTCCATGAGCCATTCTTTAAAATGAATAGTTGATGTGTTCTGGGTCTCAGGTCAAGTCCTATGCAAACTCACAGCTTTAATCCTCTCTTTGTAATAATAGGATATAGCCCCTAAGCCCCTCTTATGTAAAATTCTGCCACTCCTCTGTAAGATGCAGTTTTGTAAAGAGAAAAAGGAAAAGAAACTTCTTGATACACTTGGTCACATTTGTCCTTTAATGAGAGCAGAGGATGTGGGAAGGAGGGGGGCCCCCAAACCAGCTAAGAGATGCCTCTGCTTTGTTATCAATTAATCATATCAAAATGCTTACATTTTCCAAAGCTTGTGCAATAAATATGGATTCCTTTTGTAATCAAGTAAAATAGCCTTTAAAATTATGCTTCAATGATTTGAAAATCCGCTCTCACCATTTTCACCAATCATGTAAAAGCTCTTGTTGGTCACTGGTAGGAGCACAGACACTATACTGTAGTTGCACGCCACAGGCTTTGGAGGCTGGGGCTCCTCTGGGCAGAGTGCTGAAGTTCATTGTCATTGAAAACTTGACCTATACCACACTAAGAGTGAACTGGTGACTCAGTGAAAGGGAGAGTCCAGAAAATATCCCTTCCATGATAGGCTGGTCTGGCTCCCGGGAGCACTGCTCCCCAGCTTGAAATGGAAATGTTCACAGGTTTGCAAATTCAATTCCTTTCCCAAGTCTTCACGTAAATAGGAAGTTCGGCTTTCCGAGATGAGGCAGACAGATAACCAGATAACACTGTGTGGACTGTAAAAGGGGTGTCGACAATGTTATCGTCAACAATGAATAAAGTGGTAAGACTTACCACTAATGAAAGGAAAGGTTGGGGCTGGCCCGGTGGCATAGCGGTTAAGTTCGTGCACTCCGCTTCGGTGGCTCAGGGCTCGCGGGTTCGGATCCTGGGCGCACCACTTGTCAAGCTATGCTGTGGCGGCATCCCATATAAAGTGGAGGAAGACGAGCATGGATGTTAGCTCAGGGCTGATCTTCCTCACAAATAAATAAATAAAAGGAAAGATCAGCAGGCCTGAAGAGGGAGAGTGACAAGCGGGAAGGAGTCACAAGAATTCACTACTGTCTACCCTGGGTGCAGTTGCTGGGAGTCATTACATCCTTGGCAGTAGTCCTGGAAGGCTTGCTGGAGGAGGGGGGTTTCATCAGTTGCTTATCTCAAACACAGGTATCATGGAAATCGGTAAGATACCAAATTATGCCTCCCCCATAAAACTGTGTGATCTTGTAGGTAAGTGAGAAAACAGGAAGTATGTTTCTGGAGTCTAACTGCTAACCTCAAGATAGGTGAATTAATAGCACCTTGGCAATCATCTTGGAATATGGTTGCCTGATGGTTTTCTCCCTATCTAGCCCCACTTCAGTCCCCACCACAAGAGCTCTCCATCTCCCTCCACACATTGATTCCCCCACCCTCTGAGCCCCTCCCTTAGTTATCCATAAAACTAATAAAATATAAGTACAATGAACTTGAAGATCTCTTAACTATTCTAATACCAAATCTTATGGAGTATATCAACTCCATAAGATTTCAGCTTAAATCACAAGTCTAAATCCATTATGTATTGCATTTTCAATTGTAACTAGAGAACTGATCCATTTGAAATTTAAGAACAGCAGTAGAAAATCATTGTGGTATGTGATATAGATATGGACATGTATGCGATGTGCAACATGGTGTGGTTAAAGGCAATCAATACTCACGTTCTAATCCTGGCTCCACTAGGCTCTCTGAGCCTGATTCATCATAGTTAAAATGAGGATAATAATGCACACTTCCCAAGATTGCTGTCAGGGTGAAATGAGATCATGTCTGCAAAAGCATCAAGCCTAGCGCTCAACTTAATGTGTGATTGGAAGATAAACAAATATATTTTTCAAAACACAAAAATATGGCCAATAACAGATGAATTTTGTTGCAGTCTGATTATTTTCCTTCTTTAGCCTTACAATAGGTCTCCCCTCAGCTCTTTCTCATTTCTAGACAAAAGAAATTTTAGTCATAATAACCATATTCAACTTAAACATAGTGTTATGAACAATGTACTATACTATTTACCATGAAAATGCAGAGATTTTGGATTTATGATCCTTCCATGTGGCTTTAGCGTATAGGGACTTTGGGTCCTAAGTAAGATCAAAGAAAGGCTTCTTCCTAAACCAAGCTTCTTCCCTTTCGCCCTCATCCCTTGTCTACAATCTATTGCTCAAGCAGGTCTTAACCTCTGCAAGGACGAGGTTCTTCTTGACTGTTCTGGACTCCCTAACCCTTCCCAGATTGCATACTAGTATGAGCACTTACCACCTGTGAAACTCCAGCAGAGACTTGGTCATGAAAATAATACTCATCTTATAATCCCCATTTATTGAACACTTTGTATTTGTCTAATTCTCCTGCAAGGTAGCTATTAATTATCCTGATTTTACAAATGAAGGTAGTAAGATTAAAAAAGATTAGGGATCAATAGTAGAGCTTGGATTCAAAGCACGAAGTTTCTACTACACCAACCTATCTTCCAAATATGATTATTATTTATTCATTTGGGCTTTTTAATTTGTGGGTCAATTAACTTATTTGTGTCCCCTTCCATAAACTGTTAATGGCAATACCTCTGAACAAAAGACTTACATTACAACACTGTTTACTTGCATTTGCTTCATCTTCACTTCTAAGTTACAGTCACCTGTTAAACAAAGCTAATGCCCTCCAATTCTTAGGTGCTGCCATTGTATACTTTCAGAACAAAGCTAGGAATGCTAAATGCTCTCTCTATATTCTTATTAAATGACCTGAATTAATGAAGAGAAGGGGAGACCATAATAAGAACCACCAATTGCTGCTATCCCTCAAAATATGAATCCAAGAACCTAACTCAATATGTATTAATATTGACTCTAAAAGTCTAGCTCAGTGTCACCAATTTTCCAAATGAAGGACTTGAGTTATTTGTTTTTCATGGTGAGGTGAGCCGATGCAGAGCTAACTCAAATCCTTACTTCTCAAATGTTTTTTAAAAAATAAATTTGAAAGTTGATATTTAGTTATAGCCAAATACATTCAAAAGCTGGCAATAACAATCAATGTTTTTGTCACCCAGTTTTTTAAAACAGCTTACCTATGTGTTACTTGTTTAGACATTCAGATATTACTAAATATATTCTCTTACCAAAATGCTAACTGCCAAGATTCAGCCCACAGGCATATTTTTATAGGCAAGTTACATATCCCTGAAAAATTATTGTAGAAATACACAATAACGCCTACATTCCCAGGGCCAAAATCCACAAGCAGCTTCTACAAACCTATGTGCTACAGAAGGCAGCAGTTTTCCCAACTGAGACGAACTCATAAAAATCTCATAGGAAATGAAAACATCTTTTTAAAAACATGAAGCATCAAACTGTCCAGTCTCATAAGAAGGGAAAATACAGGCTAAAAATATATCCTGTGTTCTTTCTAATCCTGTTTATTGTACTCATAAATTAAAATGTCCTGTATATTTTATTCATGCATATACCATTAATATTTATTCATGTTTAGTCAATAGACATATAGTTAGAGATTCCCGACAGTACTATGGCTTTGTCATTTGTGCTCATGTGATTTAGTCCCTATGGACTTGGTTATTATCAACAAAAATCACACCTGTGAATTACAACTGGGGCTTAGAGAAATTGCATCATCAGTCAAATATCAAACATTTAGTGAGTGTTTACAACACGCAAAACACTGTGCTAGGCACTGTGGCCATATTCAAAATAAAAGATATAATTCCTCTCTTTACAATAAGAGTTAAATTGAATCCAGATGTTATTACTATGTGCTTAACATGGCATAAACAGATAACTGATTTCTAGAGAACTTTGAAGACGGAACTGTGAAAAAAAGAGAAATTTTAGAAAGTCTGAGTTGAAAACAATTTGCCAGTCAATATTTTGGGATCATCAGTCTTTGAAATTGTGCAGTTCTCTCTAGCTGTATTGATTCTAGTGCCCTGTGTATTGTTGTTTAGAGTGCGTTCGCCAACATGCATTCTAGTTTGACCTGGGTGAAACAAAGTTAACGAGGATTTCTCAGAGCCTTTAATATGGTAATGAATTCCCCAGACATACTCAACAATAGAAGATTTTTTTTTACAGCACATTTACTAACATCTAACGGTACCTTGTTTACTTCCATGTTTGTCTTCTCAAGAGTGGAAGTTCAAAGAGAATTTTGTTTTAATTTTGTGCTTCTTTTCTATTATCCAAAACAATTAAAATACGTATCTTTTGAATCATCAGAATGACTAACTTATATCTGAGGACTGTCATGTGATTTCAGTGTCCTTATTTGCATTTCTATTTATGATTGGGTTAATAGCAAGTCAAATGACACCATGCTGTGTTGCACAAGCAAAGATTTCCCAGTAATTTGAATAGAGGAAAGTGGTAGGAAAATTGAATCATTACATTTAGCATGGTGTATAGACTTGTTGAACTCAAGAGAAACTGCTCTGGTTGACAACTCATTATCCCAGAGCAGGAGTCTGTAGTGTGTATATCATGTCTTTATTCATTCCAACCTGTGACACCCGATTAACATTAGCATAGTTAAATTTGTAAAACTTTACAAAATTATTCTAACAATTGTATTTTGCAGGACATTATTAAAATTATTGGCAGAACAAAGTGATAAACGATAGTCCAATGTTAAAAACTAACTGCAATGTTACTGGCAATGTGTCAAGGACATCTTGTGGGAGAGCAAAGGAATCATGCAGACAAGTAGCATAAAACCCACAAACACATCTTTCCACTATTTAATTTGACATTTAGTTTCAGCAAAACAATATCAACCATCACATTAATGTTGTGGATTTATATTGTGTTGGTTTAATTTGGCTTTGATTTGTAAATCTGCTTTGGTTTTATTGTCATATGAGAGCCACAGTAATTAGGAGTTTTACCCTAGTCTTATATTTGTATATATTTTTAAATAATATTACAATAAAAATAATTTAAATCAGCACTCGGAATCTTCAAGATTCTTCCTTCCCCTTTACCCAATTTTGAAAAACATTGATATAGTGGAAAAAAACCCCTTAAAATTGAAGTAAAAAAAAATGGGTTCAGACTCAACATTTAAATCTCTCTGAGCCTCAATTTTCTCATCTATGAACCTGGAATAATACCAAAACCACCTTTTTCACATAGCTGTGAAGGTATTTAGCTCAATGAGGGGCACATAATAAGAGCTCGATAAATAGTATTTTTCATCAGTAACATCTGTCAAAATTTGTCACTATACTGTTTTTTATAGTACAAATTTGCAAATTATATCTTCCACTAGACTATTTAAGACATTTGAATTGGGCAGCAAAGATAATCAACCCAATAATAAGAGAATGATTTGGCCAATATATACATTATGATTTTGTTTATAAAATAATAATACATTTATGTAAGTTGACATATATATATATATATATATATCACCAAATATACATTTTGGCCCGGTGGCCAAGTGCTAAAATCAATATTTGGCAAGACTGAAGTTTAATATCACCATTATAGAATCAACTTCTGGGTTGCAAAAATAAATCTGAAGTATTATTTTTAAAAACTTCTTACAATTACAATTTTATTAAAAATTAGACAAATTTCCAAAGTTTGATATTAAGTTCAGGAACAATAATTTCTTAGCACAATCAGCTATTAGACTGTTCTAGAGCTTACATTTGTGTTACTGGAGAGATGCCCCTTTTCAAGTGGCACATATAATAACATCACTCACTTTTTTTGTGCAAAGCAGAAAATGTTTTTCAGAACATGTTTTCTGGAAAAAGTTTTGTACCTAGGATTCATAGTTTGAGTAAGTCTGAAAAATCCTTTTTCTTTACATAGTTAGCAATCTATAACAATCATTTTAACAAGCTTTTTGTTTATATTTTTTGAACCCATGGACTCAAAACCATAAGAAAGTATCTTCTTAAAGTATTTTTATAAAGTCTGTTTTGAAGTTTGAGTAGTGAGACAAGGTATGTTTTGAGTATCTTATCTTTCTCTAAGATTATCTTCCTTCCTTCATACACTTTATCTTTATCATGAATGTTAGTGTACATATTTCTGGAGCTTATTATCCTTGTGGAATTTAAAGATGGTAACATTGAATTATTTTAATTCATCCTCACAAGGTAAAAAATCCCAAATAGAGACTTTTATTTGAAAAATGGCCTAAATGGAATTAAATAACTAAAAGTTAAATACTATTCTAAAAGGTAATTTTTGTTTAATGTGATGAATCCCAGTTCACATGACTCTGTTAAGATTAGCATTACGGTATAATGTTAATGACATCTATTTTTATTTTTCTGTCTTACATTATTACTTTTATGTTTCTGAACATTTGTTTGTAAAACATTTGTAATTCTTCCTAAAGTTATCTAGTTAATGTCTCCCTTATATGGGTCCACTTTATCAGCAATTTAAAAATCCCAAAGCTCTGAGAAATGAAAATATTTTCATAACTCATTTGGCCACAAAAATCTGTCTGATTTGATGTGAGGTTTAGTGGAAGTATTCATACATTTTACTGCATAGTAACGTGTTTCATTATTTTGTTTCCCAGTCCCCCACTCCCACTCCCAGAGGAGTTGATAAATACAGTGCATGTACTGTATTAACTTCCAAAAATCTGAATGTTTCTGAATTCTAAAAGATATAGGGGACAAGGGATTTATGCACCTATATGCACAGTAACTGTCAATCTTTATTTGAAAATTCTTAATAATCGAGGGGCATTTTTGGTGCATAGAATTAGTAAACTTACAATTATTATTAATTATTGCAGCATTTTACTCTCAGAATGGTCAAAATGCATTTATGCTTCAACTGACAAAATTTGAACAAAGCACACAAGCGAACTTTTACTCTACTTTCTAGAATGCTTACATTATAAGCATTATAATATAAATATTGTATGTTTATATTGTGTATAATATGATATAAATAATATATAAAATATACAAACATTATAATCGCTTATATTCGAAAGTGAATATTCAGATATTAATAGTAATCTGAATAACATACCTTTTGTGGAATACCTTTTAATATTAATCTGAATAACACGCTGTTTGTGTTACTGGTACTATATTATGAAGTAGGCATTCAGTTATTCTGCCTTTGAAAAGCCAAGGTTAAGTCTGAAACTGAAGTCAAACAGTAAATTTGACTGAATACTGAGGTTGAAGCCGGACTGCAGTGGATCCTAAATTGTATATGTATGTGTATTTTCAATTTTTTCTCAAAGAGCATTATTACATATATGTTTTTAAATAGTTTGGACTCATAAAATTTAATACAGATGAGCATTTGTAACACTGCTAATTACTTTTCAGAAATCAAATTATGTAACTCTCATCGTCAGTACTTTTTAAGCATAAATTAACTGAAAAGCGATATTTTTTTAACCAAGGGAAAGGATAACACTACGTCCAGGGGCAGGAGGATAGTATATGTGTGGGTCAAGTGTAGGGGTCCATGGATAAGTAGCTTCCTACGGTGTGAAGACCATGGGCCTTGCATCCATACAGCCTATATTCAAATTTCAGTTCCACTTTTTTCTAGTTGAATGATCTTGGGAAAGTTACTTATTTTCCAGACTGCTGGTGTCTTCATTTATAAAATTGAGACAATAAAAACTACCTTTCAGGGTCGTTGATAATATTAAACAAGTTAATTTATGTAAATGTATAACATAGAGCATACCACCTAGTAAACAGCCCAAACATGCATGGCTCTTTGCGTAGGGGAAAAAGTTTTGAAGAGGTAAATTGTAAGACGTTATGAAACCTCCGTACTGAGTAAATGAGTAACCGGGTGCCTCGTCTGCCTTGCGCGTGTTCCTCTGCCCATCCACATAATGGAATTGTCTGTGGGCCAAAAATGTTTGAGCTCCTTAGATGAAAAGTGTCACAACAGAGAAAACCGATATTCTGATCAGTTCTTTCAGCCACATTGCCAATGCGTCGTACAGGAGGGCTTTCTTGCTCCATCGGCCTCTCACTTTTTCTCCTGAGCTTTCAGCTGAGACGGCTGCTGGATTCAGTTCTTTTCTGTGTTCCTCAGAGAGCTGTGAGAATTGAACCAGAGCAGCTACACAGCAACACTTTCCCTACCACCAGGAAAATCTCCGAGCCCGCCCCAAAAAGGGAGGTGTGGGGGAGCGCTTCGCAGGGGGTGGGCTGGAATTCATCCCATTCCGCATAAATTTCAGTGTCTTCCCTTTCAAATTCAGTCCCTGACCTACAGTTTGGGAGAACTGGGAATGTTTCTGTTATTGTTATCATTAACAGCCAAGTTGTTACTTACACTGTACAAAGATGTTTTTTCTTGTCTTGAAATCGGGCAAATGAAGTGTGAGGAACAATCATTAAAAGTAAAAATATGCCTCTCATTTTTCTAGGATAATGCTTAGAAAATGTAATTGGTCATCTAAAACAAAGCTTAATGGATTTCACCATCATTTTCAGGAGTTCACCAAAAATGTCAACTGCGGTTCTTTATTTCAGTATTTTTATGACAAGAGATGTCATTATATCTTATTTTATTTATTTATTGTTTTGCTACAATTGTATCCTCTTTTGGAATTTTCACTTTTTTCATGGAATATTAAGTACATTTCTTGAGGTCCGGGAGAAAATGAGAACACTTTAAAGAGCTGGAAAACTATTGTATCTCATGCATGATGCCCGCAGAAACAACCAACAAGGAGCCAATAGGGAAGACAAGGGAAATATGTCGGCAGTGGATGGTTCAATGGTATGGCAGGAAAGGGTAAAAGAGGACGGCATGGGTTATTTACACTTTTCTCATGCCCCTTAGATGCCCCTTGAGCCCAGCAGCTTCGACAGATTATTTGAATCTACTTTATTGAAGAAACAGATCAGGCAACATGGGTTTCCTTCATTATGCTGCCCTTCACCACAAATTTCCTTGGATCTCTGAAGAGGAAGGGACTTAGTTCCTGTCCAGGGAAGACTCCTCATCTGTGTATAATCTCATCTGACCCAGTCTTCTCTATGGTCTTATTCTCCATCAGTCATCTTTCCATGACGTTTCAGTCACCCTTGCTGGCTTGACTTCTTGACATATAAATATGTTTTATTTTCCCCATCACTGTCCTAACGACCCATCTGTTTTTCTTCTTTTATTGCCAAACCTTCACTTTTAAGTCTAAGTCTGTTCCTTCCACTCTCCTGAAATGGTTCTCTCCAAGGTCCCCAGTGGCCTTCCTAAACACAGATCCATTGGCCTTTTCTCTGTTTTTACCCTCTCTGATCTCAGCAGCATCTGACACTGTTGATCATCGACTCCCTGCTGAAATTCTCTTCCTTAAAGTCTTAGACTCCCCTCTCTGACCTCTAACCTCACTACCCTTCACAGACTTTTCTTTCTCTTCTACCCATTAAATGAGGTGTCACTAGGAGTCTTTTTTGACCCTCTTTTTATCTTGCTCTCTCTTTGTGCTCCCTTTTGGAGAGCTTATCTCAACTCTTTCAACTTTTTGCAATTGATTCCAAAGTCTATGTTTCCATTTCTGACTTCTCTCCTGAATTTCCCTTTGCCTGTTACACACCTCCATATCACAAAATAATTCAAAACTTAAAATCAAAACAAAAGGAGTCATCCCATCTCTGAAACTTTCTCTTCTGGGTTACTGCATTTCCAACCTCCAAGAACATTTGGGTGCACATTCGGCTCCTTCCTTTCTCTCATTCCCTCCATGAACTTAATCAGTAAAAAACGACCAGACTTTGAAACCAGATTGACTTGGGTTGAATCCCTCTTGTGCTGTTGTCTAGAACTGTGACCTCAGGCTAAGTGCTTAATCTCTCTGAGTTTCTTCGTCTGAATTAATCAAGTACCCATATTTACCCAGCCTAGATATTGCACCAATTAAAAGAGATGTTTACAAAGCACCTTGTGTGTGCCTGACATATAATAGGCATGCAAATAATTTTTCTACATTTTACTTTTTTTTGGTTTTGCTTTCAGTCTCTACTGCGTTAGCATTTTCTATCTCAATATCGCTGACACTGGCCTTACTTTAGTTTCATATCTCATTGTCACTTGCCTAGACGATTGCAACTTTTAAAAAATATTTCCTTGCCTGCACCATCTCCCAGCCTCCTGTCCATCCTCTTTACTACTACTAGAATTATGTCTAGAGCACTAACGTAATCCTGTGATGCCACATGTCATCCATAATAGATTATAAGCTCCCCATCTTGGTATTTAAGTTACTCCAAAACCTGGTCCTTTTCAACCATTTAAAACCACTACTACATACGCGGGCCCCGAGCCCAGTGCTTCAGTCAGACTGGACTCTTAATTAGACCTTTTTTACTTTCCCACCCCCTTTCCTTCGCTCACTCAATGCTCTTTGCCAGCTAACGGTGTCCTAGGACCTGGTTAGGCCATGTGGCCACGGGGCCTATTGTCTGCAGTTTAGTGATATGGTACTGAGAGGAAACCACAAGGAGGTACCCTTTATTTAACACAGAAATTATGTGCCAGGAACATTTCTAAGTGCTTTGGAAGTATTAACTTATTTAGTCCTTATAACAACCGTATGAGTTAGGTACTATTGTACTCCTAATTCAGAAGATTAGGAAACAGAGGCACCAAAAAAAGTTATGTCACGTGCCCAAGATCGTAATAAACAGCTAGTAAATAACAGCGCCAACTTCAAATACAGATAGTTAAGACTCTGTGCTCTTAACTAATCACCATGCTGTTTCTCCTAAAGGTTGGCTGGGGCAGTGCCAAGTAAGCAGTTCTAACTAAGGTTACCTGTCCAAGTGAAGCTAGACACCAACAGGAAAGAACAAGGTGTAAAGCCAAACGGGAAAGGAATGAGATGCGTTGGTGTGTGAGGAGGTCCACAGTTGACAATCGCGAGGTGAGCAGACAGTAATTACATGAGCAAAGTTCAGAGGCTCACGATGGCCTTCAATGCAGTGCCTGTGACTTCTGTTGTGGTCAGGTTGGGAGCGGTTCAGGGATCCAATACAGGCGAGTTTCTCTTGTTAAGTCATTTGTGTTTTCCTGTCCTGCATGAGATATGAGCCTCCATAGAAGAGGAATCACATGTTCCTCCCTCTGTAGCCTCCATAGTATGTGACATAGCGCCCTTATTTAGTCAACAAATATTTATCAAGTGCCTCTACGCGTTGGGAAGAGTAGGGTTAAGGGGCATTTCATGGTTCTTTCCCTCGGAGTTGCGTTAGTGCTTTTTCTCTGATTTGATCTGTGAATTGTATTTGTACAAGACACCTGATTGCCAAGAGTTTTCTCCACAGTCTTTGCAGAAGCTATACAAATCACCCGAAAACTGCAGGGCTGTCTGGAAATGAGTTAGAGCTGAAACTAAAAGAAATGACTCTGGGGAGTTTTAATTAGAACTGCAAAAGCATCATACAGATTCCTTGCCATTTGATGAAACAAATCTGATCCCAATAAAACTGCTACACTTAGCTCAATTACAAGTGTGGTGCCTTGTCCTTCTCTGTATTCCCCCTGGTGTCTTGCACAAACTCTAAATATAGTAGGTTTGCTATTTATGCTCAATGATAAGAAATGCTAGTGAAAATTTCATGTCTGAACACTTTCTCCTTTTGTCTTTGAAGTTTAAAGTTGTTTTCTTCCAGGGAAAGTTGGCTGTGACAACATAGAAGAATCTGGGTTATTTGTCACAAGTCTCCAACTCTAGAATTTAACAGTAGCAGGAGAAAAATAGTTTGAGATAAATGTCTCTATTTTAAAAGTTTACACAAAGTAAAGTTCATTCTGTTCATTATTGACCATCAACCTAGACACTCAAGGTTTTGCTTCCACTTGGAGTAAAAAAGAGCTTTTTATTGCCATTTCTCCTAAATCATGTAATTACAGGGATTTTGAAATTACTGGATCTCCTCTCTGACCTTCAGACAGAACTATGTTTAAAAACTTCCCTGAGCAGCTGAGAATTTGTCTTGCTTTTAGATATCTTTAGAGCAGATTGCACAACGACTACCAGTAACCTGTTGTAGGGTTTAATAGCTTGAGTCTTATTTCTAATTTAATCTTCTCTCTGACATTTCTTTCTCTTCTTTTCTTCAGTAGAGTTTGAGAATGACTGGGTAACTTTGGGTAATTACTTTGTGAAGTCATTTCTCTTTTTCAGTAAGAGACATGAAAAAACTTAGGAAATGGAGTTACTGAATTGTATACCCCTGAATGTGGGGCCTTCCTGGGTATTGAAGATACTTACATGAATATAGAGAAAAATTACTTGGATATATGATGTAACTGAACTTGGAGTGCAAATATTTGAGATTGAGTCCTGGTTCTAACTCTAACTAGCTATATGGCTTTAAAGGACTATAACGTAATCTTTATGAGATTCAATTTCTTTATGTGTAAAATGAGATCATAATAACCCAACAGAGGGACGTTTCATATACTGTGAAATACTGTGCATATATAAATCACGACTTTTGGTGTCTCAAGTATAAACCCTCAAATCCTTTTCCATTTCTACTTTAGCTTTATAGAAGAGATATTCTTTATCTTACATAAAAAAGATTTAAAACCACGTTTCTTTTGGGATGGGAACATGTCCATTTAGCCATAATCCAATATTACTCAATTATCACAGAAAAATAGGAAATTATACCTGTGTGCCTACTTCCAACATGAGGTTGTAAGTTCTTCAAGGCAGGGATTCTGCCTTACTAAACTTTATAGCCTCCACTGCCAGCCCAATGCACAGAGTAGGTATTTAGCAAATATTTATGGGATTCAAAAATTGCCTGACTGAATTATTTATAATACTTACAATGTTAGCTGGTTACCTAAAGGGAGACTTGATGTACCATTAATTACTAGTAATAAATACTTGAGTAATATAATGTATCCTAAATCAGGGAAACTTCTTTGCCCTGAAACTGTATGTTCATCCTAAAAGAGAAAAAAAAATTTAGCGATTACACACATTAATAAGATTAATTATTAGACAAAGAGGCAAGTAAGATATTAGAAAAGAGACACGACTGAAAGAAGCAAAGAACATTTAAATGGCAAATATTTTACTCCAGGGATTTGGCTAAAAGCATTTGAAAATCTTGGGGCCAATTATGTGAACTCTGGAGAGTGTTGGGAGGGTAGTTCCAGCTATGTGGGTGCTGGAAAAGAATATGTCTTTTCTTTACACAAGCTTCCAGAACTAGTTCTCATGAATGCCTAAAATATTTGGTGTGGTGTTTTATAAAGTCATGTCAGGAGTTGTTTTTTTTCCCACTTGCTTTAAGAGAAATGATTGTCCTCTTGAGCTTCTTTTCAAACACAATTTGCTTCATGTTGGTGTATGTTGTTGGATATTTGTAGCAACTTCATAAATTCTTTTAAGTTTTTCAGTTTAGCTATATGATTTAAACCTTTTCCGTTTAAAATGCAAATTCACCAAAAGGGGTGTAAATGAGAAAATTTTAGTTTTTCCTGTTCTTTTTGGTTGACCTTGTCAAACTTGAGTTCACCTTCCATGGTCTGGGGGAGGGAGAGGATAATGACTTTCTCTCTTTAAGATCCTTGGGACTGGGTGTCTTGCACATTTGGCCTAGATGGACTGATGGTCAAAGAACCTGGGATGATACCAGAACCCACAAATTAGACAATGTTTTTAGGGTGGGTACAGCCTAATTGTGGCAGTTGGGCCACACCAGACCATCCATACCAACTGCAGAAATTTCTGATCAATCAAAGACTCTTTGCTACTCATCAAGGATGCAATCCTACCCTTCCTCATGGTGCAATACTCCAGGTCCTTGATAGGAAATCCTCTTGCCATCTCAGGTACAAAGAATACTGACACAGTTAGAGTATGATTTGAATGACAGGTATAGTGTGAGGAAAGATATATTCTGAGGGTTATTCTTCACAGCAAAAAGTTCTAGATGCCATTCTTTTTTTTTTTTTTTTGCTGAGGAAGATTCTCCCTGAGCTAACGTCTGTGCCAGTCTTCCTCTATTTTGTATGTGGGTTGCCGCCACAGCATGGCTGCGGATGAGTGGTGTGGGTCCACACCCGGGAACCAAACCTGGTCTCCCAAAGCGGAGCATGCCAAACTCAACCCCTAGGCCATAAGGTCGACCCCATAGATGTCATTCTTATGCTTAGTGCAAACCAGGGAAATAACACAGAGTTAAGCCACCTGAATGGAAATTAATTTGGAATCTACACCTCACTTTTGAAAGGATGTCATATTAAATATAATGCCTATCCTAGTAGAAGAAACTATATGAAATAAGCCTTCTGTCAAAGTATTTGTTGTAGCCATTTTCTGATTTAATCTGGAAATTATCCTCTCAGCATGGGTTGAATTGAACTGAAATTACATAAATAATTAAAATAATTGATCATAGTAGTAGTTATAAGAAAACAAACTTCCAGTTTCTGAGTCACTTCTATGAATATCGGGTTACTGTGCTTGTTGAGAAATGGTTAGGTTAAGGCTTGCAAGGACAGAGCCACAGTTCTTTTGGTTTAGAAGCAGTCCTTCCCTTAAGGGTAGGAGGTGTTTTCGCTAATGCATTCATGAAAAGGGAAAATTCCTGGAGCAGAAAAACTGTAGAGGTGACCTGTAGGTAGATAGGAGAGAAGAGCTCTGTCTCCATTCTGGCTAGACGATAAGGAATCTAGATATCTGGGAAAGTGAGTCCTACTGGCTGGGGTTAACAAAAGCCTCTTCCAGGTGGATGCAAGGAGGTAGCTAAGAAGGGTGGACTAGCACTTCAGAGTGGTATACAAGATGAAAGTCTCTAAACTACCTTGTTAGCTAGATTTTCTAAATTTTTTTACTTTTTGTGTTAGCTTTCTTTGTAATTGCTCAGCCTTTCGGTAAAAGCTTGTTTGACAGTTACAAATTTGTTAGGCCTATTAAAGAGTATAAAGAGAAGGAATGGGTGAGAGTTTTGGAGATGATGTCACAAAGCTTTAACACCAGAATGGTGGCAAAAGACCATAATCAGGAACAACAATCCCAAGGAGAGGAAGAACTACATGACCCACTGCTTTAACCCTCTGTACTGACCCTTGGAGGGTGCTGGGTTTTTCCAGATTAAGAAAAGTGATTTTACCTTGCAGGTAATATCGGAGCACTTAGACTAGCTAAGAATGAGACATTTCCATAAGTTAATGAGGTTGCACAGACACAACTGAAGATTTTGGGATGAGCTTGGGGCATCCATGAGACTTTGTATCTGAGTAAGCCTTAACTTAAGGCTAAATGCAGACATTTAGGAATAAAGTGTAGAAAAATCTACCGTAACACTGGAATGTTTGCTGCCAATGGGCAGGTATTTGCTGTTAAGGAAAAAGCCATATAATGAGGAGAGGAGAGATCTCTTAGAAAAAATGCTGGTGAACTGGCCAGAAGAAAGATCATGAGATCAGAGGGGCTGGCCCTTTACAGCAAGCTTTCCAAGACCGCTATCAGTAGAGAAGGGTAGCTGGCATATAGTAGGCAACCTCTAAGATGGCCCCTAAAGAACCGCACTTCCTGATATTCACACCTTTGTGTAGTCCTTTCTTGCATTGTACCAAGTTTGGGCTGTGTGACCAATAGCATATGACAGAAAGTTATGGTATGTCACTTCTGAGATTAGCTTATAAAAAGGTTTCAGTTTCCATCTTGGGAAATTTATCTATCTATCTGTCTGTCTATCTCTCTATCTATCTCTATCTTTATTTCATGAATCACTTTCTCCAGGGGAAGTCACATTATGAGTAGTCTAATGGAAGGGCCCATGTGGTAAGGAACTGAAGCTACTTGATGAGCTTGAAAGCAAATCCTTTAGCCGCAGGCAAGTCTTCAGAGATTGCAGCCCTGGCTGATATGGGACTGTAACCTCATGCGAGGCTCTGAGCCAGAACCATCCAACTAAGTCAATCCAGATTCCAGACCCTCAGAACTATGTGAGATAGTAATGTTTGTTGTTTTAAGATGCTAAACTTTGGGATGATTTGTTACACAATGATGGATAGTGAAGGCATGGGAGTATGGAGCCAAAAAGTCCAGGAGGAATGTTAAATAGAGGAGAGAGACTCAGAACTGACCAAAATGCAGCTCATTCTCAGCACATCTTCTGATATCAGGGACTTTTGGTTGGACACTAGCTGAGGGATAAGATGGTAGATTAGCTTGTCCTCGTCAGATCTTCCAACAAAGGAGGGAGGAAAATACCTACTCCGGGCAATAGAAACTCAAGTGGAGAAGATCAAGTGGAGTCAGGGTCCAAGCTGAGAGAAGCTTTTGGGAATCTTTTCAAGAGTGGAAGGAAGTACCTACCAGCACGCAGGAGTAATGGATTAGTGGAGAAACTTGCTTCCCACAAATCTTCCTCTTCAAAGGGGCTTGGAGAATGACCATTCAAGACAAGAAGGGGCTCAACTTATTTTTCACCAGCACAGGCAGAGATCATATGGGCAAGGCGGGCCTGAGAGCCAGGCATTCATGATGATCCTTTCCAAATAATCTTTCTGCCCTCTGGGAAAAAGAAGAACACAGAAGTCCATGAACAGCCTCATATCAGAGGGAAGCATACCCAGGGAAGGAGACTTTAAAAATCTCAACTCTAAGAAGTCATTCTCTTACTTTGATTAACCAAAATTTCTGTATGGCAGATTTCCATATGAGTGAGGTGAACAAAACAGCAAATTGAGTTACATGTCTAGCTCTGGGAAATCCATCCAGCTAAGTAGAAGACTCTATGGAAATATTGACAAAATTCAACTTTAGAAGAAATAGCCTGACAAAATCAACCCCAGCAGAAGCATATGGCCTCTCTTGGAAAACTAACACAACTCTGATAAAATAAAGGGCAGGAAAGCTAGTGATTGAGCCCTGAGATGCCCTGTGGATCCCAGGAAATAGCAGTAGTGGTCATGGTAGTAATGCTGTCTCTGAGATCTCAGTTAAAAGACACTAGCTGAGGACAGTTTCCCAAAATTGGAGAAGAGGAGTAGAATCTTTCTGAACCCTTCCCTCTTGCAGAGACTGATAAAACAGTGATGTGAATTGGAGGGAAGGGGAAAAAACTTTGAAAATTGAACTATAGAGCAAATTATTCTGCCAGTTTCATCCCCAACCAAAGATTATCCCAGCAGGAGAGAAGGGAAACTGAGCAATGATCCACTAAATAATACTCTGTAGGCTATTCCAAGAGGAAGAGCAAATGATGGGACAGAGTTGGGGACAAGAGTCCTTCCAGCACCAAAATGTGAATTCTAGATTTATTTTTATTAGGAAAAGTGGCATTATATTACAGAATTCCTCATCTATTTTCCACACTTGCTAGCCAATAATTTACTTAAGACTCTAGACAAAGTAATTAGTTGATTATATTATAGAATAATAAGAATGACACGATATTAAGTGGAAATAAAAAGTAAAAAACAGTATGTGTAATATAATTCTACTTTTGTTTTTTAAAAGCATATATGTTTTATTAAAAGATGCAAAATATCATTAGTAATCAAGGAAATGCAAATTAAAACCACAAATGAGATACCACTATACATCTATTAGACTGTCTAAAGTTCTTATTTTTATTTTTGATGTGACAATACCAGGTGCTGGCCACAATCAGAGCGATCAGGACTCACATTCATTGCTGGTGGGAGTGTAACCGAAAAACAATTTGGCACTTTTCCTTTAAAAAAAATTTTTTTTAACTGTATAAAGTTAAGATATTTTTATACTTTATTTTTTACAATTTCTAAAATATAAAGTGAAACACACCATATGATCTAAAAATCTTACTCTTATGTATTCACCCAAGAGAAATGAAAAATGTATGTTCACACAAAAACTTGTCATTTATGTTTATAGTGGCTTTATTCATAATTGCCAAAACTTGAATGTCCTTCAGCTGATGAATGAATAAACTTAGTATATCCAATGGAATATTACAGAGCAATAAAAAGGAACAAACTATCAAAACATGCAACAACATCGGGGAAGCTCAACGAGTGATGTTAACAGAAAGAAGGCTATACACTGTATGATTCTATTCATAAGACATTCTAGAAAGGGCAAATTTATAGGGGATGAAAATAGATCAGTGGTTGTCACGGGCTGGGGTGGAAGGACAGATTAACACTAAGGGGATTTGTGTGGATGCTGGAAATATACTATATCTTCATTGCTTGGTGTACATTTTATTAGTGGCCCATTACTCATTTTTAAAACTTTTTTTCTTATTATAATGATTACATATTTTATTTTATAAATACCAAAGAGTAGAAAGAAAAAATTAAATCATCCTTTTCAGTGTACAGTTCTGTAAGTTTTGACAAATGGATACAGTTTTGTAACCACTACCTGGATCTAGCTTTCTAAATACTACTCTCCACTAAATAGAACTAGAATTCCTTAAAAAAAAAAAAAAAAAAAAAGATTCCGAAGCTCAGGCAGGGAAAATACAAAATAAGTCTGGAATATCTCATTGCACCAGAAAGTTCGAATTTACTCAAAGAATGAAAGAATTATTGGGCTTTATCAGAAGGACACAGGAGACGGCTATAAAGAGCTCCCCACTGACCAGATCTTGGACTATTTAAACATCAAAATAAAAATGATAGCAATGGATTATAACCCATTGAGTAAAATGAAAATACATGATTTCATACATAAAGGAAAGGTCTTCCTTTCAGTAGAAAGCCAACTAATATAGAAGAAATAAAAGACTAAAAATCTTCAATGGATGCTAAAACAAGTACATCAAACTTTGATGAGGAACGAGATATTTACACAGTTTCATAGGGGAGACACCTAGAGAACACCACCCTGACCAAGTGATCAAAGTTCATGTTACCAATAGTATATGCCTCTTGATGTGATTGATTCAAAGTGAAGGACATACCATCGCTTCTGTGGTTTTCCTGACAAAAATGCGTAACTAAACATGAGGAATCAATGGACAAACACAAATTGAGGGACGGCCTACAAAATGACTCTTGTATTCTTCAAAAATAACAAAGTTAAGAAAAACATAGAAAGGCTGAGGAACTATTTCAGGTTAAAGGAGACAAAGAATCATGACAAGTAAATGCAATGCCTACCTTTGGATTGGATCCTAAATTAGGGGGAAAATAGCAATAAAGTATGTTATGGGACCATTGATAAAACTTGAATATGGACTATGGATTAGATAATAATATTATATCTATGTTAAATGTCCTGATTTTGATAATAGGAAATACTCAGTGAAGTATTTAGGGAGGAAAGGGTCATGATGTCTCCAATTCACTCTCACATGTTTCAGAAAAAATATATGCAGCATAGATAGATAGAATGATAAAGCAAATAGGGCAATATGGAAAAAAATGGTGAATATGGGTAAAGGGTATATGGGAGATCCATGTACTATTGTAACTTTTGCAAGTTTAAAGTTATATCAAAATAAGAAGTTATAAAAAATAATGTTAGGGATGTGCTAGAGTTGATTTGTCCCAGTCATCTGCTCCCAGTGAGCAAGCAGAGATGCAACCAGAACTTTTAGAGTTTAGGAGAATTTGCCAGAGTATTTACAGGAATTCTGGATGCTTCTCAAATCTAGTGGAATCTTTTTTCAGCACAGGTGGTATCACATGTAGCTGTACCTCCCTATGGAAACTTGGAGGGGCCCATATTCAACTGTGAACATGCTGAGTTACTGCTTTATTTATTTATCTTTCTCCATAATTTTCCATATCCTCTGCTATTCCACAAAAAATTTTTAAGGTGATTTATTGGCTTATCACATATACTCTCTACAAAGTTAAATCCCCTGTTGCACTGCATTTTGCCTGGTCTTGGGTGTGTAGGACAGAAATGAGGCCAGAGGAGGTGTGGGAATATTAATCAGCTGAGAAAAGTCTGCATGAGCATCAAGGTTGGAAATATCTGCAAAATATCCTTCCACTCCTGGCTGAGAGCATAAAGAGACAAGTGGGAGCTTTATAGACTTTTCTTATCCCTAAATGCTATCACCTGCTCCTCTGTACTCTTAAAGCTTTGTACCACCTCAGACAATGAGGAAAAACCAGTGACTAAAATAAACAAAAATAATTTTGCATAACAAAATTGACATTAGCATGGTATAATGAAGACAAAGCAGAACTGGCTATCAAAATACCTGGATTCAAGTTTGGCAAACCACCCCATCTCTCTATGTCTCCATTTATCTATAAAATGACATAGCTTCATGTTTTTGGAGGTAAGTAAAGAGTTCTTATACAACAAACAAAGCAAACAGAAGCAATAACCATAAAAGAAAAGATTGATAAATTTGATTACATTAAAATTAAGAACTGTTCATTAGAAGACACCATGAAGAAAGTGAAAAAGCAAGCCAGAAGCCAGAAAAAAAAAATCTGTAGTATAGACAAATGACAAAGGACTCATATCCAGAATATATTAAGAGCTCCTACAGATCAATTAAAAAAGACAGATACCCCAATAGAAAAAATGAGTGAGGGATTTCAACAGATACTTCACAAGAAGAGATATCCAAATGGCAATAAACACATGAAAAGGTGCTCAATCCCATTGACAGTAATCAAAGAAATGCAAATTAAAGTGAGATAGTGCTACACACCCACCAGAAAGGATAAAATTAAAGACCAACAAAGCAATATGATAGTGAGTAGCCAGAACAACAAGAACGTTCATATGCTATTGATAGGGTATAAATTGGTATGAGCAAATGAAAACAATTTGGCATTATCTAGTAAGTGCATATTTTGTGATCCAACAATTCCATTACCAGATATATTTACCCTAACTTATACACATGTGCACTTCAGAACACATGTGCAAGAAAGTTCATAAAAGCATTATTTGCAGGGCCAGCCCCATGGCCTAGTGGTTAAGTTTTGCGTGCTCTGCTTTGGCAGCCTGGGTTTGCAGGTCTGGATCCTGGGTGCAGACCTACACTACTCATCAGCCATGCTGTGACAGCAACCCACATACAAAACAGAAGAAGATTGGCACAGATGTTACCTCAGGGCTAATCTTCCTCAAGCAAAAAAAGAGGAAGATTGGCTACAGATGTTAGTTCAGGGTGAATCTTCCTCAGCAAAAAAAAGTATTATTTGCATTAGCGCAAACCTGGAAACAATCCAAATTTTCATCAATAGTAAATGGATAAATAAGTTGTGGGATATTCATTTAATGAAAATACTCCATTGCAATGAAAATGAATGCATTATAGCTGGAAACAACATGGATAAATCTCAAAAACATTATCTTGAATGAAAGAAGCCAGGCACAAAAGAATACATAGAGTATAATTCTATTTAAATCAAGTTAAACAAACAGGAAACAAAAATGACAGTGTTTAAGAATGCATATATGGGTGGCATAACTGTAAAGAAAGCATGAAGATGATGGCCATAAAAGTGTGTACCTGTGGGGAAGAGGCTGGGGTGAGAGTTGAGAAGGATGTGAGGGGATTTGGGGGATCTGACAATGGTTCTTGACCTGGCGGTGGTTACAAAGGTGATTCCTTGATCTGTACATGTTTTGTGTACTTTATTGTATGTGTGTTATATTTCATAATAAAGGGGTTAAATTTTATTTTAAAGGGCCTAATTCTATCAGCCCTACCTATATCAAATGTCTGGTGTGAGTAAAATAAGAAATATAAAGGCACTTTAAAACTATAATGTACCACACGTTTATACTATTGTTATTATTAATAACAATAGGCAAATACCTATAAAGAATCAAAGAGCTGTTCTTAACAATGACAATACTAGAATGGTATATCCTCAATTGAAAAAAATCACATTTCTAAGGGCATAAAGGCTACCAGCCGAAAGCTCTGTTAAAATAAATTCATCCTGTCTAGACCAACTCAGCATCAAAAGTGGAAACAGATGACTTAGCTATTTCCTTTTCTTTTTAAATATGACTAGTAATTCTCATTGATATGACTTGGAGGCTAAATATGTGAAGATTAAGTCAGAAAACTCAAGGTAAGAATTGAAAACCAAGGAGGAAAATTCTAATTGAAGATCTAGAAGCATAACTTTATTAGGTTTCTTCTGACTTTTTTGTGTATAGCTGATATTTATTTTAAGCAATTACTATTTATTATTATTGGTGCTATCTAGAATAAGATTAATAATAATAAATGGTAACTATATAGGCTGAATTTCAGAGAATGTTTTATTTAATATCATTCACTTTGTAGCTTAGTGAGGATCTTTTCTTCAATTCTCTGTACCCTACATGTCTACAGTCTGTTACCTCCTACTATTAATAAATTATTAATAAATTACTTTCATAATGCTATTGTCTCTTCAGTGATTTAGTGACATGCATAAAGACAGGAGTTTTTACGGAAGAAATCATTTGTATATGTCCTTGCAGTTTTGCGCTACAACCCTAGGAATAATTCTCAACTTCCCCCTTTCTCCCTCCACAACTAATCAGTCACCTGGTCCTCCTGAGTGCACTTTTGTCTTGTTTTTTTAAAAAATCTCTGGATTCTGTATTTTCTTCCTTTTCACTGGAAAAGGTTTTGGTTTCCTCCCAGGAGCTGTAAAAATGACCTCCTAACTGGCTCTTCTGCTTCTAATCTCTCTTCACTAATTCATTCTTCACATGAAACACTTTCCAAAATGCAAGATTTGATCATGTCAGTCCCTCTCTTTGAAATCCTTTTTTTTTTTTGGTTAGCCCTGAGCTAACATCCATGGCCAATCTTCCTCTTTTTGTTTGAGGATGATTGTCCCTGAGCCAACATCTCTGCCAATCTTCGTCTATTTTACATGTGGCACACCGCCACAGCATGGCTTGATGAGCGGTGTGTAGGTCCATGCCTGAGATCTGAACCCACAAACCCTGGGCCACCAAAGCAGAGTGTGGAAACCAACCATTACACCACCAAACCAGTCCCTTTCCTAGAAATCTTGATGGCTCATCTCAGCTTCTAGTTTCATCTCCTGCCACCAATCCCTGCCCCCACGTCACCATAGACTCCCCAGAAGTTACCTTATGCTACAATTATACTGAACCTTTGGGCTTTGTGCCAACCCAGTCTTCCTGTGCCTGTGTAAGCTTCCCATTTCTTTCCACTGGCACACAGTGGGCATTCAGTAAGTGTTCCTTGAGTGTAAGGCTATTAGGCCTTTATGGAGATACGCCAAGCTCCCCCAGGCATTGAACTGCTTTCTGCTTTGGGCTCACAGAGCAACTTGTTCCTCTCTTGGTTATTGTTTTGTGACTCTATTCTTCAAGAACAGCAGCCATATTTTATTGATCTTTGAATCTGAATAGTACCTAGCATATAGTCAGTGCTCAATAAATATAACTCTTCCTATTATTTTTCTAATCTTTATGAACCATGAAAACAACAGTAGCAAATGAATATGGAAACTCTTTTGAGGGACCTGGCAATGGCTGCTGCCAGAGGAGAATTGACCCTTTCATTTCAGCCTTTTGACTGCATGGATAATCAGTAAATAACAATTGGACATTTCCTCTGTACCGATTACTGTGCCAGGTACTGGGACACGATGAATCATAATCCCATTTTCATGGCCCTGTATCTGGTGGAATAATAGAGCTACAATGACTGGGTCTGAGAAAAGTATTTTCCCATTTGCCTTCACTCATAAGAGATGCCCGGAATACCCCATGCAGAAAGGATCAGTTTTTCTTTTTTATCTTAGCCTTTAAAATAGCTCCTTTCATCATAAATGCTCATGAAAGCATTTCTCAGCTTCTCTGTCACTTGACCTGAGGTTTTCAAAGTATCCCCTGAAGAGTCTGATTTGAAAAAAAGAAACCTTCAGTTGTGATGATGTGAAATTAATCCTCAGTCACATGTTCTCCTTACTCAGACAGCAATATCAACCACCATCCTATTAAGTGGCGCCAATTATGTTTGAGAGCCCATCATGTGACCATGGTGCTAGCTAGCCCCCTGTGAATGAAATCCTTTAGATTTACAGGCCTTATAGAAAGTAAATAATCGCTTTCAAGCAAGCTTTACTCTTTGCAATCAGTTCTAAGGGTGGATGATACAAGATATGATGCTAAGATATTCCTTTTGTTTAAGAAGATAATTTCTTCCTTTCTAATGTAATCAATTTCATATATTTTTAGCCCTAACAAAAGACTTTAGGGAAAGGTTTTATGTTAGTTATTAAACACACACACACTAAATTCTCATCTTCCAGACCAGATTGAAAATGAAAGTCAAACATTCTGGTTAATTATTTTCTTCTGTATGTCATTCATAGACGATCAGCTTTCCAAGATTTAGAGTTGATAAAATGCATATAACATCATAAATATGTTGATGTACTTTAGCCTAGCCTCAGGAAGAATGAGTTAACAGCTGGCTTCAGATATTTCCCTGCATAGCCTGATATTCTCTTCATTTTGTCACATTTCCTAAACTTGAACCAATCCAAGTTTTATTTCAGTTAACAAGTTCTGCATTGAGAATGTGGGTGCTCCAAGGAGTCCAGTCATTCTCAACTTACTACTATTCAGTATCAGATTGTTTGTCTCCTGGAACATTTTAGTGAAAATTAGCATCGGATAGATTTTCCCCTAGAATCTGGCTGAAAATAGAGGCAGTCAGATAATGAGAGTTTTAATGAATAATGAGCTAAAAGAAGTGGTGATGTAGAGGGAGGAGCCCCATAGAGAATAGACTGGATGATTTCCAGTGAGGGGCTTTGGGGCACCAAAGGAAAACATGAGAACATCCAATACTCAGAAAAAGGTTATTAGGCTACTTTTAGTAGCAAGTAGCAGAAAACTTCAGTTAAAATTAGCTTACACAGGAGACAGGTAGGCTACAAACACACAGAATTCATTTCCACTTCTCTGTCATCTCTTGCCTTGGTCTTTCCCTGCGTGTTTGCTTCATTTTCAGCCTAGTAGCAAGAAGGCTGTAACAATTCCAGGTGCCAACACCAGATACAACACAACAACGTCCAGAGGAAGATGACACTGTCTCTGTAGGTTGGCTAAACCTTTCCTGAAGCCCTCAGACAAACGTCCACAATACGTCATATTGGTTGGAATTATGTCACAAACAGGTGCCTAAATCAATCTTTGGCAAGGGGAATGAGAACACCATGATTACCTTAGATCAATTAGAATTTAGCCCCTGGAGATAGAGGTGGGGCCAATATCCCTTGAAGCACCTAGACCCAAGGAGGAAGATGGGTACCTAAACAAAAGTAGAGTTCTATTAGGACAGAAAAACCAAGGAAACTGATTATTGATTATGCATCCAGTGTCTGCTACAAGGGGTGAAGGATAAATGATTCTATGAAGTGGAAGAGAGAGGGAAAGACCTAAAGGGAAAGGCTCCAAATATAAAATTCATAAGCTTCAAACTTTTGCCTGGAGTTCAACTCTGGTTTTAAATTCATCTTTAATCAATATCCATTATCATTGTACACAGTCACAGAAACACCTGTCAATAGAGATTTTCTATTTACCAAGTACCTGTTAATAGACAGTCTATTAATGGAATTATTGAGTATACTAACTAGGGCATCATGCTTCCTTTTCCCCATCAAAGCTAGTATAAAACAACTAATTTTTGCAATAATGTTTTCACAGACAAAATACAACATGAGTCCTGTAATTTAATGAACAGTAATATGATAGATGCATCAGTGTCTAATGATTTATGATTTAGTGCTAAGAAGGAATTATATGTTGTTTAATAACTAGACGCATAGTCATTAGTTGCACTTTTCTAGCATTCTGATTCATGGCTGTTATTTACTCATTCATTTATTTATTCAAATAATTTTTACTATCTACATATTTTACGCCAGGCACCAGGCAAAACTCGAAGACAAGTCTTGACAAAAACAGAGTTCTCATGAGCAAATAGATGTTTTACTCAGTAGGCTTAGAATATTTAATCTCTTGAGGGATACCCATATACTAAAAATCATCCTAATGAAAGCAGATCTTGTAAGACGTAAGAAAGAAAGAAAAAAATAATAAGCCAAATTTTCTTCAAAGAGAGAAATGGTCTGGTGCATAACTAATATTGTATTTTAAGAATTGTTTTCTTAAAAGCCTCTTGTGGGGGTGAATTTGCATTTTGGAAGAAGCTGTTGGGAAATACAAGGCTCTCTCAGTCCCTTTTACCTTGTCTCCATAGATGGTAAACACTTAATGTGCCCAAACCAGTGATGTCATCCACAATTACACCCTTGCAAATAGTTATCTCATTATCAAATATGAATAGAAAAGTGAAAGGGGGGAAACCCACAGAATCTAGTAAATATGTGCCTGTGCAGCTAAGGAAGCATACATTTTAAAGAATTATATTTGTGTTTCATAAAATGTAGGAGTTTTGACTGTCAAGATCTTGGAGACAGGGACTACTTTTTATAACAGATAATTTATGCAACTCCCTAGTGTTTACTACAATATTTTATACTCAACATTTTCTTGAATATTTTATGCTGAAAAAAATAAAGAGAATTCATTTCTCATTGTCCTGTCCATTTGTAAAACTTATGTAGGAAGTGTGCCTCTTGCTTATTTGGGGGAAAATTCAAAGTTAGGCCCTAAGGGCTAGAAACAAAAATGCAATTTTGAAACTGCTGTCAACTAGAAATTCATTCAAACAGCAAGTTCTATTTATATGCAAAAATCTCAAAGTTGCCTGACATTAAAGCAGGAAAAATTATGTCAACTCACAGGAAGTATAAGTGCATGCTTCATATCTGATTCAATTCAATTCCATTTGATTAAATAAATACATTGCAAAAGCCCAGATGAGGGTTAATGAGGGCATGACTAAAGACACCAGCAATGAGAACAGAAAGACAATTGAGCAATATTGCCGCACAGGATAACATACAAACTGCTGAGCGTGACATGAAAGGCCTGTCCCAATCATTCTTCTGATTACCTTTCCTGCTTCATCTTTTGCCTAACGACACCATGTTCCAGCCATCGAATGCTGTCTGGGATTCTGCACATCCTTCACATCTCCCTGCCTTTTCCCTCAACATTTTATTTTAAATATTTTCAAGCTTAAAGTTCTAAAGAATTTTTCAGTGAGCATCCATATGTCCATGACTTAGATTTTATTATTAATGTTTTATTGTACTTATTTTATCATATATCTACCCCCGTCTCTGTCCCTCTATCCATCAAAGTAAATTGCAGTCACCAGTAGTCTTCCCCCTAACACTTCAGCATGTATGTTCATTAACTAGAGATCAGTACTTGTTAATGACCTTCTGTTTTTCTGCTGAGGTCAAATCTACATATAGTAAAATGTGCAAATCTTGTGTACATTCACAGAATTTTGACAAATGCTGTGTAATATAAACAGCTGTGTTATGTAAACCCCTGTTGAGATAAAGTACCACAGCTAGTTCTACGTACTTCACTAAAACATAAACTGTATTGTGATTGTTTTTGGTTATTTATCTTTCTTCTGGACTGAAAGGTCATGAGCAGGGACCAATATTTTATTCAGTGTTATTCCCCATATCCTGGTATAATAACTGGTACATAGTAAATTATCCATAACTTTTTATCCATTAAACTCTTTATTGTGTGTCTACTATATACCAGAGGTTACATCTCAGCTGAGGGACACAGAAAAAACATATACACAGATAAATGAATAAAATAATTGCAGATAATGCTGAGTGATATAAAGACAATAAAACCAGGAGTAGGGATAGAGGAGACTGGAGAGCATGATGCAACTATTTTATCTCAGGTGGCCAGAGAAGGACTCTGAGGAAGTGACATTTGAGCTGAGACATAAATGATAAAAATGGAGCATCCATAAGGACTTCTGAGGGGAAGAGCCTTTTAGAAGGAACAGGAAATGCAAAAGCCCTGAGGTGAAATCAATCTTAGACCAAGGAAGGGACAATTATTGAGCAATTAAGCATGTCTAGCAGAGAAGGTGTCTGGGAAAGCTTCACAGAGCCGAGGCTTAAGAAAATGAGTAGGTGTTATCCTGTCAGAGAAGTCAGAGGAAAAATATTCTAAGCAGAGGGAACTATATAGGGCAAAGAGAAATATAAGTCAAAGGGCAGAGTGGTAGGAGATGAGGTTACAGAGGTAGAAGCCAAATAATGTAGGGTTGTGGACCATACAAAGGAGTTTGGATTTTATTCTGATTGCAAAAGACAGTTACTAAAATCAGAAGTCAATATAGTGTATGCTTGGTGAAGACCACTGTGGGTCCTGGGTGGCAAATAGACATGGTGGGTGGGGCAAGAGCAGAAGCCCTAAGACCACTTGGGAGACTGTTGCAGTGGACTGGGGGGGAGACAGGAAAATTTGGACCAGAGCTCCTCAGTGGAATGGATGAAAAAACTTACCACTTTTGGGCTATATTGAAAGTGTCACAGACAGGTCTTGTCTACGACTGAATGTGAGACATGAGGAGAACAGGATCAAGCATGGCTGTCACTTTTTCTGATTTGGGTGTGTCCTGGGGCCATTTACTGAGATGAGGAGGAGCACATTTGGGCAGAGGGAGTGGGAAGGGGGAGAGGCCAGGAATCAGGAGTTCCATTGCGGAAATGTTAAGGTTGAGATGCCTGCTAGATATGCAAGAAGGGATGTTGAGTAGGTGATTGGATATAAGAGTCTGGAACTCAGAGGAAAGGTCAGAACTGGGTGTACTTGGGAGTCACAAGCATATGGCAGGTATCCAAGACCATGCGCTTGGACGAGATCACTGGAGAGAAAAAAAAGAGGCCTGAGGGACAAAGGAGATTGGGAAAGAGGAACTACTGTGATATGACAAAATCAGGAGCCTGTGATGTCAAGGAAGTGTAGAGAAGGAAATGTTTCAACAAAAAAATAAGTAAGAGATCAAATCAAATGATGGGTGAAAAGTTGGTCTATAAGAACTTTACAAAGTGAGATTATTTGGTGATCTTAATAAAACCCATTTCAGTAGAGTGGTATTCACAAAAACTGATCATAGTGGATTGAGGAGTGGTTACAAGGAGAGAAAGAAAGAGACAGGTAACATGGACAACTTCAAAATTTTGTCCTGAAGGTGATCAAAGAAATCTATAGTAGCGAGAGAGGACTTGAAGTCAAAGAATTTGTTTTAATCATTTATTTTTTAACATGGATTATATTAAGGCATATTCATATGCAGATGGTAATAACCCAGCCATGAGGGAGAAAGTGAAACAAAAAGGAAATAATTTGGGAACTAAGATCCTTGTTAAGTTCTCACCGGTTTACTCTGCGCTTGGCAGCCCGGGGTTCGCGAGTTCGGATCCCAGGCGCCTGCGGACGCACTGCCTGTTAGCCATGCCGTGGCGGCGTCCCATATAAAGAAGAAGATGGGCACGGATGTTAGCCCAGGGCCAGTCTTCCTCAGCAAAAAGGGGAGGATTGGCAACAGATGTTAGCTCAGGGCTGGTCTTCCCCACAAAAAAAAAAAAAAAAAGATAAATATGTGCGATGATAGATGCATTAATTAACTAGATGATGGGAATCCTTTCATAATGCATATGTATATCAAATCACTAAGATGTACACTTTAAATATCTTATAATTTTATTTGTCAATTATGCCTCAATAAAGCTGGAAAAAATTATATGAAATCCAATAACCATTCCTTATTTTTTTTAGAAAACTTTTTATAAAAGTAAAGCAGGAACCGAAAGATACTTAATTTATGTTAAAAAAAAGGAAGGGAGAAGACCCATCAAATACGTATCCCCTAAGCAAAATATACTGATTTTTTCCTGCTATTTTCCAACTCTTCAGTCTCAAACATAATTATAAGGTTCAACATAATATTAATAATATTTAAATATATAAAATCTCTAATTAGTAAATCTATCATTGCTTTCTCCATTTTCTATCAGTATTTCCCTGTTGGCATTGACTGAAATGCCATGAAATGTTGGCATTCATGGAAATGCCAATGGCATTGATTTAAAAAGTCCATCTTCATGCTTGACCCTGGAAAAATGAGGGGCAGAGTGTTCTAAAGAGTTGCATTAATATCACTTATTTTTATTTTATTACTTTAAACTGTTTTATTAATATACCAGGTATGAATAAATGATAATTTTCTATTTGATTTATGAAGATATAATACAAAAAAAATTCCTTGTTAAAATGAGGAGATGAGGGCCAGCCCCAGTGGCCTACTGGTTAAGTTCGGTGCCCTCCAGTTCAGTGGCCTGGTTCAGTTCCTGGTGCAGACCTGCACCACTTGTCTGTCAGTGGCCATGCTGTGATGGCTCATGTACAAAAAAGAGGAAGATTGGCAACAGATGTTAACTCAGGGCAAATCTTCCTCAGGGAAAAAAATGAGGAAAGAAATCGAGAGCACAAAAAGAGGGCTTGGTCTTAGACAGGAGTAGGGACATTTATTCCACCATTAGAGGAAGGGAAGCAGAGTACATGGGTACTAATGTAGGTTAAATGGTAGTTTTGGTGATGAAAAAACAAAATAAAATAAATAAAGGGGCAAAAAGAATGGTAAGAGACTCCTTAGGACTTGAGGACTGATTGGATGTTAGGAATGGAAGAGGACTGAAAATCACTCAAAGTTTTCCAGCATTATAAATGAATGTGGTGAGTGGCAAAGTGGGGAGGATGCTGCTGACAACACCAATAATCAGTTCATTCACTCATTCACTCACTCATTCAACAAGAGGCAGTGTGAACAGGATGGACACCATTTCTGTCCTCAAGGAGTTTTCAGCTGAGTTTACATAATAGTTCTTGAGGACTCCATTTTTATGAGATACTACAAGTAGATGTACGGCTAAAATGTTGTTTTGTGGTCATGAATAAGAAAAAGGACTATTTGTTGTTCCTGAGATGTGTTCTTCGGTTAAGATAGCTTAAGGTACTCTTTAAATTCTAAGAATTGCTTTTTATGGTGACTGCATCATAACATTTGAAGCCAGTTGGTCCCAAATCCTTGTCCTTATATAGTTAGAGGATGAGCGCAGTTACTCTATTCTTTTGATAAGCTTTTTCCTGACTTCCTCACCTGAACCTTACACATCCTTGTGCTTACATTCTTTCTTTAGATATGCAAACATAATCATTCAAGTTACTGCAATATTCTAAATGAAAATACAGTAGAGCTTCATGATTAAGAGTATGGACTCTGGAGCTAAATTGCCCAGACTTGAAGAATAGCTTCACCACATACAAAGTGAGTGACCTTGGGAATATTACTTAGCCTTTCTAGGCCTCAGTTTCCTCATCTGTAAGATGGAATAATACATAGAGCTAGATATACATGCACATGAGTGCATGTATAAATGATGAAATCTGAATAAGCTCTGTGGATTATACCAATATCAATTTCTTGGTTTTGATATTGTACTATAGTTGTGTAAGATGTTAACATTGGGGGAGGCTGGGGGAAACGTGCATGGGACTTCTCTATACACTTCTTTGCAACTTTCCATGAATTTAGAATTATTTCAAAATAAAAAGTTAGAAAAATGTGACTAGTAATAGTACCTACTTCATAGGGTTTCAGGAGAATTAAATGATTTAATACGTGCATGTAAAGTGCTTAGATTAGTGCCTGGTATACCTTAAGTGTTATACAAATGTTAGCTGTCATTTAAAGGTGATTTTCATTGTATCTGCTCTGATTCATTTTTATAGGTTAACTCTCTGAAGGCAACCACATTTCTCTCATTTAACAGCTCTTGGGGGAACTATGTGTAATATGAATATTACATATGTTATATATGTGTGTGTGTGTATATATACACACACACACACACACCTTATTTGTATTTACAATTTAGTACAGTGTTGGGCACCTGATGAGCTTTCTACAAATGTTCGTTTAACATTCTCCTAATGTTAACATTTTATGTAACCATGGTACATTTGTCAAAACTATTAACTAAACTGCAGACTTTGATTTCGCCAGTTTTTTTCCACTGTGTCCTTTCTCTGTCCCAGGATCCAGTCCAGGATACCACATGATATTTAGTTGTCACGTCTTCTTAGTGTCCTTCTATCTGCAAGAGTGCCTCCGTCTTTCCTTGTTTTTCATGATAAAAATAGATAATTTTGAAGACTACTGGTTGGGTATTTTGTGGAAGGTCCCTCAATTTAGGTTTGTCTGATGTTTTCTCATGATTAGACTAGGATTATGAATTTGGGGAAGAATTTCACCAGAGTGAAGTGCCATTGTCATTGCGTCATATCAGAGCATATGTGATACCCACACCACTTATCACTGATGATATCAACCTTGATCACTTGGGTAAGGTGGTGTCTGCCAGTTTTCTCCACTGTAAAGTTACTATGTTTTTCTTTCCATTCTCCTTTTCCTTTGCATACTTTGAAAGTAAGTCACTAAGTCCAGTACATACCAAAGGGGCAGTTGCTTAAGCTGCACCTCCTGAAACAGGAGTATCTAAATATATTATTTGCAGTTTCTTTCTTTTTTTTTTTTTTTGGTGAGGAAGACCAGCCCTGAGCTAACATCCGTTGCTAATCCTCCTCTTTTTGCTGAGGAAGACTGGCCCTGGGCTAACATCCGTGCCCATCTTCCTCCACTTTATATGGGACGCCGCCACAGCATGGCTGACAGGCAGTGCGTCGGCGGGCGCCCGGGATCCGAACCAGCGAACCCCGGGCTGCCAAGCGTGGACTAAACCGCTGCGCCACCGGGCCGGCCCCTGCAGTTTCTTTAAGAGAGATTTGTCCCTTATCCCCAACTTATTTACGTATTCAATTATTTATATCAGTATAGACTTACGGATATTTATTTTGTTCTTTGAATTATATACCAACTATTGTTATTTATTTTGTTCCTCAGATTGTTCCAGCTTTGGTCACTGGGAGTTCTTTTGGGTTAACTCTTGTGCCTTTTTGACATACTCCCATTCTTTTTTGTTTTTAACCATTCTTTGAAAGCATAATAAATGACAACACACACAAAAATGTGCTATATACAAATTAAACACCTTGGCATCCTCTAGACCCGTAATTTATGTTGGCAGGTACCTCTAATTATGGCGTTCTGCAATAAAGCCCTCCTGATATCACTGTTTTTATTTGAACTTTTGTTTTAGAAAGTGGGCTTCCTTGAAATTTTCCATGTATCGTTCCACTTGAATTTGAAAACAACTCATAGAACATTGCATATTCCCTATGCTTTTTCTCTCTCTGCTTTTCACTCTCTTGGAAAGTGAGAAAGCTATTAAAAGAATCCTTTCATGATTTTGGTTTTTGTGTTAAAAATAATAGTACAGTAAATAGATCTGCTTGGTTGAGAGGTGTGACTTAGCATGAGGAAGGGCTTCATGATCTTGGTATCTTGGTTTAGACCTTCTAGAATAGCATTGTCAAGTGCTCTCAGGATGCCTTCCTAAATATTTATCTGAGGGTTTCTGGCAGAGGCTTTTCTGAGCCATTGGCATTCATGAACATGACTGTACTGGCAGTCACGCAATTTTTTGGAGAGAAATCCAAATGCGATGAAGATCTTTGTATCATCTACACGTGAGTTCAGAAAGAAGTCAGGAAGCTGAGCTGGAAGAGGAACATATGAGTTTATTTAAAAACCTACAAAGTTTAGTGGATTTGTAATTTTAGTATACTTAAAAAAAATCTAACAGTATAAAGAATTTGTACTAGGCTTTAGAACAGACAATTTCATCTTTCTTATAAACTTCAAGGTTAAATCTTTACCCAAGGTCATTGTATTAGGATTTTTGCTGCAAGTGACAGAAAATCCAAAACTGCAGTAGCATATGTAGAAGTTTATTTCTCTCTGTGTCGTCTGTGAGCTGACATGGTGCTTCAAGGTATGCATGGCCTTGACGTTATGGTCCAAGATGGCAGCATATGTGCTCTAAGCAGGGGGAGGGAAGAAGAGGTCAAAGAGGGCACACATGCTGCTCTTTAGGCAGATTCCCGGAGGCTTCCCCATGACACTTCTGTTTACACACTATTGGTTAGAACTTAGGCATGTAGCCTTATCTAGCTGTAAATTACTCTGGAAATGTGCTAATTCTTTTTCTAAGTGGCTTTGTGCCCAGCTAAGTTTTCTATGTCTGCAGAAGGGGAAGACAGACACTTGGGAAAACTGGAAGTCTCTGCAGTAGTCATAAGTGGCAAACATGGGATTTGAACTCAGATATGTCTTGCCCTCATATTCTTTCTAAACCAGATTTGTTCATGGAGAAAGGTATAGAAAATATTTTGAATCGGCCCCACTTTTAGCATTGTCAAGTTAACTGAAAGAAAGAAACATACATGTGACAGGGGATACAAAGAAGCTGAAGAATTGTAAACTGAGTTTTGAAGCTGCCTTTACATTGGCAAAGAGCAATCTTTTTTTTTTTTTTTACTGAGGAAGATTTGCCCTGAGCTAACATCTGTGCCAATCTTCCTCTACTTTGTATGTGGGTCACTGCCACAACATGGCTGCTGACAAGTGGTGTAGGTCCGTGCCCAGGAACCAAACCCAGGCCTCTGAAGCAGAGTGTGCTGAATTTAACTACTAGGCCATGAGGCTGGCCCCAAGAGCAATCTTGATAAGTCTTCAGGTCCTCCTGGAAAGGAAAAACAATACTTTGAAGACCACCTATCCATAATCCTAGACTAAACCTGTGCTGTCCACTACAGTAGCCACTAGCTATGTGTGGCTACTGAGCACTTGAAATGTGACTAGTTAGAATTGAGATGGACTATAAGTTTAAAAGACATGCTGTATTTCAGAGACTTAGTACCAACAAAAAACAAAATGTATCTCAATAATTTTTATATTGATTACATGTTGAGAGTATAACATTTTGATATATTGGGTTAAATAAAATAAATTAATTTCACGTTTCTTTTTACTTTTTTTAATGTAGCTACTGGATTTAAAATTACACATGTGACTCACATTTGTGGATTGCATTATATTTCTATTGAATTTGTCTAGAAGACAAAAGATTGTCCTACAGCTGCTCTATCATTGGAAAAGTTTTTCAAAATGCTCATAGGATCTGTGAGAAAGTTATCTCTGAGGGTTCCAAAATGAAGAATGTGGCAAATTTGGCTCAAATAAATGACTCTAGGTTCTTTCTGGGGTCTTTCTCTCAGCTTCTGAGAAATATGAATGACATTGACTACCCTCTGGGTAACCTGTGTGGATTGACTCTAACACAGATTGTACCAAGCCTCCCTAGCCCACACTTCTGAGGCACGTGGCCATTGTTATTAGTGGACAGATGAGGTAATTTATTGAGATGATTTTTTGAAAGCACCTCTGTTTAGTTTATTCACATCCATAAGGGGAAATACTTCCAGGTTGGACTCAGCAATAACAGCTGGTCAGCATAGACTACTTGAAGAACCTCATGATTTTTCAAAGATTACTGAAATTGAGTCCTCAAGCACATTTACAAGTTATGTAGTAACTTAGTTGGTCTTTGGCTGGCTCAGAAGTATTGAATTCATTAAAGCAATTAGGTGGTCTCTTGTTAACTTCTTATCCATCTTTAGCTTCAGGTTCCCTTTAGCAGTGATTAATCTACAATCTCCAGTTGAAAGTTTGGTGTTCTCTATGGAGAAAAAAGAAGGAGGATTTGAGGAGTTCGGCATTTTTTGGTCCATTAATATTTTATCATATATTGTCAGTAGTGAGTATTTCTCCTCTTATTCTTCTATTCTGTATATATTATATGTACATATATGCTCCTATATACACATATATGTATATACATATAGACACATGTATATACATGTAATATCTTCTTATTCTGAATATTACATATATGTAGGTAGACAAATAGAGAACCAATTTTTATGTCTTCAGCATTTTCATCAAATTTCTTCTCATTCCAGATTTCAAATACTCTATTTGTCCATTCTACCAATGTAATTATCTTTTGACTTCACATTATTCAGCACCTGCATTGTTCATTTGAACTATTTGCAAATTACACTGATATCAAATTAAAGTAATGCATAATCTATAGCTTTTTAAAAAAAAAATTTGAGAAAGGATTTAAAAAGGCTTTCTTGTTTAACAAATACTGTCCTTGATGGCAAAAAATAAAAAAGAGGTGAGTAAAAGGCAATGGTGGGGCCAGCCCCGGTGGCCTTTGGTTAAGTTTGGCGCACTCCACTTTGGTGGCCCGGGTTCAGTTCCTGGGCGCAGACCCACACCACTCGTTTGTTAGTGGCCATGCTGTGGCAGTGGCCCACATACAAAATAGAGGAAAACTGTCAACAGATGTTAGCATCTGAACCTTGGCAAAAAAAAGGAAATGGTGGCAGTGAGGAGAGGCAGTTGTTGCCAATCAAGGTGGATTAGTTTTCTACGAAAGTGCCAACCTAGTTGTTTTTTAGATAACTTAAGATACTTAGTTTTGTAGACCATTATTGTTTGGTTGTCCCCCAGTTCTCGTCTTCTTCATCACCTCTTATTTTGTGGAACTTTTCTGCCTTACACTCCATCTGGTGTTTCTGGTGGCAACAGTCAACCATAGTTGGCCATAAAAATGATCACATGATGCAAGTTGGGCCAATGAGAGATTTTCCTCAGGACTTTTATAATTGAAATTAAGGGAAGAGAGTCAGTTCTTCTTTGAAAAAGGCAAAGGTGAAAGGGATGTGCCTCACCATGTGATGGGTTTGAGAGCATACCACTCACATGCAAAAATGAACAAATACGTAGGACGGACAGAGAGTTGTCAGGGTGTTTGTGTATCTGGTTTCATTAATATCTAAGGCACAGACACATCCTACCCTTAATGACAATTCAGTTATGTGAACCAGTAAATTCCCCTTGCCTAAGTGAAGTTGAGTTGTGTTTCTGTCACTTGAGAACTAAAAGAGTCCTGGCTAAGACATTATCCTTTTGGTAACCAGACTATGAGATGGCCACCAATGATCTTCAACTCTGGTAGTCACATCCTTGTGTAGTATCCTCATAGACTGAATAGGAATGTGATAGATAAAGTATAATGGACGTGATGGTTTGTGGCTACTATAGGTAGGTCATAGAAAGTATTGAGGCTTCTATCTTGGTCTCTTTGCTTGCAGAGGAGGAAGCTAGCTGCCATGTTGTAAGGGCACACAGGTAGTCTCAAGAAGAGGCCCATATGGAGAAGAACTAAGGCCATTTGCCAGCAGCCAGCACCAACATGCCACCATGTGAGTGAACCACCTTTGAAGCAGATCCTTGAGCCCCAGAAAAGTCTTCAGATGACTGCGACCTCATGAGAGACCTGATTTAAAACCACCTGTCAAGCCACCCCCAAATCCCAGATCCACAGAAGCTGTAAGAGATAATAAATGCTTATTGTTGTTTCAAGCCACTGGTTTGGGGGTAATTTGTCAGCCCAAGCAAATAGGTTATCTGTGTAACAACAGATAGCTCGTACAGCCTTGTAAGAATGTTGAAGAGTGAGACGCCTAATACAACAATATGATTCTTTCCTAGAGGGATGGTCAGTGACTAAGTTGGCAGCCATTGATACCCAGTACTCCTATCTCTTATCTGCTTTACACACTTACCTGGGTTATATGCCATAGCATTAACCATCATAGAAGCTAATATCTCAATATAGAAGAAAAATAGCAAATCAACTCATTTGAATTCCATTTTATGACAAGGAATAATCTGTTAGTTTAAATAAGATTCTACATTGATGCTTACTTAAACATGTTAAATCTCAGTTGCTGTTACTCATAGAAAAATAAATATTAACTTTTTGTAGACATTTAAACACATTTTTCCCACTGGCTAATATAATAAAGGTAAGACTTTCTTTCAGACAAATGAGCAATTGAGGACTTCTATTATCATCTAAAGAGGACTCTAATCACTGGATTTTCTAATTGACTTCTCTATTAAAATATTGGATTTTTGGTTTGATGTAGAATAATACACAAATACAATACAAATTATTTTTGACGTGTTTTTAAGCTTATTAAGTAGCCTTAAATTTTTATTCTTTTTTTTCCCACTTTTATTCTCCAAGTTTTCTAGAGGGTTGAGAGGCAACAGATCTATGTTTGTTTGTGGCCCCAGCATTAATTGTGGTGTGACTTCATGCACCTTCTCTGCACTTATTTCCCTCATTTATCAAATAAGTGCCTTGAACATGTATACTTCTAAAATTCTGTAAAACTGAGAAAGTTAGACTATTGAGTCTTCAATTATCTGTCTTGTAAATTGGCAAGTCAGAAAAATCATTTGTGTTCTTGATACCTGGACTTGCGTTTTGTACAATAATTTCACGCTTATAAAGATTTTGAAAAGAAAACATTATCAATATGGCAAAATTAATGTTTTTAAATGCTGTTAAGAAAAAGTACATAGAAGCCAGAATGAGTCATAATTATAAAAATGACAGTACCTTATATTTGAAAAACACTTAATATTTTCAAGAAATTATGATTTAAATTGCAACTGAATTACATATTGAATAATACGTGTGAATAATCCAATGGGGTAATAACTCTTCCTTATGTTCTTCCTAATTCCTTGATTGTACAATGAAAAGTTTCTGGAATGCTGGATTTTTACAATAGTATAGTTCGATATCTATAATACAATATAAATATTTCTATGGCAAACACTTTATGTAGCTCTCAGTTAGCCAGCATTTTATTTATGAAGTTGCTGAAAACTCCTTCTCTAAACCAGTAATGAAAGATTAAGTCATGACCAGTAGAGTTTTATTGTGCAGTATTTGATGTGGACAAGAACTAACATTTATCTAGTCACAATGATCCTGGTGCCTTGTATGCTGTATTTCATTAGATCCACACATCAAACCTATGAAAGAGCTGCCATTATCCCCATTTTCCAGACAAGGAAAGAAAGGCAAAAGGAAGTAATTAACTTATGCAGTTTGACATAGCAAGAAAGAGGAGGAACAGGGATTTAGACACATATCTCCAAAGATAGCTTCCAAACTTTCTGTTTAGCTATGGAATCTTTTCTTAGGGCAAAAGCTTCTGTGCATGTGAAAAATATAAAGCAAACAAACTCCTGGATGCTCTGGTTGAGCAGCTGGTTTTGCTACTTCGCTTCTCTATGACATTCCCAGTTTGAAACTACTGGGTTATGCCATTATGCCTTTTTATTCTAGTTTTTCTAAAATCAACAATCCTCATTTCATGTACCAAACCATTCTCTACTAACAAGAATATTTGATAAACCAGAGCAACATACTTATGCAACATAATATTTGTCAAGCTTTAGATACTAATATACAAGGTAGATATGATGATGACAATGATGACAACGAGGATGATGATGATAGAGTTTACTCTATATAAAAACTGTGCATTTCTTTAGTTTCAAAGTTAAATAATAACATATGTACAGGCCTTTTAGGGCACCTAGCCAGTTTCATTGCTCTCTCCTGAAAAGCATCAGAGTCATTCTTTGTGAGAGGTTCCTTATAGGTGTGTTAACCATGTGTTTTTGCCATGTAACCCTGCTAACTCAACAGGGATTGACATGACCTAAAGACCAATGGCCTATGATGAAGCCTGGCACAAGAGGAGAGCCCTTTCTTCTCTTTTACAGAGTTTGAGTATGAAACATCCAGGGTGGGTCAGCATTGGGTAAATGCAGAAGTGGGGAAAAGGAAGACAGGAAACAGAAGCCATGAGTAAGCAAAGCCATGAGGCAGAGAGAAAGTGAGTGGAGCATAGTCAGTAGCAATAGATGGAAAAATAAGCAGGTAGAGAGAAACAGAAACAGAAGAGCTGCGTCATGTGCATGGCAAGAAGCCAAGAGTTCCTGTAAGGTCACCAACGGGTGGCTTATACTACTAGACTAGAACTATTACTCAGTTGTTGCTGAGTGGCTATAATGAAAATCTAGTTTTCCACCAACTTGCCAATGAGACCTTTATCTATCTTTTCCACTCCCCATATCCCATCCTTTTTAATAAACCTACATTAATTGAGCAAGTGATCATCTCTCTGTTCTTTGCACCCCGAAAGAATCTAATTAACACAATATTGAAAGCTTGCGCAGCACCTGGAACATAACAGGAGCTTCACATATTGTGGCTATTATTATTTTAAAAGAGATCCTTCAAGCAAAAGCAAAAACCGCCACTGACGCTCAAATCCAAGAGTCATAGTTGGTTTGGATTTCCAGTTTAGTAGCTTTTTTTCCCTTCTCTTTTAAAGGTTTTTTTAACTCCAGGAGAGGGCCCAAATTGGATAAGTTGAGGTATGGAACTGAAACATATGTTCTAACAATTTGGGAGAGATGAATGAATCTCTTGGGATATGAGGTTTCACAAAATATTTCAAATTATTTTTCAAATATTATCAGCTTGGCAAAAAGAAAATGATTTTCTAAAAGAATGTCTCTTTATAACATTCAAATGGTCTCAAGGGAAATGTAATGTACATATTTCTAACTCATTTTACATAATTCAGTATTGTTTAATAGGAATTGATTGATGTTTAAAAATTCAATAAGTTTTTTAACTAAGAGGTATTTTTAGACAGTGAAAGTACCCTCTCAGAAAAGAGTTGAATTAGATGTTTTCTTAAAAGGGTCTCAGATCTTGGCCTCAAACCTTACCAAATATTTTTACTTCCTTTGTATAACAGAAAAAAGTAATCTCTGAAAAATTTCCTTTCTTCCAGTTATGAACAAAAAGATAGAAATCTGAAGTCCAGAAAATTAATGGGCAACAGGGAAGAAACCAATCATATTCTTAATCTAGGTGTAAAAAGAAAAGAAAAGAAAAAAGAGAAGAACAGAGAGAGAGAGAAAGAGGGAGAGAAGGAAAAAGAACTACTGAGATGGTAAAGGATTGTAGGTTTGTGAACTAAATGACATGTAATCAACAACCCCGATTTCTCTATGAAATGCATTAAGTCTCAGGTCTATGTGGAGAGCTCCACTGGTGTAAAATTATACTTTGACTCTACTCCCTTGGTACCCTATTCTTCTCCCATTATAATAGTCATCAACCCTTACTGAAATCACTTCATGACTGACTGCCTTTCCTCTGCAATGTGAATGGTGTGAGGATGGGGTCTATTTCTGTCTGTTCCCTATTATCCCCAGAACCAGCATAATACCTAGCAGAGTAGGTGCTCAAATTATTTCTTGAATAAAAACTGATAAAACAGTAATGTCTAGGGGTTAAAAGAAGAGGCTCTGGAATCAGATTCAGAGTCATTTTCGACATCTGTAGAGTAGATATAGTAACAGTGTCTGTCTCACTGAGTTGTAGTGAGGATTATATGAGGAAATACATGTACAGCCCTCAGCATGGTGCTTAGCATATTGTTAGTGCTCAAAAAATGTTTTCTGTAAAAATAACCATTATTATCTCCCCATAATAATGAATCTAAGCATTTTTCTTTTAAAAAAGAAAGTTTTTAAAAAGCCAAGTAAAGATAGATTTTTTTAAAAACACACTTTGTGATTTAGTCTTACGCATTCTAGCAGCACAGCCTGAAGCATCATGGGTGACGCTCTCTTGCAAATCTCTTTTTTCTCCAATTAGATGGTTGGCCATTCTCACCATTAGTGAATCATTTGATCTTATTCATTTCTGGCTGAATTCAGTTGGCTGTGGAGCAGGCATGCAGAAGAATATGAAGGGTTGTAATTCTAGATTCTTCCAGCCTAATAAGTATGTCAGTTGTCTGAAAGAACGGCCATGATTTAATGGTTACATAGTCAAGAATTCCTAGAGTAAGATTTTCCTTTTCCCAACACTGGCATGACTCGGACCCTAAACAGAATGTCCCTGGGTCACTCTGTCAAATGTCCCTTGGACAGATGACACAGAGATTGAAATGCCTGTAAGTCCAGGAATTAGTCTTCATTTGAACCCAATCACATGGTTGGAGGGCAATAACAAGAGCTAGAATTTACTGAACACCTAGCAAATGTGAGATGTTTTATAAATATTATTTCTAGTTCTTACAACAAGTGTATGAAAGCCACCCTATATTTCCCATTTTACAGATAAGGAAACTGAGACTCCAATAGGTTAAGTCACTTGCTCAAAAGTTCACAGATTTAAAATCACTGGACTATACCATGTTCACAATTTTTTTTTTTTGGTGAGGAAGATTGGCCCTGAGCTAACATCTGTGCCAATCTTCGTCTATTTTGTATGTGGGATGCCATCACAGCATGGCTTGATGAGCAGTGTGTATGTCCATACCTGGAATCTGAACCCACAAACCATAGGCCAGCAAATTGAAGCATGGGAACTTAACCACTATGCCACTGGGCCAGCCCCCCATTTTCACAATTTTTATGTAAATCTAAAACTGTTCTAAAATATAAAGTTTATCTAAAAATAAAATAAAAACCTTTTCTTTGTAAATGGAAACTCTCAGAAGAAAAAGTTGATTAAGAAGAAATGTCACTGGACTTGAGAGGAAGCCCAGTTCTGTCTTGATTTCGGTGCAAAGAGCCTATGCTTTGCTGCCTTCGTAGTGCTTGCATATGGGATTTATATTAAGATGGAAACTGTGATGTGCTTGGGGTCTTTGTTTTGCTGCTGGGTTGTATGCTTTTTGAGAATAGGGGTGTTGCCTGCCTTACTCACTGTTCTATCTTTGACATTCATTCCAATGTCTGGCATAAAACAGTGCACAATAAATACATACTGAATGAATGAACACTGAATGAATGAACACTCTCCCTGGTGGCCTCTGGGACATGCAATGAGTAGACATCATTAATTAATCAAACAGGTATCGTCAGGCATTGTTTTCATGAAGGCCTTCAATCAGCAAACAGTATAGAGACTTAACTGGCAGAACTGACCTTACGATGAGAAAGCAATCTGAGGGGTGCTGAGGATGGACCCCAGCCTCACCAGCACAGCTCTTACACACACACTTTAAAATTCTCTCCGTTCACTGCCATACTGTCTACCTTGCACCACTTTCAAAATTGCTCCGTTAAGTGAATAAATGCTCATTTAAGGCAGGTAATAAGGAGAAAGTGACTTACTGCTTAGTTAGCCTTAGCGGGTAAGAAGAATTCTATTAAGGGCTAAAAAGCTAAAAAGAGTGAGCTGGAGTCGAGGCAAGGAAAGCCAAGGAGTGTGATTCTAGAAGGTAGGGTGAAGATCATGCACCAGCGGGAGCCACGAGGCCTTGACAACAGTAACCGAGCTCTTCATTCCGTGGCTTCATAGGCAAAATGGCTGAACCCACTTCTGCTTGATTGCAAAGCCAGGCCTCGTTCTACTCCATTATGGAATAGACAGCGGCAAACTGTTAGCGTGGTTTTGCTCTTAGGCTCCCAACTCTGTGAGAGTAGGGGCCACATCTGACCTGCTCACTGGTGTACACTGAGCTTCTAACACAGAACCTGTGCAAAGCAGGTGTTCTGTATATATCTGTAGCTCGAATAAGTAAGGCATGTTTTGTTTTAAGGGTTTCATTTCCTAATCACTCTGGGAAAAAATGGATACGGGTAAGGAAACCCCCAAATCAGCAGCTCTAAAGATTGCAAAACCTTTACAAGAGCAATTCTTGTTCCTGATTCCCTTTGCTTTTTATTTATATTTTTAAAGCCATGTATAGTTTTATTATTTTACATTTAACAAACTTATTGCTAAAATTTAAAAATAATTAAAAACTTAATTTCACCACCCACTATTTTTCATCATTAATAATTCACTGTATAGCCTTCTAAACACATATGTAAATACTTATTTCTTATTACAAAAACAGGATTATGAAATTTTATAATCTATTTTATTTAACAATATATTAGAAATAAATTATAATAAATGTGCTTCTACGTCATCATTCTTAGTGTCTATATGACATTCTTAAGTGGCTATACTATATTCTATACTACAATCTCCTAGTGTCCATTATTTGCTATAACTATACTATACTACTATATTTACTACTTACAACTTTACTAGATATGTATCTTATCTGTTTTTAAACATTAAACAAGATCTTACTGAAGGCCGAGGTTAACAGGAGAGAACAACAATACAGAAAGTTTAAAACTGGATGCTAGAGCTGGTAAATCTATGTCCACAGGCCCAAGTCCCTTCACAGGGTCCCCCAAGGGCCTGCTGCCCCACAGTAGCATTTCCTCACCCCCATCCATCTTTTGATTTATCTTTATAACAGACCTCTACCCTTGCAGGCATACTTCGGAGATATTGTGGGTTCAGTTCCAAATACTGCAATAAAGCAAATATCACAATAAAGCGAGTCACACAAATTTTTTGGTTTCCGGTGCATATAAAACTTATGTTTACTCTATTAAGTATCCAATAGCATTATATCTAAAAAAACAAGGCACATACCTTAATTTAAAAAATACTCTATTGCTAAAAAGTACTAACCATTATTTGAGCCTTTAGTGAGTTGTGATCTTTTTGCCGGTGGAGCGTCTTGCAAAGCACAATAAAGTGAAGTGCAATAAAATGAGGTTTGCCTGTATTTTTTAGGATTCATTATCCATTGTCCATTTCTACCTCCATTCTCTCTTTACCTCCATTCCCAGCCAGAAAATGTAATCCTAGCAGGATAGGAAATTTTACACCACTTCAACAAGAAAATTTGCATCTCTTAGAGTGACATATGCAGTTATAACCAGCTCATTGGATTCTCCTCAGCTCTTTAAGGCTTACACTCTTAGGAGATGAGAGTTTCCTGGTACCTCCCAAATTACTTTTCTATGTTTTTAGCCATGCCCATCTCTGCTCAGCCAATATCCTGACCCCATCTTATACAGTCTCAGGCCATGCCACAGTGACCCTGTGCCACTCTTTCTGTTCTGTGTGCCTGAGTCATCACCACAAATCTTTCTCTATTTTCAGTATTGATGTGTCTCTAACTTTAAGAACGCCACAGGCCATGTCACATTTGAACACAGGAACAATTATTCAAGTTGGCAAATATTTCTTGAATACTAGACACTGAGCAAGACTGAGTTGGAACAGGCACAGGGAGCGAAGACATTGAGGGGAGAAGGGACATCAAAGCATGGAAGACACACAGGCAAGTAGGTCTGAGAAAGACAACGCAACGCAACACTGAACCTCTGAGACCGAAAGCTACGTGAGAGCAGGGAGTGTTGTTTTGTTTTCACATTGCTGTATCCCCCGTGCCGGAGGTAGTGACTGGTACATAGTAGACATTCGATTAATATCTGCTGGAGCAATGAATGAACAAGATATGACTCTTGTCCTAAAGATGCTTACTCTAGTAAGCAAGAAACAAAGACTGCATCATAATAAGCGCTCCCGTGGGGATAAACAGTGGGCACAAAGGCTCCAATCTAGTCTTGAGGTGGTTTAAGAAGGCTAGGACTACGGAATTTGGTCTCCCCAGTTTGCCACAGACTGTGGTGAGGCTGAGAGGGCTAATACAAATATTTCTATCTCCTAGCCAACTGGTTCTGCTCAAGAGACAAAATGTATTGAACTGAGTCAAACTTTTTATTCTCAGCCAGTTTCCTACTAGTGTGTAGCTATAACTTTAGTTTTTCTTCATGGCTGGACATACCTTTAAAATGCCTATTTCCATTCTATTGTCTCTCATTAGAATCCAAATATAAATCTCTGTAAGTAATTTTAATACAATCTTCCTTTTTATCATTGGTGTAGGATTGTCCTTTCTGTTCAAATATTAAAGTGAAGTAGAGAAAGAGAAGAGGAAAAATAGCAATGTAGGTCCTTACAAAACCAGAGGGAGGGAGTCTATGGATGACTGAGTTACTAGGGAGACCTAATTTCTAAAAACTGCTTTAAATACTTAAAGGGAAATTTTCCCATCAGAAAACAAACTAGAAATTAAAAATAAGATTGCCGAATCCTCTCACCACATCATTCTACTCTAAATATGTAAGTCAGAAAGTTGAGGATAAGGTTCAATTGCTGTGCTTCTACTTTATGCTGTCATAAAATAATTTTTGTTCTACCTTGAAAATCCCTTGGTTTAGGCCTAAAAAAGAAAAATTTATTCTTTTAGGAAGGAAAATTATCTCCTAAGATGAAAACAAATTATAGTGTTAAACATTACATTATACGTCCTTGTTCCCAATTAAACACAGAAAAGGATTTTCTAGCAGAAATTTTGAACTACAGGAGTACCTCTGACTCTAAACATATTGTTAGCTCCCACAGATTCCTGCAGGAGCAATGCACAGATGGTGTATTATATTGAGATTCTTGAAGGACTCTCTGTATGTTGATGGTACTAGTTTACGCACATGAGTGACATAGCTTAATTTGCAAAAAAATAGACAACAAAAACATTTAGTGATAAAGTAGAATGCCATTTGGACTATTAACGTTTTCATTATGGAAAATGCAGAGTGGCATGTAAAGTTTTGGGTAAATATGTTTATCTCTGTTAATGTTATGGATGCTTTGCAACAAAGACTTGCTGAATATAAAATGAGGCTTATGGTGGTCATACATTATGTATAATATTGAAGAGCTGTGCCACGAAACCCTGCATTTCCTGGGAAACAAAACATTTAATATGGAAACTACATATATAATTTCACAATTCAACTCAAGGGGTTAAAACTGATGGATCATATACTGAAATAAAACCATCTAAAGAATTCTTTCTCTTTTATTTTTCCAGTAGAAAAGCAAAATATTGTATTTCTTTAATTTGTTAATGCTTTAAACTAGAATTATTCTCTAGACAGGGTTGGTGCTGTTTCATATATCCATAAAATTTTTCTTACTACGCATGTAACATTCACTCCTCTCATTCTTTCAGTTCAAGTACCAATTTTTCTAATGAAAAAATTTCAAACTAAATGTCTAACAAAATGATTTTGTGTTTCTCTTTTCACACACAGAAATAATCATGCAGGAAAAGCAAATAAATCATTTTCTTTGGGAGTGAAAACATTCATATTTGATAAGTGATTTGAAAGTAAAATGAGATTTTTACATAAACAGTTTACATTTTTTATGGACTTATCTTTATTGGTATTCTTTTCAGGAAAGAGTCATCACTGAAAGAAATATGCACATATCAAAAATACGTATGACAAAGTAGTTATAGGTAATTTGTGTTAGAGAAATAAAGAAATCTTGCAAAGTGAATATAAGAAAGAACCTAATGATAAAAAGCTTCTGGGAGAGTAGTATTAAAGACAAAAAAACAAAAATGTTTTGCTTTATGTGAGCATAGGACCGTTACCTAGAAATACAATCCAGAAGATATAAAGAAAGGGAAACAGCACATTACTCACGGAGAAAAAAAAATACAACAGAAAATGCACTAGTAAATCTCTGTTTTCAGAATATCCTCTATGTCTTAATGTGGCCCTTCTGGATGGCTGCCAGATCCGAGCTGGCCTAGAAATGTGGTTATGTGATCTAAGACAAACTTTGTTTCACATTCCTGCTCCACCCCTGAAATTCTTTTCTACTACATTTAAAACATCAATTGGCAATTAGTTCAGCATTTCTTATGTATGTAGGGGCCCTAGGCTCTAGTGAAATCTTAAAAAACTGTTTATAACATATTCCACAGTGGAGAAAAAAGCAAACTGATGAACGACCCTCCCCTCACCACCCCCTTTGGCATTGCACCCTTCTGGCTAGAACTATGTATAAAAACAGTGAAACTCTATTTTACTGTGACTGCTGCTGAGAACAGGGGTAATACATAACCACTTTGGAGAATATCCAATGTCAGATTGTACTTTATAGCGTTTTGTTGGGAGGCATAGGATTTAGTTTCAGGGTATAATCTTGGCACATATTGATGTATACTTATTGAGCATCTACTCTGTGCCAGGTACTAAGCTACTGTCTATGGAGGATGCAAAGATGAATGAAATACAACTGAGTCCTCAAGGGGCTTACAATCAAGTAGGGGATATGAAACATCACAAACAGCTGTAACAAAGGTATGTCTGATAAGAAGCTTTGATTGCCTGATATAGTCATAGCCATCTCCAAAGAAAAACAGCTTAAAATTGTTACTTTACGTACATGTTATGCATCCCAATGCTTTGAAGATTGGATTGAGACCAACACCTAAATCCAGAAGTGGTCTGAGGCACAGGCTCTGCCCAAGACAGGAGTCCAAAACTGACGAATCCCTCACTAACTTGATAATGTTCACCTCCCAGAAGTTTGGATGTGAGACATGCAGAGAGAATAAGTTTGTGGGTAATGTGGCTGAAGTTGAAGAAGTAGAGATAGAAGTTTACTAAGTCATTCTGAGAGCAGAAACTAGAATAAGGAGCAAGCAGTGATGTGCTACTTAAGTTCAGGGAATGGGGGTGGCCAGCTGAGCAGATTGCTGGGGATTCTTCTGAGCCTGGAGGGTCCCAAGCACAGCTATGTCCAGGATTCAGATTCCATTATCCATTGATTTGACTATTGAGACTGCCGTTTTTTCTTTTACTTCCCAGCAGAGCTTCACAATATATGCCTATTAATTAGGGAGTAACCTGGGTGTGCCTTTTCCTTGCACATTGAGAAGCATAATCTTGAACATGAATTAAATTTATTCTTTTGATTTATTTTTTAATTTATTGATTTTTTTTTTTTCCAGAGGAAGATTCGCCCTGAGCTAACATCCGTGCCAATCTTCCTCTATTTTGTATGTGGGATGCTGCTGCAACATGACCTCCTACGAATGGTGTAGGTCTGAGCCCAGGAACTGAACCCTGGCTGCTGAAGTGGAGCACATCGAACCCAACCACTAGGCCATGGGGCTGGGCCCTCATAAATTAAATTTTTAAAGCCAACTCCTAACACAACAAAAACATAGGAGGGTTAAAGGGTTAAATGCTTAGCATCAGGGTCGTTCTACCTTGCAGTTGGGCACCAGACACTTGGGAGGCCCCACAGATATGGAATGTGTGTTAAATAAGAGAAGTGGGTAAAGTACAATGAGAGTTAAGAAGAGTGGAAATTATTCCTTGCTAAGAGAATCAGAGACAAGCTTTTATGGAGACAGTGTCATCTGAGCAGAGCCTTGAAGGGAGGGACTGCTCCTCCAAACATAGTCTCTAAAAATGGGACTTTTAGACTTTTTAAGGTATTATGTTGTCGTGAAAGTTTTTAAGGCTAGATGAAAATACATTGGAGAGAACATTATGAAAATAGCAGTTAAAGGGTTGCACCTTTCGAAAGTATTCACTTTCCCATAAACCCAAGGAATAGGTCTTACACCTGGGTTTCCACCCTTCCCCCATTAGAACCTGTCTTCCCAAATGCTTGAGGAATAAGAATTCCAGGCAGGGGACAAAGTCTTAGTGCCAGGGAAAGTTGGGAAGTAAAGAATTTTAGCCTCAAGTAAACACCTGAAGGGAAATATTAGTGGGAAATAAGTTCGGAAAAGTAGATTCAAGTTTGAACTTCATTCTGTAAGTATTTATGCTGTAAACATTTACAATTTCTATATAAGGGAGGGATGTCAGCATTGTACTTCAAGAGGATTAATCTGAAAATAGTATATGAAGTGGATTTGAAGATGGAAAAGTCACTACTGGGGGGACAACTTAGGAAGCCAGTGCAAAAGCCCAGGTAAAATGTCATGTGGATTATCGTCATTGTAAAACTATCTATATTTTACAGTGTTCCTATTTAGTATTTGCATTAGTGTCTTGCATTTATATACATCTTCATTATTTATTTATTACAGCTCTTTATGGTAAGTCAGTACCACAGCAACACTACACATCTTTCTTTAATTTATAGCAATGAGACTGCATGCGAGACACAAAATTCCATAACAGCTTGTTTCTTCAATGAAACATAAGGAAAAATAATAACCACTCCACATATTGTTTACTATTTTGGGTAGAGATGTTACTGAAACCTAACCAGTCCCAAATTCTTTTACAAATTAGTGCTTTTTTTCTCAGATGCTCTGAGAATTCTTAGATTTGAAAGAAAACCCAAAGCAATCTATCTTTGGATGTTGAATTTCATATGTTAATGTCTCAATGCATAACATTGTACCTTATGGAATTTTATAAATTCACATTTCATCCTTTGAACTTACATGCATTGTATCAGCCTGCCTCTAACCATCTGAAAGCAAGTTCATGATGAATGGCTTTCAAGTGTTGTACTCTAGAAATATTTGAAAAAGATGGCCCAACAGTCTATTGATAATGGCATCAAAGCTTTTCTTTTCTTTCTTCTTTTTCTTTATTTTGTAGGATTTCTGATTTTCCTTAGGAAAAGAACCAGACCAATGATTCTCAATCTTTTCTCTCTGAGATATAAGTGATTGAAGATAATCACATTCATCATTTTCTCCCATGGGAACTACCTGCAATTCCTACTCAAGAAAGCATATGAGAATTCACGGCAGCTTGAGAAGCATAATCCTGAATATGAATTAAATTTTTTAAAGCCATCTCAAGTATGAAATACTTTAATATTAGTTACAAATGACTGTGGATATCCTCACAATTAAATACATCTCAACACCTTGCTTAGTTGAGAGTTGCTAGCTTTGGTGCTACACACACAATATACTCCCCCACCATCCACACACATGCACATTCTTAACTAGACATAGACTCATATTTTTTCATTCTTACCTCTGTTTTCTGAACTTGGGCTCCTCAAATTCTGTCAACAATTACATACAATTTCATAGAATGTGCTCTTTGATTTTATATATAAGTACATTTAATCACAACAAATTTTCATTGAGAAAATTAGATTGGTTATTGAGGGTTCGTTTTGTTTTGTTTGTTTTCATAAAACTGATTTCAGGCTAATAGGTATTCTAAACCATAAAGAGAAAACAAGAAATACGCAAGATATGTTCAAAGGTAGTTAAGTCCCTTCTCTCATATAAAATCATGAGGAGAGTTTGCACTCTGCTCACAATTTTATCTATTAACAGCAGAACTCATTTGAGTAGTCCTACAGTTAACTTTTAGGAAACAGCACAAGCTGTATAACATTCTGAAGCCGAGAGAAACAATTGAGTGGAGTGCCCATTTGTTCTTGTTTGTTGATGTAATAGTTTGGTTTCAGTACAGTTTTCTGGAAATACATATTAATATATTTTAGCATATTTTCCTGGTTGGCTACATTCTTATCATTCTGATACATGTCGAAGTGCATTTTAGGATTTCTTTATTTTTTATTCAACCCATATTTTTTGAGTGTCTACTATGTGTTCTAGTGATGGGAAATCAACAGTGAATAGCACAGACACAAATCCTAGTTCGTGTATAGCTTAGTTTCTAGTTGGGGAAAGATAGACTGTGAACAGATAAATAAGTGAAACATATTGTGTGACAGGTGATGATAAGTTCTATGGAGAAAAGAAACGCAGATAAGGGGAAGAGAGAGTTCTGGAGTGGAAGTTGCAGTTTTAAATAAGGTGGTCAGGGACCTCAGTGAGAAAGTGGCATTTCAGCAAAGACCTGAAGGAAATGAGGGAGTGAATCAGGTGGTTATCTGAGGGAAGGAGTCTTCCAGGTAGGAGGAACAATAAGTGCAAAAGCCCTGAGGTGAGTGTCTGCTGGTCTGTCCAGGGAACATGAGGAGGCCAGTGTGGCAACAAAAGAGGAGGAAGACATGCCATTAGGAAGTTAAGGGGGCCCCTTGTGGGTCCTTTTGAGGGTTCTGCCTTTGAAGGAGATGGGAAGCTACTGGAGGTTTTGAACAGCCGGTGCCAAGATTTTATTGTAACTGACTTGAACATCAGTGGATGGGATACAATATGAGTTTGAGGTCACTTAAGTGATGACTTCTAGAGAGACAAGGTGTTTTATAGAGTAGGGCTCAGATTTGGTGTCTGAGAAGTTTCAAAGTTTGGTATTTTTTTGGAAAAAAAAGAAAGGAAGGAAGGAAGGAAGGGAGGGAGGGAGAAAGAGAGAAGGAAAGAATGAATGAAAGGAAGAAAGGAAGGAAGGATGGAAGGAGGGAAAGAAGAAAGAAAGGAAGAGAAATCAAGTATTGTTGAGACATTGAGAGCAGAAACTTCCATAATAACGACATTATCCATACTCCTGACAAATCTGGTAAATTAAAACAATCTGGAGAATATATAGTGTGTTTATAGTCACAATAAATATATGACAATTCTTTGTTTTTGCTCACGACTTTCCTTTAAGCCAGGACAAGCCCTGCTACCCTGTTTGTTGGTTAAACTGTCTGCAAAATACACAAAAATTGTATTTGGAAACATTTCCTTGGCATCCAGGGAAGTCCAGTTAATTAATGTCTGTAAAGTATTTCAAGATCCTGAAGAACACAAAACTGACCTAAAAACAAGAGTTTTCAGTTATTGCAAGGAAGTACATTATTTGGAGTATCTGTTTTACCTTTATATATTATCTTAGCCATAATTTCTCCCAAACACAATTATCAGTAGATGTTGTCTGACAACAACTCAAAGAGCCTGTTCCAAGAAGTAAAATAATAATTTTGGAAAAGCTAATTATTGCACTGCTCTTTGTCAAATTTGGCCCTGTTTTACTAGCAAAAAAAATTTAACAGGGATTGGCCTGGTGGCGTAGTGGTTAAGTTCACATGCTCCGTTTCAGTGGCCCGGGGTTCACAGGTTCGAATCCTGGGCAGGGACCTATGCACTGCTCATCAAGCCATGCTGTGGTGGCATCCCACATACAAAATAGAGGAGGATGGGCATGGATATTAGCCCAGGTCAGTCTTCCTCACCAAAAAGAAGAAGTTTGGCAACAGATGTTAGCTCAGGGCCAATCTTCCTCACCAATAAATAAATAAATAATGAAGAGTTCTTTTGAACAGTAGTTCTCAGTGTGTGGTCAGGGCACCCCTGGGGGTTCTAAGACCTTTTTAGGAGGTCTGCAAGGTCAAACCTTTATTCATAATAATACCAAGATGTTATTTTCTTTTTTCACTTTCATTTCTCTTATGAGTGTACAGTGGAGTTTTCTAGAGACTATGCGTGATATCTAAACAGACAGAATGCAGGAGCAGATATGAGAATCTAGCTTCTACTAATAAGCCAAACATTAAAGAGATTTGCAAACATGTTAAAACAATGCTATTCTTCTCACTACTTTTTAAATACAGTTATTTTTATTAAAATGTTATTTGTTAACATATAATGAGTTTTTATTGTTATTTTAAATGAATTACTAAATAAGGAACTCAATAATTTTTAAGTATGTGAAAGAATCCTGAAATCAAAAAGTCTGAGGAGCCGGCCCAGTGGTGTAGTGGTTAAGTTCACACGCTCTGCTTTGGCGGCCCGGGGTTCGCAGGTTTGAGCTCCGGAGTGTGGACCTAAGCACTGCTTATCAAGCCACGCCGTGGCAGGCATCCCCACATATAAAGTAGACGAAGATGGGCATGGATGTTAGCCCAGGGCCAATCTTCCTCACACACACAAAACAGTCTGAGAACCGCTGCTTTAGAATGTGAACTGCTTCAAGACAGCAAAGATTTTTGTGTTTTGTGCATCAACACACCAAAAACCCTGTTAAAAAACAAAATTCAACCAAGTAAATTTGAAGATCTAATTGGCTTTATTAAATGATTCATGAATCGGGCATTATCCCATCTAACAAGTAGAGAAATACTACAAGGAGTTGTGCAAAATGGGAGGTTTTTATAGGAAGGATGGGGCAAGGAAGTTATTAGAATGAGAAAAGAAATGACTTTTTGGGACAAGGACATCTTTTTTGCGGGGAAGGGACTGGCAAGGGTTTTATCACGCAGATTGCCTCTTCTTCTGCTGGGAGAGGGGGCGGTGGGTGGAGAGGGCCCATGTGACAGGTTACCTCATTGGTACTGGCCAGAAAATTCCAGACTGGTTGATTAAGATTACTACATTTCTGGGGAAGGTCGAAACTGCAATTAGGTCAGGTATTAAATCTAGGTTTGGTAGTATGGGCTTTAGCACAGGTGCTGCCATTTTTGGCCTGTGGTTTTTGTCTTAACAACTCCAAAGAGTCCCCAGCATATAGTAAGTGCTCAGTAAATACTTGTTGAATGAATAATGAATGAATGAATTGTTATTAACATGTTAGATGAACTAACATGGGCTTCTTAAGGGCCTGAAACAAATGGTAACATTTGGGTTTGTTGAGGTTTGTACATACACTAGGATAGAATTATTTTCTGCAGACATTAGAATTATTCATGAAAACAATTCAGAACAAAGTGAAATAATCATTTATTTCTGTTTACAACCTCTCCATACATTCACAGACCTCTGATAGAAGAAATCATCACTTCTCAGTGAAAACAAAGTTCTTTTGGGTTTTCAGCATCTGAATGACTGGCCTTTGTATCTTTTTGCTACATTTACAAACTCCTGCATCTTGGCTTTTACCGGACATTTGAGAAGCCCACTAACCTTCCACAAGACTAGAAGGATTTAGCAAAAAAAGTGATTTGCTTCTTTCAACTGAGGACATATGGATACTAAATTAGATGCCTGGTCCCAAAGGGTTAATGCCCTTGGACTCCTAAGGGAATGTTAAATTGACATGCACATTAAAGCTCTATTTGAATGCACATCACCACAAATGGAATAGAATACCCTACAACATATCTAATAACTGTGATTAAGGAGAAGAGACAGAAACCAGCAAAATCAGGCTTGTAATCAATAGGTAGTCCAATTTAGAGCAACTTATCGGCAAATTTTTATTAAGTGACTACCATGTGCTAAGCTCTCTCTGGCCGTTGAGGATTCAGTGGTTCCTGGATCATGACATTTATATTTCAGGGGAGGAATAGACAAGCAAACAAATAAATGGCCAAGATAATATCAGATATGATGAGCTCTAAGTGAAAGAATAAAACAGGCCACTGTGTTAAAGAGTGATGAGTTGAAGGGTAGAAGTGAGGGGGAAGGGTGGGAGTGCTGATTTAGACTGGGTGTTTAGGAATCTGTCACTGAAGTGGTGGTATGAAACTGACACCTGAAAGGCAGGAAGAGGCTTGCTGGCAGGAGCATGCAAGTACAAGGCCCCGATCAGGGAATGAGCTTGGTATGTACTGGGAAGAAAAAGGCAGCTAGTGTAGTTGGAGCCTAGTGAGGACAAGGGTTGTACATGGTATGATCAGAAGTAGGTAAAAACTATGTCACAAAATGGCTTGAAAAGTTTGAATTTTATTCTGAGTGCAATGAAAAGCCTTTGGGGAGCTTGATCCAGTCACATAATTCAAACTGCATTTTGCAAAGAATCTGTCTGGCTGCTCCATGGGAAATGGATTGCAGAGGAGCAAGAGGAGAAGCAAGGAGACCCGTTAGCAGATGACTGTCCCCCGGGAGAAGGATGATGGATGGTAGCTTGGACTACAGTGGTAGCAGTGAAGAAGAAAAGTGGAAAGATAAGGGATAGAAGTGTTCTTTGTTTAAAATAGTGTATGAAACTTGTCTGGCTCATAGGAGGAGTTTAACAAATGGCAGCTCTTATGTCATTGCTCCATTCTTAAACACAAAGCTTGCAGAGAATCACGAATTTGCTCTAGCTCACAGAACTAGTAAATTCAGCCAGTGTATCATTTCCATTGTCACTGGTACTGTTATATCATCCACAAAAGCCTTACCTGAGGTCTTTTTTCCTTCCAATCTTTTCTGCATTTAGCTGTCATTCTAATCTTCCTCAAACATTGCTTTCACCGTGTTTACCTTGCTGATAAGTACATTATATGTATTCCTGTAGTTATTGAGCAATTACGGTGAACTAGGCTTGTATGGGTGGGTGGGGTTCACACACCTAAGATAATGGTTCTTGCCTCTGGGATTTTAGAATTTACTTGGGGAGATGTGATTAACCCATATAAAATAATAGAGAGAGAGAGATAAAAAAGAGATGGCATAATTAACGAAGCTTTCATAAAGGAGGTAGGACTTGTTCTAGATCTTAGAGAATTTTCGCAAAGGGAGAGGCAAAAAGATACTGGGTGAAAAAAGGAGCAAAGACACAATATCCTAGTTTCATGGCGTAGAAAGGGGATTTGTTAGAAGACAGCCTCTGCTTTGGGAAGATGGGAGACAAAGTCACAGGGTAGGATGGTGCCAGACGATGGATGCTACCAAAAGCTGGGTACCAAGGATTTGGACTTGGTTTAGCAGGATATAAAGAGTTATTAAAGATTTGTAAGCAAGATTCAGTCTTAGTGAAGGCTTAGCTGGGACCAGTTTCTGGGACTGGGACTCTAATTTCTAAGGTAATTATCATCGTCTTTAGGTACTCATTAGGCACTTAGCTTGTAACTCTTTGCACTTTTAACATATATAATCTGTGATAGTGCAGCCTATATGGAGTGGGTTCAGAGTAAATGTTTGATGATGATGATAGACATATGTAAGGAAGATTGATTTGGCAACAGCATATGGCCTGAATTGAAAAGAAGAAAGTCAGGAGGTAGGGAAGTCATGCAGAAGCTGTTCCAGAAATGTAAGTGTAAAGGAAGGAATATAGAAGAGCAGACATGAAAAAATACTTAGGAAGTATAATTAAAAGGAGATGTAATCAATTTGAATGCTGGGTGGGTTAAAAATTAATTTAAGTTTTCAAATTTAAATGTTTTGAGGGGCCATGATTTCACTCAGGTAAGATGGAAAAATTGGGAGAGGGAATTAGTTTGCGGAAATAACATGGGGAATTTTGTTTTGGACAGGCATTCAAGACGATGACAGGATGTTCATTCAGAAATGGTCTAGGAAATTGGCTAGATGAGAATGATGTGACTATGTAGAGACAGGGCTAAAGTTTTCTTATAATTTCATTCACTTCAACAAATATTTATAGAGGCCCTCCTATGTGCTAAGAGCTACGGGATGTAGTGTTAAATGAGGCAGGGACTTTGAAATTAACAACGTAGTTGGGAAAACAGATATGCAAAAAAAGAATACAAAGTCTAATGAAATAAGTGTCCACAGGAGATTATGTGCTGGGTAAATGAATTAAATCACACCTATACAGTGGTACAAATTTCCCACCTGAGAAAACTAATGTAGAGTCCATGAAAGCATCCATATGGGCTCCTTCTGCTTAACTTTCCCTGCTCTGTGTTCTGCTACTCTGGCCACAGATTGGCATCCAGGATTGGCACCCAAACTAAGGCAATGATCTTTAAGCCAGGCATAAAGGAGGCCAGTCGCCAACCACATAGCCCGTCAGGAAAACTGTGTCCCATGAAGACCATTCTTATTGGATGGTGAATGACAGATGCATTCAGACCCTCTCTTGGGAGTTTTAAATGTAAGTCACAGAGTGGTCACAAGAAGCAGAGATAGCAGCAGAAGCTGAGACTGTACATAGAAAGAAGCAGAGAGTTGTTGATTCAGGAGAATGGCAAAATTACTAGAATGTGGGCAGTACATGCTTGTTAACCAGGGGATGACCACGGCACCAGAGCCTGTTACTGGATCACAAGAACTGCAGTTAATTCCCAGAAAGACTAGTAGTCCTGGATGATGATATGGTTTGCTCAAGTTTCCTTGTTTCCTCAAAATAAACCCTCAGTACTCTGAACATGTCCTGGCATTTTGTATCTTGTAAGAGCCCAACTAACACAAGAGTATTCCTGTTGTTTTGGCTTTGATTATATCTGCAGAAGAGGGTATCTCATGAAGGAGAGGGTCCGTATGATCTTCATAAAGCAGGATTAAAAGGACGTGAGCATGTGCACATGTGTATGTGGCTGCCTTCCCAGAAGAGTTTAACAGTAGAGGGTAGAAACTTCAGTTACATCTTAGAGCAAGCCTGGAATTCCCAAGTTTATGCTTGTTGTTATTCCCTCTATCTTTTCCCATGATGATCACAGAATGGGCCTGTGTGCTTGTCCTTGAGGAGAGCAAAGAAAGGGAGAGCCAGGGAGACTAATGCAGCTTCTAGGTTTGAGGAAGAAGAACCCAAAAGATAGTAGAAAGTGCAGCTGCCACAAAAAAGACAGGAATTTGAGTATCATATCTAGATCAGATAATTTCTCCATGTACAGACTACTAACCACCAGTTTCGGATCACTTGATTTGTTAAAAATGAAGATTTCTGGCTGGCCCGGTGACATAGTAGTTAAGTTTTCACGCTCCACTTTGGTGGCCCAGGGTTCACAGGTTTGAATCCTGGGCGCAGACCTACGCATTGCTCATCAAGCCATGCTGTGGCAGCATCCCACATACAAAATAGAGAAAGATGGGCATGGATGTTAGCAAAAAGAGGAAGATTGGTAACAGATGCTAGCTCAGGGCCAATCTTACTCACCAAAAAAAAAAAAAAAAGAAGATTTCTGGTTCATCTTAGATCAACTAAATTGAATATAAGGGTGAGGGGCCTAGGGACTTGCACTTTTGTAAGCATGCCAGAAGATTCAGGAAGTGCTTTCCATTGAGATCACTGCTCTAAGCCCTGTGTCAAGGAAAGAGAATGTTGGGGAGGAGGCTGCTGGCTTCTGAGAAAGCACTCAGGACTGAATGGTGGAAAGGCTTGACATAGCAAATGTATACATTGCTGTAGGAGTGAAAGGAAGGAGAGGGAAGTGTGTGAGGTGAAGCTGGAGGGTGGGGTGCATGGAACAGATAGGGGGTTGCAGATTTGCTCTGGGAATCATGAGCCCAGATGATAACAGAGACCATGTGGATGGATTAGGTTTCTGCTAAAGCCAGAATTTTTATAATCAGCATAAAAGTGCTATATATAATAGCACCCTATATTATAGTCCTTGTATGATTTATGGAGCACCAACTACAGGGAGAACATTGTATTAGCAGCTGTCAGAGGAAACAAGAGCTTGTCACATACTAGAAGTTGGACAAAATAAAACTGCGATTTATATTTGAGTGACTACAAAGCAACATATAAATAAGTGCAAATTCATTCATTTAAGAAAAACACATTGTGTCCATTTTGTGTGCACAATTTTCTAGACTCCATAGGGTACAGTTTATCAAAAGGTGATAAAAGGCATTTAAAGGCAGATGTTATAAGGTAAAAGGCAGATGTTATAAGAAGGTAAAAACAGAGATTACAGAGAATTTAAGGCACTCTGTCTAAGTAAGGATATAGAGTCACAGAGTTTAGAAGGAAGGTACATAACTTCATTTATTCAACATTCCACAAATATTTATTGAGTGCCTATCATGTTATAGGCACTGGAAACATGAAGTAAGTAAAACAGACAAAAATCCCTGCCTGCGTGGAGCTTATATTCTGGTGGGAGAGAGACAAGAAAACAAAATAAGTTCTATGCATATTAGAAGGTGGTAAGTGCTCTGGAGAAAAATAAAGCAGAAAGAGAGATAAGATTTGGGGGGAGGAGGGAGAGATGCAATATCAAAGATGATCTTTTGGGAAGAACTCATTAGAAAAAGACATGAACAAAGATTTATAAGTAAGGGTTGGAGGAAACTTTATGGATATATAGTGGACCTGTGTTCCAGATAGAGGGGCAGCAAGTGCAAATTCCTTGAGGAAGAAGCCTGCCTGGCATTTTCAAGGAACAGCCAGGAATTAGTGTGTATATATGGAAGTGAGGAAGGGAGACAAGTAGGATAAGAGTTCAGAGAGGTAAGAGGTTTTCGCTTTTATGTTAAGCAGGATGGGAGCAAGAGTGAGTTGGGAGCAGAGGAGTGAACAAGGATTCTTCATTTCAGCGGTGTGAGTTTGGGCCTTTTCAACCTCTCTAATTTTGTTTCCTCATCTATGAAATAAGATTGCTGTGATGATTAAATAAGATGCGTGCGCAAAGCATTTAGCAACTACTTGACACAGAGTAGGCATATTCTTTTCCCTTCCCTGTCGTCTACTTCCTTTCCTGCCTCTTCCACCTGATACCAGGTAAGGGAGGGAGACAGGAATACAGCCCATATAAGGGGTGGGGAAAAAAGGGTGACAGTTGGTGTAAGGCCTAGGTTAACAAACATAATAGTTGGGATTTCAAATAATTGTTTACTCCGTGTTTTACGATGTGGACTAGAGGGACAGAATTAGAAGCAGAGATTCAGATGGGCCGTTCTGTTAGGTACAGGTGTTGGCCTGCCAGGCCTCAATCTTTAAAACTCAAACAAGGTACCTTTCTAGGTAGTTTATCAACGCAGACTGGGTATGTCAGCAGTTTTAACCGTTCCGTTGTTGAATGTGTTAACTCCCTGAACGTTAACTGATTAATCTCAGGCTTCTAATTCATGTTTGGATGATTCTTCTCAGGTCTAGACTGTCAAAAGCACTTCTACTTAAAAATAGTTTGTCTTCTGCGTGTGCCGTCAGGGGCAATAGGTACATTTGAGGTCGCTGTTTAGAGTGACCTGTGACGGCTTCGAAATGTCCGTAAAAACAACAAGGAAAAACAAGAGACTCCTCCTCACTAAGATAAGTGATGAAAGGGTTCGTTTGGGCCTGGGGTTAGGTTCCCAGCCCCAGTGCTGAGGTTGAGAATCACCAAGCCTTGATCAGAAAGCCCCGGGGTGGGGAACCGTCTGCCGGTCTCTCCCAGTCACCGAAGTCGCCTCCCACATTTCATGACTGCATGTTTATTTACTTGCAGTAAATGATAGTAAATGAATGTGCACAAGTGTAGGCCGACCTCGAGGGGTGGCGGGATTTTCGCAGCTTCTCTGTGTAGACCCCACAGGGGTGCGGCGGGGTCCCCTACGGTGTCGCTCAGGTGCCGCGCTGGTGTGCGCGCGGCCGATCGCGCGCCAGCCCGGGTCCGAGTCTGCGGCTGCGGGTTCGGCTCTGCGGCGGGAGCCCGGGGGCGGGCCGCCGCGTGGGGCCGGCAGCCCCTCCTCCCGCGCCGCCGAGGCACCGCCCAGGCCCCCCGCGCCGCCGCCGCCGGGGCTCTGCCACCCTCCGTCGGCCCGGCCCCCGCCCCTCCTCCGCCGGTCCGGCCCGCCCCACTCCCCTGGCCCGGCCCGGCCCCCTCCTCCTCCCCGGCGGCGCTCGCCGGCTCCCTCTCTTCCCTCTTCCCACACCGCCCTCAGCCGCTCCCTCCCCGAACGCCCGTCTGGAGAGGAATCGAGCACCGAGCGCATCCATAGCTCTGCCCTCTGCGGCCGCCCGGCCCCGAACTCATCGGTGTGCTCGGAGCTCGATTTCCCTAGGCGGCGGCCGCGGCGGCGGAGGCAGAGCGGCGGCGGCGGTGGCGGCTGCTCGGCCAGTACTCCCGGCCCCCGCCATTTCGGACTGGGAGCGAGCGCGGCGCAGGCACTGAAGGCGGCGGCGGGGGCCAGAGGCTCGGCGGCTCCCAGGTGCGGGAGAGAGGTACGGAGCGGACTACCCCTCCTGGGCCCCTGACCCGGTCCCGACCCTCCCCGCCGGCGCCGGGCGGGGCCGGCGGCGAGTGAATGAATTAGGGGTCCCCGGAGGGGCGGGGAGGGGGCGCGGGCGCGGAGCCCGGGCGGACGGGCAGACGGGCTGGGGGTTGGGGTCTGCAGGGGGAGGCGCGGGGCCGCGGCGACGCGGGGAATGAGGAATGGGCGGTGCGGGGCTGAGGAGGGTGAGGCTAGAGGCGGCCGCCGCTTGTGCTGCTTCCTGGACGGGGAACCCCTTCCTTCCTCCTCCCCGAGAGCCGCGGCTGGAGGCGGCCGGGGAGAAACTCTCGGGCCGGGCGGGCTGCCCCTCGGGGCGGTCGGGTGCGGTGGAGGTTAGTCCCGCTGCGCTCCAGTCTCCCCTCCCCCTCGTCGTCCTTCCCTCTCCCTCCCTCTCCGCTCCCGCACCTCTTCCTCCCTTCCCAGCACTCGGCTGCCTCGGTTGCTGGCTTCTCTGCTGCATCTAGCATCTCTAGGACGAAGGTATAAACTTCTCCCTCGAGCGCAGGCCGGACGGATAGTGGTCCTTTTCAGTGTGCAGGCGGATATAGGGGTAAGAGGGGAGGTCACGTTTTGGAAGAGCATAGGAAAGTGCTTAGAGACCACTGTTTGAGGTTATTGTGTTTGGAAAAAATGCATCTGCAGCCGAGTTCCTGACTGCTCCCCTCCCCCGTGTATGGGCTGTGACATTGCTGTGGCCACAAAGGAGGAGGTGGAGGTAGAGATGGTGGTGGAAGAACAGGTGGCCAACACCCTACAACGTAAAGCCTGTGACTTAGTGAAAAGGAAAAAGTTAATCCCAGAAGGTCTGTTTTGCTTTGTCAAGTTAAAACACACGCAGAAAACCCGCAGAGCAGAAGCAGGGCATTTTCCTTGCTAGGTGAGTGTAGGCAGCAATAACTAAAATCGTACTTGAAGTTTAATTTGCCTGTTCTTGTCCTTTTCCCCATCTCTTCTATATTACCCTCATCCTTACACATTTGACCCCCATCCCAAGAATTATTACAGCACTCCTAAACAGCACTCACACAATTTTTTTAACAGACTTAGGAGAGGAGTTAATTGTAGCAATTTGCCGGCCAACTGCCTGAAATAGTCTTAGGCGTGTGCATACCATGGCTAAAGCCCTGAGCTAACCTTCTTAAATCTTGATATCCATCAGAACAAGAGGCTAAGAACAGAAAGGTATTTTCTAATTTTTACAGAATGTACATGTTACATTTGTAATGTAAAAAATCATTTACAAAGAAATTACAAAGGGAAAAAGTCTGTGTTGTAATCATCATCTCAGAATCAACTATATGAGTGATGTCACTCTTAGGTGACTAAGGTCTAAAATGCTGACTCGGACATGTCATAGACTATAGACATCAAATACAGTTGATATCAATACTGTTTACTTTGAGACTGTAGCCATGCACAGGCATACTTGGTTTTAAGAGATGGTAGATGAGATGATAATTCAGTTTTATTATAAATAAAAGTGAATTTTTTTTTTTTTTTTTTGCTTAACAAAATGTTAGATTCTGGTCCCAGTTCTACCCCTTGCTAGCTTTTGGAGCTTTGGGTGAGGGGACTTCTTCTGGCCTATGATCTTCAGTAAAACTCCTTGAGAACCCAGTTCTCTCTAGCGGATTTAAATATTACTTGGTTTTTAAAATCCACTTCAAGGATTTTTTTCAGAAACAACCACTACATAAACAAGTAGACCAGAAGGCATCTGTGTTTCAGAATTCATACATGTATGCACAACTAAGCTCTAATCCAGTGTTCACAGTATCACCTAGGCTAGCAAACTTTTTGGTCATCAGGACCCCTTTACACTCTTAAAATTTATTGAAGATCCCAATATGGGGTATGTCAATATTTACCATCATAGAAATTAAAACTGAGAATTTAAAGATTGTATTAATTCATTTAAAAATAAAAATAATAAGGCCATTACTTGGTAACATAAGTAGTACTTTTTTATGAAAAAATAGCTATTTTTCAAAACAATAAAAAACAGTGAGAAGAGTGGCATTGTTTCACACTTTTGCAAATCTCTTTAATTATATGGCTTAATAGAAAACATCTGGATTCTCATATCAGCTTTTGCATTCAATCTATTGTGATCACATGTCTGGAAAACTCTACACTTGTGACGGCGTAAGAGTGGAAAGGGTAAAACATCTTAGTAGTATCATGAAAACAGTTTTGACCTCTTGGACTCCCAAAAATGTTTTAGGAGCCCCAGTGGGTTCTTGGACCACATTTTGAGAACTCCTGTTCTACCCTATCCAAATTGTTTTGGGGGGGGTGGGGTGGGCAGGGAGCTAGATGTGATTCTCCTCATCTATCCCATTTGCTATGGCCTATATTTAGAATAAAAAGTGAGAGCAAATGGGATAAGATACATGTTTGTAGTGGCTCCCAAAGTGGCCCCAGATGAGTAGCAAGTAAGTCTGGGTGGTGTAGAAGAGACCAGGGAGCTGTGATGTAACAGTCTGATACAACAGTTGTCTAGCCTGTCTGCTCTTTGTGAGAGGGCTCAGGAATAGGGTGAGGAGGTGGTTAGTATGTTATCATTTGGAAAACTATATTATCTTTTTTTTTTTTGGTGCCTATTTGGATAATTCCTGGTCTTCAGTAAACAGGATGCTGCGTGTATATAGAGTGTGTATACAATATCTGCATATTCATTAATTTGGAACTACCTTATTCTATACAAAATTAATGTGCATTTATTGCCATTCTTTCTGCGTTTCACTCATTATTATTAATACTACCATGAGTTATTGAGGGAAAGGAGATAAAATTAAATAAATTCATTTTATTCCAAAAAGTTCGGAACAACTGACTAAAAATATTTTCTGTCTTGTGCTGTTAATCTTACAAGTTGTCAGTATTTATTGCAACTGTTGGGAGACAGTGTATGAGAGGAGAAGAGTAAAAGTCACATGGATTGCTGAGAAATATTCACATCTTTTTAGAATTCTCTCGTTAAAAGCAGTGCTTATCTTAAATTTTATATATTTTTCTTGTGCAGAATGCTGTTTTTCAGCACTAATGTAGGATTATATATTGTGATCGATGATCAAGTCATGTATACTGAATAGTTAGTTCAAAATTCTCAAAGTTCTTTTCATTTTTACATCTTTATTTTCCCCACCAGATATTTTACAGGTTAAAATGTCATCAAATATTGTCCTTATCTGCTTCAGTGTCTCAATTTTTATTTCCCCACTACAGAGTCCAACTTTATTTGACACTTCTCCCCCAGCCCCCGTCTGATTCTTGCTGCCTATCCAGGAGAACTACTATGATGATGCTTTTAAAAACTTGTCAATAGCAGTTGGCTTCAACAAAGACACTCAGCATGTCCACTTGTAACTCTTAGAGGCCCACGTCAGCTAGGAATACTGTAGAGACAGCTGTCGACAAGTTTTGTGTGGGTGTGTCCACGGGGTATAGAGCACTGTGCTAGGCACTTGGACTGAGTGAAGTCATGGCATGTTCCTTTGAGAGCCATTAGTTGCTACAGAATGACTGGCTGTTTAGATAGAACAACCTGAATATAAGATAAAAGAACGATGTACTCTGAATGCATTTTTCTCAAATGTTGATGGAGGAGGTTGTAACCAGAGTGCATTTCATTACAGTACACATCTGTAGTCACCTGAAGTTTTCATCATTGAATTTTGTGAGGTATTTTAACATAATTTTCCATATAAAGGTGAATTTGTGTTAAAAGATATTGATAGAGTGTTTGGGTTATATTAACCTTGTGTGACACATGTTCTAATTTAGTCACATTTTCATTATTTTTATTATAAGGCCTGCTGAAAATGACTGAATATAAACTTGTGGTAGTTGGAGCTGGTGGCGTAGGCAAGAGTGCCTTGACGATACAGCTAATTCAGAACCACTTTGTGGATGAATATGATCCTACGATAGAGGTAAATCTTGTTTTAATATTATGCATATTGATTTGTGCAGGCCCATCCTTTGGGTACAAAAAAGGGTTTCTCTGATCATTTTTTTGTGACTAGTCATTACAAGGCAGTTATACTGAAAATAATTTCATTAAGCTATCAGAAATGTACTTGAGTTTCAAGGCTTTAACTCTGAAGTTATATGCAACCATAGATAAGGAGAGCTCTGTTTCTCCTGGGAGAATATCAAGATCCATGACCTTCATTCTGTGTTAGTATATGTGCGTTTTGATTGGAAGTGTATTTCAGTTTTGTGAGACAGTGAAAATGTGAATTTATTTCTTATCTGTACCTAACAGTCATTTAACAAAAATTTGGCCATTATTTTTATGGGTTTCTTGGTATTTTTGACATCACATGTAGAAGTTAGAGTTGAATTATACTGGTGAAATGTAATTGTTTGATGGTTGATTTAAAAAAAAAAAACCCAATTAGTATTTTCCTGTTTTCTCTTGAAATTGAAGTAGTGGAGAATCTATGGCTACCTGATGCATTTTAAAATGCTCATTCTTTGCGTTTATATATAGATAGATTGATAGCAGGTGATAAATAAGGGTACCACTACCAGTCCTTAATTTACTTAAGGAAATGTTAGGATTGTTTTTATTACAAATTAGTTAATGAATAATTTTCAGACTTTTTTAGTTTCAAGAAAACTTAACAAAGTAATGGCCAAACAGCAAAATGACAGAGTAAAGGCCTAGAAGAAACCTTGAGAGGTCAGGTAATATTTCCTGCTGCCTTCTGGCAGCACTATATTCAAATTATCTCAAGGAGATAAGGATTTATTTAATCCCAAAGACCTGCAGAAGGGGGTGGCCCATAATTGTCCTTGTTAACTCATTTTCAGAATGTAATTGTTAGCTTTTTTTATGCATAATCTGAATCTTCATGTTAAGTTTAACATCAGTGGAGATGGAAATAAGTATATAACCTCGTCTTTGAAATAGTCTTATGTTGTTAGATTATTTCTTAGACTTCTTTACCTCAGGTTAAACAATTCTAAGCCCTTAGCTTTTATACTCGATCTGATATACCAGTTTTTTTAGTCAGCTCTGAATATTTCCCAGAACTTTCTTTGAGTCCCAAGCTGTGGAATCTATAACAGGTCACAATGCCCTGTTAAGGTACTATGCTGTGTAATGTCTTGAAGTAGAATCTGAGGGCACTGGTAGCCTTGGGAAGATGTTTTTGAAATTTAGAACACTGAGGCTGGATTAGATAACTGTTTATAAGGAAATGTCAGATATTTTTGGTACTGCAGCAAAAAATGGAGAAATAACACTTATTTGCAAAGATTTGATTTAAACATAGAAGTAACTTTTATTTGGCTTCCAAGTTTAAGAATTTGCATTAGTAAAGAGGAACAGTCTAACTGAAGTGGACCACGTATATAATAGTCTATATAATTTCCTCTTGACAAGTCCGTTCAGTGCTGTGTGATGGTTTTGTTTTCTTTTTTTCTTCAAGGAGAATTAAATAGTTCACCCATTTCAAAGCCATTTCTGGTTCACCCATTTTAAAAGCCAAGGTTTCTTGGCATACTTTGCCATTTACATCAGATGTAAAAGGAAGTTTTAATAGAATTCAGGTAAAGCATGGAAGATTTCCTGGGATTTTGGAAGATCTTCTCTGAAAGTCTGAGGAATTCCATTACCTTCTGTTTCCTACCAGAGGTCATGAATGCTATATGATAATGTGATGAAACAGGTTAGGAAACCTTTTGGTCAGGTTGTTGAAGTGCAATGTAAATCTTAAAGAAATAAAGCTGACGGCTAATCCTTTTATTTGGGGGGAAGGTAGAAAAAGTTTATAAACTCAGACTCATAACTCTGCTTATGATTTCTGCCAGATCAGAAGACTTGACTCGGGAAGCATTGATTACCTCTGACCTTTGAAACTGACGTTCCCTTGCTAGTTTAGCCACTTGGGAAACCGTATCAGAGATTGTCTCTTATCTCCCAAGTTACAGTGAGTCTCTGAGGGAACTGACAGATTAAATTCTTAGTGTAGTTCAACTACAAGAAAGGCAAGAGAATTTAGTAGTTTATTTTGATAAATAGTTAAGTAAAAATGCTAACTTGATGTTTTGTGAAAAGTTAAAAAGGATAGGGGATATCACTGCTGCCCTTAGGTTTTGATTGGTGAATAATGTAGATCAGAGAGAAAATGAGAGAGGACATAGACTTTGCACATTTGGAATTCTCATCAGTTTTCCTGCATTAAAACAAATGGAAAGAAGTTTAGAAAAAAAAATTTAAATCAACTAATACCATGTTTTCTAGTGGTTTAGAATTTGCAAAGATATACGCTGTGAGATAGATAAGGAAGGTGGTCATTGTTTCCTTCATTTAAAGATAAAAATGGTCTCTGAGAGGTAACTTGCCAAAGGATACTTAGCTAGTAAGTGGTGGAATTTTAATTTAAATTTTCTGAAACCAAATTAAGTGTACCCTTGTATAACTTTTTAAAAGTGAAAAATTAGCTTTCAAGCCAAGAAAATCTTTAATATTGGAGACTGATGCAGATTTATCAATATACCAAAATTTGAACTTAGCGTACTATCTAATGGCATCTTATTGGCAGAGAGGTGATAGAGAATTAGACAGGTATGATATAGATGGAGCATGTTTATATTTGAGGCTGTGTACCTGATAATCCACTTCTGCTCTGAAAGATTTTACCTTTCTCCCTTATGAAGTCCCCCAAAGTTCCAGAGGTAAGGAAATAACTTGTGAGGCAAGCTTATTAAAAACTCAGAGCCATCCCCCAAACACAATACCACGTTAGAAATAATATATCCTTTTATAGTTTAGAGCTCATTTATCATCATCAAAACATGTTCCCTGAAATGTGTTTTTCCAAGATAAATTTGGTGGAAGAAGAAAAATCTTGTCTTTAAAAAATATAAGTAGTTATAGATGTAGAGATCAGAACAATCAGTTGATCAGTTAGCAAATAAATATTGTGTATCTACTGGATATAATATGCTAATAAAAATAGAGAAAGAAGTAGTTTTTAGTGGGCTCTCATTCATTGACATTCACTTGCTTCTGTTATGTGACACTTATAATTCAGTACAAGTCGTATGCCCTTCTTTAATGAAAGTTTCCTACTCAGTAAGGAAGAATGGATTCATAATTGGATTGATTTGTTCCATCTTTAGTCCTCTGAGCTGTATTTATTCACCAAGATTTATCAGTTTCTCTATTTTTTAATTTTTCCATGTTAATTATGGAATTTACTTGTGGAATAAGGTATTTAGACCATAGAGAGAAAATTGGTAGCATTAAATCAATATTGAAGAGTGGTGTAAGAAAAGCCTTATGTAATGTTGTAAGCTGTTATTTTTCTGGTTTTATACATATGTATCAGTAGTTATCAGTGAGGAATGGATGGGTAACTTTGCCCCTCAGGGGACAGTTGGCATTATCTGGAGATATTTATGGTTGTCACAACTTGCAGGAGGGGGACTGCCATTGGCATCTCTAGTGGGTAAAAGCCAGGGGTGCTGTTAAACTTTCTACAGTGCACGGGATGGCCCCCACAATAAATAAATTCCTGGCCCAAAATGTCAGTAGTGCTGAGGTTGAGACCCTCATATGTGTTACAGAAAGCTTTCAACATCTCTTAAATGGTCAAATTCAAGTCCCTGAATAAGGTTTATGTTAGATTTTCTAACATAATATAGATTTAAACTTGACCTTTTCTAAACTAATAATAGATTATATTAGCTTACTCTAGCATTTTATTTTAAACATTCTGTTTTTAAAATAACGTACAGCAATTTTGTAAATGCATTTCTCTTCAAGGCTGTGGCCAGCTCTTCCCCCCTTTCAAGTGAGTGCCCTCTACTGGTCAACTTATTTGCTTTTGTAATAAATAACAATGAAATCCTAAGTTTGGATTGTTTTCCTATTTAAACTGTGGGTATAATCAATTTATAAATATATAAATTTTATTTAAAAGTCTTGTTTTATATAATTAATTTTACAAGTCTAAAGCATCAGTTTACTCTGCTAATATTAATGTAAAGATTACTGTGTGGACTAATTAGGCCTAACTAATTAAATATGTAGGTGAATATTTTTAACTAAGGAAGGAAATGTAGCAATGTAGGAGAAAATAGGGTGGTTCCACTGTTAGCACTGATTGCGGTTACTTTGAGGGAATAAAAAGTGGCACTGTGGCTCTCTGAATTTCTTTACATGAACAGGGGAGGTAGGTCATGGAGTTCAAAGCTTAGCGATCTGTTACATGGGGTGTGAGGAAGGGTGTGTTCAAAAGTGGCAGATTGTGAAAGTTTACATTTTGTAGATTTTTACAGGACTGTAGAACAGTTGTGAGCATCTGATTTTTAGAATAACAAAATTCAGGCACTGTATTTAGGTCAATTTAAGAATAAGTATTTACTTAATAACTCTTTAGATCTGAATGATAAAGATTATTGGACATGTTTTATTCTAACTTGGGTTTTTATAAATATAAAGCTTTAAAAACATACAAATGAAAGTTGGTAATGGAAATAAGTGAAAGGAAAAAAATGTTTTTGTGGTTTGGCGTCTTTTAAGAGATTCTGCTTTTAACAATGCAGCTAGTTCCTTAATCCCATAAATATTTCTTCAGTGCCCACTCTGTACTGTGCAGCCTTCCTAGGGGCTGGAGATAATTGAGGACCAGAAGGGACCAGATCCTTGCCTTCATTGAGCTTATTAGTCTTAGATGTATTTTGAAGAGCAGTATTTCTAGACAGCGATCCTAATTATATGTAACTTAATTCAGAGGCTTTATGCTTTAGGAAGGCATTAGATTTCTTGCATCTCTTAACTATATTGTCCCATACTTTCTAGGTTTATGGAACAGTTATATTATTGTGATCTTAATATAGTAAAATTGGTAGACATCTTAATAAAATTACTAGTCAAAATAAAATATTTGAGAGAATTAAGTAGGGACAAAGTGCTTACCTTAGGTAATTTTTCAGCTTTTTATTGTGAAAAATTGTAAACCTATGGAAAAGTAGTAAAAAATAGTACAATGAATACCTGTTTCCCTTAGACTAGACATATTTGCCTTCTTTCTATATGTGTGTGTGTTTGTATGCATATATGTGTATACACACACATACTTGAATATATATTTATTTTTGCTAAACTATTTGAGAATAAGCTGCATATGTTATGACCCTTTACCTCTAAACTTCTACCTTCTAACACGGGGGTCTGTAAACTGTGGCCTGCTTGCTGGCCCAATCCAGCCTGCTGTCTGTTTCTGTAAAGTTTTATTGCAGCACAGCCATGCTCGTGTGTTGACATGTTGTCTCTGGCTGCTTTCGCACTACAGTGGCAAAGTTGAGTACTTGCAACAGAGACCAATTACTATCTGGCCCTTTACAGAAAAAGTTTGCCGATCCTATTCTAACAAGAATGTTTCCTTGTGTAACTCCAATGCGGTGATGAAACTTAGGAAATTCAACATTGATACAATACTTTATCTAATATATAGTCCATGGTCAAATTTTATCAGTTTCCAGAATTTTTCTGATCCAGGGTCAAAAATCGGTCGTCATGTCTCATAGTCTCTTTTAATCTAGAGCAGTTTTTCAGCTTTTCTTAGTCATTCATGATAATGGCACTTTTTGAAGAATTCAGGCCAGTTGTTTTTGTAGAATGTCCTCATTTAGTTTTGTCTGATTGTTTCCTCATGATCAGATTCAGGTTAAGCAGATTTGGCAGGAATACTACATAAGTGATGTTATGTCCTTCTTGGTGCATCACATCAGGAGGCACATGATGCTGGTATTGTCTCATTGATGATATTGATTATTTGGTTAAGGTGAAGTCTGTCAGTTTTCTCTCCACAAAGCTATCTTCAATTCCTTTAAAATTAATAGGTACTCTGTGGGGAGATACTTTAAGACTATAAATATCCTGTTCTCCAACATATTTGTGCCCAGTGGGATGTAGCATCCAAGGATAATTCTTGCCAGAATAAATTACTACCATAATAGTTGCAAAATGGTAATCTTCTAACTCTGTCATTACTTCTACGTTTATTAGTTGATATCTGTCATGAATAAGGGCTCTCTCTTTTCACCTTCCTTCTTATTTATTTGGTTGGTTTGTCTTATATGTATCAGCATGGACTCATGGATTCTTTTTGTACTCAATGTATCTATTAGTGTCATTATTGATTTTGATGCTCAAATTTGTTTTTGATGTGGCCAGTGGAATCCCTTTCAAGCTGGTCCCTATCCTTTTGACACGGCCTTATCAGTTTTTGAGCTCTTCCTTACTTTCTGGCACAACGTGTTCCAGGTTCACCTTGTTCTTTCCTTGTTCCTACCCTGGATTCAGCCTTTTGTCCGAAGAGCCCTAATTCCTTTTAGGGGGAAATGGTATTTAGAAATTAAGACCTGGATGTTAGATATGTTTATTACTACTGGGGTGTCACTACTTCTAGACCCTTTTCAACAGACGGAACTGAGAAATATATTTTATTTAAAAATCATGAGTTCATTCTTCCTCACGTTCCTCCGTATCTTCTTTCTCTTGTGGTGAGAACCCTGGTTCTACCTTGTATAAATTTTAGTGTTAAACATTAGACAGCTGTTGAAATAAAAATGATAATGTCTGTCTTAAATCTTGGTTCTTGTAGTATTATCTAAGTAAAACAAATTGAGTGAATTAACATTCAGTGAGCTGCTGTATTTGTGGAACTGGGATTAAATATTTTTCTCCATTGAGAAAAGTAGGGATCGTTTTCATTTTCAAAGTATCCTTAAACCACTTAGGAAAACATTTAGGAAAAGACTGAGCTATTTGCCTACATAAAAATTAAGACATCTTTAACAAAGATGCAAGACAAATGGAAACCCAGAAACCTATTTGCATAATATATCAATCAAGAAGCGGTCATATATGAATTAGAAAAAAGCAAACATTCAAATAGAAAAAGGGGCGGCTAAGAATAGAAATAGCCAACCTGTCTACCAAAAAGTAAGTAAATAAAACAAATGATGTATAAACATATAAAAAGATACTTCATTAATATAGAAATGCAGGTTTAAACAATAACATTTTTTACTTTCATATTGGCTAAGAGTAGAATGATAACAGTGCTAGGAAGGAATGTTTATTGCAGTGTTGTTTATGATTTTTAAAAATGGAAATAATCCACATGTCTACCAGTAGGGAATGAGTAAGTAAATTATGGTATATCTGTACACAATTGTCGAAATTATATTACACAATTGTTGAAAAGGATTAGGTAGATCTCTGTGTACTGACATTGACAAATGTCCATTATGTAAGTGGAGCTGTATCATACCACATTGTGTAGAGGATGATTCCATTTATCTAAAAACAATGTGAATATGTGCATAAAATATGGTAGGACATATGCCAAACACTCATTCTCTGTAGTATTTGTAGTTGGGTTTTTTTTTGGGGGGGGGAGGAAGAGTGGCCCAGAGCTAACATCTGTTGCCAATCTTCCTCTTATTGCTTGAGGAAGATTGTCATTGAGCTAACATCTGTGCTAATCTTCTTCTATTTTGTATGTGGGATGCCTGCCACAGCATGGCCTGATGAGCGGTATATAGGTCCGCGCCTGGGATCTGAACCTGCAAACCCTGGGCCGCCGAAGTGGAGCACGTGAACTTAACCACTATGCCACTGAGCCAGCCCCTGTAGTGTTTGGTTTTTAAAAATGAGCATATACTGTTTGAAAGGGAAAAGTAAATATTCATTTTTGAGGGAGAAAAGTCACTAACATATTTAGATACTGTTAGATTATTTCATATTTACTTTCTTCTCCCTTTTTAAAGCCTCAACAAATTGGATAATGCAGATGTATCTTGGATACAGAAATTGGTATCAGGTCAATTAAAGAATAGCTGAGAGATGTATAATACAAAACATAAAAATTATATTGGCATCTGTAATTATTAAGATTGGATCTTTGGGGGCCGGCTCAGTGTCATAGCAGTTAAGTTCGCACGTTCCACTTTGGCGGCCTGGGGTTCGCAGGTTCGGATCCCAGGTGTGGACTGACGCACCGCTCGTCAAGCCATGCTGTGGTGGTGTCCCATATAAACTAGAGGAAGATGGGCACGGATGTTAGCCCAGGGCCAATCTTCCTCAGCAGAAAAGAGGAGGATTGGCAACGGATGTTAGCTCAGGGCTAGTCTTGCTCACACACACAAAAAAAGATTGGATCCATGATCTATCCAGCCTCACATTCTGACCCTGGCATCAAGTGATAATTTGTGGGAGAATGCCACATGACTTTAACAGGTTGCAGATCTAGGTTTATAATGTGGTTATTTTCAAATCTGTTATGCAGATTTTCCTTGTTTATTCCGATTTTTGAACCAGTTTTATCTCTTGGAAGTAGTACACATTTTATTCTCTCTAGTGTTGAGCTAAGATTCAACATTTTCATAATTTCAAGTAGCCATCATGTAGTAAAGAAGTCTTTGTTTTCTTTTATCCTTTTTTTTTTTTTTGAGGAAGATTGACCCTGTGCTGTCTGTTGCCAATCTTCCTCTTTTTTCTTTTTTCTCCCCAAAACCCCCAGTACAGTTATATACCCTAGTTGTAGGTCCTTCTAATTCTTTTATGTGGGATGCTGCCTCAGCATGGCTTGATGAGTGGTGAGTATGTCCACACCCAGGATCCGAACCGGCGAACCCCGGGCCGCCAAAGCAGAACACGCGAACTTAACCACTATGCCACTGGGCTGACCCTGATCTTTATCCTTACTTTTAATGAATGTCTAAATCAGATATTCTGTCATGAGAACCAGCTCCTTTGACACTCTTGCTCCCTAATCAAAACAGAAATCCAGAACCTCAGTTTTAACTCTCCTTCCCTGGAGCTTGTCCAGCTTCATTACATGTAATTTGAAATAGTGACCAGTTTTACAAAAAGTAATCCAAGTATAGACGTACAATGATTTTATGAGGACAGGATGCTACTGTTGCTGTATATTCCTAGTAGCCAGTGGCCTGCCCCTTACCTTTTTGACGTATAATGCAATGTGCAGTGAATTATAAAATAATACAGTTAACTTTTTATAGCACTTTTCATTTTATAAAGGGATTTTCATGGTCTTTAATGCTACCCTGTGTAGTCCTATATGTTACTATTTATCCACTTTTACAGCTGAAGGAACCATGTCTTAGAGCAGATGACACATTAAGTATTTTGCCAACGCTCACTCCACAAGTAAGTGAGTTCTGTGGCTGCCTGTAGATTGAAGATTCAGGAGTAGATCTCTAGTCTAGACTTCTGTCCTGAGCATCAGATCTGTATATCAAGCTGCCTATAGGTCATAGCCACCAGAAGAACCCACAAACATATGGAATTCAGCATGCTCCAAATTGAACTCATCTTTTCCTCTACCCTTCCCTTTCTGTTCCCATCCCCAATCAATAAGCTCTGCCATTTAAAAAAATTGAGATGTTATTCACATAATATAAAATTCATCCTTTTAAAGTGTACAATGCAATGGTTTTTAGTATATTCATAAAGTTATGCAACCATCACCGCTATCTAATTCCATGACATTTTTATCATCCCAAAAAGAAGCCCCAACCCGTTAACAGTCACTTCCCAATTCCTCCTCCTGCCAGCCCCTGGCAACCACTAATCTACTTTCTATCTCTGTGAGTGTGCTTATTCTGAGTATTTCAAATAATTGGAATCACACACTATGTGGCCTTTTGTGTCTGGCTTCTTTGTCATAGGGTAATGTTTTCAAGGTTCATATCTGTTGTTGCATGTTTTGATACTTCATCCCTTTTGATGGCCGAATAATATTCTGTTGTATGGATATACCATATTTTGTTTATCCATTCATCAGTTGATGGGCATTTGGATTCTTTCCTTTTTCTGACTATTTTGAATAATGCTGCTGTAAACATTCGTGTACAAGTTTTTGTGTAAACATATATTTTCAGTTTTCTTGGGTAAATACCTAGAAGTGGAATTGTTGGGCCATATGGTAGCTTTATGTTTAACTTTTTGAGGAGCTGTCAGACTTTTCCACAGTGACTGCACCATTTACATTCCTACCAGCAATGTATGAGGGTAGCTCTGCCAATTTTATGTATTAACTATTTCTCACAACTGTTAATTTCCATAGTACTGCTGTTGCTGCCTTTTCAGCTTCTATCACTTTTTATAATAGTTCCCTAACTCATCTCCCAGCCTCCAATCTGGTCCCTTTCTGTAATTTGTTATAATAATGCTAATAGTAAACCTGGTAAATCTGATCCTCCCTTCCTACTTAAAAACCTTTCAGAGATTTAGTATAAGATGAAGTTCACAACTCCTTAATATGGCATACAAGACCCTCCCGTGAGCTGGCCTCTGCTCGACTGTTTCACTGCTTCTACTTACCTGTAATCCTTCTAAGCCAGAGTTGTATTGAACTTCTTGGTTCTATGTACTCAACATGCTGTTTCATGTTTTTGTACATTCTCTTTGCTCCTTCCTGCCTGGAATGTCCCTTCCCTCCCCTCTCTTTCTTAATTCATACAAGCAGAGTTGATCTCTCCTTCCTGTGTGCCACTATTGTACTTTGTCCTGCGTATGGTGTTGCATTTATTTCATTGTATTTTAATTGTTTACATTCATATCTTTCCCCCCAGACCTAGCTCCTTGAGATCAGAAACTGTATAATGCCTAGCACAGTATATGACGCTTAGTAGATTTTTAGTAAGTGTTCCTATGATGCGAGAGAATGGAGTAGGTAGGTGGGATTGAACAAATAAGCATGTGTTTATATATCCCAAATTCCTTGTTTCCTCCCTATTATAGTTCTAATATACCAGGCTATTGTACATGTTTCTGGCTGTCTTTGAGAACTAGCTGTCCATAACATCTTTGATGGCTTATAACCAATAGTGTGCAACACATCATTCTATGATGGATTCAGATAATCTTTTAGAGGAGTAACAAAATCTTGAGCATTAAGAGAGTAAAAGTAAGTTTCTTATTTTTTCCTATCAGTGTTATTTAGCAGTACAAGTAAAGTACTTACAATACTTAACACATTAAGAAAGCCTTATGAACATTTTAAAAGTAAATACTCGAATAATACTTCAGCTGACCTTTTCAGCAGTCCTGTTCATATTTACAGGAGCATCTGATGGAATCAGCAGCATGAAGGTGGAGATTAAATGGGATAATGCTTGTAATATGCTTATCACAGTATCTGACATATAACTAAGGGCTCAGTAATGTTGGCTGTTATAATTACTATTAACAGTAATATGGTTACCTTTAGTAAAAGTTACTAATTTCTTTAGGTTTTCCCATGTCAGGGTTACTGCCTGAGTTGGAAATCTAAGTTGAGTATGTTAAAAGATGAACATACCGAGTTACTTGGTTATATACTGAGTTACTTGGTTACTTTTTTTTTTTTTTTGCAGTAACATTGGTTTATAACATTATATAAGTTTCAGGTGTACATGATTATATTTCGAATTATTATTAATTGTAATAGAAAACAAAACGATGTCCTGGTCACTGAGTTTGTCTCATCTTGAATGGTTTAGGCTTAACTTTTAAATTCCTCTAATAGATCTACAGATAAGTTTCTTTACATAAAATAACACTTAAAGGCTTGTTAATAAACTGGAAAACACTTTTTAAAGAAATTAGACAAGTCACTGCAAAAAAGATGAAAATTCTAAATGGTCAAAGGGCACAGGTGATGGGAATAAATATGAAAACAAAGCTATTTAACATTATTAATCTTCAAAGAAATGGATATTAAAAGAATAAGAATTTTTGGCCTGACAGAAATTTAAAGAAAAGTAAAAATATAGATGAAATGGGTACACTCTTAATGCTATATGGAAAAGTAATATAATGAACATCATGTATGCCCCAACCAGCTTTTTCATATCTTAACATTCTGCCATATTTGGTTTAGATCCTTTTTCTTTTTCAAGATATAAAACTTAATACAGTTGAAGGTCCCTGTGTGCTTCTCTGCAGTCTTATTCTCTTCCATCCCACAAATGTTTTTAAATTTCTGTATGTATTGTTTTATTTATATTTTTACCTTAAAAGTTTGATATTATATAAAACTTTCTTGAATACATTTATTAAAATATTCTTAATATATGGTAATTATAAAATTTACAACTTTATTTTAATAGAATTTACAGTATTTTAAACTTGAGCTTATTCTTATAAGACTGTTTCATAGTGTCTTCATGTACTTACATTGACTAGATTCATTCATTTATTCAGCAGACATTACTGATTACCTAGTGTATTCAAGACTGTCATACACAGGGTGTATAGTGGTGAACAAAACAGATGTGAGCCCAACCATCATGAAGTTTAAAGCCTAGTAGGGGATATAGACTTAAACATTATGCAGATAGATACATAGTTACAAATTATAATACATGCTATGAAGGAAACATAGAGGTGCTGAGGAAGGAGAGTGATAGGTCCTTTGAATTTTATTTTTAAGAATGAAGGGATGCTATTAGAGGACTTTAAGCAAGCCAGTGACATGATCTAATTTACTTTTAAAAATGATCACTAGCTGCTATGTGGAGAATATATTGTAATAGTAACAACAGGGATCCCTGCTAGGAAGCAATTGCAGGAGACAAAAAGCTGTCATGGACTAGTGTGGTGGTGGTGGTGGGTGCTTGGATTTGGAGTATATTTTGAAGATAGATAAATGGTGAAAGATTGTGGGTCAGTATTAAATGCCTGTGTAATTTTTCTTTGTAAGACATTTTAGGATGCCATGTTAAGTATGTCTTTAATGTAACTATCATTTTTCAAAAATAAACAAATCATATTTCCTTAGCATTGTTTACCAGAAGTGACAGTACTGTGTCAAAGGCCATGAACATTTATATGGCTCTTGATAAATACTGAATGCTTTCCAAAAGGATTGTGCCTGTTTATTATATCACCGGGAATATTTGAGTGCTGTCTACAAAGAACTTTTGCCAGCAGAAAAGTTTTTTACTACTTTAGTAAATAAAAAAATAGTACTTTAGCTGGGAGTGAGGGGAAGCATGTGGAATAACTTTCCTCCATTTAATATTTTATTATATTGAATTAGTTTAAGTGGCTTTATTTTACCCTAGGTTCCAAAGGATGTTAGTAACCTATGTACCTGATCTAAAAGTTTGTTGTATTTGAAAGACCGGAAATAATACTAATTAAAAATGTAAAGTTTTGATCGTTTTCTCGCTCCGGTCCTTAACTAATGTCATTGTAGAATCTGTGTGTTTTTAAACTGGTCGGGCTTTGATAACCTGTGCTTTCTCAGAGTGGTGATTTTTTTTAAGTACTTTTTTTAAGTATAAAAGGAATAAATAATGTGTGTTGAGAATACTTCAGATTTGTGAAAATGTATTCTGTTAGCTTAGAGCAGGGGTTGACAGACTTTTCAGTAAAGGGCCACATGGGTCTTTGTCATATCCTCTTTATGTTTTTTTTAAACAACCATTTAAAAACTGTAAAAACTATTCTTAGCTCATGGGCCATACAAAAAACAGGTGAGCAGGATTTGGCCTCTGGGCAGTAGTTTGCTGAACCCTTATTTAGACTCTAATCTTGGGAAAGACTCTATGTTGATACATAAGTTTTTTCTACATCCATATATTTCTTTTCTTATGGCTAACCTGAAGTTGGAACAAAATCTTTAGTATTTATGTATCATTTTTTGTTGTGCTTGCTTTCTGTTTTGTCATCAAACCTGTCAGTTCTCTTCAGATCATACTTCACCATTTAACACTTTGTTCTTAAGTTTTTACCAAGTTGCACTGCCTTTTTGTATAGCTCAGTGACTAATTATGCTTCTAAGGATGACTCTAGTTAAAATTAACTTTGGAAATACTGAATTTTTAATCTAAACCTATTATTTCTAGTTGGCAGATTCTACTCATTGTTTATATCAGTAGGTTGTAGATTACTTTTTTCAATAACTGAATGTGACTCAGAACTCTGCTGTCAACACTTTTAGGGTTTAGAAGGGGAAAGATAATAGGAATGAGATATATGGGTGAACTGCTTTCCCAGTTTCTCAGTCCCTTTGATGGAGTGTTCATCATGGGAGCATGTTATGAAATACATGCAGAAATTACTAATATTCCACATTATGTACTTTTGAAACATAAAGTGATTGAAAATTTTGTAGATGGGACTTTATAGAGGTACATCTTGAGGGCATTATATGTGGGCAGATGGTGAGTAATCCCCCAGCCATGCCTTGGGTATAGACTTGTGTGGCTCCAGAAACTACAGTTTTTAATTTTATTGTTGGTAGAAAATTTTAGATTTCAGGACTAAGGAAACTATCAACTCTAAGGTTAACTTAAGTTAGCATTGGTAAATGAAGAATGTGCGGTGACAGCAATAGGTAAGGAAGTCTTTGGTCTGTAGCCACACCTGGGTAATGAGTGGGTGATTCTAAGAAACTGTACTTTGCTCTCAATTCCTACTCTTTCATTGTACTTGAAAAACACTGGTTTTCAATTTATAACATACAAGAGTTCTTTCAAGGAGTTAATTAAGGGAATAGGGTAAAATAAAATGTCAACCAAATGTTCAAATCTTTAGTAAAAAGCTTCTTGTTTAGAAAATAAATATCTGTTCTTTTTTTCTGACTGGTGAGATAATTGATCTTTATTATAGACAATTTGGAAAGTGCAGTTTACTTTAAAAGACAACCAAGAGATCATAGTCTAATATGTTAGTCTTTCACACTTTTTAAAATTAGAAGCCAAGGGGCTGGCCTGGTGGCGCAGCGGTTTAGTTCGTGCTTTGGCAGCCCCGGGTTCGCAGGTTCAGATCCCAGGCGCAGAGAGACGCACCGCTTGTCAAGCCATGCTGTGGCGGCGTCCCATATACAGTAGAGGAAGATGGGCACGGATGTTAGCCCAGGGCCAGTCTTCCTCAGCAAAAAAGAGGAGGATTGGCAACGGATGTTAGCTCAGGGCTGGTCTTCTTCACAAAAAAAATAAAATAAAATTAGAAGCCAAAGAAAGAAATACATAAACATAGCATCTAGTACCAAAGAAAAAGATAAGCAAGAGATAAATTATTTCTTAATAACAAAGATAGCCTTTGTTAACATTTTGATGATATGTATAGATACATTTATACAGATATGTATGTATATTTTATTGGGATCATGCTACATATGGATCTTTGTACTGTCCTTATACTGTAAATATTTTTCAAACATTTTACCAAAAACATGATTTTTAATGACCATTCATCTTTTTAATGTTAGAATGGTCTATAAAGTAATTCATGAACTAAGGGCACATGAGTACTACAGCCCACGTGTGGAACAATAAGAAAAAGTGTCCTTAGGTGTATCCTTTATACCCATTATCAGCCCTGCTGATGACTTCACATTGCACCATCCCTTTTCCTTATTTTTGAGGCCTTATTTTCTGGCAGAGAGTGTGTGAAATCTTTTAGGCATAAGTGTTAGTCAAAAGTCAGAGGAAAATCAGATTTTCATTTCAAGATTCTGTTAATATTACCCACCCCCTTTCCTTCACTCAGTCTTAGGGTTGCATAGTCTCTTTACGATATCCATCTCTTTCTCCCTCCCTTCCTACCCCCCTTCTCTTTTCAATAGAGGCCCCACAGAATTTGCAGATAAAACAATCATGCTCTTTAGCATTATCATAGTATCAATCTGGCTGTTAGATATTGTTCCCAGGAGTTCAGAAATGGATAAGGGCATTAAAATCCTCAATATTGACCATTCTCTTGACTGTAAGTAAAATAGATGCATGACGATTATTTTATTTGTAACTTGATTGATTTTTCTTGCCATCTAAATCATCTTTAATAATAGAGCTAGTAGAGCTATCCCATTTTTGTAGTAATTATTTTCTTTTGTAGAGAATTTGGGTCATTTTGTTACCAACATGCACACTTGCATTGTTGAATCTCTGTATAATGCTTTTTTTGAAACCTTTTTTTTATTGTGGTAAGATATACGTAAAATTTATCATCTCAGCCTTTTTTTTTTTTTTTTTTGGTGAGGAAGATTGGCCTTAAGCTAACATCCGTTGCCAGGCTTCCTCTTTTTGCTGAGGGAGATTAGCCCTGAGCTAACATCTCTACCCATCTTCCTCTATTTTGTGTCTGGGATTCCACCACAGCGTGGTTGGATGAGCGGTGCATAGGTCTGCGCCTGGGATCTGAACCTGCAAACCCCAGGCCATTGAAGCAGAGCGTGTGAACTCAACCACTGTGCCACCAGGCAGCCCCATTGCAGCCATTTTTAGGTGTACAGTTCAGTGGCATTAAGTAAATTGACCATATTGGGCCACTATTAGCTCTGTTTCCAGAACTTTTTCATCATCCCAAATTGAAATTCTGTGCGCATTAAGCAATAACTCTCCAGCCCCCTCTCCCTCACCCCAATTAGCCTCTATTTTACTTTTTGTCTCTGTGACCTTACCTGTTCTAGGTTTCTCATATAAGTGGAATCATAGAACATTTGTCCTTTTGTGTCTAGCTTATTTCATTTAGCATGTTTTCAGGGTTCATCCATGTTGTACTGTGTATCCGAATTTCATTCTTTTTTATGGCTGAATAATATTCCACTGTGTGTGTGTGTGTGTGTGTGTGTGTGTGTATGTGTATACACACACCACGGTTTGCTTATCCATTCGTTAATGAATACTTGGGTTGTTTCTACGTTTTGACTATTATAAATAATACTGCTATGAACATTGGCATACAAGAATCTGTTTGAGTCCCTGCTTTCAGTTCTTTTCATTATATACCTAGGAATGGAATTGCTGGGTCATATGGTAATTCTATGTGTAACTTTTTGAGGAACTGCCAAACTGTTTTCCACAATGGCTGCACCATTTTACATTCCCACCAGCAATGTACAAAGGTTCTAGTTTCTCCACATCGTCACTAACACTTGTTCTTTTTTTTTTCCTTTATTTTTAAAATAGCCATCCTAATGGGTGTGAAGTGGTTGCTGATTGTGGTTTTGATTTGCATTTCCCTAATGATGTTGAGCATCTTTTCATGGGCTTATTGGCCATTTATATATCTTCTTTGGAGAAGTATCTGTTCAAGTCCTATGCCCAGTTTTGAATTGGGTGGTTTGTCTTTTTGTTGTTGAGTTGTCTCTAACACCTTTTTAAAAGTAAAAGGTGCACCATAATAATCCAGACTGTGTTTCTCCCTTCTTAGGATTCCTACAGGAAACAAGTAGTAATTGATGGAGAAACCTGTCTCTTGGATATTCTCGACACAGCAGGTCAAGAGGAGTACAGTGCAATGAGGGACCAGTACATGAGGACTGGGGAGGGCTTTCTTTGTGTATTTGCCATAAATAATACTAAATCATTTGAAGATATTCACCATTATAGGTGGGTTTAAACTGAATATAATAAATTGACATGAGGAGTAATTATATCGTCCATTTATTGAGTCTTTGCTAACCACCGTGCATAAATTAATTTAAATTTTAAAATAATTTTTATGAGGTAGATGATACCTCCATTTTACAAATGAAGTTCTTGAGGAGTTGAGTAACTTGTTCCAGATTGCATAGGGAGTTGTAGTGCTGGGACTGAAACAGCCTGTTTCACTCCAAAACCTGTGCTGTTAACTACTCTAAACTAGAAAAACAAGGCTTTAAGCTAGATGCATCATAAAAATGAAAACCATCAATAGACATATGAAAAGGTAATTGAGATGGTACCACTCAAATAGCATTAAAAATAATCAAGGATATTTAGTGTAGAATTTCTTGGAATTGAATAAACATTGGCCTTAGGTATTCAAGAAAAAAACCACAACTCTGAAGTTGTGAAAAATTGAAGTTTTTAAAGAATTTTTAAAAAATTTTAGTTTTAGAGCATCTGACAAATCTGCATAAAACTGACTACTTTTATTAAAATAATCATTTTTAGATTAAATATAGTTTATATTCTATTTCATTGAGGGTTTACAGTTTTCATAAAATTGGATATTAAGCAAATATCCCATTTATCGGCCATCTCAGCAGTGAGTTAGCCTAGTTTAAGAGGTTGAACATTTTACTTACATAGCATTTATTAAGCATGTTTTCTCTGTGGTCTAGTGATAGAGAAGAAGAAGATTTCTTCTCTGATAATATTTCTATAGAATAGTAAACAGCTGTAATTATGTTAACTTGTCCAAGTTTACTCAGCTAATAAGTAGAGTAAGTGGGAAATTGAACCAATTCTGACTTTGTTGTCTACTTGCTCCTTATTCCATGCTGTGTCTTTGAAATTCACCTAAAATTGTGAAGGCATATAATTTTGCCCCAAATTTAGAGTCTATGCACATCTTATATTGAAAAATAACATGTGGAAGGACTTTTATAGAATAAACAGTGTAGTAACGTCAGTGTTGTCCACATAGAAATAAAAATCCTTTTGAGAAAGGAAGCTAAAAATTATGTTAATTTTTAATTCGTGTTTGTATGAAAAGTCTTAATTCTATACATATACATTTAACAACATATAGTATATGTTTCTAAGATTATAATTTAAAAAACTAGTCATAGTACTTTTTTGGCCTAGAATTTTTCAATATTTTTTGTTTTATCATTGTGACCTACCTGCATGTGAACCTACTAGGTTATAGTTTTACTATATTTCTAGGTATTTGATCTTTTAAGAGACATAGAAGTTCTCTTTTTAAGATAGAGAAAAAAAACTAGAAGGAGAAGCAAGGAAAATGTGGTGTGGTGGGAGCTAGGAATTACATTGAAAGTCTTCTTTCAGCCATATTTTATGAGACAAAGTTGTGGACAGTTTTTGAAAGATTTTTGTTACTAATGTCTCTGCTCTAACTTTTTTCTCCTCCCCAGAGAACAAATAAAAAGAGTTAAAGACTCTGAAGATGTACCTATGGTCCTAGTAGGAAATAAATGTGATTTGCCTTCTAGAACAGTAGACACAAAACAGGCTCAGGACTTAGCAAGAAGTTATGGAATTCCTTTTATTGAAACATCAGCAAAGACAAGACAGGTAAGTAAAGTTGTAATAAATACAAAACTGTCCTCTGCAAACTATATCAAGTGATTTTAATCATTAATTTACTAATATGTATTCTAATAACGTCATTTTGGGAGCAGGAGGGCAAGAACATTAATAGATGTACATACCTGATAGCATAACTGTTACATCATTTAATGTAATTTATCAATTTTTCTTTCCATTATACTAAAATAAGAAATAAAACAATATTTATTTAGTCACTGTTCTCTTGAGGATATGAGAAGGCAGTGCTTCTTAATCCAGCATCCATGGTATTATTTTTGGCTTTGGTTTCTTTGCACATTGAACATTTCTCTTCAGCTCAGCACATCTTACATTGAGGATTCAAGAAATGTGGGAATTTTTTTTTACTGTTATGTTTATGAAGTCAAAGAACAGGGGAACAAATTTGAGTTTCCTATTTTAGAAGTGCTTTTAAGAGCATTATGTCATATGTTTCTAGATTAAATTTTGTTGTATTTGAAGAATTTTACTTTGGTAGAATTTTTTTTAAGGATATATTTATTTTTGGAGAAAGTTTTCATTAAAACGAGAATATTTAGAAAGTAAATAGAAATTCTCAGTTATTCATTTATTGTGTTGTTCTGACAAAAATTAATGCTAGATTGACTTTGAATTTTGTTTCAAAAATTATCTTCATTTTAAAAGTAACTTTTTCTCTAGGTAAAATAAAATCATTTCAGTTGATATTATTTATTCTATTTGTATGAAATGAGTTTAACATATAGAAAAAAATCCTGGAACAAATATATAAGTATATGATGGAATGCAATTTTCATATATTAAAAAATTGATCAATTCATGTTCCATACAAGATGAATGTTTGTTTTGGGCTGTGTCTGGTGATCCCAGAAAACCAATATTGTGGAATTTAGCTTCTGTAATGCTAGGAGTTAAGACAATTGATAAACAACTTATTAAACTTATAAAAACAGACATTCTAGAACTTTCATTGAATTTTGTAAAGGGGTAAAAATGTAAAAGTAAACCATCATTCAGCTAGTATCTATGTCTATATCATTAGTGGAAGATCATATGTACCTCTTCCTAGTTGTACAAATTTGGTACACAGCGAAAAAAACAATGAATTCTATTTTAAATCTTTGTTTTTGGATTAAAAGCTTCATTTCTGTAGTTTGACCATAGTACAGATATCTCATTCTAAAATCTGATTTATAGGTTAAAGAGTTGGTATATGTCACTTCACTTTACTTTAGAGGAATTAAGATCTCATTCAAATCCATTTGCAGGTCCCAAAGACTGGGGAAGAGGTTTGGTTTTCGTCTTCTTTTTACATGCCTTCTCTGACCAGACTCCTTGATTTCCCTTAGAGAGGAGGTACTCAGAAAACATGATTATAACTTTTTCTCCCAAAATTATCTTATGAAAAATTTTCAAATATAAAATTAAAGGAATTTTATTGAAAACATTTACAAACCTACTACCTAGATTATATACCATTAACATTTTATTAACTTGCATTATTTGTAACTTTTAAAAGCTACTTTTTAGACTAGTGAACATTTTAGTTTACTTTTTACAAAGAAAAGAAAAAACCAGAGACTCGCCTCATGTTGTAAAGGGTTGCAAATAGAGCAGTGCTTCTCATACTTTAACATGCTTGTGAATCAGCTGAGCTTCTTATTCAAACCCAGATTCTAATTCAGTGGATCTCAGTTGGGACCTGTGATTCTGCATTTCTAACAAGCTCTCAGGTGATGCTGATTTTGGTCCATGGACTGCATTTGGAGTAGAAAGGCAATAGAGGACAGTAAAAGGGAGTCTTGTAGTTAGTCCTACAATGTTGCCCTTCACTTCTCATGAGAGCCTAAAATAGCTATGTCTTCTTTCCTTGTTGTATGGCTACTACCTCAGAAGTACTAGTTGATTCTTAATATGCTTTAATATACCACAGTATTTATAATTAATCATTAAACTACCTGGTTTCCTTTTAAAGTAGATTTTTAGGTTTTTAATACTGTTTTTTTTGCGGGGGGAGGTATGTGTAGTTTGTATGATATGGAAGTGGATTAACTTAAATTTGTTTTGTGGACATTTTTGTGGATCATCTAATTAAAATATAGTGATATAAAGGAATACTTGTACTTTATTTATTAGCACTCAGCTTTTCTTATATTTATATCTCATTGGTGATATCTTTATGTAATTTATGTTGCTAAGCTATAACTTAGATATTTAGTTTCTGATCTTTAATTTCTTTTTATTACATGGACTTGTTGATCTGCCTTTCAACAGTTTATTCATTTTCCTCTCTTGAAATTAATTTGATATTTGCATGCTTTTGGAAGACTTTAAAGAGCTATTCCAAGTAATTGTGGCGATTAGACAATGAAATATGTAAATTTTTATAAATTCTACATCTCCAATTTTTGTGAAAATTTGAAGCCCTATTTTCTGCAGAGTATTTTATTGGTTACTTCATCTGCTATTATTTATTTATTATTTGAACAAAATAAATGTGCATATCCTTGTATTTATTGGCAGCTACTTGTTCATACTTTAAGTTTTGCTCTTTAGCATGAACCTAAAACAAAAACACCAAAAAATTATATTCAAGTTAGTAGGAACAGGACGTTCATTTAGAACTTCTCGTAGATATAAGTCGGGGGTTGGCAAATAAAGAGCCAGATAATAAATATTTTAGGCTTTGTGGGCCACAAGCAGTATCTGTTGCTTTTTTTTTTTTTTTTTCTCCTTATAACCCTTTAAAAATGCAAAAATCATTCTTAGCTTGTGGGCAGTACGAAAAATAGCCTGTGGCTACATTTGGCCTGTGGGTTGTAGTGTGCTGATCCCTGATTCTCTGGGGAACTGTATTGTTAGATTAGACACTAGAAGTTAGGTCAGACTTCTGACTTAAATTTTACAGGCTAACATAAGTAATTTTAGAGTAAAATTTATGTATTCTGTAAAGGAGAAATAGTTTTACTCTAGCACTTTTTAAGATTAGGGTTGTAGAATGTGTACTTTACCCACTTACTTTGTAATTTTAAAAAGCTCATTATATGACTAGAATATAATGAATTATATTTCTTTACAATTATTTTAGTCCATATCTGAAAGGCCAAAGTAGTTTTTATTTTCTGCTAGTATGCTGTATGTGGTCTCTATGTTCTTAGTGTTTAAAGATGGCTACCTAGTTCACATTTATCTGGGCAATTAGTAATTGACAGATTTTTCTGGCCTCCTTGAGCAGTGTATGGCACTTGAAACCAAAGCATTGACACCATGGTAATCAGCTATGTGTTTTCCAGTCTGCTAAAATCAGAAATGGGGAGGGTTCAGTAAAGTGGATGACAAAAGTAGAATTCTCTGCTACTCCCGATTCACCTTTCTTGCTTTCTGGAGGTCTCAGTTTGGGCATAATGTGAAAATTAGTTTTACGAACTTAAAAATGTTGAGTGATTAATTTCCTGTTTTTTATTGTTAATTTCTGGATACTTAAAATTAGTTCTTAGAAGACCTCCATTAAAGAAAGCTCCTGATAAATTGTTTTAACAAGGCAAACCAAACAAAAAAACCTCCTTATGTGCCATATTTCTCTGTTTAATAGTAGTTGAGTTTGTGTACATAAGATCAATATTTTGAACTTTAGCTTTTTATGAGTTAAAAATAGAACAGTTTCTGAGCACCTGCTGTACACCATGCATAGCCTACCAAGTAGTGTTATTGCTGCATTTCAGTGGTACCTGAGACAAGCTATAATTTGGCAAGGTTTCTTGAGAAATTCAGCAATGCAAAGTTGCTTTTTAGAATACATCTGTTCCTCCCATTCATCTCCCCCCAGAAGGCTGTATTCTTGCATCTGTTTCCTTGAAAGAGTTTGCAAGAATTTCTGCAGATAATAAACCATTCAACAGTAACAAATACTTGTTTAAAATTAAATCTCTTAGTGAAAGCATTATAGGCACTAGGATATAGAATGATACTATTGGTTAAACAGTTCTAATGTTTTCAGATAATAAGAGAGCTGAAAATATTGACAAATCTCTTGATTAAAAAATTTACATATATAAACTTGTGCACTTTTGTTCCTACATAAATATTTTCAAAATTGTTCTTAAAGTTTAATAAATGACATTTGAAAATGAGTATATGTGGCAACAAGCCATATTCTCAAGAATAAATCATGGAGTGCCAGTTAAGAGCTTAGTGACTAGCCACAGTGGGTATTAAACATCTGTTTCGGTTAAACTTTATCTTTAAAAGTTACCTACAAATTTTGGAATATGACACCAGTGTTCTGTGCCAGCGGTTTAAGGTGTACACAAGGATAAATAATGTTCTCTTGATGTCACTATGACTTCAAAGCATATTATCAATAAATAATGTAAGTCTGAGAAAATATGGTAAATAACTGACTCTTTAAAATCTTATTTAAATTTCCTATTCGTAAAAATAAGAAATGAAAACAGTCACTCTGGAATAACTATTTCTCAGTGTTGTTAATTATCTTAGCCACTGAGGTCCTAATACTGATTCTTGGTGGTGGGTAGTAATCTCTTCTTTTTAACTGTTGGCTTCCAATTCTCTCTCTGCATTGCTGGAAACAAAAATCATATATTCTCGTATTGGTGATGGGGATGTGCACAATTAAAAAGTAGACACATTTAAACTGATTTCAGAAATAAGTACACAATCAAAATTTGCTTCTCCTAAATTAGTAGAGGACCAAAACTCTGTTTTTCCCCCCTCATAGCATGGTTTCATACTTTTACATTGACCTTATAACTTTTTTTTAAACAGGACTAAAAGTTTACATTCTTAAAAAATATGAGCTTTTACCTGGTTTGTTTTATTTATTTATATACATTTTTTAATTTCTTGAATTGATTTTTAAATTGGAAGAGAATCATTTGTGAAAATATTTTAAGTGCCAGCTCATACTCTGCATTTTACATGCTTTACAAAAGTCATTTTAATGCCTTAAATTATCTTATTTAAGAGTGAGAATCTAATATATAATTTTTTTCAAGGACTTATGAGTAGAAATAAACCCTCTCCTTGAGAATTAATGATAGATATAAAATATTAAAAATTTTATATACAGGTACAAGTGGCTGTCTAAAGTACCAGTGTATTTAATGACTTCAGATATTGGTTGGAAATTTTTATTTTGTAGTTGGCTTAGCTAGCTAGTTGATTAAATTGATTCCATTAAAAATAAGATACAAATTTTCTTGGGCTATGATTTTTGTATTAGATAGCTGAATAGAAATATATCACTGGGTGGTATAAGTAACTTGAGATGTACATTTTAATGTATAATCAGCATATTATTTAAATGCCTCAACTGAAACTTAATTTTATGAATTTTAAATTAAAGTTTTACTTTAAAGGTAAATTGCTGAACTCTACCGAAGAAGTTCTTAATGTAGTCTTCAGATTTATAAAAATTAATATACCCTAAAGAATTGAGGTGCCTTTTTTTTCTTAACTGTTACAGACAATGGATGTGCAATGACTTCTGCATGCAAAAATTATGTCTTAGCAATAAGTGGCCTATTCTCTGTGCCTGATTGAATTTAAAACTATAAATGATACTTTTGATACATATTAGCTTTTTAGGTGCTGGATCCAGTTTGTCACATTTGGGTCACAGAAAGACTGATGTTACCAATCCCAGAGAGTAAAGATATGCCATTCCCTATAGTGAGTAATTCATTCTTAAAATTAAAAGAACAGATTGAGCTTAAAATTAAATGTGCAATAAAATATACCAGCTTTCCCAAACACTTATGTCTTTCTTTTATAAGAAAAAACACAAATATTGCATCTTTTAAGTTAATTTGCACTACATGTAGATTAATATTTGTGTGTTTCTCTTTTAGAGGTCAGCTTCGACTTTGGTGGTATGTTTTTCTGGACAAACTAGCAGTATAGTTAACTGAACACTGTGTCCCCTTTGGCCACTGCCTAATTTTCTGGACTGGAGAAGACATTAAAAACTTGATTGATTGTGTTTATTGTCATGGGCCTTCTTACCATAGCCTTAAGCAGAAGTCCCTTTTGCCCCTTTAGAATACTTAAATTAGATAGAAGGTATGCAGCCAGTATACTGTGAATACTATTCTAAAAATTATTTTTAAGACTTGTAATAAGGATACAAAATGCATTGCTATTATTTTGTGTGTATATTTTGAACAATTCATGATAGTTTCATATTATGATAAACAGCCTTCCTTTAGCATTTTTATTTAAATAATGTAATTATTCATCCACAGAAGTCCCAGTCTCAGCTCCCCTTGTGGACCCTAGAAATTGACTGGTTAGTGTAATTGAAGATAGAACTCAAGATTCCAGTCTCTCGATCCAACATTATTTTGAGGTGCTTTTTGTATTTCGTTTTTTTAACAAAGGTTGAACATCCCTTCTGTACCATTTTTCTTCCCACTCCCCACACAGGGTTGGGGCAGGAGGGGTACTGCAGTGGGGATCATTGGTACATATATCATTTGTTTTCCTTAAGTCAAAGAAATAATTTAAACTTTAGCTTAGGCTTTAATTTCATGACTAGCAAACTAAAATGATTGCATTAATTGATACACAAATACTAATACATGTACTTAGGTTTTTCATAATCTCTGATTCCTAATTAAAAATTTTTTTTAATTCTAATTCCATTACAAAACAAAACTGACTTTAAATAACAAACCAGGATTCAAGCCCATATTTTAAAACTACATCCCCAGTTTTATTCAATCTGATGTCTGTTTTAAAAAAAAATTCTCAAGTAAAGCTCATAATTTCAAACTTCTTGCACATGGCTGTCCCAGTAAATTACTATTACCGATGAAACAGACTTTAAAGAAGTTGTGTTTTACAATGCAGAGAGTGGAGGATGCTTTTTATACATTGGTGAGAGAGATCCGACAATACAGATTGAAAAAAATCAGCAAAGAAGAAAAGACTCCTGGCTGTGTGAAAATTAAAAAATGCATTGTAATGTAATCTGGTAAGTTCAGCATATTAATTTTGGCAGAAAGCAGATGTCTTTCAAAGGTAACAAAATAGCAACCACTTTAGAACTACTTAGGTGTAGAATTCTAATTTGAAGTATTAAAAGATAAGAAACTTGTATTTTGTACATTTATTTTTAATCTAGTGGGTATTAATGATAAATGAGACAGTTTTGATGGCTGTGGACTACATTCGTCATAGGGTCTAGAGAGAAAACATAAGAAACCACATAGAGTAGTAAGGTTGAATGACCCAGAAGGTGTGAAAGGGCCACTCTTACCGTGTATTTTTTCTTTTGGACATTCCACAAGCATATACTTGTTCAGCCTGTGTACTCTAACTTGGTGGCATTAACATCACCTTTTTACCCAAATGAGAAATCTGGGAGTCTTGGGATGACTCCTACATTCCTCTTTTTCATCCCCATTTGGAGTCAAGCACAAATTCCAATGATATTACATTCTAACTCTTTTATCACATAATTTGTCCTATCATTTCTTGCTGGGACTATTATAACCTGTTATTTGTTTTACCTGTTGCCACCTTCATTCACAGTGCAACCAGAGAGATACACTTAAAAGAAATGTCGTTCTCTTATCTTTAAATCCAGTCACTTCTAGTTACCTATGGAATAAAATCTCAAGTTTCATAGCATGTTGTATATGCTCTTATTACCTTCCTACACCTCCAGCCTTTGGCCTTATTTCTAAAAACTCCTTGTCTGAAATTTTTTTGTCCGTATGTAAATAACCACCATATTATTTCTTACATTCCATTGAGTCTTGGCTGTTGCTCTTGATTGGAATGCCAATATTCTTATCCCCTAGTCTTATTAATTAGCTAACACTCTCATGATTCTCCAATCCCCTATTCTTTAAGAATCTTTCTTTAAACCATTATTAGACTGGGCATAATGCCCTTCATGTGTATTCCCAGTACACTGTTCTTAACCGTTATACACTTACCATGTTAAATTGAAATAACCTCTTTTATGTCTGATTCCTGTACAGTAGAATCTTAGAGTCAGAATCATAAATTGCTAATTTTTGCATGCCCATGGCCTAACAAGGTTCCTGGCACATAGTAGCTGCCCAGTTGGATTTATTGAGTGGAATGTCTCAGTTTCCTTTCTAAACCAACCCATATTAAATTTGGTCTTGTTCAGAAAATATTTCACTCAATAGATGTCATAAAGTTCATGCCAACACTTAAGATTTTGATGCATATTGTTTGTAATATGTAATGTTCTGTGAGAATATGAAATAAAATTGTAGGATATCATTTGTTGTGCTTAAACTAAAGGTTGGTATTCTTTATTATATGAATTTAAGGTTTGAAATAATTAATGTATCTCCCAAAAGTATAAAATATACATTTGAATAGTAGACTCTGTCCCAAAAGATATTATGTGGTATACTAATCTGTTAAACTCAGAAGAAGAAACAGAGCATGAGTGGCGTTAATTTTTATTGAGATTTATGAACTCAATATTTTTTGAGTGTCATTGTGTACAGCAGTATCTTAATTTAGAAGTTGTGGTAAATTTAACATTATAATGCAATTTGAAAAGTTAAACTTTTGAAATAAGAGTAGCAATGACCAGATTTAAATGATGGAGTTTAAAATTTTTTCCTCCTATTGTCTTAACTACTAGATGATTTTTAAAGTAGAACTATTTAGAATAAAACAAGTTTTATACTTTAATTTTTATTTAAAACAAAGGTGGAAGCATATACTATTCTAAAATTTCTGACTTGTGCAAACTGTATTTTCAGTGACTGTGTAGTATGAATGTTGAATAATTGTTGGGCATGATGAATTGAGTCCTTTTTTTTTCAGTGGACATGGATAGCATTTATATAAAGAAAAAAGTATAGTTGGTAATAAATAAAAATAATTTTACAAAATTAATTTGACAATGGTAAATATATACAAATTAGTTTTTCTTAGTCCTAAAATGGATGAGTTTAAACAAAATAATTACTGGAATACTACTTTTTAATGTGTGTATGAGAATGACTAGTTCCCATATTAAAAAAGGAATTCGCTGCCCAGTTTTGATTAATTTGTACATTTCCCTAATCATTGAAATTATTTAATTTTAACAAGATTATATAGAAAGGAAAGTTCAGTGCAATATGAACCTAAAGTATTTGTCAGAATTTTAGAAAAAGGTAATGTTATCACATTCTGTCTTCGCTGTCTCCTAAATACTTGTGTATTGTTTTCACCTTAGAATGTGTCTTCTCTATTTCCATATCATGGTTTTGCATTTTATCTGCTTCGCCATTTTAGTACCATTGACATTTTCTTCATTATAAAAGCAGTTGAAATGGAGTAGACTACATAATAAGGATGTGTGATTTGTGAACAGTGGGTAGGGAATTTGGATTAGATCTCTCTTAAGATTCCATTCCCATTCTAAGGGTTTATGATTATAAATTAGTCAAGGGTTGGTGAGCTATAAAATAATTATTCTTTATTATATTATCGGTAGTTTTTTGATTTCTATGTGTTAAGAAGGTTAGCATGAAGGTTTAAAAATATATTAAGCCTTGATTGTATTACTGAGAAATTGTCTTATCACTTTTCCTTTCTCTTTTGGGTGAAATAAAAGCATTGTTTACATCGTATCAGTAATGATATCAGAAAGTGGGGAACATCATTGAGTACAGTTTGGGGCTTTACTGGGGACTTGTTAAACTTGTATTCAAATCAGTAATGCTGATTTTTATCCTGCGACTATTTGTTTAAATGTGAGCAAGCCTCTCACTCCCACTCTGTGTTTACTTCTTTAAAAGTAATGGTAATACTTTTCTGAATTTTAGATCTGTTGTGAAAATTAGTTAAATGTAACTTGAATGAAAATGCTCTGTATTAATTTTATTATTTTGAAATACTAATTGTAGAAGAGCTTAGTAATGCAGTAAAGGAGAAATCATACCACTTAAATTTTTAAATTTTAAATTATTTTCAGGATAATATAACTTAATGAATGTGTTTATATGAATATTCAATAGAAGTGATTAAATGAGTAAAACCCCAATTGTCATTGTTCTTAAAGTGGCTTGATTTAAGACTTTGTTGGGTATTTGTTCCTAAGACTCCCTCTAGTGTCTAAGTTTGAAAACATCATTAGGTTAACAGGCTTTTTTTTTTAATAGTTATTAGTCAGTGGAACAGATTTTAAAATACACAGAAGATATTTTTTATTTTGCATTTATATTTAATTTGCTTTTTAACGGGGACATGGCAAGAATTGACTTGTGTGAATCTTAATATAATTTAAGTATTGAAGGGTTGAAGTCTGTCCTGCTACAGCTTTCAGAGTGCCATTTTTCATGTTATGAATTATCAGGTTGAAAATTATTCTGACTTGAAATCGCCTTCAGCCATTACTTATTTAGATACCTTGCTTTGATCATAAATAGATGTAGGCCAAAATGACCAAATGGAAATTTCTTTGACAATACAGCATTTGGCTTTATATGGCAAGCTTTTGAATACTTAATATATTAAATAGAAACTAAAACAATAATAAATAGAATCTCCAAATTGGTAGACTGCACCATCATTTAGATGATTTAGCTCATTTCTCCACAAATCAGAGAGACATTTTTCAAAGGTAGTGTGTCTTGTGTTGGGATCACTAAATTTCTTTCTTATATGATAAGTATATGAATTGAAACTAATGCATTAATATATATTATTTGAAGACTCAAAGTATATTCAAAATACTGTTTGCTTCTTGGTAATTATTTAAATCTAATGGATTTAAAATAAGTATTGAACCAGAGCTCAAATATTGTTACTGTGAATATTTATGAAAATAGTATATACTTGCATGGCTTATATCTAATGTCTAGAAACTCAGGGATAATTAAGTATAAATACATATTTACACACAAATGCATTTGGATTTTGGTGACTGAGGTGTACCAAAAGGGAAAAACTAGTAGCAAATTAAGTTCTGGGGATAAGTCATTTGTTAAGCTTATGTAAGATTCTGTGCCATTGATTTTCATTGCCTTTTGTGAAAATCAGTGTTCTTATTTATAATGTTGACAAAATATCTATTAAGAAGACATTTAAGAATCCTAAAAGTCTTACATTCAGTTGCCTAAATAGAAATATAAACTGTTTTTATTCTTTCTCATTATTAATGTTTTCATTAGTAATATATCCTTTCTGTTATCTGTATACCTCAAACCATTGTATATATTCACAACTTAATACTTGTTATGTATTTCAGGGTGTTGATGATGCCTTCTATACATTAGTTCGAGAAATTCGAAAACATAAAGAAAAGATGAGCAAAGATGGTAAAAAGAAGAAAAAGAAGTCAAAGACAAAGTGTATAATTATGTAAATACAATTTGTACTTTTTTCTTAAGGCATACTTAAGTAAAAGTGGTAATTTTTGTACATTACACTAAATTATTAGCATTTGTTTTAGCATTACCTAATTTTCTTTCTGCTCCATCCAAACTGTTAGCTTTTATCTTGAATGCTTATTTTAAAATGACAGTGGAAACTTTTTTTCCTCTAAGTGCCAGTATTCCCTGAGTTTTGGTTTTTGAACTAGCAATGCCTGTGAAAAAGAAACTGAATACCTGAGATTTCTGTCTTAGGGTTTTTTGGTGCATGCAGTTAATTACTTCCTATTTTTCTTACCAATTGTGAACTTTGGTGTGAAACAAATTAATGAAGCTTTCGAATCATCCCTGTTCTCTGTTTTATCTAGTCACATACATGGATTAATTACTAATTACAACTTTAGTTGGGATTTCCTGATTGGTTTTACTGAAACATTGAGGGAACACGAATTTATGGGCTTCCTGTAGATTAATCTTGTAGACATCATGTCCTACTATAGTTTGAGTCACCCTTAATGAATGTAAAGTTACACTGTTCACAAAGATTTTCTCCCTCTTTCCACTGCTACTTGTCATGGTCATGATCCCAAAAATATTATATTTTTTCTATAAAAAGGGAAAAAAATGGAAAAAAATACAGGGCAATGGAAGATATTAAAAGGCCATTTACTTTCCATATTAGATAAATTCCTGTAATACTCTGAATAGCTTTTTCTGTTAAGGCAGACCCAGTATGTAATGAGGATTATAGCAACCATTTTGGGGGCTATATTTACATGCTACTAAATTTTTGTAATAATTGAAAAAATTTTAACGTGTAAAAAATCCTCATAGGAATTAAATATAGTCTCCTTGTGTCAGATTGCTTTTTCTTAGCATAACTTGAAGTCTTTTCTTGAACTTCAGTCTTTGAAAATAGTTTTAATTCTGGTAGTGATGTTAAAGATTATTTGGGCCAGTTAGCTTAGTAGGTGTTAAAGAGACCAAGGTTGCAAGGCCAGGCCTGTGTGAACCTTTGAGCTTCATTGAGAGTTGCACAGTAGGGACTGCATCCCTGTGGTCTTCTGGTGTTGTCATTGGTTGGTCAAAAATGGGGACTAGGAGAGAGTTTAGATAGCTCAGCAAGATACATTCTCACTATGTGGTGGTCCTACTGACAGATCAGGAACATCACTTTTGTTTAAAAAAAAAAAACAGAACTTTAAAAAAAATTATTTTAAATGAGATTTTGAGGTGGGGAATGGCAAAACTTCAATTTTTTTAAGCAGTGAAATGAAAAAGTTTCAAAATCTCTAGTATTGGCTAGTTCTTTTAACAGTGGTGAAATAACATTTCATAAACACTTTACAAGTCTGGTCCATATTTAAACATATCTAATGCTTAAAAACATATTAACAAAATGATTCAATGCATTTAAAATGTTACTTATCTTAAAATATTTGAAGTGAGATGGTATGTTGAGGGGAAAATATCACTGGACTAGGAGGAAGGTGACTTAGATTCTAGTTATGTGTCTTTTACAACTCTGATTTTGGGCAAATCACTTATTATCCATTTCTTCATGTTAAAAGAAGTCATCTCAAAGGCTGTTTCTAGCATTACAACTATGTGATTTATGTGCAGTTTACATAAGGATATACCTATTTGTCGATCTCAGCACAATCTGTAACTTTTTACCTGTGTTATCATCTTCACTGCCAGTCTTAGGCAAAATTGTGCAAGAGGTGAAGTTTATTTTTGAATATCCATCCTCCAGTTTCAGGACTCCTCTCTTATATTAGTGTCATCTTGCCTGCCTACGCTTCCACATGCCCCGTGACTTGAAGCTTTTTCTTTTAATACTTCTGATTCCCCTAACCTCAAGATTTATTGCTGCTTTGGATATCTCCATGAAGGCTTCCCATCAAGTCAAATCAAAATGCCCTACATCTTACTTCCTCAGACTCAACATAATCTGACAGATCTTATAATGGAATTTGACCTAAAATAGCTAATTTTCAGGTGGTAACTGTAGCAATTTAATCTTGATCCTTTGAACATCATCTCTGTGCTGGCTGGTCCATTAGTGACTAAGTGGAAATTTCATACCTGCTATGAGTAGACAGAACCCTATTCGGTGGAAGGAGAACTTAGATAAAGATAGTGCTGAAAGAATTCCTTAAGTAATCTACAACTAGGACTAGCCCTGGTAACAGTGATACATTCCATTGTTTTAATAACTAAAATCTTATGAAAAATACTTTAAAATTTAATTCATAAAGCTTGCTTTTTAGCAGAATTCATTTATTCAACAAATATTTGAGTGCCTCCTAGATGCCAAGCACTACACAGGGCACTGGGGATATCATGTTATCCCAAACAAGAGACATAATCCCTATCCTTAAGTAGTGCTTACATTCTAGAGTGGTCTGTAATATCTTGGTGAGAGATTTGGCACATGACCCAGAGACAACATAATGTATATTTTAGTTTTGCAAAGAAGGGATTTAGTCTTTAAGGTTTCTTCTAGTTCTAAAATAATTGTTTTGCTCTGATTCCTATATAACTGTTTAATGAAGCTACTTTATATAAATCACTTTACTTCATCATTTTAAAGGAGTAAACTTGATTATATTGTTTTTTATTTGGCTTAATTACGTGATTCTATTGGGACAGTTATAGTACACATTAAGTTGTATGTCAGCTAATAATGTTAAAATTCCCAGGTGTGTAATATTCTAGTTGGTCTCTGTATAATTAAAATAGACTTTTAAAATTAAGTGTTGAATTCGAAAATAGTTTTGTTTATCTGGATATGATTAAACAGATGCCTGAACTAATTCACAGAAAAGGAAACTTCTGGGTAAAAATCAATATGATTTCTGAAATGCTATGCTAAACTACAGGTTTATGGAACATTATCTAGGTAGGGTGTTAAGACTTAATGTAGTACCTCCTCTTGTTTCTACACAAAAGAAAGAAATGGCCATACTAAAGGAATTGCAGTGCATAACTGAAGGGGTTTTTAGGACTCTCGAACTTTTGATGTAATTGGGCAATTGTTTTTAAGGCAGTGGTAATTATCCTTTATTATGTGAATTTTGAATGGTTTGACAAAAGCTGTTTTTGTAGACATTTTAAAAGGGGAGAGATAACCCTAGAAATAACATAAATGTTATCTAATTATTATAGCCTTCAAGATAAAAATCCTCATGTTGAAGTTGAAAAAAATTGCTAAAATCTGTAGTCTTAGCCATTAACATGTTTGTGAAAGATTGTAGCAGAAGTATGTAGTATAATTTGAATGAATATTCCCAATTAGGAATTCTAGGCTCTATTTTAACTGAGTCACACTGCATAGGAACTTAGAACCTAACTTTTATAGGTTATCAAAAGCTTTGCCACCATTGCACAATTTTGTCCTAATATATATATAGAAATGTTGTGAGGCGTGTTAAGTTGCAGTTTGCACAAGTTCATCTCATTTGTATTCCAGTGATTTATTTTTCTTCTAAGCATTTTTTCTCAACAATATATATATACGCAGTCAGCTTTTTTTGGTAGGCAATAAAAACTGTCATTTCCATTTGTCAAAAAGTAGTAATTTCTTTAAAATGATGTATTAATGATTTTTAAAAACCCATCAGTTACTTTAAAGCTGAATTTGTATTTAATAACTTCTGTGTCAATATTGGGTAGCATGAAATCTGCATTGAGAAATTGAACAACATACAACTGGTAGCTGTACATTCCTTCAGAAAATGAAAATTATTTCTTTCTAAAGATATATTCACATCAGTTCTTGAAGAGTAGTCATAACTAGATTAATACTTGTTTTAGTTTAATAGTTTTAAGTGCCTGTTTGGGATGATGATAGGTAATTTAGATGAATTTAGGAAAATCAAAATTATTACCTGCAGAAATGTCAATTACAGAGGGTCCCCTTCCCCATAGAGCTTAAATGGGTTATGTAAGTTTTATCCAAAAGTTTCCAGTTCCACTGTCTTGTGTTTTCACGTTGAAAATACTTTTGCATTTTTCCTTTGAGTGCCAATTTCTTACTAGTACTATTTCTTAATGTAACATGTTTACCTGGAATGTATTTTAACTATTTTTGTATAGTGTAAACTGAAACATGCACATTTTGTACATTGTGCTTTTTTTTGTGGGACATATGCAGTGTGATCCAGTTGTTTTCCATCATTTGGTTGCGCTGACCTAGGAATGTTGGTCATATCAAACATTAAATTTAAAAATGACCACTCTTTTAATTAAAATTAACTTTTAAATGTTTATAGGAGTATGTGCTGTGAAGTGATCTGAAATTTGTAATATTTTTGTCATGAACTGTACTGCTCCTAATTATTGTAATGTAATAAAAATAGTTATGGTGACTATGATAGTGTGTGTTTCTTGATGGAAGTTTGAAACATTTGCCCCACAATTGATATGGAATAGTTTATAAGCCACAGACACTATAGTATATTAGTGAATCTTTTTTGCAGCTTGTAAGTTAGAAATATTCTTTATTTATGGAAGGTGCTGTGAACATTATGTAAAGGTTTGCTTAAACTTAAACCCATGTTAGGTTTAGGTTCATTGCCATGTTAACTCATTTAGAAGTAGATGCTAAACAGATCTGTCTTTATGACAAAAGAATAGATTAACATTATTTATTACTTTCTATCAAAGAAGGTAATTGATACATAACAGGTGATCTGGTTTAAGGCCCAAAGGGAGCCAGCAGCAAAATTAATAATGGAAATAATTAAATAGGTATGTATGTAATGCCAGTCACTGGCAGGCTATTTCAAGATCAGAAATAATCTTACTCTATACATATTATTTCTATAACTGCACTTAAATCATTAGCAGGTGCTATTAGTTTTGTAGTGACCCTTGAAAATGTGCTGCTAATGTACCAAATGGGGTCGAAAATAAGGTACTCCTTCAAAGTTAAGGGGAATAAATGTGCAGAAAATTATTTTGCTTAGTTAAATGTCCATTAAATGGCATTCTCTTGTCAGTAAAATGGAGAAATGGGCTAGGAATAATTGGCAAAAATCTGTTGTTAAAAATCTATTTTAAGTATATTATATTTTCATTCATAATTGGGTGCTCATTAATTTATAATTGGTAGTTGGCAATATTATGTAGCTAAATTGCTATGTTAGTATAAAAATTGAGCATAAAGGGTTGCTGATAAAGCTCTGTAGGAAGAGAATTTGAAACTTATATAAGGCAGCTCAGGTATTTTTTACATGACATTATCTTGCCATTTTAAGTTAGAATTATTTTTATAATATTTGGTAGACATAGACAGCTGGCACTGATTTTCAGTCAAATTATATAGTAATAATGATCAGTTAGTTTTGCTGGTATCTGAATAATAGCGTTGTTTCATAGCTCTGTATTTCCTAAGGAAGTATAAGGCTTCTAGCTCTTTCATTACAAATTTGCCCCGTCCAATAAGTTCTTTGATCTTCTCTGGGTCCTTTACATCTTTGTTTTCAAGGAAAGCATTCTTCAGACGCCTTTTAAAATAGTCTGCTCCTTTTGGGTAGTCCCATCCAAGATACAGCAGCTTAAAAAAGAAAGATTATGTATTTCTAAACAATCCATGTCATAGAATAACATTTATAAAATTGGCAACATAATTACTTACATTTTTATAAAGATTCAGTACTTCTCTTCTTAAAGAATTGGCCATTTTCACTTATGGAAAATATCCACTTTTATACATAACATACCTAAAGAAAAGGAAAAATTTTTGCAAATAACTGTATTATAGTCTTAAAAAAGAAGCAAAGAAAAAAGATTTTACTGACTGGGAAAATGCTAACCTTTTTTTTTCATTCAATAAATATTGAGCACTTTTATGTTCCAGGTACCGGGATATAGCTATGAACATATCAGATAAGATACCTGTTCTCAGAGAGCTAACATCTCCTGAGGGAGACATAATAAGCAAACAAGATAATTATGAATTGTGACAAGTCCTGTGAAGGAAATAGGATAATGAGAGAGAAAATGGATTGTCATAGATAGATATGTAGGTGTATCTTCTTTTCTATCAGAGTGGAATAAATTAGAACTAGATTTGAATCCCAGCTGCATAATGTTTGCATAATATTGTAAGTTACTTAACCTTTCTGAGCCTCAGTTCCTTATCGTCAAGAGGAAGATCATTATTTACTCTCCTCTCCAGGCAAGGCCAGATCCCTTTAGAGGACACTGAGAAGAGACCTGATCAAATCTAGAAAGGTGCTAACCTAAGACAGATTAAAGAGTAGGAGAAACAGTATGTGAGTCAAGCAGGTTCACAATTAATGGTAGATGGGCAATAACACGGGTGGTAGAAAATAATTCCCAATGCTTTTATGGTTGTGGCAATTAAATCATAAAATTCCTAACATCGTAAGCATTTAGTTCATGATAGACCCAAAGTAAATGTTAATATCATTAAAAACTCCCTTAAAATTAATTCCTATTTTCCCAGTGACCATAAGAAAACGGTTTTATACTTTGTCCTTCATTAACATAATTTTTACTTTGAAATAATTTCAATCTTGTATAAAAGTTACAACATAGTACTAACATTTTTCCCTGAACTATTTGAGAATAAGTTGCTAACATGATATCCATCAACCTGAACACTTTGCAGTGCCATCCAACAGAAATATAATGTGAGCCACCTATGTAATTTTACATTTTCTAGTAGCCCATATTAACATATAAAACAAGTGAAATTATTTTAATAATATATTTTGTTTATATCCAAAATATTTCAATGTGTCATGCTAGCTACATTTCAAGTGCTTATAGGTACCAATGGCTTAGTTGCTACTACACTGGACAGCACAGCTTTAGAGTTTATTTCTTATGCACAAGGACATTTTCCTACAGTACAATACAACCATCAGCATCTGGAAGTTAACATTGCCACATCACTACCATTGAATCCACAACCACTTCATGTTTTGGCAGTTGTCCCAAAGATGCCCTTTACAGCAAAAGGATCCAATCCAAGATTGCACATTGCATTTAGTTTTGACGTCTCTCTAGCTTTCTTCAATCTGAAAACAATTCCTCAGGATTTCCTTGACTTTCATGAACTTGACACTTGTGAAGACCACAAGCCATTTATTTTGTAGAATGTCTCATCTTGCTGTTAACTCATGGCCAGATTCAGGTTGTGTAGTTTGAGCAAAAATGTTATAGACACGACGGGTTGTTTATTTCATTGCATCCTGTCAGGTGGACACAATTCCAATTTGCTCCATTATGGCTGATGTTAATTTTGATCACTTGATTAAGGTGGTGGTTGGATTCTCCACTGTAAAGTTACTCTTCTTTTCCCTTTGAAGTTAAGTATTTTATGGGAGGTACTTTGAGATTAAGTATATGTATTCCTGAAAAACCTTTCATCTTGCAAGAAAAAAACCATTAAAAATAACAGGGTTTATGGGGAAAATAGGTTTGGGGCAGACCACTCAAATCCTATGCAACTGTAAACTGAGCACTAATGAAAAACAGGAATTGGTACCTGGAGAGCTAATTTGGACCACTTGGATTGCTCTGAGCATAGCTGGAAACTTATCACAGACATGTTTAAAACACTCAAAAATAACAGAGTGGCCTGGGAATGGGAGTGGTGGGCTGGAGACCAGGAAGGGATCAAAAGAGGCCCGAAAAAATCTGGGGATGATGGATGTGTTTATCGTGATTGTGGGATGGTTTCATAGGTGTATGCATATGTCAAATTTATCAAATCGTATTTATACTTTAAATAAAGTAGTTTATTATATGTCAATTATACCTCAGTAAAACCATTTAAAAAAATTAGCGCAGGTATGCTGGTAAAACGCTGAGAATATGGTTAGGAGATACTGAGGTACACGCAGAAGTAGAGATCTATCTGAACCACAAGGCTGCCGCTTGGTGGTCAGGGTAGGTGGTTCATTCTGCCACCAGTCAATAGCTGTATAAAACGGGGCTTGCCTTTTTGAGGAGGGAGCCCTGGGTGTAAGCACTTATTTTAAAATTTTTAAAGATATACTTGAAGACTTCTGCTGCCAGTATAGCAGCTAAGTGAAGACCTTTTCATATCTTGCTGAAATTCATAAATCACATAGGAACCAACATTACTTCCATGTTAATACTTGTATAATCACCTTTTAAACTAGTAGTTAATGAGCTAATTCACATAACAAGTATACAACTTAGAAGAACATTTTTTTTCTTTGAGTTAATATTAGCTTTCTTGCCATTTTCTGTTATTTTCCTCCAAATTGCACTCTGCTTGCTTATGTCTGTAACACTTCGAGCTTTCCTCTAAAGTCTGGTAATTCTTTTCTGTCCAGTTTTATAAGCAAAAGGCCAAAAAAAGCTTTTTAGAAGATCTGCATACATGGTTGCAGTTTACAGACTGAGCTTCACTTAGGGTGATCTGAGTGGGCCTTTATTGGGGAACCTCTGATGTCAACATCTTAGATCGTTCCTCTCGGACTGATCAGATTCCCCAGAGAAGAGTCTTCCAATCTTCTGAGGATTTGCCTGTTCAACATTAAAAAGTGGAAGAATGGGGGGCTGGCCCAGTGGCACAGCGGTTAAGTTCGCACTTGGCAGCCCGGGGAACGCAGGTTCGGATCCCGGGCTCCTGCCGACGCACTGCCTGTCAGCCATGCCGTGGCGGCGTCCCATATAAAGTGGAGGAAGATGGGCACAGATGTTAGCCCAGGGCCAGTCTTCCTCAGCAAAAAGAGGAGGATCGGCAGTGGATGTTAGCTCAGGGCTGGTCCTCCTCACACACACACACACACAAAAGTGGAAGAATGGAGACCTTGCACTCAGTATTATGTATACCCCAATTTACCTAATTTGTTTCCAGTGTGGTTCTCATGTACTTAGTATGCCTGAGGACACCCCAGTCCAGAGACTAGTATTTTGTCCAGAAATAAAACTCCAGTCTTCTGTGGGAGTGAGGGGTGCAGTCACTGAGAGGTATTTCTCAAATAGCTTTTGCTTAATCTTCTTAATTTACTTCATGCTTCATTTTCAATTCCAGTGGCCCTGTTCCAGTGCTTTTTGAGAATTATGCAGTATAAACTGGGCTTTTCTGGTATGCTAAGTCACATTCATCTGTTGTGTAGCTTTCAAAATTTTATTGTCATCTCCTCTCTCATTCTTCCAATTTATTTTTATATCCCTTTACTGAAGATTTAGTGGAGTTCTGGAAGGGAGTGAAATTAGATGGGTGTATTTAACTCGCTATATCAACACCTAACCTTTCATTTTTAAAACTTTGTGTTTTTTTGGCTGAGAGCCATTTTCCAGTGTGGTTTAATTTTACTGAAGAATGACTCTTAAGAACCAGGTGCTTTTAAAATCATTCTAAATTAAATCTACATAGATGTAATTTCAAATTGCAAATTATAGCCTGTTTTAATTCCTGGCAAAGAGCACAGCTTTATTCACAACTGGCAATTTGTGAAAGCTTATAGAGATGTGGCTTAAATTGTCCTTTTTAGCTGTTACACTTTTTACAAATTAAACATAACAAAGGATTTGCCCAGCAAAAAAATATCTGGTGTAGCTAAGGGAAATTTATCCCATCCTTTGATATATTAATTTATATGAATTCAGGCAGTTTATTATTGTACCTTGACCTTCAGGCATTTAAGTTGATTTTAGCCTTTGGGAGAAATAGCAACATCATTCTGAGATGTTGGATGTGTGTGGTGGGCAAGGCGGGGAAGGGTATAATCCTCATTGATAGCTTTTTTTCCAATGGCTGTGGGCTAAGGAGTTAAGACTTAACCAACTCCAGTCCTGGGTTAAGTGAGAATTGTCATTTTACTAGGGGTTTTGGTGCCCAAAGCTGTTGTTAATCACTCTTACCCATGAAGTTCAGATGGCAATAAAAGCTGGAGGAAAATTGGCAAAGAAAGGCAGTGCAATGTTATTACTTTTTGGGTTCTGGTAGACGTGACTCAAACAGACAAGGCACATTTCCCCAAACTAGTTAAGCCTAAAAAGCTTCACACAAAAACTTACTCCAACACACTTGCCAGCACCAAAGGCTATGTAATCAGAGAGGTAGGTGGCAAGAGATTTTGCCCCTTAAAGGCTGGCATACAGCTTGGTCTGGGACTACCCAGAAGCCAGATTATAAAAGTGAGTTGAAAGGAGATGGTTATTATGTATGTTCAGAATGGGTAGGTACTGCACCTATCTGAAGGTAAAGAAGACAGAACAGGAAATGCACCTTCTTATACTTAGGCAGCTTGTAAGAGAAGTACTAGAGGAGAACCAAGCTCACTGGTATAATCACGTATAGCACAGAGACCCTTAGAACACAGTCCAGTGTGTTCTAACACATCCATAGCAATTCCTGCTGCCCAGGAGGGAGGTTGACACCTTGGGCAAGTGAGAGTGAGAGCTCCAGCAAGTCCTCTCCCCTAGAGGCCCATCATTTTAAGGTAATTTGAAATCACCATAACACCTCCCTATCCTGATCAATCTTAGTTGAGTTGACTGAGGTTTTGTATCATAAACATTAGTAGTTTGGTTGAAAACTAAAACAAAAGCTTACTTCCATACCAAACAGCTTCAGAACTCTATATGAAGTCGATATTAAGATGTTTTTTATCTTGCTACCAGGGATTTGGAGGTGGGATGTTATATTTATTACACAACCTGGATTTCTGTTACAACGGGGATAATACTTTAACCCACAAAAAAGAGCTGTCAGTAATACTAACAATACATTTAATCAATGAAGGTGGAAGGGATAGAGCATTATAAAATGAGAATTCAGAGATGAGGTGGTGCCAATAATTTTAAAGTATTTCACATCTTGTGATAAAACAGGGTCTAGGTCCTAAAATCATAGAGAATTCATTTAGGCTTTGGAAGAAGCTTAATTTCTTCTAGCTTTCTGTTGGTCTAAGTTGCCAGTGCTTCTTCATGTTGGGAAGAGACTGAAATTCTGAAAATTGTGCTACTGGTTAGTACAATTAGTCTGTGACCTTGGGCAAATAATGAGTCTTGCGAGGCCTCAGCGACCTTCATGCACCTGTAAGGAATACTTTACCCAGGAATTGCTTCAAGTCATTTCTAGGGTTTTTTAGAGCGGCTCTTAGGAAAAATGGAATATACCTTGCACAGAAGGTAAACAGAATCATGTGCAAGGAGAAGAATCCGAAGGTCGTTAATTTCAACATAACCAACCCTCTTGGAGCCAATTTATTTACCTCCTTATCTAGACTGCCAATTGAGCCCCGTCCTCGCGCCAGCCTAAGCTGTGGTGGCCCAGGCAGCCGACTCAGGGTCAGTCACTTGCCCAATCGCGTAGACGGCGGCCCCCTTCCTTCTCGAAACCCTCACAGAAAGATTCGCCCCAACACACCCTAGGGCAACAGGGAGAGAGACTATCAACGTAGGAGGCGGCTCAGAAACGCTTTCCCACGCCCGGGTCCTCGCCCTGAGCGTACTTCACAGCCTCCGGACCCCTGAATCTGGGAAACAGAACAGGACGCACCGGCGGCGGCACTCACTCACGCACTTTCCGGCACGCCATAGGCGTAAAAGCCTCCGACCGCTTCCACTCCTCGGTTCGTCAGCCGTGAAGCGGGGCGGGGGTTGGGGAGGACAACCTGTCAGGGAAGGGGGCGGGGCGCCATGCGGAAGAAGCCAGCGCGACTGCGCGGACTCGTACGGGAGCATCGGCGCTCTTTCTCTGGGGCGTAGGTGGGGGGGGCTTGTCGTCCTGACAACTCGGGAGCGTCTGCAGCACAAATCTGATCTCCGACTTGGCCGTCTGCGGAGGGAGCTCTTGTCTCAGCATGGTGAGCAGGGAAGTGGGGGAGCCAGGTGAAGGGGCAGGCATTGGTTCTCCTTCACCGGGGTTAATATGTAATAAGGCTGGTCATGTTTTACAGGGGAGAGGGTCGGTTTAGGAAAGAACCCATACTCCTTGAGAGGATCGGCCTCCTGACCAGTGGCCTTCCTGTCCCGGGCCGGCGGACAGATGGGAGTCCCAAATCAGTTTCTGCAGTTGCAGGGTGTCCAGTACGGTCAGAGGAGTCCTAATCTTTCACTGTTGCTAAGCTTAAAAATTGGTCCCAACCTAGTAACTTCCAATAATGAAAGGCGTTCCCGTTAAATTGCTTTCTCATTGCAGCTTGGCGGAAAGGTGTTTTTTATGCCTCCTCAGGAGTTAATTAAAAGCTGTTGCAATTTACTCTGCTTTGAAAACTTTTTTTTTATGTGGTCTTTTGTGGAAATATGAATTGCTTAGTGATTCAAGGTACTCAGCCTGCCCTGAATTTATTAAGTATGATACAGCTTCTCGTTTTGTTTTTCTGCACTCCTCAGCTGTCCTGTCTTCTCCAAGATCACAGGCCAACATGTAGCTATGAGATTATCTCCTTTCCCATTTTCTTAAATGTGATTTCCATCTTCTATGATTAAAATCAGAGGAAGTGGAAAATGTAATTAGTTAATTATTTAATTCATTAATTAGGTGAAAATATGGAGTGCATTTTCTGTGCTTGGCACTAGTTGGGAAGCCAAGGATACAAAGATGAATATGACAGTATCTCCCTGCCATGGAAGACAGACTAAACTAATTACAGTATAGCTTTAAAACTGTAACAATTCAAGTATCTACAGTGGAGTAACATGAAGTTGGAAATAATGAAATTGGGGCTGGGGGGAGGGAGGTGTGGGGGCAGGAAGGAAAGACTAATGCCTTTCAAGCTGTGTTTTAAAAGTATGAATAGGAGTTTACCAGAAGTGGTGGGAAGAAGTAGGGAGTGGAGAGCATTCACATCAGGAAGAACAGAAAGTAAATGGACTTTAGGCCAACTTAAAACTGCTGATAAACTGAGGGAACAATAAGCACCTATTTATTACTTCCGAGGGGTACATGAGTTTCTTTTTCTTAGATCCCTCTAGCAGTGTTTCTCAAAGTGTGCTCCCTAGAACATTTGCTTCTAACACACCCGGAGTACTTGTTAAAATGCAGATTCTAGGAACAAACTCAACTCCTGTATTAGTCTCCTGGGGCTGCCAAGTAACAAATGATCACACACTAAGTAGCTTAAACAATAGAAATTTATTGTTTCACAGTTCTAGAGGCTAGAAGTCCAAGATCAAGGTGTCCGCAGGGCTGTGCTTCCTCTGCAGGTGCTGGGGAATGATCTGTTCAGACCTCTCTCCTAGATTCTGGTAGTTGCTTGGCTTGTGGCAACATAGCTGCATTCTTCATAGGGCATTCTCCCTGTGTGTGTGTCGGTGTCCAAATTTCCCCTTTTTATAAGGATACCAGTCATATTGGATTAGAGGTCCACCCTATTCCAGTATGACCTCATCTTAATTTAACTAATTATATCATCAACAACCCTATTTCCAAATAAAGTAAAATTCTGAGGTACTGGGGGATAGGACTTCAATGTATGAACTTTAAGGGAACACAATTCAATACACAACATCTACTGAATTGCAATGGGGAGAGGGAAGTGAGTGTGTACACTTTTAGCCCAGGAATATGTATTTTTCTTTTTTTTTTTTTTGGTGGGGAAGATTAGCCCTGAGCTAACATCTGTTGCCAATCCTCCTCTTTTTGCTGAGGAAGATTGGCCCTGGGCTAACATCCATGCCTATCTTCCTCTACTTTATATATGTGGGATGCCTGCCACAGCATGGCTTATAAGTGGTACATAGGTCCACACCCGGGATCCGAACCCGCGAACCCTGGGCCGCAGAAGTGGAGCGTGAAACTTAACTACTATGCCAACTGGTATTGGCTGGCCCCTCCAGGAATATGCATTTTTAACAAGTGTCCCAGGTGATTCTTATGCCCTCTGAACTTTGAGAACTACTATACTACATGATGTTCTTCTTATGATTTGCAGGAGGGGTGAGGATATATTTTTATCCAACCTGCTTTGTGTTAAAAGCACTAGTGAGAGATGACAATTTGCCCATCTTTAAAACAGGTCTACTTAAGAACAGGGCAATGCTATTTATATATTCTGCTGGATAGTACTTATTTCAAGATGGAAGTATGTTAAGTATTAATTGACATGATAATATGATAAATACGATAAAAATAGAACCCATTTGTAAAAATTATATGAAAGCAAAGTCTCTACCATTTCTCTTTATATCATCTCCAGTGTCTCAGAGCACCTTGCGTGTAAATCATTAATAAATATCTGCTGGATGAGTTAGTGAAACATATACACTTTTCAAGAAGATGTAATCTACTACTTTGTGTCAGTTTTAACATTTATATTTTATACAGTGATAATCTTATGGCTTGAACCAGTATTTCTCACGTATACGTCTTCAGATGTGGAAAGTGTATAATCTTATAATCATGTGATCTCCTACAAATTCCTTACCAGAAATCTAATGGACACATGGACCTAACTAGGAATTGCAAGTGGTGTTATTTAAAAATGTTTGTAATTGTAAATATTTATTGAAATCCAATGCTTTCTAAAATAATTTCCAAAAAAGAATAGATCTGCTTTAAGACATTGCTGAATAGAATTGTTTTATCATAGCTTTGTCTGCTTTAAATAACATATTCTCTTTCTGTAAAATCAGCAATCTAATTTTACAGAAAGACTATTTCTTTATAATATGAGATCGTTCCCACACTTTCAAACTTGACATTAGTACCAATACTTAGTCAATGACTTATGGTTCTTTGGAACCCTTTAAAGCCTTCTTGACCGGTACTCTTTTTAGTGCTAGGGCATTTCATTAAACGTGGATCGTTGAGTGAATGTCATAAGAAAGAGTGTAAAATTTACTTACAAAAGATGCTTCAGTGGGTGAACTATTTTATTTTAGTTTTTCCTAGACTTGCTTGTAGTTTTGTCTGAGATGTTTTTAGATTTACAGAAAAGTAGCAAAGATGGTACAGAGAGTTCCCATGTACTCTTTGCCCAGCTTCTCCTAATTTTAACATCCTACATAATCATGGTAAAATGATGGTAAAACTTTTGTTAAAAATATCTGAATTTTTAAAAAAATTTATCAATTCTTTTGTTTTTTCAACATTTAGGGTCCCAAAGCAAAAAAGGTAGGTAGAAATTATTTTCTCAAAATAGATAATTTTATATGCACTGACATTGTAGAAAAAGAATTTTTAAACATTTTTCTAGTTAGTTTTGTTAATAGTTTATAGAGTTTACTAAGCTTACTTTTTAGACATTAATGTCATTTAAATCATGGAATAACCCTTTACAATAACATCACGTATTTCAAATTTGACGTAAAAAGATATTTCTAGTTTCACAAAGACTTGAAAAAATAGCACATAAAACACATGAAAATTTAGTTACAAAACCTGCTGTGACTTAAAAGTGGACCCTAAGGTAATATGTCTTTATTTTTTAATTTTATTTATTTATTTATTTGGTAATATGTCTTTAAATGGGTTGCATGGCAATACTTGATTTTTTTTTGTATGTTGTAGAAATTTGAGTTCAATAAGAGATGTCTAGAATGCCTTTTTCTCTCTTCTTCACTTAGTAGATTTATACTTTTAAAGCAGCGATTATAATCTCTTGACTGGCAAGCCAGATTTAGTCCACAGACATATTTTATTTGACCTAAAAAGTTTTTTTAATCAGTTGCCAAAGTATTTTCACACAAAAATATGATTTCCATCTATTCTTGAAAAATTAGAAACCTGATAACGTTGTGTCTACGGTTCTGTAAGGCAACAGTTGGCTGGACTGAGCAGCAGCCATCTCTTTTATTTTTATTTATTATTGTGAGGATGACCAGCCCTGAGCTAACATCTGCTGCCAATCCTCCTCTTTTTTTTCCACTGAGGAAATCTGGCCCTGGGCTAACATCCGTGCCCATCTTCCTCTACTTTATATGGGACACCGCCACGGCATGGCTGACAAGCAGTGTGTCCGCGGGTGCCCGGGATCCGAACCCACGAACCCCGGGCTGCCAAGCGCGAACTAAACCGCTGCGCCACCAGCAGCCATTTCTTCTAGAAAAGCATAAACTCTTCAATTTGCCATAGTCCTGACCATGACCAAACCCCTGACTTTATTTACCTTGCTGATCCCGGGAGGGATTTGGGTTTGGAATGCCATCTCGAAAGTTATCTCAAAGGTCAGTTCTCTGTAAATTTTCCTACCATTCTCTCTCTTGCAGAATCAATTATATTCTCTGTGTTCTCATAGCACATGCACTTGTACATACCTCAATTATAACCCTTGTATCATTTTATATAATTTATACAAATTATAATAATTTGTATAAATTATTATATAATTTATAATTGTGAGCTGTTCAAGGCCAGGAGCATGTCATATTTATTTTCACATCCGTAGCATTTAGCACAGTGCCTGGCGCATAGTAGGAATTCAATCAATATTTGTTGAATGAATATGTGAAACCCCATTTACCCTACCACCACTTAAAAACACTTGGGCCCTTGATTGTTTAGCAGAAATGCTTAATATAAATGTGTATTCAATATTTATACAGTTAAACATTTCTTCAAGAAGTACTGTTGAGTTCCTTCTATGTTTCTTCTCTCAGTCACTTGGACCCACTACCAATCTGATGTTGTTTTAGGGGCTGTGGATATAACTGAACAAAATTTATGAAGGCTCTGGACACATTCTTATAGGGGAAGTATTCTGGAGAGCTACAATCATTTCTATGTGGTTCTACAATAGTTTATTGGTTTGTTTGGATGTTCATTTTCGGCTTTAGATCGTGAAATCTTAGAGGCATTGTTTTAAATCTGAAAACTCATTGTTCTAAATGATTTTGATGCTTAATCATGTATGTATGGGTGCTAAATAAATACTTTTGGATTATTTTGTTCTTAGTGTTGTTTCCTTTAGAGAATAGTGAGATTCATCCTATGAAATGTGAAACCAAACATAAGGAGGAAATCACTCACTTTTTAATTATTCCATTCTTAAAGATTATGGTTTAGTGATGAGGCGAGTTTGTAAAAGGAATTTACAGGATAGTTAGGAAAACATTGAAAATATATGTTATTTCTGATTTCTTAAAGTTTTTTAAAGGGAAACAGTAATAAACGCACAAGATACAAAATTAAAATAGCATAAAAAATAGAAAATTTCTTGTTACCCAAGTCTAGAAGAACCACTGCATATCTCTGTATAAATTTTCAAAGCATTAAAGAGTACATACACACACACATCCCCTTTCTCCCCATGTATGGGAGCATTCTGCACCTTCTGTTCACTTAGTATTGTATTTCATTAATTCTAGGACACTCATCATTTTACATTTTAACATTACTGAAATTGAGATGTGTCTTATAATCGATAGTATCTTACAATCATTGTAGTCCTGGATTGACATCCGTTTCTTCCAGAGACGATGTTTGCTTCTGTCAGTCATGTGGTCTTACTACCAACCTCATACTACTTTAAATTCTCTGCTTGAGAGTTTTTGGACCCCTCTAATGATTAAATTTTAAAGGAATTTTTTTTTCTTCTTTCTGTTCTTTTTCAGGATTGAGATAAGCAAGTTTCCATGCTCTATCTTTTCTGAGTTGTAGGTTCATTTTTCTTTGCCTGTATCCAGTTTATACAGGCATCTCCTATTAGACTCCCATCTTGGGCATTTCTTTTTTTTGTAGTAATAATTTAAAGGTACATCTTATATCTGATGGCATCCTAGATTTGATGGCATAAGTATATCTTGGGGACCTTTTTGTTTCAGCACCTTGAGGTTACTCACTTCTTTTCACAGGTGCATCATATTCTATTGAAAGTATGTTGTAGGGAAGGTAGAACTATTCCTCTACCCTCTATGTTCTTCTGGCTGGTCTAAGAATCAAATTGACATCAGACAGAATAACAGGAGAAAATCAAACAAATTTAATAACATGTATACATGGGAGAAACCCAGGAAACTGAGTAACTCACCAAAATGGCTGAAACTAGCACCTTAAATACCATCTTCAGCTAAAGGCAAAGGAGGATGTTGGGGATAGTAGTTTGGGACTTCAAAGGGGAGGAAGGCAACTTACATGGAGATGGAAAAGCAAATGCATGGTAAACAAATGTTTGCTAGCCCATCTATAGACAATGGGACCTCAGAGAGAACATTGATAAAATGGGCTTTCCTTGCTAGGTGCTTTCCTATCCACCACACCTGGAGTTATCTATGGACAAGCCTTCTATCTTAAATTCTTTTAGGCAGTTAGGGAGAAGGTCAAAGTTTCTTTCCAAGTCTTTTGTCCTTAAAAATAGTCAAGCCAAACAGACACATTTTGGGGTGGCAAATTCAGATCCTTCACAATATACTATGATTTTTATGTTGTCCCTACTTTTTGCTACCACAAACAAGGTAGGAATGAAGATCCTTATATATAAGGCCTTGGAAACATGGGGAAGAATACTTATTTCATTGATTTATCAGAGTTCTAGGCATTAAGAGAATAGCAGCAAGACAGAGTCTCTGCTCTTGTGAAGGTTACATTCTTTTTTTTTCTGGCTTTGTTGAGATATAATTGACATGTAACATTGTGTAAGTTTAAGATATACAACATCATGATTTGATATATGTATGTATTATGAAATGATTACCAAAATAAGGTTAGTTACACATCCATCACCTCACGTAATTACCATTTTGTGTGTGTGTGTGTGTGTGGTGAGAACATTTAAGATCTACTATCTTAGCAACTTTCAAGTATCCAATACAGTGTTGTTAACCGTAATCACCATGCTGTACATTAGATCCCCAGAACTTATTCATCTTATAACTGGAAGTTTGTATCCTTTGACCAACATCTGCCCATTTCGCCCACCCCCCAGCCCTTGGTAATCACCAGTTTACTCTATGAGTTTGGCTTTTTTAGATTCCACATATAAGTGGTATCATATGATATCTTTCTCCAACTTATATCACTTAGCATAATGCCCTCAAGCTTCATCCATTTTGTCACAAATAGCAAGATTTTCTTATTTTTTATGGCTGAATGATATTCAATTGTGTGTATTGTGTGTGTGTGTATGTATATATATATATATATACATATGTGTATATAATATATGTGATATAATATATCACATTTTCTTTATCCATTCATTGTGACTGGACACTTAGGTTGTTTCTCTTTCTTGGGTATTTGTGAATAATTTTGCAATGCACCTGGAGGTGCAGCTATCTCTTCAAGATAGTGATTTCATTTCATGAAGCTTATGTTCCATCTGGGGAGTTGAGGTGAGGAAATAATATAATTTCAGATGTCTTTGAATATGCAGAAAACCAAGAAATGGGACAGTGATAAATGTGGGGTTGGGGATAGTAGTGATGCTATTTCATATAAGGTGAGTAAAGAAGTAAAATTTGAGAAGAGACCTGGATGAAGCAAGGGAGTAACTCAATAATTACCTGCGAGATGAGCATTCTAGGTGGAAACAGTTATTATTGCAAAGACTCATGACTGGAAATGACCTTGTGAGAATGTCAATGTGGTTAGAATAGAGTGAGCAGGTGGAAAGTGAAAGATAAAACATGGGGCAAGGGTGGAGGGGTGGGAGGATGGGAGGGGTTGTGAAAGAGAAGCAAGAGCCAGTTCATGGCCAAGTAGGCCATGGTAAAATGTTTGGGTTTTATTCTGAATGATAAGTAGCCTGGGAGAGTTGTAAGCAGGAGAGTGACATGATCTGATTTACATTTTTAAAGTGTCAGTGGAAAATTCACTGTAGGGAAGCAAGGGTAGAAGTAGGAGGACCAGTTAGGAAGCTATTGCAGCAGTCTAGGTCAGAAGTCTTCACACCGAAACAAACCTGCTTCTAGAAGTAAAGAGTACGCTCAGAGGTACACAAAGATTTTCTAAGGATACAAGGACACATATAGTTTTATGGAAATCAATTTCCAGATCAACTTCCATATTTACCCTTTCCTGGGAAAAATCTACTGTCCTGAAGTCCTGCATTTTAGCCATTGCATCCTCCGCTTTCACAATTACCCTTTTGCTTTACAAAATAGAGGCATATCTCTTATCCATTCTAAATCTTACTGTGGTTCATTGCTGTAGGGCCTGGGCTATGAAACTAAGGGAGTCAGTAATAACCCAGGGAATGAGCAGTTCAAAACACTGATGTTGGCAAAGCTTTCTTTAATCAAGGCACCAAAGACTTCTTATTTTTGTCTTTTTCTGTAAGTGGTAAAATGTAGCATTAGAAGTATTGAGCTATTCTGGATTTTTTTATATATTGTATTGTGGAGTGGTGGGACTGGTAATAATTTTTGTTTGATGACATTGCCTGTGAGATTATTGTCAAATGATGATACAAAAAAACTCTCATAATGTAACTTATCGATAAAACATCCAGACTCCAAAAATAACACTAATTTTTTTAATGAAGAAAGATTAAAAGTATCAGTAAAAATGTAAATGAGCTTAATATTTTTACATAGACCTTAAAGTTGCTTTGAAACTTCATATAACTTAAATTAGTATTATTCATTGCAAACCTAGGAAATTGTACAACACTCTAGGAAAGGTTATAACACCTGGTGCGCTACTGCATTTATGTCAATGTGTTTTCTCAGAAATCACTGCACTTCATAGAATACATGAAATAGTAGAAGATGTTGATTAGACTATAGGGAGAAATTGCTTTACAGATTGATGAATACATAGATGATCCCAGTTATTCCCAGTTAATAATTTATGACTGTTCTTCCAGTGAAGAAAATGGCATTATTAATGAAATTTTGGTATTTGAACTCTTTTTAGGAGTACAACTATGAAGAGATTTCACAGAACTTGGAATATTTTTGTTTGAATTGATTTTGTCTGAATAGATTGAGAATGGTGCCCAAGTACCTCCAGGCATGGAACTGTAAAGAATGGGCAAAAGGAGGGCCTTATTGCTCATATCTGTACCTAAATCCTATTTTAATTTAGAAACACTATATTCACAAACAAGCTTTGCTTAAAATTTGAGTCCTGGTTTCTAAGGAACATTCAATGTTGACCCTAAAATATAAATGGTGTTAAGTTCAGGACATTAAAATTGCATCTTTTTAATACAATGTGTGAGGAAATGGAATCAACTCACACCTGGCTCATAATAAACAATGAGGTAGCTTGTCATGAGGATGTATATTAACACATTTATTTGTACTGAAAAATGAATTCAGACTGTCTCTGATAGAAGTAAGTGTGATATGGTCAATTGGTTTAAATTCAAAGGCTGGACTTTGCTAATGAGGTAAATAGTAGACATTTTTATACTTTGAATGAGTGAAACCTGCAACTTTAAAGTTTTGATCAACTTAAAGCAAGTGGTAAGATAAAATAATTTCATCAAAAATATTTTGATTTTTCCATTTCCAGTAATATTGGGCTTAAGATTTTTTTGGATCAACTATTCTGCTGAAAACAATAAATAATGCTGACTAAAATGTATACATACAGATCAAAAGTATCATCTTAAAAGCATTTAAGAGCTCATAAGATGGTAAGATATTATCAGGAGAAAAACTAAATGATGGCAGGAACCAAAGAAGTAATGGAGGCACTAAAACTGTTTTTATCATGAGGGCATTGCAGAACTGGGCAAAATTTGAACTTTCGTCTTAACAGCAACAATGGAAGCCAAAGACAATGGAATGATATCTTCAGTGTGCTGTAAGTAAATAACTGTCAACTTAGAATTCTGTATCAGCTCAGTTTTCAAAAATAAAGGTGAAATAAAAATATTTTCCCAGGCAAAAACTGAGTTTGCCACCTGCAAAGCAGATTAAATGTGTAAGGTATAAAACAATAATCATAATGATAACATATGAGTTTAAAAAACTAAGATACATGACAACAAACCAAAATGTTCATCAGTTGATGAATAGGTAAACAAGATATGGTATATATATACAATGGAATATTTTTCAGCCATAAAATGGAAGTATTGGTACATGCTAAAGCATGGATGAACTTTGAAAACATTATGCTAAGTGAAAGAAGCCAGTCACAAAAGACCACACATTGTATGATTCCAGTTATATGAAATGTCTGAACAGGCAAATCTATAGAGAAGGTTTGTTAGTGGTTTCCTAGAGCTGGGTAGTTGGGAGGAAATGGGGGGGGGGGGGGGGGTGGCTGCTAAAGGGTATGGGACTTTTGCAGGGGGGTGATGAAAATGTTCTAAAATTGATTATGGTGGTGGTTGCACAATCTGAATACACTAAAAGCCATTGAATTGTACACTTTAGATGGGTGAATTGTATGGTAATGTGAATTGTATCTCAGTAAAACTGTAATAAAAAGATATATAACAACAATAATGTATAATTTGGGTAGGGGAAGGATAAATTTGGTAAGATGTTCTAAAGTCCTTGTACTGTTTGGTAGTAGGATAAATGTATTCGTATATTAGGTATATATATTGACTTTCTAGGATAGCCACTAAAGTGATATAAACAGAGTGTATACCTTTCAAACTGGTAGAAGGAAAATAGTGGATTGATAAAAAAAAACCAATTGAAAAGATATTAAGAAAGAATACAAAAAGAAGGAAAAACAACACTCCAAAAGCAAAAGAGAAAGATTGTCAGATTGGATAAAAAATAAAATCTAACAATAGTCTTCTTACAAACACTATCTAAAGGATAAAGATACAGAAAAGCTGCAAGTAAGATGATGGGAAAAGACACGCTATGCAAATACTAGAAAAATGAAAGCTGATACACCTATATTAATATTAGACACAATAGACTTGTGTGTGTGTGTGTGAGGAAGACTGGCCCTGAGCTAACATCTGTGCCCATCTAACTCTATTCTGTATGTGGGATGCCGCCACAGCATGGTCTGATGAGCAGTGCATAGGTCTGTGCCCAGGATCCGAACCTGCGAACCCCAGGCCACTGAAGTAGAGTGCATGAAATTAACCACTGTACCACTGGGCTGGCGCCAGACACAATAGACTTTAAGACAAAAAGCACTTCTAGGAATAAAGAGGGTCATTTTGTAATGATAAAGATTTAACTAACCAAGAAAATATCATTTTAAGTTTATATATACCTAATTACAAAGCCTTGAAATATACAATGCACAAATTCAGAGAACTATCAGGAAAAATAGACAAGTCCACAATCATAGTGGAAGATTTCATCTTCCAGTAATTGATAGAATAAGCATTAAAAAATCAATAAGGATTTAGAAGACTGGAACAACATGATGAACAAATCTAATGAATTAGACATATTTAGAACACTGTACCCCACAACTAGAGAATTTTAAGCACACTTTTTTGAAATTGACAATATACTGTGACATAAAACTATTCTTATAGTTCAAAGGTTTGAAACAATTCAGAGCATGTATTATAACCTCAGTGAAATTAAGCTAAAAAATCAAAGAAATGAGTTATAAACAAGAGAATACAATATGCTGGGAATTTTTTAAACATTAGACTTTAGACTTTAGAAAGTGGGTCAAGAAGTAATATACTGGAAGTCAGAAAATATTTTTAACTCAATGATAAGGAAAATACCTCAAAATCTGTGGAATATATCTAAAGCAACACTAAAGGGAAATGTGCAGTCCTAAATACTTATATTAGAAGAAGAAAAAAAGGCTGAAAATTAATGAAGTAAGCATCTTTCTTAAGAAGTAAGAAAAAGAATCAAACTCAAGAAGAAGGGAAGAAATGATAAAGACAAATACAAAAATTAATAAAATAGAAAATGTACAATAGAGAAGATCAATAACCCCATATCCTTCAAGTCTTCACTCAAATGTTGCCTTCTCCATGAGGCCCACCCTAACCACTCTATTTAAAATTGTAATTCATCCCTTCCCCAACTACCCCTGCAGTCTGGAGTCCTTTGCTTTCCTCCATAAAACTTTTTATCCTTTAAAATATTTTATAATTTATTTTAAAACTTTGTTTATTGTTTTTGTCTTTCTCTTCCCATTTGAATATAAGTTCATAAGTGCAAAGATTTTTGTCTGTTTACTGATATATCTCAAATGCCTATCCCATGTTAGACTCGGTATTCCTTGAAATGAATGAACAGGCCACAATTTATTTCTTTGAAAATACTGATAAAATTGATAATCCTCTGGTAAGTTTTATCAAGAAGAACAAAAGGCATAAATAATCAATATTAAGAATGAAAAGGGAGATGTGACTTTAACAATAAATGACATTATTTGAATAGCTTTATATGTCAATAAATTAGAAAATTTAGATGAATTAGACAAATAGCCAGAAAAAAATAATTTACTCAAATGGTTTTGTGAAGAAATAGAAAACCTGAATAGTCCTATAATCATTTAAGAAGTTAAATCAGTGGCTAAAAATCTTCCCAGAAAGAAAATTCTAGGGCTACAAGTCTTTGTTAGCTAGTTCTTCATTCAAAGATAAATAAATAATTTCATTTTTATACAAATTCTTCCAGAACATGAAAAAAAGAGGGAACACTCTTAATTCATTTTGAGTTACCTGGATAACCCAAGAATAGTAAGAGAAAGGAAAATTGAAGCCCATTCATGATAAATACAAAATTTCTAAACAAAATGTTAGCAAGTTCAATCTGGAAGTATAAAAAATGATAATAAATCATGACCCAATTCAGTTTATCCTAAGAAGGCAGAATTGGTTTAATATAAGAAATTAAATGAATACAATTAGATTGAGTTAGAAATTCAGTTACTGTACCTTTCCATTTAATAGGTTAAAGGTGTTGGGGCCTAGGGCAGGCACCCCAAAATATCCCACAATAGCATTGATTATTTTAAATTAAAGTTACTTGAGAAGCAAAGAGGGCGTTCTGACCCTCCTGTCTCTGTTCCGCCTGAAAGCAGGAAATAAATCTCCCATGTGAAAGGTGCTCTCCCTGCATCCTTGTCACCGGAGCTAGGGGATTCAGGGCGGAGAAACCTGAATAAACAAATCTTGCTAATTAACTACCTCAAGCCTAAACTCTGCTTAAATTCCTCACGAATTGCATACCCCAAATCTGAGTTTTTTTGTCCTGTCAATTTTTCACAAATTTATTGTTTCTTTGTGTAAAAGATAGATATACTGCCTATTTTGTTCACTTTCTGAGCGTCATTTCTTTATCGTCTCCAATACGTACATATTAAAGTGGGTTTTTCTCCTGTTAATCTAGTCTTGTAAAAATTTAATTATTATTATTCCAGCCATAAGAATATAAGAAGGGAAGAAAGGGGATTTTCCCCTGCCCCGACAAAGGACACTTTCTTAGCCTATTAAGGGTATCTATATTAAAAAACAAGAACAAAAACCAACTACCAGAGAAGCAAAAGTACTGAAATTAACAAATGTTGACTTGGATAGTGATTATGGGAGTGTAAATTGGAATAATTACTTTGAAAAGGCCAACTTCAATAATGCAAAAAATGCACATGCCCACCAGTTTTACCCCTCGGTATACACTGTAGAGAATTTCTTGCAAATGGACACCAGAATACATACACTTGAAGATTTATAGAAGTATTATTCATGATAGTAACAAACTAGAAACCATCCAATGTCTATCAGTAGAAGAATGGATAAATAAGTTAATGAGTTACTATTCAGCAGTGAAAATATACAGCTACAGCTATAGCCATCAACATGGATGAATCTTACAAACTGTAATATGTATCTAAAGAAGTAAATCACACAAAAGGACAAATATTGTATTATTCTACTTACATGGAATATCTAGAATAGTCAAACTCATAGAGACAGAAAGTAGAATGGTGGTTGACAGGGGTTGGGGTTGGGGAGAGAGGGGAGTTATGTTTAATGGATACAGAGTGTCAGTTTGGGTGATGAAAAAGTGCTGGAGATGGACAGTAGTGATCGTTGTACAACAATGTAAATGTACTTAATGCCACTGACCTACACACTTAAACATGGTTAAAATGATAAATTTTATGTTACATATACTTTACTGCAATAAGAAAAGAAGGAAATTACAACCATATACATAAAGTATAATTGGATTATGTAAAGTTCAAATATAAGCCAACTATGTTGTTTAGGAATACATATGTAATAAAATTTTAAAGGAAAACAAAATCATCACAAATATCAGTGATTATCTCTAGGGGTAATTTTTTTTGGTAAATCAATATAATTTTTGTCATATGGTATGGAAAGAATTCAAAGAACTGCGTGATATAGCTGTAACAAACCTATTCTCATTGGCTTTTTAACATAAACTAGACTTCTCATTTCTTATGTTTGTAAAAATTAACAAAATAGAATTCATCTGAATCCTTGTTTCATTCAGCAATAGCTAACATTTATCCGTGGATCCTGAGTTAACCAGGAAAAAGAAAAAACTCAACCATCTTATCAAGAGATGCATATCCAGTAAAATTTTACTTTTTACTATTATCAAAATTTGTAATATAATATGTTGCTTTGTTCAGTTGTACACTGAAAATAATTATGAGATTAACTCAATTTAGAAACTTACAGAAGGGAAATAAAAATTTTAAATTTTCACACATATTTTTGTATAGATAAATATGACAGGAGGATCAACAAAAGTTTTTCAAGTATATTATGTTAGGATAAGAGTCTGTGAGGGAAGTGGAATGGAAATAAGAATTCAAAGAGAAAAATTAAAATTTTTATTTTTATTTTTTTTGTGTGAGGAAGAGCAGCCCTGAGCTAACATCCGTTGCCAATCCTCTTTTTGCTGAGGAAGACTGGCCCTGGGCTAACATCCGTGCTCATCTTCCTCCACTTTATGTGGGACGCCGCCACAGCATGGCTGACAGGCAGTGCGTCCGCGGGCGCCCGGGATCTGAACTTGCGAACCCCGGGCTGCCAAGCGCGAACTAAACCGCTGCGCCACTAGGCTGGCCCCTAAAATTTTTGTTAATGAAAAGCTTGGGAGGGGAGGTGATTATCACCAAGATAGTTCTCAAATCTGTATTTTGCTAAACCTTAGTTCTCCAATTTCAATGCCTACGAGCATTGCCTGGATGTTCCAGCACTTCATACTATTTATATTTAGACTGCTTTAAACAGTTTCTCTTTCAAATTTACTTGTTCTGGACTACCATTCTTCTTTTTGACTCTTCTGTGACTCCTTCCTCTCCTTGCCTCCAATTTTAATCATTATCAAATAAGTTAAGCTTATAAAATATTTATTGGATCCATTCTCCTACCTGCATTTCCACTGTTATGACTTTAGTTTATTAACCATTGTTAATAGTTGCCAAAATGGTCTCCTCTTTATAATCATTTTTTCCCCTAATACTAGGTTAGTTTTTAAATAGCCACAGTCCTTCTCAAAAACTTTTAGGGGGTTTCCAATTCTTTTAGAATAATATCCAAATTCTGTAGCATAGCTTTTCCATGATCATTTCCATCATCACCTCTTCTTGGAGTCTTCCCAGGGCCCAGTGAACTTGCTGGCCTTTCCAGTGCTCTCCAACTCCGTATCTTATGGCTGCGTTTCCCTCTTCTTGGGATATCTTCCCCTCATATCTGAATGTTAAAATCCTGTGGGCACAAATTTAACCACTACCTGCTCTATAAAAATTTTACTTGATCCCAGCTGTTGAAAATAATCTCTCCTTCCTCCAAACTTGCAAAATAACTTTCTGTAAATCTGTTAGTCATAAAAATATCTTTAATTTTTGTAGATGTAGCAGTATTAAAACTTTTTGCATATAATTTATTTTAATATTTACAACAATGAAATAAGATTTTATTTAGCACCGTTTTAAAGATGTAGACACTGGGAATGAGAGAATTATTTAAATCATGTATACTTATCATTGTCACTCTTGCCCTTGAGTAATTTATATGCTTATTTTTCTTACTTGCTTCCATACATCATCCTCAATGCACTGAGTCAAGGCTTTGCACATAGTAGGCAGTCATATTTGAATCAATGAAAGACTGGATTCATGGAAGCAAATTTGGGTGCATGTTAACAACCTTTTTTTATGTTGTGGCCTTTGTTAAGTCTGGTGGTAAGAAAAAGAAGATCACCAAAGCTGAACGATTGAAGCAGCTACAAGAGGAGGAAGAGAGACGACAAAAAGAGGAAGGTACAAAATACACAGTGATACTATTTTTGTATGCAGGTAATACTAACAGTAGGTTGGTATTTCCATAATCTGGTCAATATTTTTAAAAGAATTTTCAAAATGCTTTAATTTTTCAAATTTAGTCTGTTTTATAATAGATACCTACTATTTGAAGGGTACCCAGAAAGTTCTGTTAGTATACACCAATCACTTTCAGATATATCTTGAAGTAGAGTTGCCAGATAAAATCCAGGATGCCCAGTTAAATTTGAATTTCAGATAAACAGTGGATAATTCGAGATAATTTGCCCCATGCAATATTTGGGACATACTTAAACCAAAAAAAAAGATCAGTGTTTATCTGAAATTCATATTCAACTGAGCATTGTGTATTTCTATTTGCTAATTCTGGTAACCTTATCTTGAAATGTTTACATTTACTGTTGAAGTTAGGGGCATTGGCGCTGATTGTGCAGTAAGAATTCTGAAACTCAAATTCGTTAAGTATGGGAAATATACACTAGCAAGAAATACACACAGCAGCCTCTGTTCTTATAGTTTAATAATATTTATTTGCCAAATTGAAAGGGGACTTTCATTTGTTAAAAGTCAATTAAAAATTAATAAAGTATTGGTTTATCAAAAAGTGATTTAAAGAATCTGAATATTTCAAGTAGTTGTAGCTTTTAGCATTAAGAACATCTGTGGATTCAGATTTAGGTTTTAAAAGTCTGTCCTCAGGTTCCATGTTGATTTTTTATGTATAACCATATAAATCCTTTTTAGGTGACTCATAAAAAGAATACAATATCAGGATCTAGATCTTGGGGAATGTTTTATTATATTGGGTTAAACTCATATTCTTTAACATATATTTCATATTTTGTTTTTAATAGTGAAAGCAAGAGGGGCTTGAGGTAATTGCTTCTGATGATGTAGATGTCACAAGATTATAGAAATCTTCTGAAGATTTTACCTCTCCTTAATTACCCATGATAAATCTATCATTTTTTATTAGTTAAAATCATTATTGGATCGCTTTTGGAGAAGAGAAATATAATTGTGGGCCTATATTTTTTTGGCTAGAAAGTTTGAAAGTCATGTCACTTTTTTGAAATAAATCTAGCACTTATCTTATTTCTAGCACATAATAAAGGTTGTGACTTCTACAAAATATTCCACCACTACATCTTGAAAATATTTGAAGTAACTTTAAAGTCTTAAAAATAGATTGATTTAATCACTGAGAAAATTTTTTTGGTTCTTTAGAGGAAGCCCGTGTGAAATATGAAAAAGAAGAAATGGAAAGGCTTGAAATAAAACGAATTGAGAAAGAAAAATGGCAACAACTTGAAGCAAAAGTAAATAAACATTAATAATATTATTAATGAAGACAAACTATGTGGCTATCAGATCTGTTTGGCTATTTAATGTCATTCTCCCCCATAGCCACCAGTAATATTTAGGCCTATATGAACTGGTTTAACTCATTTAATCCTACCATAAAGTTAGTGACATTATCACCTACATTTCACAGATAAAGAAATTGAAGAATGGGGAAATTAAGCAGCTAATAAATTGCAGAGCCAGGATTTAGACATAAGTAGTCTTGCTTCAGAGCCCATGCTTGTGACCATTAAGTTATTATTCTCAATTTGTTTTATAGATAATTAAACAGAACCAAAAAAAATTCAAATTTTACCTCTCCTTTTTGAGTTTCACTTCTTTTTCACCAGAATTTTTCAGATCAGTAGTTCTGAAAGATTTTGATCTCAGGACAAAACCTCATTACTATTAAAAATTGAAGACCCCCAAAGAGATTTTGTTTATGTGGGTTATGTCTATCAATGTTTACCATATTAGAAGTTAAATCTGAGAAATTTTAGAACACTTATTATGTAAATAGATATTAAACATTGTTAAAAATAAACATTAATAAAAATATGTAAATACATTAACATATTTTTAAGAAATAAAATACCCATATATAATTCTATATGTAACTATATATACATATATGTATATATCACATTATATATTAGATAATTATATAAATTTATAATTTACATATAAAAATATAAATGTATATAATACAAATATATGTATGAACATATAATATATATAATTATAATAATTATATATTATTGAGATATAATTGACATATAACATTATATTAGTTTCAGGTACAATATGATGATTTGGTATTTGCGTATATTGTAAAATGATCACCACAATAAGTCTTGTTTACGTCCATCACCACACATTATATATTTTTTTTAATTAGGGAAATGAGTAGCATTATTTATATTTTAAAAATCTCTTTAATGTCTGACTTCACAGAAGACAAGTAGATTCTTATATCTACTTCAATATTCCATCTGTTACAATGTGTTGTTTTGATTGTAGTATATGAAGGAAATCTGGCTGCACACAGATAAGTAGTTGGAAAAAAGAGGAATATTGTAATAGCATTTCAGATAGTTGTGGATACTCTTCTTTGATACTATACCAAAACTCAGTGAGTGGTAGTTTCTCAATGTGGAATCTGAAATCATATCAATGAACTTTTCGTACTCTTACACTAAAACATTGATCTATCTTACACTTTGAATAGATCTTGTATTGATGCATGATTTTGCAACATCATGCATTGTTGCTTGGAAAAATTTGGTTCACTGAGTTATTTGCTTCCAAATGTTGACATATTTTTAGTATTCATTATAAAAAAAAATCATATGCATTAATATCATCTCTAATCAAATTAGAAACGTTTTTAAGGATTGGGAAACTGTCAGGCTTGCAGTGGTAGATACAAATTTTCTAAAATTCCAATTTCCATTTGAAACCTTGAATTTTATCATTGGCAACAAATACTTTAAGTTGTTTCTTGGAAGTGACAGTCTCAATTCCTTCATTTTTGAGAGATTGTCTGTCAAAATACTCAAATAATTGCACAAATGGTTATTTCCCAAGACAGTATTGTTCTTTGATATGCAGCAGAAGTGCTTTATGCATACTTCCCATTTTATCACACAGAATATTAAAAAGACACTTACTGAAGGGTTGATATTTAATAAAATTAGTAATTTTCACTTCTTCATCAGGTCATTATTATGTAAAACTGGGTGTTTACCACCACCACCCCCCCCAGAGAATATGACCATTAGTACAGTTTGTGCCTTCATTTACACTAAGGCGCCAGCAGTTTTTTTGTACCCTCACTGCAAACGTGTACACTGCGAAAAAGGCAGATAATGTCTTAGTGTTATTATGAAAATAGATTTGACCTCACAGATCTGAGTCTTGGGGACCTGCCAGGAGTCTGCAGATCACACTTTGCAAACCACTATTTCAGATGAAACCTTTTGGAAATATCAGTTACATTCAAACTAATTTTAGTATTCATTTGAAACTTTGCCAAGTAAATTTTAGATGCTACTTGTGAAACGCAAAACTGAAATTAAAGAGCAGATCAATGTATCTATCCCCATGCAACAGGATCTAGAAAGGAGAAGTGGAGAACTTGAAGAACTTTATTTATTAGAGGAGTGTTTTCCTGAAACAGAGAAATTGAAACGAGATGTTAGATTGCTTTCTCAGGTAAGACTAACTTTTTTTTTTTTGAGTTGATACTTTTGTACCACAAGAGGGAGTTATAGTCTGATATCCTTTTTAATCTGAAGAAACTTTAAATTTATCTATAAAAAATCTCTAATCTGACAAATCTCTCACATTGCTTGTAGCAAAGTAAATTCACATAGCTTTGTAAAAAACTATTTGTCAGTAATAAGATCCTTGAAATTTTTAAATCCTTTGACTCTGATTTAATTTTTGGGAATCTATACTGAGGAAATTATCCTAAATTAAAATATAAAAACTTTGAGCTTAAGAGAATCTAGTGTTGCTCAAAACAGTGTAACTTTGGAAATAATATAGGTGATTATCAGGAGAAAAAGGAAAAACTGTAATAATATGGCAAAAGATGATTATGGTATAATTTTAAGCAAAAATTTGCAAGTACAATATGATTACAAATGTAGAATTTGCATAGACTGCAAAATGAATGGAAGGACTCATACTAAAATGTCAATGGCAATTAACAGTTAGTAATAATTTGAGAAATAGAAATTAGCCCAAGTGTGGGCTTTTGTAAGTACAGGAGCTATATGATTAGGTAGGAAAGCAAAATAAAAACAACTTACTGCTTTAAAGATAAAAATATGACAATAATTTCTATTTATTTGAATTATTGAGGCTTATAAATTATTATTATCATTATTATTATTATTTTGGTGAGGAAGATTGGCCCTGAGCTAACATCTGTTGCCAATCTTCCTCTTTTTGCTTGAGGAAGATTGTTGCTGAGCTAACATGTTTGCCAATCTTCCTCTATTTTGTATGTGGGTCACCACCACAGCATGGCTTGATGAACGGTGTGTAAGTCCTTGCCCGGGATCCGAACCCGCAAACCCCAGGCTGCTGAAGCAGAGTGTGCGAACTTAACCGCTATGTCACCAGGCTGGCCCTATAAATTATTTTGATGAAGAGGAATTTGGTTATTTTAAGGATATCTCAAGTAACTAAAGTCATAATATGATTTTTGCCTAAATTGGGAAAAATAGGTTATGAGAATCATATTTCAGAAAAGAAGTAATTTAATCTTTGGCTGACTTTTCATCAGTATGAACCTTCATATGTTTTATTTCACAGTGGAAACACTATATTCAATGTGATGGGAGTCCTGATCCTTCAATATCCCAAGAAATTAATACCTTTATTAGCTTGTGGAAAGAGGAAACAAATGAGACTTTTGAGGAAGTGATTGCAAAGAGTAAACTAGTGCTAAATGTAAGTACTTAAGTATTATTCTATAATTTTAAATTATTTAAATGACAAATTGTCTGATATTGAATCTAAAAATAGAAATAAATTAAACATAGTATTTGGCAATTAATAACACTACTGCTTCTTTGGCTATGGAGAAAAATATTTGCTAATCTTTTCATTTTCTTTTTTAGTTTTACAACTCCTAATAACCTCTTGCCATCTTAGATAAGGTCAACATAACATAAATGTGAAACATTAACTATATGTGTGTCTAATTCAAGCCCCTCCCCTGGAAAAATTAAGTTGCATTCATTTATGTGGATAACCTGGGAGGGAGAGTGCATGATTTTATCCTTAGCTGGAATTATCTACTATTCAGTGATTCAGTACACATGTTTTTTTAATGTTAACTATGTGCCAGGCACCTACTCTTTTAGGCACCAGAAGTACAAAGATGAATAAGAATATCCTACCTTCTATTTCTGCAAATAGGATGGATAGGCTAGCCTGAGGAGCTACCACTTTATAATGCACTTAAAAATGCTAGAAAAAAATTTTTGTAATGATATTTAAATTCATTGCCTAGCTCAAAAGAAAGTGAGGGAAAATCTTGGAGGCCGTAAAAACAATTCAGAAAAGTGGGCAAGTCTCGAATTCAGTGGCTTCCCAGAGAGTATCTCTCTCTTAACCCCTGGTGGTTTAGCATTGGTTCAAAGGGCCATCAGGAGGCAGAGCCTAGGGTACATGTAAAGTAGCAAGTTGGATCAGAGACCCCCTGTATGGCTGGGAGTCTCAAAAAGGTATTGTGGATAATAGGGAAAAAACCTACTCTGTAAAGGGAGATGATAAAAACTTGTTTCTCTCATCTTTAGCTTAGTGAAGGTGTAGGAGAGGAAGACTATCCTCTACCCACTCTGGGTCCTTTCTGGCTGGGCTACAAATTAAACTGATATGAGACAGAATAACAGGAGAAAATCAAACAAAGCTTTGTAACATGTATACATGGGAGAGACCCAGGAAAAACTGGGTAACGCGACAAATGGTGGAGGTTCTTATCTTAAATACTGTCTTCAGCTAAAGACAAAGGAGGATGTTGGGGGTGAGGAGAGTCAGCTGTGGGAGATTACCAGAAAAGCACAGTAAACAAGAGTAAGGTTAATATGCAGATTTAAGTCCTTGCCTTCCACACTGATAAGAGTTTCTAGAGATAAGGTCATCCCCCCTCTTCCTGGTACAGAGAGGGAGATACCTTTACAAATGGAGATTTCCCTTATAAATGTAAATGTCTCTTACCAAGGATAACTTCTACTTTTACTTGGTTTTCAGAGCTTTGATGAGAATAGGCTTAGCAAGGACCTTCCCAGTCTATCCATACCTAGAATTATCTATGGTGATGGCCTGTCCCGGGGACAGGTCTTCTATCTTAAATTCTTTTAGGCAGTTAGTGGGGGGGAGGTCAAAGTTTCTTTCAGAGTCTTCTGGTTTTGAAAAAAATCAAGGTAAAGAGACGTATTTTGAGGTGGCCAATTCTGATCCCCCACAAAGGGAAACAAAAATGTCTCTACTGAGAATTCTTAATCACAAGTATGTCAGAAGTTGGATTGGAAGAATTTACCAGAATACAGCACAAAGAGAAAAAGAGATGGAAAATATGAAAGAGTGGTTAACAGACATGTATAATAGAGCAAGAAGGGCCAAAAATATAATGGAAAGGAGTACCAGAAGGAGATGTAGAAGAGTAAGGAAGAGACAATATTCAAAGAGATAATGACTGACAATTTTCCAGAATTGAGGAAAGATATGAACTCAGATTCAAAAAACCCAACAAATTGCAAGTTAGGATGAATAGAAAGAAATGCACACTTAGACATACCTACATAATAGTAGAAACTAGAAGGAATTCACTCCTCTTGGTGCTATTATCCACTAATGCTTTTTGTTCCATTTCCTCACCACATTTTTGTGCTTCTCATCACTGTGGTTTCCTTCTTCTCCATGTTGCTATAAGATGGAGTAATTCCAGACTATTAGGCTCGTAACATGCATTGTCTAAGTTAATCTGGGCAACAAGTTTATGAGATTCATTTTTCATATGAGAAACAGATTGTGCCTTGCTTACAGTCCCCTGTGAGACCTTAGATGGGCCTTACTCTGACTTTCCAAAGGCTCCAAAGAGCCTCCCATACACTGTGAGGTATTTGGATGCCAATGGATTCATCATACAGTGTTCCTGCCATCGCACATCCTCTCTACCAGGGAGCCTGCCATGGCATGATGCTGGGCCCAGAATCTGGTGCTCTGCAGTCAGCAGGGAGGCAGCAGGAAGTAGCACTAGAGGTCACCAGTGATGAGTGGGAAATGATCTTCCTGTCGTGAATGTGGGGTACAGAAGTAGAGGTAATAAATAGTAGGGAAGATGAGAAAAGGATGAGTAAAACAAAACAGGAGACCGAAGAGGAGAGTAATCATAGCAATAGAAAACTAAAGCAGGAAGCCACAAGAGGAACAGAAGGAATTGCATAGCAGTGACCCCATGGTAAACACCAACTTCCAAATTATCAAATTTATATATTTGACAAACTCTTATATAATGCTTCTTATGCCAGGCTTCAGAAATAGTAACTTGCTGAATTCTCATAATAACCCTATGAGGTAGGCACCATTATCTCCATTTTACAAATGAAGAAGTCAAGGCACAGAGATGTCAAATAACTTGCCCAAGATCACACTACTAATAAGAGGTGGCTAAGATTGAAGCCCAGTATTCTGGCTTCAGTCCGTACTACCCTACACTACTATGCTGCCTCTCTTAATTTAGAAATTGTCTATATATTATCTGTGCCAGTGTTCAAAACTAAATTATGCTACTTACTGGTTGTTCCTTGATCATGCTGTGCCTCAGTTTCTCCCAACACTTTAAATATCTCTCCACACTCTTCTTGCTTGCATGGTTTCTAAGAAGCTGGATGTAATTCTTAACTTTGTTTCTCTAAAGGTAAAGTGTTTTTGTCTTCTGGCTTCTGTCAGCATTTTTTCTTTGTTTTTGATTTTCTGTAGTTTGAAAATGATATGCCTAAGGGTAGTTTTTTTTTTTTTTTTTTTTTTTTTTTTGGCATTTATCCTGCTGGGTGTTGTCTGAGCTTTCTGGATCTATGATTTGGTGTTTGACCGTAATTTGGGAAAATTATTATTTCAAATATTATTATTATTATTATTTCAAATATTTCTTCTATTCCTTTCTCTCTTTCTTCTCCTTCTTGTATTCCCGTTATGTGTATGTTACACCTTTTGTAGTGGTCCCACAGTCCTTGGATATTCTGTTTTGTTTTTTTTCAGTCTTTGTTGTCTTTGCTTTTGGTTTTTATCCTCTAGCTCAGAGATTCTTTCCTCAGCTGAGTCCAGTCTACTAATCAGCCTATGAAAGGCATTCTTCATTTCTGCTACAGTGTTTCTGATCCCCAGCATTTCTTTTTGATTCTATCTTAGGATTTCCATCACTCTGCTTACATTGCCCATCTGTTCTTGCATGCTGTCTCCTTTATCCATTAGAACCTTAGCATAGTAATCATAGGTGTTTCAAATTCCTGGTCTGATAATTCCAACGTCCCTGCCATGTCTGGTTCTGGTGCTTGCTCTTTCTTCAAATTCTGTCTTTTGCCTTTTGGTATGCCTTGTAATTTTTTCTTGCTAGCCAGATGTAGTGTACTGGGTAAAAGGAACTGCTGTAAATAGGCCTTTAGTAATGTGGTGGTGAGCTAGGGAAGAGTTCTAGAGTCCTGTGATTAGGTCTCAGTCTTGTAGCGAGACTGTGCCTCTGGACTGTGAGCTTCACAGTATTTTTAATTTCTCTTCTGCCCTCTCAGATGGGAGGGGATGGCTAGAGCCTGCTGGAGTTGCGTGTTTCCCTTCCCACAGGTGAGTTAGGCTCTGGTAAAACTCCAGCAGGTTAGGCTCTAGTTAGTTTCCCCTGAGATCCGGCCCTGTTAAGGAGAGTGCTCTGGCATATTTTAAAACAGTTCCTTTTCCCCTCCCCCTGCTGGAAGCACAAGGGGGTTTTTCTCCCATATTTATTGTGGGAACCTGGTGGAGCTCCTGGAGCTAAATCTCACAATATTGTGGGTTCTCCCCCTCCCATGACTGCGTCCTCCTGGAGATTTTAACTCTCAGGGCTGTCCTCGCTGCGCCTCCAGCAATTTGTCATTTACAGTTCAGGTTTTCCTACCGGCCGCTGGTTCCTGCCCCTGAGTCTCCGCTGTGGTAAGCCTGTACTCACCTGCAGGTCTCTCCAATCTTGCGGGCAGGCGTTTGCCCTGTGTCCTCCCCTTTCTTATGAATCAAAAAAGAGTTGTTGATTTTCCAGTCTGTTCAACTTTTTACTTGTTGTTGGGATGGAGTGGCATCTTCCAAGCTCCTTACAGGTGGAATGGATGTGCCTCAGTTTCCTCATCTATAAAATAGACACAGTAACGGTATCTCATAAAATTATGATGAGGATTGAATGAATTAAAACATAAAGCATTTAGAACAGTTCCTGACACATAGTGAGCATTTGGTAAATATTAGTAATTGTCCTCATTCTCCTCCTCATTGTCGTTACTCCTATTGTCCCACAGTCTTAGGTAATGACAAGCTGTGCCTCATCTGTCAACTTGCTAATGAAAGCTCTGTTACACGTAGTTGAGAATTCTTATCATGGAGTTTTTGGAGGAAATGTTTTATTTTTCCGTAATCTTAAATAACAGAATAAATACAGGAAATGATTTTTCTATGTTTTACTGACAATGTGTTCCTCAATTCAAAAGTGATAGAATATCCCCCTTTTCACTTTTGCCTTGATATTTGTCAGAAGATTAATTTACTTTTATAGTAAATATTTACTATGTTTTTACTTTATACCTTTACTTACTAGTTAATTGACAAATTGAATTTAATTTTATTGGAAACTCCAACGTATGATTTGCAAGATAAACATGTAATACAGTATCAAGGATCAATTCTAGAACTGCAGGAGCTACTTCATTATAAGTTTAACATTGCCACAGAAATACTTCTCAGGGTAAGCGTGGTATTCTGCTTATATGTTATTATTTTCTGAGAGTTAAAATTTTGTGTTATTTAATTAAAAAATCCAGTATCTTTTTTTGCTAATTAAAAGGTTATGAAAAAGTCAGTAGAATAATTTAAGGCACATATGTTTATCCAGATTTAACAACTAAATATTTTATTTTTAAAGAGATAAAACATTATTGATATAGCTGAAGTCTAGTTTTTTTCTTGTACTTGCTAAGGTTTACTAGGATCACTATAAAAATAAATTCACAAAACATTATATGTTAGATATTCACTCTAGATAAATCAATTGACCCAAGATTATAGTTATTGGTAGTTACTCTATTTTTCTCAAATCTTTTAGCTCTAGTGATAATATCCAAATAAGTGTAAAATCATTATTATACCTAAGAAAAGTATTTTTTTGTGTGTGAGGAAGACCAGCCCTGAGCTAACATCCATTGCCAATCCTCCTCTTTTTGCTGAGAAAGACGGGTGCTGGGCTAACATCCGTGCCCATCTTCCTCTACTTTATATGGGACGCCGCCACAGCATGGCTGACAAGCAGTGTGTCGGTGGGCGCCGGGGATCCGAACCCGCAAACTCTGGGCTGCCAAAGCGCGAACTAAACCGCTGCGCCACTGGGTGGGCCCCCCATGAATATCTTTTATAGCTTTTTTGTTTTATAAATCAGAAAGCAATCTAAGGTGACATTACTTTTGGCTGTTTTGTCTCTTGATTTCTTTTGGTCTAGAGCACAGTCCTTTGTATAGCTTTGGTAGAATATATTCTAATTACAAAAACGAACTGCAAAGAAGGCTTAAACTTCACTAAGTTTATTGTTAGCAGTAATAGTCATATTGTAATTTTGCAACTATTTTATATATTGTAAGAAAAAGCAAGTAAGAAAATGTATTATAATTATTAGTAATCAAGATTTTTATTTTAAGAGAAAAAAGATACAGTATATAAAAGAGAAGAAGATTAGAAAAAAATACTGTATGTTAAATTTGAAATGGAAATATCAGTATGAACTAGATTTCTTTTTATTTCATAAAAAGGACCCAGGTCTAATTGAGGTAAATGACTGATTCCAGGTCTGGGGCAGGGAAAATGAAAGATGAGGTTGAGTTATCTTGTGCTAAAAAGCAAATAAATGCTCAAAGTGACTAATGGAGTCACATCCAAAGGGACAGGACTAGCTTAAAGAGGCTCCCACTGGTCAAATTTGGGATAATTTGAATGTCAGAAAGAATAATGACTATAATTGATTATAGCACAATGAATAAATAAAAATCCATGAGTCTATAGTGATACTCCAGAAAGGAAGGGAGAAAGTAGGGTGGTGGGGGGACGGGGAGAAGAACAGTTCTTTACAGAAGAATGCCATCTGATAAATGTAGGAGGAATGGTCAGTCAGAAAATCACCATTTTTCAACCCCCAGTGTGATAATTGGTAAGGATCATCAATGGCTACCTAAATAATTAGGTGAAAAGTTGTTGAGGAACACATTATTCTCATAGTGCCGGAGTATTAGACCACAGATTACTTACTGGTAGGAAAATGTACTTTGCAATGGGGAGATGTAGGTAGTCACCACCTTAACCGAGAGATCAAGTCCCCATAGTGGGACGTCATATACCTCCTGATAGGACGCAATATGAAGAATACAACTTAACCTATGATGCCTTTTTGCCGAAGATGGTTGATCTAAATCTAATTAAACCTACCTAGACCTAACTTCCAGTGTACAAAAAATAAAGAGGACAGAGGAGCAAGTTAAACAGTACGATGAGGAAACAATTGTACGAGGTAACAAACTGATAAATCCACAGTGTGGGACAGTTCTACAAGACAACTATCTTGGATGCTTCAAAGGTTAATGTCAGAAAAAAAAAATGTGAGGGAACAATCACTTAAGAAAATGGCAATAAATTTAATCCCCAATACTTTAAAATCTCTACATTATAGCAACCAAATACATATTGACTTATTTAAGCCCTTTAAGAGAGCTAATTTCTCGAGTAACAGGCATCAAGCTATGTTAGTGTTTATTAAAAAATTCTTGAGAACATCTTTAAAGTGTATATTTAATGTTGGATATCAAGTATTGGAGTAGTAATACATGACTCATCCAGATTCCATAAACTGGATTTTGTTTTCTAAACTTGATCTGGTCAGAAATAGGCTAGCTTTTGCAGTAGCATCATCTACATTTTAGTAAGGTACAGATAAAGAAGCATGTATATAATTAAAACGAAGAGTCATGATAATGTTAAAACTGAAAAGGGTAAAATTGAAAAGTAATCCATAAGTGCTACTTGGGAATATAGGAACAACTTTAATCCTTAGACACCTTAAGAGAAACTGAGTAGAAATGGGGAAACACATTTAATTAAGTAAATATGTTTGTATCATTTAGAGAATTTTTAAAAAAATTCATTGTTATTTTGATTGAACTTTATTTTTACCCAAATTACTCTTTTAAGTAATGGAGGGGATTCACCGCCTAAGTGGTGAAATAACTTATCTCAGTTGCATAATTTATGAGGCCTCTAATTTTTTATAATGTTTTCTTTTTCTTTTATAGCAAGCTAGTACTTTAGCAGATCTGGACAGTGGAAATATGGAAAGAGTCATTCAAGACGAAAATGTTACTCTATATGTGTGGGCAAACCTCAAGAAGAATCCAAGGTATTCCCATGGGTGTTACTATAGGTCAAAAGACATTCGAGTCACGTCATGATGACCAGGCAGATGCCTGTTGCATAACAGCAGGGTGCACTTGGAAAACCCATGTCAGGAAATCAGCCAGCTGGGGTTTGAATCACAGACCTACCATTTACCTTTGGCAAGTTACTTAGCCTTGTTAAGCTTCAGTATATCAACAGTAAAATGATGAGTATAGTACTTAACTTAATAGGATTGGGTTGAGGATTAAATATTAATGCATGTAAAGGTCATAGCATAGTGTCTAGTACAAATATATGCAGAAAAAATATCAGGTCTTCCCCTTCTCTTTACCTACTTAACCTCCTTCTCCCCCCCAAAATAGAAATGGTAGGTGTTTTCTACATAGCAATATGAAGCTTAAAAAGAAAATTATCTTTGTGAACTGTTAAAAATAATACTTTAATTCCATATTTATTTTTTTTTAGATATTTAAGTGATGTTTCCCCAATTAATTTCAACAAAATAATCTCTTTCTGAGGAATGAAAGTGATAATGATAAATTCATGATCACTTGGTTACTGCTTAATCTTAAATATTTCAGCTTAGTTGAGTTAGTATGGCAGTGAATTATAGGAAAAAATTACCAGAATAAAAGTTAGGCGGCGTACGTTCTTGTTCCAGCTCTGAAAAGACTAGTCATATGACAATAGAAGAAATTGGGCTTCATTTTTGATGGTTAGTAAAAGAAATGAACAAAATATTTTCCAAGTTCCATTTGCTATAAAATACTCTGGTTTAAATCTAATCAGAGACAATATATTAATATAACCTTTTTTATTGTAAAATATGTTACAGAAGAGTGAAGGAAATTAATCTGTATAATTTAAAAGAATAAAAGTAAAATTAATAGCCCTGTATTAACTACCCAGGATTATGAAGAGAATTAGGTGGTACCTTTTCCTAAGGTAAGGAATAGTGGAGGCAGAACAAATCTTGTTTTATTTTGATGGTGATGGTGAGCGGGGTTGGAGGGTTGATGAGTTCAGTGTTGGACTTGTTGGGTTTAAAGTACCTATGAAATGTGGAAGTGCAACTGCCTGGAAGCGTTGAGAGAAATCTGAGTTGGAGATATAGTTTTTGGAGTCATTAGCATATAGATCAATAGTTCTTAACAACTGGGGAGTCATAGACTCTTATGAACTTTAAATTACTACATATTCTCACACATATGTAAGGGCATTTTTGGACCTCCTACAGTCCATTCAGGGATGCTTCTTCTCCCTACCCCACCCCAGGAAACATAGAACTCATGTTAAAACTCCTGATAATATAAATAATAATCAAAGCCATAGAAATAATAATATCCAGGGGTATTATGTATGTAGAGGGAGAAAAAAAGGGGGTCTAGGATGGAGAGGTGAGTAATATCGACATTTAAGGGGTGGTTAGGAAGAAGCCCATACAGAGAAAAGAGAAGGAGCTGCCAGAGATAGACGAGAAGAGTATGGGGTCATGGATCCCAGGAGAGTGTTTTGAGAATGATAACATCAGTAATTAACTGGGTCCAAATGCTGCGAAGAAAGCAAGTATGGGTCAGGACTCAAAACTGTGGCAAAATTAAAGTGGAGAGAAATACTGCTTAAATATAAATTTGCAACACACCTAGAGTTTCCTATGGCCTCATCTTTTTTGTTAAAATTAATTATTAACAGGTACAGAAGTGTCAGATTCTCTGAAACACGAGTTGGATTTGAAATTCCAAGGATATTAGCAACAAGTGACATTGCCCTACGACTCCTACATACTCGCTATGATCATGTCACGCCACTGCCTCCTGTTCCAACATCATTACAAGAACATACTTCCACAATAACTAACTTTGCCAGAGATGAAGATAAGAATTTAGAAGCAGCAGTCAGTGAAGGGTTCCAAGAAGAGTGTGAACAACAAGAAAATGAGTCTAACTCAGTTCATGAGGAAGAAATAAAAGTTGAGCCACAAGGTGATATTGAAGTACAAATGGTAGGACACATTTAAATGTATACCTTTTTTCTTCATGTGACAACTGTTATTAGATTCCCCAGAAGCGTTTTCAGGATTTTTTCCTAAACAAATAGAAATTGTCTGAAAGCCACTTTCTTGCCAATGGCTTAATTTTGAATGTGTATTTTTTTATTCTTGCCTTCTATTAATAGTCACTGTTCATAGCTGAGCCTGTTGTTTCAATGTCCTAAAGTTCAGTACAAGAATTGCTCATTTTTATTTTAGGTAGACTCCTGAAAAGCTTTAAAGCAATTTAAATTTTGTGTATTGACTATATTTCAAACTCGTTTAAGGGAACTTGCCATTAGATGGAAACTCGCAGTAAATACTTTCACAAACCGAAGGATTATCTTACATTACTCTGTTACTTTCTCAGCTTTTGGTTTTGTAAGAAAGAATCTTATGAAGTAAAAATTGATTTTCTTAAAATGTTGTACTCCTCTCTTAAAACTTGACATCTTTGGATATAATAACATATTATTTGAACAATTTAATAATCAAATTCGTTTAGTTGGTTTCTGTTCTTTTTTCTTTCTATCCCCAGGATTTTCAAGTTGCTTACTTATTTATGTTAGAATAAATTGTCTCTTTAGAATTTAGTGTTACTTTCTCAGAAATAAGCAGCTTTTTTGTTTGGCCATAGACAATTTGCATTTTAGGAAGGACCAGAAATAGCAGATTTTCCTACAAGTGCTTGAGATATGAAATGTACTGGTTTATTTTCTTTAAACACAGGTAAGGGTTAAGAATTAGATTGAATATAAATTTAAATCAGAATAAACTTTATTAGATAGTCTAAGAAAATATTTAATTGAAAAATTCCATTTTAAGTATTACACCAGAACCAAAAATTATAGATTCTATAGCAATATACAAATGGATATGACATGATGCTCAGTGCAGAGAATAGCATTTAGAGTATGAATATAACCATGTAAAAATTAAACAGGCATAAGGGGAAGAGAACTCAGAAACCTGCATACAACTAATATTGTAGACAGGTGGGAAATAAGCTTTTTTTTTTTTAAAGATTTGTCACTTTTAAAAAAATGTTCTCTGAGCAATCAATAACTTTTAAAATAAAAAATTTCATTTTACCTCTCAGGTAGCGTGGTAGCTTGACTAGAGTTCAACAATATTTCCAGTTTTCTTCCCTTTCTGGAACATAAGGGCTGATTACACTCCTCACCCCCTTGGGTGTGACTGCGACTTTGCTTTAGCTGATAAGATGTGAGTGGAAGTGACATACTGATTTCTAAGGAAGAAAAAATTGAGCACGTGGGCCCCAGACTTAACATTATTTAAATATGCAGTAAAAACCAAAATGAAAATCCATTAACTTAAAATAAAATTTGGCAGGATTTGTGATTGAAAATCCATGAAAACAACAAACAAATAAAAAGGTATCAAAATTGTATGAAAACAGTATATAAAATGTTTGGTCTTGATCTGAGAAAAATATTGGATAATTTCTCCCCCTCAAGTTCCTCAGTCATAACTAATATTTTATGAAAACCCATCAACATCTTACCCAAGAATTTCACATTATTTTAAAATTGTGAAGTAATAATTAGAAAACATATAATTTGAAATATTACTTGAATTTACATGGTTTATGCAATTCTTTCTTAGGCACATGTCTCAGTTAAAGCGGCCTCATGCAGTGATGAGTTGTGATAGTTCTGCTAATTTTGGAAATAGTTTTATATTAAAAATATAAGCATATGAATTCACTGTAATACTAAACCGTGGTTATATATTTTTCTCAAGGCCTGTCATCTAAATGTTAAGGAAACATTTCCTTTACTCTCAACCCGTGAGCTCGAAGGTACCAAATTAAGCTTTCCTCATTTTGAATGGCCCTTACCAATGTGTTTAACTACATCTGGTCTTTCTATTATTATTTAATGTTTATTGAGCAGTTTCAAACAACTTATAATGATGACTACAGGTATGCCAATGCTAATGTTGATAATGCCACAAAAGTACACCAAGGAAAAGCTTTGGTGTAATGGTCAAATGCATGTTGTATGGAATATTGAGAGTGTCCTCAAATAAGTAGTCTAGGAAACTCGGAGTAAAGATCAGCAGACAATTAGTGATATGGCAGAAGTAGTTATACTCCGTGAAACTTCTCCACAGCCTGGGAAGCTTGACCAAGAACTGTGTGAATGGTGGATTGAGGAACCTGGCTGGAGGAACTTTATGTTATCAGGGGATTTAAAAAGAGAAAATTGCCTAGGAGATGAAAATAACATTAATTCAGTTAGCCCTCCTATTTCCGGAACCAATCCTCTCATCACACCAAACATACATGTGTGTAGATGCTTATGCTTATGTACGTGTGCTCTCTCTTCCTTCCAAAACCCCATAGCATTCTGAAAAAGTTAGTATGCATAATGCTGAAGTATGTATGATTTCCACAGAAGCAGAAGAATCCCATAGTAGTGGTTAAGTGTACCAAGGCAGGAGGGAAAAGCCATCTCCTGTGTTGAAGGAGGATTGTTGCAGGGAGGAAGGGCAGTAAGTGCATAAAGAATCCCCAACTCAAAACCATTTGCCCTGCTAAGCTGGGTAGGAAAGGAGAGAGAGCAGCCATAAACAATTGTCAGCTGGGCCTACAGTTGCCACTAATTCTGAACAGTGTCAATCACCTTTTATAACTGTGAGTTACCTGCAGGGGGCAAAAATCACCAGATTTGTAAAGAGAATCAGCAACTCAAAAGAGGGGACAAAGATAATTCAATGGAATTTATGGTGGTGGGATGGGGAGTAAAATGATGGAAAGAGGTAGGAGGTCCAATATCTGTATAAAAGAAGTTCCAGAAATCAAGAAGGGAAAGGATGAGTTTAATATAATAATTGGCACTGGGACAGTTAGCTAAGATTTGAAATAAAATAAATTTCTATTCATACATTACTCTACAGACTAAAAAAATAACAGATTAAAGGTTTAACTATAAAAACAAACTAATCAAAACTCATAAAATAATAAAAGTATTTGAAGAGAACATAGGGAAGTTATTTTATCTTTACTGAGAAGGTCTTTCTTACTCATCATTTCATCAAAACTGAAGCCATAAACCATTTGCATAGCCAAGTAACCTCACTATAAAAAGAGTTGAAAGACAATGAACTGAGAAAAATATTTCAACTTACTTATATAAACAAAGGGTTAATATCCTGAAATAAAGAACTCGTACAAATTGGTAAGAAGAGAATTTCCTGATATAAAATTAGGCAAGGGAGTTGAGTAGACAGATGAGAAAAGAAATGCGACTAGCCAACAAATATACGAAAAGATACTCAACCAAATAAGTAATCAAATTAGAGTCAATATTATATCATTTCTTCTTATCAGATTGAGCATGAGGGGGAGCAGGCATTTTCATATACTGTCGATAGAAGTGTAAATTCATACAATCTTTCTGAAGGGCAATTTGGCACTATGTAAATGTACTATTATTAGTGATTTTAATGTTAGTAATTTATGAAATAATAGGACAAGTAAATAAAAATGAATGTGCTATGATGTTCACTGAAGTATTTTTTATAGTAGCAAATACAGTCCACAGATTAAATTAATTATAAAATATTCATCAGCCGAATATTAGTAGCCATTCAAAATGATATAGATTTTATATACTTTTTTAATTTTTAATTTTTTAATTGAGATATAAATGACATATAACATATTAGTTTCAGGTGTACAATAAAATGATTTGGTATTTGTATATACTGTGAAATGATCAGCACAATAAGTTTAGTTAACATCCATCACCATACATAGTTACCAATTTTTTTTCTTGTGATGAGAACTTTTAAGATCTACTTTCTTAGCAAATTTCAAATATACTATACAGTATTGTTAGCTATAGTCACCATGCTATACATTACATCCCAGGACTTATTTATTTTATAACTGGAGGCTTGTGCCTTTTGGCCACCTTCACCCATTTCACCCCCCACCCCCCACCCCGCCACCCAGGCAACCACCAATCTGTTCTCTGTATCTATGAGTTTGATTTTTTTTTTTTTTTTTTAGATTCCACATATAAGTGAGATCATGCAGTATTTGTCTTTGTCTGACTCATTTCACTTAACATAATGCCCTCAAGGTCCACCCATGTTGTGGCAAAGGGCAAGATTTCCTTCTTTTATATAATTTTCCATTGTGTGTGTGTGTATATATATGTATCCACACACATATATGTACCACATTTTCTTTTATCTGTTTACTCACCGATGGACTCTTAGGTTGCTTCCCTGTTTTGGCTATTGTAAATGATGCTGCAATGAACATGGGGTGCATATATCTTTTTAAATTAGTGTTTTCTTTTCCTTCAGATAAATACTCAAAAGGGAAATTGCTGGATCATATGGTAGTTGTATTTTTAATTTTTTTGAGGAACCTTCGTACGGTTTTCCATGGTGGCTCCACCAGTTTACATTCCCGCCAACAGTGCAAAGGGGTTCCCTTTTCTCCACATTGTCACCAGCATTTGTTATCTCTTGTCTTTTTGATAATAGCTATTCTAACAGGTGTGAGGTGATATCTCATTGTGGTTTTGATTTGCATTTCCCTGATGATTAGTGATGTTGAGCACCTTCTTGTGTACTTGTTGGTGATCTGTATGTCTTCTTGGGAAAACGTCTATTAAGATCCTCTGCCCATCTGCTAATTGGATTGTTTATTTTTTTGGTATTGAGTTGTATGAGTTCTTTATATCTTTTGGATATTAACCCCTTATCAGATATTTGATTTGCAAATGTTTTATCCTATCTGGTTGCCTTTTCATTTTGTTGATTGTTTCTTCTGTGCAGAAGCTTTTTAGTTTGATGTAGTCCACTTGTTTATTTCTGCTTTTGTTGCCTTTGCTTTTGGTGTCAAATCCAAAAAATTATGACTAAGATCGATGTCAAGGAGTTTACCACCTATGTTTTTTTTCCTAGGAGTTCTGTTTTCAGGTCTCATGTTGAAGTCTTTAGTCCATTGTGTGTTAATTTTTGTGCATGGCCTAAAATAGTTGTCCAGTTTCATTCTTTTGCATGTGGCTGTCCAGTTTTCCCAGCACCAATTACTGAAGAGATTATCCTTCCCCCATTGTATATTTCTGGCTCCTTTGTCATAAATTACCTGACCATATGTGTGTGAGTTTATTTCTGAACTCTCAATTCTGTTCCACTGTTTTTATGCCAATACCATATTGTTTTAATTAGTATAGCTTTGTAATATGGTTTGAAATTAGGAAACGTGATACCTCTAGCTTTGATCTTTTTCCTCAAGATTGCTTTGACTATTTGGGGTCTTTTATGGTTCCATACAAATTTTAGGATTGTTTGTTATATTTTTGTGAAAAAGGACACTGGAATTTTTATAGGTATTGCATTGACTCTGTCGATTGCTTTGGGCAGTGTGGACATTTTACAATAGTAATTCTTCCAATCCATGAGCGTGGAATATCTTTCCATTTATTTGTGTCTTCAATTTCTTTCATCAATATCATGTAGTTTTCAGTGTATGGGTCTTTCAGTTCCTTGGTTAAATTTATTCCTAGGTCTTTTATTCTTTTCGATGAAATTGTAAATGGGATTTTCTTAATTTCTCTTTCTGATAGTTTGTTGTTAGTGTATAGAATCACAGCTGGTTTTTGTATATTGAGTTTGTATCCTGAAACTTTACTGAATTTATTTATTCTAACAGTTTTTTTGGTGGAGTCTTTAGGGTTTTCTACATATACAATCATGTCATCTGTAAATAGACAGTTTTGCTTCTTTCTTTTTGATTTTATATTTCTTAGAGTATAACTCATACTCTAAGTAACATCATTGAGTATGATGTTAGCTGTGAGCTTGTCATATATGACCTTCGTTATGTTGAGGTACATTCTGTCTAAACTCCCTTTCTTGAGATTTTTTATCTTAAATGGCTGTTGAATTTTGTCAAATGCTTTTTTTGCATCTATTGAGATGATCGTATGATTTTTATTCTTCATTTTGTTAATGTGGTGTATCACATTGCTTCATAAATGTTGAACCATCCTTGTATCCCTGGGGTATACTTGATCATGGTCTATGATCTTTATAATGTATTGTTGAATTCAATTTGCTAATATTTTGTTGAGGATTTTTGCATCTATGTTCATCAGGGATATTGGCCTGTAATTTTCTTTTCTTGTGGTCTCCTTGTCTGGTTTTGGTATCAGGGTAATGCTGGCTAGTAAAATAAGTTTGGAAGTGTTCCTTCCTTCCCTATTTTTTGAAAGAGTTTGAGAAGGATTGGTATTATTTCTTCTTCACCTGTTTGGTAGAATTCACCAGTGAAGACGTCTGGTCCTGGATTTTGGTTTGTTGGGAGGTTTTTGATTACTGACTCAATCTCCTTACTAGTAATCAGTCTGTTCAGATTTTCTGTTCCTTCAAGATTCAGTCTTGGTTGGCTGTATATTTCTAGAAATGTATCCATTTCTTCCAGGTTGTCCATTTTGTTGGCATATAATTGTGCATAGTTGTCTCTTATGATCCTTTGTATGTCTGTGGTGTCAGTTGTAATGTGTCCTCTTTCATTTCTGATTTTATTTATTGAGTCTTTTCTCTTTTTCTTGGTGAATCTAGCTAAAGCTTTGTCAATTTTGTTTATCTTTTTGAAAAACCAGCTTTTCATTTTGTTGATCTTTTTCATTGTATTTTTAATCTTGATTTCATTTATTTCTGCTCTGATCTTTGTTATTTCCTTACTTCTACTAATTTTGGGATTCATTTTTTTTTTCAGTTCCTTGAGATGTAAAGTTAGATTGTTTAGTTGAGATCTTTCTTGTTTCTTGATGTAGGCATTTATCACTATGAACTTACCTGTTACAACTGCTTTTGCTGCATCCCATAAGTTTTGGTATATTGTGTTCACATTTTTATTTATCTCAGAGGTTTTTTTTTTCTTTATTTCTCCTTTGACCCATTGGTTGTTCAGTAGCATCTTGTTTAATCTCCACATATTTGTGAATTTTCCAGTTTTCTTCTTGTGATTGATTTCTAGTTTCATGTTATTGTGGTTGGAGAAGATGGTTGATATGATTTCATTCTTCTTAAATTTATTAAGACTTGTTTTGTGGCCTAACATATGATCTATCCTGGAGAATGTTCTATGTGCATTTGAGAAGAATGTGTATTGTGTAGCTTTTGGATGGAATGTTCTGTATATGTCTGTTAAGTCCATCTGGTCTAATGTGTCATTTAAAGCCAATGTTTCCTTATTGGTTTCTGTCTGGGTGATCTATCCATTGATGAAAATGGGATATTAAAGTCTCCTACTATTATTGTATTGTTACTTACTTCTCCTTTTAGGTCTGTTAATATTTACTTTACATATTTAAGTGCTCCTATGTTGAGTACATAAATATTTACAAATGTTGTATCTTCTTGTTACATTGACCCCTTTATTATTATGTAATGACCATCTTTGTCCCCTATTACAGTCTTTGTCTTAAAGTCTATTTTTTTCTGATAAAAGTTTAGCTACCTCAGTTTTCTTTTGGTTTTCATTTGCATGGAATATCTCTTTCCATCCCTTCACTTTCAGTCTCTATGTGTCTTTACTCTGAAGTGAATCTCTTATAGGCAGCATGTAGATGGGTCTTGTTTTTTTATCCATTCAGCCACTCTATGTTTTTTGACTGGAGAATTTAGCCCATTTACATTGAAAGTAATTATTAATAGGGATGTACTTAATACCATTCTGTTAATTGTTTTCTGGCTGTTTTGTAATTCCTCTGTTCCTTTCTTCTTTTCTTGCTTTCTTCTTTTGTGACTTAATGATTTTCTGTAGTCATATGTTTAGACTCTTTTATCTTTATCTTTTGTGTATCTACAATAGGTTTTTGCCTTGTGGTTACCATGAGGTTTACATAAAACAACTTATATTTATAACAATCTATTTTAAGTTGATAACAACTTAAGTTTGAACACATTCTAAAACTACATTTTTATCCCCAACATGTTTTATTTTTTTTTATTTTTTATTTTTGTGAGGAAGACCAGCCCTGAGCTAACATCTGTCGCCAATCCTCCTCTTTTTGCTGAGGAAGACTGGCCCTGGGCTAACATCTGTGCCATCTTCCTCTACTTTATATGGGATGCCGCCACGGCATGGCTGACAAGCAGTAAGTCGGCCAGCGCCCGGGATCCGAACCTACGAACCCTGGGCTGCCAAGCGCGGACTAAACCGCTGCGCCACCGGGCGGCCCCTCGTTTTATGTTTTTGATGTCACAGCTTACATCTTTTTATCTTGTGTATCTGTTAACAAATTATTGTAGTTATAGTTATTTTTACTACTTTTTTCTTTTACCCTTCATACTAGCTTTATAAGTGATAAACCCACCACCATTATATTAGATTATTCTGAATTTTACTATATATTTATCTTTACCAGTGGCATTTATATTTTCATGTTTTCCTGTTACTAATTAGTGCCTTTTAATTTCACTTAAAAAAGTCCCTTTAGCAGTTCTTACAAGGCTGGTCTAGTGGTGATGAACTCCTTTAGCTTTTGCTTGTCTGAAAAATTCTTTATCTCTCCTTCTGTTCTGAATGACAACTTTGCTGGGTAAAATATTCTTGGTTGACGTTTTTTTTCTCGCAGCACATTGAATATATTGTGCCACTCCCTTCTGGCCTGCCAACTTTCTGCAGAAAAATCTGCTGATAGAATTTAAACTGTTCTCATCAGTGAGTTATGATTCAAAATAGTTCTTCCTAGGGGCTGGCTCTGTGGCATAGTGGTTAAGTTTGGGGCACTCTGCTTTGGCTTATGGGGATTCCCTTGAATGTAACAAATTGTTTTTCTCTTGCTGCTTTTAAAATTCTCTTCTTGTCTTTAACTTTTGACACTTTAGTTAATTATAATCTTGGTGTGAGTCTCTTTGGATTCATTTTTTTGGAACTCTCTAGGCTTCCTGGATCTGGATGTCTTTCTTTCCCCAGGTTAGAAGTTTTCAGCCATTATTTCTTCAGATAAGTTTTCTGCCCACTTCTCTCTTCTCATTCTGGGACCCCTATAATGTAAATAATTGTCCACTCAATGTTGTCACATAAGTCTCTTAAGCTATCCTTACTTTTTCTCATTCCTTTTTCTTTTTGTTGCTCTGATTGGGTGAGTTCTACTGCCCTGTCTTTGAGTTCACTGATCCTTTTTTCTGCTTCATCTGGTCTGTTGTTGAACCTCTCTATTGTATATTTCAATTCAGTTATTGTATTCTTCAGCTCTGTCACTCCTATTTTTTACTTTCTTATATTTTCCATCTCTTTGTTGAAATTATCAGTTTGTTTGTCCAGTCTTCTCCCGAGCTCAGTGAGCATCTTTATGACTGTTATTTTGAGCTCTTTATCAGGAAATTACTTATCTCTGTTTCATTAAGGTATTTTTCTGAGATTTTATCTTGTTTTTTTGCTTGGAATAAATCCCTTTGTTTCTCCATTTTCCTTGACTCTCTGTGTTGTTTTCTATGCATTAGATAAAAAAGCTGCCTCTCCCAGTTCTGAAGGAGTGGCCTTGTGTAGGAGATAAAATTTATTATTCAACCCTGCCCTAGCTGTTAGCTATATCTCAATCCTTTGTGATTGTCCAAGCAGCCTACTTTATTTTTAGTGGCTTCTAATGGTTGAGAGTGTGCCAAGACCTATCGTTGTCCCAAAGGGGAAGATCTCAGTCAGCACCTAGATTCAGGCTGATTGGAAGCCAGACCTTCAGGCAGCAGCTGAAAGTATGCAAATGTATATCTTTCAGGGGAAGACTAGGAAGTGGGCATTTCTGTCTGCTCCCTCTGAGCCTAGCCCTGCTATCACTGAAATAGTTAAGAACTATTTCTTTCTTTGCTAACATCCTGTTGAACCCGTGAGTACAAGCCCCGCTAGCCATGAGAGCCAGGTGATCAAGGGGCATCCCCCGGGCAGCAGTCACAAAAGCCAGGGCACCAGACACATGTATAAGCTTAATTCTGGGAGACACCGATGCTCTAGAGCATGACAGAGGGAGAGGGCAAAGATAGTGCCTGCATTCTGAGGTCTCTGGGCAGGATTACAGTTGGTCCTTAGATGTGTGTTTAATTAGAAACCTGCCCCTCAGGCCACATTTATGGAGATAAGCTAATAGCCCTCTTTTACAGAAAGACTGAGCTCCTGGATCTGTTGCCTCTCTTCTGTGCTCTAGGGGTGGTAGCCGGTTAAGAACTCTTTGTCTGTTACAGTCCTGTGGGACCTGTGAGTATCATTGGCCACCAGAGCCAGGCAATCTAGAGATGTCCCCTGGGTGGCAGCTGCAAAAATCAGGGCGCCAGATGAGTGTACAATCTCCTTTCTAGGAGATACCAATGACCTGGAGCAAGACAGAGGGAGAGTGCGAAAATGGCACCTGCTAGCCTCTGTTTTTTGGAGAGTAATTCAGTAGGCCCCTAGATGTGTGTTAAATTAGGTGCCTTCCCCTTGGCTCTAAGCATTAGGATAAGCAAATAAGCCTTTTCCACAGAAAGTCTGGTTGCTTTTCAGTCGGCTCGCTCTGCGCTGGGCCCTGGGGCAGGTGAGTCCATGCATGCAAGCCCTTTAAGAACTGTTTCTCAGTTTGCTATAACCTTGTGAGTCTTGTAGACGCAAACCTCATTGGCTTTCAAAGCTAGATATTTTGGGGGCTGGTCTCTCAGGTGCAGGTCTTAAAAGCTGGGGTGCGAGATATGGGGTTCAAACCCTTCACAGGGAGAAACTCATGTTTGTCAGTTCCCTCCTGATTGTGGGTCCCTGTGCAGGAGTGAGGCTTATGGCGAGATTGTTTCTCAGCCTCTCCTACCCACTTCGTTGTGAGTGTTTCTTGTTCTCCTGAAGTATAGTAGTCACTCTGTTCATTTTTGAATCTTTTCCAGAGAAAATTGTTCCATATGCTGTAGATTCAGTGTGTCCATATGAGGAGATGCATTTAGGATCTTCCTATGTCACCATCTTGAACCAGAACCTATATAGTTTTATATGGAAAGATACCTAAGATGTATTGTTAAGATATTTCTTCAAGTTACAAAACTATATTTGCAATAGGATTCTGTTTTTGTGAGGGGAAAAATATACATATTTGTGAAAGCATAGAGAAAGATCTGGAAGCCTTATCACCAAACAGTGGAGGTCTTGGTGGTGGGAGAAGGAGTGTGAGAAAGGTGGGATGGTGGTATATTATCAGTGACTTTTTATTCTCTTTATACTTCTGTATTATTTGAATTTTCAGTAAATAAATACTGAACACTCATTACTTTCCTAATAGAAAATGAAACAATATATTTTCCTTTTTGTTTTTTATTTATTTATTTATTTATTTTTTTGTGGGGAAGACCAGCCCTGAGCTAACATCCGTTGCTAATCCTCCCCTTTTTGCTGAGGAAGACTGGCCCTGGGCTAACATCCGTGCCCATCTTCCTCTACTTTATATGGGACGCCGCCACAGCATGGCTGACAGGCAGTGCGTTGGCGGGCGCCCGGGATCCGAACCCGCGAACCCCGGGCTGCCAAGCACGGACTAAACCGCTGCACCACCAGGCAGCCCCTCCTTTTTGGTTTTAAAGGGGGAAAGTTCATGATAAGCCTCTATAATGCTTCACTTGCTATTCCGTCATTGGGAAATCCTCTTCCTCCCATCATCCTCATCCACTTTACCTAACTTCTACTTGTCTTTCAAGACTTACCTTAAATTTTACCTCCACAAATTTCTCTCTTTATCTCCAGACTAAATTAGATATCTCTCTACTGTGTTCTTATCATTCTGTTTAATTATTAGAATTCTTACCTGAAACACTAAATTATGATCTTGAGGACAAGCATATCTTGATAGACTTCATATTTACAGTAAGCACAGGGGCTCAATAAATGTTTATTGAATGAATGAAGGAATAAGTGAATGAATGGATGGTTAAGTGATTAAAAGTAGGCTCTGACCTGAGTCTGATTTGTTGTGAACAACCTACATAAGAACAGCTACCTATATCTGGGAATTCAACCACTACTCACATTAAAATTATTCTGTGTTTTAGAGACACTTAAGACCCTTTCAGTTTCAGTGGGTATGCTGGGAACCATTTCCACTATGTTTAGGGAATCTACAAGCTTGTCACGAGGGATTCTTGGGACCCTCTCTTCAGCAGTTCTGATCCCTGTAGTGATCCAACCTGGTACACGTGGTAATAGGAAGGCTTCACTTCACCACCACAACAGCCTCAGGAAAAGTGTGCTCCTTGCAGTCCAGTTGGAACTCAGAGAGAATTTGAAGCAATATTTATGGGTGGTGGTTAGGTTTGTATTCCTTCCTAATCATAGCAATGTAGGGACTATCATAACCCCAAATGTCATTCATGACACTGTTTTCTTTGTGTGGCAAAATGTATTCTAAATTTTAAAAACTGGCATAAAAATTCATGAAATTTAACTTGTGTGTGATCACAAATAACAAGTATTTAGTATTAACTTTGTTAGTTAAAATATTTCTTGATTTAGAAGATAGTCCAAATTATGTCGTTCCTATTTTCATCGGTCTATTAAGAACTTTACCACTAGAGGGCTCTTAATACCATATTTTAGTTAATTTAAATGTTTGTTACTAATAATACAATAATATTGTGGATTTTGGGTAATACTGTCTTCCCAATTAATATAGCTTACAAAATTTTTAGAAAAGGCTAGTTTAAGTGTAGCACATTTATAAGAAATGTTGTTTTTTAAAAATGATAATCACCTTAAGAAATGTTTTAATGATCTAAGGGGCATGCATGATAGTATATGGATCTTTGAACTTTTTAAAGTTCAAGTTAAAAATAATCCTTGTCTTTAAGATACTCTAAATAGATATAAGATTTAATGTAAATATGAGTATGTATAATATACATTTAATATAAATATGAGTATATATAATATATAAAACATTTATTTTATATATTTAGATAGATAGATAAAACATTTACCAAGTACCTTCTATAAGGAATTCAACATGATCCTTGTTTTTAATGCGCTAACAATCTTGTGGAGAAGAGTAACAGTTACCATACAGTCTAATATGTGCAGTGAGAGAGATTATGTGTGGGAGTTAAGAGATCAAAATGAATCCAAAAGAAGAACAGAGTGAACAGATTGGAAGTCTTCTCTGATGAAGTAACATTTGAGCTAAATCTTTTGATAGGCATGGAGAAGTTTAGATGAGAAGAAAGGAAATTATTCTGGTCAGAGGGAAAAGAAGTGTAGAGACATGAAATAGGCTTAGAGATTTGGGGACTTCTTGGCATCATCTTGGATAAATTAAAAATCCGTGAGAATAGCCCCTGTGAAAAAAACCTAGCATTAACATTCAACAAGCTTCAACTTCCCATATATTTACTTCAGCAACCCATTTCCAACACATTTCTGTACCCTGAACCTTGTTCTTCTTTCTTTACTCATTCAACAAATATTTACTGAATGCCTACCTATAAATGCTAGGCACTATTCTGGTCCTCAGGGGACAGTGGTGAAAGGACAGATGAGGTTCTTGTTCTCATAATTTACAGACAAGTCAGGAGAAACTAACAATAAATAAGAAAAATTGGAAAGTGGCAGATAGTAATAAATGCCATGCACAGAATTAAACAGGATTATGTGATAGGGAGTGACTGGTGGTGCCTAGATTGGGTGATTAGGGAGGGCTTGTATGATGAGTTATTATTTAAGCTGAGACCTGAATGACCAGAAGGAATCAGTTATACAATGATTAGGGTAAAAATACTCTAGTCTGGGGGTACTGCAAAAGTCATAAGACAGAAATGAGGACTGGAAAGAAGGCCAGTAGACTGACATCATGGGCAAAGAGGAAAGTGGTATGTGATGATGTCAGAGAGGGAAACAGAAGCCAGGTGAGGCAGGGCTTTGCAGGCCAGTAAGAAGTTAAGATTTTATTGTAAATGCAATGGGAAGCCATTAGAGGGTTGTGAGTATGAGAGTGACATGATCTGATTTATGGGTTTGAAAGATTATTCTGGCTACTATGTAGAGAACAGATTGTGAGGGGCCAGAGTAGAACACAGTATCCAGCTAAATAGTACTGGGGAGGCATGAGAGGTTATGGTGACTTGGACAAAGGTGGTAGTAAGAGACGTGCAAAGGTAGATATGTTGGGGATGTGTTTTGGAGGTAAAATAAACAAATCTTGCAGGGTTTTTATTTTGGCAAACTAAGTAGATGGTGGTGCAATTTACTGAGATGGACAGGAATGGGCTGAATTGGTTGAGAGTGACAGTGAAGCAAGAGTTTTGTTTTGGGTATGGTAAGTTTGGGACACACAAATGGGAATGTCAAGTAGGCAAATGTGAACCTGGAGTTCTGAGGAAAGTCAAACATAGCTACCATGTTCTTGTGAAGATTGGGCACTGCACTTCTAGAATTGAGGGGTGCAGAGTGTGTGTGGTCTGAAGAGCGTTGCTAGCATAGATTTGGGAACTACTGGACTATAGATGGTGTCAATGCAAATAATCCATAATCAATCTATAAATCAAAATTGGGGTGAGTTTATTATGAGCCAGATTTGAGGACCATATAGCCTGGGGCCTTCCTTCCCCAAGGAGGGAAGGGCACCAAAGAAGTGGGGTGTACAGAGTGGTTATATACTGTCAAAGAGCATATATCACATATGAATGCAATGTCCTTTTTACAATAGTCATGAGATTGCCCTGTTGGCACAGTAATTGATGAGCACAGCAGGTAGCAGGTCTGTTGTCTCGAATTGGGTGGTCACAGGATGAGCACAGCAATCAAAGCCTAGCCTAGGGAGAAATGCTTATCCTTAAGGAAATGCCAATGTGGGGGAAGTTGCATCCTTATCTTAAGGGTTCTTGTCTCTGGGACATGGTAAATGCTCAAAGAAGATATACAATGCATGTTCAAAGGCCAGGTCAGGCCCTTTTGGAAAAACAAGGTCAGGCCGAATTAGTTTTACACCAAATGGCTTCCTCATATACACCAATATGTCCTATTGCTTGCCATTTATTTATCAGTGGTATTAAAGCCACAGGAGTGAATGACACTTCAGAAAACTCAGGATAATCATTCTTAATTTTTATCCAAAATGAAGCAAATGATGCTGTATTTTCAAAATTCATCATCAATTCCTTACCAGGAGCCAGTTCTGGCAATATATTCTGAAACTCTGGTTAAATCTAAATGATCTTTTGATTAAAAAATTGGATTTCAGATAAATGAATTTCCTTTGTATAGATCTTCTTTACTGGATGATAAAATTCAAGACATTCTATCAAATTTTTATTCAGTGTTAACGTTTTGCAGATGTGCAATATCAAGAGCACCTACTTCGTTGATAATTGTTGATATCAGTCTCCTATATACTTTCTCTTCAAATACCTTGATGATTTTTGTGGCTTTTGATTGGTTCAGTTATGTTTTTACATTTAAATCTTTCATCCATCTGGAATTTATTTTAGGGTAAAGTGGGAAGAAAGAATCTAAATTTATTTTATTTCAAATCTAGCCAGCTGTCTCAAAACACCATATAAACCTAGGCTTTTCCTATTGATCTGAAATGCCATATGCTAAATTCCCAAGTGGATCCTGAGATCTATTTCTGGAATCTCTAGTCTGTTTCCACTGATCTTATTCATGATCCAGGTTATGTTTTTATATCAAATTCAAATTGCATATATATTAAAAGAATTTTCATGTTATAATATCTGCACATTTACCAAGTTGCAATAAAAAACAACTTTGCTAGTGTTCCATGGAGTTCTTCCATATTATAAGCCAATTCTATTGAGCCAAGATGTTATTGAAGTTGTACTTTAGCTACCTTCTCTGCTTCATATTCTGTCAACATTTCCAGGCAAACATTTTTTAGAAAATGTATTTTTTATAGGTTTGTTATAAATCTATAAATTTAGTGCAATTCAAAAAAATTTCCAGTTGGCAATTTTTGAGACTTGACAAAACACTATTAAAGTTTATCTAGAAGAAAAAAAATACATGGAAAAATAGCCAATTTTGTAAACGATTATGATGAAAGAGGACTCTTCATTACCAGATATAAAACATGATGATAATATGAGGAAAGAAGTATTTTTTCAGCTTCATTGCCAACAAACACAAGGAGCTTTATAATGTATAAAACTGTTGAGGGATTACATTGTCAACAAATGTGGTTTGGAGTTTGAGTTTTGTGCAGGAGTATGATCTGATGATACAGCTGCAGTGACAGGAAAACACTGTAGAGTAGTTATCAAGATTTAGGAGCTTGCACCAGAATATATAAATTGGCACATTGCTTCCTTCATCAAGAAATCTAACTTCAAAAAAGAGTCAATTGAGCTAAAGAGTAACATAAAACAGTAAAAATTGTGAATTATGTAAAGGCAATGTGTTAAATACAAGATTGTTCTATTATGTGATAATATAGAAGCCGATAAATTCCTGTTGTTGCATGCTGACATGCTGTGGTTATCAAGGGGAAAGTTCTGTTGAGAATGTCTGAATTCTTAGTCTTCCTGCAAGATAAGACGCAGTTTGCTCTAAACTCTGAAAAATTCTCAACTTTTTGAAGATGTGAATTAGAAAACCTGACTTGCTTATTGTTCTGATATCTTTGGTGTTTTTAATGATTATAATTCTTCCTGTAAGAAAGAAATGGCAACTGGCTTTTTAATGGTAGATAATATCAAAGGCTACCTAGATGTCCCATGGGCAGTCAAATTCCACACATCCACAATCAAATTCACTACTTTTTTCCCAAACCTGTGCGTCCTTGTTTTTTTTTTTTTGATAATTGTACAACCATCCATCTTATTACCTAAGCCAGACACCTGAGAAACAGCCTTCACCTGTCCCTTGCCTTACTTCTATATCCAGTCGCCATCCAAGTGGTGTTGATTGTGCTTCCTTTTCTTTGTATGTGCTCCTTCCAGTGGCCCCGATTGCTTCTACCTTGAGTTACGTGCTGATCCTCTTACCTTGGACTTCTTACTCTTCACTAAGCAATCCATTCATCAGCTGGCCACCAGAAGACTCTTTCCAAATGCAGATTTCTTCATGTTACTTTCCCGTTAAAAGTCTTTTGTGGGCTCTCTTTTACCCATAGAAGACATTCTAGTCTTCAGAGTGGCATCTCCACAATCTGGCCCCTGCCTCCCTCTAGCTTCCCATCTTTATACCCTCCTAGCTTGCCTCACGCCAACCATACCTGACCACTTAGGGTGCTTGGAACCCTGTTTTGCTTCATGCCTTTCTGCTTTCACTCACATTTGTAATTCCCTCCCACCATTTTTGGGGAAGACCTAATTATCTTTCAAGATTTAGTTCAAAGTCTACCACCTTTGGGTAGCATTCCCTTTCTTCACCCACCCACAGAATATTTTTCCCACAGAATTGACTGTTTTTCCTTTGTATTCCTATTGTGAGCTCCTTACTTTTTACTACAGCACCCACAAAACTGTATTATACCTATTGGTTTACCTGCTTCCCTAATGGACTGGAAGTTCCTTACGTCACGGATCTTGTCTTTCTCTCTTTTTTCATTCCTAGTATTTAGCAATGCCTGTACAATTGAGGCACTCTATAAAACACTTTGAATGAGTGAGTTAATCAGTAAGAACTTTCACAGGCACAATGGAAAGGGTTGATGGAGAACACAATCATGTTAAAACTGGTCAAGGGGAAGACACAGAGCAATACAGTGATGAGAGTAAGGGAAAGGATCATTTACTATGGGGGACTTGGCTTTGTATGGTGGTTGAGGGTGACATGGTGGGATTAACTGGCTGTAAGCATCTGTCTAGAATTCTGGTATAAGCTTATTCCATTGCTGTAGAGGTACAGGTGGTATTTGAGGTCAATTGTAGTTTCCTGGATGTCATCCAGTTTGCAAATATTAGCACACACCAGATTTTTATAAGAACATACCAGATTTTTATAATAACACTGCATTTATCTAGTGCTTTACAGTATACAAAATTCTTTACTTCTGTTATTTTATTTGACCCTTTGAACAGATATATGCCTAAGCTTTGATTTCCTTTTCTGTAAAATGAAGGTAATAGCTATCTCTTAGGGTTGTTTATAAGATGTATTGTATGTCTGGCACACAGTTAAGTACCAAATATGTTGTTAGATCAGGTATTTGAGGCCCATAATGGTTAAATGACTTGCTCAAGGTCACAAAGGTAAGTTAGTGACAAACTTAGACAAATTCTAGATCTTATGTTCTCCTACTGTAGTATTCTTTTTACTACACTAGTGTAGAATGACATAACATCTTCTACATTTCCTGGTGCACGGCATCTTTAATTTCCTTGAGAGGCTTAACCCAAAGCAGGCTTTGGAATTACTCTATCAGAGAGCCGATTGCCAAAATCAAGCAAAATCTAAAACTTGGCTAAAACCCAACCGCAAATATAAATAATATTTTTATGGCTTGCATTGCTTCCTAGTCTATTTCCCACTTGAGGGTTTTCGGCAGTGAATCTGAGCAGGCTAGCTCTTGCCCTCGTAAACTTCTGTGGAGATGTGCTCTCATTTTACTTGAACTTTAAAATACTGTTTTTTTGAGTCCAGTTTTATGCCAGAGCAAGTGTCCGTTTGGGGCTCTAGAATTAAGGTAGCAGGCATCTGAAGCGGGAACTGGAACACAAAGAGAATGAATCTGGGCTGAAGCACACACTGACAATCACATCCATCTGTCCTTGTGTTTTCTGTAGAGTTTGGTCCAGGAAGAACCCGAAGCCACAAAATGTGACCTAGAGATGAAATTATTAAGTGAAACAGTTTTAGCAGGTATTCTTCTAGATTATACTTTTAGAATTTAACTTTATTGGAATTTTCTGCTTACAAAAGAAATGCAGAGTCTTTGTAAAAAATATTCAGATGTTGCAGAAATATGTTTAAAGTGAAAATTCTTCATAATCCCTCTTCTGAGATAACCAATGTTAACAATGTTATTTGTGCTCTTTCTCTCTCTGTCTCTCTTTTGATTTTTAATAAAACCATGGGATCATATCATGCAAAAGTTTTTGTTGAAAATTACTTTTTTTCACCTTATAATATTTGTTATTCTATATAACATATTTTACATACATACAAATAACATGATACATATTCTACTTAAATGAATAATATTCAACATTATTATAAGTCAGAACACATGGTAACCTTACCTTTTTTAGTAGCTGTATAATTCCATCCAATAATAGAACATTATTTAAATCCTTATTGATTGAGAGTCAAGTTATTTCTAATTTTTTATTATTACAAACAATGTTGCAATGAACATTCACAAGCACACATACACAATCAGAAATTTCTCAACACTTTTGTATTCAATCTTATCCTGGCAAATAGCAACTGGATATAGTCTAGAAATGTCAAAATAATAGTGATGTCTAATTTGCAAATCTTTTAGTTTGAGATTTATGTGCATCTTTTCCATTAACTTTGTCAGTATACTTCTTTCCCAGTGACTTCTATGGAATGTATTTTCTATACATTTCTTAGCATATTTTTCATAACAGGCTTGTTGTCTACTTCTTCACTTTTTCCAACACACTTTTTTTTAGTAGTCAACTAGGTTTATATCTTTATAATTTTTCTATAACCCTTATGAGGTAATTTTCCTGTTAGAAATATGATACTATAGTCAGTTCATGAACGTCTGTCAATAATACCAAGGTTTTCTACATGGTGATCTTCAAATCATATATGTCATAAATGTCTAAATTTGGACACAGTATTCTTATTTTCTTTTCAGGTAAATGGATTATTAATTAGACACATTTGAAAATTAAAGTCTGCATTTTATTGAATGTACATAAGGAAAAAAGAGCAATTACTTAACAGGAATTTTCTTTGGATATTTCCATTAATTTTCAGTGCCTGATCTCCATGGGTTAAATTCAGTGCCATCTCAGTGTGCTTCCTTTTATGGAAGAGGAAAATTGTAATGATAAATAATAAGACTAACAGTTCCTGAGTTTCTACTGTGTCTGACATCAGTTCTAAGCTCTTTACAACTCCCCCAAATTCTATAAGATAGATACTATTATATTCATTTTGTATAGGAAGGAACTGAATAGAGATGTTAATTAGCATATCTTGCATAAGGTCACACAGCTAGTAAAGGGTGGAACCTGTAAGTGTTCTGATTTTCCTTTCTTATCCATTACACTATATTGAAAGAATTTTGGTGAAAGGTGAGAATGGTCCCAGTGATATGTGACTTCAGATACTCCCCTGATTGTGCACTGAGAATTACAGGATCATAGAATTTTCCTATAAAATTTCTGAACATAAGACATTATCCAATCCAGTTTTTTCACTTTCAACCCTTCATCCCTGTTTTTCTATGAGCTGGGCCTATTTTTGTTGAAAAACAAATTAGCTTTAATTTCATATATGGACCCAAATTTATTTTTTCACCATTTTTCTTTCTTTTTTTCAGATTCTTAGCCCCATAGTGTCTAATTTTAAGAAGTTAATTTGGCAGTTATCAAATTTTGTGTTAAACCATTTTCTGATCTTCTATAATGAAGGGTAGCAGAATATGCCACCCTAAAATATGCCACTTTGGTATAATGATTATTTTGAGCTGAAAGCAATTGAAAAGATGCAGATGTAAGAAAAGCTCCCTACCCTCCCCCTATTTGCCTAAAAGCAGGACATAAATTTTCAAAGGTGTCCCTCCTCCCCTCTCTACCAGCAAGGACAAAGCTTAATTTGTGGAGACAACTTCAAATCCTATCAGCTTGGAGAAGGCATCAGAGGAATCTACATAACAACCTTTACTAACTAGCCTTTGTCTCCATCCTCAGAAGCCTAAAACTGCTTTCATTTGTCCTGTCATTTCTCCACAAATTTATTGTTCTTTGTTGAAAATGCTATCTATATGAGCCAGAGTTCTAAGTCAACTTTTTGAGTTACTCATTTTTCCCTTGGTATCTCCCATGTATACATGAGGTATACATGTTAATACACTTCTGTTTGTTTTTCTCTTGTTAATCTTTTATTACAGGGGTCTCAGCCAACAACTCTGAAGGTTAGAGGGAAAATTATTCTCCCTCCCCTACAATAAAATATACTTTTTAAGTTTTATTTTAATAGTACCACATGCTTATCATATACAATTCCTAAAAAGTTAGTACATGAAATATAAACAGAGCCCTCCCCTGCATCCTACCATTACACATGCCTATTCCCACTTCCAAGGTTCGCTTTGTGAATAGTTTTGAATTAACCACCTTTTGAAAAGTTTTAGTAACTAAATAAAAACTTCTTTCAGTATTAGAATTTTTCCATTTCTCTCCTAAGAAGATACAAAAATGTTATGATCTGTTTAGAGACTGAATTAATCTGATTAATTTTAGCACAGTTGTTGCTGTTAGAGAATGCTCGTGAAAAGCCATATTTCTTTGAAGACAATGAGGTTGACTTATGCCAATTCACAACTCTGGGTGGAGTGTACCATTTGGATATTTTGGAGCTTCCCCCACAGTGTAAACCAATGAAGGGCTGGATGATTGTGGAAGTAGGTTGATTCTTGAATCAAAATTTATGATTAAAATAATTTCTCACATTTTTACTTTGTTGCAAATGATCTAACATTTAACAAACTAACCCTATTAAGCAAGCACAAAGGAAAAAATTAACTTTAAACTGTCTTGAATTTATAAAATTTGTATCAAATACTAAAATAAAGGAATCTAAAATAATATGGATTTTTAAAACTAGAATTCATACCTGTTAACTTAATTGTAAACCTATAGCACTATGTTTAGATTGTGCCAATTCGGCCTTAATGACAGTCTATTTCAGAGGTTGGCAAGCCTTTGCTGTAAAGGCTAGATGGTAAATATTTTCAGCTTTGTGGGCCATACCAGCTCTGTTGCAACTCCTCAACTGCCATTGTAGTGCTAAAACAGCCATATGTAAACGAATGGGCATGACTGTGTTCCAGTTAAACTTTATTTACAAAAACTAGTGGTGGGCTGGATTTCCCAAGGACCATAGTTTGTGTACTCTGGTCTAGACCAGTGGTTCCCAACATGTGGTCCCTTGACCAAAAGCATCAGCATCATCTGGGAATTTGCTAGAAATGCAAATTCCTGGCACCATCTCAGTCTTGCTGAATCAGAAATTCTGGAGGTGAGGCCTAGCAGTCTGTTTTAGCAAAACACACCCTAAAGTTTGAGAACCGGTGGTCTGGATCCTTTTGATATACAAAGTGTGGCCCATGAGCCAGCATCAGTATCACCTGGGAACTTGTTAGAAATGCATAATTTGGGGCTTTACCTCAGATCTACCGAATCTGCATTTTAACAAGACCCTCAGGAGATTCATGTGCACATTAAAGCTTGAGAAGTACTGATCCAGTGATGCCAATGCTGCTGATGACCAGACCACACTTTGAACAGTATGGATACTGATGATAGCAGTTGTTAGATAATCTTCCAAGGAGTTTCTCACTCCTGTCTCAATAGGTAGTAACACTTGCACTACTACTGACCTGGTTTATTTTAATTTTACCTCATGGTGGCTTGTGTCCCAAATATACCCAATTATGTTGTTCCTTGCTCTCCTGCCTTTCTTTTCTCTCTCTCTCCTTTTCTCCTTCTCCTGCTTTCTCCTCTGACACACATAGATTGCCTGGCACTTCTCTCCCACAGTCCTACCCATTAAGGACCTAGGTGCATTCTTGTATTAGAGCAGTATTTCTCAACTTTTATTTTTTCCCTCATCATGCCTTTAAGGAGCCTTTGTAGACCTTTTTTTCCCTAACTGCCCTCCTCATTACATTTTAATACCACAGATATACTGTGTCTTTGAATGTGCTGTATGTATATCTGTGCTTTATACATAAAGGAGTATGATGTTTTCACACCCCCCTGGACTAATTTTCACCCCCTTGAGGATGATATTGCCATTCTTTTCTGCTTCTGCCCACAAGTGAGAATGCATTTATTAGAGCATGCCTTGGAGAGATAATCTTGTCTGTAGCCACTTTGAAGAATCTATTTGAATCAGCCTTCCCTACTTCAGGGATATTTGAAGGACAGGGGGGAGTCCAAGAAAACTATACCATCTTTGAAACTAGTCATTCAAAACTCTTTATCCTAGCAAGGTCCCAGCCTGAGCTGGGGTTTTCAAGGATTCATCCAAAGATCTGTTGTTCTTGAATTTTGTCAGAATGTCCTGATACCACTACTCCATGCTCTCCATCTGAGCCCAAAGTATCCTTCTTCACATCTGTTTTTCTCTCCTGCAACAGAGAGGCCTTCCTCCTTTTTCTCAAGTCTCTCTTCAATAATCTCCCATCTCCTCTAGAATTTTTCCCCATCCGATTTTTGTCCTGTATTTTGTAACATTTTTAATCTTCCCTAGATCCTTCTCTGCTACATTTAGATAATGCACAAGTCTCCCTTGTCCCAGATAAATCTGCTGTTGGCTTACTTTCTCCCCTCACCCCCAGGTTTATTGAGGTATGACTGACATATAACATTGTGTAAGTTTAAGGTGTACAATGTGATGATTTTTAATTTACTTTCATCCATTCGTCTCTACACTTCTCAAAAGGCTGCTTATACTTTCTCTGTTCACCTACACACCCTAACCAAGGTATTGGAACATGGGATTTGGAGTCCTATAGATCTGTGTTTGAGTTCTGGTGCTTCCTTCAAGTCATTTTGTAATCTTTGGCAAATGCCTTGATTTCTCTAAGTCCCAATTATCGTCTCTGTTAAATATATGCCTCATAGGAGTACTTGGAGGAATAAAATGATGAGTAAGCCTCAGCACGGAACCTGGCCCATAGGAGGGTTCTGTAATTACATTCAAATTTAGTGATTTTTTTTTACCTCAATCATTATCTTTTAATTTTGTTGTGACATTTTGTTAGTCAATCTGTGGTTAAAAATAACTCTATAGCTTATTCAGTAATATTTACATCTTTGTTACTAGTCAGCTCCTAACTTGGCATTGTTTTGGTCATGTTTAAAAGATACTCACAGAAGGATTACAGAAATATAAATATCCTCCAGAAACTACAGAAGACTTTGAAACAGAAAACGCTTTCCCCCCCATCGAGGTCATGCTTGAGGTTCATGAGAATGTGATCTTTTTTGAAGATCCTATGGTTGCAAGGTGGGACGCTGAAGGTACAGCAACGCCTTAAACAGCTTTGGTAATGATGTAATGAAAAGAGGTATAATACTGCAAATCCTTACAACAGAAAACGCAGTGTGTACACTGAGTTTCTAATATTACGTATTTCTATGCCAATTCTAGGATCTTTGTTTTGTCTGCTCTTGATGGAAATGAGTAAGGATTTCAGTTTAAAAATTTGTTGGATTTCATAACTATTAGTTCCTAAAGTGTTTATATCTGCCATAGTCTCTGAACAGTGACTTTATAGTTATCTTATTATGTTTAAAAAAATAAGGAAATGAACAAAAATATCAAGGTAGTATAGCAAATCAAAAACACGTAAACAAATGAAAAGCCTACTCTGTCCTGAAATCAGCAAAAAAATCCAAATAATTCAGATTGGAGTGATTAAAATTTGATTATTTTAATGTTAATGATTTATCAATTGCAAATCTTATTACAAACATTTATTGGGGAAGGGGAGTGGGCAATGGGAAACCTGAGAAAGAGGAAAACTAGTACTATAAGCCTTTTTAAAATTGATGGTTGAACCAGTTATTGCTTATTCCAAATGTTAAATTTCAATAAAATCAGAAGTACTAACAGAGATACAGCTAATGATTCACTAATCGTTAACAGATACTCATTTTGGGCTGGCTGAGCTTTGAAAGGTCCTGGTCTTATGAATTAATACATGCAGTTTTGAGGCTCCTGGATGAAAGCTGTATAGCTTTGTTTTTAACATAAATTATTTCACATCCATCTATTTATTTGTGAAAGGATTTACATACTTGGTGATGTTGGAAACAGATAAGATCACTAAGGCACAGAGCTATTACTTCATCTATTTATTTAGTTATGAAGGCAGAGGATTCAGGAACTTTTCTACCAAGAAGGGTATTTTGTATATATTTTCTGGTTTAAACTTTATGATTGCTACAATACTCCATATTTTTACTTGTGTAGGCATAGCCACAAGATATTATTTATATTCTAGAAATAGTTTATGTATTAAAAACAGTATATTTCTATCAGTACATTAAACTATAAAATATATCAAAATGAACAATTAGGTAATTTCTTCCTTTCATGTTGCTTTAGAGGTTTCACTTTACTTTCCTTAATGGTAATGTTCCTAAACGTTTATCACATTAAAAAGTATTTACAATAAATTAGAATTAGAGAAGGGAAGTTATCCCACATGATTCAGGGAAATATAATGCGTAAAATTTGACTAACTGCAGTCGTTAGACAGCAGTACTCTACAACTCCAGTAATTTTTAAACCATGGGGAAACTTTTTGCCATGAAATACTAGAAATTTGGAGAATTTATTTATAGGCAATACTTAATTTTTACCTTTACAAATTGAAATAATTTTGTTAATATAAAAACAAAAAGAGAAATTATAAATAATTTAGTCTGTCAATATAATTCTATTTGTTATATTGAATTTAAGAATCAAAAATAGTAAATGGAACCCTCCATGTGAGAGAGGAGAAAGCCAAGTGGAAATAGAGAGGGCATTCCAGGAAGAGAATGATTCATTCATTTGTTCTATAAATATGCTAAACAATAAGAAATATAGAGATAAATGAGACAGAGTTCCTTCCTCTGGGAGTTTTCAAAGTTGTAGGAGAGGCAGATGGGGACCAACATCATAATACAGTGTAGTAAGGTTATTTAATAAATAACATTGCTATAGAGCAGAAGAGTGACTGGGTCTATCTGGAGAGTTAAGGGAGGCTTCTGACAGGATGGAATATTGAACAGGGTCTTAAGAGACCAAGAGAACATTTGCATACAAGTCTTTGTGTGGACATATGTTTTCATTTCTCTTGGGTATCTACCTAGGAGTGAAATTAGTGGGTTGAATGGTAAATATATGTTTAACTTTTTAACTAACTGCCAAATTGTTTTTCAAAGTAGCTGTACCATTTTACATGCCTGTCAGCAATATATGAGGTTTTCCATTTCTCTGCATCTTTGCCAACATTTGTTGTTATCTGTCTTTTGGATTATAGCCATTCTAGTGGGCGTGAAGTGGTGTCTCATGGTTTTAATTTGTATTTCCCTAACGACCGATAATGTTGAGCATCTTTTTAATGTACTTATTATCCTTTCATATATCTCCTGTGGTGAAATCTTTATTCATATCTTTTGTACATTTTTTAACTGGGTTGTGTTTTATTATTGAGTTGTAAGAGACACAAAAGACCACCTATTATATGATTGTATTTATATGAAAAGTCCAGAAGAGGCAAATCTTTATAGAGATGGGAAGTATATTAATGGTTGCCTGGGACTGGAAGTGGAAATGGAAACTAACTATAAATGAACATAAGGGATCTTGTCAGGAGGATTATAATGTCCGAAAACTGGATTGTGGTGATGGTTGCACAACTGGGTAAATGTACTAAAAATAATTGTATACTTAAGACGAGTGAATTTTAAAGTTGTTTAAAAACAGATGAAGAGAAGTTCTCTAAAAGATTAAGGAAGAGTACTCGGAAGAAAGACCTGTGTGTGCAGAGGCTCAGAGGTATATGATATTGTTGAGAAGGAAAAAAAGGTGCAGCTGAAAACAGATGTGTGAAGTGGCAAGGGATGGAGGCAGAAATGGGAGTCAGAGCTTCATTCTTAAGGTCTTACATACCATGCTGAGGAGTTTGGACTTGATCCTATAGACAGGAAGAAACTCCCAGCAAAGTTGGCCTTTTGTTGAGATTCTATTCAAAATGTAAAAGATTGGGGCTAGCCCAGTGGTGCAGCGGTTTAGTCCGCGCTTGGCAGCCCGGGGTTCACGGGTTCGGATCCCGGGTGCCCACGGACGCACTGCTTGTCAGCCATGCCGTGGTGGCGTCCCATATAAAGTAGAGGAAGATGGGCACGGATGTTAGCTCAGGGCCGGTCTTCCTCACAAAAAAGAAAACCAAAAATGTACAAGATCAATTTATACACATCGCAGTTATTTGGGTGGTTTCATTCATCTTATTTTTGTATGGAAAAAAATGAAACTAATATCACTTTCTTCCCTATTATAAAGGTAAACATTGGAAAACTGATGGCATCAGCAATGTATCTTACAAATCAGAAGAAAGACTTATAACATTCAACCTGGAAACTTTTGGCCCTGTTACCTTGATTCAAGACACTCATGTTAACATGCCATACCAGTCATGGGAACTAAGACCACTTGATGTGAATCAAGTACTTTTGACTGTCACTACGGTATTTACTGAGATTCAAATACAGATTAAGGTAAGTCACTGTTATAGCAAGTCATATCAAAGAGGTAAACCTCTTTGATGACTGTAAGAGACTATGTCAAAGCAATGAATCACTGGTGATTTACATATTGAAATGTCCTTTATAAATATATTTAAAATACACCTGGAGCTGTAATTTCCAAATGAAGTATTAATTGGATAGGTAATAACATGTAATAAGTGAAGTGCAAATTTGTACCCTGAAGTTACTAGGAATAGACCAATGCCTGGTTGCAGTAGAACTTTCAGAGAGTGTTTGACCCACTCGAAAGAGGATTCCTGATCTTATCACCCAGCCATTTGAAGTCCCCTTTGAGGTTGGTCTCTGAATGAGCCTCTAGTGCTCATCAGTCAGAAATTACATAGCCTGAAATTTAGAGAGACAGAAAGATTAGTGGTTGCCTGAGGAATGGGGATTAACTGTAAATGGGCAGAAGGGATTTCATGGTGGGGGGCGGTGTGTGAAAATGTTCTAAAACTGATTTATGGTGATAGTTGCACCACTCAGTAAAATTACAAAAAATAGTCGGATTGTGCACTTAAAATGGGTGAATTTTGTGGGCCAGCCCAGTGGCATAGTGGTTAATTTCACATGCTTCCCTTCGGTGGCCTGGGGTTCTCAGGTTTGGATCCCAGGCACAGACCTACACCCACTCGTCAAGCCATGCTGTGGCAGGCATCCCACATATAAAGTAGAGGAAGATGGTCACGGATGTTAGCCTAGGGCCAATCTTCCTCAGCAAAAAGAGGATTGGCAACAGATGTTAGCTCAGAGCTAATCTTCCTTACCAAGAAAAAAAAAAAGGTGAATTTTATGATGTGTAAAATATACCTCACTAAAACTGTTTTAAAAAAGAGAGATAGCCTGAAATTCCTTATAAATGTGGCAGGAAGATTAGAATATCATCAAACTTTACTTTTAAAACCAGATGAGAGATGTGAACCCTGGACACCTTCAAACTGCCACTTTGCAGACTTTAAAACTGGATAATAATTTTGCATTATTTTGTTAAATCTTATGTGTAAAAAAAAATTATGATCCTTAAAAGTTGCAACATGATGGCTATCCAATAGCTATCGTGATTCACTATGAACATATGCAGTATTCTTAGATCATAACTTACAAAATAGGAGGAGACCTGAGAAACCCTTTAGCTCAATCCCTTGATCAGATAAAACCCAGAAAGAGTTGATAAACTGCTTAAGGTAACATGGAGACTTTGTGGTGGACGTTTGGATCAGGCCTAAAACATATCTGTCCTGCATACTTTCTAATATAGAATGATATATGATTTAAAAAAATAGTATAAGAACCTAAAGGTTAGAACTGGAATAATAATGAAGTAATAATTTAACTTACTTATAGAAAAGCCTCTTTTTTCTTTTTGAAACTAGGAAAACCTCTGCATGTTAGCTTCAATCAAACTAAAGAACAAAAAGCATTCCTCTATTTTGGAAGAAAAATGGATGACTCCTATTTCTTTCATTATTGCTTTGAAAGAAGCTGGATTGAATATCTTCCCTACTGCACACTCTCATTTTTATGTTATTATAAACTATAAGGTAAGAATGAATCTTTCCATATTTAATGTAATGGACCTTTAGAATGTCAGCAAGTATTAAATTTTATATAAATCTTAAGGTACACCATGGGTTTTCTATATTCACTTAATACAAGATTATAGTTAGAAAGGAAAGAATAGAGGTAAGACCAGAAATCCAGGGTTCTCTCAAATTTAATAATCTTCCTAAAGAAAGTAAGCCTATAGTATGATCTTCATATTGACAAATGAAGCACATCCACAGCTGGTCAGTTTAATGCAAAGGTAGTCTGAGCAACTTCACATTTTGTATATTTTCTTTCTTCTTCCAGACTGGATATATGTAAGGTTTCTTTAAAGAGTAAATACTCAGTAGTTTCCCAAACATGATAAGTTGGGTGAAATTAAACACATGCAAGGACCACTGATATACAAAACCCACTTCCTTCTGCTTCTTAGCATAGCCTCCCTATCTGCATACTGCTTCATGTTACCCATAAGGCTTTAGTTAAACTGTGAGCTCCTTGAGGATGGAGAATGTTTCTTAATCAACTTTGATTCTTCCAGCACCTAGCATATTCCTAGAATACAGATGTTTAGTAAACATTGATGATATATGAGTGAAGATAGAGTAACTTCTAATCATGAAAGGTGTTTTGGGCAGAAGAGTTCTATACTCAAGAACAAGTTTATAACATAACAGAAAATGGCAATATAGGCAAATATTCATAGAACATTTGAAAATAATCGTATTGATAAGAGTGTGTACATATATGTGCAGGGAAAAAAAACCACCTTGGTTTTAGTAACTCAAATTGCCTGTTACTCTACAAATGCTGAATGTGGTGTACTATTCCTCTTTCAGAATACTCAAGAATTTTTTTCTGAACACCTGTATTCCAGGCAATGTTTTAAATGCTTAGGATACATTAGTGAATAAAACAAAGGTCCCTGCCCTTGTGGAGCTTACATTCTAGCAGAGGCAAAAATAAACAATAAATATAAAAAAATACAATTATCTCAATTATGTCAAAAAAGTGATAAGTGCTGTGGAAAAGAAGAAAGGTAGATGAAGAATAGTGGGATTGGGGCAGTGCACAATATCAAATAGGGTGTTAGGGGAGGGGGCTCAATGAGAAGGTAAGATCTGAGCAAAATGTGAAGGTGGGGAATAAGTACACATCTTGGAAAGCAGCTTCCAAGTAGACAGAACAGCTGGAGCAAGAGCCCTGAGGGAGTGGCCTGTGTGTTTGAGGACTGGGAGAACAGCAAGGGAGCTGGGGTGCCTGGAGCTGGGAGAGCAAAGGGAGAAGAAAAGGAGATAAGGTCAGATAAATAACGAGGTGTATGTGGGTATGTGGGGGGATGTCAGGTCACAGAGGCCCTCATGGATCATTGTTAGGACTTTGGATTCTACTCTGAGAGAAAGGGAAAGCCATTGCCCTGTTTTGAAAGAGGAGTCGTGTGATCTGACTTACATTTTAAATGGATCTTTGTGTGTTAATAGACTGTAGGAGGCCAAGAATGGAAGGGAGACTTGTTGAGAGGCTCTATGATCAATTCTATTTGTTTTTATATTGACAGGTTCCTTTGGTAGAAATTAAAGCTTATCGACAAATGGCCCTGCTAAGTTCTGCTTTTGCATTTGGTTGGAGCAGGTGGAATATGCTATGTGATTCTAAAAGAGTTGTATTTAAGGTATAGTATGCAAAAACCCATAAAACTACTTTGTCCTCCAAAAGAAGATGAGGTACTCAAAAGCTAAATGAATGTAGCCCATGGTTTCTCCTCTTAAAAGGGTGAAAAAAATTAACATTCAAAATGGAGTTTTAAAACTTCATTTAAAAAAAATTTGTCAAAAATATAAAACCAAACTATGTAAAGGTTATGCCTTCATTGTCCATTATGGTATCGAATGCTCTTGACTCAGGCTAGAGTCCTCATGTCTCAAGAACATCGACTCAAGAACACATGGAAGCCTTTAACGTGAATACATCTATGATCCACAAACTTTCTTCTCTGACAGGGTTAGCCTTCAATTTAACTTTCTGGCACATTTACTACTGCCTGATAAAGAGGGTACCTTTTCCAATTCTAAAAGCTAACTGGTGAGTGTTTTATCAGAAAGGAGCCGTCGTTTTTATTTATCTCATTTATTGTGTATTTCTCCCACTAGAATATGAGCTCCTTGACAGGGCTTTATTATTGCAATTGTTAGTTAGTTCTTAATAAATATGTTTGGTTGTTTCTTCTTTGCTTTTTTCATTGTTGTTTTTATACCCCCAGCACTTAGAACAGTACCTGGCACATGATAGCCACTGAATAAATATTTGTTGAATGAATTAATACATTTTTATAAACTCCACAAACACTAAGATATAAACAAACAGTTTCCTGGTTTAAAAAATGGGACATTAAGAATGTTTCTTTTAATGTTAGCAATTTTAGGGCCTGAGTTGAGCCCTTTAAATAATACTCTACTGCCAAAATCTAATAGATTACCAGATTTCTCTAATTTTCTTTTCCTTTAGGTGAGGGAACACCTTACTAAAGAAGAATCTATGGAGAATCCCAACTGGACCCTTTTGATGTTTAGTGGTGATAGAGCACAAAGGCTCAAGATCGACGAATACAGTGAGACATTCTCTGAAGCCCTTAAAGAAGAAACTGAATTTCATTCTACTTTATTTCACATGGTTAAGGATTTTGCTTCTGAAGAAGCAATGGAGAAAATCAGGAGCTCCAACTACCAATTTATTGACTCTGTATGCCACATGCTAGTCTCAACTAGATTACTCAGCTATTCTTAATCCCCACCAATACATTTTATTCAGTATGAAGAATCAAGCAACTTGGAGAAAAATCAGGTATTCCTTCAATAAATGTAATGCAGGAATATATTTCAAATAGGCTACTAAAATGATCTAATCGGCATTTTATATTCAAATTTTATTTTTTAAAAAGTGGGGTTTTTTTCCTATGAATATTTGGCCCACTGACACTTTCAACTTCCACTGTACAAAGATTTGAATGCTTCTTTATTTCAATAAATTTTAACAATATATAATATCTCCTCCTTAAAAAGCTCATTAAAAGATCATAGTCAGACTTCTTCCCCACTGTATTTTAGTTGGGGAGATAATCACAAAAAGAGGGAATGTAAAATATCTTACAGTCATCCATCCTGAGAACCTCTGGTTCCCGGCTATCATTTTCCAGCCAAAAGTTACTAATTTACAAAGTTCAGATACTGAAACTTTAAAAATCAAGATACACACATTAGGATGTGCTGCAGTCACACAGGTGGTGGCCCATTGTGTCGGAGTCTGGTAAATGGCCATAAGATATGTTCTAGAGACATCCAGGAGTCTCCATCCTGCGTAGGAGCAGCATCCACGGACTTTTGGAGAAATAGGCCTGTGAGGAAACTCATCAAAGCTGCAAACAGTATGAATGCAACAGAAAGCCAGAGTGCCTTAGCCTTTCTGAGGGAAGTCTTGAGATTTGCTGCCCAGGAAGCTATTGTGTCAGAACTGCAAGGAAAACACAAATTCAGAATTTGGTAATCACAATAATGTTATTAGAAATACTTCTTTTGCCAACAATACCCATCAAGTCAGTGATCTGCCCTGCATACCACCAACACCGCCTTGCAATAAGCTACATAGTGTGATCTGTCATCTTGGTTTCAGCCACAATCTGCCCCCCTTATAATTTTTAGAATTAAGAAATCATGTGCTACTGTGAGAATCTGAAAATTCTGTGCTTTAGGCATTATTTAACTCGTAACAAGTACATTTGAGTGTTTATCTCATTCTTTCAATCAGGTAAGACAACTTATATTCCTACAGTGGACACAAAAAATTATTTATTGGGTAGAGGAGGATATATATGTATGTATGTATGTATGTATACATAAACATGTCACTTATTTCTTACCATACCCTGGACTTTTGCTGTAGTGAAATTTAAACTATTTCTTTTAAAAAAAAAGCTTACTGTAGCATCCTATGTCTTTGAAAATAGTACAGTGTCTAACACAGAGTTAAGTATTTTACATGTGCTAATTCATTTAATCATGACAACAAAACAATGACATAGCTATTATCATCCCTATTTTATAGATGAAGAAATTGGTGCTCAAAAATGGATGAACTTGCCCAGGTCACACAGCTGGTTAGAGAGCTGGAACTCAAGCCTAGGCCATCTGGCTTCAGGGCCAGGTTCCTAACACAGCGAACATCCCTGTGTCTTGTAAGTCACAGGTTCAGGGATAACTCCTGTAGACCATGTGAAGTTTGTTGTTCATCTTAAATTTAACAATTTGACAGGTCTTTTAGTCAAGTCATTTGATTAAGATTAATACTGTTAATCCTGCCTTACCTTTCCCCATTTCACCAAAATGGTATCATTTAGCAGGTAGACAACTTACACTGAAGAGACATCCCACTTTGATGGATTATTTCTCTTTTCACAAAGACTTGGCTTTCTTGTCCTTTCTACTATTTCTTCTCCAGGTCGTTCTGAGTCATCTTTAGTTCTGTAAATAAGTATTGTTTTAAAATATTTAAAACTACAGATAATGCGGTATAATTGTTTATAAAATATTGCTAAATTTTACTGTAGTACTAACGAGGCTCACAAGTATTTGTTTTGCTTTAGAAAGATTTGATAAATATCTAATTCTAAAAGTCAAATCACCAAATTTATATTTTTAACCTTTTAAAGGAATTTAATTTTAAAAAGAAACTTTCTGTACTTAGAAAAATAATGAATGTTTGTTGTAGAAAGTTGGAATACCAGCCAAAGAACACGTAACAGTTAGTCAATTCTCACCATTCATAATTAATCAATGTTATTACTGTGATTTCTTTCTCCTCATATATGCGTGTGTGTGAGTGTAACCACACTTTGAAAAACAAATGTGGATTCCATATTTTTTCCTCTGTGTATTTTTTTATTCAACATATAGTAAAATTTTTATCTTATATTAGCAGTTGATTTTACTCTTTTCTCTGTAGGTTTTTTGATCAATGCTAAATTGGAGTAACATCGAAGTGTCATTTCTTCTCTAAAAATCTTAATTTTAAAAGTGTTTATGAAAATATGTTCAGTGTAAATCTAGTTAAAATAAACTAGTATTCAATGAGCTGGGAAATACAATTGGATTGAGTATACTTCAAATAAAGTCATATTATCTAAAGAGAGGTTCCTTTACCTGAAGAAAACTTAATTGTTTCATTATCACATTCACTAATGCCCTCAAAATTGCCAAAGGGAGCTGTGTCTCAAAGTTGTTTTTTTTTTTTTCCAGTCAAACATCTATAGGGAATGTATGTGGTAGATTTTAGTTTAGTTTTTAAAGGAAAAGAGGCCCAAAAGCCAGAATTCTTGTAAGATTCTCGAGATTTCTGTCTTACGTTTGCAAAGACTTCTCAGTAGAAATCATACCACACTAACAAAAAGCAAAAAAAAAAAAAAAGGATTGTAATCTTTTGAAGGAAACTTGATTTTTTTTTTAACCCAGATCAGAAAATATCCATTATGTTAACTCTAAATCTCAAAATAGTTTAACACATGCAATAGGCTCCCAGGATTATTAAAAAAAGAAAAGACTTTGAGGGTAGGCACTATGTCGTACTCATCTTTATTTCCCTTAGGATTGAGTGTAGTGTCTATCACACAGTAGGCATGCAATGAACATGTATAAAATGAACATAAAATAATTTCATTAATTTCTCCACAGATGAGGAAGCTGAGACCAAATAAAAGTTAAGCAGTTTGTTCAATGTCACCCGAGGACTTAGAGGCAGCATTTCTTGCTCTCCCTCCTTCTTGCCCTCTACCCTTCACTAGAGAAGCATATTTTGTTTATCTTGCTAAGATATAGAGATAGCAATATAGAGTTTTATGTTTCTACTACTCTTCATTTACATAAAGGGAAGATAGATGTACATATATAATGCACATATATTACATAAGTGCCTATATGTTATATATACATATGTTATATATAATTCTTTTTTTTTTAATCTAAGTAGATAGACATTTTACTTCTGTGGCTCTTTATTGACCTTTCTCCTGATGACTAGATGCCTATACAGGGAAAAAAAAAATCTTCACAAATCTGGCAAATTTCAGGGTCTTTTCTAACTTAAGACCTCAAACCTTCCAGTTCTGAGTGATACAAGAGTGAATGCAGGGCTGGCTCGGTGGTACAGCGGTTTGGTTCGTGCTTTGACAGCCCGGGGTTCGAGGGTTTGGATCCCGGGCGCCCGCTGACACACTGCCTGTCAGCCACGCCGTGGCGACGTCCCATATAAAGTGGAGGAAGATGGGCACGGATGTTAGCCCAGGGCCAGTCTTCCTCAGCAAAAAGAGGAGGATTGGCAGCAGACGTTAGCTCAGGGCCGGTCTTCCTCACACACACACAAAAGAGTGAATCCATTCACAAATAACATTTACATAGTGCTTTACAGTTTATAAAACTCCTAAACAATGAATTATCTTTTTGATGATGCAGCATTAATCTCATCCCCATTTTTATGCCCCAGCTTACATCAGGTTAATAAACACACCAAGCTTCACCTACTTTAGTTCACATTTTTCTTCTTCAGCATCTGCCCAGGAATAGGTGCTAATAAATCGATGTAACGAGGGACGGTGTTCACTCTGCTTTGACCCCAAAATACGCCTAAATAAAGATGATTATAGCCACTTGTCAAATCAAATACATCTATAGCCATTATCAGTTTATTTCCCACTGCCTAAATCAATACAAAATTTTATGTTCTAATTTTTTCCTTGGCATATTCACATAACACTTATTTCATAATAAACCAATTTCGTGATCATATGCCAATTTTTATAATTATTCTGCATATATTCTGTACAAATCAAATGTTACAGTATTGCTTATTTCAAACATTTACTTTAGCCTAATTATAAAATAGTAAGGTTCCCAAGGAGTAACCATAAAATTACACTTACCAACTGCTTGACCTCCTACTGAATCGGTCATTATTTTCCATCCCAGCCATCTTTAAATTTCAGATGTTAAAGAAATAATAAAATATGAATTTAGTGAAGCAAGTTTATATTTTTGTCATATGCAAATGAATTTGCTTTTGACTAAGAACACTTAGGAATTTACTTACCATTCCTGCATTTCCAATATTTCTGGGCAAAGAGGCAATGGTGACTCTTCGAAGAGAAGATGGCTACCCGAAGGAGGAAAATGTACATTTAGAAAATTCTCAATATTTTATTCTTGTGTGCAACAGATGAATATTCTTGTGCATATATATCCATGCAATTGACCACTGCTGAGTTAAATAGTAGACATATTTTAAAGGATTTTGTTATGGCCAAATTGCCTTCCAATAATAGTCTACCAATTTATATTCCACCTTCTCCAATATTGGATGAGTATAATTTTTACCAATCAAATAAGGAATATAAGATTCCTTGTTTAGGTTTCTAGTAACAATGAACAATGTTTTTCTGTGTTGAATAACCATGTATATATATGTATAAACCACCTGTTTATGATCTTTGTCCATATTAATTTTGTTAATATTTCTGGCAGAAAATTTGTTCATCGTTAATGCAGCCAAATCTATTCATCTCTTCCTCTCTTTTTCTACCATTTCTTTTATGCTTCGAAAGGTTTTCCCCAACTCAAGAGGAGAAAAATATGCACCTATTTTATCTTTTTGTTCATGGCTTCACTTTTTCCACTCAACACATTTAAGGATGGGCATGATATTTTAATGAATGGATATGTTTATATATTAACCTTGAGATTTGCACAGGAAAATGTTATATAGTATTATGTGTTTCTTAGAGTTTAAATAAGAACAACTTCAGGAAATAAAAGTATATTAAATGTAGGAAATAACTAAAGTTTTATGTGAATCTTTTTCTTAAACCACCATCCCTAATTTAATTTCACAACTTAGTTGAGTATCAAGAATATCAAATTGCAGTCCAAGAAACCTAGGCTCTAATTATGGTTCTACCACTACATGATCATAACTAATCACTTCCGTGAAAGTGATTTCCCTCATATGTGAAAAAGACAGATTTGGATGGAATGATTTTTAAGTCACTTGCTCAAAAGTTCTGTGAAAAAATTCTGTGAAATCCTGATTTTCAAAGTGGCAAGAACTGCTGGTTAACTTTCAATATCCCATTCTCTCCTTTTTTATTTAGTAACAAACTTCTTGATTTTTAGTTAGGCATAAAGCCTCCAGAATAAATGAAAAACCTCCCACAAATGAAAAGGGAATAAATGAATAAATAAAGCCTCCCACAAATGAAAAGGGAAATGTTATCTGGGACTTCCAGGAAGTATCTTTAGAAGGAGAGGGAACACCTGTTTTTGCTTCTTCCTTTTTCTTGAAACGTGACACAATGTAATGACCAAAACTTGGTGCCCGGAATTGATGAAGCCATCTTAGACCATAAGGTGGAAGCAAAGGGCTAAGGGTGATGATGCAGCAAGAGAGGAGGAGACTGGGCCCTATGGATTTGGTGAAGCTGCTCTAGCATTGTTGGACTGCTTATTTCCAACTTTGTATTTACATGAGAGAAACTATTGTTAGACTGGCTTTCCTCTTGCTGCCAGGCAAACTTAACTGATATACAAATACAGAAGTATAAATCATACATATATAAACATAAATACACACACATGCATATATATGTACACACATACATATACATGAATTAAAATCACCATTGTTTTATAATTTACATTTAAAGCCATGTTGTTTCAAATAGTATGTTAAAACCATCTCACCTATAACTTTTGATGGACATTTGTTAAGTGAATTAGCAATTACCTTGGAGTTTAGAGAAGCTGAACGTTTTTTAATTTGGCAGTCATCTGAAAGGAAAAACCCATTTACAACATTTTAAGAATTACACATGTAGTTTTACACAATGGTCTTAATTCTTTACAAAGAAAAGCAATAGTCAGAAAAAGATTTATTTAAGACCCTAGAGACTACTGAGCAATATAAATATGTGGTTATCATTTATTTGGTGATTCATAACAATTACCATCTTAACAAATGGCATACAGTCTTCTCTGTCACAGCAGATGTCCACAATGCCCACCTAGCACATAGAAGGCACTAAATGAATGTCTGCTGAATAAATGAATCTAAAATTGCAGATCAGAAGATTATCAAATATGATTACTTTTCTAGAAGAGGGAACACATTATTAAAAGAAGAATTCTGCTCAGAAAAGTTCATACTGTTTATTCAAAATAAAACTATAAGATTTACATAAACTTTGTTAGGATATTTTCCATGGTCTCAGATGTTTCCCTATTTTCTAATCCATCAGTTAGCTTACTATGCCAGAGTCATTCCTTCTTCGAGGAATACAAAACCATTGGTGATGAGAATAGCTCATTTTAGTTATCGTGCCTTGCTTTATGTGTAGAGAAAGAGCCAATTCTAACATATGCTAAGTAGGAGAATACTAGGTTCAACTCAATGGGTTAGATTAAAGATATTCTTTCATCTCAGCAATCTAAATTAATTTAGTGAATTTTTGGTGTCATTGCCAAAGAATCCATCTTGTCTCCAAAACTGTTTTCTAACTGATATCTTACTTTGGGCTATGTAAATAATAAGAATGAGTTATTCTTCTAGCATAACCTTAACCTAGGAGTCTTTATACTAAAGACATAATATTAGTAAGAAAGAATGAAACAGGAGAATGTTAGAAAAACATAACTCATACTATTATTTTAAACTTTTATTACCTTCATCTTCAAGAGGGTTAAAAGACCTTTCATTTTGTAAGAGAACCTGTTTCAGTTCTTCTAATTCAGCATGCTCTTTGGCATACATTCTCTTCAGGTTTTCTACATGCTGAATCATCACTTCAACTGCTTTACTAACCCGGCTTTCCTAGTGGGAAAAAAAACACGTTTACACTGAAAATACTATTCTTGATACTCAGTTAAAAGATGGAGATTAGACACGTGCGTTTATCTTCACTCTATCCCTAAATGCCACTAAAATGACAATAAAGATATTTTAAAAAAAAGCTTGAGTACACAAGGGCAAATAGAACAGAAAGCCTACTAGTAGAAGGACTAGCAGTAAATGAGTAAGACCTGAAAAAAGCGGAAACCTAAGAAAAGCCTAGAAGCAACATGATTGCACCACAGAAAGCCCCAAAGGTTCAAGAATTAGTAGTGTCCCTGGAATTAAGCTTGAAGGTGGATATGTAAACAGAAGAAATGGTTGAAAATCTGTGTAAAAAGCAATTAGATCCACAGATCCCCTCACTTAGTCAGGTCAGCTGAGAAACTTCCCCTCCACCATTTTGGTGAAAAGCTACAAAGGTTAAATATCGAGGGAGAGTTAAATAGAGGGTCTGTGGACTGGGCTGTAATAGACAGTTGATGACGAATGGATCATACAGAAAAGAACAGATTTAAGCAAAAGTCTGTATACACATTGAATGTTGAGATACCTAGCCTTATTCCTCCTTCCAACTCCCAAACACTGGTAGCCAGGCTTATACTCTCAAGGCAGCCAGCTGGAAGATTGTTCTCTGAGGAATTTAACATGGCAAGATGAAAGTCCTAAAACTACCGACACTGAGTATTCCAGTGAAACATCCTAGCCGTGTGAAGTTCAGAGCCAACAAGAACCTTCTCCACCCAACCTACACAGAGCTCCCAATCAGCTTTATAGTGAGTCATCACTAGTCAGAGGAAAGCCTGTAGCATGAAATAAGAAAATCAAAACACAGAAAAAAGCCAGCTGGAGGAAATAAACCACAGAAAAACAAGAACTTCAAGGAAACTATCAATATCTTCAGAGAGTCAAGAATAAGTATTGTGCCCATGAAATAATAACAAGATAGTGTTAAAAAGCAAAATTCTGAGGGCCAGCCCAGTGGCATAGTGGCTAAGTTCATGTGCTCCGCTTTGGTGGCCTGGGGTTCACAGGTTTGGATCCTGGGTGCAGACCTACACACTGCTTATCAAGCCATGCTGTGGCAGGCTTCCTCCATATAAAGTAGAGGAAGTTGGGCATGGATGTTAGCCCAGGGCCAATCTTCCTCACCAAAAAGAGGAGGATTGGCAATGGACATTAGCTCAGGGCTAATCCTCCTCACCAAAAAAAGCAACATTCTGAGAATAAAAAAAACAAAAGAGCCTGGAAACTAAAAACATGACAAAAATACATAATAGAAGAGTTTCAAGATAAGGTTGAGGACATCTCCCCGAAACTAGAGCAAAAAGATGAAAAGGTAGAAAAGAGATGAGAAAGAACCAGTTCAGGAGACCTAACGTCCAAAGAACAGGAGTTCAAGAAAGTATAGAAAAATTCCACAAAACATAGAAAAAAAATTCAAAAAAATTTCCAGAACTCAAGAACATAACTTGCCAGCTTATGTCCATTCAGGGCTAGACTATCAATTAAGTATAAGAATAAAGACACTTTCAATTATAGAACATTCAAAAATTTTACCTCCCAGGCATTCTTTTTCTCAGAAAGTTACTGGGTGATATGATCCACCAAAATGAAAAAATAAACCAGCAAAGGCGGAGGCATGGGATTCATGAAATGGGATTCAACTCAAGAGAGAAGTAAAAGGAATCTTCATTTAAGAGAGGTGGTGAGCCTAAAGAACAACCAGCCCATTCTAGACACTATATATAAACAAAATCTTACAATACGTGATGTTTGTGTCTAGCATCTATACTTAGCATAATGTTTTCCAGATTCATCTACATTGTAGCATGTATCAGCACTTCATTCCTTTTAATGCCTGAATAATATAATAATATATTAATAATACAATAATGTATTGCAAATTCTCCACATCCTCATCAACACTCATTATTTTCTTTCTTCCTTCCTTCCTTTTTTTTTTTTTTAAAGAGAATCTGATCTTTTTTTTTTTTTGCAGGGAAAGATTTGCTCTGAGCTAACATCTGTTGCCAATCTTCCTCTTTTTTTTTCCTTTTCCTTCCCAAAGCCCCAGTACATAGTTGTATATCCTAGTTGTAAGCCGTTCAAGTTCTTCAATGTGAGCCACTGCCACAGCATGGCAACTGACAGACAGGGGACCAGGAAGTGAACCTGGGCCACTGAAGCAGTGAGTGCCGAACTTTAACCACTAGGCCATCAGGACTGGCTCATTCCTTCCTTTTTCTTTTTATTATAGCTATCCTAGTGGATGTGAAGTGGTATGTCATTATGGTCTTGATTTGCATTTCTCTAATGATTAAGCATTTGCATACATAACTTTAATAAAAATAAAATAACGTTATTGTCTAGGGAGAGGTTAAAATGGAACTAGGATATTAAAAGTGTATAACAAAAGATCAAACTAAAACTACCACCACAATTAAATGTCTCCTTCTTAGAAAAACATATTTTCACAAGTTTCTTTAGGTATAGATTCAAAAAATTAAAGTCTCCCCAGATTTGCCCAGGAAGAAATTTTCAAATTCTACTTCTCTACAACTAAGTGTGCAAAGATGCATATACAAGGATATTTATTGTAGCATTGTTTATAATAGCAAAATATCAAGAACAATCTGAAATGATCAAATATAGGGGATTAGTTAAATAGTTTATGATCTATTCAACCAATAGAATATGTAAAATGATGATATGTGTTTATATGTACATATTTATATCACATAGAAAGTTATCTATGCTATATGTTGAATGAAAAAGAAGCAGATTATAACATTGTATGAAGGGAGTGTCTAGAAAAATATATTAAAATTTTTATAATGATAGTCACTGGCTAATGCTATTATGAGAGATTTTTCTTTACATTTTTATTTGCATCTTCCATTTTTCATTTTTTTCTATATTAAATATGTTGGTCTTGTACAATAAAGAAGTGTTTTTTAAAACTTCTTCCTAGGAATATAATCCATAATTTCAGGGAAAATAATCCTTTTAGTAACCTCATTGTAACTAGAGAAATGGAGACAGATTACCTGATTAATGGCTCCCAACATCTCAGCCCTACTGGCCACTCGTGCTGTGCACTGGCTAAGGAAAGTTATAGTCCTCTCCAGCTTCTTAATGATTTCCTGGGCCTGGTTGTCATCTTCACAAAGAGGTGTTAAAGACTGCACAGAAAGCAAAGTATTAAAAAGTGTCCAACCCAAGTATTCAGCAAGTGATTCTAACACTGACTACATTGTAGAGGCAGATGAAAGTCAAATCTCAATTATCTTGGTGGAGGGTGAAAAGAAGCAGCAAAAACCAATAATGAATTATACTGAAATATTAATCTCTTTGTTGGCTATCAAGTAGACCTATCCAGGTGCTCACAAAACTTTTTATATCTATTCTTGATCCCTTCCTTCTTTACTTCCCAAATTTGCCACTCCTTCATGTGTATTTACATCTTTCTTCTACAATTAATATGATGGGGTATAATTAATTAGTAATGGTAAAGAAATTATGCTTGCAAATGAGTTGAATGTATTATATGAGGAGCATAGTTTGAACTTTTTAAACAAGTAATGAAAATATACTGGAATTAGATAGAGCTCTGAGTGCTATACTTGCTCTTCCATTGATGACAAAGTGTGATTGGGCTGGTTACATGGGTATGCCTTCATAGCCTTATGAATATTTCTCTCAAACCTCTGCCTTTAATTCAAGATGGTGGCCTTCCTGATGGAGGGCCATGCTTCTCACTAGGGTGATGACAGAATTAAGAGAACAGCAGATTTGGAAGCAAACAAGCCACTGCTCATTAGCTGTGTAATCATGAGCAGATATCTAAGACTTGCCCAAATCTAAAACACCATAAATTCTGTATATCATTAAGAAAGGAAAAGTTCTGCCAATAAAATCATAAGGTACCATTGACTATAAATTGCATCCTAATGTCAACCTTTCTGAGTTGCTGTTTCCTCATCTGTCAGATGGAGACAAGTACATCTCCTCTCCAGGAATATTGTGACATGAGAGGTAATAGATGCCATTTGCTTGTCACACAGTAGGTGCTCAATGAACAGCAGCCACTTCTGAAACAGACAGATATGCATGAGTTGCACCTGGAGAGTTGCTAACCAACAGGAAGGGTCATTGTCAGACACACAGTTTAAATATCCAGCTTCTCTTGCAAAGGGAAGAGCAGATGTTAGTTGTTAGCCAAATAGACTATGGTTTACCAAGACTGAATCATGAAGAAATAAAAAATTTGAACAGACTAATAACTAGTAAGGAGATTGAAGCAGTTATCAAAAATCTCCCCAAAAATAAAAGACCAGTACCAAATGGCTTCACTGGAGAATTCTACCGAACATCTAAAGAAGAATTAACACCAATCTTCCTGAAACTCTTCCAAAAAATTGAAGAGAAGGGAACACTTCCAAGCTCATTCTTTGAGGCCAGCTTTACCCTGATACCAAAGTCAGACAAAGATACTACAAGAAAACTACAGACCAATATCCCTTATGAATATTCATGCAAAAATCTTCAACCAAATATGAGCAAACTGAATTCAATAGCACATTAATAGGAATATACACCGTGACCAAGTTGAGATTCATTTCTGGAATGCAAGGATGGTTCAACATATGAAAATCAATCAAGGCAATGTACCACATTAACAGATTAAAGGACAAAAACCACATGATCATCTAAACTGATGCAGAACAGCATTTGACAAGATTCAAGACCTTTTATGATAAAAAATATTTGAAAAACTAGAAATAGAAGGAAACTACTTCAACATAATAAAGGCCATATATGAAAAGCCCACAGCTAACATCATACCCAATGGTGAAAGACTGAAAGTTTTTCCTCTAAGATCAGGAACAAGGTGAGGATGCTCACTCTTGCCACTTCTATGCAACTTAGTACTGGAAGTCCTAGCCAGAGCAATTAGGCAAGAAAAAGAAATAAAAAATCCACATTGGAAAGGAAGAAGTAAAATTATCTCTGTTCACAGATGACATGATCTGATATATAGAAAAACCCTAAAGATTCTACACACACAAAAAAAAAACCCTATTAGAACTAATAAATGAATTCAGCAAAGTTGCAGGATACAAAATCCACATACAAAAATCAATTGCACTTCTATACACTAACAATGAACAATCCAAAAAGGAAATAAAACAATTCCATCAAAAAGAATAAAATACCTAGAAATAAACCTAACCAAGGAGGCAAAAGACTTGTACACTGAAAACTATAAAACGTTGCTAAAAGAAATTAAAGAAGACACAAAGGAAAGACATCCTGTGTTCATGGAGTGGAAGAAAATTTTGTTAAGCTGCCCATACTACCCAAATTAATCTATAGATTCAATGCAATTCCTATCAAAATCCCAATGGCTTTTTTTTTTTGCAGAAATAGAAAAATTTAACCTAAAATTCATTTGGAATCTCAAAAGGCCCTGAATACCCAAAACAATTTTTGAAAGAAAAGAACAAAGTTGGAGGACTCACACTTTCTGATTTCAAAATATATTACAAAGTTACAGTAATCAAAACAGTATGGTACTGGCCTAAAGACAGACATATAGACCAATGAAACAGAATGGAGTGCCCAGAAATAAATCTATGCATATATGGTCAAATGATCTTTGACAGTGGTGCCAAGACTACACAATGTGGAAAGGAACATCTTTTCAACAAATGATGTGGGAAAAACTGAATATCCATATGCAAAAAGAGCGAAGTTGGACTCTTATCTTACACCATATACAAAATTCAACTCAAAATGGATTAAAGACCTAAATGTAAGACCCAAAACTATATAGCTCCAGAAGAAAACATCAGCGAAACGCTTCATGACATTGAATTTGGCAATGATTTCTTGGATAGGACACCAACAGCATAGGCAACAAAAGCAAAAATAGGCAAATAGCACCACATCAAACTTAAAAACTTTTGTGCATCAAAGAATATAATCAACAAAATGAAAAGGCAACTTACGGAACGGAGAAAATATTTGCAAACCATATGTCTTATTAAGAAATTGGCAAAGGATTTGAATAGCCATTTTTCCAAAGATGATATATAAAGGGCCAACAAGCATATGAAAAGATGCTCAACAACACTAACCATCAGAGAAATGCAAATCAAAACCACAGTGGGATACCACCTTGCACCCATTAGGATGGCTACTATCAAAAAAAACAGAAAAGAACGCATTGGCCAGGATGTGGAGAAACTGGAACCCTGCCGCACTGTCAGTAGGATTGTAAAATGGGCAACCACTATGCAGAACAATATTATGGTTCCTCAAAAACCTAAAAATAGAACTCCATATGATCCAGCAATCCCACTTATGAGGATATTTCTAAAAGAATGAAAACAGGGTCTCAAAGAGATATTTGCACACCCATGTTCATAGCAGCAACGTTCACAATAGCCAAGAGGTAGAAGCAACCCAAATGTCCATCGATAAATGAATGGATAAACAAAATGTAGCATATACATACAATGGAATATTTTATACAAACGGAATATGGTTTCTAAATTTTTATTTTCTTTTTCCAAAATTAGCCCTCAATTATCCAACCCATGTCTATACTTATAGTGACTTCACAAAATGGAAGAATCAATAGTATTTTTACACTTCGAGCTGCTGTACAGAGGGCTTGCCCAACATCTGACAAGACTGAAAGCAGTCATCCTTCTCTTTTTTCAGTTAATTAAATGGAAACAGAGTTTCAATTCTCTTCTTTGAAGCTTAAAATTGATATCTCCTATTGCTCAGTTTTCAGCATGATTACTCCTCTGCCTGAACTCTATTTGAAAATCCAGAGAGAATGCAGATGACTCATACAACTACTTTAAAAAGCATTTATTTGTTTTATTGCTTATACTCTCCTATTAGAGAATCTTTTATTTTAGCCTGATCCTGAATTCTTACCTCCTATTAATTCACATTTGGGTCAGGCAAGTCTTGGTACCTGGTGTTGGTTTTGGTCATACAAGTAAACTCATATGTAATTTTGAAAACATTGTTTGTTAACAGTATGACCAAATGTGTAGCCCCTACATGTTATGCTTCTCACCTCTAACAGCTTTAAACAGTTAGTGATTTCTTTCTTCAAATTTTCTTCTGCCAAGTCACGGGATCTTTCTTCAAGCCTCACTCTTTTCTCCAAGGTGAACAAATCGCACTTAAATCCCAAAGATAATCTGAGAAATTCAGCCTGTTGTCAAAATAATATGAGGGTGAGGGGAGAAAACTGGATATAGTCAAATATTTCAGTTTAATACCTAATTACACTGAGGCGTTTCTTTCTCCTCCCAGCAACATAAAGCTGGCACGCATGGGCTTTACCTGCTCTTAGTCATTGCCAAGCCAAACAGACACCAAACATGAGACAGCTGGTGCAAAATCACGAAGCGACCATAGGCAAGTGAGGCTGAAACACTTTTTATTTTAATTAAAGGAAAAAACATTTGCTTTAAACTCACCTCCACCTCCTTCTCATTAGCAGAAGTGCTGTAGGATAAGACAAAGAATTTACTCAAATATAATTCAACAGAAAAGCAAAAAATGTTAGCATGCTATGTGAAGAGCTTACCTGTCACTTTGTCTGAAGTTAACTGATTTCACAGTGGTTACAGGAAGAGAGGAAACAGCAGTGTCTATTAAAGGACAATAAAACATTATTTGGTTAAAAAGTCTTAATAACTAAAGGCACATTCGATCAAATGTTATGTCCTCTCTCCAGGAAACAGAAGCATTTCGTTGAAATGTGTCTGAGATGACAGCCAGCTAATAATGCATCTGCTTAAATATACGATAATGTTATGCTATGCTATTGAGATCACAGTGACATTAAAACCATTGGCTCATACTTCAGCACGTTGAATAGTCTTTGAAACCTGAAGATGTCTCAGAGTCAAAGGACAGCCCAATTTGTTCTCTTTGCATTTAAATGTTTATTTGACTTAATCCCATGGCTAAATGCATACCTTCCTCTGGTACCCTGGTCCTCCTCCTTTAATAGCAGTAGCAGCAGGAGTAGCACTGTTTGTAGTAGAAGTAGTAGTAGTAGTAGTAATAATAATAATAATAACAGTGGTAACAATAACAGCAAAAATAAACATGGTATCAACCATTTATCACAGATTTAGTATATGAGAGTCCCAGAACAAGGCTCTTTACACATATTAATGATACTTTTCATTACAACTTTGCAAAGAGCATATATTAGTTACTAAGCGCATTAGATTTAGAGTTGAAAAACCTGCTTTCAATCCTATCTTTGACCCTTATAGCTATGTGACCTGGGACAAGTCACAACTTCATCAAACCATCTACAAAATAAGGATGATATTATTTTTCTGTAATAGCTAATTTTTATGAGAATTTCTCTGCCAGGCACTATTCTAAGTGTTTCATACATAATTTATTCAACCCTCATAGCAAAACTTCTGTGGTAAGTACTGTTATTATCTACAATTTACAGGCTAGGAAACTGAATTGCAGTTTGCCCATCTCACATAGGTATTTGAGAGAACTAAATAAAACTAGGGACGTGAAGAATTTAGCCAAGTACCTAGCATACAGTATGTTCTCCATAAAGGGTACTTTTTTCTTTTTACTCACTGTTTCCATTTTGCAGATGAGGAAACTGAGACTCAAGGTTAAATGACTTTCCAAAATCACAGCTAGTCAGAGACAGACCCAGTATAGAGTCTGTGTGACTCCAAAGCCTGAATCTATCCACTAGTCCATCCTAGTAGAGGTAAAATGGGGAAGGAAGCACATCAGCACTTATTCCTTAAATACTGGCTTATTTACTTTTAGACAGGTTAATGAAAAAGATCTCAAAGTAGAGCTGGGAACTTACTACCAACATTGGCGTGGTTCTTAGTTCACAATAGAGCATTAGCTATTACAGGTCCTCTGGGGCTTAACAGTCAATGCAACATAAATGTGGCTTTTCAAAAATGACACAAATTGAATCAAGAATCAGTTCTATTGGCTGCTTTTATCTAGAGATGCAGAATTGTAGATGCCATATCTTTACTCAGAAAGATTTCACCCATAAAAATAATAGCAGGGAACAAAAGTTCATGTGGGGATTAGGAGAGAACATTCCTTACCTCCTGCAGCACATTCTTTTTTATGCTTATCCATTGTTTCTGGTTCCTCTTTGGCTTCCTAAAATCATAAAGAGATTTTATTGCTGTACACAGAGTGCAAATCTTTCAGAACCAACCATTTCCCAACTTCCTGTCCTCTCCTGACCCTGCCTGTTAAAAACAGTCTAGTTTTACTAGGGGTTAAGAAGAAAACAGGACTGGCTCCAAGGGGGTTTCCAATCTAGTTGAGGCACAAGAGACAGAAATATCTGAAAAGCTGCAAATATGATACAAATTACCACAAAGCAAACTAGGATTCATTCCTAAATAAATGAGATATATACAGACAAGAGCTCTGCAAAGGGAGGGGAGAGACACTGTAGCTTGAAAAGCATGGAAAGTCTCTGTAGACAAGGAACATGCTGGAGCTTGGTGGAGAGGTAGGGTTGGATGGACAAAGAGGTGGGGGTGATCTAAGACTATCACATGCAGCTTTTTAGGTGGGTTGTTGCTCAGATTGTGTTATGTTTGGCTTTTACTCCATATGAATATATTTTAAGGTCACTGACCAACTATCCTACAAATGTATCTATACAACAAGAATCACCATAGTAAGAGGGTTGTACTGTACTGCCTGGGGAAATCTAATGGGAAAGCAATAGGTATACAATTATTTTTATGATAGTACTTACTCAACATTCTCAGAATTTTCCATTAAACATAAGTCTAAGACAAATTTCCTTGGCAGTGTCATGGATACCATGTCATGTAATTTTTAGACAATTGAAACTAAGATTTTGATAAAATGTAACAAATGCAATAATACAGGTCAAGCATTGGGTCATTCTTATCAATAATTTAAATATTCTTAAGTTTTTTGAATCCTCCCTCAACCGCATGACCTCTTCCAGCTATGGCATTTTCTTCCTCTCCTGCCCTTCACAGACACGCTTCTTCTGGGAAGAGTTGTCCATTGTTGCTATTTCCAGTTCTTTATCTCCCATTTGTGATCAGTGAACTACTGTGCCCCTACACCCAACACTCCAAGGAAACTGCCCTCCCCAGTTATGAGTGATCTCCCTACTGCCAAATTCAATAGATAATTTTCAGTCTTTATCTTACTTGACCTCACAGCAGCATCTAAATTGATCTCTAATCCCCTCCTTCTTAAAGATTTTTCTTCCCCTGGTGCCCCTCTCCTGATGTCCCCCCATCACTACACTAGCTCTTTCTCAGTTCCCTCTGCCATTGCCTCTTATTAGAAAATGGAATCAAGAGTCCATTATCCTCAGTGCTCTCTTCCTGCCTGCCAGAGTCCTTGGGAAATCTCATCCACATACTTAGTTCTTTGCTGATAACTCACAAACGTCTGTCTGCTCCTAAAAGCCCCACTTTTAGGTGAGTTTATAAATATGGGTATATAGCCATATAGAAAATCTCCTTACAGAGTACTGATATCTCACATCAACCTGAAACGACTTATCTCAAACTAATCTTACTTAACCCCACAAACTCTATTCTTCTTACTCCCTCCCTACTCTCATGTTATTCTGTTCATTCTGTAGGTTAAGCCATAAGCCTGGGTAGATATTTTTTCCCACACCCCTGATGATCAGTCACTGTGTACTGAGAACCACCCCTCAAATATCTCTCAGATTGGTCTTCCTTTTCTCCATCCTCACTAAATTCATACTATCTTCATCTCTTGCCTGAAATATTACAATAGTATCCTAACCAGTCCCCCACCTCCATTACTACATTTTCTTTTTTTTAAATTGCAGTAACATTGGTTTATAACGTTATTTAAATTTCAGGTATACATCATTATATTTCAATTTCTGTGTAGATTACATCATGCTCACCACCCAAAGACTAATTACCATCCATCACCATACACGTGTGCTTAATCACCTCTTTTGCCTTCCCCCCACCCCTTTTCCCTCTGGTAACTACCAATCCAGTCTCTGTCTCTATATGATTGTTTGTTGTTGTTTTTATCTTCTATTTATGAATGAGATCATATGGTATTTGACTTTCTCCCTCTGACTTATTTTGCTTAGCATAATACTCTCAGGGTCCATCCATGTTGTCACAAATGGCCAGATTTCATCATTTTTTATGGCCGAGTAGGATTCCATTGTGTAGACACACCACATCTTCTTTATCCATTCATCCCTCGATGGGCACTTAGGTTGCTTCTAAGTCTTGGCTATTGTGAATAATGCTGCAATGAACATAGGGGCGCATGTATCTTTACTCATTTGTGTTTTCATGTTCTTTGGATAAATACCTAGCAGTGGAATAGCTGGATTATATAGTAGTTCTATTCTTAACTTTTTGAGGAATCTCCATACTGTTTTCCATAGTGGCTGCACCAGTTTACACTCCCACAGCAGTGTCTGAGAGTTCCCTTTTCTCCACATCCTCTCCAATACTTGTTATTTCCTGTCTTGTTAATTATAGCCATTCTGATGGGCGTGAGAAGATAGCTCATTGTAGTTTTGATTTGCATTTTCCTGATAGTTAGTGATCTTGAACATCTTTCATGCGCCTGAGGCCACAACATTTTCTAGTCCATTATTTTTTAAATGTTTATTTCTAACTTTTTTTGAGATGAGAAATTTTTTTTTTGCTCAGAAGACTCTACTATGAGGACTTGAATTTTCCTCTGTCCATTTTTTATAAGGCGTGACCACTTTTGGCACGAGTGCTAGCCAACACTACACTCTGTACATACTTTACACCACAAAATCACATATCCAATCATTCTCTTCCCTTTAGACTAGAATACTGTAAAATTTTTATCTACCTTATTGCCTCAAATGTATCCATGCCACAACCTTCTCTTGAGTTAGCTTATATGAGTCTCTGTTTCTTGTAATCAAATGGGCCTAACTAAAACAATGTTTATATACTGAGGGGAAAACAACAATAATACACACACACACACACACACACACACACACACACACACCCCTCCTCACATACAATACAGTGAGGGACTAATACATAAGTACACTGTAAGACTCCTGAAGAAACATGGAATTGGATCCATAGTCTATAAGTTACTCTTCAATAATTATAAATTCATACCAGTGGCAGTGAGGCTTCTCTTTAAGGAAGGGAACTTAAATCTTTTTCTATAAACATTTAAATAGTCATCCTTATAATGTTTTATAGCAGTTTGTCATGTGCCTGCATAACATTCAATACCACTCATAAGGTACCTCCTCCATAACACCTTTTCTGGCCTCTCACCCCAAGTATTTTTCTTCATATCACTAACCACACTCTAATTAATGAGTATTTGTATGTTTCTTTCCTTAATTAGAATATATCTTTAACATAGATATCACTGTTTTATTTAACCTTATTTATTAATGCATTCATTTATTTGAGTCCTCCATTGATAGATATTTAGCGTGTTTCCAGTAGACTTTTGATTAATAAATGAGTGAAAGAATAAATGAATTAAAGAATGAGTAAATTAAAAAACCAATGTGGAGTCAGGAGGTCCTAGCTCTGACTCTATTGCATGACCTTGGACACGTCACAAGGATGCTTGGCCTCAACTTCTTCATCTATAAAATATTGGTGTAATTAAATTCTATTAACCTCATAATATTTGAAAGGATAAAATGAAAGTGCTTTTAAGAGTATTTTGCAAACTTAAAGGGAGGTTTTCTACTATTGAAACATATCATTATTTTTATTGTTAACGTATATATTTCCTTACCAGATTTAACATGGTTTTGTCCTCACTCACAGAGTCTTGGAGTGCAATATTCTCAGGAGCTGGACTTTTGCCTATGAGAAAAAGGAAACACACTAAACAGTTCGGGGAGCAGCAACAAGTAAAAGAGGAAGAAATAGTGAGGGTGGCAAAGTGGGCAGACTAGTAAGTGGCAAAGGCCTTAACATGTGAGACAAATTATGTACTACAAAACTTCAAATGTGTCCACTGATTGAGAATCAGGATTCGAGCAGCTAAGATTCCTAAGAAAGCTAGCCATATAAGACTTCTTAATAGAAGTGAACATCTCTACAAATGGCCTTCAAATAGTAGGGTTTTTAAAATCTTTTTTAAGGCTGCTGCTGCTTTGTTCATCAAACACATTACTAGTACAATTATGGAAACTGGGTGAAGAAAGGATGAACAATTAGTAACTTAGTAGCTTTTTCATAGCTTGACAAACAGGTTTTTAAAAATTACATGTGCAAGGTTGATAACAAAGTATGATATCCTTCCAAATCTTTCTAAATAAATATATCTTTCTAAATAAAATGTCATCTAAGAAGAAAAGATGCACTTTTAATTTATGATATTCCTTTTTGAAACTTCCCTTCATTTCTGTGTATTTTATTTGCACTGTAATATACTTGATAATGATTTTCCTCTTCACGTGATCCATTGTCCTGAAGTTAGTTCAGTGCAGGTACAAAGGTCAGTAGCTATAGATAGATTTTGTTTCTTTCTTTTCAAGAAAAAAAATAGTTAAAGGATGTATTATATTTTTAAAATTTATATGGAAACAAGAACAAAATGGTAACCACTTTCTTGAGAGAGAAAATTTTTTGCCCTAAGGAAAATTTTTTTCAGTTTTTCTTTAAATTTTAAGACAGATAATAGACTCATTTGGCCCACAAATTAAAAAGTGGAAAATATTTTACAGTGAATATTTTCTCTCCCATCCATGCCTGCCACTTTCTCTTCCCATAGACAAGGTTATTAATTTTTGTCTAGCCTTCCAGAGATATTCTATGCATACATAAAAACCTTTTCCTATTCTTTTTTTCCACAAATTTTTACATGCAATACATAATGTTTTGTACTTTGGGTTTTTTTAAAGAAACAATAGTTCTTTGATATCCTTCCAAGAAAAATGTTTCCTTATATATACGTTTTATGGATGCATATTAGTATTCCATTACATGGATATGCCAAAATATATTAACTAGTCTTCCACTGATAGTTACTTGTTTCCAATATTTTCTTATTACAGACAATGCTGCAGTAAATAAACTTCCACATATGTCATATGGTATATGTATACTTAGATATATAGGATAAATTCCCAGAAACCAAACAGTTTTATCACAGGATATGTACATTTAACATTTTGGTAGATACTGGCAAATTTCCCTCCATATTAATTATAATAATTTACATTCCCTGCAGTAACATATGAGAATTCCTTCTCCCTACAACCTTACCAACAGAGTGTAATCAAAGTTTTACATCTTTGTCTACATGATAGGTGAAAAATAGTATCTTGATGCAGCTTTAATTAAAATTCTTCTTATTCAGTCTGAGGTAGAATATAAAGATATCCTCCAGTTAACCTAAGGAATGGATTCCATTTCTACAGTTCTATGGCTCCTCTAATTTAGCACCTATATCTCAAATTTAACCGTCTAGTTCAAATAATAGAATAAATTTTCCTTGATTATTTTTTTTGGTGGGAATGGGAGCTTATGCTTCTTTTCATGAGTGTCAACCAAATTGATGTCTTACTGGGAAAGGTTCAGAATAACTCCTTTTTTTTTAAGATATGAATTCCTTTTATTTTTTTACTTTATTTATTTATTGAGGAAGATTGGCCCTATGCTAACATCTGTTGCCAATCTTCCTCTTTTTTCTTTTTTCTCCCCAAAGCCCCAGTAGGTAGTTGTGTATCATAGTTGTAGAGTTGTAGCTCTTCTATGTGGGACTCCACCTCAGCATGGCTTGACGAGCAGTGAATAGGTCTGCACCCAGGATCCGAACCCATGAACCCCAGGCTGCCGAAGTAGAACGCACAAACAACAGCTATGCCACTGGGCTGGCTCCAGAATAACTACTTTGTTTTCATACTTAAGTGGAAGGAAAGGAAGTAACGTATCATCTAGTCAATTCTTTTGTCTCCTGAATGGATCATCACTAATTGGTCCATCCTTTTAACCTAATAGATTCTAATAAGGATTCTGAGAATTTCCTAAGCAGGCGACTCCTCATCGGTGCCACAGCTGAGACCCAGTTGTGTCCAATCAATCTTTGCCATAAGGAAATATTTAAGTCACATTAAAAGATGTTGTAATTTTTGTTCTACCTATAGAATTGGGAAAAAATTGATAACATTATCATATATGAAGGCCATAGTCACCTCTTGGACTTCTTTTCTCCAGACTATGTCTTCAAAATTCTTTTATAAAATGTTATTGAGTTACTGAGGATAGCCACTCTACTAGCTTATAGGTTTGCATAGTGTTTTAGTATGGAAACTATACTTGAACAGCTTACCCTTGATCTTTATCATAGCAGAAGCTGATCTGGTATTCTCCTCTTTCTCACAGAGTGATTTAAGATCAAGGTCACCAGAAGCCACATTCAAAATTTCTGATCCAGAATCTATCGACAGGAAGAAACTAACAGCATGATTACCATGCAAAAGGATTATTTGCCTATGTTCTTTTCATTTGCACACACCTCAGCAGGTCACAGAACATCAAGCTTATAGTTGTAATACCAGCACTATTTTTATATCTTTTCCAAGTCCACTCACCACTTGAAGTTACAGTACTTTCTGTGGATGAAGTGTGTCCAGGAGACGGCAGTGTGGAAAATTCCCTGTTAAAAGAGTAAAAGAAATATTTTGGAGTGTCAGATCCAAAGAATTCTCCTAAAAATTAATTGACAATGCATCCAAATTCACACAGACAAATGAACAAACCTGGACTGTGGCAGGCTCTCAGAGTACAAGTGTTCACCACCATTCTCCTTAAGGAAAAAAAAAAAGAAGAAACAAGTTCGACAATTTGATATTTTCCATTCCAGGGAGGTGGTTTTAAGCAAATATTTTCATACACTTTTAAGTGGAGCTGTATTTACTTTGCTCTTTTGGAAAGGATATAGGAATGGGGTGGTATAGGGCAGATTGATATAGAAACTTCTTCAAAGCTGTACTTGCAAAAAAATCCAATTTTAAGTATACTTACATGGCTGATATTTAAAGAAGACCTGATAAATTCTTGGGCAAAACAAATTCTAAACTTAAAGGATAAGTAGAATTTATTTCATGAACTTGTTTTCTTTAAACAGAACATTCTATGTGGGCATAAAACAACATTTCTATTTATGGAAATATTAACTTAAAACTTTTGATCTGGTGATTTAAAAATAGTTCTCAATTTTCTAGCTAGACAAATCATACATTTTAAACTTAATCCAATTCTCAAAGATCTGAGAGATTACATCTACATCAGCATTTACTACTTGGTGCTCAAAAAGAGCTTAACAAAATTGTGGTCCCACCGGCCAGGGCAAGTGTTCAAAAGTTTCACTTGAACTTCTTAATCTCTGCCAAGAGTTTCTGATTTGGGGGTAACTTTAGGACATTAGGGTTGATTTATTCACTATTCTCTTTCAAAAATTACTGTGGGAACATAGGCTCCTTTTTAATGGTAAGCTTTTCTAATAAATATATTTTCATTATTATTTGATTTTAGAAAAATAAATTAAAATTTAATAAATTAAAACTGAGATCATTTGGACATATCAAAAACCTGCACAGACAATGCAAAAATGAAGACATTTAAATATTCCATAATCAGACATTGGACTTCTTATTAACTGCCACCACCACCAACAGGTTTCAGTGGAGGGATGCTGTATACACAGTATTTAGAATCTATCCAAAATAATATTGGCTATAGTCTCAGAAAGGTAAAGGTTTAGCAAGTGTCTGCTGACTATGTAATTACCCAAGACAACAACAGCAGCTTACATCTGTTCAGTATGTTAAAATTTACAAAAGTTCTTTTATGTATCAACTTATTTAATTCTCCCAACAACTTTATACAGTGGGTTTTAGCAAGAAAAGATTTACTTATTTCAGGTAAGGAAACAAAGCCAGTGAGAAAAGTAATTTCCCAGGAGTATTCAGAATGATGGCGTCAGCCTCTAAACCCAAATCAGATTAAACATACTGTCCTCTCCACCGGAAACAGAACTGTCTCTGAGATTCCCTAACCCAGGCTACTGGAGAGGGAGAATCTTCCCAATTATTGTCTTATACTGGTAGATGATTTAAATACAAACTTTTCAAATCTTCAGAAAAATCCACAATCAAACTCGCAAAGCAAGAATTTACACCTAATCCTCTTATATATCGACGTTGGGCAATCTTCCCTTTTATTTCATGTCATCTCTGCTTTAAATGTCTTTGGGTCAGACCATATGTGACTGAAGCCCGCATAACATTGGTTTAATTTAATTCAACAGCTTACATCAAAGGCCCACTTTGTGCCAGGACAAAGGCTGGAGACACAGAAAAACATAGTCCTGTTCCATGGGGGCTCATAGGCCAGTTAAGAAGACAAATATATAAGACAAATACTTGATAAATTATAGGCAGCATTCCACAGAGGATAGTAATATGCACAGAACAGAATAGAGCGGGGTAATACTTGAATTAAATTTTGAAGAGAAATTGTACCTTATACCTTACAAGTAGTTAAGTGATGATGGCCATATCCTTGAAATATTTAAATAGATTGTATTAGTAATTATTATATGCTTTTAAACTTATATTCCAATATATATGTAAGGAATTAATGTATAAAAATAGGAAAAAATTAAATAATTTCCAGTTTCATTGAGTATCATACTTCATAAAAGTCAACAAGGATTGAGTCCTTAATAATAAAAAAAAATCAGGCCCATTTAACACTCCATAACATTTACAAATTTGTTATTATGTGTGGCTTGAAATGACACTTATTACTGTGCTATAATTAATAATATATATAATATACAATAATTATTATATTGCACTAACTAAAAACCTAATTTTGTCAGAAAATGACCTTATACTTATCAGGGTCATGGATACTTGTATTTGAATTTAAGAGTTATGAAAAAGAATGCAGTTTTTTTCTATTTAATTAAACTGGTTTCCAATAGGGGAGAAAAGGGAACACATCATTTCTGCAAACTTTGTCTAAAAAAATGTCTAATATTTATGTAAAGTCAAAATAATAAATACAGCAAAAACACAGTTTGCCTCCTTTATATTAAAAGTGAGTCTCACTTGCCATAATGCTCTGTGTATGCCCTTCCTTTGTCCTATACCTTATATGTGAAACATTTTAATGAGAAACCTTTTGATAAACATAAAATATTTATTGATTAAATAAGTAATGCTTCTGTGATTTTGGAAAAGTGTCATATATTTAGTAGCCATGCATTACTACATTGTTCTGGAACAGGTGTAAGGTAAGCAACTGGATATTACTTCCAATTCACTAATCTTCATAAATCTCACTGATCAGAAAACAACAAATACAAGATATCTCAATCCTAGATTATCATAAATTTAGTCTGACAAGTTTTTTTCCTTCTTACAAGGATAACCAGACAAAAGAAGATTTTTTTTTTTTCAAATTTAGGATTATAGTTAATGAAAGCTGGAGATAGAGCCCCTCAAGGTGTCTGTGTGTGTAGAGTAGGGGGTGAGAGATAACTCAGCAAAACTTCCCACAATTGTGCTCTTTTCTTCCAGCTTCAAAAGTCACCTCTATTCAAACCAGCATCCTGGAACCATAGGAGAACCTAAGCCACACACCATAACTGTAAAACCTGGGCAGCTCATGAAAAGATAATCTACTGGATATATTTTAAAGCCAAGGAAAATAAAGAAATTGACTAAGAGCAAGAAAAAGAAAGTTCAGATGAGAGACTTACATGTAGAAGATTGGCTCAAGTCAATGAGTCTGACACACGCCAACAGCATAGAGCAGGAAGAATGTTCTTCCTGTCTAAGCCATTCAAATATCAACCAGCATAACATTTACATGGAAATCTGTGGTCCAGCCCATTTGCTTTTGACAGTAAGAGTCTAATGTAGGGTGGGGTAGCCAAGGTACTCACGGAACGAAACAAGACAGATTCTCCCATGGGCTGGGTCAGCAAAGACAAGCCACAACCCCCCCCCCCACACACACACAAAGTAGTGTTATTTTAATATTTAGGTAGAAAAATATGAAGAACAATAATAACTTTTAAGATATTAGTAAGGGCAACCAATAGGCCTAGATAATCTCCTAGGGTTACTTTGTTTTTGTTCTTCTAGATAAAATGCTACTTCATCTATAGATTTCATGATCAGAAACCCTTCCACTAATAAACATTCATGTTACAATGTAATTTTTACTATTAGATCTATTTTAGACAACTGATGCTACTCAAATAAGTTAATATGATTTTCTGAGGGAAAAAAACTGAATAAAGAGAGTCCATATAGACATTTCATTATAACTTAAGGGAAAAAAACCCTTGACTCAGTGTTGGTTTCAATGTTCTAAAAAGAGAAGGAATGTAAAATTGAATGTCTAAAGACTACAACCGCTGTAACCTAAACAACACTACATTTCATCATAGGGTTTTTTTTTTTTCAATTTCTAACTAAAAGGACACCACACCCTCAGATCTACAGGACACACCCACCACTCTGAGGTTAATTTATAATACAGTTATCAGTCAATTTCTACATGTCCCAGTTTTGCAATTGGCAATGTTATTTATTCTCCAAGGTTATTAATGCTGCACCCAAACACAACTTGAGAGAACAGGACAATGGCCAGAAGATCTTCTGAGATATTTTAAAATTGATTTTTGTCCTCTGCCTAATAAATCAGCTCCTCTTAGAGGTAGTATATCTTAGACAAAAATGTGCAATAACATGAAGGAGACCGCAAAGGAACGGCAAGACACTTGATATTTGGTGTATGTTATTTTTTTCTTTTTAACAGTCAAAGGAAAAACAGAAATTCACCTTCATATCCCCTCGCCTCTGACAAGGTATCCTCTGAGCTTCACACTGCTGATAATTCTAATTCTGAGTGCTAGTTAAACAGCTGCTAGTGTCAGATCTGAGACTGGAGTAGATAGAGAGGAGAATCAGTTTCGTGGTCATAGAAGTTTCATGAAACTTCTTAATTCTTGGAGTGTTTGTGGACACACACAGGTAGCTAAATCACATGTCCAGTTTTGCAAAGGCACAGAAACCATTTGGTTGCTGTTCAGACTCAATGGTAGAAGCAATGAATAAGGAAAGGAAGACAGACTATAAGGAGAGACAACTGGGCCCCTGAGAGAAATTGCCAAGAGTGAAGAAGAATTGAGGAAGTTGGGCCAAACGAGCAGCTGGGTCTAGCTATTGATGGGAGCAGCTATACTCGATTCAGTAGGAGACTGTGCTACCGATCACTGTGTCTCCCAGTTCTCCTGGATTATCTATGCCTTGAAAAGTAGAGGATAATCTTAACAACCACATCACAAAGAGTCCACCCAACACCACAGTAGGACCCCTCTCTGAAAGTGCTGAAACAAGAAGGGAGCATCATCTTTCTACTGACCAGGGAGAGGAGATCACCAAAGGTCCACACACAGAGTTATAAAAAAGGCCAGCAGTGAAGCAGGCAGGGCCTGTGGGCAGTGTGGACAATGAACAAAAAGGACTGCAGAGATATGAATGGTGAAACCAACTGCCTTCCCCACAATCTCTCAGGAGGTTCAATGTCCTTTCCTGGGACCCACTAATTGATGAGGTCAGAAGAACATTGAGATATATTGGTATACACCCCTAGAGATTCTTGGGGAAATGTTGAGAAGGCGTTCCTATTCATCAGCAAGTGGAGAAACAGAGCATTGAGATTTGTCTTTCCTCTATATATGACCTACTTGGTTGTTTCCATGGACTGGTTAGGCCAGAACTTATCTGTTGCAGATATGTATGTATGTATGCGTATATGTAATATATGCACATGTGTATTTGAATGTTCAAAAGAACCCTGCAAAGTAATATTTCTGTTTCACAGGGCACACAAGCATATTGAGAGAGGTTAGTCCACTTGTCCAAGTTCACTCCGCTAATAAATAACAAAGCCAGTCTTAAATACAGATCCGCTTGATCCCAAAGCTTATGCTATGTGGCTAAAAATTCTAAGTCATTACTGGGAAAAAATTCAAATAAATACAAAAGTAGACAGAATAGAATAATTGACCTTTATGTACCCATTCTGCAGATTCAACAATTATCAACCTATGGCCTATCTTGCTTCACCTACACTGTTACCCACTAAACCCACCCCTCCATTGTTTTGAAGCAAATCCCAGATATCATAAACATTTCTTCCATAAATATTTCAGTCTGAATCTCTAAAAGACAAGGACTGGAAATAATTTATTTCCTCCTTTCCTCTTACACTAAAATATTCCAAATAAATGAATTTTACTGGGTCAGTTAGGTAGCTCTGTTCTCCCAAAGAATGTCCCAAACTGGGCCCTAAATTATTTTACTGAGATGCTCTTTTCAAGATATTAATTTTGTTAGAGTCCTTTGCTCACCCAAAGATCCTCTATGACTACGATGTTCACTTTTATTTTACACTGTGCTTTCTGAAAAAGATGCTAGAATATAGCTTCCTCTATGAACATGCAAGAGGAATAAAAAGCAAATCTCAAGTTCTCAGGAACACCAGCCCAAAGAAAGAAGCAGAAAGCAATAGAGCAAGGCTGTCAATTCAACATGTTCATTGAGTGCTCACTCTATGTTTTAAATAGACCCTGTAGGAAGTACACAAATATATAAGTAAATAGACATTCGACAAATATTAATGGGACAGCTACTGGACACTACATCTACACAGGATGCTGGATGCACATTGGTTAATGGTCAAACAAAGGCACTCTCCACCAAGCTTATAATACAGGAATAAATATAAGAAAACAACTACAATGTAACCAGAATACAGGTGACAATGAGTGGGAGACAAAGAGTCACTGGGGTCTAAAAGAAGGGAGCAAACTTATTTTTTCCTGAATGGGAATGTTGAGAAACGAGGAAACTGAGACCTGAAAGACATGACTTTTCTAGAGTTACACAGAGGTAGAACCCAGGAAAAACCTAACCTAATGGATTAGGAAAAACCTCCTAATCCATTATGATTTCCACCTCAAGAAGGACTAGAGATGCTTGACTGTCAACATGTCTTACTACCACACAAGAAAGATTTTATGGAACAGTTGGTTTTTGAAATGGACCTTGACAGTCAAATAGAATTTTGAGAAGTGGAAACTGTACAGTGTTCCAGGTAGAGAAAATGGCATAAACAGGTTTGTGCGATATATTCTGACAATACACACTACCTGGTTTGGCTCACATGTAGGGACAACTATAAGGCAGTGATGGGGAAAGGATGGAAAGTTAGGTTGTTACCAGATTAGAGAGGGTCTTGAATATCAAGTCAAGTTATTCGTTACGAAGGCTCTGAAGAGCGATAAAAATCCTAGAGTTTAAAGACAAGGAGTTAAGAAAACACCATGATTTATGGGTCACAGGGATAAACGTGGATTAAATTTTTATCTCATATTTCATTCTAATTCCCTCTACTTAATGAGAATGCTTCGGAAACTCTTTTCTAAGGAAAGCTTTCTACTTGTTTAAGAGACGGGCGTGGGGGGCATGAAGGGATGGGAGGTAGGGATTTGCTCATGGGACAGGCATGAGGGAGTGAATCGTGCAGTGAACAGGCTGCACAGATTCTTCAGTGGAGCACAGATCTGGAAAGGGAACGGTGAGAACTGGTGGTATCATCCACAGCAGATAGACTAATTCCTGGAAACTATAGAAGAAATGGCACAGAAGACAGCATGAAACCTTCAGGGAACCTCTACATTTCCCCAGAAGTGTTTGACAGGAGTTTCTATTGCAATCTCTGTCAGCTCCTATACCTTAATGGTCACATATCCTAATGACGGTAGATTAGAAGATCCTTTTAGATACATAAGGCAGCACATTTCTTAGCCAAAAAATCATTTTCAAGGTAACTATGAGTGATGATAATGATTGAAATGTCTAAATTCAGTGTACTAAGAGGGGTTGTGAAAAGGGCTTATCCTTTGATGCCAGACAAACCTGAATTTGAATCCCAGGTTTGCTACTTACTAGTCGAGTGATCTGGGTTATTTAACCTCTCTGAACTTCAGTTGCTTCTATAAAAAGTAGAGAATACCTACCATTCAGAGTTGTGGAGAGGATTAATAACACGGCATGCAGAAATGCTTTCCTACAAAGTACCTGTTACACAACTGATGTTTGTTTCTTCCCCCTCCTTGGTGAAATCAGTGCCAGATAAAAAGGAAATTACTAATAACCAAACATCCTGTAAGCTTCCGAGTTCAACTTCCCTTATTAGAACTTTACAAGAGCTGTTAATTAATAGCAAAATAAATTCATTTCCTTTTTCTTTCCTTTCTTCAGCTACTCAATAGGATGGCTACCAATGAACAGAAAAAAGTCAGATACACACACTTAAAAAGAATAAGAACAACTCGTATAACTCAGTTGTAATATGAAAAATAACCCCATTTTTAAAATGGTAAAAGATCTGGGTAAACGTATCTCCAAAGAAGACATACAAATGGCCAACAAGTACATGAAAAGAAGCTCAGCATCACTTGTCATCAGAGAAATGCATATCAAAACCACCATGAGATACTACCTCACACCCTCTAAGATGGCTATAATCAAAAAGACAGACAAGTGTCGACAACGATGTGAAGAAACTGGAATACGTTGCTGGTGGGAATGTAAAATGGAACAGCTGCTTTGGTAATCTGTTTTGCAGTTCCCCAAAATGTTAAACATAGAGTTACCATATGATGCAACAATTCCACTCCTAGGTATATATTCAAAAGAATTGACAACATATGTTTACACAAAAAATTACACACTAATGCTCACAGTAGCATTATTCACAACAGCCAAAAAGTAAAAATAACACAAGTGCCCAACAACTGATGAATGGATAAACAAAATGTGGTATATCCATACACTAGGATATTATTCAGTCATAAAAAGGAACGAAGTACTGAAAACATGGTACAACATGGATGAAACTTGAAAACACTATACTAAGTGAAAGAAGCCAGTCACAAGAGGTCACATATTATATTATTCCATTTATATGAGATATCCAGAATAGACAAATCTATGGAGACAGAAAGTAGATTAGTGGTTGTCCAGGGATAGGGGTTTGGGGGAGAAGGGAATAGGGACAGACTGCTAATGGGTATGAGGTTTCTTCTTGGGATGATCAAAATGTTCTAAAATTGATTGTGCTGATGGTTGCATAATTCTGTGAATATGTTTAAAAGCATTTAATAGAACAATTTAAATTGACGAATTGTTTGGTTTATGAATTATATCTCAATAAAGCTGTAAAAAATAAAGACAAGAAAGAAAGAAAGAACAATGGATTGCCAGATCCTGACTAGAACTGTCTGCTCCATTTGACTGAGAGATCATGAAACTCAGGCTCAGACTGTGCATTGAGGAAGGTGCTTCAGACACATCTCCATGACCTGGGGGTTTGCCTAAGTGACCTCAGTTATTTACTGTTATTCTCTTCTTGGGTAGAGAAGTACCATTAACACCTAATTGCAGCAATGTATACTCTCTGGGCATTGCCCTACTCTGTGACTTTTTACAAAGTACCAGAACCTCAAAGGTTATGTAGCCTTGACCTCAATTCTTAGAGAGTCAATGGGACCTGAGACTTCTTATAGCCATTAGTGAATTTAAGTCCCAAACCAGCCTGTCTTTCAAACAAAAAGTTCAGCACACTTCATCAAAATCTCCTTTTGCAGGGCCGGCCCAGTGGCATAGTGGTTAAGGTTGCGCGCTCCGCCACTTTGGTGGCCTGGGGTTCACAGGTTTGGATCCCGGGTGTGGACCAACATACTGCTTGTCAAGCCATGCTGTGGCGGTGTCCCATATAAAGTAGAGGAAGATGGGCATGGATGTTAGCCCAGGACCAGTCTTCCTCAGCAAAAAGAGGAGGATTAGCAACAGATGTTAGGTCAGGGCTAATCTTCCTCTCACACACACACACAAAATCTCCTTTTGGTTGTATATCCTTGAGTTTATACTATAGAAGGGATAGAAAGCCCCCAATTGACTGAATTTTAATTTCCTGCCGTCAAAAGTTGACATTTCTCATGCATCTGAGTTTTGTGGTATAAGACTCATATTTGCAATAAGAGAGTCGATATACTTAAAAAAAAAAAAAAGAATACCCACAGAAGAGGACCAGGATATGATAGTATTAAAAATGAAGTTGAAATATAGTCCAATACTCACTTCCATACTTAGGTCATCATTCATCCTGATGCAACCTGAGAGATCTGTTCCTGGGTGGGGGCCAGCTACAGGGCCTGGGCACCTGCCAATAGATAGTAAAATTCCTTACCACAGGTGGAAAAACTGCAAATTTTAGCAGATACCAAACTATAACATAGTGCCCCTCCCCTGTCTCAGTTTTACCAAATTTCTAGTTAAGTTAGTGGCTTAAGTAAGACATAATGAAAGAGAGCTCCAAACTCCATCAGAGACAGGTTACAAACCATAGAGAATCTAGCCAAAAATGAAAATGAAGGATTTGCAATTCAAAGTCTTGCTTCCTTACCCTCCAGACAGATAGGGAAGTTCATTAGGGCGCATAGTGCTCACAAACTCCACTGACATTTCTGAATCTTTCCTAAGGAAGATCAGCCTGTGTACTTAGAAAGGTAAATGAGCGCAGACGAGCTCTGGGAGAGGGGGTGTGGGGACAGAGATAGGTTCCCAAAGGCTAGTTAACCTTGAGTGTGAAGGAAAAGAAATATGATCAAAACCTATCTGAATACTTTAACTTAGCAGTATATAGTATATTCCTAAAAACTGGGAAACACTTTAGGTAGCCTAACTTGTCTTTTACATTTTAGAATGGATATTATGAAATTCAAAAGGGCAAGAAAACTGCACTTTAAGAAAACTATAGACATATCTTTGCTTCAAAATTGCCAATTTTCACAATGTTAGAGAAGTTCCACAATAAAAGTTCCACAATCAAGATGTTATGATCTCAGGATATGAAAATCTAACTGATTAAAAGGTTAGGCAACAGGAATAGGCCACCCATGAAAAGTAGGGTAAGTATAATTTGCTGTTTTAACTTACTTGTGTCTTCTAGTCACATCCAAAGCACCATCCTCTATTTCTTCATATTTGGGCCTTTCACATGAAGCATGGATTCGGTTGGCTACATATGACAAAGGCGTCAATTCCAGTCTTGGAATTGCTGTAAGACTATCCAGATGCAAGGCATCTGCAAAACAGAAAAGAATAAAAATATAAATTTATTTCTAGTTCAAACTGTATATTTTATTTACATATATATATATTAAAAATACATAAAACTATATACATATAATACACGTGTGTGTGTGTGTGTGTGTAAATTCTTTCCCCTCGAGAGGTTGGAACATTTCTGAAAAAGCAGAAGCCATTTCAATTCTATTAACATTTTAACATAACTCTCTCCCTATTTGACACCTAGTTATATAGGGTATAAATGACACCTTTTTTTTTAAAGCAGGGGGTAGGGGTAAGGAGGGGAGACAAAAAATCCTTGCCTATTAAGTGACTAGAGGGGCCAAGAATCTGCAGCCAGAGGGCAAAATCTAGCCAGCCACCTGTTTTTGTAAATAAAGTTTTATTGGAACACAGCCACACCCATTCGTTCAGTATTGTCCACGGCTGCTTGTGTGCTACAACAGCAAAGTTGAATAGTTGCTGCAGAACCTGTATGGCGGCAAATCCTAAAATATTTACCATCTGGTCCTTTACAGAAATAGTTTACTAACTCCTAAAGAGAACATAGGCATTGTGATTGGAACCCGTCAAAGAGTGGTGCAGGAAATAGGGTGACAAACCGTTTTTTTTTTTTTTTGAGGAAACCATCTTGTTGTGTGTTTTTCTAAGTATAGGAAGCAGCAGAGTTCAACAGAAAAAACACAGGCTTCACAAATTTTTTAGTTCAAATCCTGGCTCTGCCACATACCAGTTGTGTGATCTTGGATAAATAACTAAACCACTCTGAGCCTCAATTTACTTACATATAAAGTGACACATGATCTTGGGCAAATTACTCACTTAATTTTCTTCTGTTTCCTTATCTTTAAAATGGGAAATATATTAGTATCTACCCCGTAAGACTGTGGTAAGGATTAAATGAGTTAATAGATAGGTTACGAGCAGAGGACTGTGCTGGCACACAGCAGGCACTCTTTAAGTGCTGTCGTCATTGTAGTTTTGTATCACTGAGTTAGTGTGGGTAAAATCCTTCCTATAAAGACTAATCTATAGTCTGACACAAAACTGCCATTCCATTAGTAGTGGTAGTAGTTTTCCCTTCTCTAGTTGAAATGATCCACAAAGCACTCTACTTTCTTTGTATTCCTCCTTAAATTTATTTTGATAATCATCCCTTGTCTTTCGTCCTTTAGGAACTGCCATTAACTTTGGCTTTCAACCACATCCAGGTTGTGATGAGAGGTGTCATTACTTTGAGCATTTCCTAAAATAAAGCTCATTCTTCTTGGCCTGCTATTGAGTCATAATCCACAATCTGAGCCACAATCTGCTCCAAATTTATATTCTACTGTATCCAAACCCAACTCCTGTTTCCAAAACGACTTGTCCAGCTTTGACTTTTCTTCGAACACTTAAGGCTTTTGCATTCTTAAGTGTTTGGTTTGGTTTTGGTTTTGGTTTTGGTTTTTTTCCCTCATGTCATTCTCCCCATTTGGAATACTTTTTCCACGCTTTTTGCTTTTCCAAATGCAACCCATCTTTCAAGGCCTAGTTGGACTCTCATGTCTTCTGGAGCCCTCTCTGAATTCTCTGAGCCCAGATCTTATCTCCCCATAGTCTGTGAGCTATTTTAGGACTTATTCTCTGTTATACATAATATGGACCCTTGCACATAGTAGATGCTGAAACATAAGTTGATTAACTGAATTCAGGGATAAGTATCCAAGTATTCAACAACACTTCCTATACAAATATAATTGTGATTAATTATTTTTCCTTCTCAAAAAGAACCCTACCCCAGCTATGTCTGATGCAGCGTAGGAGAGGGTCTATCCACACTTACCCAGCAGAGGTGTGTACCAGCAGGTATGTTTGAAGGTCAGGGGTGCCTGATGTATTCTTCCCTCTTGACCACTATATCGTTTATGGCAACACTGCTTCTGAACAGAAAACCAAGAGTATCAGCTATCTAAAGAGTGTAACATAACATATTTCATAATCAAGTCTCTTCATCGCCAAAGGTAGAAGGAATATCACTGGTCTCAAATAACCCTGTGAGAGAGGTCAGGAAGAAAATAAATGAGGCCAAGTAACAAATCTTTCATACTTTTGATCAAAAAATATACCCTATGTGTAAAATATAATTCTTATTAAAAATCATAGTTCAATAACTTAACAGAATGATAACATCATCAATTCCCAATAATCAACACTTTCATATAAACAAAGGCTTTGAGGAAAGCAGTATAGGTCAGGAGCAAGCTTAGCTACATAATTCTTCTTTATAACATGGAAAAAAATTTTTTTAATATTACCATTTCGTAGGGTCCACCAGGATTGTGTGCATATGTGTGACAAAGAAAAAAATAGGGCTCTATTGCTTCATCTGATATTTGCTCAAAGAAAAGCAGTGTAGGGTTCTAAGACTACTAATACATACTGGACTTAACTTTCTATTTTGAAATAGTAGTTGATTCACGATTGGCATTTTAAGTCATCTCAAAAAGCTTAAACTTACCAGCTGGTCTTGAAGAGGTTGCTGAATTCTACCCGAGCAGGACAAGGGATCATAGTGAGGAAATTCTTCATCTAAACAGCTCTGTCATGAGAAGATGGTGGAGTGTATTCAAAGACAGAATAATGAAAGAGTGAAAGATACAAGACAAATTAGACTTAAGAGAGGATATGATACTACCTGAGGAGGGTAAAATGGACTAGTTCTTTATCTTGTGTTCTACTTTAAGGGAACAAATTCGTCATGGTAAACCTCTCATTGCATTTTCCCCATTACTTGTTCTAGGAATGAAATCCATACATCAAGAACAGGAAACGGAATGGCTTTGTCATTGAAATCTTTAGGCAGAGGCCAAAGAAGCTTGTTGGAGACATAACTCAGAGTAGTGAAAATGGTGTCTGTGAACATTTTATAGCAATAAAATTGTGGCCTTAGGCCAAGAGGTAGATACATATCCATCATAGTTACATTATAATGGAAAATTTTATTGTCGTTCTTGAGATGATTAAAGCATATTTAGATATGGAGGTTTTTCTAGTTCAATTTATTGTAGAGGACTTTTTAGGCACTCTGCCTAGCTTAATCTCCCACATGAATAATTTTTTTTTCAGCTTAAACAGATGTGTCTGCATTATGCCCTAGAAACAGACACATGCAAATATCACCCTTCTTTCTTCCCTCCTCCAGTCCCTTCCTCCAGTGCCAACCTTGCTATTCCTTATGTTCTTCCTTTATGAACAAAAAGGAGAAATTCACCAGATGTCATAAGGGAAAGAAATACATTAAACTCGACCATGGATATTGTGAGATATCCAGACAGAAAGGAGTGGAAAGTTTAATTCAAATAGAGAAAAAAGAGACAGTAACCATCAAAGTCCATTCAAGAGTACACATTCAAGGGGCCGGCCCAGTGGCACAGCGGTTTAATTCGTGCTTGGTAGCCCAGGGTTCGCGGGTTCGGATCCCGGGCACCTGCCGACACACTGCCTGTCACCCATGCCGTGGCGGCGTCCCATATAAAGTAGAGGAAGATGGGCAGGATGTTAGCCCAGGGCCAGTCTTCCTCAGCAAAAAGAGGAGGATTGGCAGCGGATGTTAGCTCAGGGCTGGTCTTTCTCACAAAAAAAAGGAAAAGAGTACACATTCAAGAGTATCGGAAAGGAGGTGCCTAAGACTACAAAACTGGCCCTTTGCTAATAGATATAGTAAATTCTGAAATGCTTCCTCTTTGAAAGATAGTATTAGGAGCCACACACTAATGTGAGTTCTCCCCTCTTGTTTTGCTAAACGCTTTCAGTCAATAAGAGAACAAAGTTCACCAGAGCATTTTCTTTGAAGTTGGTTATTTATGATTAAAATTATTCTATATCATAAATTATCTTCAAAACCTTATACAAATTGGACATCTTCCCCACAGTACATAAACATCAGAGGTTTTTTTTTTTTTTACCTGAAACAGCAAGCCATGGAATAGTCCTTTAATTAACTTCTTTCTTGGTGATTCAATTGTTGCTATAAAGAGAATTTATAACCAGCTTAATATGACAGTTTGTAACCCCCTTTTCCTTAATTTATATCATAAACTTTTAACAGCTTTAAATGTGGGGCCTGAGGAAAGGAGAAAGAAAACAATGACTTCTGAAAATGACATTCTCAACTCATCATTTGTGAAAGTGGAAAATCAGGAGAAGAAAAGCTGGAGAAGCTAAACCATATGACACGTGGGTATTTAAAATTAACCTTAACAGAAGCAAATACATTGTCTTCTAGAAGTGAGTCATACAATTATTCAGTCTTAAAATGGGAATACATCTTAGAGGTCATTCAGTCCAACCATCTACTGATGTGGAAATCTTCACTCCCATAAGCCTCTGCTTGAACTATGACTGATAGGAACCCTAGAAGTGGAGCCCTAGAATCCCAGAATCCTACAAGTAGGGCTGAGATCATGAGAACACTAATGTCCAGAAGATTTAAATGATAACTGGTTATCTGTGGAGCTGAGGTCAGACTCACAGGTCAGTGTTCAATACACCATACTCTTGAAATCAAAAATATTTGTCTTTCTTAATTGAAATCTGCTTCCCAGTAACTTCCAAATTCTCATCTCCAGAATAATGGAAATGGGAAAAAATACCTATTTAACTCTTTGATTTTCAGATAAGTAACATATTACTTATTTGACAATTCATACTCTGAAATATAGCCAAGGACCAGAAAATAGGCCCAAATCTTTTGAACAACCAAAATAGATGTTGATATCCATGCCTTTTATTCAGGTGGCAAATCCTCACACTTCCAATCAGACAGTGGGCTCTAAATTTATACATAATCCTCACAAGCTTGACTTGACTGATTTCTCAGCCCACAGATGATTAAAAACAAAAATTTAATGAGAGTAGGAAGCTCTGCTAGATGGAGGCATATTAATAGCTGCCACTATTTTTTTTTATCACTAACAGCCAGGAAATTAACAGCAGATACTCTGGTGTCCAAAATACAGAGAAATCTGGTGCTTCTTATTTTAAAGACCAACAGATTTATATCTCAATAGCCTAAAGAAATTCTGAGCCATGAAAATAATGCTAATATATGTGAAAAGAAGTATATAATCTAATTTTAAATTTTTTTTTCAGGAAAAAAAGACTTGAAAGGCTTCAATTATGTGGAAAATTGCTCATGTAAAATTCTATTTTGTATGAATTTTTTTTTGTAAAAGTAACTTATTTCTCAACTAAGCTTGACATAGTGTTACTAGGCCCACTAGAAGGAAAAAAAATGTTTTTAAAAAATATTTCTAACATATTAAAGTAATTAAAAAAATTTTTTTAATTCTTAATACTTAGAACTCTAGTAAAGACTCAATTTTTAAACATTCTCTGTGTTCACCATATCAAGAAATAAGGCCCTGAACTACATCTAAACAACAGCAACCAAAGTTTCCAGAAGTGGCCAACACTATGTTTCTGAAGGTCGTGTTTCTCCAAAACACTGTCTCTGAATTTCCAAATCAAGCTTGTGTTTCAGAAGAAATAACGAGTTAGTATAAGACTGTCTAAATTGACCATCTGCTCTCCCACCAGGCAGTCTTAGGTTTTAGGAAAAGTCCATCTCAAAGCATTCAAATTGAAAACCTTATTTCAGCAGATGTTTTGTGTAATGTGGAGCAACTATTTCCATATGTTTCATAAGGCAAAACAAGCTGGCTTATGACCCTAATTTGCATTCACCTTTGCATTCTTCTTTATGTGTTTAGAGTTAGACCTGCCATATCTCTGGGCCATTTAGGTTTCACATGGAAGCAAGTGAAACAATGGCCACTGTATCCCCTGCTGTGGCCATCTGTAATGTAGGATGGGACCAAGTCTTGGATACACTGCCTTTGAAGAAAGCTGAGATAAAACAATGCTCTAAATGACTATGAAATAAGCTTTCAGGCAAAGGCCTTGCAATTAATAGGCTGTTGAAAATCAAAACCATAATATCAGAGCTATAATAATGTTAGCCATCAACGATGGTTAATATTTATGGAGTAGGGATTTTTATAACACAATATATGTGGTTCACCTCATGTTCTATAAAATTGTGCACTAAAAATATCAGGGCTCTTTGAAAACCACAGACTAGGAGAAAATAATTCTCAACACATATATCTGTCAAAGGACTTGTATCCAAAATATGTAAAGAAATCCTGCAACTCAATAACAAAAGGACAAATGTCAAGTTGAAAATGGGCAAAAGACTTAGATACTTCACAAAGAAGATATGTAATAGCCAATCAACAAAACAAATGAAAATCACAATGAGATACTCAGAAGAATGGCAAAAATTATTGACACCACCAAATGTTGGAGCTGTGGAGCACCTGGAACTCCCACACATTGCTGGTGGGAGTGTGAAACGCTACAAACACTATGGAAAACTTTTTGGCAGTTTCTTAAAAAGTTAGTTTCAACCACACTATGACCCTATAACTCTGCTCCTAGATATTTATCCTAGGTTAAATAAAAACCTATGTCCACACAAGGACCCACACACAGATATTCAAAGCAGCTTTCTCCATAACAACCTCAAACTGTGAATAATTTAGATGTCCAATAATATGAGAAAAGATAATCAAATAGTGGAATGTTTATACAAAGAAATATGACTCAACAATGAAAAGGGCATATCACTGATAAATATGACACAGATAAATATTATGCTGAGGGAAAGAAGACAGACACACAGAAAAGTACATACTGTATAACTCAATCCTAGAATAAGCTACACTAACTCATCAGTGATAGAAATCAGATCAGTGGTTGCTCCTTGTGGTGGCGGTGGTGGGTGAGGAAGAGTGACCAGGAAGTAGCACAAGGGAACTATCTGGAGTTATAGGAGTTCTGTGCTTCAATGTGTTTGTCAAACTGGTTGACAAGTACACTTGAGATCTGAACATTTTATGATATGTTAATTATGCATCAATAAAATATAATTTAAAAATTACAACAAGAACAAAAATAACAGGGTTTATGAGATAAATAGGGTTAGGAAGAGACCACTAAAAATGTACCTGTAACATTGTAACCAGAGCACAAACAAACACAGTTATTAAATTGCTAGTACCCAGGAAGGTAACTGGGATCATTGAGACATGCATTTCAAAATGGCTAAAGGCTGCCTCACAGGCTACTAGAAATGCACAAAAACAACAGAGTGGAAATGCTGATGACACATGAAATGGCACAGTGCTGGTAGGGTGCTAAGAAAATGCAGATGGAAGTGGAACTCTGAGGTAGTGGGGCTGCTAAAATGAACACAGGATGGAGTTTAATCTGCCACAAGCCAGAGCTCTTCGAGGCTGGGGCGGTGCTTCTCTGGGGAGGGAGGCGCAGGTGCAGAAGCTCGTTTTTAATTTTCTTAAAGCTGAAAGGGCTCCTGCTGCCTGTCGGCAGCCAAGCTGAGGACTTTTTCCTTTCCTGCTGAAGGTTCTAGTTCTATTCCTACCAATCTAGATCCTATTCCCAGGAAAATCATAAATGAAACAGTATAACTTCCATATTATCCTAACACGTCATTACCCATTTGTCAGTCGTGAATGAGGTAACTCACGTAATAGAAACATGTTCTGGCAGAAGAGACTGTACCAAGAATGGCCAAGCACTGGCTACTGTTCTGCATTTATGTTATTTATAAATTAACAACACTGCATTTTCTGGAAGAGGAAACTGAAGCTCAGAGAGGTAAAGTGATTTCCCCAACTTTATCTAGCTTCTCTTTTGTAGACTTAGAATCAGAATATAGGTTTGTTTAACTTCAAATCTCATGATCTTAATCATGATGCTTTAATGCCTTCCAGATTATTTCATCCATACTTGCATCTTTCATGTGGGAAAACTTAGGCCCCCATCCCATCAGATTTGTTGAGCAAACTACATTTGACTTTGGTTTTCTCCTTGGTCCTCACCCAACACCTATCTTTGAGTGTCTCAGTCACCTGAATCCTCCTTCCTTGTCTCACTTCCCTCTTGTGTACTGACTGCTCAGGACATGTGGCTCTCATCTTGCATCCATCCTTAAAGCCTGTTATCTGTCCCGTACCTCATGCCCTCCATGCTAAGAATAGCAAACTAGAAGAGAGTTTCCAGTGAAATCATCTAGGTGAAAGCTGTCTCTAAACTATCAAGTTTACATACAGATACTATGTTTAAACAAGGAATTGTGATATACAGGAGCTTCTCAACCTCTCTCCCCAAGGAAATATTTATGGTTTCTAAAGGTAATTCCCTCATGGTCTATTAAAGCAGTGACTCAATGAAGATTTCACCTTAGATAGAGTCAAAAAGAGGATGAATAGTAAAGGGGTGATAGTTTGGATTAGATCAATTAGTCTACATTCCATGTACATTAGATTCACCCTAATATGTTGGATGCATACCTTAGATCTAAGAAGCTCTATTTATTTCCATTTTAGAGCAAAAACCCATTTATACATCCAGTATTGCCTTTGTTATCAAGATACTTAGATACATATGAAGGTAAGAAGCAGAAGAAATAAAATATACAAGTAGCCATTCAAGAAATTTAATAGTTCTAATGGCACATTTCATGGAGGCAAGCTTGTATGCTAATTACCTCATAAATCAGTCCAGTCCTGGCAGCAACTGAAAACTTGAGCAATATTATTTACTCAACATTAAGCTCAGGATTTCTAATCAAATGTCATAAACAACTTCCTAGTTCCAGCTTGTGAACTTTGTCATTGACCTGAACATTTGGACAAAACATCCCCATACAATTTGCTCATGAAACTTTCTTAGATGCAGCAGAAAGCAATTGCCTTAAATAATTAATGAACTTATTAAGCCAACCAGAAAGTTTCAGAAGAACTAAATGGATTTAAATAGTTTTATTTTCTGACTCAGAACTCAAATGTCTGACTCAGAATTCAAACAGCATGTGGTGACGGTGGTCGTGGTAGAATGTGTGAGGATGTGTTTGTGTGATAACTGTTTCTGTCTCATTGACATTTGTTCACAGCGTAACTGGAAAATCTTCTATATAGAACACTTCAAAAACATGTGCTACCTAAATTTCCCTCTTATTGCAAAGGTGGATTTTTAAGGGCATTATTAGAAAGATCCTCATGAGCAAATGGTCTTAAGAGCAAAATCTTGATATGGATGCCTTCTCTGGGCAGCAAAAGATACAAACAAGTAAAGGGGTTCATAAAGCCAGGCAGGTTGTGGGCAACTCAAAACAAAAAGGAGGCATGTACCCCACTTTATCCAGCCAGAAAAAAAAAAAACGCACACATTCAACCCAGGGCAGCTTTCATATTCTGTTTTTAATAATATTTGCACCAATTATTCCCTGAGGATAAACTGGGAAGACAATAGCACATCACAACACCAAGAATGTACATTTTGGGATGAGTTGATGAATATGAAGAGTGACTCTTCAAAGAAGGTACTACAAGGAAATCATGGGAGTTTGGAAGAGGAAATAAATTCTTAGTTTTAAAAAACTGTGGTGTATAAAATAATGATCTAATCAAAAGGGAAATATAACTGGACCAAAAGATTAATCCTCTAAGCACAGTGCCTAAAGCAAACACACTATAAACCAAATCTGGAATGCCTTATTATTCATGTCTCAACATGAACACCCTTAATCACAAGGCAACCTTCTCCAAGGCTGAGCAATCATAAAATAACATATAGATTATGTAACTTAAAGCATGCCTTACACTGTCTGACAGAGTGAAGCAAAGTAAACTGATACTTAGTCACTGAAAACTAGCAAGTTCTACAAGATTTAAAAATAAGAATAAAATGTTGAATAACCACTGCTATTTAGAACTAGCCAATTCCTTTAAACTCTTAAACGGCTTTCTCAGATAACAGTAGGAAGAGTACAATAAATCCAAAACAAACACAAGCCAGAAAATTTCCCTCTTTAGCTTACCTTAAGCTTATATTTAGTTGTGTACTACTCAAATGAATAACTTTCTATAAAAAGAACATTTATGCTGCCAGAACAAGAAGCTGGCTGAACAAAAGCAGTTGTCTGATAAATGGTCAAAAAAATAAGCTTTCTTTTTACCAGACTATGTTTCTGGAATAAAATAAGCTTATAAATAATCTGACATCTCTAATTTGACAATTGTCTTCTCACCTAAATCCTTAGTAAACACTTATCTACTTTTAGGTAATACAGAAAAATGACAAATATTCTAATTTTTTAAAGCAAAATATATATGTTAAGAACACATTAAAATTTAAAAAAAATTTTCACATATATTTAATGTTTTGATACACATTGAACTCATAAGTATTCTGCCCTAAAATTACTACTTAGAAGAAAATAGAGAAGCAGCGCCTTTTGAACCATATCATGGAGTATAAACTAGCTAATAAAATCAGGGTAGCATATGTAAGCATTTTGCAAATTCAAATATCCCATGCATACAAGATTCTTTTCCTTGTTTACTTTTATAGATATTGAGAAGTTTTATTTAATTTTTAAAGAAATAACAGTCACAGACAAATCCAGCTTGTAATAAACAACCAAAAGGGAAACTTAATGGTTAAATCAATCGACCTAGCCACTAGGCAAAGCTCTCTGAAAGCCCACAGTACTGCCTTCTGGAACCATTTCGTGGTCATAAATGCAGTAATAACACAGCAGCTGTAATCTAGAAAAATGGCTGTAGTCCTTCTGCTCCACCTCAGAGTGGACTGACCTGGGACAAAACAAATATTTGCTACTCACTTTTCAGTTTTCTTGTCTTCTGCTCAAGTGCCTGGCAAGTGTTCACTAACTCAGTATTTATAGCCTGTAGATTCCGTTGTTCCGAAATTGCTTCCTCTAATTTATGCAGCAAAGACTTAGCTTTTTCACTGGCACCGTGGGCTGCCGGATCTCGATCCTCAACCTGGATACATACAGTTAATACTGGATTTTAGCAGGGTGGACAGGAAAGAAAGCAATTGAGTGCTCACTTCTATGATGCACACGAAACTGAAAATGTGCTTTTCTTCTCAGGGAAGTGATAAGCCTCCACTGCACTTCTGCAATTCTGTGTTTGCATGGGCTTTGTATGCCTGAGCTATTTCTACAGCGGTAAAAGTCCTGATATGTCAAGTTGCCTCTTTCTGCAAAGTTGCCTCTTTCATCAGCAGGCTGTTGACACCGCCTCTTTTACAACTCCCCCATTACTTCCTCCGCTCACTGCTAGTCACCAGGGACTGAACTTCACAGTTCCTCTTTGTCTTTTTGTTCCTCCTCCATTTTTACTTCATGGTTTTAAGGACATCTGAGGAAGCTTCCCCTGAATATAATGTAGTCAAAGGACACCCTACCTGCTCCTCTGCATCCTCCAGCTGTTGGCTGGCTTCTTGGACCTTCTTCTTGAGATTGGCTTCCTGGTTGACAGCATCTTCTTGCAGTTGTTTAATGACTTCTAGTCGTTTCTGCCTAGAGTTAAAAAAAAAAGTCCAAACCACAAGCTGTCAGTGACATTTCAATTAAGAGTCATCCCTAGGAAGTTGTGACAAATTCAAACTTAATACACTTCCTCAGAGATGAGAGGAAAAAGTGAAAGTTTTTGCCTACGGATAAATGCTTCACAGACAGAATTTTAATTAATGCAATCATATTGATCACTTAGCCTGATACCCTCATTTTACAGATAAAGACATTTAGTTTCCTATTATACACTCAAATGTTCAGTTTCCCACAGCTACCTTCACAGTATGTAGCATCAGTAGCCAATTGCTTGGAGAATGGTGCTGCAGTGAGGTCACTGTGACAGGTGCAATATTTACACATCACAGCTTGCTTTTTCAGAAAAAGAAAGAAAGGAAAGGAAAAGGGAGGGAGGGAAAAGAGAAAAAAGAAATAAGAGTTTTGTTTCATGACCTTAGTCTTTCTCCTTATGAGTTGTCAATCATGGTATAAATATGTGCCGTGAGCACAAGAAGGGCTGCTCCCAAGCACAGATGAAAGCTAACTGTTAATATGTCCACTCCAGTCCTCTCTTTTCTGAAGCCTTTCCCCTCCCCTTCTTCCTCACCCCAAATCTCTTAGTGTTATGTTACCTTTTGGATTCAACCCTAATCCCCAAAATACATAAAAATGCCTCTGCTCTCTGTTAGCTGACGAGATTATCTAAACTGTGCTGTATCAATATATCAACGACTTGGAAACAACTTGACCTGAATAAGGGCCTTAGCTCAAAGGGATGATCAACTTTGGGAGTTTCAAAGCAGTGAGGAAGACATTGTCAGGTTTAGGCCTTTTGCGTACCTTTCAAATGTTAATACGTAATCAGAATCTCATTGCACGCTGGTGAGATTCTACATTGTACTGAGCATTGTCCAATAGCTCATAGTCAGTTCTTTCTTTTTTTAATTGTAGTAAGAACATTTAACATGAGATCTACCCTCTTGACACATTTTTAAGTGTACAATACAGTCTTGTTAACTATAGGCACAACGCTGTACAGCAGATCTCTAGAACTTATTCATTTTGCATAACTGAAACTTTATACCCATGAATAGCAACTCCCCATTTCCCCCTCCTCTAGCCCCTGGAAACCACCATTCCACTCTCTGCTTCTATGAGTTTGACTACAGTTGTACATTGCTTGATAATGGGGATATGTTCTGAGAAACACATCTTTAGGCAATTTTGTAATTGTGTGAACATCAAAGAGTATACTTACACAAATCTAGATGGTATAGCCTACTACACACCTAGGCCCTATGCTACTAATCTTATGGGATCACTGTCATATACATGGTCTGTTGTTGACACATGGCTGTATTTTAGATACTTGATATAAGCGGAATCATGCAGTATTTGTCTTTCTGTGACTGGTTTATTTCACTTAGCATAATGTCCTCAAGATTCATCCATGTTGTCGCGTGTGGCAAAATTTCCTTCTTTTTAAATTAGGCTGAATAATATTCCACTGTAGGTATATACCACATTTTCTTTATTCTGTCATCCATTGATGAACATTTAGGTTATTTTCACATTTGGCTATTGTGAATAATGCTGCAGTGAACATGAGTGTGCAAATATGTCTTTTGAGATTTTGCTTTGAATTCTTTTGGATATATATCCAGAAGTGGAATTGCTGGATCATATGGTAGTTCTATTTTTAATTTTTTGAAGAATCTCCATACTGTTTTCTGTAGCAGTTGCACCATTTTACATTCCCACCAACAGTACACAAGGGTTTCAATTTCTCTATATCCTTGCTAACACTTGGTATCTTTGGGGTCTTTTTTTGAGAATAGCCTTCCTAACAGGTGTGATTCATTCATCACTGTGAATGACTCATCGTGGTTTTTATTTGCATTTTCCTGATGATTAGTGATGTTGAACATCTTTTCATATGGGTACCTGTTGGCCAATTGTACATCTTCTTAGGAAAAATGTCTATTCAAGTCCTTTGCCCATTTTCAAATTAGGTTTTTGTTTTTTTGTTATTGAGTTATAGGAGTTTCTCATATATTTTGAATATTAACCCCTTGTCAGACATACAGTTTGCAAATACTTTCTCCCATTCCATGCATTACCTTTTCATTCTGTTAATTCCTTTGCTGTGCAGAAGCTTTTTATCTGATGTAGACCCACTTGTCTATTTTCTTTTTTATTGCTTGTGCTTTTGGTGTAATATTCGAGAAATCATTGTCAAGACCAATGTCATGAAGCTTTTCTCCCAAGTTTTCTTCTAGGAATTTTGCAGTTTTTGGCCTTATGTTTAAGTCTTTAGTCCATTTTGAGTTGATTTTTGTATATTGTGTATGATAAGGGTTCAACCTCATTCTTTTGCATGAGGATATCCAGTTTTCCCAGCACTGTTTGTTGAAAAGACTATCCTTTCCCCATTGTGTAGTAGTGGCATCCTAATCAAAGATCAGTTGACCATATATGCATGGGTTTATTTGGAGGCACTCTATTCTATTCTATTGCTCTATATGTCTGCCTGTAGGCCAGTATTATACTGTTTTAATTACAGTAGATTTGTAATATATTTTGAAATCAGGACGTATGATACTTTCAGCTTTGTACTTCTTTCTCAAGATTGTTTTGGCTATTTAGGGTCTTTGAGGTTCCAGATGAATATTAGGAATTTTTTTTTTTACTGTAAAAACTACTATTAGGATTTTCATAGGGATTGCTCTGTAGATCGTTTTGGATAGTATGGACATTTTAAGTATTAAATCTTCCAATCCATGAACACAAGATATTTTTCCACTTATGGCATCTTTAATTTCTTTCAGCAATGCTTTACAGTTTTCAGTGTACAAGTCTTCATCTCCTTAGTTAAATTTATTCCTATTTTATTCATTTGGATGCTACTTTAAATGAGATTGTTTTCTCAGTTTCCTTTTCTGATAGTTCATTGTTAGTGTATAGAAATGTAAATGATTTTTGTATGCTGCAGCATTGTTGAATTTGTTTACTAGTTCTAACAGTTTTTTGTGGAGTCTTTCTATATCTAAGATCATGTCATCCACAAACAAAGATGATTTTACTTCTTCCTTTCCAAAGTGGGTGCCTTTTAATTCTTTTCCTTGCCTAATTGCTCTGGCTAGGACTCCCAGTACCATGTTGCATAGAAGTGGTGAGAGTGGGCATCCTTTTCTTGTTTCTGATCTTGGGGGAAAAGCTTTCAATCTTTCACCATTGAGTATGTTAGCTGTGGGCTTTTCATATACGGCCTTTATTATGTTGAGGTAGTTTCCTTCTATTTCTACTTTTTTGAATATTTTTATCATGAAAAGGTATCGAATCTTGTCAAATGCCTTTCTGCATCAATTTAGATGATCATCTGATATTTATTCTTCATTCTGTTAATGTAGTGTATCACGTGAATTGATTTGTGTATGTTGAACCACCCTCGCATCCCAGGGATAAATCTAACTTGGTCATGATGTATGATTTTTAATGTGCTGTTGAAACTGGTTTACTAGTATTTTGCTGAGGATTTTTGCATCTATATTCATCAGGAATATTGGCCCGTAGTTTTCTTTTCTTATAGTGTCTTTGGTTTTGGTATCAGGATAATGCTGGCCTCATAAAATGAATTAAGAAGTGGTCCCTCCTCTTCAATTTTCTGAAAGAGTTTCAAAAGGATTGGTGTTAATCTTCTTAAATGTTTGGTAGAATTCACCAGTAAAGCCATCATGTCCTGGGCTTCTCTTTATTGGGAGGTTTTTCAATACTGCTTCAATCTTCTTACAAGTTATTGGTCTGTTCAGATTTTCTGTTTCTTCCTGATTCAGTGTTGGTAGGTTGCATGTTTCTAGGAATTTATCCATTTCTTTAAGGTTATCCAATTTGGTGTGTATAATTGTTCATAGCAGTCTCTTATGATCCACTTTTTTCTGTGGCATTAGTTGCAATGTCTCCTCTTTCATTTCTAATTTTATTTATTTGAGTCTTCTCTTTTTCTTAGTCTAGCTAAGGGTTTGTCAATTTTGTTTATCTTTTCAAAAAACCAACTCAGTTTCACTGGTTTTTTAAAAATTGTTTTCTATTCTCTATGTTATTCATTTCTGCTCTAATCTTGGTTATTTCCTTCCTTGTGCTAACTTTGGACTTAGTTTGTTCTTCTTTTTCTAGTTCCTTGAGGTGTTAAGTTAGGCTGGTTTTTTATTTTATTTCTTTTTATTGAAGTATAGTTGACATATTATATTAGTTTTACGTGTACAACATAGTGATTCAACATTTATCTACATTATGAAATGATCACCATGGCAATTTTAGTAACCATCTGTCACCACGCTAAGTTATTATGATATTATTAACTGTATTCCCCATGGTGCACATTACATCCCTGTGACTTATTTTATAACTGTAAGTTTCTACCTCTTAATTCCCTTCACCTATTTTGCCCATTCCTCACCCTAAGGTTAGGTTGTTTATTTGAAATCATTTTTCTTTTTAATGTAGGCATTGACCACTGTTAACTTTCCTCTTGGTACTGCTTTTGCTACATGCCATAGGTTTTGACATGTTGTTCTCATTTTTGTCTGTTTCAATATATTCTAATTTCCCTTTTAATTTCTTCTTTGTGGTTTTTCAGCAGTGTGCTATTTAATTTCTACATGTTTGTAAATTTTCCAGTTTTCTTTCTGCTATTGATTTTTAGTTCTAGTCCATTGTGGTTAGAAAAGATACTTAATATGACCTCAATCTTCTTAAATTTGTTAAGACTTGTTTTGTGACTTAACATGTGATCTATCTTGGAGAATATTCCATATACACATTAGAAGAATGTATATTCTCCAGCTATTGGGTGGAATATTCTGTATACATCTGTTAGGTCCATTTGGTCTGTTGTTCAAGTGTGCTGTTTCCCTATTGATCTTCTGTCTTAATGTTCTATCCATTATTGAAGTGGGGTATTGAAGTCTCCTACTATTATTATATTACTATTTATTTCTCCTTTCCATTCTGTCAATGTTTACTTTATACATTTAGGTGTTCTGGTGTTGGGTGCATGATATCTTCCTAGTGAATTGATCATTTTATCACTATATAATGTCCTTCTTTGTCTCTTGTGACACTTTTTGACTTTAAGTCTATTTTGTCAGATATAAGTACAGCTACCCCTGCTCTCTTCTGGTTAACATTTGCATGGAATCTCTTTTATCATCTCTTCACTTTCAGCCTCTGTGTTTCCTTAAATCTAAAGTGAGTGTCTTGTAGAATGCATATAGTTGAATCTTGTTTTTAATTCATTCAGCCACTCTATGTCTTTTGACTGGGGAGTTTAATCTATGTAAAGTAATTATTGATAGGGAGGGACTTACTATTGCCATTTCGTTAATTGTTTTCTGTGTGTCTTGTAATGCTTTTGTCCCTCTTTTCCTCTCTTCCTGTCTTCCTTTGATTTTTTTTTTTTTTTGTATTGATATCTTTTGACTCATTTCTTTTCCTTGGTGTATCTTCCATAGGTATTTTCTTTGTGGTTACCATGGGGCTTGCATAAAACATAACAGTCTATTTTAAGATGCTAAACTTAACTTCGATCACACATAAAAAACTACACTTTTACTCCCCCCCACATATGGATGTCATAATTTACATCTTTTTATACACTGTATGCATTAACATATTTTTATAGTTTTATTTACTTGTAATACCTTTGTTTTTTAATTTTTATCTTAGAATTAAAAGTGATTTACCCAACAGTGTTATAGTATTACTGTATTATGTATTTGTCTGTATATTTACCTTTACCAGCAAATTTCATACTTTATTATGCTTTCACATTACTGTTTAAGGTCCTTTTATTTCAACTTGAAGAACTCCCTTTATCACCTCTTGTATGGCAGGTCTAGTGGTAATGAGCTCCCTCCTCTTTTGTTTGTACGGGAAAGTCTTTATATCATCTTCATTTTTGAGGAACAGTTTTGCTGGATATAGTGTTCTTGGTTGATCTTTACTTTCAGTACTTTGAATATATCATCCCACTCCCTTCTGGCTTGCAAGGTTTCTGCTGAGAAATTCACTGATAAGCCTTATGGTGATTCCCCTGTACATGACAAAACTACTCTCTTGCTGCTTTCAAAATTCTCTATCTTTGACTTTTGACAATTTGATTATAATGTGTCTCAGTGTGGATTTCTTTGGGTTCATCTTATTTGAGATCCATTGGATCTCCTGGATCTGGATGTCTTTCCCTAGATTTTGGAAGTTTTCAGTCATTATTTCTTTGAATCACCTTTCTTTCTCTCTTCTTTTGGGACTCCCATAATAAATATATTGGTCTACTTAATGGTATCCCATAAGTCCCTTAAGTCTTCCTCATTCTTTTGCATTCTTCTTCCTTTTTACTCCTCTGACTGTATAATTTCTAATGACCAGTCTTAAAGTTCACTGATCTTTTCTTCTGCTTGATCTAGTCTGATACTGAACCCCTCTAGTGAGTTTTTTGGTCCAGTTATTAAATTCTTCTGCCCCAAGATTTCTGTTTGGTACTTTTTATAGTTTTTATCTCTTTGTTGATATTCTCATTTTGTTCATGCATTGTTCTCCTGATCTTGCTGAGCATCTTTATGACAGTCATTTTGAATTCTCTGTGAGGTAAATCATTATCTCTGTTTCATTAGTTTCAGTTTTTGGAGATTTATTTTGTTCCTTTGTGTGGGACATATTTCCTGGTTTCTTCATTTTTCTTGACTCTTTGTGTTGGTATATGCACATTAAAAAAAAAACAGCCACCTCTCCCACTCTTCACAGACTGGTCTTGCACAAGAGATGATACCTAGCAATTAGTCCAGATAGAGATTCTGGGGGTGTCTCAAATCTTCATGCTAGTTTAAATCACCATTTTTGTTCTTAGTGGGTCCTGGACATCTAGGTTATAATGGTCCCATCATTGCTCTAAGATGGGTGTGACAGGAACCAGTCTCTTAGGCAGCCCCCAGAAAAGCTAGACTCTTGGGTGCATGATCCAATGCTTTCTTTCCCCAAGGAGAAGCTTGGATGTGGTATTTTTCATCTGCTTACTCTGTGCTGAGCTAGGGGAGGGACTATGATGAGTGCTTGTGTGCTAATTCCAACCATTGTCTTTGTTCTCAGTATCTCCCAGGTGTCTACAGTAGGCCCAGCTCCTTCTGCACTCTGAGACAAATGAGACAGAAGCCAGTATCTTGGGCAGTCCTCAGAAAAGTTGGAATGTTGGGGACACAATCTAATTCTTTTCCTTCCCAGGGAGAAGCTGGGAGCTGAGAGATTTCTTCTTATTATATGGCCCGCTGCCAAGAGCAGGAATTATGGCAAGAGGGTATCCAGAATTTTCCTACCAGCATTGATGTGGCTGGTTTCATGCTTACCCAGGGTTCAGGAGCTCTCAACTAATTTCTGGATTTCTCACAAAGGGAATTTGTCCATTCATTACTATTGAATCATTGCATTTATTGGGAGAAAGAGGGTCCAGGGCTTCCTATTCCACCTTCTTGCTGACATCACCTCCTCTGTTTTTTTTTTTAAGACCTCAGTTTTATCTACTTTTCTCTTTTCCAGTAATAGTCTAAACTCCCAAGAGTGTTCATCTTCCAAGGGAAAGCAAAAGGACTGTAAGGATCAACAGAAATCCATATTTAATAATACTAAAACTTTTAATCACTTATATGTATTTGCACCTATAAGATAATAACTTTTATGTACGTTATGAATCATAAGTCTTAGAAATACTTTTAAAAACATTAGATAGTACTATCTATTAAAGATATTCAACAGATGTTAAAACTTTGAAGATTTTTCTTCCATAGAGATTTTCATTACCATTTTAAGAGGTATAGTATTTGCTTTGGGTGTGTGTTTTTAAATTCAACAACTCTCCTTGCTATCATGTCCTAATGCTAAATCTTTATTTCTACTCCTCCCGAGTCTGAGTCTCCCCCAGAATTTGCTATCTAAATAGCACCCCATTTACCTAGTTTTCAGACAAAATACCTCTAAGTCAAGGATGACTCTTCTTTTTCTTGTATTCCCATATCTAATTCCTGAGCATGTCAGATCTGATCCATCCTCAAAATATACTTTGAATCCAACCATTTCTTGCCAGCTTCACAACTATGACTGTGGCTCATGTTACACTCCTCAGCTGGACTACTGCAATAGCTCCTAACTCTGTGGCTTTGTTTTTTTTACCATGACCCAGTAATTACATTATATTTCGACCAAGTACACACATAGCTGAAATAAAAATTTTATGAAACACTACTTACTCCTGTTATATGCAAGGCACTCTGATATTCTATATCTGTGTAAAAAAAGGGTCATAATACAGTAAATTGAGTCAGGTTCTCTAATTGGTGATCTGTTATTGAGAAAGCTTTTCTCACTGGTCTCACTGCTTTCACTCTTGCCCTCTATAAACAGCTCTCTACCCAGCAGCCAGATGATCTTTCAAAACACAAGTCATATTATTTCTCTGCTTATAACCCTCTGATGGCTTCCCATTCACTCAGAATAAAATCCCAATTCCTAAACATGAACTGCAAAGCTATAGACCTGACCCCTGCCTATTCTCTGACCTCATCTCCTACCACTTTCCAGTACTCACTCCACTCCAGCCTTGCTGGTCTCTTGCTGCTGCTTAAACACACCAAGCTCATTACAACCTCAGGGCCTTTGCACCAGCTATTTCCTCTGCCCAGAACACTCCCCAGATCATCATATAGCTCATTCTCTTACTTCATTCAGCTGTCCACTCAATTTATCACTCCTCAGGCCTTTCTGGACATTCTTTCTAAAATTAGGTCCTCCTGCCTCCGTCATTCTCAGTTTTCTTATCCTGCTTTAATTTTCTTCATATCACTTACCACTTCCTTGCATTATAGTATATAATTATGTTTATTTACTCATTATCTGTGTCCCCTAATAGATGTTAGTTTCATGGAGGCAGGGATTTCTACCTTATTTCCTATAATTCCCTACCACCTAGAAAAAAAAGCCTGGCACAAAGCTGGCAATTGGATTTGTATGACTGACGACATGCTTTTCTCACCGAGCCCTCTGAGAGCAGTTTTTCCTTTCACTGCCTCTTCTTGACTCACTCAATTCTTTCCATTCCTCAGCACTGGAGCCTATTTATCTTGCACCAGAACAGAAGCCTTCTCCCCCTCAGCAAACAGCCCCTGAAGGTTTACCTTTAATAAATTTTTCCAGCCTCATCTAAACATAGAATTCTCTCTCATCCCTACAAAATACTCCACTCATTTTTTTATGCATAGTTAAAATCCATAGCCAAATCATTTTGTGTGTAGCCTCTATATGGCTTTGGCTGTTTTAAATCACATCTAGCAAAGGCAGAAGTTAAATCATCCCTACATTGATGAGTAGCATTTTGCCCAATGCTAAGTTCCCAGAGTATTTTATTTTATTATTTTTTTGGTGAGGAAGACTAGTCCTAGCTAATATCCACTGCAAATCCTCCTCTTCTTCCTTTTTTCTGTTTTTTTTGCTGACAAAGATTGGCCCTGGCCCAATCCATGCCCACCTTCCTCTACTTTATATGGAACACCACCACAGCATGGCTTGACAGGCAGTACGTCAGCCTGTGCCTGGATCCGACCCTGAGAACCCAGGGCCGCCGAAGCGAAGTGCACGAACTTAACCTCTACATGACCAGGCTGCACCCCCAGAGTATTTTTAATGAATATTACATAAGATTTTAACAAGTAGATGGTGGGAGATTAATAGTTGAAAGAACATAGGTTTTGAAGTCAAATATATCTAGGTCTGCTCCCAGCTGTCACTTAATCCCACCTGGGTGAATTTGGCCAAGTTATTGAACCTCTCTGGAGATGTATGCCAAATTCTTAGCACGACATCCAACACAGTAAACTTCTGACAGATTTACACCTACTATTATTTAACAGGGCTGCTTGTGTGTCTAGTAGGATAATGCAGAAGATTCACTTAATCAGAGATGACTTTAGTGCAAGCCTCTCTCCAAATAGTCCTTTTGTTGCTAAATAGAACAATTTCAATGCTCCCTTTTGTGGAGATGGTATCTGTGTAAGGAAGCTAACATATCCACTTAACCCACGACTTTACCACTATGCGGAAGTCCGGGCTCCCTGCTTCTTAGGGAAAGCAGAAGATCATTTTCTTGAGAGTTCCTCCTGGTATTAACCTCTCTCTGGTATCTAGTTTCCTTATTTGGGGGCAATAAAATAATTTCTTCTGCTATTTTGTTTAAGCAAACTTGGTCTCTAACTACATTTATTTTTTTTACTTTATTCAAATTCAATATACATCTATGTCCATTCATTTATTCAAAAATCATTTCTTAAGGGAATGGTTAGCATGGTACCAGTAGCTGTATAAGTAGTGGTCAGCAAAAGATATAATCACTGTCCTTGATTAGTATGTGGTTTACAGAGTGTACAAATTTAAGAATTTTCCCATAATCCTAAGAATTAAGGTGAGAGGAAGGATAAGATGGTAAGTTATTTTACATTTTGAGTCCTCTATTCCCTATGACTTCTTTTACTTGAAATTTAGTTGACTACTGCCCAATTCGATGCATTATACACAGAGATGGAACACGAAGCCCGATGGGATAAGAGTCAACAGATCCAGTATAATGTTCTTCCATTAACAGATCTATTTGTAGATTTTCCATTAATAACTCTCAGGTCTTGATCAATTCACTTTACATCCTTATGCCTCAGTTCTCCATAAAATTATGAGGTTTTACTAAATAATCTCTAAGGCTCCTTCTGGTTAAAAGAATTCTATATTCTTGTAATTCTAAATTCCTTCTCTAGGGAGAATAACACAGTATACTGGTTTCCACAGATTCAAAATTCACTATTTGCAATTCTGAATATAAGTCACTTTCAGAATTCAAAATTGTCAGACAAAATGTCTTCCCTGAAAAAGTGTTGTCTGAAATCAACGTATACAAATTGAAAAAAGTAAACTGAATACTGTGCAACAATCACCAAAGTATCATGTGTATATCGCATGGGTTTCTTGTATATAAATGATCATCACCTGGAAAGAAATTCTTTTCTGAAATATAAATATGCCAGCCCGAATCTCTTCAAAATCTCTATCAATTTGACAAATTCTTTATCAAGAGATTCTTTGTGGTTTTCCAAGCTGTTCAGCATTAATATGCAAAGATTTTGCTTCTCTTCCATGATATATTTGAATTCCTACAAAAAAAGTCACAAAACAAATGCCACTATTCCAGTGTTAAATATAAACAAATAACAGAGGCCATATAAAATGCTGTGGCCATTCTCATCTCAATAATATTCACTGCTATTGGACCCTAAAATTCTAATTGAACAGATACCAATTCTCAATTGCCCAAAGATTGATTATCTTTTGGTTTGATTATCTCAATTTAACAAGTATGTATTGGGACCTATCATGTGCCTAAAATGGAGTTTTATTTTCTTTTTCTTAAAATAAGTGGGTCTCTGAGCATTTCATCAATAATCACAATTGCTTTAAAATAGGATGGAACAGGAAATGCAATAAAAATCAGTATTTGTTGATTAGCATATTTAAAAGCAACTTTTAAAAAAAGGTTAGTTTGGCAAAGGGGTTGGAATTAATATTCCAGACTTTTCAGAGTTTACTTCTTGCTTCAGCTTAAGTTAGGAGGCTGATGGATATTAGGAAGTCATCTGGCAGTCGAGAAGTAGAGACAACAAGTGATGGATAACTTAAAGAGATTTCTTCTTATATGCTTCCTTTCTAACAAAATGGAAATAGCTACCTAAGAAGTTTCTGTTTTTCCAATGTTCTGCTACTTTCTGGGATCATAAAACTGTCAGTCTCAGGAATAAGATTCTTTTGCACAATAATCATTCTATGAAAGCTAGAGAATTTTAATAAGCCAAGGAAAAAATCCAAGCTTAGACTAGCCAGTTCCCACAAGGATTCAGATTAAATATACTTTTTCATTAAATCATCTTATTTATTCTGCCTCTCTGACACATATCACATATCCTCACACTCACTCACTGTCTCTTTCCTCACCCTCACACACATTTATCCTAACCCTCACCCTCTTACTCTCACCCACATAAGCACACTCATACACATCCCCAGACACACATTCTACACACATCGTCAGACTGAGATAGCAGAAGGCTACAATAAAGTCTTAGGAATAGTACTGTATACAATAAATATTACCTGGATTAAGAAAGTAGAAGAAAAACCAGGAAGATCACAAAATATAGAACACTTACAGTAAGCTTGTTCCCCCAGTTTTCTTTCACTGTAATTTCTGGATTAGTCACCCACTGTAGAGAGCTATCAATGAGGGTTTCAACTTCAGAAACTTCTCCATGCTGAAAAAGAGTTCCACATTTTCAACTAGGAATTCAGGGGAAAAGTATATGCTAATATATGAGAAGATGTAATTTAGACCAAAGTTCTACTATATAAGTAATTCAGGAAAACACGAGAGAGTTCCTTCTCATCTAATGCCACCCAGTGATTTTCCTTTATCCCAGGATGTTGCCATGTGTAGATGTTAACTCTCATCAGGTGCTCCATACATGCTGAATATATACAGTTAGAATCATTTTCCAGAACAAAACCTACCCATTTTCATTCCCATCTCAAGTAGAAGGAAACAAACATTTTCATGGATTTTTTTTTCATGCACCAAACTAAATGCTACCTACTATATGCTAGGGACTGTGAAAGGGGCTGGAAATACCAACATGAAGATGTTGTTCTCTGCTTTCTCTGACCATGTAGAGTTTCCAGTCAAAAATCAAAATGAAGAAAGAGGTACTAGCCAGTAGGTAGAAGGAAACTGTTCAATAGATAGCACGTCTTCAGCCCTTTGATATTAAAGATTAACCTGTAGGAAAAATAAGCTCAAGCAATCCATATCTAACAGCCAACTTGTTAGTCCTCATTGACCCAGAACTAGAAGATCAACTTTAGGAAGATTTGAGAAAAATCTTTTCTTTTCATAGTAGGATTAATTTGGGTCTCAACAACACGCAGATATACTTGTGCTCAGCAAACAGGCCAGTTATCTACAAACATTCACAGCCAGTGAAACACCACAATATGTGTATGTTATACAATACCAGTTTCTGAAGCATAGCTGTGAATTCCACTCCCTTTTGTTCTAGTTCTCTCAGTAATAGTAGCATTTCTTGGTCCATCATCGTGTCCAGAGGTGACAAGCTGATTAAACTGCACTGCCACTCAGTTTCACTGTTCTGAAAGAATTATGAAAATTTCCACAACTCTGTCATTCTAATAAAGAACATTCATTGTTTTTATTTTCTGAAAATGTGTCCATGGGTCAATGTAATTGTCCCCATCAAATAATTCTAAATAGTCTTATGGAATCCTCCTACATCCCCAAAAAACTGCTTACATTTTCTCTCTAGGATGACTTCAACATAACATTTATTCATTCTTAAGGAAAACTCATTTATCCAATAGAAAACATTTACATGTTGGTGATATAAATTGCTATGGCTCTAATTTTATGAAAATAGGGAAAGGTAAAGAAGTTTACACACAAAAAAAACAGTTGGGGTCAGGGGGAGCACTCAATAAGTCCCATTGAAAATACACTGGTTTCTTTTGTCTCCCTTCCATTCATAGAAGACACTCTAGAAGATGTTTCACAAAGCATATTTCTTACACTTCTCTCAAAGTCTCTATCTCCTGTCATATTTTACATATATTACAACAATATGTTTAACTTTCTTCATGCTGTATGTCAGAAAAAGGTCAGAGGGCTCTTATTTCCAGATTCCAATTAGAAGGCAAACTTCCTAATCCATCAGTGGGGTAAATTTCAGAGCCAGAAGTTTGCCAGCTGTTTAACCTGTTTAGAAGTATAGAACTTTACAGGCTGGCATCTTGACATCATTATTATCTCAAAGGACTGAGGATAAAAACACACTGCCGTGGCAGATTTGCCACCATTCCATTCAGTCTGGCAGTTTGGCTTGGTTTCAAAAACACAGTAAAATGATGAGTGTTTGAAACAGAATGTCAGGAAAGCACAGCCCCAGCAGAATATCCAAGGCTGCCTGAGACGGCTTCAGATGAAGACAGCATATGTTGCCCCTACATCCTTGGCAGGAGAAATTCAAATAGCATTTGCCCCAAAGACATTCTTCCTCTCCTTTCAAGGTCATATCACAGCTGTCAGCAGAAGGACATTCTAACATATCCATCGTCCACAGACGTGAAGAGACCATCAAAGCAGTGAAAAGAAAGCAATTTGCTAATAAAACATTTCTTAACATAACAAGCACAAAACTGGAAAGCACAAAGCAGAGAAAATATAATTTGGGGGGAAGGGAGTCCCAACATTTCATCCCCAAGAAGGCTTTTGATTATTTCCTCCCATGTGTAAAGAATTGGGTCTACCTAACAAACTGAGATTTTTTTAAAGTAGTAATTTATTTTGCCAGTTTAAAATTGACCAAAAACATATAAAAATGCTAATTTCTGTTTGGAATATAATAATCACTGTCATTAAATTGGGTTGGTACCATTACATCCTAAAGCAAAGAAATTGCATGCTGTTTCTGAGTATCTTTATTGTTAGTAGATACATTTACTTTGGGGGTTTGGGGAAATACTGAAAATTAATTCATAAATCTTGACTGCTACCTTTAGGAGCCCAGGCTGGGGATCAGTGCAGATAGTTTGTCCTGAAAAATACCAAGACTACAAAAATTTCAAAAGCCCAAATTCACTGAATGCGCACTTCCACAACCCCATGCTTGAGCCTCACTACAGTTTTCAGCCATAATTTGAGAAAGGTCCATTCTTCCAGGCTAAAAGACTTTAGACTCAGGTTCTAAAAACTATCAACAGATACCCTCAAAACATCACGGGTGCTTTTCAGCACGCTATGGGCCTTCATTTAATAGTAAGCAATCACATGAGGCGATTATTTTTTAAAGCTTTCCGTTTGTTGGTAATTGCCTACCTCGGCAGACTGAGCAAGAATGAGTTCACAATGCAGAGATTTTTCTCCTTCAGAGATGATACTATTGCGCTCTCCACTAATGTTCAACTGGATCCCATTTCTTGAAAAAACAAAACAGTAGTCCAGTTTGGTTATGTGTGCTTCCAACATTATGTTTAAATCACCAGAATAGGGTTTGCTTATCATCAAACAATCAGTGAGCACTCACGTGTGCCAAGGATTGTATAAGGTACTTAGGAATCCAGAGAGAAGTAAGAGATAGTCTCTGTCCTCCAGGAGCTGCACAGACTCTAGGTGGTTGCAAACAAGTAGACCATATTTTATTTTTTTAAGAACTGGAGTCAATAGTTAAAAATTAGAAAATTTCACTAAAAATCTAGATTGCTAGCTTTTCTTAAAAAATCAGAAGATGTGGCCAAACTGGGTCCATATAGTCTTGATGCAACTATTAGCTGGAGCAAAGCAGAGTAGCCCCCTGCCTTTATCTGGGTAGTGTACTTTTCCATTTGTCACTCATAAAGTAAGTGTGTGCACCCACCCATTGGTTTTAATCATTTTTGTTATCTGAGTGGCTCCTGTGGACTCCTGGACTAGCATACTACACATATTTAGAAACAAACAATTATAATATAGGATGCTGTGTGTTAGGCAAGAGGTAAGAACAACATGCCATGCATGCACTCAAAAGGATTACTTCATCTCAAGGTAAGAGAAAGGCAAGGAAGGGTCATGGAAAACTTGTGAAGAAGTTCTCTTGGAGAAAAGTAGAGAAAATATCACTTACATAGGTACAGAAGAAAAGAATGTGGCACATTCAAAGAACTGCACATAGTTCAGTATGTCAGGAACGTAGGGTGGAGGCACAGGAGAGAAGGCTGGTGAGGGGTTGCTCTGTACTTACACGAGGAGTTCCTGTTGCAAGTGCTGTAACTCATGAGCCAGTTTGTTTTTATCCCCTCGTAAATTCTGGAATCACATACAACAGTAGGCTGTACGTGTTACGCTGGTGAGGGATTTACATTTACATTTAACAATCCCACCTTGCAAACTGTGAGATTATGATGGTATACCTCTATAATGCTTCCATATTCAATGATGGTTGACTTAAGTTCTTCTATACTTAAATCCTTCTGAAAAGTAGAAGAGAGAAGTAATCACAAATAAATGTATGAGTCCACCAAATCATATTTATTAGACTATCAATCTGAGCTACGGAAGAATTGGAAATGTCCTATGACGAGACCTTCTACCAATCTCATTATTTGAAAACTGAACCACTCTGTTTGTAATTAGAACCATACAAAAACCATGGGACAGCAAGGCAGCTGCATCTAACTGCTGTCATTATGTTCTGTGTTTGCCTGGTCCAGTGGAATCAAACTTTGAAACGTAATTCTTAAGTCCAAGTCAAAATTTTATTATTATCATGATACATTAAGAAAAAAAAATCAGTCTTTACCTGCAAATGACTAATGAATGATTAAGGCATTCAATTTTATCCAGTTCAAATGATATCTCTGTTAAAACCATAGTTTTACATGGCAAGACCAAAGGGTACGATCAGTGTCTGACCTATAATTTTATCCCGTGACTAGCACGGTGCCTGGCACAATGGGAAGTGCTCAGTGAATGCCTTATGAATGCTGAGCAGAAGTGCCAAGTGGTGGAAAGACCCGAGTTACGGAGGAAGTGAGCAGCCAGCAGCCACCACTACCACAATGTCACGACTTGGAGACAGAGGACACCCACAACGAAGAGAGAAAGCTGGTACAATATTCAGTATCCCAGTCAATGTCCACAAGACATGAATGACCCCTTTGAAACTTCATAACATGCAGGGAAAGGAAAAGAAGAGAAATATTGCTCTTTCTTCACTTCCCTGCCTTGGAATGTGGAATTTTATTAACTTAAGCTGTGTCCTCTTTGTGTCCCTTAAAGCCACCATAATCAGCATTTCTGTAGCCGGCATCCTTTGTTACCAGATAGGATATGATGATAGGATACAAGGATAAGTAGAAAGATACCTATCTATCTATCAATCTCTCAATCAATCAACCAAATCAATCCATCAAGCTAGGTAGAAAATAATTTGGGGATATATTCTTTTTCTTCCCTAAAACAAATGACTACATACTCATTGGTGATATTATGAATTAAAACTGCATCACCAATATCTAGCCAGTGACTGATAAATACACACTGATATTTGTTACATAAATGCACCACCAGAATTGACAGAGGATATGTTAAAACTGATCCCAGATACAGAAGTCAGTATTCTTCATTCAGAAGAACATCTTTATGAAGTACTATGAAGGGAAGTCTTGTGACAGAATTTTAGAATCAGATATTTTAACAGGGGTGAAGTTACACAAATGACCATCTCCTTTGTGATTTGTAGAGAGCTAGCCAATCCCACAGCACTTCGTGGGAAGGGACAGTACCAACCTTCCGCAAACTTGCATCTTTACTAAGTAAAGTGTTCTCATAAGTGTGTAACTGCATCTGAAAAGAAACAAATTTAGGAAAGGCCATTGGAACATTGCTTTGGTAAAGGACAGTATCACAAAATCACTACAAGAGAGAGACATATTTCTGAAGCACCTTGAACATGCATGTGTTTTTCACTTTATAAAGAACTTTCATATCAACCTCAGAACAACCCCAGAGGCCGGGGTCATTGCCCCCACTTTACCAGTGAGGAAGTTGAAGCTCAGCCCTCTTCAGAGACTTGCCCAATGTCACACAAAGTAAGTGACAGAACTGAGCCTAGAATACGAGTCTCCAGCTCCAGCTGAGTGCCCTTCCCACTATTTCACACTTCATATAATAAGAGGACATATGGAGTCTTCATTTTCTTGGTGAAAATGAAAACCTAGATAAGACATGAACACAGACTCTATGTGGACCTACAGAAGGCTCTTCCTCTTTTAAAATCGTCGTTTAAAAATGTTCAAGATTTCTTTTAGCAAAGTGAATATTAAGGATATACGAGTTTATTCAAAACAAAAGCAAGCTTGTTGGCATTGGCTTCGAAATACAATATAATTACTAAATATGTACATTGAATTGAAAACCTAGAAAAATAATCAGCATATTCAGAAGTAGAATCATTATCATAATCATATACATTTGATATCCGTTTATAGTTCTAAAGATATTTTAACATAATCATCTCATTTGAATTTCCAACAAGCTTGTGGATTAGGTAGAAAATATCATACCCATTTAGTAGATGACAAAATTGAGACAAAGAGGTTAACTACTTGCTTGAGGTTATAAAGCTTTAAGCAGAGAAGACAGGATTTGAACCCATGTCTTCTGGCTCTTCCCACTAGTTTATGACAGTTATGTTTTCCAAAGACAATCATTCCTAGAATAAAATTAATTTTAATATCTAAATTATAATTGCTATGTGTATATGTATATACACACATGGAATTTGTATGTCTGGTGGGAAACAAAAATTCCACGTATAGACATGAAATTTAAGTAAATCATCATTTCAAACATATACTACAACAAAAAATATTGCTCAAATAAACCATTAGAGATGACAATAAGCGTGACACAAATTCCTAAATTTATTAATAGCTGTCTTTGTCTCCTGATGAGAATGTATGGCAGATATAACAAAAATATATACTAAATATAGACTTTTTAGATGCAAAATAGATAAAAATAATTTTTGTAAGGTATCATCCCTTAATTCAATCAAGGACAGATTTTTCCCATCTCTCCTCATTTTCTGTGTTATGAAGGTACAATAACTGAAATCTTTCCTGATAGGGATTTACAAAACCAGATACTGTTAAGTTAGAAATTGCCACTATCATAAAAAATATAAATAATAAGTGTTAAATATAAGTAACAAATATAAATAATAACAAAAATATAAATAACAACAAATGTGGAGAAATTTGAATTCTCATACACAGCTGGTGGAAATGTAAAATGGTATAGCCACTTTGGAAAACAGTTTGGCAGATCCTCAAAAGGTTAAATATAGAGCTATTATATGACCCAGCAATTCCACTCCTACTCAAAAGAAATAAAAACATATGTACACGCAAAAACTTGTACCCAAATGTTCATAGCAGCATTACTCAAAATAGCAAAAAAGTAGAAACAGCCCAAATGTCCATCAACTAATGAATGAACAAAATGTGGTATATCCATACAATGGAATATTATTCAGCAATAAAAGTATTGCTGATGATTACTGATAACAAAATATTATTTGGCAATAAAAGAAATGAAGTACTGATATACGCTATAACACGGATGAACCTTGAAAAGATTACCCTCAGTGAAAGAAGCCAGTCACAAAAGACTACATAATGTATGTGATTCCATTTATGTGAAATATCCAGAACAGGTAAATCTATAGAGACAGAAAGTAGATTAGATTAGTGGTTGTCTAGGGTTGGAGTTGGTGGAGGGTGGGGGGAATGGGGAGTGACTGCTAAAGGGATTTCTTTGGGGATGATAAAAATGTTTTAAAATTGGTTTTGGTGATGGTTGCACAACTCTGTGAATATACGAAAATCCACTGACTTGTATACTTCAAGTGAGTGAATTTATTGGCACGTGTATTATATATCAGTAAAGGTGTTATATTAAAAAAATAGAAACTGCCTTTTATATAATTCAGCCATCTTGAGGAGTACAAATTTCAAAATTTATAACCAAAGTTAATTGTGTTAATGAGTCATAAACACCTTCATAGAGTAATATTGGTTTGATGGAAGAAAATATTTTACCAGTATTTGGGAAGTGCTTACTTGGTGCTCTGTCTCAGTTTTAGACAATTCCTCTATCTTCTTTTCCAATTTATATATATCCATAATATTCTTAGTATTCTAATGTAAAAGAACATAGTATTCTTAGATTTAGATGAAAAAATTAGAAGAACATCACAAAGTCTTTTTTAGGAAACGGTATTTTCATCATTAACATCGTAATATGTTTTAAATTAGGGGGCAAAACATGAGACTTTATCCAAAAATAACATGATCCTTTTAACATGACCATCCAGGAATACTCTCAGTAGTCCCTTCTTATCTTCCATTTCACCTTGGCCCCTCACTCCCTAGTCATAACCATCAAACTTGTCATTACCAGCAACTGTGATGCCTCTATTATCTTAATTGCAAGCATCTCATTCTTCAACCACTTCTTGTCTTTCCAGATTACTTCTCTGAGCACCAAGAAACCTTCTTCAATCCCCACTGGAGCCTGCAATCCATTGATCGTACCACTTTCTCATTATCCTTCCACTTTTCCATGAACTCAGTCTCCCCTTTACTCAGCTTAAATTTTTCCATGGTTAGTCATTATAATCATTCTCTTCCACATCCCTTCAATTCCCTTGCCTCTCCCCTACTTCTTAGCTTTGCTTAATTTCAGTTTGCCACCCACTCCATGCCAGCACCCTTTCAGATAAACATTATTAAAGAAAAATACAAATGAACTAACAGGTCACACATTAAATTCATAACCTTTAACCTCAGTGTTGACTGGTGATCATATCATATAATCCTAGTCCATTCCCATGGCCATTTGCCTAAATTGGAGATTTGTAAACTACACCAACTTCTCCACTCCATCCCGACAGACCAAGTCTAGTTGACCATCTGGTTTTGCAAATAAAGTTTTATTAAAACACAGCTGTGCCCATTTGTTTTCATATTGTCTATGGCTGCTTTCACACTACAATGGCAGAAGTGAGTGGTTGCCACAAAAGCGTTTTAGCCAGGCAAACCTAAAAATATTTACTATCAACAGTTCCCATCTCCCTCAATGTAAACAGGCAGAGTCCATACAGTGTCTGTCTAAGACCCTGTGGGTCTGGCTCCCTGCAGCTCTCTGCCACACCTCTTGCTACTTGTTCCTTCTGCTCTAGCCACGCTGGCCTTGCTGGCCTTCAGAAGTAGCAGGCAGGCTACAGCCTGAGGACTTTGAGTTTGCTGTTTCTTCTGCCTGAAAGGCTCTTCCACAGGCCTTTCCAGTTTTTAACCAAATGATTAACTTCATGGTGCTACTTTTCCTAACCACCCTAGTTTAAATTGCATTCCCTCACAATTCTTTCTGCTTTTCTTTTCTCCAAAGCACCAATCACCATGTAACATGCCAGTTCCACGTGGGCTATTTTGCTTAAGCTTGTATTCTTAACACCTAGAGTAGTGCCAGGCACATAGAGGTCTTCCAATGAATATGTGTTAAATAAATAAATGAATGAATTGGAATGAATAACTACCCAAACCATTGAGCTGTTACTTTTCACAATGCATCAGATTTTTACCTCCTAAAGGAATCCTGGCTAGCAGTGACATTTATATGATTTACATTTTCTAATGTAAATCAATCATTGCAATGATGAAAGGTTCAAATCGCCTTCCTTCTATCTCAATTCTAAATTGATTCGGTACAATTCTTTGATGCTGGTCAATCATCTTAAATATGAGGAGAAAAATATGTTACATTGGGAGCTTAATGGTAAAGCACTAGTTTCACAAAAACCTGGCTTTGTAGATACAACATGTCTGAATCTAATGTAGGGTTTTTTTTTCCAATCTTTAATTGTTCCTTTCCAACCCACAGTGGAATTCTTTTTAATGTCCACTTGGCCCACATTTGGGAGAAAAATACCTCTGATAAACTTATATAAAGCCCACATGAAAAACTGTGCATAATAGTTGACACTCAAAAGGTACGTATAGAGAATTTCCCTCCAAAATAGTAACTTATTAGTAGCTTTGTTACTAGTTCTTTCAATGCTTTGATTCTGTGGCTTAAAAAATATATATTGCATAGAATTATTCTTTTTTAAGAGATTTTACTAATATTTCCTAACATATATGAGGCACATTATGGTTAACCAAATAGCTTCACATGCATTATCTTAATCTCCAAAATAACTATAGGGAATAGGTATTATTAACCCAAAAAAGATAAATGACTTTTCCAAGGTCAGACTTTCAGTGAATTTAAGATCCTGGGTCTTAGACTCAAGACTTTTGCACCTAGTTCAGTGAAGTAATGGAAAATTATTAGACAATATCTACACTTTCCTTCTTGATTTGTATACTTTTTTAGATAGGCTAATTTCATTTCATCTTAAATCTGAATTTCTTAAATCCCATTTCTTCCAGAAATAATTAGAAAGGCAATAACGTACTTCTGTTCAGACGTGAAAGTCCTCTCCACTCTTCCTCACTTGTCATTTGACAAAGCAACCTGGTCTTTGGCCCATAGGATCCTGAATATTCACCTGACTTCTATTTAGTCCACGGTCAGGACCCACGACTGTGTGATTCCCATAGGTTTATCTGTGCCTGTGTTTAATGATTTCAACATACCTCTTCTTGGAGAATCCGAATCTTAAGAATCAGAGCCCGGTTTTCTGTCTCCTGATTAATTAAGAGAAAAGTAATTAAAACAGTATTTGAGAACTTTATGAAAAGACCATATATTTACCTCCAAGGCTATCAACATTCTTCCCCTTTACCAACTTTAAATACGGCATTGACATATCACAATGAGCCTAGTCTGAAAATGTTCTCATTATGGGGTTAAGCCTTTGGATTCCAGTTTTTTGGGGTCTGTGAGAAGTTACCCTTCTCCTTGACTCAATCTAACTATGACAATTAGATTAACAAAAAAGGAACAGCCTGGCTTCTTTCCCTGCTACTTTACCACCATACACTCATGACAGTAGTGTGAATCCATCTATTTAAACAGCACCTTGAAATCACAAAGAGTTCTAGCTTTCTATTTGCAGCTATGAATAGTCCAGATTCAACATTACCAGAACATATTAATATCAAAAACTATTTTATAATTAAGAGCCCCAAATTCAGCAGGGCCAGCCCTGTGGCCGAGTGGTTGGGGTTCTGCGCACTCCACTTTGGTGGCCCGGGTTCACAAGTTCGGATCCCAGGTGTGAACCTACTCCACTCATCAGCCAGGTTCAGGGCGAATCTTCCTCACCAAAACAAAGAAAAATTTAAAAAAGAGCCCCAAATTCAGAATCATCAGAAGAAAAAATATTCCAGGACAGGACATATGCCAAAATGTTAACAGTAAATCTTGTGGATAGGATAGGGTAAGGATTTTGTGAGATTTCTTTTTCTTTGTTAATATGTACTTCCTTATTTTTATAGAGTCAACAGGTATTATCTTTATAATATAAAAACAAAAGGGAAAACATCTCAGGCTAGGATGTCATTGGAACAGGAACGAAGGAACACACCACATAATTGGAATCAGAAGACCTGAGTTCAATTCCAGCTCTATCATTTATTAGACAATTGACTTTGAATAATCAAAACAATCTTTTTTTTAATAGGTAAATAACAGACAACTTTTTATGACCAAAATTTTTGCACATTGTTGTGGCAATATTGCATCTATTTAGAAAATGGACTTCTCCAAAAGCAAATGAAAATAGATTCCTCAGGTGACCAAAACTGAAAATCACTATTTCCATGTTTCATTAATCAAGCTGTAAAATATAATTGAAGGCAAACATTTTACACTAAATCTTGCCTTTGTATATGTTTTAGAAGGAAAATGCCTGCGGGTGGAAATTACCAGTGATTTCTGTTTGTTTTTCTCAAACCATCAAACCACACAATATGGATAAAAATGGAATCATAAACACATTTATATCCAGAAAAGTCACTCTAGTCCATAGTGTATTAGAACAACACATTTTGACATTTTTCACATCATATTACTTTGTCTTGAAACTCTATTAATTTTTTAATGAAGAATAGCAATTTCTGTTTCTACCTCACAGAATTTCTGTGATGACCAATGAAATGAAATACTAAAAATCCATTTGAAATTGTAAAACACTATAAAATGTAAAAGATTAGGATTGTATACCTCGGACTCTGCACTTTTAATAATAGCAGCTAACGTTATTTGCCCTAGCAGGAAGGAGGACATTGACTGCTTTACATGTATTAATTCATTTAACCCTCCCAGCCCTAGGGTAGGTGTATTGTCATCTCCATTTTACATATGAGGACACTGAGGCTTAAAGAGGTTATGTGATTTGCCTAAAGTTACACAGTCTTCCAAGTCAGGACTTGAACGAAGGTAGGCTGACTCCCAAGGGTGGGCTCTTGATTATTTTTTTACAGTGCCTCCCTGTAGAAGCTCCTCAGTGGACCCAAATTGAGTCTTTCCTGTAATGCATTCATAGAGATTTGCGGAGTCACCCGGCACTCAAGGAGTCTAGTCCCTACCATTTACTATTGAGGCAAGAGCTAAGTGTTGGTTGTGGGAGGTCACAAATGAGTGACACAGGCCTGGAGCCCAAGTCTCCTGAGGACTTCACAGTCTTAAAACTAAATTAGTCTGAATGACTTTCAGCTGACCCCCACCATCGCTAGCAAAGCTAGAATACTGCTGGAATATATCAGGACTTTGAAGATTATTACTAAAGCTCTACATAACGGTTTAACATTCTCAATAAAAATGATTACTTCTCTGGAGGTTGAGTTAAAGCTTAGTCTAAATAATGTTTTGCTCTAAAAATTACAAGCATGTGCTTATTTACTGTAAGGATGATTTACGGAGCTTCTTAGTAATCTATAAGTACTGAGAGAACTGATTTTTTAAAACCTGAGAAAAAGGTGAAAGTGTGACAAGAGAATTTTTTTTTAGAAAATTCAAGTGGTTTTTAGTATTAGGTATTTATGAATTCACCCATCAACTACAGGAGTCACCCCAGGGATCTTCTGGATCATCACAAACCATTGTGAATATGGCTAATTTGTAAAGAGTTTTAATCTTGGTTGAAAGGAAAACAGTTTTTTATCCTACCTGCCTTTACTTTTCTAAGGTGTTACCGATTCATTTACCAGCCTACTGACTCCTGATTTTTTGCCTCCAAATAAACCCTCTTGGATTTCAGTTCTGTAAACTACATGTCAATTTCAAAGTACTTGGATGACTCACTAATTGTTTGTTCTGGGCTACAATCATGGTCTTCTGCTCTTCTGAAGCATTCATACTAATTTTCAGTTCCTCCAGTTCTTCTTTTAACAGATTTGTTCTCATAATAGCCTGGTGGGCACTGTGGGGGTGGGGGGAGAAGGCAATGAACAAAACCTCAAATATAACTGTCAAAGATACTAAGTAAAGCCAAGGACTATTTTTGGACCCAAGTTGAAAACCACTGAAAACTTAAACCAGATGCCAACAAGAGTAAAAGTATACCCATGATCTTTCACAGTCCTTGGAAAAGGAAGAGATTTGGGGGAGTGTGGTGGGGAAAAAGGATAGAAGGAAACAAACATATTCCTGAAGAAAAAGATTTGGAGACTCCCATTGAAATCCATCATTGGCTGAATCACACGGTGCTTTCCTCTACTAATAAGATGTAATATTAGTTAATGCAATTCCACAAATATTTATTGAATAATACCATGTTTCAGGGGCTATACCCTGCAAGGGGGCCTATGATGGTGGACAAAAGAGACATGGTCCTTGCCTCTACAGAGGTTACATACTAGTGAGGGAGATGACAACTAAACAAATAAATAATTGCAAATAGTCTCTAGATGATATATTTTATTTTAAAAGTTTGTCATAGCATTGTTTACAATAACAAAGCATTGGAAACAAACTAAATGGCCAACAAAAGGAAGCCTATTAAATGTATTACGGTAATCCATATCACGAAATTACCTGTTTGTACTCCCACTAGATTATAAACTGTTTGCTGAGCAGGGTCTCAAGAAGGTACAATTTTTTCCTTACTAAGGAATTACATTGATCATTCAACAAATATTTATTGAGCTCCAACTCTGTGCCAGGCATTACACTAGGCACTGAAGAAGACAAAAGTGAACCCAGTCATGAGAACTCTACCCTCCTAGAGTTTATAGTCTAGTAGGATAAACAGATAATCATGACTACAGTACAGTGTGGTAAGAACCAAGGTTGAATGAAGTAAACCCAAGTTCTGGAGATACAGTGTAAAAGGCAGATAGCTCAGATAACAAGAAAGAGGGAGAGAGAGAACAGCAGCTCACTGAGGGGCTACAAGTAGTTAGATATTGTTGGAGCCTAGAGTGAAAATGGAGAAGTAGAGATAAGGCAACAAGGACCCCATCATGAAGGGCTTTGCAAACCAGATGAAGGAATTTGGATTTTATCTTGAATGTGATAGGGATCCACTGAAGTGGTTAAAGCAGTGGCATGATGTGGTCAGACTGACATTTAGGAAGAGTATTCTTGCTGGTGTGGCACAAGTTTGGGAAGAGACAGGGAACCTAATCAGGAGACTGCTGTAGTGATCCAGGTGAATGGCGATGTTGACTTGAACTAAGTGGCAGACACAGGGATGGAAAGAAGTAACTCTATTTGACAGATATAAGGTAGTTAAAATTAAGAGGACTTGCTATTTGATTTAGAAGTAAAGGCAAGGAAGAAAAAGGAGACAATGATTTCTGCTTGCAGGCAACTGGAAGGATGGGAGTACTATTCTATGGTAGACATCCTACTAAGCACTGGGGTAGCCAGAGTGGATAAGACACAGTTCCTCCCATTAACAAGGGCACAGTTAAGATAAAAGGCAACTGCTACTACAACAGGACAACTGTACGATACCAAATATATGCTGTGAGTGCTGACAGGAAACAGGGGCTCTTCCTGAAGGATAGGGGAAGAAGAAAAGAGAAGGACGCAAAGGCTTAATTTTGTAGACACTGGCATTCTGGCTGCCCATCCAGATTCCCTAGCTTTTCTGTTCATTCTGTGAGTTATCCAGTTCCCTTCTAATGCATTTCTTTACTGCTTAAGTTAATCATAGTCAGGTCCAGTAACCACAGTCAGCTTCTAGTGCTTGCAACCAAAAGCCCTGCCTGGCACATTCACTCAAGGCATAGTTTTTTTAAAGAAACTTTGAATTATTATATTTTGAATAAATAATAAGCCAATTGTGGAATGGAGAGAGACTGAGGTAAGCATGTTTTTTTAATTTTATAGATTGGTTTGGAGGCTGGACTGGCTGATCAAAAATTATGAGGGTAGGAGTCCATGGTCAGTTGCTTTACTGTCTTGTCAAGTTAACTTAGACCTTTTCTGTTCAGAATGTTAGCACCCACAACATCTGTAAAGGCAGACATTGTGAGAACCTTGTTGCTTTTTACCTGATGCTCAAGAATCTCCCCACAACCCATTTCACTGGTGTTTGACACTTTACCTGGTGTGTCTCCTAGGTCCTTTATCTCTTTCTATCTTAAGCTAAGGTCACAAATTTTCTTATCACCCTTCTAGACTACAGGTACCCCGAGGGCACATTTTAAATCTGGCTCATCAATGAATCTCTTATAATACTTAGCATGGGGCTTTGCATAGAGTAAGGGTTCAGCTGAATCACAGAATTCTTTGGATAGATCCACACTTGGCCAAAGGGTATATTGGTCTTACATAGACAACACTACCTTGAATGACACAGAGAACATCATTGCTAGAAAAAAACTGACAAATATTGATGGTGGGGATGTAAAATGGTACAGCAGCTTTGGAAAACAGTTTGGTAGCTCCTCAAAATGTTAAGTATAGGTTGCTCCCCAGTAATTCCACTGCTAAGTATATACCCAAGAGAATTAAAAACATACATCCACATGAAAACTTGTACACAAATGTCCATAGCAGCAGTATTCATAAGAGCCAAAAAGTGGATGTTACCCAAATGCCAACCTCTGAAGAATGGATAAACGAAATGGGGTATATCCATATAATGGAATATAATTCAGCCATAAAAAAGGAATATATGCTACAATATGGATGAGCCTTAAAAACATTATGCTAAGTGAAAGAAGCCAGACACAAAGGTCACATATTGTATGACTCCATTTATATGAAATGTCCAGAATAGGCAAATCTATAGAGACAGAAAGTAGATTAGTGGTTGCCAGGGGCTGAGGGGAGAGGGAAATGGGAAATGACTGCTAATCGGTAGAGGATTTCTTTTTGGAGTGATGAAAATATTCTGGAATTAGATTGTGGTGATGGTTGCACAACCTTGTGAATATACTAAAAAGCACTGAATTGTACACTTCTGAAGGGTGAATTGTATGCTATATGAATTATATCTCAATAAAAAACAAATTTAAAAAAAAGAAAAAAAGAACTGAAAGCTCCGAGTATGCAGTACTCCACTGTGGCTCACCTTTTCATCTGAAGACGCAATTTCGTACAGTCCTCTGATAACTGGCTGTTAGCTTCTTCCAAGGTTTCTAATGCCAGTTTAAACTTATTATTTTCCTCCTCCAATTTCTGCTTATTGAAATGCAGGTCTGCTATATAGGTGATCAAATCAGACACCTCTCTGCAAGTGAAAGAAGGAATGAGAAAAATCTTCCACATCTCTAATCCCTTCCAATCAAAATAAAGCATATGGTTAAGCCCAAACAGGCTTAAATATTCCCGTGAGATTTACTACTTTATCCTCTTCCATCCTCATAAATGTAGTTAATGTATACAACAAATATTTATTCAAGGCTTTATTTCAATAGCATCAAAGATTTTTCCAAAATTGCCAAGTATTCAGCATCTGCCAGTTGTGAAGTCAACTTCCACAGCTGTTTATTCCTTTCCACTTCACTCCTAACGTTTACCTCCGTCTACACTGAAGAGTCCCTACTTCTGCCTGGGTTATGGGAGATCCTGAAATAAACTGACACTTTACTCTTTTAGTCAAGGGATCTTGGTAGGTTTCAATAGGCCTTTAAACTAGGAAACAATTCCCAGGGGCTTTGCAGTGGTTAGCACATAATTTAGTAATCTTTCCTAATATTTTCTACGGCTTCTTAATGTTCATGAGTGTCACTCTTGCCCTCGACATTAGATCATAACCCCTTTGAGAGTCTGGACCGCCTGTTTCATGGGCCTCCTTCTCCTCTCTGCCATCTTATCCCAGTGCTTAACACAGGCTGGGTACACAGTTCCTACTCCCCTTCTTTGCAAGGGTAAACCTGAAGTGGCAAAGATAAAACAAGGGAGAGACAGAATCACCTCTCTTTAATACCTAAAACTCACACATTTAGCAGAAAACTTTTCTCATTCTTATCTAAAAGTATCTGTTAAAAAAGTACTTTGAAAATAATCCCCAAAAGAGCTTAAGGCCAATGTTATAACTCTATAATGTTTTCCATGAAAAACACATGAAATAAATGAAGGAGAAGGGTTTCGTGAGTAAGAAAATGTTAATTTATGTAATACTAGTCTCATATAATTTGTGTTCCTAGTGAAACTAGTTCTAATGCAATTGGGACAGAATAGTTAAGAGTTCAGAATAAATTATGTTAGCTCTACCACACACACACACACACACAAAGAGCTAAGTGACTTTATCACAAGTAAAATATGTAGATCTATGAAATAAATAATAAAAAATAATAATAAAAGTTGAGGCACTTGAGAGAGCATTACAAGTAAGAATGCTTACAAGACTCCTTTAGACTCGTCTCCACCCAAAGCCTCAAAGCTCCTTGATGCAGACTCTGTTACATCTGCCATCATCTTAGCTGAAACACATACAAGCGAGTCTTATGAAAAGTACATTTCTCCAAACCGCAAGAAAGTGGCAGAACAATCCCGAAGAAACACACACATACTTGCTCCACCTGATTTTATGCTGTCCTGTTCAAAAACAGGGTCCTCAATGCTGTCATTTGATCCACTATTCACTTCTTCCCTGTAGCCAAAAAACAAAACCAGTCAGCTAGGATTCTTTGCCAGACCATATCTTAGCTAACTTAACTATTCAGATAGTTCTTTCTGAATTTTAAAACCATCTATTCATTCAGCAACTATTTGGAGTCCAATGCTGGGCTTCAATAGGGTAATAGAGAAGCAACATAAGGCATTACCTCCACCTTCCCTAAACTTTTAATCTAACATGACAAAGAAAATGTGCATGCAGAAATAGGTGATGATGTACAGCAGCCATGATTAGGGGATAGGAGGTCTCAACAGATTAGGAAGTCCACATAGCTTGGAGTGATATGTGGGCACATGGAGATAGCAAGACGGTGTGTCTTAAAGGATCAGGAAGGAAAAGGCATGAACAACTAATACTTCGGGACACATTGATGGTGTTATTTTCCCTTTCTCATGGAAAACCCAGTTGAACCTAGATTAACTGCACTTTGAGCATTTTACTCATGAAATTTGGGGACACCCCCCCAGTATAGATCTCTGTCCAGTCCCCAGACTCTGGCTCTAACCCCCAAAATAAACATATTAAAATTTCAACCATTTCTTTTCCAAGAATCTCTATACTATGATTTAAGCTTTGTTACTTAATCTTTCTAAATGCCAAATCCTTAGATTATCTCTCTGGAGCAGCCATAAAATTCTCCACATTTGTCTTACACATTGTGTTTCAATGTGAGATGTCTGTCAGAAGGCAGCTGAGCAGAATAATTCATACATCATTCTTACTATTCCTAGATACACACCCATCACTATTTCTGAGTTTCTGTTCTTATATTTTGTATTTATACTTCCCATATTTTTTCTTTTCCTTTACATTTGTTATAAAAATTAGAGTTTTCTCTTTTGCTCTCACTCCATTTTATATATGGATTATTGATATTTTTATTATATAGTCAAACAAAAATTTTAGAAAAATGAAAACATTCATAAGAAAAGAAGACAAAAAGTTAAAACCATCATGCAAAGATAATCATTTTGGAATATATTCTTTCCAACTTTTTCCTATGTATATTTTTAGTTCTTGACAAATATGGGATTATACTACATATATGGATCTATGGCCTATTATTTGAAATAAATACATATAAATATTTCTCTTGTCAAATATTTATCAAATTATAACTTTGAGTGATTTAGGGTGCTAGTGTATGGAAGTATTATAATTTATTTGTCCAACCCTCTATTTTTTTTTTTAATTGTTAAAATTTTTTATTTTTTGCAGGAAGTTTCGCCCTAAGGTAACATCTATTGCCAATCTTCCTCTTTTTTTCACTTGAGGAAGATTCGCCCTGAGCTAACATCTGTGCCAATCTTCTTCTATTTAATTTAATTAATTTACTTATTTGTGTGAGGAAGACTAGCCCTGAGCTAACATCCATTGCCAATCCTCCTCTTTCTTGCTGAGGAAGACTGGCCCTGGGCTAACATCCATTGCCAATCCTCCTCTTTCTTGCTGAGGAAGACTGGCCCTGGGCTAACATCGGTGCCCATCTTCCTCTACTTTATATGGGATGCTGTCACAGCATGGCTTGACAAGTGGTGCGTCTGTCTGCACCCGGGATCCGAGCCTGTGAACCCCGGGCCACTGAAGCAGAGCGCATGAAATTAACTTCTATGCTACCAAGTTGGCTCCCAATCTTCCTCTATTTTCTATGTGGGTTGCCACCACAGCATAGCTGATGAATGGTATAGGTCCATGCCCAGGATCTGAACACGCGAACCCGGGCTGCTGAAGTGGAGCATGCCAAACTTAACTACCACGCCACAGGGCCAGCCCCATGCAACCCTCTATTTTTAAATATTTAGGTTGCTTATATTTATCACTATCATAAACAACATTCTACATATACATGTATGTATATGTATGTATGTATGTATATGTATATATTATTATTGGTTATTTTTCTTTTTTGTGTGTGTGAGGAAGACCAGCCCTGAGCTAACATCCCTTGCCAATCCTCCTCTTGTTTGCTGAGGAAGACAGGCCCTGGGCTAACATCGGTGCCCATCTTCCTCTACTTTATATGGGACACCGCCACAGCCTGGCTGACAATCAGTGCATCGGCCGGCACCCAGGATCCGAACCTGTGAACCCCAGGCTGCCAAAGTGCAAACTAAATCGCTGTGCCACCAGGCCAGCCCCAAAGTTATTTTTCTTGAAGTTACATTACTAGCTCAAATAGATTGTATATGTTTAAGGGTTTGATACACACTCCTAAACTGCTCTTGAAAAACAACTGTGCCAACTTGTACTACTACCAACAATGTATGAGAGGGCTTATTTCTCCACCTGCCCTGACAACATGGGATAGAGTCATTCTTTTAAATCTTTGTTAAACTGATGGGCAAAAATGCTATGTTCTCTTTACTTGCATTTCTTTGGTTATTAGTAAGGTTCGATTTCTTTATATATTTATCTTACTTTCACAATTAACTCGTGTTATTTTGCTTCATGATTAATTGAAACATTTCAGTCATATTTTTTAATCTATACATCCTAACAATACATGAAATCTAGGAAGTTTTGCCACTCTTTGGGCTTGAAGTTTTCTTTAAGCAAATCCCTAGTAAATATCAGTTGATAGCTGGAGATTGGTGGCTGCGTAAAAGCCACAGGAATTAGACTTCCTGTGAAAGAAAGTAACTCTTCTCTAGCATCCACTAAAGGCACCTGAGATCATGGATGCCCTTCTCCTTCTTCACTTTTTTTTTCTATCCCACTATCTTCCCCTTTTCCCGTTAGCCTCCCTATATGCTAGGTTTCCAAATTACACTCACTGCCTAAATATCCCCCACTGACCTTAAAAATGAATATACTCTGAGATTAAATGCATGTGGAGATTTGGTAGTCAGTACCAATAATTTGCTCGACTTCTATGCCAGCTCAATTCTTTGTAAGAAGATATTATGTAACAACATAATAATATGTGCTGCCCCCAATCATAATAAATGAATGTTATTGTAATTAACAGGTCCTCAAAGTGTGCCCATCACCTCTCCCTCATCATCAGTATCAGTATCACCTGGAAACATGTGAAATGCAGATTATCAGGCTTCATGCCAGATCTACTGAATCATAGTGGTCGGGCCCAACAATCAGGTACAATAACCATTCAGGTGATTCCAATGCATGCTAAAGTGCAAAAAGTGTTGGACTGTAGTATTTCCATCAATACAGGGAACAGTGATCAGCATTCATTGTAATCAGTTGTTAAAACAGACCCTGAAAAGGCATCCTGCTGGGACTATGGTTACCATTTGTTTCTATGGTAGGCCGTCCATTCTCTCATGATGGCATGGAAAGTTTCCATATCCACATGCAGGTCTCTCTTTTCAGGATCAAGCATGTTCCACAGCTCCTCAAGGACACCATCTCCAGAATCTTGACTTGTTGTTTGTCTCAGGTAATCTATTATTTTGGCAACTCCTACTAAGCCTTAGGAAGAAGAAAGGCAAGTTAGTTTTGAAAGATGGGGAAAGATTATTTTTTAAAAGTGAAGTGCTTAATTCTTTCAGGTCCCCTGGGTCCTGTAAACATGTCATATAACCCAGCAGTCCTGTTGAGTTGTCATGGTAGAGTGTAAAGAGCACTGGTTTTGGTCTGGAGTCTAACAGACCTGATGTCAAATCTCGGCTCTGAACTCTATCAGCTTGTGGCTTTGGGAAAGTTTCTTAATCTCTTTGAGCCTCAGTTTCCTTATCTGTGAGATGGGGATGATGACACCTACCATACAGAGTTGTTGTGAAGTTTAAATATGGATGACATATGTAATCAATAATCACTTGTGGCAGGTGATCAAAATGCCACTTTATTTTTGTCTTTCATTCTTTCCTTAAAAAGCTTTCAGTGAAGGAAGTTTTTCCTCTGATCTAGATGAAACTTCAGTCTCAAGTAAGTAGTTTGACGCTTTGGTGGGTGTGTGGGGGTGAAGAGGTCGTTCTTAGATACAGTCGGTTCTATTATCACATTCAAAAACTAAAATCATCCAGATTACGTTAGTAATTGACACATTAGTCTTGAAGCATAAGACATCTCCTTTCCTTTTACTTGAGGCTTGCCTTGGGCTAGCTGCTTAAGGGGGAGAAGGAAAAGTAAGTAGATGGTTGACAGGGTGGACATAGGAGCGAAGATTCTTCCCTTAAGGAGGTAAGTATAGGCCGTGATATAAGAAAAGAATAAGTCTAGTAACTAGAACAAGGGCATAGTTGTAAAGGAGACTGAAAAACTTTAAAGAAAGTATTAATCTAATGTAAAATGTCATTTGGCTGTGATAGGAAGTATTGGAAAGGGAAATAAAATTATTAATACAACTATTTAGAGAGATAATTTGTATTCCTTATTTGTAGTAGAATTGGAAAGAGAGCTGGAAAGCTAACAAGAATACCTTCATCTCATTTTCCTCCACAAAAACTCTAAACCCCCTATCATATACCTCAAAATTGGAAAGGTCTCCTGTGAAGACTTTTCTACGTGTCGACTTGACTGGGCCATGGAGTGCCCAGAAATTTGGTCTAGCGTTATTCTGGGTGCTTCTGTGAAGGTGTTTTTGAATGAGATTAACATTTAAATTGATAGACTGAGTAACACAGTTTGCCCTCCCTAATGTGGGTGGGCCTGAATAGAACAAAAAGGCAGACATTTCCAAATGAGAGAGAATTCTTCCTGCCTGCTGCCTTCCAGCTGGGAGATCAGCTTTTTTCCTGCCTTCCCACTCGAACAGAAACAGCAGCTCTTCCTCAGCCTTGAGCCTATGGACCTTTGAACAGGAACTACACCATCAGCTCTCCTCATTCTCAGGCCTTTGGACTCAGACTGGAATTAAACCATAGGCTCTCTGGGTCTCCAGCTTGCTGACTCATCCTGCAGATCTTGGGACTTGTCTGCCTTCAAAATCACGGGAGCCTATTTCTTATAATAAATCTCTTTATACATATAACACAAACACACACACACATGCACGCTATTGGTTCTGTATCTCTGGAGAACCCTGATTAATACATCTCCCATCTCCTTTCAGTGGACCTTCCCTATTTTCTTCAGGGAAATATTTCCTTACATCCTATCCAAGCAGAGAGGATTTCTGGGAATAAATAAACCCCACTCATTCTAACAATATAATTAAGAGTGTATGCAAATATTTTGCTACAAGAATGTTCATTCTGGTGCTGTTTATAATAGAGAAAACAATAATATCCAACCGAAACAGATTGGTTAAATGTTACATCCCCAAAAAGTATAATCTACGAAGAAAATTTGTTGACACGGACAAGTACTCAAAATTATTGAGAAAAAGCAGATTATAAAACAAGTCTGAAAACATTCCCACGCATACTTAGGGAACATGTTATATATATCTTAAGAAAAAAAGAAAGACAAAAAAAATCTTAAACCATTTTTAGCAAACATATTGTGGTAGTGAGGGGGACAGACTCTAGAGTGCCCCTTAGGATCCCTCCTCCTGATGTTTATACCCTTATGTAGTCTCCTCCCCTGGAGTGTGTGCCTGACCTGTGATTTGCTTCTAACCAACAGAATACGGCAAAGGTGATGGGATATACACGTATGTGACTGCAGGGTTAAGTTACATAAGATCGCAGTGCCTATCTTGCTGGAGTTGGTTGCTCCCTTGCTGGCTTTGAGGAAGCAAACTGCCACATCACGGCCTGCCTATGTGGAGACGTCCAACTGGCAAAAAGCAGGGAGGCCTCCAGCTGACAGCAGCAAGAATTTGAAGCCCTCAGTCCTATAACCACAAGGAACTAAATTCTGCCACCAAAAGCAGGTCATTCCCCAGTTGAGCCACAGATGAGACGGCTGCCCTGGCCAACACTTTGATTGCAGCTTGGTGAGTTCCGTAGCAGAGTTCCCAGGCTGTGCCTGGACTCCTGATCCATAGAGGTTGTGAGGTAATAAATGTGTGTTGTTTTAAGCTGCCACGTTTGTGGTAATTCAGCAATAGAGAAATAATACACGTGGTGTTTGGGTATTGTGATTCTGAAACTGTTGTGTGTGTATTGTAGAATAAAGCAAATGAACATTTATATTGATGTCACTGAGAACCAAGATTTTCTTTGGGTGAGAAAGGAGATACAGATATAGAAGAGATAAATAAAACCCCTATAGTACTGAATTTGCATTGGAAGAAAGGCAATGAACTCATAACATATTTTATCTTCAAAAAATGTAAGTACTTCCTAGGTCTGACCACCAAAAAGGCTAGAAACAACCACCATCCCTTTGTCCCCATATTGTGGTCTCTACATATTATTTCCCATCAAAAGGAGCCATAGATTTTTGAAGAAATAGCTGATTCCAAGGTTGGGGCAGGCAATGAACAAGATAAGCCTAGAGACTTTTATAATACCAGAGGAAACAAGGAAGCTATTAAAAATGATGGGGACGTGTCAAAATTATTAGTATCTGGGACATCTGGTTGTACCAGGATGTAATGAGGTGCTCAAAGAAGAATGGTGACATACCAAACAGACAAAGGAGTCAGGCTGAAGAATGTCCTGCTGGCCAACTCTGGGACAATTTGAGCATCAAAATAAATAATGACAGTAACAGATTATAAACCACTGAATATAAGAATCCAGAGATTTATAGTGCAATTAATAGTTAATAGGGAGAAGGTAAAACTCTTATGGTAGATTGGTAATAAATACAGAAAGAATGATGGAGATAGAAAAATCCCTATTTGGCAACCATCGTAGTAGTAATTGATTTAGGCAACAAATATCAATGGATGCTATGTTTCTGATCACCAATTCCAATCTGTGGGTTTTTTCCCCACACATCCAAGCAATTCGTGCATATCAACTGGGTGTCCTACAATTCAACTCAATTCTGACACTATCTAGTGATAGTGTCAGATCCCACAGGTTAATGGCTCAGTCCTACAAGATTGACACCCACCTTGCCTGCTGCTGCCTTCAGATGCCAATCGCAAATCCAGGTTGTCACCTGTGCTTCTGACCCACAAGCTACAGATTGAAGGTTCCCATGACTCTCTCCTTGAGTTCAAGTAATTTGCTAGAGCAGCTCACAGAACTCAGAGAAACATTTTACTTACTAGATCACCAGTTCACTATAAAGAATATAACTCAGGAACAGCCAGATGGAAGAGATACACAGGGCAAGGTATGGGGAAAGGGCATGGAGCTTCCATGCTCTCCCGGGCATGCCACTCTCTCCAAATCTCCCCGTTCATCAACCTGGAAGCTCTCCAAACCCTGTCCTTTTGGGTTTTTATGGAGGCTTCATTACCTAGGCATGATTGGTTAAATCACTGACCATTGGTAATTAAACTCAATCTCCAGCCTCTCCCTCCCCAGAGGTTGTGTGTGGGGGTGGGGGGAGACTGAAAGTTCCAACTCTCTAATCACATGCTTAGATCCTCTAGCAACCAGCCCCCATTCCTAGGTGCTTTTCAAAAGTCATTCATTACCATAACAAAAGACACCTTTATTGCTCTCATCACTTAGGAAATTCCAATGGTTTTAGGAGCTCTGCGCCAGAAATGGGACAAAGACCAAATATATATTTCTTATTATAAATCATAGTATCACAGATGGTAACTAGTGAGTGAAAGTTTGACGAGGAATAGGATATTCACATAGACTCAAAGTTTCTTCCCATAAATTACTTACTAATTATGTGGGGAATCAGAATTGGCCACCCCAAAATGTGTCCCTTCCTCTTGATTATTTTTAAGAACAAAAGACTCTGAAAGAAACTTTACCCTTCCCTCTAACTGCCTAAACAAATTTAAGATAGAAGGCCTGTCCCCAGGCCATCACCACAGATAACTCTGGGTATCGATAGACGTGAGGGTTCTTGCTAAGCCCATTCTTACCAAAGTTCTGTCTACCAAACATTTGCTTTTCCATCTGCATGTAAGTTGCCTTCCTCCTCTTTGAAGTCCCAGACCACTACCCCCAACATCCTCCTTTGTCTTTAGCTGAAGATAGTATTTAAGGTGGCAGCTTTGGCCATTCTGGCATGTTGCTCACTTTTTCTGCGTTTCTCCCACGTTACATGTTATAAAGCTTTGTTTGATTTTCTCATGCTATTCTGTCTCATGTCGATTTAATTTGTAGACTAGCCAGAAGGACCTAGAGGGTAGAGGAATTGTCTTCCTCCCCCACAATTACAAAGGAAAAACAGTAACTTTACAATGGCAGACACCACACAAATCAAGTAATGAAAGTTAAAAATCCTGACAGATTGCACTTAGAAGAACACAACATCACTTCTGTAGCATGCCTGGGAAAATGTAACCTGAATAGTCAAGAGGAAATATCAGACATTCTACAAAGTTACTGGCATATACTCCTCAAAAGTTTCAAGGTCATAAAAGACAGGGAATCTGAGGAACTGTTCCAGATTTAAAGAGATGTGACCACTAAATACAAAGTGTGATTGAGAATCAGATCCTAGATCGGGAAACAAGAGCTATAAAGTATACTGTTGGGACAACTGAACAAATTTGAATGTAGAATTTTGAATTAGATCATAGTATTGTATCAGCGTCAAATATCCTGATTTTGATCATTGTTCTGTCATCATGCAAGCAAATGTCCCTGTTTATAGGAAATCCACACTGATGTAGTTAGGGGTAAAGAGGCACAATATCTCCAACTTACTCTCAAGTGGTCAGAAACAATCAACCTTTTATCCTAATCTACATAGAAGCCAAAATATAATGACGTTCACCTGAAATTTATACAGTGTTATAAACCAATGTCACCTAAATAAAATGAAATTAAAAAAAAAAAAGCTTTTATCCTGACTCTCCTTCGGGAAACAGGACTCAGGACAGCCAAACAATAGATGAAATGGTAGAGTTTCTCTTTATAGACTATTCCAGCTGATAACTTAGGAAGAAATGATAGAATATACCATTTGCAGCACCTAATGAAAAAATAGGTCTAGGCTTTCATCATCAATAGTTTTGCTGCAGAGAAAAATATATGATACCATCTATGTAGAAATCTTGCCAATAAAATAAACCAAACTTTAATCTGATCAAACCTCTAAATATAGGAGACAGAGAAACAGGCCGAATGTTTCTACAAGCCCACAATCACCAAAATTCAGATTGGGGAAAACTCTATGACAGAAAAAAACTAGTTTCATTCACAAATAACCTAAAATACAAAAAAGAGAGGTGGAAAGGGAACATAGAGATAAGCCAGACAACTGATTACAATGAAAAAACCTTTCTTGGATATTAATTTGAGCAATTAAACTGTTTAAGAAAAAATAAATTTCTCATACAAATGAGAAATTTTGAATATTGACAAGATATTTGATATTAAGAAATTATGTTACATTTTTAGTCATGATAACACTGCAGTTGTGTTTGAAATCACTCTTTGTCTTTTAGAAATACGTATTGAAATATTTACAGATGAAATAATTGATGTCTTGGATTTGTCTCAAAATAATCCAGAGTGGAGGTGAGGAAAATGGGTCAGGTTAAAAATGAGACATAATTGGTTATGACACATATATAGGGGTTCATCATACTATTCTCTCTACTTCTGTACATGTTTGAAATGTTCTACAATAAAAAAAAAAAAATTTAATCCAAATAAAAGATAACGAGCCAGCCCCGGTGGCCTAGTGGTTAAGATTCAGCACTCTCACCACAGCCTGGGTTGGCTTCTTGATCAGGGAGCCACACCACCCATCTGTCGGTTGTCATTACTGTGGTGGCCGCATGTTGCTGTGATGCTGAAAGCTGTGCCACCAGTATTTCAAATACCAGTTGGGTTACCCATGGTGGACAGGTTCCAGCGGAGCTTCCAGACTAAGACAGACTAGGAAGAAGGAACTGACCACCCATTTCCAAAAAAATCAGCCATGAAAACCCTATAAAGAGCAGTGGAGCACTGTCTGATATAGCACTGGAAGGTGAGAGGATGGTGCAAAAAGACTGGGCAGCGTTCAACTGTGCTGTACACATGGTCACTAGGAGTCAGAATCAACTCAACAGCACTAACAACAAAAAACAAAACCACATTGACACAGGAAATTGTGGAGGGTTATACCACAAATCACTAACAATGCTTACTCAGGGAAATAGGATTACTGATGATTTTTCCTTTCTTTTTGCCTATCTATGTATTATTAATTTTATTACAATGAGCATGAATCATTTATGTACTAAAAATTACTTGCAGAAATTTCAAAAGAACACATCTCTAAAAAAAAACAGAAGTGAAAATCTAAAATTAACTAAAACTTTTGAGCTAAACTTGTATAGCGGTTTTACACATTTGAAGTCTATATTTCTTGTGAGGTAACACCCATGACATGTAAGTAGTTCCAGTCAATGATTGGAGCTGGTAAATCAGTTGATAAGCTCAATAAAATCCTTCAAGACCCTGGTAAAATATGCAAAATAGATACAAAGAAATTATAAAGAAATAACCAACACCTAAACAGCCATCCCTACTCCCAAATTAGGTTGCATCCACCACGTGTGTAGACACAGATACACAGAGCACCACTCATAAACCTCCCTTTCTCTCACAATAGAAAGTACAGATGACTTGATGAGTACTACAAAACATTCGAGCAGATAATTTTCAACTTACCCCTGCATTTTGTGTCACATGCATGAAAAATACTTGCGAGTAACTCTTCTTCATGGGTCCTGTTAATGCTGTCCTTGCCATCATTGGTTCCTAGTTTCCATCCTATTAGAAGAAGAAGTTTGCAAATCCAGATGCTTTTCGGTGCTACAATGATTAATTGTTAATTTTCTCTTGGTTTTAATTTTAACAAAGAATACATTTTTAAATAAACAGCAGTCCACAATACTGGTTATTTAACTTGAATGGACCAAGCAAAAAGTGGTCTTGAATGGTCTCCTATTATTTATTTTTCTTTTTAATTGATAAGTTTTATAAAAGTAGAAAGAAAGGAGAGAGAAACGAGCTTTTTTGCCCTGTAATATTGAAAGCAGTCTGTGGAAAAAGAACTAGCATAACACAAATAGAAATATTTTAAAGAAAAATAGAGGGAAAGCAAAAACTAGCTATACAGAAAATGTGTCATTTTACATTGGTTTTTTGGTGCCTATCATATATGGGAGTCTATAAGCAAAACCCTAGAGTTTCCAAAATTTCAATTGAAATTGGCCTGCAAAAATACATTCTCCCCTGACCTACCTTACTGGCTCTCCAGTGGAACCCATCTTTTCTTACATGTGTCACTCTCACACAAGAAAATGCTAAAATGGCAGTTTTCAGCAAGGCACCTGGGAACTACCTGAATTTTAACTCCTTTATATCTGTGTTCCCAACATGACATTCTAATTTGCCCTGGAGAAAGTTTGTTTTCAGGTCAGTAGAGAAATACCAATGATTATGGTTGTAAGTACAAGCCAGAATTTCTATCAGGTTTTTAATTGAAAGCATAGAAAATACTTATATTTCACATATAAGATTTTCTTTTAAGAGAGAAAAAAAAAATAACAAACATACTTAAAAAGGGAAAGATGGATGCTTCCATCCAAGCTTTAATAATGTGATTTGGGTTTTTCTTAGTTCAGGTATTCTGAAAGTGATATGCTTATTGCTTTATTGGAAGAACAAACATTAAAAGTTGAATATTTACCATCTTCATTCAGAGACAATTTTTTCACCACTGAATCCTGAGGTGTAAAAAATTCAGAGCTTTGATCAGAGGTAAAATCAAAGTCAAGTGTTAAGGTACTAAAGTTTTCACTGCAATAGTTATTCAAATCCTTGTTAGAGAAGAACCCCCCTTTTCTGATCTGTGATGTCAAAGATGTATAATTCTGGGTTCTCGGCCTTGAGATGTTTTCAGAACTTGTGAGGATAACAGAGTATGTTGCATTCTCGGGAGAGCTGAGATGAGAGATGGATGGGGTTCTTGGAGACACCATTTGAGGAGATGAAATGAAGGCATCATCTTTCTCAGAACTTGAGAACTGAGTGTTGGGTGTGGGAATGTGAGGAGCCGCCATTTTCTTCAGTACCTCTTCAAACTCTGTCTTGGTGTTAGTCTGCGGACTATTAAAACCGCTAGATTGGTATTTGATAATCTCTCGAACGGGATTTGAAACCTCTTCTCTCTTTTGGATGGCTCTGATTTTTCTACAAATGCTCTCTACTGGGTTATGCCGCTTCTCAGTTACCTTCCTGGCAGAGGCCATTGTTGACTTTCTTCCGACTATACAGATGAAGTGGCTGAAGTACAGGCAAAATTAGAGACATTTTTTAAAGTTAGCATTGTCCTAACAATAATTTAGCAATAGGTTATTTATTCCTAAGCCAACTTTGGAGGGATCAAGACAAGATGTCATTAAACAACTGTCTTTAAACAACTTTACTTGTGTTTAACTTCGGCACTCAAATTTCTTGAAAATATTAACAGCTAACATGTTTAAAGTACTTACCATGTTCCAGGCATGGTACTAAGTTCTTCATATGTATCAACTCACTTTAACCTCAAAACAACTCTATGAGATAAACATTACTATTCTCCATTTTCAGGCAAAGAGAAAAAAAGGGACCTACCCAAAGTCACCCCAGATAAGTGCCAGAGCCCAGATCTGAACCCAGGCAGCCCTGCTCCAGAGGCTGGACTCCCAACCATACTGCTTTTCATTTATATGTCAAATATGATGATGATGGTGATGATGACGTTAACAGCTCCCATCTGAGTTCATGTTCTGGTTCTCATCTATTGAGAACTTACTAAATATGCCCTGTATTAAGCACTTTACAAGTATTATGTCTAAGCTTCACACAAACCTTGTCAGGTAAGTAGAAATATCCCCTTTTTACAGATAATAACACTGAGGCTTATAGAGGAAGAGTAACTTACTAATGGTCACATCTCTAAGATGTGAGCCAAAGACAGTCTGACTCCAGTATAATTTTATTTAATGGCAGCATATATGATCTTAAAAAAAAAAAGCATTATCTCACTTCTTATAAGATAGTAATTAAGGAATTTTGAAATAAATCCAAAATTTTGCCTAAACTAGTAAAATTTAAATTAATCTAGGCAAAAAGTTACAATAAATTGAATAGTTAAAAACAAATAGTTGAATAGTTACAAAGAGTTTGAAAGTTACAATTTTTAGGAGCTCAACAAAAATTTCCATTCGTAGATCTTTTTAAAAAGTCTCCTAATAACTACATCAGACTAAAGAGCTTCTGCAAGGCAAAGGAAACCATGAACAAAATGAGAAGACAACCCACCAACTGGGAGAAAATATCTGCAAATCATATATCTGACAAGGGGTTAATTTCCAAAATATATAAAGAACTCATACAACTCAACAACAAAAAAACAAACAACCCGATCAACAAATGGGCAGAGGATATGAACAGACATTTTTCCAAAGAAGATATACAGATGGCCAACAGGCACAGGAAAAGATGTTCAACATTAGTAATTATTAGGGAAATGCAAATCAAAACTACAATGAGATATCACCTTACCCCCGTTAGAATGGCTATAATTAACAAGACAAAAAAATAACAAACATTGGAGAGGTTGTGAAGAAAAGGGAACCCTCATATACTGCTGGTGGGAATGCAAACTGGTGCAGCCACTATAGAAAACAGTATGGAGATTTTTCAAAAAATTAAAAATAGAAATACCATATGATCCAGCTATCCCACTACTGGGAATTTATCCAAAGAACTTGAAATCAACAATTCAAAGAGACTTATGCACCTCTACGTTCATTGCAGCGTTATTCACAATATTCAAGAAATGGAAGCAACCCAAGTGCCCATCAATGGATGAACAGATAAAGAAGATGTGGTATACATATATACAATGGGATACTACTCAGCCTTAAAAAAAGACAAAATCATCCCATTTGCAACAACATGGATGAAGCTTGAGGATATATTATGCTAAGTAAAATAAGCCAGACAAAGACAAACACTGCATGATTTCGGTCATATGCGGAAGATAAACACATGGATAAAGAGAATAGATTAGTGGTTACCAGTGGGGAAGGGGGTTGGGGGGTGGGCACAAGGGGTAAAGGGGCACATATGTATGTTGACGGATAAAAATTAGACTATTGGTGGTGAGCAAAATGCAGTCTATACAGAAACTGATAAATAATAATGTATACCTGAAATTACACAATGTTATAAACCATTATGACCTCAGTAAAATAATTGAAAAAAAATCCCTAATAGAAAACAAAAGGTACATAAATTTTAAAAGAGCTATAATTGGAAGCGGTATTTAGAAAGACTGGAAAGAAGATACTCAAAATCCTCTCAATCTGACTTCATTTTACCTCAGGATGATGGCCACCAGCTCCCCATCCAATGAAGTTTCCACCAAGAGAATTCTTTACCATTTAAGGGAATGATCATCTTCGAACCTTTACACTGTCACTTGACAAGACTCTCCTTTCCATCTATTTAAGGCTTATCTTTCAATGCCAAGCCTAAAACACATTCCTCTATTGAAATTCTGGAATCAGTGTATACTCACTAGACTCAACTTTTTTTGTTCTGGCCTAGGATGTATAATTGTACTATATATTTTGTCATTTAATGAAATTTTATTTTCTTTTTTGGGATTGTTTTAAATGTGTATGCATGTCATCTCCTCAAAAACACTTTTAATTTTTGTAGTATTCAAAAGCCATGATGAGATTATTTTCTTGATACTCAATGCATTATTGTCAGCATCACCGATAATCCACAATTATATATAAAACACACAATTACCAGGCTTGTGAGCTTGTCCCCCAGCTGCAGTGAGTGTTGGCTCTCAACTACTTGCAGCCACCACCTTTTCTGCAGAATTTCTCCTGGCCAAACAAGAGCTGCTTATTGCTCAGCTAGGAGGTTGGAAGTGAAGTAGAGGTTATGACGGAAGAGAATTAGCCTGTGAACACAACCATTCCAAATCTACCACTGACTGTGGTGACACAGCAGGAACCATCTGACTTCGTGTCAAGTGACAAGCCTTATAAAGACTGGTTAAGTATCTGCAGATGTTCTCAATGTGACACAACTGTTTTTCCTTCTAGAGCCAGAGAACTGAGGCACAGGTTGAGCATGGGACTAGCAGAAGCCCTAGAACAGGAGTCCCGATCCTGTCTGCCCTCCTCGTTGAACATTAACATGGGATGCTGTTCAAGCCACAGTGAAAGGCCTCACTTTGTGGGCATTTCTGGCTGATCTGGATTAATGTTCCTAGCATATAAGACACACATTTCTATTTGCTTTTCCAAGGCATTTTTCTCCATCTATCATCCATTTTCTAAACTTCCATGACTCACCTAAGTTAGCCCCATTCTGCAGTTTATAAACTAAACCTTATAAAGAGTACACTTAAGACCCTGGATCTTCATGAGCTAATGAAACTTCACAACATTAACTTATTTTGGCTTTTCTAATACAGAGCAGAACATTTGTGGGAGTTCAGTAAGTGAGATGTGATGATAAAGATTTCAAAATTTTTGCCACCTTCCCCATATACGGCCTGGAAACATCTCCTGTCTGTCCTGTCCAAACCTCTTTTTTAGCTTTAGATCCTGGTAGAAAAGATTAACTTCGATCCACCATAACACTTAAAAATACAAGTCTAACTTGTTTTGTGCAATAACTGTCTTTGAAAAAGTACTGACAATTAAAAAGCAACAGTTAATTGTACTAGCAGAATCAGTTGCTTGGAGCCTCTCTTTTAAAAGGAATTTCCTCCCTATTTATCAGTTTTAGTTGAGTGAATATTTACTATGTAAAGATGGTACGCTTATAGAAATCACAATGGCAAGAACTGCTTCTTTTGTTTTTAAGTTCTCTGAATCTCAGTTGCATTCCATACCATTCATCCCTTAAGGCATTCACCCAACATTTATTAAGTACCTAAAAAGTGCTCAACCCTGTGCAGACACTGGTGGTACCATGACTAGCAAAACAGAGTATCTGCGCTCCTAGAACTTGTATCTCTCTGTGGGCTACTACTAAGTAAACTACTACAATTGCCAGATTAAATCCAGGATACCCAATAAAATTCGAATTTCAGATAAACAATGGCTAATTTTTTAGTATAAATATGTCACAAAATTTGCACAGGAAAACTTGTACTGAGAAACTATTTGTTGTTTATCTGAAATTCAAATTTCACCAGGCATGTTGTATTTTTATTAGCTAAATCTAGCAATCCTAAAGCCTGCAGATAAATAAATAATTACACGCTAGGGAAAACAAGTGCCAGGGGCTGGCTATGACAGCATATAAGAGGGAGTCATCCTAGTTTGGGAGTAAGGATGGGGAAAAATTGGGGAGCACCTTATTGTTTGCTAAATCCACAGTTATAAACAGAAAATTAAAAAGTGGAACCAGAGGCCGGCCTGGTGGCGCAGTGGTTAAGTTTGCGCATTCCACTTTGGTGGCCCAGGGTTCACCGGTGTGGATCCTGGGCGCGGACCTACTCACTGCTCAGCAAGCCATGCTGAGGCGGCATCCCACATAGAAGAACTAGAAGGACCTACAACTAGGATATACAACTATCTACTGGAGCTTTGGGAAGGAAAAAGAAAAAGAGGAAGATTGGAAACAGATGTTAGCTCAGGGCCAATCTTCCCTAAAAAAAACACCTTTCCTTTTAAAAAAAAAATAATAATGTTGAAGATTATCCAAACCAATTATTTCACTAATCTTATTTATTTCTCCCACTGATTGAACTATGCTTCTTTGTTCTTGTTTCTAGAGTCTGAGTCCCGTTACCATTATTGTCTAAACAAGCCTTGTACATAGTGAAAACTCTTAAATCAACACATTTCAACCATCTCCCTGATCCAAAACTATAAAGCAATAATTCAAAGCCTCTGACGCATGGACACATCTGTAAAACAAGTGAGATTTTTTTTCTTACCTAAAGTTAGGTTATTCAGTATATGTCTACTTTTCACCAGTGATGTAACTGCAGAGTTCAATATTAACCTCTAAGACGTAACCTCTTTGAGACTAACAGAAATCTACATTTGTTCTGACTTCCTAAAACAGTCTTCAATAGGTTAGAATAAATTCACAATGTATGTACAATATAGACAATATTTCATATTTTTTAGGAATTTACAAACAAACAACATGAGGACATAATTAGTGTTTTTCAATATCCACATTCTTCAATCACTTAGTTGAATTTCTTTACAAAGAACAATGTAAGATTTATACGGAGATACAAAAGTAGCATCCTTGAAAGTCAGCAGATTTCAGGATGATTCAAAAAGCTCTTTAGAAAGCCTTCTGAATCAAACTCTGACTCAAAAAAGATTATGTTGCCAATGTAATTATCTTTCCTTTAACAACCATTTAAATTTTTTCTCCTTTTACAAATAGTTATTTCTTAAACATTGAACTTCCTAACTTTAGATCAGGTAGGCTTACTTTAACAATCATTTAATACTTAATTATGAAATCCAGGCAAATCTTTCACCTGAGTCCCACTTGGTGGTTTCATTAAGGCGAAACCCTTAATTAATGTCTATAAAAATTTAAATATATATATGTGTATATGTAGATAAACAGGGATTCTTTTTGCCAAAGAGCCCTCCAGTAACAATTAGATGCCAGTAAACTCTTCATCTAAACATAAGAAGAAACATCTGTTCACGGAGGTGTTCCCAGGAAACTCATCTTTAGCAAGCCCAGTGGGAGGGCAGAACATGGTTTTCTACTTAACCAGTAAATTTTATATTTTCCAAACTACACTGTTTTTAGTCTCCTTCTGACTAATATTTAATGTGACAATATAATAACACTTACTTTTTCCTGCCCTCGCTAGGATAGATGATAGCAGCTGTTAATCAAAATGATTTGCAAACCACAAGTCCCAGATTTAGTGAATGCTCAGGGAATCTGTCATCTGCAAACCTTTTTTGATTACTAATAAATGCAAGCTGGTATAGAATGGAACCTCTCCTCCCACCATTCACTTAACCTTGTTATATTAAGCTTCGTGGCTGGGTCACACCAAGCTTATTATAAGCATCTCATGTTGGAACAATTCCTGAAATAGCACAGTCACACATGCTTCTGAAAACTGACTGTGTTCTTCTGTTTCAGTTCTTATTACTATATGAAGTCTGGTTTTCTTCTCAGAGACCAGGAGAAGACCTACGATAAATCTCTAACTCCAAGAACTCAGGTGCTCCCACATTCTTACAATCTACGAAACCACATAACCACTTCCCACTAACGTACATTCCAAATGACCAAGGCTGGAAATGACAATTCAGGACTTTATATATCAAAAGTTCTTTTCAAAACAATTCTGGGATTTGCCTGTGGTGAAAGCAACATTTCTATCAGTTTCAGCTCCTCATTTTTTCCCCAATTTTTTCAGTGCAGAGTTTTTTCCCAAATTTGTTTCAAGCTTTCAGTGAACTCTGTCAACCTCCAATATACGGAGGTTTGTCTCAAATGCCACAAGCATATCGACTTTGGGCTTGGGGTGAGGAGACAACAGAGCAGTTACATCTGGGATCGCCTTTCTCTGTTTAGGGCAGGACCTTCTTGACCTTAGATGACGAAAGGCCAGCACCAGCCAAAGTTTAATTATTTTCTTGGGGAACACTCACCACCTTATTTTCACTTCACTTTACGGGCACTCCAAGAACCATCTTCTGAAAACTGGGAATGGAGAGCAGAGGCCTGGAAGATCAGATGATGTGGGTGGAGCTAACTTCTACAGGGTGGTATGGAGAGATGTGAAAGACAAAGGCTGGAGGAGAGGGAGCCACTGATCAGCTACACCTGCCTCTTTGGTTCTAGCCAAGATCGTCAGAAGGGAGTGTGAAGAAAGGCACGTAGGAGTAACGAGGACAACCGCTTTGGGTGTATTGACGCCATTTTGATGCGCTCCCCACCACAGTAATAACAAAGAAAGAAAGATCGCCCAGCATATACTCTCTCTAGTCAGGATGATGGAAAAGTCACTTTTTAAGTTAAATTTCACAAGTTTCTATTGGGCCGAGTGTGTACGGTTTCAAAAACATTAGTGCTATTCATCATTATGTCTTTTATGGGAGTATCTGGTTTGGAAGACACTGTATATAAATTATGCAAAATGCAATAATTAAGCAAAGAAGTACAAGAATGGTACGTTAAGCGCTATGGGAGGTCAGGATAGGGTGAGTTCAATGTGAGTTGAGCAGCGTTTATAGAGTAGGTAGAACATAAGCTGGGCCTTAAATAATAAAATATTTTGGAAAGATAGGAGCTTGGGCAAACCTATGAAGGGGGGAGAGAGCAAGTAAAGGGGCAGTGGTTAGACTAAGCCTGTTGTTTTGGCAGCACTGGGTAAACAGTCTGATGGAACCGTGAGACAGGTGGGTGGCTGTGGGGTAGTGAAAAAATGGAAGTTGGGATGGGGAGGATACAGGCAGATTCAGAAATGAACGAAATCTTCTATCGAGCCGTTATCCATACAAGGAAATAAGATTCAGCTGGGACAGACATCTTAAAAACAGAACAAAACAAAACCTATCACAAAACAAACGAAAAACCAAAGGAGGATCAGAGTTATAAACATACAGCCTGAAGCATCATAACTGGGACATTTTGTTCTCAAATTGGCAGTTTTGCTTCCTACCCACGGGGCCTCTGTAGCCAGACCACCACGGTCCCTAACGATGTATTTCACAGACTTTGGCATCGGTGATTTCCTACTTGTCCCCTATTTTCTCTCTCCCCTGCCCCGCCTACAGTGTTCTGAAAATCTATTTTTGGAACATCTAAATTTTTATGTATGCTCCGATTCCTGTGCGTCATCATTTCTGTCACCAGGTGAGAGGGACAGACAGCCTAGTAGTTAAGAGTTGGGGCTCTGGGTTCAAATAACCTGAATTCAAATCCCAGCTCTGCCCTTACTAGTTTTGTGACCTTAGACAAATTACTTAACTCTCTGTGCCTTAGTTTCTTCATCTGCAAAATTGCATCAATATCATGAATGACCTCCTGGGTTTGCTGCAGGGATTAAATGAGATAATACGAGTCTGATGCACTTTCTGGAACTCCTTTAATTTCTTCAGATAGTAAATGTCCTCGTAAAGCGCAAAATAGTGCCCAGAAAGAAATGACCAACTAACCCATTCCTCTCATTAGACTTGCTCTGTTTAATTTCCCATGAAATGAACTATTATAACATTGGTGCTGTGATCTTATCCATCCACAGATACCGAAACCAGCAACACCCGGAGAGATTTCTCTCCTAGTCATAAAGGAAGCCAGTGGCGAAGTCAGAGATACTATTCAAATTCTGAATCCACTAGACCGTATCACCTGTCTGGCAAATGATAGTCTTACTTCCTGCTGCATATGAGTGTATCATTCCAGATGTTACTCAGAGCAGTGAAAGGAACAACCTAAAAGCAATAAATTCCAACGGATCTGCAGTGAATTGAATGAACATGTTATTTCATTACTTATTTATTGTTTGTCTCCTGCTGATGCTAAAAAAATACCTTCCCGCTGGGCTCTCTGCCCCTGAACAGCACACACCAGTGACTCTGGTACCTGCTCCAAGGACGGCCAGAAATGAGCAGTCTCCACTGAAACAGCTTCTCCAACCCCAAACACTTGCTTTGTTAACATGGGGGAGAGTGCAAAGGGATAAATGCAGACTTTACCCAAAGAAAGCCAACATATAGCTTTGGATTTTGGATATACTATAGGTAGAGTTGGTAGCAACATATGTTTACTTGCCAAGTCATTTCCCCAGGGTGAGTTGACCGAACAGGGCCCCTGATACTGCCAGACCTGAAAGCAACTGTCTGTCTTGTTGTAATCTAAAGGACGCTATCCTGTCTTCAAAATAACATTTCAAGGAAATTAAATCTTGTGATGAAATAGGCAAAAATATCTATTTAAATAACATATAACCCCCCCTCTCTAATGCAGTCTTTAATGTCGTTAAACATTAGCCAGGAGCTGGATCTCTGGAATTAATCTCTGGTTGATACAAGGGACTCATTTTGTCTAACGAAAAATAGATTGGAGGGGGAGGGAGCAATATTAGAAGAAAGGAAGGAAGGAAAGAAAGAAAGCCAGATGGTGGAAACCTCCTTCCGTATAGGTATGGCCAGATATAACTTTTTTTTTTCTCCAAAACCCTCTCTATGTAAAATGCACTATTTCTTATAATGTCCTCTCTAGTGCCCTTATATTCTAGGTGTCATTGTCTTTAAATTGCTTTCCTTTACTTAAACTTTAAAAAACAAATGCAGTGTCTCCAGGAAGCCAATTTTCATAAAGATACTGTCCCAGAAAAAAAGGATAGAGGATTTTAGTGATTGATGGGTTCCACTCCAAAAAGGAGTAACGAACTCAGAAGTGAATGCTTTGAAAGAAAAATTGGCAGTATTTTTTTGGAGGGAAGTGGAAATGAAGCAAGGCCCTGAAGATATAACTGAGATATGTATTAGCCGAATGAAAAATCATCTGTTGCCCTTCCTGATATACCCCCCAGAAATAAGTAAAGCAAGACATATCCTTACTCAGTGTCCCAGGACACTAACTTTTATTGACAACATCGGTCTGGTTCCCCTGCCCTCTGATTTCCCATTGAACTTGGCCAGTAGGAGGCACCAGCAGAAAATAGATGAGCAGGAGCAGAAAGAACCTGGGATATTTATTCTCCTGGCTCCCACCCTGCCAGGCCTGTCTGACAATGGTTCATGCTTTTCCACGGCTCCTCTCAGGTGGCCTTCACCTAAAGGAGACAGTCCTTGCTCAGTTCTGTGCATCTTCCCTCCCTGGGCTCTTGCTGGGGATAGTAATGGCTTCCTAAACCATGATGCCAGCACCACCGGCTGCTTGCCACTCTTTATTGTTTTCCTTAAGCCTGCCTGCACCTTCCTTAAGCCTGTTTGGTGCCCCACACCCTCATTAACACATAAGTAGATCTTTGCCAATCTGATAGGTGAAATATGGCGTCTCATCATTTTAATTTGCATTTCTTTCCTTATGAATATGGTTTCATGTGTTTCAAGCCATTATTTCCATTTCAGTGTTCCATTTGTTTGTATTCTTTGGTCATTTTTCAATAGGGACTTGATTTCATCAATTTATAAAAGCTTTTCATATAGGAAGAAATTTAGTTCTTTGTAATGTTTTAGAAATTCATTTGTACAATTGTCATTCCTATTTTTCGTTTATGGTATTTTGTGCCACACAGATTTTTTAAAATACAGTCAAATTTCAACATTCTCTGTGTGACTTCTGAGGTTGTGTTAGCCTTAGGAAGGGCTTTCTGACTCCAAAATCTAAGAATTTTCTCCCATGTTCTTTTCTAGTACTTTTATGATTTAATACTTTTAGAATTTATTTTGGTCAAGTATAGGGAGATAGGACTTTACCTTCATTATGTTTCAGATGGCTACCCTTTTTTTCCCTAGGAAGTTACCCTACAGATATACTTGCACATATTTACAAAGATAAATGTAGAGTATATTTATCATCGTATTGTTTGGAATGGCAAAATATTGAAAACAATCTTTGCATCCTTCAGTAGGGAATTGGTTATATAAATTACAGCTCTTTCACACATTGGAATCAAACACAGCTGTTTAAAAGAAAGAGGTTCTATAAAGACTGATATGGAATCCCAAAATTGTGAAGTCAAGTTATAAATCAACCCTCAACTGAAGAACAGTGCTTACACAACTTCTGATTTTAAAATATACAGTACAGACCAAAGCAAAATACACACACACATAGACACAGAAGAAACTGGGCACAATAATAACCTTGAGAAGGAGAACTGGGGGACTAAGGAAGAGAGATTTAATTATTTCTGTATATTTTTTGTGCTGTATTCATGTGCAAAAGCATCAATTTAAATAAATGAACAAAGGAGAAAAATAATAGATTTTTAAAACAAGTCATTATGTTTTGGTAGCTGATTCATTACCATATGATGTAAATTTGTAAGATAACGTCATTTACAGCATAGAAACCCGCCTCTTAGTTCAGCAAAATAGTCTTTTGATACATAGGTGTGAAAATGTGGATCTGTAGCACCCTCTGCTGGTAACCAGCTGAAATTCAAAGACCCAGAAATAATTATACCTACCTATGATTTATCTTATGCTCTATTTTGTGATTATTGTCATGTAAGAATGATAATATTTTATGTCATAATTTAAAAAAAATCATTGTGGGAATTTTCTAAATTTAAAAAATCACACGTTTTTGTAGCAGTCCACAATGCTAGTGTTTTAACTGTTGTCTGAGTGCAGAACTCTACTTTTGATGATGTGGAAATGTTGAGAATAAAATAATAACTATTTTTAACAACAGTTGTCAGTAATTTGTATAAAAGAAAGCACCATTGTGTATGTTTGACTTAGTCTGTATATTTTCATCATATCCATCACCATCATCATTCATTCATTCAACAAATATTGAGTACTTGGTGTGTGTCAGGCATGTCCTAGTGCTGGAGATACACAGTGAGCAAAACAGACAAACTTCTTGCTTTTCTAGAGCTTACTTCCTACCAAAGAAGACAGAAAATTAACATAATTGACCCCAAAAATGTAGAATGTTACAGTCTGATAAATACTGAAGAAAGAAAAATAGAGAATAAGAAGAATGACTTTGGAGGGAGGGTTGCAATTGTAGATGGGATAGCCAAGAAAGGATTCGCCAGAAGGTGAATTTGAATAACACCTGAAGGACGTGAAGGAGCTAGTGAGGAGACACAAGAGGAAATGCATTCAGGCAGAAGAGTAAGTGCAAAGGTCCTGAGATACAAGTTTGCCTGGCATGTTCGAGAAACAACAAGGAGGCCAGTGTGGCTGGAGTGAAAAGAATAGGGGAGAGTAGTAGGAAATGAGATCAGAGCATTAGTAGGGGAGAACAAATTATGTATCATCTTAGGATTACAGAAGGACAGTGGCTTTTACTCTGAGTGAGATGGGAAGCCAATGGAGGATTTTAAGGAGAGCAGATAAGTGCTCTGAATAAATGAATAAACTGAAAGTGTAGAAAGGGTGGGATTAGTTAGATGTTTGTAGCAATAATCCAGGCAGAGAAATGATGACAAGAAGTCATAGATCGATGGATAGATGATAGAAAGATTGATAGATAGATAGATACTGTTAGATGAGATGAGATATGCTAGCAGACCAAATGAGGGGTATGAGAGTACAGAAGAGTCAAGAACGACTTCAAGATTTTGGCCTAAGCAACTGGAAGAATGTAGCTGACATTAATTGAGATGGTTTAAAGCAAGGGATAAACATCAGGAGCTCAGTTTTTGAATGCTTAGTTTGAGATGCTCTTAAATATTCAAGTGGAAGTTGTCAAAGAGGCAGTTGGACATATGGTCTGGATTCAGAGGAGAGGTTCAGGTTGGAGGCATAAATCTGGAGTCCTCAGCATCAAGGTGGCAGGTAAAGCTGGGGGACCTACTGAGATCACCCGGGGGGTGAAGGCGGACGGGAGAGAGAAGTCCAAGGCCTGAGCCACGTCAGCATTTATCAGTCTGGGTGATGAGATGAGGAGGAACCAGCAAAAGAGACTGAAAAGGAGCAGCAGAAAGGTAGAAGGTAGGAGATGGAAAATCCAGTGAGTGTGATGTCCTGGAAGGCAAGAGGGGGAAGTGTTTCAAGGAAGAGAACGTGGTCAACAGCTAATTGGTCAAGTAAAATGAGGCCCAGGAAATGACCTTGGATTAGCAATAGCGAGCAGGTGATTGGTGATCTTGATGAGAGCAATCTCACTATAATGTGTTCCAAAGTGAATGGGAGGAGAGAAATTAGAGACTGTGGGTATGGACACAGCTTTTTAAGAGTTTGCTGTGATTACTGTACAATATTGTGCCTATAGTTAACAAAACAGTGTTGTGCACTTAGAAGTTTGGTAAGAGGGTAGATCTCATGTTAAGTATTCTGACCACGCCAAAAAAAAAAATGTAAAAGGATATAAGGAAACTTATGGAAGTAATGGATATATTTATTACTTTGACTATGGTGTGATGGTATCATAAGTATGCAAACTCATCAAATTGTATACATTAAATATAAGCAGGTTTTTTTGCATATTAATTATACCTCTATACAGTTTTTCCTTTTTTTTGGTGAGGAAGATTGGCCCTGAGCTAACCTCTGTGCCAAACTTCTTCTATTTTGTATGTGGGTCAGTGCCACAGCATGGCTTGATGAGTGGTGTATGTCTGCGCCCAGGATCCAAACCCGCAAACTCGGGCCGCCAAAGCAGAGCGTGCCAAACTTAACCACTACACCACCAGGCCGGCCTCTCAATAAAGTTTTTTTTAAAAAAGAGTTTGCTGTGAAAGGAAGGAAAGAAATAGACAATAGCAGATGGAGAAATGGAGTCAAGGGAGTTTAGTGTTTTGGTTTTTGGGTTTCTTTTAGTTGGGAGAAACAACAGCATGATTTAATCCAGAGAGAAAAATTGAGGCTGCAGGAGAGAGATGTGAATGATGGAACCCATCATTAAGCATGTGTCAGAAGAGGAAGCCTAGTGCTTGGTGAGGGCTTGGGTTTAGCTAGCCACAGGGACAGCATCTCCACGGGACAAGAGAGGTACCAAGTATGGGCACAGATGCAGACAGGTAGGTACAGGAGAGGGGTGGTGAATATTTTCTTCTGATTGCTTCAGTTATCTCAGCAAAGCCAAAATTGAAATAGTGTTCAAAGTTGGAGGAAAGAGGAGAAAGTATAAAATAATCTAGGAGAGAGTGTGAGAGAGACTGGATTACGGAAGCACAGTATAATTGCTGGACAGCATAAGACAGCACGAAGATTCATGGTCCCAAGTTTCCCATGAGAACAGCTTGCATGGTTGTGTTTTTTAGCTACATGGGTGCAGGCACAGAGTGGGTGGAGAGCTGGAGTTAACTAGGGTTGTGATCTATCCAAGCTGTATATACTACGCCACTGCATATAATACAGTGTGAGATGTAAGAAAGAGTTAGTAGAGTTGAGTGTGTATGCAAAGCAGTGACTCTACTGATGGACATAGGACTTAGCTAGGTAGGGAGAAAACATGGGAGATAATTGTGGGGATGAGTGACAGTACAACAACAATAGGATCAATGGATGGAAGATCCTTGTAGGATCAAAGGATAGTGAAGTTGGGATACCAGAAAGAGTGAGCTGGAAAGTTAGAAGATGGCAGTCAAAGAGTGTAGTCCAGAATTTAGGATATGACGGGGCTGTGGCTACTGGTAATGAGAAGGTCAAGGGTGTAACCTCAGGCCCTCCAGGACCAATCCAACTGACCCCATCTCATCAACAGAGTAATTAAGAGTTGTCTTTCAGGAACCAAGAGTTCCCCCTTGTCCAGTTCAGGCTGGTGAGACCACCAACCCATCAACTGGGCCTGCGCAAATGCTCAATAAGTGACCTTTCTGACATCAAGAAGATAAAAACTCCACCCTCAGATCATACTAACACCACCATCTTGTGAACACGCGTCCTATGAAGAGGCATGAAGCTTGACTGCGCTTGGGCAGATCATCAATTGCCTCACTTCTCTTTACCTCCAATCACCTATCTCCAAACTTCAGACCACCCTGCCCTTCATCTCATAAATTGTGCCCCAAGCCCTGGATCAAGGAGACAGATCCGAGAACATATGCCCCTGTCTCCTTGCAGGTTGGTCTAGCAATAAGGCTGCTTTCTTTCCCCAAAAGCTGATACCTTAAAAATTGTTTTTTTCTAAGTGCATTGGGCAAGAGAACCCCAGTTTTGGGTGGTAACAAGGGTGTGGCCATGGCAGTGAGTGGCTGTGGTAGAGTGTTCTAGTAGCTATGTAAGCCCAAAGTTTATGTTCTTTCTCCAAAAGGAGGCCTCATTTGTCATCTACTGACTGAACTATTTGACTTAGGTGCTATGTTATAGATCTATCTTGGGTGTACTTTCAGAAAAACCCCTTGAGTGGTTCATGTTTCTGTATCATACACTAGAATACCAAATAGAACACACACCAGTACTTTTTTAATGGAAGAGGTATTTCATTCCTCCCAAATGTGCAGTCATAAATACTTGAACTATAGCCCTATTTTGTTTGTAAGACAAACATGTTTTTATTTTTCCTGCCTGGCAGGTAAGAATTAGGGTTGTGTTACACATATATTGCATTCGTTTTCTTGTTTTTATGATATACAAAATGGAATCACTTATTCACCATGACTTTTCTGCCATAAAAATACTCACAAAGTAACTAGCACAGAGCTGAATAATGAATCAACCCTCGATGTAAAACCTAGGCATTCTCTACATACCAAAATCAACAGACTTGTTTGTCATGTTACCGGAGAGAGGAAGTTTCTCAGACAAGAACTTCTACTCCTGAAAATCAACAGCCAGGTGTGAAACTGTCACAAGAGTAGAAAGATCCTGGCTACTATAATATAAACCAGCACCATGTAGGTCATAAGAGGGAGACATGAGTACTTTTATCCTCATTCAATTTCTTTCCTCCAATTTGTTGTTTGCTTCCTCCAATTTGTTTATCCATTGTCTACAATATCTTGCTGGGACAACTAAACTGGGCTTAATTTCTTGACACTCAACAAGGCTTTTTTTATCAGTAACAACCAAAGGGTACTGGAGATTTATTCTTTCCACCCATCGGGTTAGACGGTGCTCACAGCAAAGACACTTGGGATTTCTTGGTGTCCTCGGCAGGGACGGGATTGGCGTGAAGTGTATCTGAGGCTCTGCTGAGACCCCTGGGCACCTGCTCCCTTCACACTACTCTAAATGTCAGATACAGGTGCATGGAGGTCACTGTGAAAAGGAAGAAAAAGAAAGCAAAACAGCCTGTGACTTTCACTATTTGTTTGTGAAAAATCACAGTAATATATTTTGTTTGACCTTGGAGGAAAGCTATATGGGTTATTCTGGTGATGAATTTATTTCTTCTGAGTGAATCAGTCAGGATGGAAATGTTTATTTATTTGAGCAAACAGACAGCATCACAAAGAGCACTGATGGCCACGTCTATCATATCTATTACTTGGGCTTTCTGCCTCCCTTGAAAAAGCCTCCTCCTGCAAAAATAGGAGAATTTCTTCATAGTCTCACTAAGAGGGGGTGAGTAGTTTCATTCATGTAGATTATGCTTAATAAAGTCAAATTTAGCCTTTAGAGAGCATTTCCAACTTCTCACCTTTGCTCATGCACCCCTCCACCCTTGCCTATAATGGCCTTCTGGCCAAACTTCCCTCCATAATTAACCGTAAGAGGAGCTGTACCTCATAGTGGTGAAGAGCATGAACTCAAGATCTACGTTTTGGACAAGTGACTTAACCTCTCTATAGCAGTTTCCTTATCTGTAAAAGGGCAATAATGACAGCATCAAAGTGAGCATTGAATGAATCGCTATACATAAAAATACGTTGTAGAACACTGCCTAGCACGTAGCAGGTACTGCTGAGTGTTAGCTATATTATTGCCAAAAATCTATCAGACACCAAGTTGTTTCTTTCAGCTTCTCTCTGTCTTACCCATCTTTATTAATTATCTATTGCTGGGAAGCAAATCACCCCAAGATTTAGAGGCCCAGATTAATAAACATTTATTATCTCGAGGTTTCTGTGGGTTATGAATCTGGGACTGGTTAGCTAGGTGGTTTTCCTTCCAAGATCACTCATATGATTGTTAGCAGGCCTTGATCCCTCTCCACATGGGCCTCTCTGCAGGGTGGCCTCACAACTTGGCAGCTGGCTTCCCCCAGGGTAAGCGATCCAAGAGAGAAAGAGAAAGAGAAGGATCACACACACACACACACACACACAGACCCCAAGAATAGCAACAGTCTTTTTAAACCTAATTTTGGAAGCGATATCTCATCACTTCTGTCATATTCTATTCATTATAATCAAGTCACTAAATCTAGCCCACACTTAGGGTAAGAGATGACACAAAGGCAGGGATCACTGGGAAGGGCCTAGCACACCATCAACTGTGACCTGATTAGAGAGTGTCCTTAAATTATTCTGCCTATACACATATAGAGAGAGAATATTATTTTCACCAGTGAGAACCAGTTTCTAACATCTACCCTCTTAAATATACAGACACTAGTTTTACTAATAAAAACCCATATTTAATATCCAATATGTTAATTCTCCAAGGCCTCGTTGATGGAGAAGTTAAGATAGCAGAGAGCCTGGCTTTTTCTGTGCAGTGCTAGATGACCACCCTAGAACACATGCTGGGGAGAAGGTCAGCTGTTCACCCCCAGAGATACAGCTTAAATTAACTGGCTTGTGTGTGATATTATGCCAACTACACCGAAGTTTTTTTAAGTAAATTATAGACTTTATAACACCTTCCTCTAAGATTTTCTGTAAGTCCTGCATCTATGAAAGCCTCTTATTTTAAAAAATACGGCTATAAGGAAAAGCATAAATAAAGGAAATAAAAAGAAAATGGTAGAACTTACATATTTTTCTAACTCACATGAGTCTTAAAATGGAAAATCCAGACAAGTGGAATGTCTGTGTTGAATCCCACTGCACAGCAGCTCAGAGCTGAGAAAGTATTCTGTTGATTTAGTAAAGCTCTCTTTGACCATTCAAAAGCTATGGTGGCATTTCTGCTTCACAGAGTTCTGAAGAGTTGATCTTCCATCAACTCTCAAATACAACTGAAATAAAGGGGGACTCCAATACTGGTAAAAAACGAATAGTACAAAAATCATCTTTAAATTTAAGAATGAAGGTATTAAGTAAATGAAAGCAAATTATATATATTATGATCTCAAATATGTAGAGAGAATGAAAAAAGGTCTGAAAGGTAATATCCAAATTATTAACAAAGGAAGTTCTGAGTAGTAAAATTTTACTTTTCCTCAAGTTCCAATACTTCCAAAATAAAGCTTTCTGGGGGGAGGTGGATGGAACCACACCAGGGGTTTTGGAAGAATTTGAACTCAGCCATCTGTGATGCCCACATGTGTCTATTTAAATTTAAATTTAAGTTAATTAAAATAAAATTAAATTAGAAATTCAGTTCCTCAGTCACACTAGCCACATTTCAAGTGTTGCATAGCCACAAGTGGCTAGTGGTGACCATATTGGACAGAGCAGAATATGGAATATTTCCACCATCACAGAAAGTTCTATTTGACAGTACTGCATTTGATTATAAAAAGGTTGCCTGTTATCAGAAAGTTTCGGTTACTTACTTTCTGACACAGATGTGTACATAATATGAAAGTTTTCTTATCTCCTGGAACTGAGAATATAAAAATGAATAGGACTAGGGACTGCCTTCCAGAAGCTCACAGTCTAGAACTGTGATGGTAAATTTCTGTAATCTGTTACCTTGCTCTTGACTGACTTTCCAAATTTCCCATAACCCCCCTCAATGGAAGTTGTGACACTAGTGAAAAACACTAAGATGTGGGACTTCCGTGGATGCAGACATTTCCCTGCCATTTTGGAAAAAAGAAATTACTCTCTTATACAGGATTTTGTTCTTGTAGAAAGACATAGTTTAAAGACCAGCTCTTCCATGCAAAGTTCCCTGATTCCACTTCCTTCTGTGACTCCGTTCCTTTCTTGCTGGCAGAGCATGGTGGCCTGCCCCTGGAGCTAAACTGCCTGGTTTCAAATCCCAGCTATGCTACTTACTGGCTGTGTGACCCTGGGCAAGTTGCTTAACCTCTTTGTGCTTTAGTTTCATCAGCAGCAAAACCAATATTAGAGGTTTTATAACCATTTCATGCATATAAAGAACTTAAGAGTGGTACCTGCCACAGAGACAGTCCACAATGACTGTCAGCCAGAATTAAGTTATTCAAATGTTTTTTCAACAAATAAAATATTGAGTGTCTGCTATGAACTGTGCTAGGCTAAAAGAACAACTGTTTCTCTTTCCCAACCTTCCAGAATATGTTGCTTCTTTATTGCGCAAGTTGTAAATTCTATCCTCTGTTAGACAGGTCTTTGCAGATATCTGTCTCCTCTACCCGATAAGCTCTTGGAGGACAATTTTTTTCATCCTTGTCGTCCTAGTGCACTACCATTCATTAACTGTTAAATAAAGCGTAATGCAATTCTCTGTCACACTGCTTCCTGAATAATAACAAGGATCTTCAAAGGCCCCAAGTTAAAATGATATTTCTATTTGAGAAATTATTTCAGTATGCCGGTTTAAACTTTACTTTAAATAACTATGCCTGGGTGGCATAAGTTGTGGAGAAGAAACGTTCTTGAAAAAGCCCCCAGCAGCTTCAATTTTGCCACAAGTCTTCTTTTCAGGGGAAGTTCTTTCCTACAACCCTTTTAGTCTAATTATGACAGCAGCGTATCTTAAAAGACATCAGTAAATTGGACCTGGTGACAGCAGGTCTTTTTATAAAATTGCACTCATAGTCTACCTTTGCTTTTCTTTTCTTTCTCAATTAAAAACAGATTTTAAGCTGTCAAAACAGAGAGAAATATGGTATTTTGCAATTTATATAGCAATTTTGTGGACTTTTTCATAGTTTTATAGTGCTTCTGATATTCATTCACTCCACAAAATTGTATTGATTACATCTCTGTGCCAGACACGGTACGAGGCACGAGTGATACAAGGATGTCAGGAGGGTCTTCCTCCTTCTGCTGCCCCTAGTCTAGTGGAGGGGGCAGGCTTTAAATAAAACAATTAAACACAAATGATTTTTTAAATTACAATTGTGAAAATTGCCATAAATGAATGTTGGCCGGAATAACAAGCTTGCATACAACCAGGACTGGCTTTCCTGAGGAACTGACACATTATGACTTAAAAGATGTATAATTATCAAAAAGACACCTTTTCCCCCTGGGCCATCATTGTCTTCTTAAATAGGAACTGAAGCCAAATGTATGTTCCATCCACTCCTTCCAAAACACGCCCCCACCATTAAGCTTTTCCAAAAGTCCTAGACCACTTTTCTGTCTTTAGGGCTGAGACAGCGAATTACAAGGTCCTCATGCTCACCTGTGTCTTCAGAAAGTTTGTGCTTATTCTGCTAGTCAACCACACATTGGCATTTGGGGTCCTAGATTCCTAAGTACCTGATAAATAGTTCGTCCTCTTGCACGGTGGTTCTTAGGATAATAACTCCCAACCCCAGGAAGCATTTTGGAAATATATGAGGGCATTTTCAGTTGTCACAATGATGCGGGAGGGACGTCATTGGCCTTCAGTGTGGATTCCAGTGCACTAGATACCTACGCGGGAGAGCTGGCCCATATCCAGCCTGGTGTTCGAATGTCTCAACACAAAGTCATGTAGGTAGAAAATGATTATAATTATCTGAGTCCAGAATCGAATTCCATTTTATATCTAAACACGAAATATGTTGTGCATAGTTTAATAAACAATTTTTCAGAAATGCAACAGCCATGTAAATAGAGGACAAACTGTGCTTTGTTTAATTTCAAACTTTGGAATCTGTAAGAGGTGTTCACTATTTGGAAAAGTGAATTTTTTTTTTCAGGGGAAGATTTGCCCTAAGCTGACATCTGTTGCCAATCTTCCTCCTTTTTTCTTCCCTTTTTCCCCCTCAAAGCCCCAGTACATAGATGTGTATAGTTGTAAGTTCTTCTGATTCTTCTATGTGAGCCACCACCACAACATGGCTACTGACAGACAAGTGGTGTGGTTCCCCACCGGGGAACTGAAAAAAGCGGAGTGAGCCAAACTCTAACCACTAGACCATTAGGGCTGCCTCGGAAAAATGCATCATTTAAGGGCAACACACTTGCACTTCTCAATGATCAGTCCACACACCAGGATCAGTCTGCATTTGAATCTGCCCCATTCATGCTGATTCCACGTACAGGTGTAAGCGTTCGGTTCTATTGTGCCTTTCTGAAGATTTATGTCTATGCATTTACATGTTGAAACACTTATTATTTTACTATAAATTACTTTCCCTTTGGCTTTCCTTTATAATGCATGTGTGTTTTAATTATGTGTGTATGTAGGTCATCTTATCTATGAACTTCACTTTAGGATGGTAAAGGGAGTATTGTCAAATATTGGCAATAAAAATGATACTTTAGGTTTGAAAGTCTTGAGATCCCCTGCTCTGGCACATGTTGGCCTCCTGCTGGCTTTGCTGGTTCTCACGTCAGCCACTCCAAGTATGTTGTCATCTTTGGAAACTCTCGCTTGCTTCCAAGCAAGCACCACTTCCTTGTGAGTTTTCACCCCCACAGAGCTGTTGGTTAGTTTAGTAACTGCCCAGAATATGGGCTTATGCAGTCTGTGGGCATTTTCTAGAGGTGCCATAATTTTGTACAAAAAATTTTTTAATTTTGAGGTTTCAATTAAAAATATATATGTGTGTGTTTGTGTATATATATGTATATATCCCTCACTACTCTCTAAATTTTCTGAAGACCATGTGGCCAGAAACTATCACGAATTTCAGTGCTCACATTTGAGTATGTACTTATAATCACATTAGTCAAGGATTCACCTGAGGTGACAATGTTTTAAGTTTTAATAAAGTATTCGTAAATCTCATGCATTCTTTCTGTGAGTTTGAAGTTTGATAAACACTGGTCTAGTCCATATTTTATCGTAATCTTGGTCACTGTTAATAAGAGAGGTCTACGTAACAGAGACCAGATAAATCTATGAAGAAAAAGAACTATGACTTGATCTTTGCTTATTACATCCCAATCAATATTAACATTATTTTGAACTGTTTTTTTTGGGGGGGGGGTCTATGTCAGATGGATATTTTCCTTCTTTTCTTTCCCAGAATCCAGTTTGTATCTAACTTTTCCATCTTGTTGCTGCATTCCATCTTTCACTGACTACAAATATTTCAGTCTCTCCTATACTTCTTTGAATCAGCGTTATTCTCATTTTGGCTCTCTCATTAATAAGTTAAAATTTGTTGACACATGTTCATTCTATATTTGAATGGGAGTCATGTCATTAGCTTTTGCAATTTATACTTTGAAAGTTTGGGAGGTATCACTGAGATGTCCAAGTGGACTCACTTGTCAGGGCCAGTTAAACTGCCTTAGAAGTGCACCTCATGGGCTGCTTAAGCCCAGTCATATAGCAATAGAATTTTCCCTTTGCTGACTTTCTTTCTCTGTTTACTTTTCTTTTAATTCTGTGTATTGTATTTGTTGTTTTTTTTTTCTTGGCCAAGTGCGTTAATCTGTCCACATCTTGTCTAACTTGTGATTTGGGCCATTTCTCTTTTAATTACTGGGTCGAGGAACTAGCAGGTAAAAGATAATAACATGCTGGTAAATGTTTAACAACTGGTTCTTTGAGGTGGCAGAGGGGATGGTTTTCAGCATCAACTGAGTTCTGTGTATAAATATTTGCGACATGGCCAATGATAAGCTACTAATATGATGACACTGAATGCAGAGTTAGGGAGAGCTGTGTACAATCCACTTTTGTGAGCCAGGAGAGCCAGCTGCAGCACAGCTGGTAATGGACCACTAGGCGGGTTCATAATCGAGACAGCACCCTGTATATTCCTGTGTTCTTAAAAAATAGTGATTGGGCCACATTTTTTCTACACTATGTTCCAGGAAGTAGTGTGTAATGAACTTCCAGGCTGGTCAAGAGAGCACCCTGTGTATATGTGAGTCTGTGATGCATATGGCTGATGATTTGTTCCTCATCATTGGCAGCAACAATTGCAATAACTGAGAATCTGGGTTTTGGTGATCTTTCTCAGGATGATGAGGATTGATTTTCCATTGGGTGAAACATGTCAGAGAATATGATCTGTTAGTCTTTTTTGTTTTTCTGTTTGTCTGTTTGCAAGCACAAATCAATTAAGAAAATGTTTTATGCCCACTGGGAAGGAAAATAGCTTTTTGAGATCTGACCAGAGAGTTGTGTTTCTATATTGACCTTTGACCTATGGGTGAAACTGTAGAACTCAAGGTGCAAGTTCTCTGATGCCTGTGTGTCTGCTACTGAGAACAACCTTCACTTCTTTTTGATGGAAGGTGAAATATTAATAAATTAGATTACAAAGCATTAATAAATTAAATTATAATGTCTTTAAAAGGGAGATACAAATCAATTAATTGAAGGACACAATCTGCCAAAACTCATGCAAGAAGAAATAGTGGTCTGAATAGGGCTATATCTATTAAATAAATTGAATAAATAATTAATAATCTTCCAAAACAGAAAGCACCATGCCCAGATGGCTTCACTGGTGAATTTTACCAAACATTTAAGAAAGAAAATTCTCTACAATCTCTTTCAGAGGACAGAAATAGAGGGAATATTTTTAACTCATTCTATGAGGCCAGCATTACTCTAATACCAAAACCAGATAAAGTCATTAGGAGAAAAGAAAACTACTGATCAATATCTCTCATGACTATAGATGCAAAAATTCTCAACAAAATATTAGCAAATCAAATCCAAAAAAGTATAAAATGAATTATATACCATAACCACATGGTTTTTATCCCAGGCATGTGAGGCTGGATCAACATTTGAAGATCAATTAATATAATTCATCACATCAACAGACTAAAAAAGAAAAACTACATGATCATATCTATAGATGCAGAAAAAGTATTTGACAAAATCCAATACCCATTTATTATAAAAGCTCTCAGTAAACTAGGAACAGAGGGTAACTTTCTCAACTTAATAAAGACTATCTACAAAAAACCTACAGCTAACATCATACTTAATGGTGAGAAACGCAAAGCTTTCCCGCTAAGACCAGGTACAAGGCAAGGATGTCCTCTCACCACTCCTTCTCAACATAGTACTGAAAGTACTTGAAGATACAGTAAGTCAAGAAAAGGAAATAAATGGTATACAGAATGGGAAGGAATACATAAAATAGTCTTTGCTCACAGATGACATGATCATATATGTAGAAAATCTGAAAGAACTGACAAAAAAAACTCGTGGAACTACTAAGTGATTACACCAAGGTTGCAGGGTACAAAGTTAATATTAAAAAAGTCAGTTGCTTTCCTATATATCAATAATGAACAAGTGGAATTTGAAATTAAAAACACAATACCATTTACATTAGCACACCTCAAAAACAAGATATTTAGGTATAAATCTAACAAAATATATAAAAAATCTTTATATAGAAAACTATAAAACCCTGATGAACAAAATCAAAGAAGAATTTCATAAATGGAAAGATATTCCATGTTCATGGATAGGAAGACAGCTGTTAAGAGTCAGTTCTTCCCAACTTGATCTATAGATTCAATGTAATCCCAATCAAAATTCCAGCAGGGTATTTCATGCATATTGACAACTTGATTCTAAGGTTTATATAGAGAGGCAAGAGACCTAGAATAGCTAACACAGTATTGAAGAAGAACAAAGTTGGAGGACTGATGCTACCCAACTTCAAGACTTTCTGTAAAGCTACAATAATCAAGACAGTGTGAAATTGGTGAAAGAATGGAGAAATACACCAATGGAACAGAATAGAGAGACCATACATAGACCCTTATAAATATAGTCAACTGATCTTTGACAAGGGAACAAAGGCAATACAATGGAGTGAAGACAAACTCTTCAACAAATGGTACTGGAACAACTGAACATCCATATGCAAAAAACAAATCTAGACCCTTCACAAAAATTAACTCAAAATGGATCATAGACCTGAATGTAAAATGCAGAACTACAAAACTCATAGAAGATAATGTAGGAGATACTCTAGATGACTGTTTGTATTTGGGTATGGCAGTGACTTTTTAAATACAACACCAAAGGCATAAGCCAAAGAGAAATAATTGATAAGCTGGACTTTATTAAAACCAAAACTTTTTCACTCTCGAGAGAATGAGAAGACAAGCCACAGACTGGGGGAAAATATTTGCAAAAGACATATCTGATAAAGGACTATTATCTAAAATATTCAAAGAATTCTTAAAGCCCAAAAATAAGAAAACTAACAACCTGATTAAAAAATGGGCCAAAGACCTTAACAGACTGAAAAGATGTTCCATATCATATGTCATCAGGGAAATGCAAATTAAAACAACAATGAGATACCACTACACATCTATTAGAATGGCCAAAATTCAGAACACTAACAATACCAAATGGGGTGAGAATGTGGAGAAACAGAAATGTCATACATTGCTGATGGGAATGCAAACTGGTACAGCTACTTTGGAAGAGAGTTTGGTAGTTTCTTACAAAACTAAACATACTCTTACCATATCTAGCAATCGCACTCCTTGGTATTTACCCAAAGAAGTTGAAAACTTATGTCCACACAAAAACTTGCACAAGGATGTTTATAGCATCTTTACTCATAATTGCCAAAACTTCGAAGCAACCAAGATGTCCTTTAGTAGGTGAGTGGATAAATAAAGTGTGGTACATGTGGACAATGGAGTATTATTTAGTGCTAAAAAAAATTAGCTCTCAAGTAATGAAAAGACATGGAGGAAACTTAAATGTATAGGACTAAGTGAAAGAAACCAATCTGAAAAGGTTACATAGTGTGATTCCAACTATAAGAGATTCAGGAAAAGGCAAAACTATGGAGACAATAAAAAGATCAGTGGTTGCCAAGGTGGGGTGGGGGGAAAGTAGGGTGGATAAGGTAGGCGGAGATGAATAAGCAGAGCAGAGCACAGAGGATTTTCAGAGCAGTGAAAAAACTGTATGATATTAAAATGATGGATATATGTCATTATACATTTGTCCAAACCCATAAAATGCACAATACCAAGAGTGAACCCTTAGGTAAACCATGGACTCTGGGTGATTAAGATGTGTCAGTGTACGTTCATCTTTGGTTTAAAAAAAAAAAATGGACCATTCTGGTGAGTGATGTTGATGATGGGGGAGGTATGCATGTGTGGGGGCAGCAAGTATATGGGAAATCTCTGTATCTTCCTCTCAATTTTATTGTAATCCTAAAACTGCTCTAAAAAATAAAGTCTTTTTTAAAAATTGAGACCCATTGCTATTGGTTTTTGGAGAATAGTAAGTGCTTACATAAATTCAACAGTTCCAAAACTCCTAGAAAATAAAGAAATGGAATTCTTAACATAGTACTTTATAAGTGCCAATTAAAAAAAATAATATATATATATATATATATATACACACACTCTCATAGAAAGTTCTGCTCAGAAATATTTTGGTATAAGAAGTCAAATTCAAAACATCATGTGAATGCTTAGACAAATCAGGCTAGTTTGATAATTTTGGTTTAAAAATAGCAATATGTCTTTTCCCCAATTTTATCAGTGTGGAGTAAAATACAAGCGTATAATTTTTAAAAATAAGATTGAGTTTGTTTTGTATTAGACTAGTTCTGAAATACTTTTTTTTTTTTTGGTGAGGAAGATTAGCCCCGAGCTAACATTCGTTGCCAATCCTCCTCTTTTTGCTGAGGAAGATTGGCTCTGGGCTAACATCCATGCCCATCTTCCTTTACTTTATACGGGACGCCGTCACAGCATGGCTTAACAAGTGGTGGTTGGTCCACACCCAGGATCCAAACCCACAAACCCTGGACTGCCAGAAGTGGAGCACACGAACTTAACCACTACACCACTGTGCTGGCCCCTAAATAGATCTGAACTTCCTAAAATTCTTGTACTATTTATAGATCAGATAAGTTAACATTATTTTCATATAAGGTTGAAGAATATTGAAAATATAAAATAATGTGATCAATGATATTGAGTTATAATTTCAACACATACTTTCATATCAACAGTAATTATATTTTGTAAGGTGTAAATTAAACATAATATCCAAAATTCTCAGTGTAAAACTTTTGACTACTGGTAAATTGAGTTAGTTAGTAGATAATGTTTGGATAGCTGGATAATTTCTAAGTAAGATAAAATATTGAAACATTGACCACCAAATATAATTTTGGAAACCAGCATATGCTTTTGCACTTTACTTCTATGAGATAGAGTGGCTGGAACTTTGCATTATGTTAATGTGAATGTGCTTGATTTTAGCACTTTAAAAAGGTGTAAAAGGAATATTCTAATGGGAGGGAGTCATTTTATGCATGCTCATGAGCATTGCTGTAATACCAAAACACTTATTTATGATAAACAGTTCTAAACTGCTTACCTTCCCGACTCACCAGTTGTTTCTGTAAAGAAACAAGATGCAGTAGTAGAACCAGATTAACTCTCCTGCCTTAAATAACTAAAACATGAGATAAATACATATGAAACAATGGTTTTTAGACATTGAACAATAGACAGAATGGAGCAGAAATCCCTGAGAGAGTGAAAACAAATGAAGTGAGCACAACAATTAGCCCAGCTTTCTGCTTAGAGAGTTTCCAGGGTACAGCATAAGGAGGGTTCACTTGGGGTCTCAATGAGTTGAAGAGACATTGCTGGGACCATAGGGAGGCCAAGACAGCTAGAGTTTGTAGGACAGAGAACTGAAGAAGAGAAAGCATCACAGAAAGAGAGCTCTGAATCTGCAGTGGGGCCCTCCCCTCTCTGAGTGCTGGTCAGCCTATGCGGGTGAAGAGACTGCCCAAAGCCGGGGGAAGAACCACCTGAAAGGAGCAGACAGAACACATCGGGGAGCTCACACAGAGCCTGGAAGAGCTGTCATTCCCACCAGCCAGAATGGAAAACCTTGCAATACATGGGACATTAGGTACAGGACTCCGAAGAGTATTGCCTCAGTAGTGGGACAAAATCACCCTTCATTAAAGACTGTTCTGGTCCCATCTAACAAAGTTCAAAAGCAAGATCTGGAAACATAAAATTGGACCCAATGGACTTACCTGTTTCAGAACAAAGCACAAGATTATTTTGTTTTGAAACACAAACAACAAAAGAATATTCATCACCCAAAAAGATAAAACTCACAATGTCTGCCATGCAATAAATATTACCAGGCATGCAAATAAGCAAGAAAATATGACCCATAATGTGGAAAATTATCAATTAATTGAAACAGACCCAGAAATGACACAGAGGATAGAATTCATAGGCAAGTATATTAAAACAATTATAAATTATATTTATATTTTAAATTATATTTCATATGTTCACAAAGGTAGGGGAAAACATAAGCATAGTAAGATAGGAAGATATAAAAAAGACCCAAATAAAACTAGAAATAAAAAAATACAAAATCTGAGATGAAATATAGACACTACAAGAAAAAAGATTTAAAAATTTTAAAATATAGAGACAATTGAACATGAGACAAAGACAGGAAAAGATTGGAAAATAAATGGAGTATCAGTCAGCTGTGGGACAACTTCAAGTGACCTAATATATATAAAATTAGAGTCTCTGAAGGATTCAAGAGAAAAGGAACAGAAAATATTCATAGAAAAAATTGCTGAACACTTTCCAAATTTGATGAAAACTATAAACGAATAGACCCAAGAAACTCAACAAACACCAAGCAAAAGAAACGTGAAGGAAACTACACCAAGGCATATCATAATCAAACTGCTTAAAATCAGTGATAAAGAGAAAATGTTAAAGGCAGGAAGAGAAAAAAACCAGACGTATTACATCCAGAGGGCCAAAAATAAGAATGACTCAATTCTCAATGGAAACAATGCAAGCCAGAAAGCAGCAGAGCAATGCCTGTAAAGCGGTAAAAGAGAAAAAAAAAAATCCTGTCATCCAGAATTCTATACCCAGTGACTATTTGTCAAAAACAAAAGCAAAATTAAGACTTTTCCAAACATATAAAACCTGAAAGAATTTATCACCAGCAGATCTGTACTATAAGATATGTTAAAAGAAATTCTTCCGACAGGAGGAAAGAGATACTTGATAGAAAGCTGGATTTACACAGAGAAATGAACACCATGGGAAATGGCTAATAGGTTAGTCAATAATTTTTTTTCTTATTTTTAAAATCACATTAAAAGATAATTAATTGTTAGCCAAAATCACAACAGATGGAGAAATAAAATGTATGTCAACAATAGCACAAAAGTTAGGAAATTGGAAACGGAAGCCTACTTTTGTAAGATTCTTATAGTGTATATGAAATGGTATATTATGCAACTTAAGGATAGACTCTGATTAGTTAAAGATATATACTATAAACCCTAAAGCAATCAATAAAACAAGATAAAACAGAACAACCAAAAAGGTATAACTAATAGGCAAATATAGGATATAAATTGGAATCATGATAAATATTCATTGAATTTCGAAAAAAAAGCAGAAAAAGAGGAGAAAAAGAGCAAACAACAGATGGGACAAATAGAAAATAAAAAGCAAAATGGTATATTTACAAACAACCCTATCAATAATCACAATATGCAAATGATCTAATCACTCTAATCAAAGAGCAGAGATTATCAGACTGGATAAATAGGGAGGCCCAAATGATGGGCTAAGGCATAATAACCTGGATATGGAAAAACATGAGGACATGAAGGGAGAATTCATAGGTAGGTATAAAGTTTTTATTAAACTTTATTTAACAAATATTTATTGAAGGCTTACTATATGTTAGGCACTCTTTTAATAGAGGAGTCAAGGGGTTAAAGGGTTAGAAAAAGTTGAAGAACAGGTTTACTGTGTACACCTGAGAAATATGGAAGGGTAGGAGGTTTTGTTGCGAGGATAGTGATTTCATCAAAATTTTAGAGGTGTAGTAGCTCCCGGAGATGACAAAGTCTGGTTCGGTCGTGTCAAACTTCCACATGCATACTCATGGCTCAGGTGGTTGGTAAAATGCAGATGTCCAGGCCTTACTGCTACATCTCCCTCCTAGTAGTTCTGAATTAGTAGATCTGGGATGGGGCCTCGGGTGAGCATCTTTAAAAAAAGTCAAGGGTATAACTATGCACATGAATGGCTTATGTAGAGTAGAAATAAGATTATTCAGATCCTATGGTGTCATTCTCATTTGAAGACCTAAGATAACAACAAGGTTTTGCATGGAAAGGAAACCTGTGAACTGTATAAGGAAGTCTTCAGGTTTTTTAAAATGGGAAGTCTCAGTAGGTGGTAAATGATGGTGTTGAGACGACGTATAAGAGAATAACTTGAACCAAACTTGATGTGCTCTAAGCAAGATCTTCAGAACTGCCAGTAAATTGGTTTGGCTGAAGTAGAGAGTATTTGGGCAGTGGTGATTTGGTGAAAAGTGCTTGACGTTATAGAAAAACATCCCCAAAACAGTAAAAGAACAAATTAGGTGAGAGAAATTGAAAGTAATAATAATAGCTAATATTTATTGAGTATCTACTGTGTGCTAGGCACTATTCTAATTACTTTATGCTTATTAGCTCTTTTGATCCTCATGAAAACTATAGGGGATTTTTATCCCCATTTTACAGGTAAGGAAAACAAGGCCAAGACAGGTTAATATGTCCAAATGTCACACAGATACCAGGTGACAGGCTAATGTCCAGCTGAGAGATGACGAGGGTTTGAAATAAGGCACTCTAATGAGTGTGAAGAGCAAAAGACAAATTTGAGAAATAATAAAAAGAAACATTATAGAAATTATAAACGATGAAATTAGTGGAGAGTGAAGGAAATGTAGGATCTGAAGTTGGCTGGCTATTGTTTGAGCTACTAGTTAAATAGTGTTGTTATTGAGAAAGATAGGAAATGCAAGAGGAGTCCACCAAGGGTGCAGCATATGGTAGGCACGTGTGTGTGTGTGTGTGTGTTTGTCGAGAAAAGGATTTGAGAGTAACTATAAGTTAATTATACATAAGATAAAAATGTCCTACTGAGTTGGAGATGCCTTTGGGTCAAACATGTGGGAAGGTACCTTAGTCAGAAATATGAGTAAAGAGTTCATGAAGCAGGTGGCACTGAAGGATAGATGTTACTGAAGGCAAGGAATGCTTTCAGAGGTAGTAATAAAATATTTGACCAGTAGTGGCAAAATAATAAAGACATTTAATTATCTCATATAACAAACATTTTGAAAGTAGGCAATTCCAGGTTTGGCAAGGTGGCTCAATGACATTATCCATAGCCCAGGCTCTCTCTCTGTTTCGCCACCCTCGATATATTGGTTTTTGACCTTGGGCTTATCACTCATGGTTGCAGGATGGGTGTTGGCAGCTCCCTGAAACATGTATCTATAAACAACATTTAAAACAAGAAGAGAAGAGGGGGGGACATCAGCAAGGTCTCCTTATTATTTTTTCTAATCAGAAGGTAAAATCCTTCTTAGAAGCCCCTCAGATGACTTTTCCTTAGGTCTTTTTGGCCGGAACTTGATTCCTGGGTACCCCTAGCTCAAGAGAGTGTAGGAAAATAGGTATACTGCAAAGTAAAATGAGATTGTCATTACTGCCTTAGATTAATTATCATTCACCCCCCAGGACTAGGCATATTCTGCACCCCACCCTACAAAAAAAATCAGTGTTTTGTTAGAAGAAGAAAAGGAGGAAAATGGCCTTTTGGCAGATAAGGAAAGAGAAGCCAAAGAGAAGATGAATTCACTGATAGAGAGCATTTAAAATGAATTGAGAAAAAAGTTGAGGACAGAAAATGAAACCCCCAGGGAGAACAATATCTGAAGAGCTGTTAAGAGGTATAGAGGACATGAAAAGAATTGAGAAGGCATAGTCTGGAAGGTAGTCACTGGGCTAACACCATGGTTATTACAAAGATAATGATTCCCTACCTTCACAGAGTGTGCCCTAGAGAAGAATAGCTAAGACTTAGACGCCAATAATTATAAAAACAGCAAAAAGTTGATATGGGTTTATAAACAGGGTTTCTCAATTTTGGCCCCATTGACTCTTTGGGTCAGATAATTCTTTGTTGTGGGGGGTTGTCATGTGCATTGTAAGATGTATAGCAGCACCCCTGGTTTCTACCCAGTAGATGCCAGTAGCAACTCTCCCCACATCCCCTTGGTGTTATAATAAAAAAAAAAAGTGCTCAAACATTGTGAAATGTCCTCTGGGGGACAAAAAAAAAAAAATCTCCCTCTGTTGAGAACCACTGGTCTACACAGCAAGGACATACTTCAGGGAAGATTGCAAAGGGACAATAGTAATTGAAGATTGGATATCATTTAGGTAAGCAAAGCTGGGGGAAAGAAATTTCAAGCAGCTTTGTGCAAAAACAATGATGGAAGATTTCACGTGTGCTTAGGCACAGAGCATGGACTCTAATCTGGCTCATGTGAGAGTGTATGAGTGCAAGTCACATTCTTTTGAGTAGGGGAACATCTAATCAGAACAGAGGTCTAGGAAGATTACTTGCCATCTGTGTGTTGGGTGGATTGGGGGAAGGAGAGATTAAAGGCAGGGATAACAGCAATCTAGAGGGAAGGTATAATAACTGACTAAACTAGGGCAGCGAGAGTGGGAACAGAAGGGGGAGGACTATGAGAGCTCATATGGAGATAGAATTGGGAAGGCTTGGTGATAATTGGATGTGGGAGGTTCATATCTTTCCCTCTTGCTTTAAATTCTGTCTATGAAGACGTGAACTATATTAAACTTTGGAGCCTGGATGACTGGGAGGATGTTGATGGCATCAGCAGAGAGAAGCAAGACAGCAGGACAAGCAGGTTTAAGAGGGAAGATTATGTGCTTGGATTTGGACTAATTGCACTTGAAATAATAGTGTTGAACTAGATGTGGGCCTTTGGAAACAAAGTTCTGGATATCAGGAAAGAGATTAGAATTAGAGGCATGGTTCTGGAGACAATCAGACTAGAAGCGACAGTTGAGATCACCTATCAAGGTCAGGTACATGCCTACACCTAGAAGGCATGAGAAGAAAGAGGTGTGATAATTAGGGAAAATGGACCTGCTAGAGAGACCAAGAAGGTCCAGGATAGTATAGTATCATGGAAGGGAAGAGTTCAAGGAGGAGGTGGTCAGCTTTGTGGGTCAGGGTGAGAAGTCCCCTGAGAGATTAGAGAGAACTAGCAGAAAGACTTAGAACATCTTTCAAGACAGATGGGATTTAACTTATTTTTAGAGTTCGGAAAAAAGATAACATAAATTCCCCTTGGAAGTCTTTCCTTGGTTAATAAGTGACATGTTTTTAATATTCTAGAATTTCTTCTGTTGCGCCTTCAGTCCATATCCTTCACTTGTTTCTTATAGAATGAATAGCTGGTACTTATTCTAAGGTGACTGGGACTAAAGGATTCATAGGAGACACGTGTGGGCATACCGAGTGGACCTCCAATGCCAGACACTGTACATGTTATTAACTCGTTTCTCTCTTATAACATACCGCCAGACTGGGTACTCCTTTCTATGACTTAAAAAAATCAAACTGAGTTTCAGAGAGTTTAAATGACTTGTGAAAGGTTGTACATTATAAATGAGTGAAACTGGAGATACAAATTCAGATTTGGCTCTAAAGCCAGTGCTTTCCCCTAATCTCTGCCACTCCTTTGTTGATGATCATTTATGAAATAGTTCCTTGGTCTTGACTTACTTTCGAGATTGCTATAGGATTAGGCTTGAGCACACATTTGCTCTTTGAGGGACCTGAATAAAGATTCAAACTGAGATTACAAAAGAGTTGTAAAAACACTAATCTGTTTTTTCAGCTTGTCCAAGGATACTTTGCCTGAAGATTATTGAGTTATTTAGAAACAGTTGAATGTGGGGGTTACTACATCCTCCATGTTCAGCAAGAAGTCCTTGTTGAACCCTCTCCCTTTCTGGATATCACCACCCCTGGGCATTAGGGATCATTCAACCTGGTATTCCTCCACTTTTGATTGGGGGTGGCCAACCCTCTCTGATACGAGTCTAAATTTGCCTGAGGATTAGGTTCTAGTATGTGTACCATAAGGCTAAAAGTAAATCCACTGAGCTCATATTGTCCTGGGAAATCTCTTAAATTTCCCATAAACTACCGAATAAATGAATTTTGAGTATTTGACTTGGGGTGTATATGTAATGGGTGCAAGTATTATAGAAAATACAAAAAAGATAAAATTTTGCAGTATTTTTCATTTTGAGAAATAGAGAAAGAGAAGAATCGAATTTTTTTCAGAGTTTGTAGAGTAGAATTTTAGAGTAGACTTCCCCCTACTCTTTATGACAGAAAGCATCATTGCCTTCTGCTAATTCTCATACTCAAGTCCCAGAAATTGAGAAAGTTTGTGACTTTCCCTTCCTCTAGAGAAGATTTAGTAAGATACAGGAGAGAAATTCTGCAAAGAATTGGCATATAATTTTCACAATGATTACAATAACAGACTTTGTTAATAACAGTTATGGCCAAATGGAGCTGGGCTGTCTAGGGCTCTGAAGTTAGTCTCGAAGCTAGCGTCTCTGAGGATTGTTAGAAATTCTGTCTCATCTTCAAGTTCAGTTAAAAAACACTGCCTACCAGTAAAGATATGCAATGCATCAAGTTTGGAGAATTCAACCTCCTTTAATATCTTTTAACTATGACTTTCTTAAGTGTAGTGCCACTGGCAGAGTAACAGTTTTGGCTGACGACGGCCCTCTTCATCTGGGAAAAGCATTTTTGGTGCCCAGGAGGGAAGCTTTGGGAGCATTTGCATGCAGCAATGAGGGAGAATGTGGGACCTTCTTCTCAACATTGGAGGGAAACAGGGCAGACATAGCCAGATTGTTCTCATATACTTCTCTGGATGCTAATTCCCCCAATTCCTCTTTCACTTCACTTCTAGCTTATCCCTTCAAGCTCTTTCTCTTGATACCACCTTCTCTCTTCCTTTGTTGCTAACACTGAAAGAATCCTTACATAGGAGGGTCACTGGATCTAGAAGTCATTGCCAGGCATGCCATAGAATTTACTCATTAGTTTATTCATGTCTATCATCTCATCCCTCTCTCTCCCCTTACCGTGCCTTATTTCTCCTCATAAAATTTACCACTTGCTACCTGATTTTTTTAAAAATAACATCTTTAATGAGATATAATTCACATCATACAATTTACCTATTTAAAGAGAATAAGTCAATGGTTTTTAGTGTATTTAGTGCAATCATCACCACAATCTAATTTCAGAACATTTTAATCACCTGAAAAAGAAACCCTGTACCCATTAGCAGTGACTCCCCATTCCCCCTTCTCCCTAGATTGGCAACAACCATCTAATTTCAGATAAATGGAATCATACAATATGTGGTCATTTATGACCGGCTTCTTTTACTTTGTGTAATGTTTTCAAGGTTCATTTCTGTTGTAGCATGGATCAGTAGTTTATTTCTTTTTATTGCCAAATAATATTCCATTGTATGAATATACCATATTTTATTTATCCATCCGTCAGTTGATGGACACATTGCTACTGGATTTAATATTTATTTTCTGTTTCCCACACTAAACTATAAGCTCCGTGAGGGTCAGAACATTTTTGTTGTTGTTTACCACTTTGTCCTTAGCATCTTGCCCAGTGCCTGGCATGTAATAAGAGCTCAACAAATTTGTTGGATGAATGGTTCAATCACTCATCCACCTAACCAACATTTGTTAATCACCCCCATATATATTGTGGTCAACACTCCCTTTCTTCCAAGGTAGGGGCATGGGAGATGAATAGGACAAAGGATCTGCCCTCAAGAATCTCAGAATATAATGAAGTAACATCTGCGAGAACAAATCAAGTAAAATTAATTTTATTAAAGGATACGGACAAAGCACAGTGCGTAGACAAAGGGCTCAGTTCTGCTTATGGAAGTTAGCAACGACTTCATGGCAAAGACTGCAGTTGAGATTTACAAAATTAGAGGTTGCCAGATTGACAGCGAGTGGGCTGGGGTCAACCAGAAGGACAGGTAAGCAGAGTGGTAGAGTCTAACCTGAGCACTGGGCATGGAAAAACAGCAATGCTGGAATTTTTTTGTACAAGTTGCGAGGGAACCCACAGAGGATGAACTGAGCTAGCAGGCACTGTTCAAATCAGCAAGAATTTTACATGCTCAGTCCAAGGGTTAAGACTATTTCCTTAGATACATAAGAAACTGGCAAAAAAGTTTGAGGGTGGACTGTAGGACTGGAGGGAGGGGTGGGAGAAACAGAGATTGGTAAACTTTTAAAAATCAGGCACATGTTCTTTACTATTCAAAAAATACATTTAAAATTTTCTGCTTCAGATGATGGGGATCCACCGTATAATTTTGAGCAGGAGCATGTGGGAAAGTAACTTTGGGGACAGTGGGAAGTGAGGCGGACAGGAGTCTAAAGGCAGGCAGCCAGCTCAGGAGGGAATGGCAATCATGATCTATGATCTGTTCCTCTCCTCCTCCTTGCCATCCCTACCTCTACGATACATGGCATCCTCATACTCAGACACACATTCACAAGCACTAACTCAGGGGTAACGTGGTGACTTGTTTGAAGCACCGCACACCACCCCCGCCCCCCGGCCCCCGGAGTGAGCGGCATGTGAGGCTGTGGGCTGGGTCTGAATCTTCGTGCTGGGAGAGACTCTACCCTCTGAGGGTGTCTGGGGGAAACACAGTCTTAAGACTCTTCCTGCTGATGCAATCTGCAGGGGAGCCGGCGATCTCCGCTGCCAGAGGGGCAGTCTGCAATCCCGCCCGCCACGTGTGGCCGCGCCACCCCAGCCGCTTCCCTAGACATTCCCGGAACCGCCGACACCGGCCGTACGGAGGGCCCGGGACGCATCGGGTTTGCCCTGCGCTCGGCTCCAGCTGTCCCCTCGGCCGACAGAACAATGAAGGTAACTGCTCATGACTTTGTATGTTACAAAGATGTGTGTGTATGGACTGAACCGATGATTCCTCAAAGACACAGTTGTCAGAAAGGGGACGGAGGAAGGACCACCGTGGTTTGTTGCCAAGCAAACGTTTGTATTATCTTCTTTGTCAATCATCGTTGGTCGGGACCTTCCATTCTTTTCTTTTCAGACTTCTCTTTAACCTCGGCTCACAGGATGCGCTGCCTCAGGCTTTTTCACAGCTGCACTTGTGAACGAAGATAAAAAGCTGCTCGCAGCTCCCTCCCCTGCCTGTTTTGAAGGTTGGAAAGGAAGAGGAAGCTTTTCTCAATGTCTTAGATGCACAGGAGGTGGGGGATTTTGGAGAAGGGGCATGGGGGCGTCCCCGGCTGTAAACAGGGCTTTTCTGCTGGGTGTGTGTAGTGTAGGAGGGAGGTGCATCACTCGGTGAGGAGGGTGGGAAAAGAGACGAAAAACCAGCTCATCGCTATTAAAAGCAGAAGGCGCATCTTATTTTGTTTGTTGTGGAAATTAAAGCTTCTAGGAGTAACAAAGCATATAAGCCTAAGGGCATTCTCTCTTTAAAGTGAGTGAGCACATTAATGACTTTTATTCTATGCTAATCAAGCATAATTAGTGTAGTTGCCTATTATTTGTGAAGTTTTAGGTCTAGAAATGAACACTGTTCAATGTTCTGTTTTCCTGGTCTCACACACTGGAAAACTGTAATGACATTAAAACCTGAAGGGCAGCTTTTTTAAAGGAAAATGAAGGATGGGCAAGTAGTCCAATCATCTAATGTCTTGGAAGTAAGAGATTCCTATATGCAATCTGAACTCTTAGGAGAAGTCAAACCATGATTCAGAGTTTCCAAGGAGGGAGATGAAGCACGTTGGCAATTGCGTTCATCCACAACCCATCCCAGACCAGAATTTCATTTACAAGAAATAATATGTAAATGGTGCATTTTCACCAAAAATTTCCACTAAGATTAAGCAGAAACTGAGTGGAAACACTGTTTTGTACTAAAAAGAGATCATGCAAATGAGCCACAGTGAAAAATTTAGCAAAGTTTTCCTTCTATAGTTAGATATTCTGCTTCTGGCTTGCTCATGCCTGTCTAATTTCAGCTGATAAATACACGTTGAGTATAGCATTAGTGAGTAAAAGGAGAAAATTATAAGAATAAACAGTTTTGCTTTTCCAGCTTTTCCTTGTCCTATGTGGAATTGTAGTTGATTATGCATTTTTGTAAGTTCTTGGTATTTTGAGTCCAAAATCCCTGTCCCTTTTACAAGGTACTTTTATAATTCAGGAAACTAGAGGATATCTTCAAGTAGTCTCATTTCTGTTTCCTGATATTTTACTAAGATTCAGGAAGAAATGATTGTATTCTAGGCATTCAGGTTCCTTTAAGTTTGTTTTTACTATTTCAAAACTCTTTCTATGTACCTTTTACCTAAGTATTGCTATCATAATTTTTTTCTTTTTTTGGCTGAGGAAGATTCACCTGAGCTAACATGTGTGCCAATCTTCTTCTATTTTTTCGTATGTAGGGCACCGCCACAGCAAGGCTGATGAGTGAAGTAGGTCCGTGCCAGCGATCTGAACCCAGGCCACTGAAGTGGAGTATGTGGGACTTTAATCACTCAGCCATGGGGCGAGGCCCTTGTTATTATTATTTTTTAAAAATGTTATTTGCACACGGCACCATGATAGGCTCTGTCCTCAGCAAATTTTCTAGACATGGTCTTGCCTGGGAGCTTATATTTTAAGATGAACACAGACAGATTGGGCAACCAAATAAGAAAAATAGCATATACACTGAATAACTTGTGTATAAAAATGGTAAGGACATATTATGATTTACTGAATTAAGGGAGAGATTTAAGAGACACATCGGAAAGGACAGAGACAAAAGGAGCCATTGTCAGGGATGCATGGTTAAGTGAAGGAAGGGAGAGGGCTGAGAGTGGCAGGAAGGGAGAGGGATGCTTGTGTGTGTGCAGGGGGCAAGACATGAGGCCTGGAAGGGAGAGGGAGTTCACATTCCAGACACAGGATGTGGCCCCTCAAGCCAGGCTCAGAGAGGCATAGCTAGTTAAGCAGGCCTAACAAAAGGCCTTTGGTAGAACCTGTGGTGATGAGAAAAAAAGGAAAGAGGGAGGAAAAAAAAGACAAGAATTTAATTTTGGCCAATATTTCATTTAGTGAGTTTCCATAATAAATAACTTCATTTGATTTTAGAATTACAGACAGAAAGGAAGGAGAGTTAAGAAAATTTTCTATTTGTATGCAAGAATTTCTCTTGCCTGAGAAGGTCTAATTATTTGAAATGGGTTTAAAACCTTATGAAAGAAAGTTGAAAACAGTCATTTGATTATTACAGAAGTTTGTGTTAAGGATTAAAATCAAGTTATGGTTTCCTTCAGTAGCTGTGTAGCTCCCAATTGTTTTCATAAATTTGGATTTTATCCCAGTTCAGGTTAGGACTTTTAGCTCTGCAGGGGAGGACAAATAATTTTCCCTCTACCCTTCTAGGTTCTTGACTCAGCCCCCCTCCCCCCCCAGTAATAAAACACAGATTAACAGGAGGAAGACAAATAAAAGTTTAATAACATGTATACTTCTTGTTTACATGGGAGATACCCAGGAAAACTCAGTAACTCCCCAAAATGGCCCAAGCAACCACCTTAAATATCATCTTCAGCTAAGGACAAAAGACAGATTTTGGCAGGGGGGCAGTTATGGGAGGTTATCAGGCAAAGCACAGTAAAAAAAAGGGTAAGGTTGCTGATTTCAGTCGGTGGTGCCTTCTCTGTTGATAAGAGTTTCTAGAGATTTAGTTATCCTTCTCTTCCTGGTAAAGAGAGGGAGACACCCTTACAAATGGAGATTTCCCTCATAAATGTAAATTTCCCTCAGTAAAGTGCAACTTCTGCTCTGTCTTCAGAGATTCTTCTGTGTTTTCTGCCTCTCAAAAATAATCAGCCCAAAATGATCCTTATGCCATAGAGCCATATTTTTGGGGTGACATATTCAGTTCCCCTTCAGTTCCTTATTTCTAATATCAAGATATAGACCAGGGAAGTGATCAGCTGGATAGTAGTGTTATTAACCTGAGAGGTCTTGGCTTATGAGGAAACTATTTCCGTGCATAAATAAAGAATTGTTTCTAAACTGTGGCCATCTTGAATGTTTTGGTTGGTTATGTCTTTTGGGGTTTCAGGTTGCTTATTTTATTGTCCTCTTCTCAGTGGGTGTAGGAAGATGGAAATGAAGAGCTTTCTTTATTTCCCTTTAGGCTGGGCAACCACAATTCTAAATAACTGATGCCACCTTGGGAAACCCAGTGGAATGTTCAGCCTTATGACCAAGGGGATTTGGCTACCATATTAGAGTGGGAATCTGGTACCTTCCATGATAGACATCATTATCCCAGGCATCCTCTACTTTCTATGATATTATCATTCTTTTGAGCACAGGAGGAAAGTGTGGCTGGTCTGCTCACGTTATGGTTGTACATGTGGGCAGTCTTTGTGTTGTAACTTTATCCCCAGAACAGCTGTCCAAACGCTCTAAACATTTAACATACCCTGTGGTAAACATTCCTACTGATGGACTTTCCTGAACCTCTGTAGCCCCTTTGGTAATACATATCAGTGCCCATTCAACTAAGGCCACTGAAATTGGATTCCATATAAATCAACTGAGACATGAATGTGAGGTGCAACTCACATTTTTTAAATGTTTCAAAATTAAGCATTTGGGATGCTCTGATTCATCAACATAACTGCAAATATTTGCAAACATTTTTATAATAAGATCTAGTCCATGATTCACAAAATCAATGGTAAATGCAAAACCAAAGCAGAATCGGTCTTTTCTGTAACACCTGGGTTCAAGTGCCAGTTGCACCTGTGCTTCTAATTAGTTCTCTCAAATCCACAAGCTGAACAATATTACCTCTAGAAATTGAGTTGTTATATCCTTAAAATAAGTTGGAAGTTAGATCACCTTAATAATACAGTGCCCCATATCACATAAACATTTTTCTATTGTCATATAGGCCATGACTATTTTGCAAAACATTTTTCTTGTGATCAGTGATTAATGGGAGAAAGAAAATCTTAAATAGGTAATCATGCTCCAAAAATATAGTAAAAAGGTCAAGAAGAAAGGAAAAAGGAAGGACAAGTGAAAAAAAAAAACCGAGGAAATTACACTACAACAAGCAGCAATCCGGAGATGTCATACTGAAAAACACATGATTCTTTGTGACTGAAAAATTGTGAAATACTTGTAAAGTCAACTAGTTCTGTTAACAATAGTCTTGTATTTCATCTAAAAAAGAACGAATTTATTAGTTCTTTATTTTGATATGTAGATCTGAATATTTAATCAATTGCATTTACGGTCTATCTCTTAGTGCGAGAAACGTTTTTGCTATTTTGCCTGTAGATTGCTATTTGCCTTCGAAAGCCCTAAGTAGCTTAGGATGTAATTAGAGAGTTCAAATTCTATCTGACTCCTTATAAATCTAGACAGAACACCTGTTGGGATATTCTAGGCCACACATGCCACAGATGTCTCTTACGTGATCGACAAAGATCTCAGCGCAATTCGGGCATATCCTGGAACGAGGCCAAGGGTGTATTTGCTCTGTTTGATCACTCAACAGTTAGCATTCCACCACCACATTAGAGGGTGATTTTGCCAAGTACATTTCATTTTAGCTGATTCAGATTCAAAGTCATATTGTTTTAATTTTAGTACCAAATGTTAGTTCAGGAATCTGAAATCACAGTAAATGTTTCTTTGAACTTTGAAGATAAAAGGTAGAATTAAATGGAGCTATAAAGTCTACCTGGGGAAGCATAATGCATTACTCAGGGATTCCATGGTTATCGACATTGGTGAATGTTCTGTTTCATACTTGCAAGGTTAGCACTGGTGTTTATGGAAGAAACACATCCAGGCTTGGGGAAGGACTTCTTTTCTTAACTAGGATAATGATACTTTATATTTCAAATGACATAACATTGACTTGTAACGGCAAAGTAGTCATACGAAAAGCAGTACAGCTATTGTTAACTGCAGTTTACAGACGAGGAAAATGAAGATCAGAAAACTTACTAGAATTGTTTAAGTTCACAAATAGCAGAGCATAAGGAGAAACTAGATATTCTGTCTCTGAGTCCAGTGTGCTGCCCACCTCAGCAGTGATTCTAGCCTTCCCTGGGTCTGACACCACTTTGTAAGTACAATCTTCCTAGCAAAATGTAAACACACATGGGCATAAAATTTTGTATCTAAATTATTTGTTATTAAAACCAGGATGGTAGAGTATTCATAGTATGGAAGACTGGTGGAAAATACTGAAATGATCTAGTTATTTAAAGCACTAAAGAGCTATTGGCTCTTGCCTCTGCAGCTCAGAGATGAGTAACGTAAAATGTTGGTTAGAACTTGGGCTTATATAGCCTCTTTACAAAGAACAAGAAATTGATAAAGAAGTGACAAGACAAAGGCAAAGGTTTTAGGCTTCTGAGAGCAGCAAACTGTGGGAAGGTAAATACATGGGGAAACTAACGGGGCAACGTCTGTTCGTGCAGGCCCATCCCATCGCTGACTTTCCATCTTCTTCATGGCCATGATTCTTCCCCAGGCGAGGGGATTTATGGCACTCTTCATTTCTCGGAAGCTTTTGCTGTGAGTCAGAGAAGGGAAGCTCCAGGAAAACTGCTTTCGGCATCTGCTAGGTCTCAAATGCCATCAGCTCAAGATAATCCTTTTGTCAAAGGGGCATATTTTGATTTCCTATAATAGTCACAGAATGGAACTTGATTTATAGAATCTGCACCCTAATTTCTTTGATCTTAATCTAGTTTTGAGGTGTGTGCATGGTTGTTTTGTTAAACAGGGTTAATACACCATTTCTTAGCGGAGTTTAGTAGTTTGGGGTGCCTAGCCTTCTCATTTCTTAGATAACTTCCCTACCTGACACGCCTGTCAAAGGGACAGGCCTACATGGCTGTGTTCCTACCAGGTGACTCCACCGCAGCCACAGCTCATTGTGGCAAGCGTGGATATTTAACCCGAGTTCAGCCATCTTTTCTTTCTTTCTTATTCTCTCGTGCCCTACATTCAATCAGACATCATGTCCTGTGGATTCTACATTCTCTTTATCTATATATTCTCTCTTTCCCATTGCTAGCGTACTGATTTACATTCTCACTACTTTTTGCTTGAATTATTTCAAAAGTCTCTTAACTGGTCTCAAGTTTAATTTTCCTAAGGCACTATTTTGATTATGTCATTCCTCCACTCAAAATATCTCTATGACTTCTCCATTGTCTACTGAATTTAGCTTAGTACATGAGGTCTTTGTCTAAACTATTCTCTCACAACTCTATGTGTATGACTCCTCTAGTCATAACGGAGGATTTGCTATTCCTCAGAACAAGCTCCCACATTTCCATACATTCATTTCTAACTCCTTCCTCTCCATTTATATCTCCTCCCCATCTGTACCCTCCATCACGCCACTCACCATGCAGCTTACTCTTCAGGCATTCCTTGAGAACAGTGACTATGTTTTACAGTGGAATGAATGCGGTGGAAGGTGTGAAGGTAAGAGTAGGGTCACATTTTGAAGTCAGGATATGAGATACTGATCATATCCTGCAATCTTTCTGCACTTACCTTTTCCTCTATTGTGGCATGAACCTTGCACCATCATTGGTGCTTTACAGATAGTTGAGCTCGGTCAACTACCTATTTCCAGACTTCCTAGATCAGATTACTTGATTCTGTTTTATATTTTATTTTCGAACAGCAGATATGTTTTTCCACATCTGGATTTGTTTGGAGTCAAAGCTTTAATTGACTTCCAAAAGATAGAGGGTTATAAAAACACAGAGAACAGTAAATATTTACACATTTTAATGCCTACTGCCAAACTCATCTTATATGGCTGCTATTTTCTAATTGATTTTTTTTTTACAGAATGTCAGTGGTGAAACTGTATATAGATTGTAAACATTTCCGGGAAAAATTCATCCAAAAATGTGGTACCTAGCAATCTGAACTGAACACCATGAAAATGACAAGAAACCAACTCAGCAGTGCCAGTCTGCTAAATGTCTCCTGTTTTGAGATGTAGGCAGTGTGTAAAGGGAAATGCTCCTGTCACATCCCAAGGAACTGACTTAGAATATAGAACAAAGTCATGTGTCTGGGAAAGTTAACCAATTCCAATACTGTGTAACATGGGTGGGGTTTTTTGGGGGTTTTTTTTGCTGCAGACAATGCAGTTTTTAAGCAAACTAATTAACGCATACACTGACACACAAATCCAACAAAAGAGGCACTTAGAGGCAGTGTTCACTGAATCCTGGAAATTTGAAAGGAAAAAAATCTATTAGGTCATTTTAGGCATTTACTTCTGCCAAAGAAGGATTGTTCTTTTGAGTTTATTTTTCTAGCTTTCAATTCTATTCCACTTAAATACCTCAAGAACCAAGTCTTCTCAAATCTGTGGGCAGTTCTGCTACCTACTCTATTCACAGTTTACACGTTTCCTGATAATTAACTCGTTTCTGTTTTCTCTTGATTATACGCATTGAGCATTTATGCTTGACTGTGCTGATAGTTTGCTACGAGTTTTTCTGCTTATTTTTTTTAATATAACATTACGTATGTTTTCATTACTTGGTTAAAAAGTATAATATTATTAACTGAACTGCCACTTTCTTTTTTTCAGTCACATTAGAGCAAATATTCTATTAGTACTGTAATTCAGAGAATGTGTAGATATAAGGTGTCTATATGGTTTATGCTCCTTTAAGAAGTTCATGCATGCCTCTTATATTAACATGGCACCTCCTGGTCAACGAGGCACATTCCCTCCTCTTGACCAATGTTCTTAGAACATTATTTACAGTAGCCCATAGTCTACCACTTGACGTTAAAGGACAATGCTTTGAAGCATTGGGAATGAGGGCTCGTTTGCAACCACATTAACTTAACTACATAGTTTGAGAAAGATTTAATGGTTCAACATCATTGTTAATGCTTAGTTTAATTAGAAGTGCCTTGTATTTACTTATACATGTGTGAAATGACGTATGAACAAGAGTATTTATTGCAACATTGTTTGAAATAACAAGAGGTTGGAAGTCACCCACATATTCATCAGGTGTAAAAAAAGAATGAGGTTAAAAAAAAATGGGTGGAGGGAAGAACGAGTAAGCTATCTCTATATAAGAGGAAATCTCCATGAACTTTTTCACTGTGCATGTTTATATATTGTTTGATTTCTGACACATGTGAGTTTATTATATTTAAAATTGAAATTAAAAAAAGAAATGGAAATGCCTTGTCGTGAAATTGACTCTAGAACCATTATCAAGAAATCTGAAATACTGGGTAATTCAGCACAATTTAGTTAAGACTATGGATATACAGTCATGAGCTACATAAAGACGTTTCACTCAGTGATGGACTGCATATATGATGGTGACCCCATAAGATTAGTACCGTATAGCCTAGGTGTGTAGTAGGCTATAACACCTAGGTTAGTGAAAGTACACTCGATGTTCCCTCAACGATGAAATCTCCTAATAACGCATTTCTCAGAATGTTTCCCCATCATTAAGCAATGCATGACTTTATATCTTGACAAAATTTCTAAACTATTATATTTAATTTTAACTAACTAAACTAACTGATCTATTGAGAAAGCAGGTTAAATGTAATGTGCACACCAAACTTCACAGTAACTATTATATATTATTATCTTAAGTAACTATTATATTATATCAAACCTAACATTTATATATTACAATAATGACCAGCAAACAATGATTAATTTGAGTTTCATTTAATTAAAGACTTATGTAGCTCTTACTAAGGCTACCAGGCTTTGTACTAGGTAATAGGCAAATGGAAATAATTCAAGCATTATTCTTACTATTGAGAAATAACTCTACCAGATAAAGAGATGTATATAAAGCCAACACAATAAAGTATAATAGGTGCTACATTAGAAGTCTGCACAAGTTACAGTGGTACCTGAGAAAGATTAGTCAGAGAAATCAGGAAAGGCTTTACAGGGGAGGTGATGTTTGAGCAGGACCACGAAAGAAGGCCAGATGAACAAGGAAGTCAGAGCGTTTTAGGCACATATGTGGTCCACTTTCACCCAACCCCAGACTTCTGGACCTAGATTCAATCATTCATTTCCTTACCATAAAAGACCATGAGGGAGAGGCCACCCAGTGGTGCAGTGGTTTAGGTCGCTCTTTGGCAGCCCGGGGTTTGTGGGTTCAGATCCCGGGCACCGGCCCACACACTGCCTGTCAGCCATGCCGTGGCGGCGTCCCATATAAAGTAGAGGAAGATGGGCATGGATGTTAGCCCAGGGCCAGTCTTCCTCAGCAAAAAGAGGAGGATTGGCAACGCATGTTAGCTCAGGGCTAGTCTTCCTCACACAACACACAAAAAAGACCATGAGGAAAAGCATGCCTGGCCTCCCTTCCAGACCACTGGTAAATACCAAGAGGACTGAATACCCAACATCCTCCAGGGAACAAACTATTGGAAATAAAAACATTGGCAACCTGGCAACCAGTTAAATTCACCAGGCCACCCTTTTCTCACAACGCCCTCCATCACCTTCACTCTCTCTTGATGCCATGTTTTCTCTCTTGACCCAACCCTCACTAGAACTTCCCACCCGAATTTATCCACAATACCCTTTACAACTCAATATTAGCACATCCCCCTTCACCTTCCCTAAATGTTTCCTGCTCCTCCAGCCCTTAGGTGAGGTCATTTCCCCGCCATCCTCTAGAGTGGAGGTTGCTCATTTTCTTCACTCTCCCCTCGCAAAGTTGGAGGGGGGCTGGTCTCCTTCACCCTGCCCAATGCTGTCTCCTCATCAGACAGCTCCTATAAAGTCCCTCTCCGCTACTCATACCATCAGTCTGTGCTATCCTACCTCTTCCTCGGAACTGTCATTGAAAGACATCCTGGTCACTCTGCCCCAGTTATCCACTGAAGATTTTAGAACTTGGCTCCTGATTCTGTCTTCCATCCCAAGTCTTGTTTTCCATATTATTTCAAGGTGCATGCATGGATGGCCCATTCCCCTTTCTGGCATCTCAGTCCCTTTAATTTCTCATCTCTATTAATATTCCTCATACGCCATCCACACCTATTATCATACCCTGGACTGTTGAATCACACTAAATTACACCAAGTCCCGTAGGTTATTTTGGTCCAAGATATTCCTTACATCTGTACAGTTCTCTCCATTTGAGCTACCATGTGCCCAGTTCAAACAACTATCTTCTCCTCACTGGGTATATACATTTCTATTTATGCTAACCACTTTCTCACCCCTGTCCCCCACCTCTAATCTGTTCTCCACAGAGCAAAGTGATCACATCAATCATCTGCTTAAAAAAACTCCATAACCCCTTCCTGTTATGCTTTGAATAAAGCCCAAAGTCCATACCATGCTCTGAAAGTCCCAAAAGGATCTGGTCCCTCTCACCTTTGCATCTTCACCTTGTTACCACTATTTCCACCTCCCTCATCCCCCAAACTTTTGCTTCAGGGTCTTTGAACTTGCTGATCCCTCTGCCCAGAAGGTCTTCTCCCTGCTTCTCCTCTAGCTGGCTCTTTATCACCCTGCCAGTCTCAGATGGAATGCTGCACCTCAGAGAGACCCTCACGACCCCTTGTGATTCCCAGTCCCTCAGAGCACTAATTGGAATTTACAATTATTTATTGGTGTGATTGTCTGTGTGGTTTTGGGATTGATGTCTGACTCTCCCACTAGAGTGTACATTTCTTGAGGGCAGGGAGCGTATCCAGTTTTTTCCACTGTGCAACTGCATGTAGTCCAATGCCTGGCCCCTAATAGGTGGCTGGTGAGTGTGGTAGGCAGAATAATGGCTCCCTAAAGATGTCCATGTCCTAATCCCCAGAAACTTTTATGGTAAAGGAGATTTTGCAGATGTGATTAAGTTATGGATCTTGGGATGGGGAGATTATCCTCAACTGTCTAGGTGAGCCCACTGTAATCATGAGGGTCTTTACAAGAGGGAGGCAGGAGGGTTACAGTTAGAGAAAGAAATGTGACAATGGAAGCAGAAGGGAGAAGGAGAGGGAGAGAGATTTGAAGATGCTACACTGCTTACCTTGAAGATGGAGGAAGGGGCCATAAGCCAAGGAATGCAGGTGGCTTCTAGAAGCTGGAAAAGGCAAGGAAACAGATTCTTACCCGAGAGCCTCCAGAAGGAATGTAGCTCTGCTGACACCTTGACTTAGGACTTGTGACCTCCAAAACTGTAAGATAAATTTCTGTTATTTTGAGCCACGAAATTTGTGATAATTTGTTTCAGCATCAATAGGAAACTAATGTAGATTTTGGTCCCTGGAAAGGGGATGTTTTCTAAAAATGTAGAAGTGGCTTTGAATTGGGCATTGGACAGAGGATGAAAGAATTTTCAGGAGCACAATAGGAAAAGTGTAGATTGCCTTGAACTGACTGTTGGTAGAAATATGGATGTTGAAAGTACTACCGATGAGGGCTCAGAAGAATTGCAGAACACATTCATGGAAACTGGAGGAAAGGGGATCCATGTTATTTAGTGGAAGAAAGCTTAGTGGAATTGTGTATCACAGTTATGTAGAAAGCAGAATTTGTAAGTGATGAACTTAGATATTTAGCTGAGATTTCCAAGCAATGTATTGAAGGTGCAGCCTGGTTTCTTCTTGATTGTAGTAAAATGTAAAAGGAAAGAGATAAACTGAGGGAAGAATTGTTACGCAAAAAGGAACCAGGACTTGATGATTTGGCAAATTCTCAGACCCTCCAGATTATAAAAGATGCTCAAATTAGGAGATTCGCCATTAGGAAAGCAAGCTCTGGAGAGAAAACTAAGGGTGAGCTACTTATGGAATGAGTTAGGAAGCTGTTGCTGGGATGCAAGGAAGAGATGATGGTGCTTGGACTAGTGGGGTGGTAGTGGTATGGAAAAAGAGGAATGAGTTGATTTTGTTGGGACTTTGTATTGGGTTCTTTGAGCCTATAAATTGAAACACATGGCTCCACTCTTGTAAAGAGCTCTCTGTCCTGGCCACCTGAGCTCTCTGGCCATCTAAACACTCTCTGCAATGTTCTGTCTTCTTTCTCTTGGGCAGGTCATCTTCTTCTGCATATATTCACTCTGGATTCCTCCCTGGACTAATGGTCCAATGAGATGTGGTCTGTAGCTTCCTGCTCTTTCCCACACCACTCCATCAATGAATCTTCTGGATGTCCTTTAGGCAACTCACTGGATCCACTTGGTCCATGGAACCATCACCATCACACCCATTTCACCTTGAGCACAGACCAGAAGGTGGGGCCTTCTTGTCCTCCAGTCACTGGGTAGCTGACAAGTGCTAATACAGCAGTAACATAATTAGACAGAGACAGAGAGGTAATAATAATGTTATGGAGCCTCAAAATGACCCAAAGCCTATAATGAAGACAGAAATATCTTGATCAAGAGATCTTAAAACTAGATAAACCAGAGCAGCTGGTGCCAAAAGGTAAACAAAACTGAGATGTGGTAAGTGGTACAACCAATAGCCAAAGGAGGAAAAATATTCACCCCTTCTTTTCATTTCCCTCAGGATGATGACCTCAGATTACTGTAATGCATTTATTGAACAAATATTGGAGGGTACTCACTGTGTCAGCATCAGGCACTGCCCAAGGTCCTGAGGCTATGAGGACAAAGAGGAGGCAAAGTCACTGCTCTCATGGCACTTGCAGGGAAAGGCCATGTAACATCATGGTTACGAGCGCAAACTGGGGCCAGACTCCAGGTCCATAAATCCCAGCTCTGCTCTCAAGTGACCTCTGGCAAGTCATTTAACTGTGCCTCAGTTTTCTCAGTGATAAAATGGTGGTAATAATAGCACCTACACAGCATCCCTCTGAAATTTAAACAACAAATGCAAAACACTTATAACAGTGCCTGGTCTGAAATAAATACTACATAAAGATTAATGTTATTACAATTTACTCTCATATAGTAACAAATAAAATATTTCAATTAGTGATACAATAGGAAGAAAATAAAACGAGAAGATATTATAATGACAGAGTTCAGGGGAAGCTGGTACTAATTCATACTGGCTGGTCAGGAAGAACTTCACGGAGAAGGTAAACTTTGAGCTAAGACTCGAGTACCATGAAAAATCCTTGGGGTGATCTGGAGGTAGTGTCCCATGCATAGGGAGCAGCAAATGAGACTTCCTGGGGTTTAGTGAGCCAGGGGAAAAGTTACAGGAGTGAGGCCACATCATAAAGACTCCTTTAAATCATGCTAAGGAGTGTGGATTTTATTCAAGTGCAGTGGAACACCCTGGGGGTGGTTTCAGCAGCAGAAGAAACTACATTTTTAAAAGTCACTGGTGAGTCACCTAGTGTACTATGGTTACATTTTTTTTTTCTTACACAACATTTTGTTTTTCCTGTAGTTAATTATTGCATTATTTTCTTCCATTTGCTTCCTTTACTATGTATTATGAATTCTTCCTAACTCTCCAGTAGCCTGTCCATATAATTTTGCATAGGTTAAATGTATCCATTTATCTGTCAGTTCTTTTCTTTTTTCTCAACGCTTTTTTCTGCTACCCTCCTTGTTCTTGCTCCAATCTGTCCTGGTTTCTGTCTAGGCCAGCTGCACAGCTGCCTGCCAAAGACTTCTCCTTGGCACCTTTTATTCTTTCTCTGTGTTAGGTCCCCAGATTTCTGAATCTCATGGCTTCCTCTTTCTTAGTTTACTTCCTCATTTGTATGGAGCATATCCTCCAATAGTTGCAAATAAAGAGTGCATTAGAGGTAAATGTTTTGATTCTTTGCATGCCTGAAAATGCCTTTGTTCTACTATCCCACTAGGTTGATATTTGATTATAAGTAGTCTTTTAGGTTAGAAACGATTTTTCATCAGAGTTTTAAAGGAATTGCTCTCTTGTTTTCTAGTTCCCTGTGTCATTAATGAGAAGTCCCAGGGCACTCTTATTTCAGAGTTTGGAAATTTCTAGTGTTATTTCTAGTATTTGGAAACTTTCTGGTGACATGAGTCCTTAGTCATTCATCCTAGGAAAATTTCTGGTCATATGTCTTGGATAATTTCTTCCCCTTTTCTTTCCTTGTTTTCTTTTTCTTAAACTATTAGTTTTATGTTAGACCTCCTTGATTGATCCTCTAATTTTTAAATTTTTTTTCTTTCCTAGTGTCCAAGTATTTGGGTAGGGGGAAGATTTCATCAATGTTACGTTCCAACCTTTTCCTTGAATTTAAAAATTTTACCCTTCATATTTTTAAGAGCTTTTAAAATTCTCTAATTATTTTTAAAATAACATCACATTCTTGTTTCATGGATGAAATATCTCTTTTCACGCATAAAAGATTATAACTTAGAGTTGAAATGGGGTTTGGAGATTACATGTGATTTTTAGTTATTCTGTCCCACATTTTACAGACAAGTGAGAAATTTTAAATATATGTATAATTACATATATTTTATATACATTTTATTTATATATTAACACATAAATTATATATAAATATTTATACGTAAATATATTACATTTATATATTTATACACAAATTGTACTTACATATTTTTATTATATATAAATATTTCTATATAGATATGTATATCTATAATATAAATATTTCCCTATGGGTATATATGTAGAGACATTTTATATAATTTCTCCACAACTTTTTATTTGGAGGATATTTAGATATACAGCCTGCTGTATCAGGCAGGGCTCTCCAGAGAAATAGAACCAATGGGACATATATGGATAGAGAGATTTATGTTAAGGATTTGGCTCACATGATTGTGGGGGCTGGCAAGTCTGGAATCTGGAGAAAGCTGGCAGGCTGGAAATTCTGATGAGTTGATGTCATAGCCATGACCCAAGATTTGCAGGGCAGACCAGGCAGGCTACAAACTCAAGCAGGGTTTCTATGCTGCAGCCTTGAGACCAAATGCTTTCTTCTTCTGGAAAACTCAGTCTTTTTGTCTCTTAAGGCCTTCCACTAATTTGATGCAGCCCACCCACATTATGGAGAATGAGCTGTTTTACTCAAAGTCTACTTAATTAAATGTTAATCACATCTAAAAAATACCTTAACAGCAACATCTAGGCTTATCGTTTGACCAAACAATTGGGCACCACACCTGAGCCAAGTTGACACCTAAAATTAACCATCACACTTACTGTAGACACGAAAGAATATTTCAAAAAACACCTGTATGCACTTTATTTAGATTCATCAATGGCTAACCTTTTCATATGCTTTATCTTTCTCCCAAGTGCTGAATTATATAAAAATTCTATAAAATTTATAAAATTCTATAAAAATTCTAGCTGTGATGATACTTCTCACCTAAATACTTCATGCTCCATGAATAGGGACATTTTCCTAATAGCACACTTAAGAAAATTCATATTAATGCAATAAGATCACTTCATAGCTAGTCCATATACTAATTTTTCCCGTTGGCCTTAAAATGTCTTTTATAGCTTTGTGCTAATTTGTTTTGTTTACATATTGCATTTGATAGTTATGTCTCTTTAGTCTCTTTCAATCCAGAACTATCCCTTTTTTCTGCTGTTATTTTTCATTATATTGTTTGTTTTGAAGAGTTCAGGCCAGTTGTCTTGTAGGATGTCCCACATTCTGGATTTGTCTAATTTTTTCTTTATTAGATTCAGGTTAAACCTCTCGATAAGAATACCACTGAGGTGAGATTGTATACCCCTCCTTGTCTCACATCAGGAGACACACAATGTTTGCTGGTACCTCTATTGGTCATGTTATGTTTGATCACTTGGTGAAGGTGATGGCCACCATCTCTCTGCCGTGTAAAGGGACATTCCCCCCTTTTTAATTACTACGTAATCAGTGGCATACTTTGAGGCTGTGAATATCCCATTCTCCAACAACCTTTCATCTGCTGACTTAAGCATCCCTTGACTGATCTAATTATATCGTTCTCAGCATTGATCAGTTAGCATTCTTGTGTAAAGAAGAGGTTTCCCTTTCATTGCCTCCTCTCTCATTACAATTTGTTATTGCTATTTAAAGTTATTAAGATTTACTCACAATATTTTTCAATAAATTAATGGCAATTTATGGTCTCCTCAATCCAGAAGAGAGAGGAAATGACAAAGTAAATTACCAACATACCTGACTGAAAATGTCTAGTGCTCTAATCATCCATCATGTGGGCTGAAAAGCTACCTGTGCAAAATTAATTTGTATTTTCTTGCTTGTTTTTTGTACTAAAATCTTACTGCAAATGAGTAAAAATTAAACAAATTGATCAGGATCCTCACCGATTGCAGAGATGGATGTGATCTGCACAGACTGCTTCCTACTTTAATATCCGTTAAGTGCCCTGTCTGGTCTGAAGGCCTAGGTTCTAGTACCAGCTCTGCCTCTTTCTAGGTGTGTTACTTTGGTCAAGGCAGTCAACCTTCCTGATATCCAGTTTGGTTATCTCTAAAGTGAACATAAGAAAGACACTTGAATACTTCATATCCCCTGCCTTCAATGACAGCCCCTATCTTCTGCTTCTCCACAGTTGATCAGGCCTCTCAGTCTACTCCTGTGCAGAAAAGAGTTAATGAAGTAAGCCTAAGATTGCTGGTCTTGGAAGGGTCTGCTTGCAAGGCCAGTCCTTGGCCGGTGTCTGGGAACTTGGATTTCCAGAAGGTTCCCACAGTTCCCTGATAAGAATGGCTCACTATGCCTAAACTCTTTGTACAATGTGGTTTCTGATGAACATCTGCTTTCCTTTTGGGAGTCTGAAATTTTGGTATGTGTTAGATAGAAGTTGCCTACATGACCAGCCCCCCGATATAAACCCTGGGCACTGAGTCTCTGATGAGCGCCCCTGGTAGATGACATTTCACACATGTTGTCACAACTTGTTTCTGGAGGAATGAAGTGCATCCTGTGTGACTCCACTGGGAGAGGACTCTTGGAAGCTTGTGCCTGGTTTTCTTTGGACTTTGTCCCATGTGCCCTTTCCCTGTGCTCATTTTGCCTTGAGTCCTTTTTTATCCTGTAATAAATCATAGCTGTGAGCACTGAGTCCTGCGAGTTATCCTAGCAAATCATCACACCTCTTCCAATTTTCTCATCTGTAAAATGGGGTTTATAATAATAATAATAATAATAATATCTACCTTATAGTGTTGTTGTGAGTATGAAATGTGTATGGAACTTAGGGCGTGACATAGGATGTGTCTGATGGAGGGTGGTTGTTACTATGGAGTATGTTAGCTGTTCTTAGAAAGAACATCTTGTGTGTGTGTGTGTGTGTGTGTGTGCGCGCGCGCGCGCTGTCTTTTTGTCAGAGTAACACTGACGCATCCACTCAAGTAAATTAACTGTCAAATCTTTGATGACTCATTTGATGGGAAGAACAGGTTCACATGTCAGCTTATAAGGACCCCTGGTTCTTTCACTAAAATGTGTGTGTGTGCATGTGTGTTCCTCATCTAACAAATATGAAATAATCTGGGAGGGTTTTTTTTATGGTCTGAATGTGTCCCCCTAAATTCACATGTTGAAGCCTAACCTCCAAAGGTGATGGTATTAGGAGGTGGGGCCTTTAGGAGGTAACTAATCCCCTATGACTGGGATTAGTGCCTTATAAAAAGAGGCTACAGAGAGATCCCTTGCCCCTTCCACCATGTGAGGACACAATGAGAAGTCTGTAGCTCAAAGGAGGGCCCTCACTTGGCCATGCTGGAGGCATGATCCTGGATTTCCAGCCTCCAGAACTGTGAGAAATAAATGTTTATTGTTTATAAGCTGCCCAGTCTCTGGTATTTTGTTATAGCAGCCCGAACAGACTAAGACAATTTTCCTTTTCTTTTCCTTCTTTCATGCTTTCCTTTGATGTGCACCTGGCAATCTGTAGAGTAAGCACGTACTACATATTCTAATGGCAGAAAGTTACAGAAGTGAGGAAGGAGCATGGAGTGGATTTAGAGAGGAACTTTACAGTCTATGAGGTTGTAACTAAAGGAAGCTATTAAAACAAAATGTACCAAGGATACATCATAAATCTTCGCTCCCTCTATAACTACTTTTCTTACAAAGTTTATCCTTTGGTTACCTTGAGGTAGAAGAAATGCTGAATGTCTCATTAAATAATGCAATGATCTCTAAGGTATGTGATATCTCTTATGATCAAGAGAGCAAACCACTGAGAATGCAGTCCAACTGGTATGTGATGCCTCAACACCACAAGCACCACACTGCATGAAAGCTGACTTTCAAGAAAAGTACAGATCACACTCATTAAAGGCAGAATTCCAAGGCAATACTGGCTCTGGGCTCTGTAGCTCCAGATTTAGAATAGTCTCATATTGAAAAAGTCATCCATCCTTGGAAACTGTCCATTAATGCTTACATACTTAAAACATGATGGGGGGAGAATGAGGGCTTTAGAGTGAAAATTCGTCTTCTCTCCCTGGTCTGACATCTAGTCAGTGTTCATTCTGTAGACTGCAGAATTTCTACCATTCGTTGTCTGCTCCTTTTTTCTGTATTAGGCCCCAGAAAAGAACACTGGAATACACTCCCAAAAGGGGTCTTCTCTTCCAATTCCTCCTGATCCAACCCATTCTATACACAATTGGAAGAATGACATCACATATCACTTCTTGAATCAAGTACTTTAAAAATGTTTCCCATTGCCCATAAAATAAATTATTGGCACACATGTTTCTTATAATCCTCACACTACTTCCCCAAATTATTTCTCATTAGTCTCCTTTATCTTATATTCCTCCAAATTCCTGTGTCTAAACCTTACTTACTATCTGATTTAAAGAGTTGTATGATGATGATGAATTGCAATTTAGACCTGTCGTAGGATATCTTATTTGATCAGAAATAATTAATGACTAAATAGGGTATTATTCTGATGGTTTGAAGTAACTGGAATCACTGTGTCATAAAACATGCAAATATGTAGCATAAAACATGTAAACATAAAACACACACATATGCTCACACTTTTTTTTTTCATGAGGAAGACTAGCCCTGAGCTAACGTCTGTTGCCAATCCTCCTCTTTTTTTAGCTGAGGAAGACTGGCCCTGGGCTAACATCCGTGCCCATCTTCCTCTACTTTATATGGGACGCTGCCACAGCATGGCTTGACAAATGGTGCATCTGTCCATGCTTGGGATCCGAACCTGCAAACCCTGGGCTGCCGAAGTGGAGAGCGCGAACTTAACCGCTATGCCACCGTGCAGGCCCCTATGCTCACACTTTTAAAACCACCTTTCTATATGGCAGAAGACCAGCAGGGAGAAATGCAATTCTCTACTGTTGAGCCTATTTTTATACAATAGGTGATGTCATTACTGTAAAGTCAAATTATCTACTTTTATTTTATAAACTAATCACACCCAAATGCACAAAGTGAATTGTTATTTAAAAGCCATCTGTGGCAAAATTTCTGCCTATTAGCAACCCTATGATATATCTGACTTATGGATTGAGACTGTCCTTACAATGGGAGAAAGTCTATGCCATCATCATTAGTGAGAAAGAGCTTCCACACCAACTTGTAAAAGTAGAGAAATAAATTAACCAGGCTTTTTGAGGAAGTGAGTTTTAACTCACTTGAGGACTGCACCAAATCCAAACATTGAAGGAACCCCAGTGGAAAACTACTTCTTTGGTACATTGCTCCAGTAATCAGGGGAAAGGCTAAAAAGCCAGTGGACCTCCGAGTACAAGGGTAGAAGTGCCAGCCACATGGAGTGGTCAGTTTGCCAAGAGGATTTCTGGAGCATCTAAGGTCAAATCACCTCTCCTCAGCCGGGCAGCAGGGTTCTAAGGCAGCCATGCCACAAGGTTCAGTTTATAGAGAGGTGAAGTGTCTGTAGATCCTTTCTTCTCTCTAAAATTATAAACAATTCAAGTTTCAATTATAAACAATTCAAATTTTCTCAAAAGACCTTCAGATTCAGTACGAATCTTCACTGCAATAAGTATAACTACCATAGATTGAGAGTTTACTGGGTGCCAGCACAGGCTTTATGTGAATTATCTCATTAAGTCGTCACGAAAACTATTATTAACAGCATTTCACAAATGGAGAAATTGAGGCACTGAGATGTTAAGTAACTAGACTAAGCCTGCAAAGCTATCAAATCTGGCAATGTCACTCCAGAGTCTGTGCTTCACCGCTGATTATAGAGTCTCCTTATAAGCTTGATAACCTTACGTTAGAACAAAGAAACAACTGTGATGTATTTCCTTTTTACCTCCATAAGGAAGGTCGCTGAGGATCAGAGACATTGATGTGAGGTTTAGAGATGTTAGGTGATTTGCCCAAGGTCATACGTCTACTAGATGCTGGAGCTAGAGCTTGAAATAGAATGTTGTAATGAACTTAGAACTCACATCTTCATAAGATTCAGAGAAAGTTCCAAGGGGACTATCCAGAAATGTGCGGAAGTTAGAGGAGATAGGCAAAATATCTTGTAAATAGATAAAGGCCGTTTTAGTAAGTAAGTTTCAAGATATCTGTGACACAGAGCCTGTATACATGGCCACATTGAAAATCTATTTTTGATTCTTTTGTGCCTAACACAATTGAGTTTATATAGATATCTGTTTTCTGTTTTCTCTCCCTCTCTCCCTGTGTGTGTGTGTGTGTGTAAAACATATCAGCTCACCTATCAACTTTTTTCATCACCACAGTAAGTTAACATCCATCATGCCAATTTTTTTTTTTTTTTTTTTTTTTTGGTGAGGAAGACCAGCCCTGAGCTAACATCCGTTGCTAATCCTCCTCTTTTTTGCTGAGGAAGACTGGCCCTGGGCTAACATCCGTGCCCATCTTCCTCCACTTTATATGGGACGCCGCCACGGCATGGCTGACAGGCAGTGCGTCGGCGGGCGCCCGGGATCCGAACCAGCGAACCCCGGGCTGCCAAGCGCGGACTAAACCGCTGCGCCACCAGGCCGGCCCCCATCATGCCAATTTTTAACTTCAACAAAAACATGATGGATCTAAACATTCAATCAATTTATTCAGAAAATATTTTTTGAGATTCACACATTTGTCCGGCTGTTCACTAGGTGCTGGAAATCCAAAAGAGTCTCCACTGCCCAGACAGGAGGAGGCTGCTCCCGAAACAAGCAGGCCATCATCATGTGCCATAACTGCCCTAGGAAACGTTAGTTTAAACTAGCATCTCCAGCCTGCAGAACTCATCCCCCTGGGGGACAGAAAGATTTTCCAAAGTAGTACACAGGACAGACAAGTGTCAGGAAATCAATCAACTTCCAGGTTCTTAACCTTTCTTTAAGGCTTTCCCAAGATTTGCCTGCAGGAAAACATCCCAGGAGGAAGTATCTTGCCAGTTCTCTCTTCCCACTTTCCCTTTCACAAAGGCCTTCTTCCACTCAACAAAAGAAAAGCTTTTCTTTCATTCACTTCAAATTGTCCAGCAAGCTGCCAAAACCACCAGGGCATAAAGAAATGGATAGTTCAGATTATTGTGTTAGTAAAACCTCCTCTAATCGTGTCACCATCAACCCCTGTCAGGCTTCATGTCTTTGTCTTGTTGCTATTTCTCTACTCAGGGTAGAGGATGGCATTAGAAACAGGAAATTTTGGTGTACATTGCAATAGTGTGTATTCAGACTATGTTAAAGATGGAAGAAATAGGAGCAATGACAAGTTTAGTTTAAAGACCTCACTGCTTCCATCCCCTAACCCTGGTCTATGAGTCATCAGGGCCAGCAAGGAACATTGAAGATGGCAGGCCCTTATTTCATCCAGGTGACAGATACGTGGCATGGCGCCATGCCTTATCTCCCCATATTAAAATTAGAGTATTTGAGGTTTATAAAAAGCATGCAGAATGACAGATATACAAGGCGTGCCCTTGGCATTTTTACCAGAGAAAGCTTTGATGAACTCTCTCATCCCATCTATATCTCTGCTGCATACATACTTGGAAGGATCTCACCATGAAGGGGGTAATAAATGCCATATTTACTTCTGATAGAGGCTGGCACATCTTAGAGCAAAAGGGACATACCAGAATGAAGTTAGTATTTTATATTTTCTTGAACATAAATCACACTCACAGGAAAAGCATTTTCATTAACTTTTTCCAAAAGTTGACTTTTCCAAAATACCTAATTTTCCTTTGGTACATATCTTTTGCTCAATGTCAATCATCAACGATTTCTCATTTTTTTCCTATTTGCCTTGTACTTATTAAAATTAGTTTCTCTTATTGGGGATATGTTGTGGATTCTACTCTAAATAATGCACTTAGTTATGAATAAAACAATATATCTGCCTTGGTTGTAGCCCAATACCTTTTCTTTCTGCTGTTAATTTCCTCAAAGTAGATTAACTAAAGCAGAGCAGCTACTTATGTACTGGTGTAAAACAAAATGTTCTCTAAAGCAATCCAGGATATAATACTCTGGATTTTAAAAAACAAGCCTCATTTAATTAGGATTAGTTTCTCCCTCTCAGAAGTTGATATGTGATTCTATTTCTGTAAAAAGCAAAATTAGAAGCTTGTTTCCAAACACGAAATGAAATTTCTAATCTTTCTATCTATAATCTTCAAGTGTCTGTTTCTCTGTCCATCTGTCACTCCTTTTGTTAGGGTACTTCAAGATGACCTAGAGATTTGCCACTCTAAGTGTTTCTTCTGTGTACAAAGGACAATTGGCAGTGCAAATGAAGGACAGGGGAAAGTCAGGAAGGGAGAGATAAAGAGAGAATCCCAACAGTCAGTTCCACAATATGTAGAACCCCACAGACTGAGCTCAGGAGTCTACACTTTGAGCCCAGTAGTTTCAGAGTGGAGTGTGTGCACCTGGAATGTGCAACAGAGACCATCAGGATGTCAGAAGCATTGATTATATTTATGTTTTCTCTAAGATAGAGGAAAAAATTAAATTGTAATTATTTAACTCACATGTTGACATGGGCACTCTCTGCTCAGTCGGTTTGTCAGACACTGTCACAAATTTTGAGCAGTGTCTGGAGGGGAGGAGGAGGGCAGCTCTGCTGTTTGGAGGGGTCACCTGTGCAGCCTCGCCCTCTTGCAGTAGGTTGTGATTGTGGCAATTTATGTGAGCCTGGCTAAGGAGATTTACAGATTATGTCAGCCACTGTTAATTAGGAATCCTTGCAAAAGGGACAACTGGCTTAAAAGATTTCTGCAAACAAAACAAACACAAAAAAATTAAAAGCGTAAAACTAGAATAAAGAAAATATTAGTAATATAAAAATAAGGAAATAACAAAACAAGACAGCTAATATTTTTCCAATTCTTATCACCAGTTCTCCATTATCCATATTCCAAGATAAAAGTATCAATGATATAATCAGAACTGACAAGCAGGGGGGTCACAAAATTTTGGTATCATCAAGAAGCCTGTTGAAAAGGGATTTATGTCTACTGCCATTAATGATTACTTGGCCTTTGTGTATTTTGGGCCTTTAGCCAAGGATGGTACAAGAAAACAACCATAATTAGGAAGATATTTTAAAATGCTAATTATCTCATGTTCATCTTACCTTTTTTATTCTTATTTTTATGCATGACATTATGTATTAGGTTATTTTCATAAATAGCTAAGTAAACATGTGTTAGGCTTGCATGCTGTTTAGGTTAACATTGCTTTATAACCAACCACCCCAAAACTTTGTGGCTTAAAACAACAATGTATGATTATCTTTCATGGTCTGTAGATTGTCCGGGCTCAGGAGGGTCATTTTAACCTGGGGTTTCTCATGTGGTTTCGGTCATCTGATGGCTCAACAGGGCCGGATATTCAAGACAGCCTCTCACACAGCTGGCAGTTGATGCTGGATGTTGGCTGGGAGCTCATCTGGGGCTGTTGACTAGTGACCCTGCACATGGCCTCTCCATGGGGTGTGGGCTTCTTACGGCATTGTGACTGGGTTCCAAGTGGAGGAGTCCCAAGGGCCCTCCAGAGGAAGGAAGCAGAAGCTGCCAGGCCAGTTAAAGTGTATGCCTAGAACTGGAACAGCACCACTTCTACATTTCTGCCATATTCTATTGGTCAAAACACTCAGAGGGCCCACCCAGATTTAAAAGGCGGGGAAAATAAACTCCACCTTGTGATGGGGTTGAGCAGAAGAACATATGCAATGGAAGATAACTTTGTGGCCGTCATTGGAAAATACAACCTGCCACACATGATAAAATTTTTACTAATGAGGTGTACAATCATGAAATTTGGAGCCATCGGAACGAGTTAGAATTGTAGGTAACATCACATATCTTGTGGTCAAACTGACTTAACCACATACTAATTAGGCTTATTTGGTATGTTAAATCACATGGGAAGCATTGTCAAATAAGTGATGATAAACCTTCTCAGGTTATATTGTGTGGGTGAATGTTACTAATATAATTGTTCTAAAAATTATATAAAATTCCTAAAATTCTGATATGTCTTGGCATAATGTTATCAGTCATAATGCTAGTCACTATCTTAAAACATGTGTCATAAAAATAACCAAGTTTCTTTGTTAATTGCATTATGATGTTAAGTCTTTTGTCATCTAGAGATAGTTATTGCTTTACTCTGATGCTTTTGCAAAAATATTTCATCTTCAGAGAGATTCATGGAAAGGACTCTGACACTTACTCTAGAATACAGGTTTCTGATAAACTTTCAGATTATAAAACAGAACTGGGTGAGAAATTATATAACACTACCTTATTTTCTCCTCTCTTTCTTAGAAAGACAATACTCTTATCTGTGTCTCCCGGTCTATTACAAAAGGGGGAAAATCTTCCTGACTGTTGGATGTGTCATCAGAGGCCTCATCCTGTACACAAATCTAGAGAATCTTTTAGTAGATTTAATTATGAATCTCTCCACTATTCCTTCCCTAATTCCTTGTGCTAAGTGTCTAGAACTTTTTGCCTAACCAACCAAACCTCCAGAGATTTAAGAGGTAATGTTTATACCTGTTGTAAATATCTCTTGTTTTACTTGGGTAAACACCTCTGGCAAAGTAGAGACAGAACTAGACAGAATTCAGGCACAAGCTGAATGGTTTACATGCAGCATCCACTGACATCCTGTGGTTCTTTGATCTCTTTTGCTCACTGCCCTCAGCCATTGCCTCCTGGTTCAGGTCTATTCTCCAATTTGGATTTAGCATTTTGTTTATTATAGGAATTCTCGTTGTTGTAAAACCTTGTCTCCTCTGCATAGCTCATGTTATAAAAACACCATTCAGGTAATGGTCTCTCAGTGCTTTGAAACGATTACTAAGGCTTATGAAACTTCACACGAGACACTTCAAGGAACTGTAGAAGATGTTTACCCTGAAAAGAACTTGACGGTAGAGCCTTCCTCTGCTCTGGCAATCTTGTTGCTCAAATGTGGCTCCTAAGGAAACCACTTCCCCTCCTGCATGGGACATGACATGCCAGCAATGAGCCTTCCTGGCAATGAGGGGCCGACAATGCTTTGGTGGCTGATCAGCAATACATTCCAATGTTTGATAGTGACGCTTTCAGAAAAAGCTCATGATCAAAAGGGAAAATGTGAAAGATGACATGAGTGGAGCCATATTAAAATAGAGCCAGAGCAGTCATTTCAGAAGAGTTGCCTTATTTTTCTTTATGTTCCAAACTGGACCAAACTACCAACATTCCAAGAAGTGGGTAAGGACAAGAATATCCTGTTTGTAAGGACTGATGAAATCGGACTTGGTTGAAGACTGAATTGCTAACCAATCAATAAAGTACGAGTCTAGCCTTTTGCCTGATGACTGAAACGCAAGTCAACCTATGTATTACAAACCTAGCTTTACCTCATCTAGCACAAATGAACTCTTCTTTAATACAACTCACCTCATCTTCCTCCCTTTTCCCCATAAAAACCCTGAGCCCCTCTCCTATAATCACGACACTACTTGGGTTTCTACCTGAATTTGTGCTCCCCAAATTGCAATTCTTTGATCCCAAATAAATGCTTTGCCTCTTAAACTGATTTCTGTTTTTGTAGGTTGACAACTGTTTGGGGTTGAATTGTGTCCCCCCAAAAGATATGTTGAAGTCCCAAATCCTAGTCCCTGTGAATGTGATCTTATTTGGAAATAGGGTCTTTGCAGATGTAATCAAGTTAAAATGAGGTCAAACAGAATTAGGAGGGGCCGTTAACCCAATATGACTGGTGTCTTTCGAGAAGGAAACATACACAAAGGGGGACACCTGCGATCTCCCTTTAGCGATTGAAGTGCTGCAGCTGCAAGCCAAGGCACACCTGGGGTTACCAGAAGCTGGAGAAGGCAAGGAAGGATTCTCCCCTTCCTACCGCTCCAAAGGAAGCATGGCCTTGCCCACAGCCAGCCTCCAGAACTGCCAGAGAATATCTCTGTGGTTTTAAGCCATCCAGTTTATGGTACTTTGTTACAGCACTCCAAAGAAACTGATACAGTAACTATATCCATACTACTGAGAATTGCTCATCTCACTTGGTTGAAGGGGACCTGGCATTAAACAAGTCCAACTGAGAATTCTTTTGTCAAGATTTCTTTATGGCTCACCTTTCCAGAGTCAGGAGATGGGGGTTCCTTAGAGCAGGTGGGAGCTGTGCCTCATCCATCTTTGTCTTCCCAATGCCAAGCAGAAAGCATGTAAATAATAGGTGTGCAGTTTGTTTTATGAACCAAACTAAGCTTTATATATATATATTTATTCTTTTTTATAAACTTTACATTAAAAAAAGAAACACTTGAAATGCTAGACGTATATTTTTAAGATTTCTCCTCATATAATATTGCTCTGATCATTAATATACCTAATCCAAGGGCTATATATGTGAAAAACAATCATGATTTTTTAATTAAGAAAATTGAAATATAATAATAGCTAACATTTATTACACAATTATGAGATGCTAAATACTGCTGAGTGCTTTATACCTATCTTCATGTTGGATCTCATCGCTGCCTTGTTACTTACTCTGGTTTTTAAATGTGAGACTCAGAAGAAGTTAGTAATTTGCCAAAAGTCGCAGAGCCGATAAGTGAAAGAGCCAGGATGCCGTGAAAGAGCCAGGATGCCAGCCCTCAACTATGACCAAACATATGACAATGCCCAAACCTGCACTAAGACCAGAGCCACATGTGGCTATTTAAATGTAAATGCAAATTAATTAAAATTAAGCAAAATTAACAATTCCGTTTCTTATGCACACTAACCACATTTCAAATGCTCAATAGCCACATGTGGCTTGGTGCAGATACAGAACATTTCCATCATCACAGAAAGTTCTATTGGAAAGCACTGGTCCAATCCCTTAACAGTCATAATACATTGAAAGCCCATATTATGGCTGGTTAAGTGAAGAGAATGAATAGGGGAAGAGAACAGAGGAAAAGGAAAGAGAAAGATTTAGGGTGAGGGAGAGCCATTCGGTAGAGAAAGAAGCCCGTATGTAGGGGTGGAGTGGGTTCTGAGTCTTTTAGTCTGCTACATTGTACACTTCGGCAGTTAAAATTCCACAGTATATTAAATATATATATATATTTTAAAAATTGCAGCACTGCAATCGAACAGGTAGTTGCTAAGTCTCAGCTGTGTGCCTGGCATTGCGTAAGGGGGATTGGCAGGTGAACAAAATAGACACAATTTCCCATCATCAAAATTAGAGCAATGTTAATGAAACGATTAGAATAAAGTATGACAGTTATTTTGAAGTGGAAAGAATTCTATGGAAATAAACAATTTTCTTAATTAAAAAAAAAATATGTATCCTCCAGGATAAACTGAGAAAGGACGGATGAGAGAGCCATACAATGGGAGGGGAGCGTTTCAGGTGATGGCCAGCTGTGAGAAGTCCTGATGTCAAAAAGGACTGAAATAAGTTAAATGTGTGGCTGGAGAGAGGGAGATCAGCAAAAGGAGAGCTGAAGAATCAGGGGCAGGAGCCAGAATTTGGGATGAGTCGGGGAGGTTGCTGAAATATTTTGTCATAAGGTTGATGTAGTGATTTTTCAACCAAGAAGAGATAGGTTTATATTTACATTTTGAGGTGATTTCTCTGGTTGCCATGCTAAGAACGGCTTAAAGGGAAGCAAGGCTGGAGGGAGAGAGGCTTCTTAGAAGCTGTTTGGTACTAGGAGAGGGGTAATATGGCTGGAGAAATGGCGACTGTCAGGATATCTGCAGCTAGAATGTATAGACGTTGGTGATCACTTGGTTGTGTCTGATGGACGACCCTTCTGTTTCTAGCTCGGCAACTGCACAGAGTAGGAGTCAGCAGCCTACAGGCCACAGGCCAAATCCACTCGGTGCCATTTTTGTAAATACCGTTTTATGGGAACACGGCCATGCTCATTCTTTTACATATTGTCTATGGCTGCTTTTGTGATACAGTGTCAGATCTGAGTAGTTGCAGCAGAGAACACCTGGCCCTCAAAGCCTAAAATATTTACTATCTGGCCCTTTAAGAAAATGTTTGCCAACTGGGATAAATGATCACCTACATTTATTGAGAGAACAAGACTTTACCAAGCAAGATTCTAAGTAATTTACATATGTTACATATGTTATGATAATCTATCCCAATTGGCAAACATGAAGTGCTGCTATTGTCCCATTTTATTTTTATTTTATTTTTTTTTTGTGAGAAAGACCAGCCCTGAGCTAACATCCGTCGCCAATCCTCCTCTTTTTGCTGAGGAAGACTGACCCTGGGCTAACATCCGTACCCATCTTCCTCTACTTTATATGGGACGCTGCCACAGCATGGCTGACAAGCAGTGCGTCGGCGGGCTCCCGGGATCCAAACGCGCGAACCCCGGGCTGCCAAGTGTAAACTAAACCACTGCACCACCGGGCAGCCCCTATTGTCCCATTTTAGAGATGAGAACCCCAAGGCACAGACATGACCTTCTCATCCCACCCATAGGTTCAGTTACACCTATGTGCCAGTGACTCATCAAATGTTCACTTCTAATCCAGATCTCTCATTTGAGCTTCAATAGGCATATGTCTAACAGCCAGTCTCAGAGGCACCTCAAAACTCAATATGTCCCAAACCAGACTCCTGCTTGTCCCCTCAAACTACTTCTCTCAGTGTTCCACTTTTCTTAGTGAATATCGCCAACCAGAGGAGCAAGCCAGAATCCCAGGAGCCCTCCTTGACACCTCTCTCTCCCTTGTTCCTTCTCATATCCATTTTATCTAAAGATTGCAGAAATCCGGCTGCTTCTCTCCACCTGTATCACCTACCACCTGCCAAGTCCAACTTATTAATGGGATCATCTCATATGTGGGTTCTGTAATAGCTTCCTCGTAAATCCATACCCCTCTACCCAGGCCCTCCTCCAATCTCCAAACTGCAGCCAGAGTGCACTTCCATCCTGTCACCCCTCCACCTCCATTCCCTCCCTAATCCTTTCAAAGGTTTTTCTTGTTCTTACGATTCCCTGGGTCTTTTCATTGTGTTTTTACATTGTTTCATTGTTTTTGAGTTATTTTACAGATAGCTGATAGAAATGCAAAATAATTCTTGTCTGTAGACATGCACATAAATTCTGAAGATCAGGATTCAATTCTCTCCCCTACTGTGAAAGAAGCCAGTTTTATGTCCTTTTGCAAATTCATTTCACTATTCCTGACCCAGAAGTGTGCCTGTTCTTTGAACCAGTTTTAACATTTCCCTGGTAACTTCATTAAATGAGTTAAATAAACTCTGGAAGTTCATTTTATATCTATGTGATAGTCATGCTTTTACTTTTTGGGGGGAAACTTATGTCCTCTCAGCCCAGAACTCACTTTCACCCCTGATGTTCTTCATCTCTTCTCCCTTGAGTAAATTTATTTTATCCTCCAGATCTCTGCTCAAGGATCTCTGCCGGAAAGCCCTTCCAGGCCTTTCTGAGTAGGTTGCATTCCATTACTATAGGCTCTTAGAGCACAGGTAGCACTTGTTACATTTGCAATTTTACACTTGTAGGATTAGTTAACACTTTTTAACAGGAGTAACATTTTTCTATCTGGCTGGAGGCAATGAATGATAATAGGATGGAGGTATGCTCTCATTGCATCCAGCACCTAGCCCCGTGCTTTCTCAAATGTCACATACATAATAAATATTTTTAGATAGATTTTTGACTATAAGTACTTACTGCTCAGGAGGGAGGTGAACTGAAAAAAATATATATTTGGGAGTCATCAGCATTATAGGTGCAGCCATGAAAATGCACAGGAAGCAAAACTGTTGGGTTGAGCAAAACAAAGGCTAATAGGAACCTTGTTTAGGTGGAATAACTGGACAGAAGTCAAATCATAGTCACTTGAAGGGGGAGGAAATAGAAGCAGTTAATACAGATGGCACTTTCACACAGTTTGGCTCTGAAAGGGAGGAAAGGTGTAGGTGGCACCGTAGTAATTCTTTAATAACGCCATTCTTGTATTATATATGCTTTCTTGATTGAAAAGGGAGGATTTACAGGTCATATTTAAAATAGCAAGAAAATTGGAATTGTGTAGTGGCTACCTTCAAAACAATAACAGGGTTTGAATGATTGTCTGGTGTAGACATTTAAACCAAACTTTCCAATGCAAATAAATTGTTTATAATTCTTCAACTAAGGGTTTCTATTCTTAAGCTTTGGGCAGAGGTCCCAAACTAGCAGCCCTCGAGTTTACTTAGCCTGTACTTTTTTTTAATTTTAAAATTTGATTTTAAATTTCTTTAAAAAGAGTCTGAGTCTCCAGCGACACTGGCCTCTCTTTGATGGCATGTGACCTGTCTGGGCTGTACGTCTTTGGAGATTAGGTCTCCACCCCAGTATAAGAGGCTCTTCTATGCTTTGTATGAAGGCGAGGGAGGAAGGGAGAAGTGAATGTTGTTTTCTGAGTTGATAAGATTAGAGCTATATTGTCCTTAGGGCTGTATGAAATCAATTCTAACCAGACCAGATTTAACCGCTCTTACCCAGAATCAACTGCCCTCCTCCCTTTTCAAGATCAAGTCAACCCAAGTCTCCACTTTCTATTAATTTAAAAGCAGAGAAGACTCATCATTTAGGCTGACATTGCCCCGGGAGAACGCACCAGAGGAGACAATAGCTATTACAATCTTCCTTTTCCCTTTCTAACCTGGGTAGTAGTTCAAACTTTCCCAGCCCTCTTCCTAAATATTGCTATCACAGGCCTACATCATAAAACCGTCGAAACAGTTCCATTGTGAGCTCTTGATGGTCTTTTTTGTCTGAAAATGATGAATGGGTGGGTCTAAGTGGCATCGAGGTCTTTGAGCAGAAACAGGTCTTGGGGAATGTGAGCCTGATAGCCCCTCAACACTCCTTCGGTTTGGGTAGGTGGCGCAAAGAAATCTAAAACCCAGATTGACGACCTTCCTCTTCAGTTTGCTTGTGGGGGTCGGTGGCAGACAAGAGCCCAGGCACAACCGCCAATCCCGGCCGCAAACTCTCAGGGGGCAGAAACTGCCTTTTGTCGGTTTGTCGACCGAAAATCTGCCCTAATGTAAATCGATTTCCCCAAGGTTGCCTTCTCCTGGCCGGAGGGGCGTTTCCGGGCCCAGGGGTTGTTTGGTAAATAAGGATGCTCAAGAAGTGCCTGCACTTGGAAAGGCGCTCGCTCCTGGAGCGTACTCTCGTGCCCCAGCTCGAGCGCCTACGGCTTTGGTTTTCCCAGCTGAAGAACGAGAGGGCCCAGACGGTTGGAGGCTCCTCCCTCAGGGATGCTGGAGGGGCTACGTGGTTCCCTGCTCCTGGCCCTGGCGCGGGGCCCCGGGCGGTGGCAGCCCGCGCCGCCGCGTCCGTGCGCCGGGGCTTGGCCGCGCCGCCAGCATTCAGGTCCAGCCGTGCGCTGCGTGCCGCCGCCGCTCTCCGCAGCCCCGCGCTCCGGGAGCCTCCGCATGGCCAGCCCGCCCCGCGCCGCCGCGGCCCTCGCCCACCAGGTACCTCGACCCCGGGTGTTTGAGGAAGGGGGGCGGAGTGGACCCCGGGACTCGGAAGCCCGCGGGCCCGGCCGGGCGCATTGCTGCTGTTTCCTGCACCATCCCGCTTCACCTTCCACCGCCGTTCCGCCTCCACCGAGGCATCTCCTCTTCCCCCAGCCCTGCCCGAAATAGAGAGTCCCAGCCTGCGAACTCGCCTCGGAGAGGCCCCCGCCGGCCAGGTCTAACGCCGCGCGGGTGACCCGCTCCAGAGCGCGGCGCAGACCGCCAGCGGGGACGTGAGGGTCGCCATGGAAGCCGCTTTGCGGGAGCGGAATTTCTGGGGTGCCAGCACCTACAGCCACATCCCGCGTGCCTTCGCCGCCCCCAAAATATTTTGACCGCAGCCTTCTGCCTCCTTGGATCCCTTTCTTCCTTCCCTCTCGAGTTATAGAGCGGATTAGGCTGGTGTGGGTTTTTTTTTTTGTTTGCACCTTTTTTCAATTCGTCCCGTTTCCATTGTGTCCTCAAGTATCTTTTAAATTATCCCCTAATTCCATGAGATTTGTCTTTAATGTGTGGGGTTTGGTGTTCGTGCGCCTGCGTCGGCGGACCCTGCCCGTGGAGAAAATGGTTCACTCTCGTTCGCATCCCTTTTCCAGGCTTGCTATTGTGCGCCAGTGATTGACAAGACCACGAGGCTGAGCGCGCCCAGGAGATTTTTCTATAAACGGTTTAAAACTCTAGTCGAGACTATTTACTCGGGACATAAGGGAGACAATTACCTTCTTGTTCCTTGCTGGTGAACCTTGGCTCTGTAGGGCGAACCTGGAATTTAACAAGTCTGCCCTAAGCCGGCGGTGGAAAACAAAAACACCGCGACCTCAGGCAGGGTAGAAAGTGAAGGGCAGCACTCCCAGGACGCTCTCGTTTGAGGCTCGCGCCTGGGGGTTTGATCCTCCTTTTCCTGTGCGCTTGGGTACCGGGGTGGAGCACTGGGTGTAATGGTGAGTGATGTTGATTACCCCGGGCCCCAGTTACCCACCTGGTTTTACTTATGGATTTAATTCTTCTTTAAGGACTGCAATAATGGATGCTCCGCGGAATGGACTGGAGAAGCAGAATCAAAAGAGGTGGTGGGGACTTTTAAGGTAAGTTATTTGCCAGAGGATAAATGAAACAACAATTCAACCGAATAAATCCATTTCTTGTTGAGATTTGGGGCAGTTTTCACTGTGTGGGTTATACAATAGTTTGGATATGCTGTTATGCATTTTAAATTCCACTCGGGGGAAAAATCATTTGGGGAGCTGTAGTAGATTCATCACATCTAAAATTATCTGGCAGTTAATTGCTTATTATATTTCATGAATCATAGATTTTTCTTGGAAAATAATCGACTTGTGAATATTCACCCAGAGGTTTATCTGATTGTATAATGAGTATAACCCTTCACTCTACTTGTGGAAAAAGTTAAATTCGTGATTTTTCTCTTTAAGCAGCACCTAACATTTTACAGTAACAGTGTTGTATTTCCTTCTTTTCTGATTATGGGGTTTATATATTAAATAATCCCATACTTCACAGAGGAATAGTGAGGAGCAAATGAGAAAGAATCTTGTAAAAGTATTTTGAAAATCATAAAAATACAAATGTAAGGTGTATTATTACTTTCTCTGTGAATCATTATCTCCACCTCTCCCTCCACCCCAACCATGGAGGTTTTTGCTTCTCTTCTTTATTCCTCCTTCTCCTCTCGGGCTGCCTGTTTCAGTCACCGTCAATTGTCATCCATTGCACAGCATGTCCTAATGAGCTCACATCCTGGCAGGGTTCAGAAAGGGAATGAAACTTGATTCATCAATTTCGCATACACCCAGCTCTTACTATGTGCCAGGGACTGTGCTAGGAACTGGAAATTCAAAGATAAATCCAGGATAAGGTCTCTGCTCCCAGGATTTTTTAAAAACCAGAATATGATAGAATATAGTAATTTACTCACTAAAATAAATTTGTGAATTTTATTGGTCTGTAATATTCCTGGTCCTTTAAAGATATCTTCTGTAGCCCTATACCCAATCTGATCTACTCTGCTAGTCTATGAAGACTAAGCTCTAATACATTTTGGGGACTTAACATTGAGATATGGGTCCTAGAAAGAATGAGATAAAACGGACTCCTACTAGTTAATCTCTCAGGGTCATTTTATACAGTAGGTGCATTCCTCAGAGAGTATAGATAAACACAGTTTTTCCCCAAACTATACACAAATGATGAGGCAAATGAAAAAATTGATAATTTGCGTGAGAAAAATGTTGGGTTTTATAGGACCATCTTTGCTTTTACATATTTTTTCTGTCTCTTTCTTGATTTACCCCATTTATAACTTTTAAACTGCCTTTGGGGTCTCTTGGATGGTTTTCATATTTCCCCCATTTTGATGCAGTCATTTAAAGGGAGAAAGCAGTTTTCCAACATGGCCCAGCAATGAGATCTGCCTTATTACTAGGGAACCCCACAGAATCTGTGAACTCCTGCATCTTCTTTGTTTCAAAGAGATCAGCTATCTATTTCTTCCAGTTCCCCCTGTTTTATAGATCTCCACAGAACGCGACCAACCAAGTTGCACTAGCCTGCTACAGGCTTCCCCATTTCAGAGCAAATGGTTAATCCAACCACACATTTTGAGTTAGGAAACTGTTGTTTTTGATATGCCCTAATTTTGTCACTATTTCTTGTCATTTCACAAGCCAGTCATTGTGGCCTTCCAAATTCTTCCACAAGCATATGATATGAAACATCCTAACTTTGGAGTCATCAGAGAGCATGGAGCATTGGAAAGATTTTAATTTTGCAGGAGAAAGTATCATTTTACAAATACTGTTACTTTTAGCCATCTTTGGAAAGGAAATGTAGAAAAAGAAAATGGTTTCTATAGAACACTGATAAAAATTGTTTATGAAATTTGTTTCTTTTATGCCTGTGATGTTTTTCCCTTAGAACTACATTTCGTGTCTACTCAAAATCAGTCACACACCTTCAGTTAATATTGTTTGTTTACTTTTGAACTTCATTCAACTGTATCACCTAATTGTTTAGGTTTAGTATTCTTAGGTAATTTCTCCTTGAGCTCAGGTTAAAAGCTGTTATTTTTAGTTTCCAGAATTGTGGAAATATTTTCAAATAAAGGAAATTAGAGTTCTTGATGAAATTCTAAAGCTGCCCGATTGTAATTACTGTGAAAAACTGCATATAGGCCAATCCTCATGTACAAATTAGGAAGTTAGAGGGTTGCTGTTTGTATCATTAAGAAATCACATGTCTTATGAAAGGATGTAGTAGTTTACTGAAATAGAACTAATACCTGGTAATTTAATAATTTATATTCAATTTCCAGAAACTTAACTAGTATTAGCCTGTTATAATTGCAGGAGCACTAAGTTGATCATAAAAACACCATATTCTATTTCTCTGTTTTGCCATTAACTAACTTGATCTCTTAGGGCCAGGGCATCACTCTGGGTGGTCCTAGAGGTATTTTAAGGAGAGAGTTCAGAAAGGTGAAAATTACATATTGGGCCATGATCATTCTTAAAGTTAATTCTTTTTTTTTTCAATCAAAAGACAGTGGGGTTTATTGAATATTCTGATTATAACAATTATATATTCTGATGGTAAAACATTCAAGCAATACAGAAACATTTAAAGAAGTAATTACAAATCACTGGAAGTTCCATTACCTGTGGTTGATGACCAGTCTTTTTGATATCTCTTTATGCAAACTCTTAAAGTTAATTCTTGAAGGGTTTGTAATAACAACAACAACAACAACAAAAAGGTCTTTTATGCAATATAGTAAGTACAAGTGTTATTTGTAAAAACTGTCGCAGTCTATTATTGTTAAGATATCCAAAACCATGAAGGGCAATCCAAGTTTATGAAGCCTAGAACAGAATTAATCAGACATATTTGATATATATATAATAGTTACTGCACTAAATGGGAGTTAAGCCAACATAATAAAGAGCAATGCCTCCCATTCCCAATTGTTCAAATCAATTAAAAGGATTTTATAGAGACAAACCAAGCATTTTGTAGAGGATGAGCTATTTATTTAGAGGGGTTGTAAGAGCAGTGAATAAAGCAAGTGCTAGGCAGTTTGAAAATCTGAGAATACCCCCAGATTACTCTGCCTGATGGGGTGCTACAGTTTCCACACTTACTGCTGGAGAAGGAAAGAAGGGAGTTTGGATAAACTGGAGGCACCACATGTCCAGTGTTACAAGTGGACGAAATAACAGGATGAAAAAGAGGTGAGGATGGGAAGGCACGCGTAACCAAGTTGTAGTCCTTCCATCTCTCCCTCCATGTTAGACAAAGGCACAAACAAGAATGCTTAAGGGCTGGTAAGTGTTCAGGCACTGGGTAACATGTACCCAAATTACAGCCCCACCCACGTTCCTTGTTAACACAACCCTGATTTTGTTTGTAGTTCTCTGACCAGCCCTGGGTGACAAACTTGCATTCTCAGCCTCCCTTGCAGCTAGAGAGATCAACGTGATGCATTTCTAACCCATAATGCATAAGGGAATTTGGGGGAAAATTTTGCTTTTGTAATCAAAGGGAACAGATTTGTCTGGTGTTGTCCTTTTCCTTGGACCTTGATTAGGTCATTAAAGCTGGAACTACAGCCATAGCAGCCTTCTTGGCCTGAGGAGAAGGCCAAGAACATCACAGAGCCTTGACATTATGGGGTGCTATCAGGCCTGGCTCCTCCAGACTTGCTTTGTGAGAAAACCAGCTCCTATTGGTTTTTTATTTACTTGCAGCTGAATGCTTTGCTAAATGATAAGTAAAAGATTTATGCAGAATATTGGTGAGAGGTAGAATTGAAAAAGGGAGTTAGTGCCATACTTGGGCTCCTTGATTTTGGGGTTACAATATTTGGACTTGAATATGTAGCCATTTAACTGTCTATGGACATTGAAGGTCACGATCAAGCCTGTGATTATGTTTGTGAGGGACTAGAGAGAAGAGATACTGGGTATTTGCTACTGAGGGGGTGGTGGGAATTGAGGAATCAGATTTATTAAAGAGATACTTGAAAGTACAAGTGTCTCAATTCAGTGATTGATATCGGAAACTGAGGGTTGGAAGAATGTTGTGAGAATAATAAATGACCTTGAAGGTAATAAAGATGCAAAGAAAATATAAGAAAAATGCACAGTGAATTTGTAGCAGAGGTCATCTCTGGCAAGTGGGAATGTGGTTGCCAGGGTTGTGGTTGGGAATTTTTTACTTTTCATTTTTCTTTCCTTCTTGACAGTAGCATTTTTAAAATAAGTCAAGAATTAAGAAGTAAAGAAGTAGAAAGTAATATGAATATCAGAAATAGGGACCCAATTTTGGGGGAAATGTTATGTGTTCCATTTTAGATATGTTCAGTTTGAGATAACCAAGGTCATATGATTGCAAAAGAGTACATGGCTTTTGGTAAGAATTCATAAATTCATGAGACTTGTATCTCTTGTCAGTGGTTCTTAGCCCTTCCTGTATATTGGAATACCCTGGAGAGCTTTAAACAAAAACTGATATGGACCCCCCACTCTTGAGTTTCTTTTTCATTGAGCTTAGGTAGGGCATAGGCGTTGGTATTTTTCTTAAAAAAAAGTCTTCCCGGGTAAATCAACTGAGCAGCCAATGTTGGGAACCACTGTTCTTCAAGGTGATGAAATCTTCAAGGGAAATGGTGTGGTTTGGTTCTCAGCCCTGACTGCACAGTTGGAATCACTTGGGTAACTTAAAAAAAAAAACCAAAAACCCATCCCCTTGCCCCATCCCTCTGAGATTCTGGCTTAGTTCTATAATGGGGTCCAGTTTAGTGTTTTTAAAAACCTCCACAGTTGAATTCAGTGTGCAGCCAGGGTTGAGAATCACTGATGCAGAGGAGGAGGTGTAGAGGCTCAAGGAAAAAGCTCAGCATTACCCAGATTCTCTTATTTTACCACCAGTTAAACTGTCCTCCTCCTTCTACTTTGCCCCTTCATTCTTTTACAACAGCAAGAAATTAAAGGAAGTTAGCCATGATTCTAGTATTATCCTTAATAGCTCCTTCAGATTGCCTGGAATAGAGAAACTGGGGTTACTTTAATTACCAGCAGCATCTGTGGTGAAGATTCCTGGGGAAATAAGGAAGATGGTACAATTTTGGTTGCACAGAGCCAGAGCGCATGGAGAATTGCAATGTCAGTCAGAAGATGGTGGAGTAACTGGTTCTCTTGGCCCATCGATTTTCCCTGCTCCAGCAGCCACAGTGCCTCTATGACTTGCTCCTACCACTCCACTGCCCCCACATTTCCTGCATTCCTGCTACGTGGGGCTCTTTGCTGTTTCTTCAACATGGCAAGCTTGTTCCCACCTCAGGGCCTTTGTACCTGCTTCCTCTGTCTGAAATACTTTGCCCCTAGATATCTACATGGCCTACCTTCTGCTCAAATGTCACCTCATCAGGAAGTCCCCTTCTTCCTCTATTTAAATAAGCGTTCTCTTTCCCACTCTATGCTTTTAAAGCTGCTTTCATTTTCTTGGTAGCACTAATCACCTCCTGACATCTATTTATCCATTTATTTCTTTATACTGTTTCCCCTCACTAAGAGAACAGGACTTTACTTGTTTTGTTCCCTGAGGTTCCTTTGGGCCTATAGCAATACAGCATAATAGCTCAAAAAATATTAGGTTAAATGAATGAATAACACTTAGTCACAGCGGCTGCTGCCTGTCCATGGCCGATGGTGAGCTTGCCTGAGAAGCAAGGGCGGTGCAATAGGCATCTGGTATCTCCTGTGTTTGCTCAGTGTGGTGCCTGAGCCACCATGCTTGTGCAGTCAGTGTTCATTGAGTGAATAAAAAGGCAAAATACTAAGAATAATAAAGCAGATGGGGAAGAAAGAGGAACAAGGAAAGGAAAAAAAAATCACCCTACAGTTGTTTGATATGAGGCAAAGCCATAATCTTGTTTTTAAAATATTTTGTAGATTGAAATAAAATATTATGTGTCATTGAAATAAAGTTGTATATATTCCATCACCTATGGTTTCATGGCAGGAAAGGTTATGTATAAAGATCATGTGTAGTCAGCTTCTTGTTGATGAACTAATGATAGAATCTATTAGCTAATGATAGAAATAGCAGCTGGGAGGATGAACTTTTATGTTACTTTTAAAGAACCATGCAAATTATTGGTTCTGTCATTTAAAAAAATGCCAAGGTCTGTTGCCTTTGCAATACTTAAGATGTATCCAGAATTCAGCAAGTATAAAAAAATTCACCCTTTCTATTCACCTCCTCTCCTGTCCATTTCCACCTACTCTCATCTTTCTGTTCTTGTTTTGTGTCTTACCTCCCCCTTTACTAAGAAACTTTTATTAGTAGTCTTTAGATGAAAATTTGCATTAAATTTGTCTTACTGTGTTGATATGGTTCCAGAATTTTCTTAGCCCAGGGTCCCCCCATCCACTAAAAAATCTAACTGAAGCAAAATCACAAGTGCTTCATTGTACAAGAATACTGTGAAACCATTCATGTAATAAAATGTTTGTGCTAGAATTTCACTCGCTTTAAATCCTGGCCATCTTCTGAGAACGAGTCTGTCATTCATTAGGGAGTGCGTCTGAAATGAGACAGACATTATTTTCAGTATGTAAGAAAGCCTTTACTGTTGTGTGTGCCAGGCGCTGTGCGAGGGTTAGACATTTAACTGCAAATACTCTAGTCAGAGTTCTTGTCTCAACCGTCTAGTGGGATTGGCAATGTTTTTCAGTAGGCCAGATAATAAATATTTTAAGCTTGAGGCTTATCAGGTTTCTGTCACAATTAGTAGATTATACCATCACTGAAGGTAAAAGAATGCTGTGACTGTGTTCCAATAAAACTTTTTTTTTTACAAAATGGACCAGAAATGTACAAAATTGGCCTACAGGTGAAATTTGCCCAACATCCTGCCTAGTCTAGAAGATAAAGGGAGAGAAATGGGATTCAAGGATCAAAACAATTTAGCTGAAATGTATCCCTTTAAATAAATTTATTTTCTTGCACTTAGGGAATGGTTTCAAGTTAACTTACGTACTTGGATTAAATGGTGGTAGAAAAAAGTCAATTGTTTTTTTCCAAATTTGTCATTTTATTGGCATATTCCAAAGGAGCATTACTAGACTAGCCTGAAAATTGCAGTAATGTGTCATCTTAATGCCCTATGCTTCATTGTAATGTGAGCTTCTGGTTGTTTTAGAATACATTTCAGCCTGGGTATTCTAAAAATAAAACTGATTATCGTTCATAATTTATCAAATGACTAAGGCAGCTGTAAGGCAGTGAGCTAATCAGAAGTAATTAGATCATTTAAAAAATGATAAGAGCTGATGATGTAAAGTGAAGTTCTGTATTTGATTTCGGAGGGAAATGAGTACTTTTGGGTATTAGAAGTGGAGTTTGACATTCCTTACAACCTGTTAACAGGCTCAACATGTCCCTGGTTAGTAGCGTGTGTGTGTGTGTGTGTGTGTGTGTGTGTGTGTGTGAGGAAGCTTAGCCCTGAGCCAACATCCATTGCCAATCCTCCTCTTTTTGCTGGGGAAGATTGGCCCTGGGCTAACATCCGTGACCATCTTCCTCTACTTTATATGGAACACCGCCACGGCATGGCTGACAAGTGGCATGTCTGTCCGCGCCTGGGATCCGAACCTGCGAACTCCAGGCCACCAGAAGCGGAGCGTGCGGACTTAACTGCTATGCCACCAGGCTGGCCCCAAGTAGCGTTTTTCAACTGGTCAAAAAGCTCCTTCCCCTGTGGTTTTTGTCAGCCTTCTAGGGCTATTGTAAAGTCAGTGATGGTGCTGTCTGTGATTCGTATGCTTATGTGTTTGGTCATTTGAAATGGGCAAGCTGTCTCTGTGGAGGGCTGATTAAATGCTGCTGTGTGAAGTTGTTTCCTATTACTCTTATTTGTCTTTCTTTGAATAAGAGGTCCTTTGTTCTCTGTTTCCTCCACACAGAACAGAGGATAGATATCTTAGTGTTCATTCTTGACTTCTCTGTTTTCAAAGAGGAAAACATTTGCTTCACTCTGCTCATTTCTTCTCCAGTGCACCCAGGGGGGTTTGAAGGCTTATGCCAAGAATTCTTTCGGGAAGTTGGATTATAACCTGTCACCAAGAGGTTCAGTTCTTAATGACATTCATCTTAGTTTAACAAGTCATTGTGAATGTCGCTGTTTTTATTATAGAAGTCACCCCTTTTTTCTTTCCCAAATGCTCAACATGAGTCCTTATGATGGTGATGAAGAAGGGATGTGTTCTCCTTTTTGCATCATTTTATCCCATCTGCTATTTTTCTTTGTTTCTAAATATCACTGAATTTTGTTTCTGCTATTTATTAGGCAGTGTACATTGCAGAGATTCCAAACAACAGGCCAAATTCTGAATGAAGGCACAATTTGTTTGCTTCACACAGTGTTGTTAAATTTCTGAGGTAGTTGCCAATATTGACAAGTCAGGTGGGGGTGGGGTGTGGGAGAAATGGGTTAAGGTGGTCAAAAGGTGCAAACTTCCAGTTATAAAACAAGTACGTTCTGGGGATAGAAAAAAAAAAAAGTCAAGTGATTTCACTTTTTAATGGCCAATGACTTCAATTTTATCTTTTTACCCTCTATATCTTGTAGCCAGTGGATGTTCAGGGACTTTTCTTTAACGGTGCTGATTTTTCTTCCCCAGGCTAAAGATCTAATAATCACACCAGCCACCATTTTAAAGGAAAAACCAGACCCAAACACTCTGGTTTTCGGAACTGTTTTCACGGATCACATGTTGACGGTGGAGTGGTCCTCAGAGTTTGGGTGGGAGAAACCACACATCAAGCCTCTTCAAAACCTGTCAATGCACCCTGGGTCATCGGCTTTCCACTATGCGGTGGAAGTAAGTACATGGGAATTAATGATGGTCATGTACTTCACTGTAGGTACTAAGGTTTTGGGTAGCGTGGGAAGTCCTAAATGTCTTTAAAACGTTTCCTGTAGACAGTTGGATTGAAGGTAAGTCTTAGGAACTAATTTTTCAGATAATCTTGAGTTTTCTATAATGTCAGTAAAAAAGTCATTTAGAGCAAATAGGAAGGACAATTGGTAAGAAAATTAGCAATCAAAAGGCTAGTACTGTTAATATTTCACTAAGTCACCTGTCTTAGATCTTCTAATGATTGAGAAGGGTCATTGAGTACAATATTATGTTTAGATTTTAATGCTAACTGCATGTTTTTGTGACCAGTAATAATGTGTAGTTATGCATGTTAAGGGACATGTAATTGTCATCCTTCAGGTATGAGTGGAATAATTATAAGCATAAAATATTAAATATTCAGAGAATGCTTTCTCTGGTCCTTCTCAGGATACACACAGCCAGATACATAATACACTCCCCATTCCCTTGATCCCCATTTTATTTACTCATTTTTAATTTGTTGGGCATCTTTCCCGGAATATTGGGGTGCTGGAAATAAGCAGTGGTGTACATATTAAGGGACTAATTAAGATGGTAATACTAAATATTCATAACAATAGTGATAAAATAATTACCTTTGATTATTGAATTCCTGCAGTGTGCCCTGTACCAGATATCTTATATGGGTCATCTCATTTAATTATTTTAAGTGAGAAAGCATAAGATTAAGCATTTAGGTTCTGGAGTCAGACTTCCTGGGCTCAAATTCTGTCTCTTTTGCTCCATAGGGAGCTCTGTGACTTGAGAAATTTATTTAATCACTTTGTGCTTCAGTTTCTTTACCTATAAAGTTGAGGTAGTGATAATACCTACCTCATAGTGTTATTATAAGGATAAAGTAAGGTAATTCATGTAAGCACGTAGAGCCCTGCCTGGTGTGTAATGAGAGCCCAGTTGTTAGCTATCATTATTAACCCTGAAGCAGTATTATTAGAAGCAACCCGCACAGAAGCAGGTTCAGAAAAGTTAAGTTTCTTGGCCAAGATTACACAGCATTAAGGGAGGAGTCAGGGTTCAAATGCCAAGTTCCTGCTCCCTGTGACGTTACCCCCAAACATGTACACTAAAATTATAAAGAAGCCTGTCCAATTAACTTGTTCCAAATTATAAATTTGAATAATTTGGAAACATTCACTGACCAAATGTATCCACCAGATGTTGAACTTAGGAGTGTAAGTTTCCATTCTCAGCTCTGTGTCGTAACTGTACCAACATGGATGAGTTCTTTCATTATTTACTCCAAGCCTTAGTTTCTTCAGTTATATATAGTGAGAATGTAGCTGCCCTTGCTTATGTCATAGAGTATAATGAAGAGCAAATGAAATAAAGAGAGTGCTTATAAATTTGAAAGAAGGAATATGACAAAGCCTAGGGCAGTGCTTCTCAAACGTAGCATCCATCACAATCAGCCAGCTCCACCCTCAGAGTTTCTAACAAGTTCCCGGGTCATGGTAATACTGCTGCTGCAGGGACTACATTTTGAGAACTGCTGGCCTATGGGAAGTAAATGAGAAAGGATTAATGTCATTTTTGAAAGTTAAAAAAAAGATTTTGATGGCCATTGGTTTTTGAAAACTCATTGGAAATCTATTAGATGAGTTTGAATGCTAGTTTGATTAGTTTTGCCAATTTAGATTTTTGTGATCAGAGTAGTTTAAAAAATCTCAAATTACTGTTATCCTTTGTTAAATAAAAACTGAAATCTTCTCTGTATTATTAGTGTTCTACTTAAAATATAAATACAAGAAATGTTTTGCATTAAGAACGGGATTGTGTATTGCATCAGTTATCTATTGCAGTGTAACAAAACTGATGGCTTAAAACACCAGCTATCATTTTATTGTTATCTTTCATGATTCTGGGGGTTGAGTAGGACGGCTAAGTGGTTCTAGCTTGAGGTCTCTCGTGGTTGCTGTCAGATAGTGGCTGGGGTTAGAGTCAGCTCAAAGGCTCCTGACTCACGTCTGGTGCCTGGGTGGGGAAACGCAAAGAGGTGGGAGCTGAAAACCTGGGGCTCTTCTGGCCTCCCTCTTTCTCTATGTGGTCTCTCAAGCATGGCGGCTTCAGGGTTGTCAGACTTCGTACACCGGGTCTCAGGCTCCAAAGCTGTGTGTCTCAAGAGACTGAGCGCAAATAGAAGCTCTGTTGTTTTTTATGCCCTACCCTCAGAATTACACAGCATTACTTCTGCCATACTCCATTGTCATGGCGGTCACGAAGACCTGCCCAAGTTCAAAAGGAGGGGATGTACACTCCACCTCTTGATGAGGAATGTCAAGACTCTAGAAGAGCACGTGGGTCTGAAAATATTGTGTGGCCATTTTTGGAAAATACTGTCTGACATCTATCAGTGATAAACGGGGAGATAGAGTGATACGTTTGGTTTGCTCTTTGTCAGATTGGGCTCATAGGTTTAATAAGTCAGATATTAGGACAATATCATAGGAATTTAGGAGGTGTGATTGCCTTGTACAGAGAACCTCGGGTCCTGGAATTTTCTCAGGCATATTCATTCCATTTTCTATTCACTTGTTCAGTGGATGTTGAGTGACTACTCCATGTCCAGAACTGTGCAAAGTGCAGGGGATAGGATGGTAAGCAAACTAGCCATGATCTTGCCCTCAAGAATTCTTTCTTTTCTTTTTTTTAACTCCCACTAAGAAAGTTAAGCAGATATTTTATTTCAAAGATATTCTTCCCAAATGTTGCATTTGAAACATTTATGTTTCAGGCTTTTCCATAGGTATGACTGTTTCTCTTATTCTGACACACTTATGACATTACGTTGTTGGGTGGCAACCTGACTTTTAAGTTCAATAATAGTTGTATTTTTTTAATCCAAAAGTAAATATATGAGTAATCTTGGATATCTTTCTCCTCTACTCATCAGACCTATTGATTGTAGAATCCATTGTATTTTGAGATCTACAACTACATGTGGTTTTGTTAATTCTGAAAGTATTTTTAATAGATAAATATGTGAAGGTTTCAAATGTGGTGGAGAGAAATATGAACTGTGAGTAGGGAACATAGGTGAAAGAAAATGAAACTTGATAACAGGTTTTATTTTGAGGTTGAAATATTTAGTAAAATAAAACATAATTTGAAAAAATAGATAACACATATATACTATTTAATGAATACTTATAAATGGATGCTCATATTTCTTACCATCCACGTAAAGAAATAGACCACTTGAGCATCCCAGAAGCCTTCATGTGTCCCTTCCAAGTCATAAAGCCTGTCTCTTCTGTCATTCATTATTCTTACTTTTGTGGTAACCTTTCTTTGCTTTTCTTTCTCAGTTGTATGTATCTCTTAACACTGTAGTTTTGCTGCTTTTTGAACTTTGTGTAAATGGAATTATATTTTGTGTGTGTGCGCCTAATTTTTGAGCTCAATATTATGTAAGATCTATCCATCCAGGACCAATCCAAACATCTGTGGGGCCTCAGACAAAAGTGCAGAGAGACCCCATGATTCATCCTCTCTATCTCTTCCTGTCTTGGCTTCATCCTGTACTACAAGGGGCCTTGCATACTCATGTGTCGATACCCACACCACCTGCAAACAGATGACCCTTGGCCATCCCTTGGACTTAGGCGTGCACACCAGTGGTGCTGTCTGTTCTTGGGAGGATGAACCTGAGGAGGCCCATTCAGGCCCTGAAAATGGGATCAGGGCCATTTGGGCAGGGAATTCTAGAGAACTGGATTCTTCCAGTCTGGTCTAGAAAAAGAACTCAGGGACCAGCTGGCTATTTGCTCCAAGGAGAAGGTCAAGGCTGGAGGAAGGCAGGGGTGAGAGCCCCTCTAAAGCGTGGGGCTCAGGGCAGAGACTCCGGTTGTCTTGGTCTAAGGTTTGTGGGTACCACACAGTGTGTTCCTTGTACCAGCAGTATTCCATTATGTGAATATATTCAGTCTGTTGTTGATGGACATTTGTGTGGGTTCTTTCTGTGAACGTTCCAGTACATAGTATGTTGGTGTACTTGTTTACAAGTTTCTCTGAGTTAGCAGTTCTCAAAAGTGTGGTCCACAGACCCCCTAAGCTCCCTTTCAAGAGATTCCCAAGGTTAAAACATTTTTCACAATAATACCATGACATTAGTTTTCTTTTTCACTCTGTGTCGACATTTGCACTAGGTAAAATTCTGATGCTCGGCCTCTGCTAGTTAGTCATTACATTCTTTACTGTCTGCATTACAGTATAAAAAGAGTGTCAGTCTTACTTAAGAATGTTCTTGGTGAAGCAGTGACAATTATTAATTCTATTAAATCTTGACTCTTAAGTCAATGTCATTTTAATATTCTGTGTGATGAAATAGCAACTGCACATAAAGCACTTCTGTGTACTGAAGTACTGTGGCTTTTTCAAGCAAAAGAAATTGTGTGATTGTTTTGCATTTTGAGCTGAACTGGCTGCTTTTTTCATCTAGAACCATTTTTACTTGAAAGAACAAAGTATAGTTGTTCAGACTTGGGCATTTGGCAGACGTTTTCTTGAAAATGAGCGAAGTGAGCCTGTCACTTCGAGCAAAACAATGGATTGTATTTCTTGCCAATGATAAAATTCTAGCTCACAAGTAAAAATTCGAATTTAGGGAAACTTATATTCACCACCGTGAGCTTGACTCTTTCAACTGTTAAAGAGTTTTCCGATGCTATTGGTGGTGATATTAACAGGTTTAAATATATATATAGAGAGAGAGAGTATGAAAAAAGTGTTAACCTTTGGGAGATCTGGGTAACTCAGTGAACCAACATTTTCCAAATGACTGTTGCGTGACATTACAAATTTATGCATGAATAAAGATCCATTCAAAGTGCAAGATAGACTCTGATGGCTTTTTGATGTGTCAGTTTGGCTAGTCTGAACTACAGTCCTCAGAATTCCATTTTTGCTCGCCTGGTTAGAATGGGCTACAAGACATTCTGTTGTGAGCATTGGAGGACAGAGGGAGGCAGTGGCCATTATGTGGCATATACACACCTTCTTCTAGTTATTCAAACACTAATCTAGGGGCTGTTACAAAGGAATTTTGCAGATGTGATTAAAGTCCCTAATTGGTTGATTTAAAGTTAATTAAAAGAGAGATTATTCTGGGTGAGCCTGATCTTAGGACTTCTGTGAGAGATGAGACTCCACAGAGCAACTAGACCTGCAAGTGGACTCTTTTCCTCTGTCTCGCCCTTCTTGACTGCCACCTGTGAATGAGGTGCAGCTCATGCCTGTGGGGTCCAGCCTGCTTGTGATCTTCTCTTCCTGACTGCCTGTCCTGTGGATTTCAGACTTTCTTAACCAGCTTCCATAAATGCATCAGCCAATTTCTTCTAATAAATCTGTTAATGTTATACATATTTCCTACAGGTTCTGCTGCTTCTCAGCAGAACCCTGTCTGATGGACCATTGGATTTTAATAAATTAACAGAGTAGTAAAACTTAATTGATAGGATTTCAGATTCCACATTGTAACTAACCTTTGAGGAACCATCACTTGTCAAATTTTGGAGCAGTATTAAAGAATATCCACAATTATCTGAAAAGGCTATCAAAAATACTTCTTCCTTTCTCAACTGCATATCTGTGTGAGACTGGGTTTTCTTTGTGTACTTCAACCAAAATAACATATTGCAAGAGATTGAATGCAGAAGCAGATGTGAGAATCCGGTTGTCTTCCATTAAGCCAAACATTAAAGATTTGCAATAATTTAAAACAATGCATACTTAACACTAATTCTTTTGGAAAATATAGATTTTTTTCATTAAAATGTTTTAGCATGTCATAGTTTGTTATTGTTACTAACTAAATAAAATTAAAATTTCTTATTTCTAATTTCTGGTATGGTAAATATTAACAGAATTACATCATAAATAAAAGCTCTTTGGAGCATTCATAATTTTTAAGGCATCTTGACACCAAAAAATTTGAGAAATGCTGCTTAAGAATATATCTAGGAATGTACCTCTGGTATTAGATATATCTTCAATTTTACAAGAAAAGGGAAACTGTTTTCCATAGTGGTTTCACCAATTTTTATACCCACCAGCCATGACTCACATTGGACCATGACTTATCAACCTTGTCAACTCTTAGTATAACCAGATTTTAAAATTTTAGCCCACTTAATGTAATAGCATGTTATTGTGATATTAATTTCTACTTCTCTGGAGAGGTTGAACATCTTTTCAGATGTTTTTTGGGCCATTGGATATCTTCTTATTTGAAGTGCCTGCTTGTTCCAAATCTTTTGCTCTCTTTTCCATGGTATTGTTTTCTTTTTGATTTGTAGAAGTACTTAATATATTTTGGATATGGGTCCTTTGTCAGTTATATGTGTTTTAAATATCTTCTTCCACACTGTCTTTTTACTCTCTATAATTCTTTGATGAAATTTAAATTTTAAGAAGTTGTATTTGTTAATCTTTGCTTTGTGTTTGGTACTTTTGTGTCTTCTTTAAAGACTTTTCCTACCCCTAGATTATGAAGACATCTTCCTATGTTATTGATTTTGTCTTTCACAGTTAGGTCTTTAATCCTAGAAGCTGATTTTTGGGTGAAGTAGAGATCCAGTTTGTTTTTTTCCCCTATGGATACCTAATTGTCTCATCACCATTAAAAAAGACTGTTCTTTTCCTTCCGATATGTCATGCCACGTCTGTCATATATGCACGGGTCTGCTTCTAGATCTCCATTTATGTTTCATCGTCTTGTCTATCTGGATCTCTGTTCTGTTTCATTGTTTTGCTTGTTTATCTACACAAATGCCACACTGTCTTAATCTCCAAATCACTGTAATGAGTCTTGATGTCTGCTAGGACAAGTCCTTCTATTTTGCTCTTCAAGAATGCCTTGGATATTTCCTGGCATATTACTTTTAGATTCAGTTTATCAAGTCAATCAACCTTTGTAATTCAGTTTGTTATAAGAAAACAAAATGCCCTGACATGATTTTCATTTGTATTGCATTTAATCTATAAGTCAATTTGGGGAGAATTGGCATCTTTATAATAATTGAGTCTTTCAATCCATGAGCATGCGATTGCTTTCTACATTTAGTTAACTCTTTAATGACTTGGTGAAGTTTTATATTTTTCTTGTGGGTCTTTCACTTCTCTTGTTAGATTTTCCCCCACCTAAGTATTCCTTTTGATTCTCTTGTAAATAGTGTTTTTATTTTCTAACTGCTGCTGTTGCATAGGAATATAATTTTGTGTCTGGCTACCTTGCCTAATCAAATAATTTCAAAAGATTATGTCAGCTTTTCTTGATTTTCTATATATTTAATCTTACCTATGTTTTGTGATTGTCTTATATTAAGTAATATAGGGGCCAGCCAGGTGGCATAGCAGTTAAGTTTGCACTCCCCTTCGGCAGCCCGTGGTTTTGCAGGTTTGGATCCGGGGCACGGACAGACGCACTGCTTGTCAAGCCATGCTGTGGCGGCGCCCCATATGAAGTAGAGGAAGATGGACATGGATGTTAGCCCAGGGCCAGTCTTCCTCAGCAAAAAAAGAGGAGGATTGGCAATGGATGTTAGCTCAGGGCCGGTCTTCCTCACACACACCCACACAAAAAGTAATATAACCTCACCAGCTTTATTTTAAAAAATATTTGTATGATATATTGCTTTCTATGTCTTTTTGTTTCAGACATATCTCAGAGGTTATCAGTGGAGTCCAATCTGACTTTATCTTTTAACTGAAGCTTTACTCCTGTTAGATTTAATAAATTACTCATACATTTGCACTTAAATAAAACATCTAATTTTGTGCTTTTGCATTGTGCTCTACATGATTTATATTTCTTTTCTCATGTAACCTTAAGGCTATAAGTTTCTAAAGGCCCTACTTTTCGTTATTATTCAGTTCAACATATTTTCTAATTTCCATTATTTTTCTTCTTTGACTCACAATTTACTTAGTAATGGGTTTCCTCTGTTCCAAAATGTGGATATTTTGTAGTTATATTTTTGGTGTTGATTTCTGGCTTATCTTATGGTTGGAAAACATGTGAAAAGAACATGCATTCTGCAGGTGGTGTGCGCAGGGTTCTGTATGACCAGCAGGTTAGTCTGTTGTTCCTGTTGTCCAAATCTTCCATAGCTTTACTGAGTTTTAGCCTCTTTGTTCTATCAATTACTTAGAGAACCTGTGTTAAAATTTCCCACTAAAATTATTGATTTTTCCCTTTTCTCTATATTTATCAGTACATTCCTACTTCAAAGTCTTTTCATGTTTCTGTCCAGTGTCCTTTTTTCATCTGTGACGGCACTTTGAGAAAAGTGTCATGGCCTTAACATAATATATCTTGAGCTGCTTGGTTTCTGTGAATTGGGGAACTGAGCCAGCTCTTGTCACATCTTGATTATTTACTATCCATCCTTTGAATGAGCCAGATTAAATGAAAAGATACATGGTTATTTTGGGGAGACAGGGTGCTGTGGGGCCTCTGTTTCCATCTCCATTGTCTAGGCAGTTAGCCCTTATTGTGTGGAGATGTTTTCTTCCCACCTCCACTGATGTGTTATTTAGCAATATAGCTCCCGTTAAGCAAAGGATAACTCTGAATTCCCACCAGATTTTGGTAATAAAAGGACATCTTTTTATCCCAGCTACTCTAACCAGCCTGTCAACTGGTGGCTTTGCTAGATTTAGGATCTCTGGTTGCGGTCTGTGCCAATAGCTCTACGTGATGAAGGAGATGAGCGCCCATAGAAAAGTCAGTCTTTTGAACACAGGAATTGTTTTCATTTAGTTACCCCTTAACGTTTATTTCTCTTTTATCTTCAGTTGTTTGAAGGATTGAAGGCATTTCGAGGAGTTGATAATAAAATTCGACTGTTTCGGCCAAACCTCAACATGGATAGAATGTACCGATCTGCTATAAGGGCAACTTTGCCGGTATGTAAATCTAGGAGTTTCCTTTGTGTTTCTCTTAATGTAATGGATCGCTGAATTTACCACCAAACAAATCATTTCTGAACACTTACATCAATATTCAGTACAAACCATATGAACAGTGAAGTTATTTCTGATGTACTTTGTAATTAGTGAGGTAAAAATACGAGGAAATAACCAATTCCATTTGGCAATTCCACAATCTATTTCTTTTTTTTTATTTTTATTTTTTACCATTTTTTAAATTGATGTCTTAATAGTTTGTAACACTGTGGGGTTTTAGTTGTACATTTTTGTTTGTCCATTACCTTGTGGATGTAACCCTTCACCCCTTGTGCCCACCCCCCACCCCCCTTCCCCTTGGTAACCACCAATCAGTTCTCTCTACAATCTATTTCTTTGTGAGTGTTTGTGGGGGATTATTGTGTATGTGGGAGATAAAAGGATTAGGAAGAAAAATATGCCTCAAACTAAAATAAGTAAAATTTAAAGACTGTATGAAATTCTAATATTGAAAATGGAAAACATGATCTGCTGCACAGATATTTTGGGGATATTTTGCCTAATTGCTTTAGACACTAGCAAGTATGTGTGATTTAAGTATTTATTTTGATATTTTACTCCAAGTTTTATTAAAAAACCCAAAACGATGTCAAAATGGTTTCTCATGGCCATCAAATCCTGGCTATAACATTGTTATGGAGCAGAATTCATTATAAGGTGGGTTGGATTTAGACACCAAGATTCACATGTAGGTGGAGGTGACCTTGATTACTTCCATTCCCTGAGACATGACCAGGCTGCCTTTCTGAACTGAAAGAAGCCTTTTCCTTCTTTTGCATGTTCTGTGTAGCTAACTTTCAGGAACCTAGCCCAACCTGTGCACTGAAGAAGCCTGGAAACAGCTAAATCCAAGTAACTACTCCTTTTTATCCAGGCTCTTCCTTCTTCCTATTTTTGTAACCCATGCTTCACCTACCTCCTTCAGAGGCGATAATATGGTAGCAGGAGGGAAATTAAGGTAAGTTCTTTGGACTAGGTCCTAGTTTCACTCTTCCACCATTGCAGACAGATCACTGGGAAAAGCTTTAAAATGGGGACAGAAGAAAAGGGAAGTAACATTTATTGGACATCGACAGTGCTACAGACTGTCTTATATGGTTTTATATTCCTTGTCTGTTTAATCATAATAGTAAGCCATTGTCAAGAAGCTATATATTATAAATTTTAATGGTGCTTTTGTATATAGAGAGGGAAACTTCGAGCCCAGAGGGGTTAAATGACTTGCCTAAAATCTCACAGAATAAAGGGACAGGGCAAAAAATTGGATTCAACTTTTTTTTGTTGTTTGTTTTTTGCATGGAAAGATTTGCCCTGAGCTAATATCTGTTGCCAGTCTTCATCTTTTTTTTTTCCTCCCCAAAGCCCCAGTCCATGGTTGTATATCCTAGTTGTGAGTCCTTCTACTTCTTCTACATGAGCCACCACCACAGCATGGCAACTGACAGATGGGTGGTGTGGTTCCACAACCGGGAAACAAACCTGGGCCACCAAAGCAGTGAAAGTGCTGAACTTTAACCACTAGGCCATCAGGGCTGGCTCTGGACTTAAGTTTTTTGCTCCCTAGTCAGGTTCTCTTTCCACCAACCAGCTCTTATCTCTAGACAGCAGTACCAGACACCCAAGCAGGTGACACAGGGTGATGATATGTCCTATATGATTGGCAATCCCAATTTCTGTAACATTACTACACTGTGATCGCTGTTATAGGTTAGTGTTTACATAGCCAGATCCTGATGTCATGAGCTCTATTCAGATGCTTGTTTCTGACTCATTTCGACCTTGGATAACCTATCATATCTCTGAAAGTATGTTTCTCTGCCCTGCCAAGTGAGTAGAAAGTACTTGTTTTATAAACTGTCACCCATCTAGTATAAGAAAACTTTTTTTCTCCTAAGCAATAAGCTGCTCTTTACCTTTGCCCATTTTCTTATTGGGTTGTCTGTTCCTTTCTTACTGATTTTTGGGATATCTTAACATATTCCATTATACGATCCTTTGTTGGTTATATGTTACAGATAACATCACCCAGTTTGTTGCTTCTTACTTCTTTTGAAGAATAGAAGTCCTTAAGTTTTAAATAGTCAAACTGTATACATTTTTTTCCTTTGTGATTTATGCTTTATGTCTCTTACTTAAGTATCCTTTCCTATCTTAAGGTGACAGTGATCTTTGTAATCTTTTATAAAAGTTTTAATGTTTTGTCACATTTAAGTATATAATCCAACTATAATTGATATTTGGGTATAGTAAGAGGCAGGGATCCAATTTCTTACCCTTCCCATATGGATAATCCATCATCTCACCACAATTTTGGTGGGGGGAAAGAAATCAAAGAAAAAATCCTATTTGGTTTCATTATTTTTACTTTTTTATCAGTCTAAAGCTTCCATGAGGACCATTTCTTATTGCTACAATGGAAGAAAATTCCATTATTCATTCTATTTTTTGTTCTTTCAGGTATTTGACAGAGAAGAACTTTTAGAGTGTATTCAACAGCTTGTGAAATTGGATCAAGAGTGGGTCCCATATTCAACATCTGCTAGTCTATATATTCGTCCTACGTTCATCGGAACTGAGGTGCAAACTGAGTCCCTGTTTTGGGGTACTTTGGTGGGCAAGTTATCATTGTTTAGTCTTGTGTGCAACTTCTAATATGTAGTTTGAAATAGACCCTAAGAGCATCATTAATGACTTCTTTCTCCTGATTATCAAGACAAGGGGTCAACAAACATTTTCCATAAAGGGCCAGATAGTAAATATTTTTAGGCTTTGTGGGCCATATGGTTTCTGTCACAACTACTCAACTTTGCCACTGTAGTTCAAAAGCAGCCACAGATATGAACATGAATGAGCAATGAGTGAGGCTGTTTGCCCTTCCCTTAATCAAGACTAACCATTATTTCCTCAATTTACCAGTATAGTGCCTCCTGTCTTGCCAGCACTTCTCCAAGATAGGAGTGATGGGAGTTTTGAAATTTGGAGAAGGGAGAGGTGCTACTTTTTATTTTCATTTTCCTGAAGTCTTGTGATTTCTTGGTAAGAAGGAGGAGTGGAGAGCCCTCCTCCCCCATAGAAAACGTTGAAAATAAAGTTCACAATGAGAGTTAGCGAAGAAACTTGAGAGCTAGAGTGGCAGGTTTAAATAACCTGGCCGTAAGATCTCCTGGTAGGTCACAGTTTATTGGTTGGGTGCCCTTGCAAAAGAAGGACATTCCTGGAGAGGCTAAGGCCATTTGAGTGGGTGAGTATGTTGTATAAAGACCCTGTCCTTTGTCTCCTTCCTCTACTGGGAAGCTGTGGCCTCATGGAGAGTGGGTGATATTGAAGGATAGTTGTTGGGGGAGATTGAATGTGAGTGGCAGATAAAGAGGGTGTGGCATATGGAAATCTTTAGGAATAGGGACAATGAGACAGAACTCTTTTGCTATATAGTCTAGTCATTCTACTCTGTACTAGGTAGTTATATGGTTACCAGGTTCTCTACTAGGTCATAGGAATGTAAGAAGTAGGGAAATATATAAGGCCATAGGATAAATACCTAAGTGGTCCTTTGGCATCCTTTTGATAGAGTATTCAGAATCTAGATAATAAATTTCATGAACTGCAGTCTCCCTAATAACTTTAAAGAATTGGGACGATTTAAAAAGTCATCTACTCCTTAAGTTTCTAAAATTTTAATATTGAATTTTTAAATATTTAACTTTATGATAGGAGGAAGCAATTTTTAAAGTTTGTCAAAACATTATTACTAATCTCAATTCACTAATTCCAGTTTTCCTGAGGTACTTTCCCACTCTAAGTTCTCATTCTTCTATTCTTATTAGTTGAGAGTTTTTGTGATAAATGGATGTTGGATTTTGTTGAATGCTTTCTCTGGATATCTTGACGTGATTATATAGTTTTGTCCTTTATTCTGTTATTATAGTGTGTTATATTATTTCATTTGTGGATGTTAAAACAACCTTGCATTCCTGGGCTAAATCTTACTTGATTATGGTGAATAATTCATATTGTATCTTGCTGTATTTAGTTTGCAAATATTTTGTTACAATTTTTGTGTCAATGCTCATGAAAGGTATTGGTCTGTAGTTTTCTAACATATCTAGTTCTGTGATTTAGTAAATTCTTTAGACTCTCAGAATCCTATAATCTAGAGTTGGACAAGCTTTTAAATCTGATTTTTTTGCTGAGGAAAATTAGCCCTGAGCGTACATCTGTTGCCAGTCTTCCTCATTTTATGCTTGAGGAAGATTAGCCCTGAGCTAACATCTGTTCCAATCTTCCGCTATTTTATATGTGGGTCACTGCCACAGTGTGGCTGACGAGTGGTGTAGGTCTCCACCTGGAGTCTGAACCTGGGTCGCCGAAGCAGAACGTGAATGCACAGAACTTAACCACTATGCCACGGGGCCGGCCCCTACATCTGATTTTAGAGTCCGGCAGTCACAATAATCCTCTCTACTGGTGGTCCTCAACTTTTTGCATTTGAATCAACCAGGTGTTGTTTAAAATATGCGTACTGACCCTAATCCCCAGAGATTGTGATTGAGTAGTTCTGGCTGGTGATTCTGATGCCCACCCAAGTTCAAGAACCTCAGTGACAAAAGCCCTGCCAACTAGTTCTCTCCCACTAACTCTATCAATATCCTTTGAACTTCAGAATCAACAATTTTTAAAAATCTGCTTTCCAAGTAGTAAGGTAAGAATTGAAGGAAATAATTGATACCATCTGGTGAGTCATTATTTATATTTGATTGGTATTTTATATCAACTAGAATTTTCTAATTAATGGTATAGGCAGAAAAAACCACCTGTAATTCAGAAATGAGCATGATACAGATGATGTTCAATGAAGCATATGGGTTTAAGCATTTGTATACCACACAGATGTTATGCAATCCAGTCTGATAATTACCATGCATTGCCTTTTCATGGTGGCTCCATTTGGTGTGTGAGGTACTGTCTGGAGGATTGGTGCCAGTGACTTCCTGTTCACTGGGATTCTTTCATCAGGGATGACGAACTTTTGCCTGCTTTTTTATGTTACTTGGTTTCATGATGGGCCCTGTCTTGTCAGTGCCTTCACAGGTTGATTGCCGGCTCACCTCTCTCTGTATCAGTTATCTGATGTTTTGGTCTTGTCTGTTGCTGCCAACATCCACGTTTTTCTTTCATGTTCTTTTCATGGTTAGATTAACTGATTAAGTGGGTCTTGTATCCAAGAGGTATTTTGATTTCTTTGAATGAACAAATATGTATTCGGGTAATTTATTAAGTGATATAACCACCTAGTTGATCACATGTGCCCTGTCCCTCTTCCCTGGTATGGCACTCACTTGTGTATATAGAATATTCAGTGTTCTATAATAGACATATTTGTATAGGCCTCCAGCCCAGACCAAATAATCTAAATCTCTGGAGCCAGGATCAGAGACTCTGCGTTTAAGCAAATTCTCCAGAGATTTCTTAACTACGTTCAAGAGACTCACCATCCCAAGCCTTGTGAAGGAATCAAATGTATGTCTAGCAGTCTTTAATGCTTTATATACTCCAAGGATTACAAGTTGGTACTCAGCTGGAAATGTTTATATCTTTGAAGGCTGAATGTCATCCTAAGAGCAGAGTATTGTTTTCACTTTCATGGGCCATCATATGACAATCTGATAATAATTATTGCTTCTCACACTCAATGAGACTTAGTAGCTGCCATATAATTAGAGAGTGGCTCTGCCACCAACTTATGAATTTCATTATATTTGCAAAGGATGCTCTGCCTCTTTACATGTTTTAAAATTAGTTGACCTGTCTTTTTATTTACATTGATAATTCCTATGTACCAGTGTTTTTATGCAATTCTTTAAATGTCTTCCAGCTTTCTTTGATAATAATTGGATCCACTGTTAAAATCCTTTTAGATTTAGGATTATAAACAGAAGAGTATTTTATTGGAACATGTATAATTAGCTATTGATATATAACCAGTGAGTAGAGATTGCCACTAAAACATACCAGGCTGCCAGTGGGTGGAAATTTGAAAAAATTTTTTTCTATAAGGTTCACATTATTAAACAAAATGTTAAACGTTAATGCATAAGCCTCTTGTAAAAAGTTTAAATTAGAGGGTAAAATCATTCACATTACTAAAAGATTTCTCAGAAAAGAATTTCAGCATCATTTTAATCAATATCTTCTGAAATATTTATTTATAGGTAGTTAAAAGCATCAAGAGAAACTGAAAACTGGAGTGCTTCAAAATATTGCTGATTATGTGTCAACTAGAAATTAAGATAAAATCTGAAATCATAATATTTAAATAAAGAACATTTACATAAACGGTTTCTAAATTTTCACTTTACCAGACAAGAAGCTAAAATTATATGACTGTCAAGTTCAGTACTGAATATCTAATAACCCTAATCCAAAGAAGCTGGGTTTTGCTGATTTAACATCTATTTTATTCAAGATCACCCTATTTAGTAATTCCAGGCAGGTGCAGCTATATGAATGTGCCAGCACACACCCAGAGACACAGCCCTTTATTTCCTCAGTGATTGTGGTAAGTGTACAGGTGCTTTGACCACAGTCAATAGCAGAAATATGCACAACCACCAACTCTGGCATTCTCTCGTCTGATCATTGTTACTAGCCTTCCACTTTTCCAATTTATCTTAGTCTCGTTTCATCCCACTCTCTCCATTTGAGAAGTGGTGGAGTGAGGCAGTAAATTATATCAAGGCTGAGAATGTTGTCATTGAGAAGGGTTGAGTCTGATTGTTGGGACAACCCTCCAGGCTGTCAGGAGTCAGTCCACTCAGCCCCTTTGACCAGGTCCCAGGCTGTCCACCAGAGATCTGCAAGCTGCCAGCAGATTGGACTTTATCAGCTGTGCTCAAAGACAGACTGACCTTGGCTCATGTGGAAGTTGATTTATTCCTCATATTCAGTTAATTTCATACTTTACATTTGGAGTTTATTATTAGTGCCGTCAAGTTGATTCTGACTCCTAGGAACCCTGTGTCTGGCAGAGGGCGTACATCAGAGTGGAACCCTGCCTGGTCTTTTTATGCCATCCTCTCCTCTTCCGGCACTACATCACACAACACTCCGCTGCTATTCATAGGGTTTTCATAGCCGGTTTTCTTGGAAGTAGATGGCCAGGTCCTTCTTCCTAGTTTGTCTTAGTCTGGAAGTTACACTGAAACCTGTCCACCATGGGTGACCCTGCTGGTATTTGAAATCCTGGTGGCACAGCTTTTAGCATCACAGCATTATGCAGCTGCCACAGTATGACAGCTGACAGATAGACGGTGTGGGTCCCTGATTGGGAAACAAACCCGGGCTGTGGTGATGAGAGTGCCACATCTTAACCGCAAGACCACCGGGGCTGCCTACGTTTGGAGTGCTCCTAAATAAATTTCTGGAGTTGAACTCAACTAGAGAAATAGTTTGCTTTTGGTTACCACCAGCCTCAGATGTACAGAATGCAGTTTGAACTATGTACAGTAACATCTTAAATCACTTCATGTATGCAGTCTCCCCATTCACAACTTCACTGGAAATGTTTCCGTATGAAATTCTCATTAGAGCTCACGTTGTAAAATCCTGCTGCCAAGTGGTTCGTTCCTTGGTTTCTGGTTGCCTCCACAGGGAGCTTAAGGACATATGAATTTCATAGACATGTCTTTCTTTTCCTTTTATCACCTTGTAAAATCTTTATATTACACATATAATTTAATCTATAATCATAACAATTCCCAGGAAAAGAATTCCCCTTATTCACTGCCTTTGTTTCTTTATGCTTACAGATATTATCATCGTTTCCCTTCCCAATTACCCTCTATAAAGGAAAAAAATCTGAACAGATTTGAAAACTAGTTATTACAGCAGCAATTTGTAATCGTTAATTTGGGTTTTGTCCACACTTTTAATGTATTCTTTTGCAATTCTATTTGAGAGATATGTATATTCATATTCTATTGTTTATAAACAATTTTAAATATCATTTGTAAAGCTCTGTTAACATGTTTCATATTAACAGTCTCTTTTTAGTATCTTCAAACCTCGAGTCTGTTTTTAGAGATCCAACTTATTTGCATTGATTTTAGCCTGTGATAATCAGCTGGTTATTCTCAGCTCACTTCTGCCAGTGGACACCCTCATGAGACTGTTCTTGTCCATTTCAGCATCATCACGGGGGATGATTGTCGTTACTATCTTTATTTTTACTCTTTGGGATTATGGTGCCTCTGGTTATTAACTACACCCCTCAGTTCATGGCATTTACCACCATGGGGCATATGAAGTCCCTCATTGCTTTTTATTCCCTTCTCTCTTCATTCCCCAGTCTCATCTCCTCTTCCCCCATTGGAAATCATTCTCATGTACTGAATGAATATTCTTTTGGTTTGTATGTGTTTTTAAGTATCTCATTACTTTGAATGCCTGTGATTTTAATTTATGTAAATTATTTTTGTCCTACAGATCTCATTGTATTTCATAACTTTTTCCTTTAGCACTGTATTTTTCATTTCTATCCAGGTGGCTGTGTGTATGTCCACTCCGTCACTTCTAACCGCTGTGCTGGATATCTACCACACTTTGTTCCACTTCCTTCACTGGGGTCCCATTTCCCTGTTACCTTATATAATACAGCAACGAGGAGTTTGAAAATATACAACCTAGGGAATTACTGAAAGAGTCATTGTTTCCCAGCAAGGTGCCCTAGGCCCATCTTGCTTTTCCATCCCTAGAAAGTCTGCTGCTTTTCATGGAAGTCCTGTTGTCTTTGATGGAATACAGTCATTCAGTCTGTCATCATCACCATCACCTGGCATTATGAAGCATTTCAAAGTGTCATTGTGCTCAGTGCTTTCTGTGCGCTGACAACAACCGCGAGAGTGGATGCCACTTGGCTTCATTTTAGAGATGAGTAAACTGAAGTCCAAAGAGATGAAATAAAAACCCCCTGCACTCTTAATCTCTATGCTGCAGCATCTCTTATGTATTAGCAACTGTGCTGGGTCTAGGGTTACAGGGCTGAGCAAAAACCACCCTCCTGCTCTCAGGGAGCTCAGTGTCTGGTGTGGAACCCACGAACTGGATGTGTATTGATAGAGAGCAGTGCTGTGAAGAAATGGGGCATGGTTCAGTAAGAGTGGTTACCATGGAAACCTAACTTAGATGGGTGCTCTTCTTTCCCATCTTGTTCTAATATAGCGTACCTTCATGTCTATTTCCTTTCCTTCTCTGAGCCACCAGCTTTCCTGCTCTCAATTAATATTTGACATAATCACTCCAGATTTTATATGTTGTATTATGTGTTTTATAATATGTTATATAATAGGTATTATATAACACACACAGAGTCACACTAAGTTTCAAGTCCAATTACAATGCTTCCAAGTTTAGGAGTATCAATTCACATGCAAAGTTGCCAGTATATTTCTGAGAATTCATTTTTCTTTTTAAATTTTTTCTTAATTGAGGTATATTGACATATGACATTATATTAACTTCAGATGTATAACATAATGATTTGATATTTGTATATATCGGAGAATGATCACCACAATGTCTAGTTAACATCTGTCACCATACATAGTTACAAAAAAAAGTTTTTTTCTTGTGATGAGAACTTTTAAGATTCACTCTCTTAGCAACTTTTAAATATGCAATACAGTATTATCAACTATAGTCACCATGCTATACATTACATCCCCATGACATTTATTTTGTAACTGGAAATTTGTACCTTTGACTCCTTTCACCCATCCCCCACCCCCAGCCTCTGGCAACCACCAACCTGTTCTCTGTATCTATGAGCTTGTTGTTTTCATTTTTGTATTTAGATTCCACAGATAAGTGAGATCGTATAGTATTTGTCTTTCTCTGTGTGATTTATTTCACTTAGCATAATACCCTCAAGATCCATTCATGTTGTCACAAATGGCAAGATTTCATTCTTCTTTTATGGCTGAATAATATTCCACTGTAGATAGATATATATACACCACATTTTCTTTATCCATTCATCCATTGGTGGACACAGGTTGTTTCCATATCTTGGCTATTGTAAGTAATGCTGCAATGAACATGGGGTGCATATATCTTTTAGAGTTAGTGTTTTTATTTTCTTTGGATAAATACCCAGAAGTGGAATAGCTGGATCATATGGTAGATCTATTTTTAATTTTTTGAGGAACCTCCATACTGTTTTCCATAGTGGCTGCATCAATTTACATTTCTGCCAACAGTGCAGAAGGGTATTTCTGGGATTTTTAAAGGAGGGATTTGGGGAGGGAAAAATATCTGGTAACAAATTCAAATAGTACCAAAAATAAGCAATGGAAAGGCAGTTTCCTTCCCACTCTCATTCTGATCCAGAGTTCCACCGTTCACATCCTTCCAAGCAATTCCTGTTGCCAGTTTTTCTTACAGTCTTCTAGAGGTACATGTTTATAAGTACACACAAGAACTCATATCCCTACCTACTTACTTGTGTTTGTACATTAAATATTTTCCTTCTTTTTTACAAAAATGGCAATAATTTTTTGCCCATACTCAAAGATTTTTAAAACTATACCCCCACCGCCCCACACACAGAGTTTAAAGAATTAAAATGAAAATACGTGGATACAACACCCAGTTAAGGTTAGAGCATGATGAGTACAATTGAAACCCCTTGTGTACCCTTCCCTGTCGCCTCCCCTTCCCTCCCCAGTGGAGTTAACCGTGTTGTTGTGTAGAGTTCATTCTTTACCCCCTACCCCTGACCCCTGGCATTCTGTTTTACTACAGATAGACATTTGGGTTATTTCCAACTTTTGACTACTATAAATAAAGCTCCTGTGCACATCCTGTACATGTCTTATGATGGACACATGCACTTGCTTCTCTTCGGTATTTACCCAGGAGTTGAATTGCTGGGTCAGAGAATATTTGTATGTTTTGCTTTATTGGGTACTGCCAGTTTTCCAAAATGCTTGTACCAGTGTACTCTTCCACCAGCAATGTGTGAAAGTTCCATTTGCTTCATATCCTTGCTGACACTGGTATTGTCTTATTATTTTTACCCATTCTGACATGTGCAGCCTTATCTTCTTGTGGTTTTAATTTTTATTTCCCTGATGACAAATTATGTTGAATATCTTCATATGCTTACTGACTTTTGGAAATCCTTTTGTGAAGTGCTTTTGCAAGTCTTTTGCCATTAAAGAAAAAATTGGTTTGTCCTTTTTTTTTTGGTGAGGAAGACTGGCCCTGAGCTAACATCTGTTGCCAATCCTCCTCTTTTTGCTGAGGAAGATTGGCCCTGAGCTAACATCTGTGTGCCCATCTCCCTCCACTTTGTATGTGGGATGCCACCACAGCATGGCTTGATAAGCCGTGCATCGGTCCGAGTTCGGGATTCGAACCTGCGAACCCCGGGCTGCCAAAGGGGAGCACACAAAATTAACCACTACGCCACCAGGCCTGCCCTTGGTTTGTCTTTTTAATTTTTATAGGGTCTTTATATATTCTGGATATAAATCCTGTGTCAGATAACTGGATTGCAAATAGTTTCCCACTCCGTGGCCTGCATTTGCATCTGTGTCATGCCTTTTCACTCTCTTATCAGTATCTTTTGATGAACAGAAGTACTTAATTTTAATGTAATTAAATTTATTTATATTTTATGTTTTGTGATTTTTATGTGTTTCAAAGAAATTCTTCCTTATTCCAAAGTCTTGCTTTTCTTTTGTTTTAAATTTTGCTTTTTCCACTTAAGTGAAATACGTTAGGAAGTGAACATTGTGTGAAGTTAAGGACTCAATTTTATTTTCTCCATTTGGATACCAAGTTGTTCCACCACTATTTATGGAGTGATCCATCCTTTCTTCCCTGGTTTATAATGCCAGCTGTTGATATGTCAACTTTCCATAAACGAAGGCTTTTTCTGGCTTTCGATCGATAACTTCTCATGCTGTTTTTTTTTTTTAACACATAAATGGTAGGAATATTGTGAACAATTTTGTATGTGTTTTTGTTTTTGCACTTACAATTTGTCTTGGCGATCCTTCCATATCAGTACGTATGGATCTACCTCTATTTTTTTCCATTTTCCTAGCTGTAAGGTATTCCATCGTACATATATACCATACTTAATTGAATGCAGGATGTCATACATTATAAGATGCACCATTATTTTATGCTCTGAAATGGAAAAACATTGCCAATTATGCTATGATACAGTACTTTCCCAATGATCCTGAGTGATTCATGAATTAGTCATACCAGCCTCTTATTTTTTTGAAATGTATGTTTTCAGAGGAAATCTGCAGTTTCTCCTGCCATCTTTTGCACTGCTTGGCTTGTGATAGGCATTTTTATTTTTCATATATCTTAATAACAAAAGCTAACACAGCTTTATCTTCTTATGGAATTCTTCCTACTGTAAGTTCCATTAGACGACTTGATTGTTGCTTTGCAAGAAAATATTAAATTGCATTTGTTTAATGTTACTACAAATATTTGTTTCACTAATATCAAATACACATCCTGCTTCTGTTTTTATGCTTTTCTATGCAGGAACTTTTATTTTTAGTACCAAATCATACTGTAACTTTTTGAAGACCTTTTAAATGCCAAACTCATCATGTATAGCATCACCAATGCCCATAAGTCATTGCAAGTGCCATCAGTATGGACAGCTAATTCCAAGTCTGGCAATGCCATCTTTGCCATGACTGCTTCTTGGCAAATAGCAATTGTAAAATGCTGAGTCCTGATTTCAGATATGTTAAATGTGGAAAAAAATGGACATCTTAGAATCTGTGAAATATGATTGCATAATTTATATAACCAGTGTCCTCTTGATCAACCACTATGTTGATATAACAAACATAAGAACTGTTATTAGCAGATTGAATAAAGCAGGAAAATTAAATTTAGGACTCTTAATGCAGGGTTTCTTCAAGAAATTTATGCTACAGACATATCCCTTAGTGCACATAAAGACAAATATTCAAGGATATTTATTGCACCTCACACAAGTTGCTGGTCGACTGGATGTGCATGTGAGAGGAGAGGTGTTATGTTTTCCTCTGGGCCAAAGGAACTGGATAGTGACTGTTGGTTGGGATGAACAAGAGTGAGGGAGAAGGGTTTTTTGTTGTTTATTTATTGGAGTGATGATGGGTGGAATCAAGAGTTCAGTTTTGGTTATGGTAGTTTAAGCCAGTGTGGAAATGGAGGAAGAGTTTGGAGTTTAAGTGATACATTCTAGTGTTTAGCATAAAATGCGTTTAAAGCCAAGGGCCTACATGAAGTTATCAAGGGAAGAAATATAGACAATGATGAAAAGAAAGTGAGGACTAATCCCTGGGGCAGGCCAGCATTTAGAAGAAAGGGAGATGAAGAGGAATCAGCTAAAAAGTCTGAGTAGTAGCAGCCAGTAAGATAGAAAGAACCGCAAGAGGGCTTGGTGTACTGGAAACAAGCGAAGAACATGGAAGCAATGATCAGCTGTGGCAGATCCCACCCATAGGACCAGTGAGATGAGAGCTGACTATTGGATTTGGCCACATGGAGGTCCTTGGTGATCTTGACAAGCATATTTCAGTGGAGTGATGGGATTGAAAGTCTGAATGTTATGGATTCAAGAGAGAAGGAGAGGAGAGGAGGTAACCATGGCAAGTAAGTACATATCTTGTGAGGCTCTCTGCTATACAGTGGAGCAGAGAAATGGATGGATACCTGGAAGGGGACATGTGGTAAAGGGAGAGTGTCTGTTTTAGATGGGAGGTATTATGGCATATTTCTAAGCTGATGGAAATGATCCACAAGAAAAGGCAAACTAATTGTAAAAATATTCAAAAGACCTCCCTAATTCTACTTCTGTTGTGGTTCTACTTCTGATGGTGACAGTATGGCAGCAGTGATAGGTGACTAGATGGAGGGATGTCCAAACGCTCCCCTTGCCTCTGGCTTGTAGTTTCTTCCCACATACACTGTTGTTTCATTGACACCACTGTCTTCCCTTGAGTGAAACATCCTTTCCCCTTCATCAGCCCACTCATCATCCTCTTCCTCACTTGGCTAACTGGGCTTGGACTTGGCCTCTTTTGGGTATGTGTGTCCTCAGTGCTGTTGTCAGCTCCCTGTGTTGGTCTTATCTGTTGCTCTCTTCCAGGCCTAGTGCAGTGCTTGGCCCAGTCCATTGAGCCAAACTGTTAGGAATCACAAAGCTCAAAGTCTGAGCACTGAGGTTGGGGCAGTGAGGAGATCCTGGTTTGGGGGCCATTCCTGGTTTAAGGAAAACCCTCCTGTAGCATTTTCCTGTCATCTAGAGAAGGGGCCAGCAGACTTTGTCTTTAAAGGGCCAGGTAGTAAATATTTTTGGCTTTGCAGTCCTTACAACTACTCTACCTCTACCTTTGTTGTGCAGAAACAGCAATAGGCAGCACAGAAATGAATGAAAGTGTTCCAGTAACACTTAATAAAAACGAGCAGCAGACTGATTCCTGATCTTGAGTCATTTTAGAAAGGGAAATGAAGCATGGCTTTTTCAAGAGTGACTCATTCTGGTTTCTCCTGAGTACTTTCACGTCAAGTGTTCTTACCACCCATTTAATAATCCAGGCTAAAATTTCTATTTAGGATTGATTTCAAATTTACCAACCTATATTTACCAGGTCATCAGTATACTAATCCTTGTTCTTTTTCCCAAATGTCCATTCTCCATAATTCCAGTGTCGAGTGTTGAATGTAGTTCTATGGTCACATCTACAATCATCTTAATGTCATCTTCATGCTCTGTGTATTGGTACAAATTGAATTTATTTACTGCTATTATTATTACTACCAATTATTGTTTATAAAAACAATAATAACAATTGCTATTTGTTGCATGCTTGAAAAAGATCAGGCCCTGGGTGCTTTCCACAGATTCTAATTTCATCCTTCTGCTACCCCTGTGAGAGTCATTATGCCTTAAATGATATTAGATAAGACAGTTGTATTCTTTTAGTCTTTTTTGCCTTATCTTTAGATTTCTTTTAACTATGTCTTTTTAAATTTTAAGATCATTCTTATTTAGAAACTGAAAAAGAATTGAGGGCTCAGCCTTCTTTTTCATCCAGCATTAAATTTATGCTATATTCCTCTTTGAACAGGCCTGAGAAACAAATAACTGCTACCCATTTTATAGCAAGCCTCAGAAAATTCTGGACTTTAGCTCTCCCATGGTATTCTTTCAATGTCTACATATTAATTACCTGTTAGTCCAGAGGCGAGCACTAAAGGAAATCAGGCAAGAGACAAAGGAACATTTTCTCTGTGGTGTCAATGCAACGTATTAGGATTAGCATCAGATTTTTTTTAAAAATCAAAATAATTCAAGTATGGTAAATAGTCATCTAGGTTGTTTTCTATAACATCTTATTAAGATGGAAAATCGACCAACAAATACTTAGTAAACATCTGTTGTAACAATGTAGGATGCTATGTGTAGGGGACAAAGATGGTCTTGCATTTCATGGAGCGTACAGATTAGCAAGAGGCAGAGAATTAAATAAACTTAAGGAAGTTAAATTCTAAACTTAAGGAAGTCCAGGACGCTTTAATAGTACATAACACAAGCAGCTAACCTAGTCAAGGGGCTCATTTCCTGAAGTGACATTTAAATGCATGTAAATTGAGATTGAAAGGTTTGTATTACTTAGGAGAGAGAGGGGATGTCTTAGTTTGCTCTGGCTGTCATAACAGAATACCCCGGACTGGGTGTCTTAAACACGAGAATTTATTTTCTCACAGTCCTGGAGGCTGGAGGTCCTGGAGATCAAGGTGCCACCCAGGTTAGTTTCTGGTGAGGCCTCTCTGTAGAAGTTCATCTTCTTGCTGTGCCTTCATAGGGCCTTTCTTCTGTGTGGAGGGTATGGGGGAGGGAGTGGAGCCCTCAAGCTCTGATGTCTCTTCCTCTTCTTATAAGGACATCAATCCTATTGGATTAGGGCCCCACCCTTTTGACTTCATTTAACCTTATTTACCTCCTTAAAGGCCTTGTCTCCAAATGCAGTCACCTTGGGGGATAGGGTTTCAGCATATACATTTTGAGGGGGACACATTTCAGTCCATAAAAGTGGAAGTGGAAGGAGACTGTTCAGGTGAGGGAGTAGTGTAGAAAAACATACAGAGGCAAGTGAGGAGGAATTGAAAGGGTTCAGTATGGTTTGAGCATAGGGTGCATAGAGTGTGAGAGCTGTGGGTGAAGGCTGAGGTGGGAGGAAGGTCTGGTTTGAAATTTCTTCAGGTTAGGAAATCACATATTTCACTGATTTTTTTTTTTTTTTAACTTTAGTGTCAAGAAAAGAGCTCTGGGGTCGTCAGTAGCATAGCAGTTAGGTTCGCACACTCTGCTGTGGCTGCCCGGGGTTTGTGGGTTTGGATCCCAGGCGTGGACCTACACACTGCTCATCAAGCCATGCTTTGGTGGCATCCCACATACAAAATAGAGGAAGATGGGCACAGATATTAGCTCAGCAACAATCTTCCTCACCAAAAAAAAGAAACAGAGCTGTGAATTAAGAGTAGAAGTTCTAGAGCTTAATAATTGTGAAACTTTGGGCAGATCATTTGTTTTGAGCCTCAGTTTCTCTAACTTAAAAATAGGAAGATATAACCCCATTAACTTCCTGGATTGCTGGATTATGTGAGATAATGACTGAAATGTCTTGGAAACCGAAAAGTGCTGTATAATTATTGAAGGTTGTTATTTTTTTTTAATCTTACATCAAACCAACTAGTTTTTCCCATAAAATTCTCCATGAATTTGGTGTCCCTCCCCTTTGTGACTCGCACACTCAAGGCTCTGCTTGGACCACATCTTTCCCACATCTCTCATCGCTCCTCAGAGCAGTGTTCTCTACCATTTTCCTCTCTAACTCATCTTCTTTTTTAGAAACTGCCAAGATTTTTTTTTTTTAATTAGGCTGTTCTTTGGATTAAAACAAAAAAGTCATGCTGTTCTTTTTGCATATGTTCCCTTGTTATTTTCAATGATCTTATTTCTTCTGTCTCATATTTGCCCTGCCTAGGCAGAATTACTCCCAAGCTTCTACATTGCCACTGGGCTCTCTGCCTTCTAGGCCCAAACATGGACTAATAAATTCCTTTCTCAGCTTGCTGAACTCTTTATGCCATCATTCGGATCACCTCTGAAATCCTGCCTTTCTATAAAGTAATTTTCTGGCTGACTCAGACAGAAGTAGTAATTTTCACTGTGTAATGTCTCTTTATTTTCCATCATACCCAAGTGTCCTGTTGTTCTGTGCAAATATACACATATTTAATACCCTCATACAGTATATGTATTTGTTATTTGCGAGGTATAACTTATAAAGTAAAAACAGTCTTTATTTGAACACAGCAGAATTTTAACTTCAAAGTCAGTGTGGTCCCTTGAGAAGTTATAAACGTTGTGTCTGAAATTTTTATGTTCCTCATTTTCCATGGTATTTCTTAAAAACCTTCCAATTCCTTATGTATTGAAATGATCAAAGAAACTAGTAGAGGAGAATAAAAAAATTAATCCAAATAAGACTTATTGAAACTGATCGACATGGCTCATGAGCTGTTGTCTTTCATGTTTTCTCTTTATGTGGCTTTTGTTATATGTGATCAGACCCGACCTTCTCCTCATAGAATTTTGTTCGTTGCCATTTGGTTAATGTTATATAATAAACTACTCAACTGTTGCAGTAGCACAGAATTTAAATTGCTTTCCAGGAAAGAAGGGAGAATTAAGAGGAAGTAACAAGTAATGGTTCCTGAAGGTAGAAACAGATCCAATCACCAAGTTCCCTTCCTAATACATGAATTTACATTTTATTTATTCTTACTCTTGAGCAGCGTGACCACTTTCAGTAAAGTCACAGAGTTCTTTGCATGAGAAGACAATCAATATAAGTAATCATTTCAGGATGAAGGTGGCTAAGCTGTGATCAACACCAGTACTTGTACTTGTAAACTATGAGTTGACCTTGCTTAAATTTCAGAAAATAAAATGTTAGCACACATAAGCACATTTTCTCTCAACATTGAAAAAATTCTAGTGTATAATTTATCTGTCTGCTAAGAATAAAAGTATTACATAAAGGTTTATGGAGAGATTTTTTTTCTAGAAATAGATTTAATGCCTAGTGCTATTGTTTTCCACTTGTGCTCTCTATACTGCCACCTAGTGGAATAAATGCAAGTTTGCCTGTCAATTAAAATCAGGAGGAAGGAAATGAATAATATGAAATTTATCTCAGAAAAAAATTTCCATGATGATGAGTTATTGTTACTTTTATTAGTGTAATGGAGGTTGCAAAAAATACATGAGTTCAGAGTGAAAAAAGTCCAGGCATTCATGTGATATCTAATAAAATGCTTATCAGTTTGTCCACAAATAGGCTGTCTTATTCAGAAACTTAGGAGCTAGCTAAATTATTGAGACTGTGTCCTGCAAATTGTATTTCTAAATTATATTGAGAATTTTGTCTTAATTCCTATTTATGAAGATCAATACAAATTTTTTAAATATTAAGCTTCAAAGCACCTGTGATGTGAAGTTTTCTTACTTAACTGGTAGGTAAATAAAAGCGTAGAGATAGGATAGTCAATTTTCATCAGATTTGGGAAGAAAGGCAGATACATATGTTATTCTGAGGTTTCTCTCCCAAACAGTGAAACCAAAAGAAAGGCAAATGAGACTTTAAAGCTCCTCACTCTTTATTGGGAGGGGAGCCCTCTTCAAGCCCCATTAAACAACCAAAAAACCAAAACTTGTTGCTTGCTGAGTAATTTCTTTAACATAGTTCCCTGTCATCTGTCATCGTTTGCTCTGTGGCCACCCAGGCCCTGCTTGGTCCTCGTGTTCATGTGGAATGTGAATGGAATCATCTTCCCATTTCCTAAGGGTTGCATGCCTTCCAGATGGCATCAGTGTGCACGTAGACAAACACACTTTTTCATGCTCACGAATATTTTACCTCCCTGATTCTTGATGATCTGGGCATAAGTAGTAGGCAAGGGGCCTTGAACCCATAGTGGACGGGGAGATATAATTGAAATTCGGAAGAAATATCCCCAGATCCGCTTTCATCCAGTTTCATCAAACATTACATTACAAAATCAGCTGGAATTGAGTCTCCTCTCATTCTTTCCGTGACAGACTCCTACCCCCATCCATCCAGCCAGATCCAGCTCTGGTGAAGATTGGATGCAAGCATTTTATATCCCATTCTATATCTCTTCGTGTAATAGTCCTGATTTGTTTTCTTCCTGTGGTCTTGAATTGCACAGGACAGCCCAGTGATCTTTTTTGCCTTTCTAATACATAGCCCTCAAAACTTTCAGTCTCTCAATTTTCCTCCTTAATAAACAACTGACGGTAATTACTTATAACTGCTTTTGTACTAGAGGAGTTTGTATGATTTTTGCCTTGTTGGCTTATGATTTTCCTGTGTTTGTGGGAAAGGCCATCTTCTGTCTTTGTCATTCATGATACAAGTTCCTGAGTTTTTCATCCTCGGCTTTTTGGTGGGGGGAGGATGGTACCTGTCCGTTAAGTGTGGTGATGGCAGGCTCCCTCATACCTACCACCTGCTGGAGTTCCTGGCATGTCCTGAAGTGGTTAGCAGTCCATGAAAACAGAAAGGGAAGTTAGAGAAGCAAATACTGTATTTCACCCTCAAAGACTAAAATCATGTCTGGGTTCTTCGCTTTTTCAATTCCCAATCAATGCAACATTGAAAGGTAATATATAGCTAGTTAAAAATATACTTTTTAAAAAACCCTACTAACAAAAAAGTTTGACACATTTGCTTTTCTCCTAAATTCATAACAACTCAGAAAGCAAAGCAAAAAGAAGCTTACAGTCATGTGCCACATAGCGACATTTAGGTCAAGAGGCACTGCATTCATGACGGTGGTCCCTTAACATAAGTACCATATAGCCTAGGTGTGTAGTAGTCTATGCCATCTAGATTTGTGTAGGAACACTCTGTGGTGTTTGCACAGTGACGAAATCACCTAACAACGTATCTCTTAGAATGTATCCCTGTTGTTAAGAGGCACATGACTGTATTCCATTCTTGGTGTTTTCTTCTTAAAAGACCATCAGGCTTTGTGTAATCAACTTTAGAAGTCACAACTCCTGTTCTTAGGTGGCCCTTTCTGGGAGAGAGTTAGAGATCTCTTCTATACTTTAAGACTGGTGTGTCTGCACTTTAACAGTTGTGTGTACTTTTACTTTTTTGCAGCCCTCCCTTGGAGTCAAGAAGCCCACCAAAGCCCTGATCTTTGTAATCTTGAGCCCAGTGGGACCTTATTTTTCAAGTGGAACCTTTAATCCAGTGTCCCTTTGGGCCAATCCGAAGTATGTAAGAGCCTGGAAAGGTGGGACAGGGGACTGCAAGATGGGAGGGTAAGTCTGTGTTTCTCTCTAATGGAAAGAGTCCCTCGTGACCATTTAGTTACTGCCATTTCACTTCAATACAAGTACATATATTAATATTCAAATTGTAATGGTCATTTTTGTTTAGTTGTCAGTGTTTTAAATTGTGCTAGTTGTTTAAAGGGGAACCTGTGGCATTTAATAAGGGAGACACATTGAATGTGACACATAGGCAGGAACTAAAATAAGTAACTAAAACAGGAATCAGATCTGTGCTTTGAATGATCTGCCCTGGAAGCTGGGCGTCTGGCTGCAGGCTGAGGTTGGCATTAAAGAGCATCTGGTGCTGGAGCCAAGGCTCTCAGTTGGCTCCAAGGAGTCCTGTCTGGGGAAGGTGCCTGCTTCACTGAAGTGCTGTCTTCATTGCCACAGATTGTAGCCACACCTGCTGCCAACTGGCTGAGGGACAGCCCTGCTTTGGCTCTGTCAGGCCAGTCTCATAGGCCATATGTAGCTGGCTGGAAATAAAAGAGCATTTGAAAAGTGTTAGACAATTTCAGGGGTGGACTTGGCTGTGAATGGAGAATGCCCCTCTGGGTGAACAAGAATAGCTGGATTAACCAGCGTGGGCTCTTCCTTTGTGTGTATCAAGTGCTGATGTGTATCACATACCCAGGGCAGCAGCAGTCCTAGAAGGTGACTCAGTGGCAATCTTCTGGGCTCTGCTAAAACAGGCAGATTCAGGGAGCCCTGGGAAAGTCGAAAAACATGCTGCTGGGATGTGAGAGAGCCATTGACAGTTGGCTTTGACCCCTCCATAGTAGTCTTTCTGGATTTCTTTTTTCTTTTCTACCAAAAAAAAAAGTGGTTATAAAATTCTACATCCTGTCATCCCCATTGGCAATTTCAGCAACTGATTCTCTCAGTGGGCAGAGAAATCCTAATGGAATCCGTTAAACTAAGTCACTTTCTTTTCCTTCTGATTTAGAACACTCCTTCCTGACTATGTCCTGGGCTAGCCAGGTTGAAAAAAATACTTTTGTTTACTCTCTTGATTTCCTTTTTACTTCTTTAGACTTCCTCACAGAGCATGTGCACCATTGCATACCATCTGTATGACTTTGTTAAAACTTCTCTTAGAGTGCACGTTACAGTAAATCTGCAATCTTGATGAAGAGGTAATAATTTAAAATAGTTTTCTACTTTAAATCTTGCTTTCTAGCTCCCTTACCTGCCCAGGGAAAAGGTAACATGGGGACATTGAGAAATTGCAGGGAAATCTTTAGTTTTGGTGTGTGGGCAGGTTGTTATTTATTATAAAGATGATAGAATGTGGTATCACAGAGTACATGATCTCTATAGGCCAATGAGAAATTAATACTTTCTGTACAACACATGGTACCACATTAGGGTTAGGGTGCAGGTTAGGGTTAGTCCTAACCACGTAGTCCTAATGTTACTATGGACTTTAGTTTATAATAGCATATCAATATTGGCTCATCAGTTATAACAAGTGTAACACACTAATGCAAGATGTTAATAATAGGGGAAACTGAAGTGAGGGGATAGGGTGTATGGGAACTCTGTACTTTTTGCTCAGTTTTTCTGTAAACCTAAAACTGCTCTAAAAAATAAAGTCAATTTTAAAATAAATTAATACTTTGACTTATTAGGCTCAGGTGGACCATGATCAATGAAAGTTGACTTGAAATCTCGTAAAGAATATTGGATCTCATAAATAAAAGCAAAAATGGCAAGAGGAAAGGCAGTAACTAAAAGGATGGACTTTTATCCCACCAGCCTATTATTTCCAGGAAGTTCTAAAGCTTTTTACTCCTATACTTCTAACGAGGAGAAGTACAAGGGAAACAAATGATTTTGTATTTGGTATCATCCTATTTAGTTGCCGAAGACATTTGGCGGCAACCTTAGATTTGTGTGTAGTTGCTCTTTTCTAAGCCTAATTAATTCAATAGTTACCTTCCAAGCTTTCTTTAAGACCTCTGTAATCGTTATTTATTAAATAGCTGTTGATTTTCATAAGCTCAAGAACTTTCTGCTTTCTAAGTGAATCTGAGGAAGGGAGAGAAGGATTTTTTTAATTCTAAGATTATTCCACTATTTTGAAGCCACCAGAGATACTTTTATCCTTTATTTCTAAATATACATAAGTAAGAAAAGTGATACAATGGCACACAGATGAGGAGAGTTCTAGCACAGTGGTTCTCCCCTGTGGTTGCATATTGAAATCACCTGGGGAGATTTACCAACTACAGACAGTCCCCGACTTACGATGGTTCAACTTAAGACTTTTTGACTTTATGGTGGTGTGAAAGTGATAAGCGTTCACTAGAAACCGTACTTCGAATTTTCAATTGTGATCTTTCCTAGGCTAGCGATACGCCGTACAATACTCTCTTGTGATGCTGGGCAGCGACAGCAAGCTACAGCTCCCGGTCAGCCACGTGATAACAAGAGTCAACAACTGATACACTTACAACCATTCTGTACCCAGAATGTTTTTCACTTTTAGTACAGTATTCAATAAATTACATGAGATATTCAACACTTTATTGTAAAATAGGTTTTGTGTTAGATGATTTTGCCCAACTGTAGGCAAATGTAAGTGCTCTGAGCACATTTAAGGTAGGCTAGGCTACGCTGTGATGTTCGGTAGGTTAGGTGTATTAAATGCATTTTCGACTTACAATATTTTCAACTTCCGATGGATTTATCAGGATGTAACCCCATCATAAGTCGAGGAAGATCTGTACTAATGTTTGGGTATAAACCAGAGATTCTGTCTGTCTGGCAGACAGCCTGAGCGTCAGGATTTTTTTAATATGCAGCTAAAGTTGAGACGCACTGAGCTAGAAGAACATCTTTCATCATAAGAACATCTTTATTCCCAGGCAATTTCTTAGTTTCTTGGTTAATTTGGAATGAATTAGGCCTCTCTCTCTGTCTTAAATTTTCTTTTTTCGTTATATTCTCGTTTGCCACTTGAGTGCAGGCTTTGAAGTCAGAAAGACCTGGCTTAAAAACCTAACCGCCTGGGGCATGTTACTTAACTTTGCTAAGCCTCAGTGTTGGGTCATAATACCCACCTTACCTGTGAGATTACGTGAGATGATATAAAGCGCCTAGGACCACGGTTCACACGTAGGAAACTCTCGGCAAATGCGGTGTTACAACCTGGCAGTTAATGGCATGGGCTTGGGAATCAGAGACACTTGGGAGTCACACACATATCTATGGTCTTGTACAGTTAAGTCCTCTCTTTCTGCAAATCCTCAAAAATATAATAAAGTCAAGGGTTGTTCGAAGATGATTCAATGAAATAGTGGGGTTAAGTCCTTAGTACGCTGCCTGGCAGGTAGTAACTTCTCAACAGACAATAGTTGATATTACGAGGCTTTCTTCCTTTCTTATTTCATCTCCTGGACTCTATCTTAGGAGCAATCAGTTGGATTTCACACAATAGAATTTACTCTTTTGGAGTGATGTATTTTAATATCTTTATTCTCCCACATATTTATTCTATTTAAAATTATAATAAAAGTTCTCTAAGAAAAAAAAATTTTTCTATGTAGAGAATCTTTAGACTTTTTCATTTTTTTCTTGCCTTCAAGAACATGTTTCTCTTCTGAATACTGGCAGCACATGGGAGGCAACCCAAATATATTACCAAAGTATCAATTACCCTGTGGACATTAATAATACAGTTTGCACCTGAGAGAGAATTTTGAGACGAACTTGTGTTTGGAAAAAAACACCACCTATAGACTACAATAATCAAGCAAGCAAGCATATACCAAACCAATAAAAATCCCTTTTTCCTTCAATGCACTGAAACAGTCAAGGGCTTTAATTCTTTTTCCAGCTCACTTGGCTTCATGATGCTGAGGAACCATGATTTTAGTTCAGCCACGCTCTCAAAATGTGTGTTGTTTTTTTTAGAAGCATCTTTGAAAGGCTAGTTATTCATGCTGTGAAAATTCTCTGTGTTTTTTAATAAAGGGCATTTTACTTTTGAGAGAAATCACTTCTTTATTTTTAGATATGGTAAAATCTCAACAGTTGTGTCTATGAACTAGAGAAAAGTAAATTAAAATACTTTTTTTATGAAACTTAATTTCATTAGGATATAACAGGCTTATATAACCTGTTTCTTAGTTTTATTGTTATTTTTTTTCCAAACAATCCTATGCAGTATATTAAAAAAGTATTTTTATTTGCCAGATGAATTCAGTGAGGGAAAATATGAACTCACTTGTTTGAGTTTCTTTATAGAAGTGCAAGAGCTTCACTCAGGCCTGCTGGCCCCAAACCCATGCTCTTTCTCCTGGACTCCCCCTGCAGTCGGTTTATACTTGTGATTAAAAAGTATTCATGGGGCTGGCCTGGTGGTGTAGTGGTTAAGTTTGCGTGTTCCGCTTCGGTGGCCCAGGGTTTGCAGGTTCCGATCCCAGGCACAGACCTACGCACTGCTTATCAAGCCATGCTGTGGCAGGTGCCCCACATAAAGTAGAGGAGGATGGGCACCGATATTAGCCCAGGGCCAATCTTCCTGAGCAAAAAGAGGAGGGTTGGCAACAGATGTTAGCTCAGGGCTAATCTTCCTCACACCCACAAAATATTCATAATTTAACTCAGTTATTGCCTGTTTACCATCAGTTCTGAATACTGGTGACTTGACTTTTTACAGTCATTAAGCAAATGAAATCTTCCTATATATCAGAAATGTATTATCTCCAGATTAACAGTTATTTACATTTTATTATCTGCATTTTGAAGTATATGTTTTGTGGGTCTTTTAAATGAATCTTAACATTACCTTAGTGTGAGTAAATCTTATCATGCTCCAGATTGTAATAGCCACATAGTCTAGTGCTTATTTCCCATAGCTTTTAGAATATTTCAATTATTAGTCAACATTCTTTGAGTCACAAGTCAGAAGACAAACTCAAACCATCTTTAGCAGAATATGGATTGATTGGCTCACGTAAATAGGATGGTAGCAGTGGACCCACCAGGGGCTCAATTCATTGCCAAGTTTCTTTTGCCCTTATGTGCATCCTGCCCACGCCACCCCACCCCCAATCTCTCTCTGTGTCTCCTCCCTCTCTCCTTCCCTCCTCTCTCTATCTCTTTTCATAGCTTCTGGCTGTGCATTAGCCTAGGGCTCTCCTGCTTCAGATGCCTTCTCCGTGAAGGGTAGTGATCATGGACATAATAGATGCCAGGCTTACTTCTAGCAGACAAGCTACCAGTGCTCCCAAAAGGAGAATATATGTCTTTCAGGTTCCATACATTAAAATGAATGAGTGAATGAACTCAAAGAAGGACTTACATGAGCAGCCTAAGTTACATGCTCACCCTTTAATTCAATTGTGCAGGGCGAGATGCTGATTGTCGAGAATATAGTAGAAAGGGAAGCTATGCAGATGGAAATGGCAGATAGCCACTATAAATGGCTCTTGTACTTAACTTACACTTTTACTTAGACAAAACTACACATTTTAATCTTGCCCTGATGTAAGAGAGATCATTTAAAAGGCCTAGGTGGGTATTTTGCAGAAGATAACGTCAATGCTTTGTAGTAGTTATTGTTGTATGTTTGATTGTTTCTGTGTAGTTCTGGGGGCTTCATAGTCCAAGAGGGAGTCTAGGGTTTATTTCCTAGCCCCGACTGTTATATGGTAGTGCTTCTCAAACTTGTTTGCTAATGTTCTCTGAAAGCCAAGGACAGTGAATTACACAATCAGGGGCTTAGGGAGGCAAGCAAGCATCACATTTGTTTGAAGACTCTCATGTTTTATCTAAAACATTCATCCATATTTTGTAATATACTTGATAATTTTCCCATTGAAGTTAAATAAAAGATAATAAATTTAAAATATTATTAAACTAAATTGTTAATCCAGGAATAGGTGCTATGTTCCTTTGATTTTGAACAATCTAGGATGAATAGTGCAGGTTGAGAAAAAGGGACTTTCAGAGTATCTTTTGGTTAAAATCAGGATTTTTAACATTTTTGTCCCACCTTTTGGAGAATTTAGACATTGGGAATTAGATGTTTCCTGGATATATTGAAAGGTCTCAGTTAAGACAGCACAGACTTGGTGCTCTGCTGCTTAATTAATGTAACTTGATACAAGTTATTTCTCTAAGCCTCAGTTTCTCATCTGAACTATGGAAATAATTATAGTAGCTAACTCATAGTATTGGTGTGAGGTTTAAATGAAATAACTCATGGAAAATTGCTTGGTATGTGAAAAAAAATTAACTTTTAACTGTTATCATTAACTTGGCTATTTACCTGTATTCTCGTATCTCTACTCTTCAAGTTAGGATTCCACAATATTGCTTTGTTCTCTCTCTCAAATGAGTGCAAATAGATCATTTAGGCTCTCTAATAAGTTTCCTTTAATGATATGCAATTAACTAGAGAATATATCTGCATATACATATACGTATATGTGTGTGTATATATAAAGAACTTGGTACATTGATTACATCTACGTGAAAATTAAAGACTTGAGGATTTTAGTATGGAAGATGGGGGTAGTATGTTTATAATCAGTATATTTCCTCTTTCTTAAAAGGAATTATGGCTCATCTCTTTTTGCCCAATGTGAAGCAATGGATAACGGGTGTCAGCAGGTTCTGTGGCTCTATGGAGAGGATAATCAGATAACCGAAGTTGGAACTATGAATCTTTTTCTTTACTGGATCAATGAAGATGGAGGTAATCCACTCAGATTTCAGCTCTTTGCTATTTTTCAGTCGTTTTCAATGGGACCTGGAAAGAAAAGAGCTAGAACCTTAGAACAAGGGAATAAGTAGCACAATTCCAAAGGCTAAGAACCACTGTGTTTTTGCTGTCCAAGTAAAAATGAGTTTAAATTTACAGAATTTATTAAAAGTTTTATTTTTATTTTTTGGCTCTATATGTATTTATTATTGAGACGTCAACTTGAGGAATTTAAATTTCCACAATTTGAATATTTGCTGCCTTATCCCTTTTGCCATCTTCTTAATAGTTTTCCTGTCTGAAATCCCTTGCTTTTGTAGATAAGTCTCAGATCAATTCAATGGTCATTCTTGCTGTAATTCTTTAGACAACTGTTGCCCTTTCTATATATTTTTATAACACATCAAAAGCCTTCCAGATTTACTCTGGAGCTCACTTTTATTAAAGCACACTATTTTTAAGGGCAAATTGGTTTATTTGGGGATTATACTTAGATCCTGGTTCATTCAAGACTATTAATATATGTCTACTATAAAAATCAGTATTCCTTTATTACCTTTAATATCCTGAATGATCATTATCTCTCTTTGCTGTTCTTTTTTTTTATTAGGCATATATTTTTTTATATGGTAGACCGTAGTGGTTCAGTGAAGTGTTGGCAATGTCTGTGGTATTGGATTAAATACCAATTGGATTAAATGTCCAATTGGTTTAAATGTCCAATAATGGGGAAAAGATACAGATATATGTATTTATTTCCATTAGAATTTTAATAGTCATAAAAATTTAAAAACATATTTTAGGCTTGTTTATGTTCTTAGGCTGTTTATTTCACAGTACTGAGTATAGAGACTAAAAATATAATATGATAAGTTTCCAAATTCTTATAAAGTCTCAATACTGGTTTCAATTAAATTTTCAAATGAAATTTTTATTTTAAAGTAGATACTGTAGCCTCTATTGTTCTTTTGTTATTTGGCTACAAATAGAGGAAAATGGTGATTCAGATGTGGCTGACTTCAGAGGTATGCACTAATTTGGGCATTAGTTGCAGAGACTAATAAGGCAAGCCTTATATTCTAGTCAGAGGTAGAATAAACAGAAGGTGTGGTGAGTACACCTTGTCCTAGGGTTGCCCATTGGTAATCCTTGGCATATGAAAAGCCAGATCATGCTCATTCTTTCATCCCTGTTGTTCATACTTGGCACTATTTAAACATAAAATTTATACTGGATTATTTGTGATTTCCAAAATTGAGTTATTGCATATGACATATATCAAAAGCTATGCTTGAAAGATGACAGCCAGTGTTGAACTCGGCCCTTAGGAGAAAATAAATTGATTCAATTCATTCTTCCCACCTGCCCACTCTCACCATCGCCCCCCACCCACCCACAAAAAAACCCACACAGCCCCAAACAAAAACAGTTACGTCAGACAGAAGTGGCACCATCATTATTTATGGATGGGAAATGTCAAGATTTAAGCGCAGTCTGAATCAGAGCTACATGATTTAACCAGAAACTGTCCTGGTGAAAAATTACCCCTTATCCAAACAATAATCATGGACTATTTCCACCATGGCTTTTAAAGGTCAGAATAGAAATGAGTGAATTTGTCTTCTGCCTCTTACAAAATATACAAGAACTTAAGAGTTACTATTCAGATTATGGTTGCCTGAGATAATTTTAGTTTTAATGTGAATGTGCTCCTTCAATTTGAGTGTTCACCTTCCAGATCAGATAAAATCTGAAGTAAGGAGAAAGGAAATGGAATAAATGTTTGAACAGTACTCTGAGAGAAGTAAGTAGAATGTCAGAAATAACCTTTGGGCTTAAAAAAAAAAAGGCATTGAAACAACTCTAGTGACTGATTTATACCATGTGGATTTAGGAAAATACAAAGAATAATGTGTTGAAAAAAATCAGCAAAATATTGATTTTTCCCAAACTTTACCAACAGGAGGTAAGCAGAATTCTTTAGCAGAATTCAGTAATAACCTGCCATCTTCCCATGAGCACTCACACTCACTGTTCGTTTTGAACAAGATGGCTGCCTCAGAAAGATAGATAATCTGTGTTCACAGCACAGTGCTATGCACAGTAACTGATTTGTGGCACTTGGCCTGTAACTCATGTGGGTTTTGATTCCAGTAACAGCAACTCTAGTGGTAAGATCACACAGCCCTGGATTCTCTTTTTCACTCTGCTGATGAGAAAGTGAACACACACACCTGCTATTCACTGTTGGAGAAACTGTTTTATCTTGCACTGGACACTGGAGCTACCCTGAGAATAAGACCCAGTTGTTATGGTTGGGTTCACAGTTTGGAAGAACGATCATGGCAATGAGTGTTGATATTGCTCAGTTCACTCAGGCCCCACGAGCCTTCTCAAACATCAGGCGTCTATACCGACTCTGCTTGGAGTGCTCTTCCTTCAGATGCCAGCATGGCTTGCTCTTTCACCTCTTTCAAGTCTTTGCCCACATATCCCTTTCTCGTAAGGCTTTCCTTGAGCACCTAATTAAAAATCTCAACCTCCCTTCCCCAGCACTCCCCATTGTCTTCCCTCTTATTTTCCTTCCATAGTCTAACAAACTATTTAACATAATAATTGTTTGCCTCTGCATATTAGAAAGTAAGCAGGGAGTTATCTCAGTTTTGTTCACTGCTGTACCCACAGTGCTTAGAACAGCCAACTGCACATGGGAGACACTCAGTATATATTCACTGAACAAGTGAATAATGGTGCTAATGGTGCTTAGGGCACTTGTGTAAACCCACATTCCTGGTTCCCATTAATGCTTGACTTTGGGAAGCCACAGATGAATCCTGCTGTTATTGCTTCTAAATTCTTCATCTCCTAAAAATGATTTCTCTGTCAAAAACAAGCTACATTTGTAGGCTCTGTTTTGCTCATGTTGGGCAATCTGGAGCTAGTTCTGGCTCTTGTAAGCATGTTTGTGGTTGCAGAGGAAAATGAATATTTCTCACCCAAATGTTGTCATATCATCATCTCTGTCTGGCAACCAGAGAAACAGATGTTCTGTTCCTTGACCTCAGGCTAGTGGTTACAGTTTGGGTGTTAAATATATTTTACAAAACTGCATTTGCACATGCAGGGCCGCTGTTTTTGTTTAACTTTTATATAGTCTTAGAGCTCAGCAAGCTTTAGTTCAGCTTGGGGGCACTGGAAGTATGTTTGTCTAGATGTGGTGTGTGTGTGTGTGCATATATACACACACACTAGATCCATACATTTGTGTATCCAGCTAGCCAGCTATTGCAAAACACACGTTTATTTTGAGATCAACGCTTTTAAACATGACAAAAAGTAGCCTTAAGAACATTGCCAAGAACAGTTTTTTTTCTTTCCAGAAAGCGTTTTTCATCAGATGATTTTTAGAAACAAAATTAAAAAAAAATCATACTGCTGTATCCTAGCAAAGAGGATTATTCATTTATTTTTTTACTCAAAAACATTTATTACATACCAGTCTGGGCCAGGTGTGATGCTGGGTTTTGGGGACGAGGAATGAATGTAGAGTTTTGGTCTTCCAGATAGCTTGGTTGTTAGGGACGTCTGATGTAACCACAGTGGAGTGGGTGAGCCCAGATCACAGTATACTGAGGGAAAAGGCAGTGGCCTCGGTGTTGGGATGCTTAAGCTTTGGTCCTGACTGTCCCCTAGTGTCACCAACCTTGTCAAGTCACTTCTGTTTATAGGGTTTCAGTTTCTTCTGTAAAATAAGGATTGCACAGGTGATTTCTAAAATCCTTTTTAGCTGCTTAAAATGGCTTGTCGGGGGAGCTCGGAGACATCAGTATGATTTCTACACAGCTTTTGCTACGCGGTGATCCTTTCAAGCATACTTGTGAATTCCTCTACAAACACATGATGGGCAACACATGATCTGTTATAAGGTTCAGCATCTTTGTAAAGTGATAGTTTAAGGTTTGAATTTCTCACGAGATTCAGATTCCTGGGTGTCAGAGGTGAGGAGGAGAGGAGGATGTTGAGAAGAGCCTGTGCCGTTGAAGGAGCACACTGACTCTTGTAGATGGATCATCCTCCAACCGCCTTGATGTTTAGTGCCTGTGGTCATTCTCATAGTAGACCAGTGTCTCAGCGTCTCTGAGTCACCCATGGAGTTTTGTTTTGCTTTTTGGATTTTTTTTTTCTTCTTTCTTTCTTTTTTCTTTGTTAGCCATATACATGCCTGAGCCCACCCTGAGCCCATGACATCTGAATCTCAGAGAGTGAAGTCAGCATCTCCATATGTGATGGATACTCCACCAGGTTTGAAAATCACTCTAGATAGACTTATTGAAGGGCAGTGTGGGAGCAGTGACCAGCCTGATTAGGCACATACACTTCTCAGGGGTGAGTTCTTCCACAGTATTCTTAGAAGGTTTTGTAATGACCAGTGTTTCCTATCTATATTATTCTAATTACTAACCAGCTTTAATCCACTAAGGTAAATTTTGACTTTAGAATGTTCCTGTTGAGAGTCTCTGTAATTCTTACTGTTCATTAGTGGAAAGCCATCTCATTTTTTATTGCTTAAGGATAAATTGAAGATGATTAGATGAGTAGCTTTCTTTTTCTTTTTTCTTAATTTTTTTTAAATAAGGATCTACCTGAAGTATGAATTAATTTGGGAAATCTGACAATGCAGAACAGTAATATCATCTTCATGGTTCTTACTAGCAAAGTTTCAAGAAATGGTTTTAAAGAAGGTTATTGATATAAGGCATGGCTAATATAGTTGAAGTTTGAAAATATTCCAATTTCTAATTGACAGAAGAAGAACTGGCAACTCCTCCGCTAGATGGCATCATTCTTCCAGGAGTGACAAGGCAGAGCATTCTGGACCTGGCACACAAGTGGGTGGGTGCCTTTCACATGAACAACTTTTATAAGCATGAAACAAAAAGTAATCAAAATAAGCTTAGCTTAATGTTGAAATAATATCCTGTATTTCCAACTAATGTTATCTAATCTTTAAATCTTAACCTGAGTGAAAAGAACTCTTCTAGAAGGACTGTCTTGGCAAGACTATCAAATAAGTATTGTTTGTAGGGAGGACAGAGAGAAACCAGTTTAGCAAGTTGTGCTAGTGAAGAAGTCTTCTAGTACTAGTCTCAAGCTTTATACCAGGTGTCTCCTACCAACTCACCTGGTTTATACTTCATGTGCTTCCATCTAGCCATTCCTTGACCTTTCAACTCTGAGGACGTTGTTTTCAAATGGCAATGATATGTAGTTCTTCCGTTTCTCTATTTATTCCAGTGTATCCATGCTTGTCATAGAAATTAAAGAATTTTACTGACATATAAATGTTTACTAACGTAACATTATTAGTCTGGCTGCCTTCTTTCTGTCCCCTGTCCTCCCAAATTTACATACATACTTATTTTAAAATCAAAACATACAAGCAGATATAAAGTTGTTTTCAGTAGACTTTCTAATCCATGTGACACAGGCAAGCATGTTAAACCATTCAGTATTGGAAATGACATAACATTTTCGAGATGAATATTGAATGAGTTGGTTATCTGGCAGAGGTTCTTGGATGGAACTTTTGACCCATGTGTTAAAATGGTCTCCAAGGGACATGAAAAGGTTTTGAACATACTGTGGTCAAACAGTACTAATAGGACAAATGTTTAGAAATACACACATTATCCAGGAGAGTACAGTTTCTCTGGAAAAGGCTTTGGAAATAGAGGAAATGTGCTATAAATAATTCTACAAAACTCCAAAGTAGACAAGACCCAACTGCCACATGCTGGCTGGCACGTTGGGCATGACATTTACAAACTGTTGGTATAATTTCAAACAGCTTGCCCTGTCCTAAATATGTTTGCAGTTGGAAAGATGTATTTTCGAAGCTCAGTAATTTTTGTTTTATTAAAGAAAAAAAATCAACCAAGTACAGAAGGTTTGATGACAAGTTGCAAGTGGAAATGCTTTTCCACACTAATGATTTGCTAGCATGAAAAATAGGTTATTATGGAGGAAGTTTTTTCTTGACTCCTTAGCTGTAATTTATTTTAAAAGCTATTTTAAAACAGTGAGACATAAATGCCAAGAGGCATGTGGGGGGTTACCATTACTTGCCAAAGAGGGAAAATTGTCCAAAGATAAGTAAGGGTGAGCAAAGTAAAAATAATTCTTTTTATTTACAAGAGTTGTTATTTTTTTCCCTTTTCCAGAACATAGAACTAAGCTTGTTTTCAGTTAACTTGGCTGATTTTCTGGAATTTTAAAATTTATTATTTACTTATTTATTTACCCTTGAACCACATAATTGCGACTGCAGGCTAAGATCAACTGAAACTTGCAAAAAGCCATATTTCTATTGCAGACATATTTTCCTACCCTTCCAAATATACTTACAGCATGGTGCATTCTTCTAATGTTCTGAATCTTGACAAAGGCTGCAATTTCCATTTTTATCTACTGTGGGTTTGTAGGTTTTAAAAAATACTCTCATTTTATTAAAAAAAAATCTATCCATTCTTGATTGCCTTAATTCAAATAGCTTGTTGACAGACTTTGAACTTTAACCACTAACATAAAAGAATGAGAATTAGACAGATTAAAGAGTGAGTATTAGACAACTAGTTTAAACACAGCTTAACAGCATCAGAAGTTTTTTTTCCATTTCTTATCCTTAAGCAAATAAAATGTTCCAATAGTTCAGCAGAAGTCGATGAGGTTATACCAATAATTCTACGATGAAACTCAACCCAGTATGATACTAAAGAGAAGGAAGAGGATTACTGCTGTAAAGTCAACTGCGTCAGTGAATTTAGAAAGAAAAAAACATACAGTTTCTCAAATAAAGTTCAAATAGACTTTCAATGTTTTAAAATTATGAAATATTTCAGATATTTAAACTGGGTCTATGTTTTTACTCTATAAAAGGCACAGTGGAAAGAGGACCAGGTTTGGAGCCAGTCAGATCAGACCTGAGTTCAGATCTAGTTTCTGCCATTTACTAGCTGTGTGGCCTTAGGGATATCACTCAACTTTCTCAAACCATAATTTCCTTATCTGTAAAATGGGGATAATAATACCCACCTTAAAACTGAGAGAACTTGGTGTACAATGGGTGCTTGGGAAATGGTGGCTAATATTATTAACATAATACATTCTCTTTTATTATAAATAGGGTTTAACACACTGTTAGTATAGAGCACACACTAAGTAGCATCAAGGTGCATCAACTTGTGAGACTTTAGCCATGACAACAAATAAGGGCAAAAACAACAGGTGTGTATTAAAATAAGAAATTTTATACCGATAATCTTATATTGTATATTCTGATCATCTCATTTAGAGATGCTGTGATCTTGAAGTAGGCTTTTAGAGATGTTGTGACCCTGGAGTAAATTGTTTAACACCTCAGTGTATTTGCCAATAAGATGGTGTTGGTGTCTCCAGCTTTCCCTCTAAGGATGATTATGACGCTATCTGAGTTTAATCAGAATGTAAAGTAGAAAGGTAAGTACTGCAGGGCTTTTTTTGCATGCCTTTTCCTTGAAAAAAACGTGTTTTTTAACCTTTTATATTCCAAACAGGGTGAATTTAAGGTGTCAGAGAGGTATCTCACCATGGATGACTTGACAAAAGCCCTGGAGGGGAACCGAGTGAGGGAGATGTTTGGCTCCGGAACAGCCTGCGTTGTTTGCCCAGTTTCTGATATACTGTACAAGGGTGAGGTAAGATGGTGTTTCTTCACTTCTTGTCATTTCCAAGCATTTGCCTTTAATTTTTTTAGTGTATGAACGAAATGCTAGTTGGACCCAAGATAAAAAGGTTTTTTTTTTTTTATAACTTGGCATTCTGTTAACTGGGGTAGTTTGTCCCCGTGAACCTGTGTTAGCAAATTACCTACTCTCAACCTTGCCAGTGATTTTGTGTAAGCTCCAACATGGTGGGAAGTCACTTTTGTCCTTGGACAAGTATCATATTTACCTTCTGTCAATTTAGGGATTGGAGATGTGTCAACAGACTTCCCCTCATTTCTCTCTACCAGCTGACTAAGGAAGGTTCTATGGGTAGGCGTTAGAGTTCAGTTTCTGGTTTCCAAAAGTACTTCCACACTACTGGAGTGGAAATGGCAAATAGTTATGGAAAATTCATTTGAATGATTAACTCCTACATTATTTATTATTATTATTGCTGTTGTTATTATGATTATTATTTAGACCACTTTACAAAAATTTTTCATTTAGTAAACCTGATGCATTTACTAAGATCTTCCAAAAGGTTTCAAGCATTTGGTTGGAAATTTTCTCCTCCCAGTGAATTAGTCTGATTTTATATGTGTTGTACTTCCATTTTTTGGTCAGGTTTTTTTTCCTCTTTATAACAGAGCTCCAACACTTATCATTACCATCATCTAACTTTATAACTTAAAGGCATGTGGGTATTATTCTTAAAATGTGAATTGGTTTAAATTACTCATATTCAGTACAAATTCTGTTGGTTTTTAAATTCAGCATTATATTATTTTTCCTCAGCTGGTTAGATTGACTTTTTCCTGCTGATTTTAATGGTGACTGCTTCATTGCTTGAGATTTTTTAACTGGCTTTTAGGGAATGGCTCCAGACCTAATTCTACCTACAGATTGATTGTTTCAAGGGAGAATTATTCTATTATATGTCAATACTTGTACTGATTATAAAGCTGCTGTTTCACATTTTACTATGGTAGTATCTAGGTAGTGTATTATTGGTTTACTTTTTTAATGAACTAAGGTTGTTATTAGGTCAGATTTTTTAAGTTCAATTATTATTTCACCTCTAGAAATAAGAAGTTTAAAAGTTTAACACTTTTGATGGTCTTGTTTCAGAGGGCATTTAAAGCCAAAAGCTACATCTAATTATCCTATCATCCGAAAGGGCATACTAAGAAAAGTGAGAGGACAGACTATCTCCTAAAACCAAACTTTCAGAAGCCTGCAAGCCAGTGAGGCATGTATGGGCATGACTCATATGAATTAGGGTCATGAAATCTCTCTCAGCCCTGAATTTAACCATGCTCTCCAACATGGTGGAGGTTGTGGTCCCTGGAGGTTTGGCTTGGAACAAACATAGATTTAGAAATCCCTTTTGTGAAAGCATAGACTTGTTTTAATTTATGTCCCTGAAATGACTTGCTTTAATTTGTGACAAAATATCTTTGAGTTCTCATTCCCTGCAGAGAGAGTTTGATGTGGGAGGCCATCCTTAAGTTTAGCCACTATTTTAGGTACCTCTAGCTTCTCACTGGTTCCTCAAATCAGCCTGAAGCCTGATGTATAAACCAGTTGTGCCCTAAAATCAGTTGGTAGGCAATGAACAACCTTTTGTTGACTAGTTAGTTTTTATTCAGGTTTGGAATGGAAAAGAATCTTTGGCATAAGGAGCTAGCATACATAATCAGGTTATCAAAGTGCCATTCTTTATTTCAGTGGAATTGCCTTACTATGGTAGAATTGCTGAGTGTCTTACTTGTTGTCACCGGATACATGAATATCCCCAAATTGTCTCGTGCCTGGTTTTCTTCCATAGAATATACATATTCCAACTATGGAGAATGGTCCTAAGCTTGCAAGCCGGATCTTGGACATATTGACTGATATTCAGGTAAGGGCTTCTTTATTTTAAAATGCCACTTTATTTCAGTCAGAGCCTAGAACCAAATCATATTGCAATGGAGAGAAGAGAGTTAGTACTGCAATTTGAGGTCAACAAATTAAAATTAAGGAAGATATTTCTGATAGTATGGGCAGGAGCAAAGCAAAAATGGGAAAGAAGATACATGTTTAAAATGAAAAGAAAAGAAAATATTGTCAGGGACTCCAAATTACTCAACATTTTAAACATATAGATATAGATATAGAAAGTATAACAGACTTTTATAAAAGAAAAAAACTTGAACGTAGAAGAAAGCACAGAAGAAAACTAATATTACCTGATTCCAACACTGAGATATAACCACTATTAATTTTTGATCTCAACTTCCAATATTTTGTAAGCATTTATATATTTTCAGATAGATATTTTTTCTAGCAAAATGGGATCATACATCATTTTGTTACCTGTTTTTTTCACTTAATATATCATTTGCTTTTTTGTATCAATAAATAATTTTCTTAATTCCATGTATAAAGTTTAATTGAATTCCGTTATATTGATGTGCCATAATTTTTTAAGAAAGCTTGTTATTGAACATTTATGTTGTTGGCAATCTTTCACTATTATGAACAGTGCATCCTTGATTATTTCCTTTGAGCTAAATTCCTGGGATTGTAATTGTTGGGTCAAAGAGTGTGCACACTTATTTTTTTATGTTTCTAGCTTTGTTTGGCATATTTTTTCTGAGCAACATCTACAGTAATGTTTCATCAGGCAGTTAAGCATCTTTCTATGCAGGCATATCAAATACCAGGTAACCCCAAGTCACCAGAAAAGAGATTGTTCTATAATTTGCAAACACTTCACAAGTTGTTGGAGGATTTTGTTGAGCCCAGATACCGCCATTGCCAGTCAGTGAAAATACCCAAGGGGAGCCGAGATTCATTTTGAAACATGAAATAAAGTTTGATAGTTTGGGTGACATCAGATGGTGTTGGGTCTTAAAAACTAAGCAAAAATTTAAAGTTGGTTAGGAAAGCAGCAGGCCCCTACAGAGCAGTTGGGGTCTTTGGATAGTGTTAAAAAGTGATATTTTTTTGAAGACTTACTCAGCAACTTTTAAGCAAAATTTATCATATTAAAAGGAAAGAATGGTTGTGGTCTTTGAACCAATGAGTTGTCTTACTTCCACTTTTCAACAAAAGTTTTCTATACGAATTTTCTGTAAGCTAAATAAAGGAATATCTTAATAATGGAAGATTTAAAATTTACTCACAGCTGTTTTCTACTTTTTGTGCATAGAAACAATTAAAAGTAATCTGAAGAAATTTAATAAAAATTTCTGCATGTATGGTTCAGGTATTTTTATTATTTTTTTGAATTGTCTGAGTAAATCTGATGAAGGTACTAAGTTATTGTTTTACTCAAATAAAAAACATAAATAGAACAAAAAATATGTAATTGGCTAGATTATGAAAGCCTTTATCCAAAACAGAAGTTGAAAGATTTTTAAGAGGGGAGAAAGTGTGGTTATAATGATAAGAAAGGGAGATTAGTTTGGAAAATTTTCTTGAATGTGTTGCACAGAAGAGCATATTTTATTCATAGCAGTTAAGATACAAAACAAGAGATTTCAGGGTTACCTCTTGGAGATTATATGAAATAAGAAAATTTAAACTGAATTTGATTTGGTTGTAAAGGATTAAAAGAAAAGGAAAAAGTAGTCAACTAGGCTGAGGGAAAAGTTAAATTCTATTAAATTTGGATTGGAAGAAAGATCTAAAACTAGAAGTATTTGACACATAATCATGCAGCTTTGGCTAAGAAGGCAAAAGCAGAAATATGCATCATCACCGTCGAGATGGTGACAAAATACATGCATCAGGACCCTAAAGTATGAGTAAAAGAGAAGCCCAAAGACATAATTTTTGGACAAGATGGTCCAAGTCATTACAAAAGATCTCAGAAAGAACCTTTTTACAAGTAAGATTATGGATGGGGCTGGCCCGGTGGTGTAGTTGTTCTGTTCACACCCTCTGCTTCAGCAGCCCAGGGTTCCTGGGTTCAGATCCCCAGTGCGGACCTATGCGCTGCTCATCAAATCATGCTGTGATGGTGTCCCATATACAAGGTAGAGGAAGACTGGCACATGTTAGCCCAGGGCCAATCTTCCTTACCAAAAAGAAACAAAAAATAAGATTATGGAAGCCAAGAATGTAGGTGACCGAAGTGAGTGTTTTTTATTCATTCATTCAACAAATACATGTGTTGAGCACAGAGTACCAGAGCCTGTTCCAGGTGCTGGTGATATAGTAGTTTAAAAAGGGACAAAATCAGAGAAGTCAAAGCACACTGATAGAGAAGAAGGACCAAATAAATACTCAATTTAAATGTGAGACCAAGTGAAAAGATTTAAAAGTAAAAGATACATGTATATAAAGCAAAAAATGAGAAGAAACATAGCATTTTCCTCTTCCCTGTATACACTCTCTATACTCTTAGTGCCTATGGCTAAGGTGAAGTTAATAATTTCTCTTTTTACCCTAGGTAGTAAAGTATAATGGTAGTAACACTGAAAACTAATGATACATTCAGAGCTCCATACTGAACAAAAAAACAAAGGGGTCCAGTCACAGGACACATGAGATAATACAGGGATTCTGAATTAAACCACAAACCAGAAGCACCAACTCTGCTCCAAATTGTTAAGTAACAAAGGACCATCCATTCAGAATCTAAGACCACATCTTTCTTCTTCAGTTATTTAATGCCTGTGGGTATGGAACTTAAAGTTTCAAAATTATTCTCTTACAAGATGGCAAATTGGTGCTGTCAGCCAAGCTACTAGGTTTCTCTCCAAGAAAAATAATTTAAGTAATTATTGAGGAAAAAGCATAGAATTGCGTCATGTTTTACATTTGATCTCTTTGACATTACATGGAAATGTGGCTGTTTCCTCTGAAGTGCTCTGGTAAATTGAAGAAGAGGAGAACAACAACAGCAACCCCAAACCCTCAAGATTCTTGCCAGTGTGACCTAGAGGAAAAATTCCTTCTTAGCCACAGATTTGATTTTCATTTAACTTGTATACTTCTGTATATGAGTAAGAATCTCTGAGGTTAAGTATTCACCCCATTTGGCTAATTACCCATATAGTTCCCTGGTCTTAGATTGTCCTACAAATACCTCTTAGGAGGGGAACATTTTAAATGACAGTTTCTTTTTTTCCTTTCTTTAAGCAACAAAGAAAAACAATTCTGCGTTTATACTTAACCAAACTTAAAGAACATTCGCCATGTTGCCTGTGTTTTCTTTTTCTCTCCCATTACTGTTTGCTCTTCCAGTTACTCACATCTTATTTCCCTTTGCTCCTGCCATTTGGGGTCTTCTCTGTTCTCCAATATGCTCTTCCTGCCTTTCTGTACCTTCTACAACTTGCCCACTTGATAAGGTGTTGTTTGTCCTTCAAGACACATCTCCTTTAGGAACCTTTTAAATCTCCTCAAAACATCCCTTTCCGGGGAGTGACGTCAGCATCATGGTGGAGTGAGATTCCCTCTTTGAATCTCTGCCCCCTACGACACAACGAAAACATCATTCACATTCCAACAGAGCTCAATCAAACACTACGAAGGACTTCTGAGAAACCCCTGCAGCCATACATCGGACGGTGGAGGCGCGGGAAGCCCAGGAGAACGGGAGGAGAGGTAGGAGGTTGTACTCCCCCTACCCAATCGATCGGCAAAAACAGCGCGGTTTGCGGACAGAGGGGGGAGGGGCGGCCCACAGCGGGGAAAACTAGCACCATCCAGGTGCTCTCAGAGACTGTCGCGAGATCCCCACTGGAAAGTGACGACGGACTGTTTAGGGGGTGTAGCAAACACCCTAAGAGAGCCAGAAAGGAAACCCCGGGGTCAAGCAGAAGAAAGAGAGGACCCCTCCCCCCACACACCCGGCGTTTCAGCATAATCCCTCCGGGGGCTGCAGCCGCCTCAGAGCAAACCACTCGCGATCTCCATCTAGTGGCAGCAGGGGGAAGCTGCAGGACTAACTTTAATCATGAGGGGTAAAAATAAAGCTGTCCCCGTCGGATCCTTGCGAAAATACGTCAGGGCTACAGACCAAAAGGAAAATGACAAACACCCAGAAACCAACCCTGAAGGTACAGAATTTGATAACCTGAAAGAGAGAGAATTCAAAATAGCTATCATAAACAAACTCAACGAAATACAAGAGAACACACAGAAACAAATCAATGAATTAAGGGATTTTGTCACAAAAGAGATTGAAACCTTAAAGAAAAACCAATCAGAATTATTGGAGATGAAAAACAAAATCAACGAGATAGTGGAAAAAATGGAGTCTTTAAAGAGCAGAACTGACAATATGGAGGAACGAATTAGCACTATTGAGGATAGCCATGCAGAAATGCTCCTGGTAGAGGAGGAGAGAGAGCTAAGACTAAAAAGAAATGAAGAAATTCTTCGAGAAATATCAGACTCAATGAGGAAAAGCAACATAAAGATAATAGGTATTCCAGAAGGAGAAGAAAGAGAAAAAGGAGCAGAGAGTTTGTTCAAAGAAATAATAGCTGAGAACTTCCCCAACCTAGGGAACGAGAGGGAAATAACAGTGAATGAAATCAATAGATCACCTAAATATATAAACAGGAATAAAAAATCATCTCGCCACATAGTAGCAAACTTGAAGAATACCCGTGACAAGGAAATAATATTGAAGGCAGCTAAACAAAAAAACAAAATAAAATACAAAGGGAACCCCATCAGGCTCTCAGCTGATTTCTCGACAGAAACTCTACAGGCTTAGAGAGACTGGAATGATATATTCAAAATCATGAAAGACAAAAACCTTCAGCCGAGAATACTTTATCCAGCAAAAATATCCTTCAAATACGATGGAGAAACAATAACTCTCCCTGATAAACAAAAGCTAAGAGAGTTCGTCACCACAAGACCCCCACTACAAGAAATGCTCAAGAAGGCCCTTAGGCCTGAAAAAAAACAAATGAGAAAGGGGATACAAAGATTTCAGCAAGAAGAAAAGCAAGGAGACTAAACCAGAACAAAATACAGTTGGAAAACATCAAAAATTAATTCAAGCTCATCACTGGAAACACACATTCATGACACAATCTGGAATAAAGAGATAACAAATAAGGAGGGGAAGAGGTAAGGGATTGAACTGACCCAGCCTCAGGAAAAAGGAGGCATCCGAAAATGTACTTTCTTATCCAGGAGATCGCTTATATAAACCGCACGGTAACCACTAAACAAACAACCAGAAGAGAACCACACATGACAAATAAAGAGAAAACCAAGAGAATGAGCATGCAGAAATACCAAATTGAATTTGCAGTCCGAAACACAAGGGACAAGAAACGAAGGAAATGCAAAAGAACCAGAAGATGAACAATAAAATAGCAACATTAAACCCTCATATATCAATAATCACTCTAAATGTAAATGGATTGAATTCTCCAATCAAAAGACACAGAGTGGCAGGATGGATTAAAAACCAAGATCCAACAATCTGCTGCCTCCAGGAAACACATCTCAGCTCTAAAGACAAACACAGACTCAAAATAAAAGGATGGAAAACAATACTCGAAGCTAATGGCAAACAAAAGAAAGCAGGAGTAGCCATACTTATATCAGACAAAGTAGACTTCAAGATAAAAAAGGTAATGAGAGACAAAGAAGGGCAATATATAATGATAAAAGGGATACTTCACCAAGAAGACATAACACTTATAAATATCTATGCACCCAACACAGGAGCACCAAAGTACATAAAACAACTGCTAAAAAACCTTAAAGGAGATATTAACAATAACACAATAATAGTAGGGGATCTTAATACCCCCCTTACATCAATAGATAGATCATCCAGACAAAAATTCAATAAGGAAATAATGGACTTAAACGAAAAACTAGACGCAATGGATTTAATAGATATATACAGAGCACTCCACCCAAAAAAAGCAGAGTACACATTCTTCTCAAGTGCACATGGAACATTCTCAAGGATAGACCATATATTAGGAAACAAGGCAAACCTCTATGAATTTAAGAAGATTGAAATTATTACAAGCATCTTTTCTGATCATAATGCTGTGAAACTAGAAATCAACTGCAAGGAAAACTAGGAAAGGGACAAAGATGTGGAGACTAAACAACATGCTACTGAACAACCAATGGGTCGTTGATGAAATTAAAGGAGAAATCAAAAGCTATCTGGAGACAAATGAAAAGGAAAATACACCATACCAACTCATATGGGATGCAGCAAAAGCAGTCCTGAGAGGCAAATTCATAGCAATACAAGCTCACCTTAACAAACAAGAAAAATCCCAAATAAATAACCTTAAATTGCACCTAACAGAGTTGGAAAAAGAAGAACAGACAAAGCCCCAAATCAGCAGAAGGAGGGAAATAATAAAAATCAGAGCAGAAATAAATGAAATTGAAACCAAAAAAACAGTAGAAAGGATCAATGAAACAAAGAGCTGGTTCTTTGAGAAGATAAATAAAATTGACAAACCCTTAGCCAGACTCACTAAGAAAAAAAGGGAGAAGACTCAAATAAATAAAATTAGAAATGAAAGAGGAGAAATTACAACAGACACCACAGAAATACAAAGGATTATGAGGGAATACTATGAAATACTTTACGCCAACAAATTGGACAACCTAGAGGAAATGAACAAATTCTTGGACGCGTACAACCTCCCAAAACTGAATCAAGAAGAAATAGAGAATCTTAACAGACCAATCACAAGTAAAGAGATTGAAACAGTAATCAAAAACCTCCCAAAAAATAAAAGCCCAGGACCAGATGGCTTCCCTGGAGAATTTTATCAAACGTTCAAAGAAGATTTAGCACCTATCCTTCTCAAACTATTGCAAAAAATAGAGGAAGATGGAATACTTCCCAACACATTCTATGAGGCCAACATCATGCTGATACCAAAGCCAGACAAGGACAATACAAAGAAGGAAAACTACAGGCCAATATCGCTGATGAACATAGACGCAAAAATCCTCAACAAAATATTGGCAAACCGAATACAGCAATACATCAAAAAGATCATACACCACAATCAAGTGGGATTTATACCAGGGACACAGGGATGGTTCAACATCCGCAAGTCAATCAACGTGATACACCACATTAACAAAATAAAGAATAAAAACCACATGATCATCTCAATCGATGCAGAGAAGGCATTCGACAAGATCCAGCATCCATTTATGATAAAAACTCTCAACAAAATGGGTATAGAAGGAAAGTACCTCAACATAATAAGGGCCATATATGACAAACCTACAGCAAACATCCTACTCAATGGGGAAAAACTGAAAGCCATTCCTTTGAGGACAGGAACAAGACAAGGGTGCCCACTCTCACTGCTCTTATTCAACATAGTACTGGAAGTTCTGGCCAGAGCAATTAGGCAAGAAAAAGGAATAAAGGGACTCCACATAGACAATGAAGAAGTGAAACTCTCACTATTTGCAGACGACATGATCCTATACATAGAAAACCCCAAAAATTCCATCGGAAAGCTACTAGAAACAATCAACAACTACAGTAAAGTGGCAGGGTATAAAATCAACTTACAAAAATCAATTGCATTTCTATACACTAACGAAAAAACAGAAAGAGAACTCAAAAAGACAATCCCATTTATAATTGCAACAAAGGGAATAAAATCTCTGGGAATAAATTTAACCAAGGAGGTCAAAGACCTATACAATGAAAACTATAAGACACTATTGAAAGAAATCGAGGAGGACATAAAGAAATGGAAAAATATTCCATGCACATGGATTGGAAGAATAAATATAGTTAAAATGTCCATTCCACCTAAAGCAATCTACAGATTCAATGCAATCCCAATCAGAATCCCAATGTCATTCTTCACGGTAATAGAACAAAAACTACTGAAATTCGTATGGGGCAACAAAAGAGCCCGAATAGCTAAAGCAATTCTGAAAAAAAAGAACAAAGCTGGAGGCATCACAATCCCTGATTTCAAAATATACTATAAAGCTACAGTAATCAAAACAGCATGGTACTGGTACAAGAATAGACACACAGATCAATGGAACAGAATTGAAAGCCCAGAAATAAAACCACACACCTATGGACAGCTAATCTTCGACAAAGGAGCAAAGAACATACAATGGAGAGAGGGAAGTCTCTTCAATAAATGGTGCTGGGAAAATTGGACAGCAACATGCAAAAGAATGAAAGTAGACCATCTCCTATCGCCATATACAAAAATCAATTCAAAATGGATCAAAGACCTGAAAGTGAGACCTGAAACTATAAAACTCCTGGAAGAAAATATAGGCAGTACACTAATTGCAATTGGACATAAAGGGATCCTTTCAGATTCCATGTCTACCCAGACAAGGGAAACAAAAGAAAAAATAAACAAGTGGGGCCTCATCAGACTAAAGAGCTTCTACAAGGCAAATGAAACCAGGATCAAAATGAATAAACAACCCACCAGCTGGGAGAAATTATTTGCAAATCGTTTGTCTGACAAGGGATTAATCTCAGTAATATACAAAGATCTCATACAACTGAGCAACAAAAAACCAAACAACCCGATCAAAAAATGGGCAGAGGATAGGAACAGACATTTTTCCAAGGAAGAGATACAGATGGCCAATAGACACATGAAAAGATGTTCAACATCACTAATCATCAGGGAAATGCAAATCAAAACTACACTGAGATATCACCTTACACCCATTAGAATGGCTATAATCACAAAGACAAATAACAACAAATGCTGGAGAGGTTGTGGAGAAACGGGGACCCTTATTCACTGCTGGTGGGAATGCAAACTGGTGCTGCCTCTGTGGAAAACAGTATGGAGAGTCCTCAAAAAATTAAAAATAGAAATACCGTATGATCCAGCAATCCCACTCTTGGGCATCTACCCAATGGACGTGAAATCAACCATCACAAGAGGCGTATGCACCCCTATGTTCATTGCAGCATTATTCACTATAGCCAAGAAGTGGAAGCAACCCAAGTGTCCCTCGACTGATGATTGGTTAAAGAAGATGTGGTATATACATACAATGGAATACTACTCAGCCATAAGAAAAGACACAATTGTCCCATTTGCAACAACATGGAGGGACCTAGAGGGTATTAAGTGAAATAAGCCAGAGAGAGAAGGACAGACACTGCATGAACTCACTCATATATGGAATATAAGTGAACACACGGACAGAGAGAACTGATTGGTGGTTACCAAGGGGAAGGGTGGGGGGGGGCACAAGGGGTGAAGGGTTACATCCACAAGGTGATGGACACACAAAAATGTACAACTAAAACCCCACAGTGTTATAAACTAAGACATCAATTAAAAAAAAAAAAATCCCTTTCCCCCAGTGCAGACACATTCACCCACTTACATGCTGCTTCTTCCTCCAGCTTCCAAAGTGCCTGGGATTATCACATATGGCCTTTAAATTATATTCTAATTAGTCACACATTTGTCTTTCTTCTAGGGTTGTTTGAATGTCAAAATTGTCTTTTTCTCTTTTTGTAACCCCAGTCTTCAGTACAGGGCCTGGGCCATGTTACATACTCAGTGTACACATATATATTCAGTTTCTTGAATAAATGAATAAAGGAATGATTGGATGAGTGAGACACCAGGCAAATACTAAAGAGCACAAACATGTTGTTCTTGTATATTAGAACATTCTGAGAAGAGGTGGGAGGAGGGTTTTGAATAATGTTAAATTATTTTTCAAAAAAACTGTCAGAGAACCTGACTTACATTTTTCTCAAAGTGAAATACACATTGAGATTGCTGTCAGGATAAGGTAAAAGCTGGAACCCAGGTCTGAAATATCAGCGGTAGTATGTTTGAGCAGCTAGCAGTGCTACTGTTGAGGGTTCAGAAAGTGGAAGTAGTGATGTCAAAGACCAAGAGGTGGATGCCTTAAATACTTTAAGAAAAGGAAAGCCGGATGAGATAGGAGTAGGATCTGTATTGACTGCAGGTCACCAGATAAAATAAAAAAATCTGTTTTCTCACTAGTGGCTACAGCTCTGCAAGCACAAATGACCATTAGTGGTTATGATATTTTTCTTGTTCCCAGTGGAACAGCTTGATGACTTTTAGTTACATAAGAAGTTAACGAGCTCCATCCCTTTCCCCTGCCAATGTCCTGAGCTATCCTTCTCCGTGTGCGTGCTAAGTGAACATCTCCAGATTGCGTTGATGACTCAGTCCTTTGACCAGCTTCCCAGCCCCTCCTTGTTCCCTAATATGCACCTTTCCACATGTTACGGGAAAGCTTTGCACAGCCCTTGAATAGAATTTAGAACAAGAATGACAAATTGTTGTCTGGTGGGCAACACTCATTGTATTTTTATTGGCGTTGTAGACAGTATGTGCATGACATACAGGTTGTCCTTTTGTGTTGATAAGAATTTTATACTGAATATAAAAGGCATTTTAGCAAAGGCCATGTAAATTACTTGCCATATGTACATCTAATATAAAGTAATGAACTTGTCATGAGTCATGTTTTGGTTTAGTGTTCTAACTGGAATTTGCAGAAAGATAAAATTCTGCACATCACGCTGATTCTTCCACGTGGGTTCAAAATACCATCCCATGGGCTCAGTCTGATTTGCCACGGTGCTTTAACCATATCTTTGACTCTAGTGAACAAAGTCAAGTAAATGTGACTTTACGGCAGGCCTGTCAGATGTTGAAGGTGTCTGTGGGCCTACTGCTGTGGTTTTGTAATGACATTGACCAGGGTATAATGACATCCTAGCCCATGCTGACATGGTTTCTCCTTCCCCTCCTTCTCTGGAAATCTGCTCTTGAGGAAAGAATATAATTTCTATCTCTGCTAAAATCTGTCATCTCGATTTTGAATTAGTTTGCCTTGAAAAATTAAATTGAATTATTCATCAGTCAAATGAAAAGTTTGATTGCTAACTGCTAACTGCCTAGGTATAGACATTATGAATTTCCTGTGATATCACATCTCTGGTTACATCTCAGAATGCTATGATTTTACATTTTTTTGTGTGTGTGAGGAAGACCAGCCCTGAGCTAACATCCGTTGCCAATCCTCCTCTTTTTGCTGAGGAAGACTGGCCCTGGGCTAACATCCGTGCCCATCTTCCTCTACTTTATATGGGACGCCGCCACAGCATGGCTGACAGGCAGTGCGTCGGCGGGCGCCCAGGATCCAAACCCGCGAACCCCGGGCTGCCAAGCGCGGACTAAACCGCTGCACCACTGGGCGGCCCCTGATTTTACATTAAAGCATAAATTGCAGGATGAGAAGGATAAAACAATACATACTATGAAGGTTTGTAGAGTGATAAGGCCTATAACTATCATTGTAACCAAAATTGATTTTTGACTTTATAAAACTAAGACAACTAATTGAAAGCAATTTACTTTGATGAGATTTAAGATGAAATTATAGTGGTCATGAATCACAATTCACTCAGTTATTATTAGTGGCAAAAGTGTATAATATATTATGGGAATCCACATAAGAAAAATAAAACACATATTTTGCTTTTACCTTAAGTCATGTTGACACCATACATAAATCAGGCAGAATTTGGGAATCTTTTATCCAGCATTCATCATGAATCGAGAGTCAATAGTGGGAGGACACACTTTTTAGGCAATGCTTTCTGATGTGGATTAAGGAAGTCACCTATAATCATTGGGCTTCCTTCATTCTTTTCACATAAACCAGAAGGTGGGATGTAGACCCATTCTTGGCTCCTACTATTATTACCAGTTTGATCAACTCTGCTCTCCGAGGTTTTTAAAGCTCTTTAAGAGGAACACATTATGGACAACGTGATACAGGAGAAAATAGCATTGGACAGAGGCAAGAGAACTGGGCTTGTGGTTAAGAGTTTCCTAGAGAGCCAGCCCTGATGGCCTAGTGGTTAAAGTTCGGCACTCTCACCGAACCGCTTTGGCAGCCCAGGTTCGTTTCCTGTGACGGAACCACCCCACTTGTCTGTCAGTTGCCATGCTGTGGCGGTGGCTCACATAGAGAACTGGAAGGACTTACAGCTAGGATATACAACCATGCATTGGGGCTTTGGGGAGGAAAAAGAAAAAAAAAGAGGAAGTTTGGCTCAGGGCAAATCTTTCCCTGCAAAAAAAAAAAGTGTTTCCTAGAGCCTTAGTGTCCTTAAATGTAAAATGAGAAGCTTGGCTTAAAAGTTCATTGATCTTCACACTTGATTTTTCAGCAGCAGAACTTTCTACAAAACAACTCTTTCATGGAATCCCAATATACAAAACTGGTAAAAGTGGAATTGTTCTGAAGAAGTAAAATCCAGAGCACCATTTATTTGGCTCATCCAAATAAAATGATCATTTTAGATGACCCCTGAGGTTCTTTCCAATTCAGGAATTCTGATGTTTTGTATTAATTTCAACCAAAGTCATATTAGGACCAAGGAGCCAATTCATGTGAAAAGGGGACATCCTCTGATTTAGGCAAACTTAATGGCATGCTCCTCTGGGTAGAGATCTGTTCCAAGTCAGTCTCCACACACATGGCTATGTGAACATGTGGAGGGAAGTCTAGATGGTGGTCAAGAATGTGGAATTTGATGTGAGAGAGACCTTGGCTAGAGTATGGACTCAGCCATTTACTAACCACAACCTTGAGTAAATTATTTAATCTCCCTAATATTCTGTTTTCTCATCCATAAAATGAGATTGATAATGGCACCTACTCTCTGGGGTTACTGTGAGGATAAACGAGGTAATAAGTGTAAAGATCTTGGCTCAATGATGTTGGCATGCAGTACTTTCTCAAAGGGTGAAAGGTCATTTAAACACCAAGATGTTTGTTGAATGAATGAACGAATGAATGTAGAACTGGCTTTCTGTTTCTGATATCAGGAATAGCTTTATGTTTCATTTAATTCAGTTTTAAATATTAAAATTTAGGTTTGCTAAAGCAAGTTATTTGCTGATGTAAATAATCTAATTCTGATTATGATGCAGTTCCATAACTTGTGAGAGAATAAGAAAAATTGGGATGCTAACATCACACAAACAACTTTCACTTAGAGAACAAAGTTACTGTTCAGATCCACTGGTCTTATCAGTTTAATATTTTTGTCCATGAACATAAAATGTTCTCAAGAAGTGGGATTGCTGAAGCACAAGTTGCTGGGGTCCATCCACAGTTTCTGATTCAGTAAGTCTGAGGTGGGGCTTGAGAATTTGCGTTTCTAACACGTTGCCAGGTGATGCTGATGCTACTGGTTTGGGGAATAGACTTTGAGCATCACTCATTTAGAGTAAAGATGATGGCAGTTAAACTCAGTTATGTCATTTGGAGAGCAGAAGCTAAATACAGAATGATAATGAAAAAGCATGTACCTACATATACAAGGGACCCACACCAGCTATAAATTTGAGCTCAACATTAATTATAAAATTTGTGATTCATTCCAAGTATTTGGTTGTTGCTCTCTAATCTTTATAATATGAATATACTTTTAATGTTCAAAACAGAAGCAAATTTTTTGTACAATGGTGGTTGTAATTATTAAGTTTATTTATAAGCTCTTCCTGCACTGCTAGCTTTTATACTGAAACGTGTTTTCTTGCTTTTGTTGCAGTATGGAAGAGAAGAGAGTGACTGGACAATCATAGTATCCTGAATGGAAAACACAGGGATATCATCTGTGTACTATTGGGACAGACTGTTGCATTTGAATTATGATAGATTTCTTTGGCTGCCTGTTTGTAGTTGTACATAATGTAGCTGGTATTATCAGTGTTCCCAGGGTGATTGTTTCCTCATGCCAGAGAAAATGAATTGCAATCATCAAATGGTATTTTGTAAACTTGAGAGTAGAAGCTTACCTTACCTTCTCTTAGAAAGATGATAATGTAAGCCATGTAGCATAGAATTTTCCTCAATAATCCCAGTGCCTCCCTTAGTACTTCACCCAGATACAAAAATGTTTGTTTATTCTTCAGTCTAAATTATGTCCTGCCCCTCAACCAAATGAGGTTCTTTTGTGTTTGAAAGCTGATTTGAGTAAATTTTATAGGCAACATTTCCTGTGACACATCTTCATCCTCAGGAAGTGTTTTGTTTTTTTGAAATCAAGACTTGGAAGAACTGGATTTCCTCCTATCACATTTTTTTTCCAGGCCCCTTAAGTCCATCATAAGGTAAATCTCTCCCTTCTTCCTGATGTCACTGTCTGCTCCAAGCTCACTTTGTGCATCAGCAAGACCCGTGCACATTTCCACTATTGTCCTTTTCACGTTGTATTGCTATTGGCTGTTTGTCAGGCTCCACTACAAGACTAAGGGTCTTGTGCCTTAGAGATATCTGTATCCCCCTGCCTGGCACATAGTAGATACTTGGTAAATAATGAATGAATTTACCTTCTATAGAAGGTAGTTCTATAGAAGTGTACCTTCTGTGTTTCTATATTATGAGACCTTTTTATTAGCATTTGTTATTGGTCTGACATTGTGTATGTTTACCTCATAGTGTCTTTATTTTCCCTGGACTGCTGTCATTAGAGATACTCAGAGGCATAATTTGTTGGAGGAATTATTTCATATTTGAAGACTGTCTTGGAATTGAAGTACTAGTTCTTGAGAGAGAGTAATATCCTACCAACCAAATGGAAATGACATACATTAAGTGTTAAATACATATATGTTAAGTGTTAAGTACAAAATAAATCATTATATTTAGTTTTTTGGCAGAAGGCAAAGAGGTATACTCTAGTTTTTATACTCTGGTTTCTATGTGCTCATTTCTGTTGAATGGGGATTGGATGAGCATATGGTTAGGGTACAGGGAGAACAATGACAGACAATATTTTCCTCATTTAGGAGCTGTGAGTTAAAAATCATATCCTGGTTTATCTAGGGGAAAGTCAAACCTTGATAGAAAACATTTACCCTTGGAAGGTCAACTCTCAGACATTATATTTTGGTTTCCTTCAGTCCTGATAACTTTCATCTTGCTGATCATATTTCATTCTCTTTTCAGAGCAAGGAAAAAAACATTCTAAAAGTTTGATGTGTTGGAAAAATTTCCTTAAGGCATGTAGCAGCACATAGCAAATGGGGCTTTGATTCTTTTCCAAGACTTTTGGCCATCGGGTCTTTTTAGATAGGAATGGTAAAGTGAAAATTAGGGAAGTATAAGATGAAAAGGAATGGTAAAAATATCTTTTAGGGGACTTTTAATTGGTGATCTGAAGTCTTGGAAGAGTCTCTTGTTCTTTTCAGGCCTCAGGTGCTGTTACACGTCCTCTACACACGTTCACCAAGGAGCATTCGACGGGTCTGTGTTTGCCTTAGCTAAATCCTGTGAACTCATTTTTAATATAGTAGTCTAGACGAGACTTATGGGTAATTCTCACCTGTCAAGTAGCGCATAATAACTGGACTCATTCCTATGAGAAATGGAAATCATTTGTTTGCCATAAATATGTTTTATACTTTGCATCTCTAAATTGAGTATGGCAAGACATGTCCATTGTAAAAGTTAGAGAACAATATGTCTTGACATTATGTCGGTATGATTTCTTTCATCAAATCTTAAGAGCATTTTAAGCCCTTCCTATTAGACACAGTGAAGACTAAGGATATGCATTTTAAAAAACTGGAGGTCTCCTAAAACAGAGGACAGGATCTGCCATTCTCGTGTAAGTAATAAGACAGGAAATTGACCTTGACACTAACTTGTTAAATAGATTTAAAAGGAACATCTGCACATCTTTTTTCCTTGTGCACTATTTGTTTAATTGCAGTGGATTAATACAGCAAGAGTGGCACATTATAACTAGGCAATTATCCATTCTTCGAGACTTAGTTATCGTAACACTAATTGATCATTTAAGGCGTAAGATAGTCTAGCATTAGGAACATGTGAGGCTAATCTGCTCAAAAAGATCAACAAATTAATATTGTTGCTGATATTTGCATAATTGGCTGCAATTATTTAATGTTTAATTGGGTTGATCAAATGAGATTCAGCAATTCACATGTGCATGAATATAAACAGAACTGGTGGCACTTAAAATGATAATGATTAACTTATTTTGCATGCCTCTTCCTCCCACTTTTTTCAGTTTTCACATTTCAGACCAAGTTTGTCAGCTTTTTCCAAAACATATGAGCAGAAACCAAGATTTTAAAACGAAGTGTTCAGACGTAGATAAAACCAGAGCATCTCCTAAAGACATTTGCTATTAGAAATTTTCTTTGTTACAGTCATTTACTAAGGATTCAACTCATGATACACCAAAAGAAGAGTCAACTTCAGGAATATATACCATGCTGTCTAGTACCTGCAGCTGGCAGGAATGAATAAACTAATAATACCTGTTTTAACTTTGCTTTCAAAAGTACAAAGGAAAGGGCAGGCCCAGTGGCATAGTGGTTAAGTTCGCGCACTCCACTTCGGCAGCCCAGTGTTCAGATCCCTAGTGTGGACCCATGCACTGCTTGTTAAGCCATGCTGTGGTGGTGTCTCATATAAAGCAGAAGAAGATGAGCATAGATTTTAGCCCAGGGCCAATCTCCCTCAGCAAAAAGAGGAGGATTGGCAACAAATGTTAGCTCAGGGTTAATCTTCCTCACCAAAAAACAAAAAAAAGTACAAAGGGAAAGAGAAATAAACGAGAAAGCTTGTTAGGGAATCATGTTTTTTTCTAGTAAAACTTGGTAAACACCCTCTATTCTTTTCTCAAAAGATTGCCATAAAAAAAAAAATAAGACCAGAGGTAGCAGCGAGAAAGGACAGTGTAACATCAACTATGTGACATGTGATGTCAGCACTCCTGAAGATAGATAGGGAATCCTACATATACACCCTGGGTTGACATTCTTCATCGTATCACTTTTGTTGCTCGATATAATTGTACCTAAACAACCGGTCTTACTTTCCTCAATTCAGAGCACTCTTAGGCACTTGAAGGCATTTAATGTGTATATCTTGGTCAAAAGAACTGTACGTGCCTTTTATTAAAGCTGCAGCTTCAGCTCTGCTTTAGGGGGTTTGTGCTATAAAATCAGGTGCCAAATAGGCTTATTTATTTTCCCTATTCCCACTCAGTGCTCAATCACTGTATTCTTTTTCCTTAAAAAGTTTCTTTGAAAAATTATATGTTCAGTTTACCCTTATGATTGAAAAAAATGTATTTTAAGCAGAAAACAACATTTGTTCACTTTCACTGAATATTTTCTAATATATTTAAAGCAATAAATATTCATCTGATGCACTAAAGCAATGGGGTTAGAGAAACATTGTAAGGATCCCTTATTTTATATCCTGATTCTAAATATGATCAAAGTATTCTTCTGTGTAATGTGGATTCCTTCTTATGTGGATATGTAAAAACTTAAGTTACAAATAGTAATGCTGGCAAGTAATTTCAGTAGGCACTTTATAACACCTGTCACTTTGTTTTGCCACAAGTAAAATTTGTTCAGCTATCTGTTTTCCAGATGTCTTCCCCCAAAAGGAGGCAAGGGGTACCAGCTTTTCAATAAGCATTACCTACTAATTGATAGATATCATGGAGATTATAGTTAATTTGATCAGTTAATTTGATGAATGTTGATTGAGTGCCCACAAATGTGTATCTAACCCAACTAGCAGTAGGGATTAGGAAGTTAGTTTTAGAAAATAAATAGTATATAGACAGTACCCTCATGGAGTTTATACTCTACTACTTAAACAAATTTTTAGATATAAAAGCAGTATTTAATACAGTTAGATAATAAGGAGATGAAGACCAGAGCACATCTCTTATCAAGAAATCACAACATTTTCATCTCATTTTTAAAGGAAATTTGTCCTTTTTTTTCATTCATTTCTTTCCTCTAGTGTGAAACGACTCAGTTAGGTTAGTATTTAGGGGTTATTCAGCCACTGCCTACATGGTGTGAATTCCCTCCTGGCTTGCTGCTTACTGCCAACTTAGTCCATTTGTTAACCACATTCTTTTGGAGTCATGTTGAGTTGTCCTGGTGCATCTAACAAGAACACCTCAAATTACAGCATCCTTGCTGATATTCTTAAAGTCAGATACTATTGAAACAAAGAAAATATTCCTAGAGTGAATTTTTGTAGAAAATGTCTATTATGAATCAAACTGTTTTTTGAGTGTTAGCTTGAAAATGGTGGATCCAGCTACTCAGAAAATAACAGGTGGAAGACTAACTTTAATATAACAATAATTTTTCACAGTTTGAGGTTTTAAAAGCATGGCCATTTAAAGTATTACAAAGAGATTCACTTTTATCATTGCCAAAAAGCCCTTTTAAAAATACAAAGGTAGAAGAAAGTGATTTATTTTTCATCTTCAGCATACAAACCATAACGAAAGACTTCTCACATTAATCTGGGGAGGTTGAGAAAGAAACACATCAACATATGATACAGTAGTGTTTGTGGGAAAATAATTCCCTGGGATCAGATATATGTAAACATATTTGCTTTAATGAATGATAAAGGCATGTAATTCAGTCTTAGAAAGAAAATGAATTGGTCTTTAAAATCTGCAGGATACAAATATTGAAGTTTTAAGTAATCTTATTCTGTCTGAAAGTACATTTTTCATACCACAGTAAGACCTAAAGCTTGAGTTGCATAGTGTCCAACTTATGGAATCCACTGTTGGGATGGTAAGAATTGATTGGAAGCTGGGGTATGGAAATGAATGAAAGGGTAGTTTCATTGGCAGATTTCTCTGCACATCCTCTCACATGGCTAGGTTCCTTGTTACACATTATTGAATTATGGAGAAAATTTTGATGAGAGATGTCAGAGGAAGAACAACTGGAGGTAGAGAAAGAAAGGAATGATAGAGGGGGGAAATAAATCAAACTTGCTTCTGTGTTGTCCAAAGGAGCTTTATCCTTACTCTCCAGCCATGGGGATCTTCATCTTTCAGTGTGGATGCCAAATACAAATAGTGCTAATTAGGAAGTGACTATAGTGGCCAGTTCATCAGATGCTAGAATTAGACCATGATCTTAAGGTAATAATCTGAGGGTTGTATTAACATGGAAATCACTTTAGATTACTACCAAATTGGATAAGACTTTATTTTATAATTACCTAATCTATAAGATCTATTGTGTCATTTCTTCAGCCATTTTAATATTTGGGAAGCTCCTTGAGGCTGAATAAAAGAATAAGTGACAAGGAATAGATTATGATTTTTTTTTCCCTTAGAAATACTATTTATCACCGTCACTCTTTCCTTGGTGAAGGCTAACTGATTGGGAAATTAGTTGAATATTATCATTTAGTTTTTAAATGAATATTATCGTTTAGTTTTTAAGTGAATATTATCACTTATGGCCATTAAAGTCATTCTCAGGGTTAAGAAAGGAATGCAAATATCTGCCTCAATGTCTACATCATTGGTAAGTTTTTGAAGAGTGCAGGAATTCTCAAGAGTATTGCTGGAGGTAGATTTTGAATCAAGTCTTAGAAGTAAGCTAGCTCATCTGTATCCATCTATAAATTCTGTGGATGTTTCGCTGATGACTTAACGAATGAATGATCCCTCAATGCACCCAATTACCTAATACATGGAGCCTAACCCACTGTTCTGAAGAATTTGTGCTTACTTGATATGGTGGCTGAGAGAAAATGAGTAGTTTGAGGAAGTAGTTTTTAAGTCAGAGTTGTTGATAGAAACAGGAGAATATCAGCTTAACAATGGAATTTTTAGAATGTGTTCTCTTGCATCTAAATCTGATTGTAACGAAAAACTCCAGCCATTGCTAGTCTCAAGTTTCTCTAGTTGTGTAGTGATTCTTGAAATTCCCTATAAGAAAAATCAAGTAGAAAGAAATAAACACTTTGTAAATAAGTCTTGGCTTTCATGAAAAAAATTAAAGGTTGTGTTAAAAGGATTTAAGCTCACTAAAACTGTATTAATGGAAATGTGGAAAATACAGTGGGTAAAGGAAACTACCTCATTCAAAGGTTTTGTAGAAGCACAATTAAACATTCTAAAATGGCTTTGTTGTATATGAACCATCTGGTGTGAAAGAACTCTATATTTGTAATGTCTAAAGGACCTGGAATGATTGTATTTTGCTGGCAATAGGCACATTCTTTATTGTTGGCAGGTTTCTCATCAAATCTTCAATTATGCACTGTTTCTGTCATCAATAAAACAATTTAAAGGAATCCTGTATGTGCAGTGTATTGAAATGGGCATTGTTGGATGCATGAAATAATAGTGCTTAATTACCATTTTTATGATGTTCCAAGGTTTTCAGTCATGGGATGTAAATGTAGTGTGGTATTTTTCAACCAAAATGACATTGAGAGAGTGAAAAGAATTAAGCACACCAGCAAGACCTGAAACCATACAAAGAGATAGAGTCTTCATGTGTCTCATGTTCTCAAACATTTGGGTACGAAGTACAATGAACATTTAAGAATTGTTCTTTCCCCTGGGTATGGCTCTGTCTTTAGTAAAATTTAGCTTTATCTTTTGAATTTTGCACAGAATAAGAGGAATAGATTACTTCTTCTCATTCACTGTCATAATGAATTTACCTCACTGATAAACCAACACACTCACTGTGGCTAACTGGCTTTAGAATAAAAGACACTGTATAAAGTGAAAGGCATTTGACCTAAACTTAGAGAACATCAATGATATGTCCTTTTGGTCAAACCAGGCCTTGTATAAATTGCCTTCATAAGCACGTACCTTTGAAAGAATAAAGCCAAATATGGTATATCTGGGGGTCCCAAATTTCATATTCATTTTCTTATGATTTGTCCCTATGATTGCAAGCACAGCAAAACCTAAGGGTTTTCAAGGAGTTACTGTAAACTGAACTTAAAAGTGTCAAAGCTCTCAGTGACCCTCTTCTCCAGACCCTGTCAACCTGTGAAAATATTGGCCTTTATCAAGATCCTTATCAAGAAGTTACATGCGGAGTTTGGAAGGTCCAGGTGAAGGTTATTAGTCAAGTTTTCTTACAGTGTCGTTGCTCAAATTCCACAAGAGTGACAAAGATAGATCTGTCATACCTGACAGTGATGACGCACATTCACTGGAGCTTATGATTTATTAGTTGAGGCAACAGTCTCCTTCAGGGTAGAAAGTGTCTCTTCTACATCCATTACTAACAAGCAAAAAAAAAAAAGGGTGGGAGGAAGGGGGAATTTTCAACCTTCATAATTATTTTTCTGCTAAGCTGACTCGACTTAAGCATATTTTTAAAATCAAGAATCTGATTTCACATACATGGCAGGTCATAGTTGCCTTACACCACGATAACTTATCTTTAGATGAAATGTTCTATCGCGGCCTGACTTTATCTATAATGGTGATGACTTGCCAAATCACATTCCTATAACCAAAAAACCCACAACCAAGGTATAGACGCTTCTTATGTATATGTAGAACCGTCACTGGGCTTATTTGCTAGTCATGTCTATATGCAACAGGGACAGTGTTGATTGAAACCTATGGTCATTCTCTCCAAAGATCTTTGTCACTAAGTCAATAGGAGTTTTGAAAAATCAATGAGACTCATGAAAAAATTTTGGAGTTGCAAGATTCAGGCTGATTGCATCCCAAATGGAGTATACCTATTTTTAAACTGAACTGATTAAATTAAAAAGAAGCTGTTAAACTGCATTGGTTTTAAAATAGCTACAATAATCTAGTAAACATTTGTCATCAATATTCATGATAATGATAAACAGAGGTGGTGGATGCTTTAATCTCTGGCTTCTTCAGGCCATGGCTGGAAGTAACAAAACCTTTTTTTTTTTTAACTTTAATTTTTGTGTGTGTGAGGAAGATTAGCCCTGAGCTAACATCCGTTGCCAATCCTCCTCTTTTCGCTGAGGAAGATTGGCCCTGGGCTAACATCCATGCTCATCTTCCTCTGCTTTATATGGGACGCCACCACAGCATGGCTTAACAAGCAGTGCATCGGTCTGCACCCAGGATCTGAACCCTGGGCTGCCAAAGTGGAGTGCACGAACTGAACCACTATGCCCAACAAAACCTCTTTCTTAACATGCAGTTTGCCTAATAATTAACAGAATGGTTAAGAGCCATCAAATGACCCTATGATCTTAAACAGTTACTTAAATTGGTAAAAAAAAAAAAAAAAATGGAGATCATAATAGTACCAACCTCATGGGTTATAAGGATTAATGAGTTAATATTGTAAAGAGTTTACAACATTTCATGTGTAAAGTGTGAGCTGATAGAATTTTATTAAAAATAAATGAATGAACCCAAATACAGAGAGGAGCTGATAGATACTTCACAAAAATACTGTGTGAAGAAGCCCTGGTGATCAGCTTCTCCTAGACCTGGTGGAGGTGGCGCAAGTTCCTAGATCCAGAGAGCAAATTCTTGCCACAGGACTAGTGGCAGAATTTAGTTTCCCCAAACTGCTTAGGGTGAGTTAATAATGTGTGATCTACTCAAGCCTGGAGGTAAAAGCTGGGGCTAGATTAAGCAACGATTGATAAAATTATTGAGAAGTAATTAGATGTTTTCGGTTTTCAGAAATACAAGTTAAACTCCGTGTTTCACAGAAATACAACTGTGATGATTAATTTTATACGTCAAGTTGACTAGGCCGTGGTGCCCAGTTATTTGGCCAAACACCAACTTAGATGTTGCTGTGCAGAAGGTGTTTTTTAGATGTGATTAACATTTAAATGGGTAGAATTTGAGTAAAACAGATTACCCTCCATACTGTGGGTGTGCCTCATCCAATTAGTTGAAGGCCTTAAGAGCAAACACAGGTTTCCCAAGGAAGAAGGAATTCGACCTTAAGACTGCAATATAAAAACTCTGCCTGAGTCACCAGCTTGCCTGACCTGCCATGCGGATTTCAGACTCAAGACTGAAACGTCAACTCTTACCTGAATTTCCTACCTGTTGGTTTGTCCTGCAGATTTTGGACTTGCCAGATCCCACAAGTGCATGAGCCAATTCCTTAAAATAAATCTGTTATATAATGTTATGTATTATACATATATATTATATAGGTTCTGTATATATGGGTTCTGATTCTCTATAGAACCCTGACTAATACAACAAACAACATTCTTAACTTTCTTACTTACAATCTCCTCCTCTAAGGAAGAAAATCATGTGCTGTATTACTCCCTTTTGACTCAGGTATCTAACCTAAGGCGTGCCTAGTGTACAGAAAATTTTTAATTGCATAAGGTACCAGCTATAGTTGGTGTAATTGTAAATGCAGTACTTAAAAGAAAATAAGAATTCCAGGACTAGCAACATGGCACAAACCAAACCAACTAAATGAAGGGAGACATCACAAGTGAAATTTCAGGCATCGGTGAGGGAAATATTTCTGAGTGTTGAACCATCAAATGCCCCATAAAATATTGTTAGCTTAGTGTTTCTGGTCTGAGTCTATGCCCTGAGAGTGCAATGTGGCCAAAAGTAGATGGAAAGAACTCCTTTTCTGGTATAATTGAGGGACGGGATTATTTTGTCAGGTAAACAGCCATCCTGATAATAAAAATCAGTTTCATAGATTTACTCAGTGTATGGCTACAATGATCACCACGGGAGTCATTTGGACCCTGCCAACTTCACACAGCGTGACAACCAGGTTCAACCCCACACTTATGCTTTCACTACCATGCTCAATTTAAGAATCATCTTTGTAGTCATTTGGACTTTTATTTACCTACCTTCCCCATACATTAAAGTTATATTTTGCAAGACAGCCTTTGTAAACTCCTGAATAAATCGGTCTGCTTCTCCAGTGAGATTTGACAATGCGATTTAAAAGGCAATAAGAAGCCAAATGAGGTTAAGTGATGGGGACAGAGATCATCCAAAATAGCTCCTCAGCAGTTCGATTGTTCTCACAGAAGGAAAAGGTGATTTCATGCTTCCTATGAGAAGGAGCAGTATTTTTCTTGGGCTTGCTTTTGTCATAATCACGAGGTTAATGTTTGCAATTTCTGCAAGAGTATTTTCCCCCAGTTTAATGCAAACTTTCTTTGATGGCAATAATCCTCATCCTGATACTGTTCAACAATTATTCTTACTAATCACTGATTTGAATGGCTAGTAAGGCCACAGACAGTTCTGCTTTTATACTTCCTCTTTCACTGAGGTTACTAGGAGAACTTGTAACTATTTATGTCATTGTTTGCCTCTCCCGCTTGACTAGTAACTCTTCAAAGGATTATATTATACTCATTCTCCTATATTCCCAGAGTAAAATTCTTTAATTATATAAATAGTATGTATTAAGCACCCTGCATAGCGCCTAGCACCTAATAGGAACACGATATTTGGCAGCTCCACACCTTCCTTTCTGAAGCACCACTTAGCTCCAAGTATTGAAGACTTCTTGTCTGCAGGCTCAATCTCACTCAATTCATGAGTTAATTGGAAACAGGTCTGATAGTGCATCAACAGCTGAGGTTCAGAGAATGAAATTAGCTTTGCTGCTCTAATCCCAGCATCTGGTGTCTCTTGGATGAGTCCCTGGATCCCATTGAGCTTTCACCCTAACCCTCAACCTGCATGTCCATCCATCCTGATTGACTGGATTTCTGCCCTGGTATAGCTCTTCTCCATAATAGACTCTCTGCTCAGAGCCTCAGCACGTTTGACCCACCTTCTCAAGGCTGCACTTTTTCTCTTCCCACCCAGATAAAGATGAGTCCGGTTTCAACCTAGATTGATACCTTTGGAACAAAATCATTGCCTCTTTCGCAATTACAGTTTTTGCTGGACTCCATCAGCCTGACTGTAACTCTTCATTATTGAAAATGGCCTTGATTAGACCTGAGTTTGCCATAATCCCTTGGACTTGGTGATTTGGGCTGATCCCTACCTACCCCACAGGGTGGAGGCTTGCCTGGCACTGCTTTTGTCTGCCAACTTGCTCTTGAGGTCTCAACTTGCAAGAAGAGTTCCTTCTTGGCCCAAAGAGACATAACCATTTAGCACTGAAAATCATCCTAGCTTCCTGTTGCCTGGGCTTAATTTAATTAAATTAATTTTTTTCAGAGAGTCTCTTAAAATCTAAAATAGAACCTGCTGGATGAGTTTAGAAATTATCTAAAACCTTGCTATTCAGAGCATAGTTACCAGACCAGCAGCACAAGCATCTCCTTAGCCCTTGTTAGAAATGCAGAATCTCAGTCCCCTCCCCAGACCTACTGAATCAGAATCTGCATTTGAACAGGATGATTCATCTGCACATTCAAATTTGAAAACACTCATCTAAACATGTCCCAGCATAACTGAGCCACATCAGATGGAAGTACTACTGAGAAAGTATTGAGAGGTTAGAAACAAGTTTCATTTGAAAAGCAGAATCAATTTCATTAATAAAGGCATTAGTTCTGAAATTGAAGTGATTTTACATCACGGCATTCAAGGCAGCCTTGAGTTTGCCCGAAACCCAACATACACAGGTTTGATTATGAAACGTGCCTCCTAAATTGCTAATTCTGTCTGAGTTTTCTCCTGGCACTTCCTTTCTGTCTCAGTCTCCTGTGAGTAAATTATCATGGTGGTCTCTGTGAATTACCACACAGGAAACAACAGGAGACTCTTAATTACTGAATTCCTGCGCACTATTTAGTCTTCATATTAAGAGCCATTTTGGAGCCTCTGGGCAAATATACACAATTAAAAAGATAAACAAGATACCCAGCCAAGTTGCAGCTGTTTTTCAGTTTCTTGGAATACTAACCTAGATAAGTGCTTCCTTTTATATTAAAGTAAGTTCTCTGCCAATGACGGTTGGTTGGCTGAAAACCTGAGGGACTCAGTATTCCTGCGAGGTACCACAGGTGTAGTGCTGGACCCAAGTGATCCTAGTGAGTTATCCTTCTGCAGTTCTGAGTGCAGTAGGCTTCTTAGAACCTGAAAATTAGGGTGCTGAGAGTCAAGTCAGTTAGATTTAGCTTCTAACGGAAACATGGTTCCTTGCTCTATTTGTAAACCGGAAGTAATTCTTACATTGGGCTGGACTGCATCTAAAATAGCACAGATGAGGAAGTGATTCCTTGTTAACTATTGCCAGAACAGCAGAAGCAGCTGGCCCTTGATCATTCTAATGTTTAACGTGTCAGGAATTTTTTCTTCTCTAAAGTCTAAATCCTTTTTGCTGCCAAAGATATTTTCGTATTCTATCTATAGACAGACATCTATAAACAAGAAAATCTAATTTTCCCCATATAATATCCTTCCATATGACAGAATATTATTATTCAATTATCAATAATTCTCGCTTCTCTAGGTGAAATTCCAATTCTTCTCTTTGTGTCTCATTTTTTTAAACTTTTGTGCCTATTCTCTTAAGCCTCTCAAAGCTCTCAGCTTCTCTCACCCTTCAGACTCCAAACCTGGACAATGAGCTTTAGTAACATTCTGGTCAATGGAGAGGACACAGTCCTTTTATGTGGGATTCTTTTTATATTTCCTGATATGATGCTTAGTTTACTACATTGCTTTACTCCTCCTGGATAATCAATTGCAATTATTTCTTCAGCATCTTTTTCTTTTCTCCTATGGTGATTATCCCCATTACCCCTCATCATCTTTATTTAAGATATTTTGTCCAGTTCTCCAATAAATATCATTTTGAGGTCTACTTCTAACTCGCAGATGTTTCATTTGTCACTAAAACGAAATTTAGTGTCACCAGTGACTAAACAAAAAGAAAACTCAAGGAAGTTGTTGTGTAATGTTGGCAACAGCCTGAAGTCAGAAGTCCTGGAATTGAGATTCTGACCCCCTACCTCTCCCACCAGCTCTGCCAACTGGCTACATGACCTTGAACAAATTAAGTATTTTAAAAAGAAGGGTTTCAATTAGTTGATCCCTAAAGTCTCTTCTTGTTCTAAGTTTCCTCAACTTTGAGAAATCTGTCATTAGTGGACTCGGTCTTTTCCATGATCCTTTCCATCCCTACCCTCTCCCTTAACTTTCCTATTGTAGGAGCTCTCTTGCTTAAAAGTTGCTCTTAGAAGAGAATCTGAAGGTAATCATCTACTTTTTAAAAAAGAAACTATTAAGAAATATACAAAATCCAAAACATTATAAAGATTAATACCTTCATCATCCATGCACCCACCTCACAACTTTTTAAAGAATAAAATTACTACTAAAGTTTAATCCTCTGGATATCCTCTCATCTGTTTCAATTCCTTCTCTACCTCTAGGAGGTAACCTCTCTCCAGGATAGTCATTCAGTCTTTAAATACATTTAAGTCATAGTGTTACCACTATAAGGGATATTGTATTCAAGCATAATCTCTAATAATAAAATAAATAGGTTGCATATACCTTTAGCAGAATTTTTGGCAAATGGAAAAAATGTGGGGAGCAGAGTAACCTTCCCAGTGGAAGAGCTAGCTCTGGGAATCATAATATACTTATGTTTTGTCCTATGTTTATCAACAAATGGATTTCCCCTGTTGCTGATGCTTTATGTACATATGTAGGACTCTACCAACAGTACTAATTCTGATTTTTCTTTTCCATTTTGTATTCGCTTAACCTCCTTGTTCATTAGCTTTCTCTTTGGAAATTGAATATGGAAGAATATGGGAACAATAATGATAGACACACTGAGAGACAAAGAATAACTACTTTCAGTTCCATTAGTTCAACAATGAACTTGTTTAATTTAGAACAAATATCAGTAATTATGTTCATCCTAGCTGACAGTCACCTATGATGACACTTGGAGTTACTAGGCTTTTGCTCTGCCTGCGATGTTTCCAACATCATCTCTTGCATCTTCCTTGCTAACCACCTGCCAGCCATACTGGCCAACTTCCAGGTTTTCAAATATATATAGAGCCACCTCCCTCAAGGCCTTTTGACATGCTGTTCCTTCTGCTTGGAATGCTCATATCCTTCTCTTCACAATGCTAGTTATTTCTCCTCCTTCATCTGCTCAGATGACCACTTTGTCCAGAGTGGCGTGTATCACAACTGCAATTTTACTGTCTCCTCCATTAAAATATAGGCACTATGTGGGCAGACATCTTTTCTATCTTATTTACCAATTGCTTACCATAGTTCTTAGCAATAAGAGGGATTTAGTATTACCTTTTAAAAGAAAAAAAGGAAAGAAAAGAAAAAAGAAAGAGAAAGAGAGAGGAAGGCAGGGAGGGAGGAAGGAAGGAAAAGAAAGAGAGAGAGCATGCACTTTCTTTACGTATGAATCTTTTGCCATTCTTTAAAATTAATTCATGGAAATATCCCTTGACTGTGGTTCCAAGTCTTCACCACAGTGATTCCTATTGCATGGTAATTGGACATTTCTTCATTAAATTATTGGTTTGAAAGAGAATCTTGATATTTTCAAGTCTTTTAAAAAGACTTAAAGGAAGCAGCCAACCATCTTTGGGGAGCTATTGTAGATTTAAAAAAAGACTTTTAACTTTGAGATAATTATAGATTCACATGAAGTTGTAGGAAATAATTCACAGGAATCCTGTATATCCTTCACTCAGTTTCCCCCAGTGGTAACATCTTGCATTACTATAGTACAACATCATAACCAGAAAAACTATTATTTTTAACAAAGTGACAAGTTTTTCCCAATTCCAATTCTTTATTCATTCTCCATCTCTTTCACAAAAGGGCTTGAGGTAGTTTATAAAAAGGACAAATATAATACCATTATTTTAAAATTAATTACAAAGGAGAAAACAAGGTTAATAGCAGATAAAATATGTTAACTCTTGGGGCTAATTCAAAGTTTATAACCTGGTTCTCTGCAAAGTCAACAGACCCTAATTAATTTACAACTGGAAACATACCAGCCCTTCAGAGGGAGCCAAAGACTTTCTTAGTTCCTAAAACAGTAAAAAGTTCTCATAAGGGACAACTAAGTATGCTTACAAGAGATACAGTTTTTATCACTTTCCTTGAATTACAATGAATGTGACAATAAGTAGAGAATCACAAAGCTAATTCAATTAAACAGCTACCTCCCACATGATATTAGACCTTATCATAGAGTTTCAGGGTCACTCACAAATAGTTGAAACACTCAATGCTAAATTCTCAAACTTCACCAAATAAAAATGTGTTATTGATGTGACGCCAGCATCATGGCGGAGTGAGATTCCCTCTTTGAATCTCTGCCCCCTAAGACACAACGAAAACATCATTCGCATTCCAACAGAGCTCAATCAAACACTAAAACGGACTTCTAAGAAACCCCTGCTGCCATACATTGGACGGTGGAGGTGCAAGAAGCCCAAAAGGACGCGAGCAGAGTGGCAGCAGGTGGAAACTGCAGGACCAACTTCAACATGAGAGGAAAAAATAAAGCCGTCCCCGTCGGATCCATGCGACAATTTGTTATGGCTACAGACCAAAAGGAAAATGACAAACACCCAGAAACCAACCCTGAAGGCACAGAATTTGATAACCTGAATGAGAGAGAATTCAAAATAGCTATCATAAACAAGCTCAACGAAATACAAGAGAACACACAGAAACAAATAAACGAATTCAGGGATTTTGTCACAAAAGAGATTGAAACCATAAAGAAAAACCAATCAGAATTATTGGAGATGAAAAACAAAATCAACGAGATAGTGGAAAAAATGGAGTCTTTAAAGAGCAGAACTGACAATATGGAGGAACCAATTAGCACTATTGAGAATAGCCACGCAGAAATGCTCCAGATAGAGGAGGAGAGAGAGCTAAGACTAAAAAGAAATGAAGAAATTCTTCGAGAAATATCAGACTCAATGAGGAAAAGCAACATAAGGATAATAGGTATTCCAGAAGGAGAAGAAAGAGAAAAAGGAGCAGAGGGTTTGTTCAAAGAAATAATAGCTGAGAACTTCCCCAACCTAGGGAACGAGAGGGAAATAACAGTGAATGAAATCAATAGATCACCTAAATATATAAACAGGAATAAAAAATCATCTCGCCACATAGTAGCAAACTTGAAAAATATCCGTGACAAGGAAATAATATTAAGGACAGCTAAACAAAAAAAACAAAATAACATACAAAGGAAACCCCATCAGGCTCTCAGCTGATTTCTCGACAGAAACTCTACAGGCTAGGAGAGACTGGAATGATATATTCAAAATCATAAAAGACAAAAACCTTCAGCCAAGAATACTTTATCCAGCAAAAATATCTTTCAAATATGATGGAAAAAATAAGAACTCTCCTTGATAAACAAAAGCTAAGAGAGTTCATCACCACAAGACCCCCACTACAAGAAATGCTCAAGAAGGCCCTTAGGCCTGAAAAAAAACAAATGAGAAAGGGGATACAAAGATTTCAGCAAGGAGAAAAGCAAGGAGACTAAACCAGAACAAACTACATTGGATAGCATCAAAAATTAATTCAAGCTCATCACTGGAAAAACATACTCACGACACAAGATGGAATAAATAGAGGTAATAAGGAGGGGAAGAGGTAAGGGATTGGATCGACCCAGCCTCAGGAAAAAGGAGGCATCTGAAAATGTACTATCTTATCCAGGAGATCGCTTATGTAAACCTCATGGTAACCACTAAACAAATAACCAGAAAAGAACCAGACACGACAAATAAAGAGAAAACCAAGAGAATGAGCATGCAGAAATACCAAATTGAATTTGCAGTCCGAAACACAAGGGACAAGAAACGAAGGAAATGCAAAAGAACCAGAAGATGAACAATAAAATAGCAACATTAAACCCTCATATATCAATAATCACTCTAAATGTAAATGCATTGAATTCTCCAATCAAAAGACACAGAGTGGCAGGATGGATTAAAAACCAAGATCCAACAATCTGCTGCCTCCAGGAAACACATCTCAGCTCTAAAGACAAACACAGACTCAAAATAAAAGGATGGAAAACAATACTCGAAGCTAATGGCAAACAAAAGAAAGCAGGAGTAGCCATACTTATATCAGACAAAGTAGACTTCAAGATAAAAAAGGTAATGAGAGACAAAGAAGGGCAATATATAATGATAAAAGGGATACTTCACCAAGAAGACATAACACTTATAAATATCTATGCACCCAACACAGGAGCACCAAAGTACATTTAAAAACTGCTAAAAAACCTAAAAGGATATATTAACAATAACACAATAATAGTAGGTGATCTTAACACCCCCCCTTACATCAATGGATAGATCATCCAGAAAAAAAGTCAATAAGGAAATAATGGACTTAAATGAAAAACTAGACGCAATGGACTGAATAGATATATATAGAGCACTCCATCCAAAAAAAGCAGAGTACACATTCTTCCCAAGTGCACATGGAACATTCTCAAGGATAGACCATATATTAGGAAACAAGACAAACCTCTAGAAATTTAAGAAGATTGAAATCATTACAAGCATCTTTTCTGATCATAATGCTGTGAAACTAGAAATCAACTGCAAGGAAAAAACTAGGAAAGGGACAAAGACGTGGAGACTAAACAACATGCTACTGAACAACCAATGGGTCGTTGATGAAATTAAAGGAGAAATCAAAAGCTATCTGGAGACAAATGAAAAGGAAAATACACCATACCAACTCATATGGGATGCAGCAAAAGCAGTCCTGAGAGGCAAATTCATAGCAATACAAGCTCACCCTAACAAACAAGAAAAATCCCAAATAAATAACCTTAAATTGCACCTAACAGAATTGGAAAAAGAAGAACAGACAAAGCCCCAAATCAGCAGAAGGAGGGAAATAATAAAAATCAGAGCAGAAACAAATGAAATTGAAACCACAAAACAGTAGAAAGGATCAATGAAACAAAGAGCTGGTTCTTTGAGAAGATAAATAAAATTGACAAACCCTTAGCTAGACTCACTAAGAAAAAAAGGGAGAAGACTCAAATAAATAAAATTAGAAATGAAAGAGGAGAAATTACAACAGACACCACAGAAATACAAAGGATTATTAGGGAATACTATGAAAAACTTTACGCCAACAAATTGGACAACCTAAAGGAAATGGACAAATTCTTGGAAGCGTACAACCTCCCAAAACTGAATCAAGAAGAAATAGAGAATCTGAACAGACCAATCACAAATAAAGAGATTGAAACAGTAATCAAAAACCTCCCAAAAAATAAAAGCCCAGGACCAGATGGCTTCCCTGGAGAATTTTATCAGACATTCAAAGAAGATTTAGCACCTATCCTTCTCAAACTATTCCAAAAAATAGAGGAAGATGGAATACTTCCCAACACATTCTATGAGGCCAACATCATCCTGATACCAAAGCCAGACAAGGACAATACAAAGAAGGAAAACTACAGGCCAATATCACTGATGAACATAGACACAAAAATCCTCAACAAAATATTGGCAAACCGAATACAGCAATACATCAAAAAGATCATACACCACAATCAAGTGGGATTTATACCAGGGACACAGGGATGGTTCAACATCCGCAAATCAATCAATTTAATACACCACATTAACAAAATAAAGAATAAAAACCACATGATCATCTCAATCAATGCAGAGAAGGCATTCAACAAGACCCAGCATCCATTTATGATAAAAACTCTCAACAAAATGTGTATAGAAGGAAAGTACCTCAACATAATAAGGGCCATATATGACAAACCTACAGCAAACATCCTACTCAATGGGGAAAAACTGAAAGGCATTCCTTTGAGGACAGGAACAAGACAAGGATGCCCACTCTCACCGCTCTTATTCAACATAGTACTGGAAGTTCTGGCCAGAGCAATTAGGCAAGAAAAAGGAATAAAAGGACTCCAAATAGGCAATGAAGAAGTGAAACTCTCACTATTTGCAGACGACATGATCTTATACATAGAAAACCCAAAAAATTCCATTGGAAAACTACCAGAAACAATCAACAACTACAGTAAAGTGGCAGGGTATAAAATCAACTTACAAAAATCAGTTGCATTTCTCTACACTAACGATGAACCAACAGACAGAGAACTCAAAAAGACAATCCCATTTACAATTGCAACAAAAAGAATAAAATATCTGGGAATAAATTTAACCAAGGAGGTAAGAGACCTATACAATGAAAACTATAAGACGCTATTGAAAGAAATCGAGGAAGACATAAAGAAATGGAAAAATATTCCATGCACATGGATTGGAAGAATAAATATAGTTAAAATGTCCATTCTACCTAAAGCAATCTACAGATTCAATGCAATCTCAATCAGAATCCCAATGTCATTCTTCACGGTAATAGAACAAAAACCACTGAAATTCGTATGGGGCAACAAAAGAGCCCGAATAGCTAAAGCAATTCTGAAATAAAAGAACAAAGCTGGAGGCATCACAATCCCTGATTTCAAAATATACTATAAAGCTACAGTAATCAAAACAGCATGGTACTGGTACAAGAATAGGCACACAGATCAATGGAACAGAATTGAAAGCCCAGAAATAAAACCACACACCTATGGACAGCTAATCTTCGACAAAGGAGCAAAGAACATACAATGGAGGGAGGGAAGTCTCTTCAATAAATGGTGCTGGGAAAATTGGACAGCAACATGCAAAAGAATGAATGTAGACCATCTCCTATGGCCATATACAAAAATCAATTCAAAATGGATCAAGGACCTGAAAGTGAGACCTGAAACTATAAAACTCCTGGAAGAAAATATAGGCAGTACACTAATTGAGATTGGACATAAAGAGATCCTTTCAGATTCCATGTCTACTCAGACAAGGGAAACAAAAGAAAAAATAAACAAGTGGGACCTCATCAGACTAAAGAGCTTCTACAAGGCAAATGAAACCAGGATCAATATGAATAAACAACCTACCAGCTGGGAGAAAATATTTGCAAATCGTTTGTCTGACAAGGGATTAGTCTCAGTAATATATAAAGATCTCATACAACTGAGCAACAAAAAAACAAACAACCTGATCAAAAAATGGGCAGAGGATAGGAACAGACACTTTTCCAAGGAAGAGATACAGATGGCCAATAGACACATGAAAAGATGTTCAACATCACTAATCATCAGGGAAATGCAAATCAAAACTACACTGAGATATCACCTTACACCAGTTAGAATGGCTATAATCACAAAGACAAATAACAACAAATGCTGGAGAGGTTGCGGAGAAACGGGGACCCTCATTCACTGCTGGTGGGAATGCAAACTGGTGCAGCCTCTATGGAAAACAGTATGGAGAGTCCTCAAAAAATTAAAAATAGAAATACCGTATGATCCAGCAATCCCACTCTTGGGCATCTACCCAATGGACGTGAAATCAACCATCACAAGAGGCGTATGCACCCCTATGTTCATTGCAGCATTATTCACTATAGCCAAGAAGTGGAAGCAACCCAAGTGTCCCTCGACTGATGATTGGTTAAAGAAGATGTGGTATATACATACAATGGAATACTACTCAGCCATAAGAAAAGACAGAATTCTCCCATTTGCAACAACATGGATAGACCTAGAGGGTATTATGTTAAGTGAAATAAGCCAGAGAGAGGACAGACACTGCATGAACTCACTCATATATGGAATATAAATGAACACACGGACAGAGAGAACTGATTGGTGGTTACCAAGGGGAAGGGGGGTGGGGGGTGGGCACAAGGAGTGAAGGGTTACATCCACAAGGTGATGGACAAACAAAAATGTACAACTAAAACCCCACAGTGTTATAAATTATTAAGACATCAATAAAAAAATTTAAAAATATGTGTTGTTAAACTTCCATTACCATATAGGCAGTATGGTAATAATTAGAGCTATTCACACATATTCTGATTTTCCTCCTTCTAGGCCCCTGTTAAGGTTGCTATTTCCCGCCCCCTTGAAGTTAAGCTTGGCCATTGACTTGCTTCAGCCAATAAAATGTGAGTGGAAGTGACACATGGTGGTGTGCATTTAACTGGTGGTGCTCAACTGCAGGCTTCCTTTTCCCTGCTTCAGCGATCACGGGATCATGAGTTAGCATGAAGCCTCTGTCGTCCCGGGTCCCTGAGAGACTAAATTAAGCAGAGACACCTGCCAACCCATGTTGGACATGTTGCATGAATGAGAAATAAACCTGGATGGAGTCATTTGATTTGAGGGTTCATTATCACAGATTAACATAGCCCATCTTGGTTGTTATAGAAAAAAGAAATTCCTTAGAATATATTTATTTGATTATTCTATCAAGTTGGGTTCTATTTCCTGAGGTGAGGTATGCCCATTTTCTCCCATTGATGAGTGTGGAAAAGGCTGGTTACAGTATCTATAGTGGATCTCTCCACCAAGTTAGCCATAAGTATGATTTATTTCTTGTTTGTTCTGAAAATAATACACCCCTGACACTCTACATAAAAATGACTCTGGCAACACATTGGAACTTTGGGAACATCTTATGACTAGTCCCATAAGAACTAGATAACTAGTTAAAGAGGAATATCAGGTCATTAAAATCCTAACCTAGAGGTTCAATTGACAAAGTGAGATGGAAAGAAGTTGGCTGTGCTTGCTTCTGATACCCCTGACACCTGCCATGGATGTGGACCACTTCCTACCCTTCATCCTTACAGGCACCGTGCACTCTTTGGTGATAAAAGGAAGGGGAGAAAGGTACTTGCACAAAGCATTTTTAATTAGCTGTTAATTGGATGAAATGGCAATTAAAGAGCCTAAAGGCTCAATGCATATTCATAGATTGTCTTCAAAGGTTACAATTACCAAAGCCGACGAAAATGATGAAGAGTTAATATTGCATTGTGATTTGGGGCGGAGGAGCGTGAGGCACATACAGATATCTTCTTCCAAAAAGCTGCTAAGATTAATTTGTCTCTCTGGTTTTATATGATAATATGTGGTGGTACAATTTGCCTGGGAGCATAGTGTGTTTGTCAAAGGAACAAGTTCCACGGTGGGTAGTCACTGGCAGTGTTCCTGATTGCTCTAGGTGTACAATAATCCTGAGATGCAGGATGAATTTTTACCCAATATGAAAGTTGAGATAATATTTTCCATGGTATTTATGCCTAATATTATTTCCATCAGAAATAAGTATTTCTGCTTGTGGTAAAGATTAAATATAATATTCCCTTGTGAATTTCCACGGGAACATAAAAACAATATTTTTGAAAGCAGTAGCAAAATTTTCTTTCAGAGCTGCCAAAAAGGGTATGGAAAAGAGATTTTGGGATACCATGTTGAAGTCCTCCCTCTGCCTTGAAGAATATTTTGACATTTAAGATTTAATGATCAAGTGACAATGCAGTAAGCATAAGTTCAAATTCCACAGGGTCCAAGAATGGATGGGAATTACAGACACTTTATTCTGTCTGCCCTTGTTCTGCTTAGCCACTGAGGTCAGTGCAGGGGAAGATGTGGAAGGGCAAAAAAGCCACACACATCCCCAGGGCACCCTCTAAGTGCCTGAGTTTTTGTCACTATTTTGCTGCCACTTCAGATAATGTAAGGCAGCTGGCAAAATACAAATGCTCAGTGACCATAATTTGGAGATTTCCAAAGATAGAAGTATTTTCAGTTGCTTTGTTAGTTGGGTCCATCTGAAAGAGCTATTGACTTTATAGAAACTATTTTTTAAATTGATAGACTTTATTTTTTAGAACTGTGTTAGATTTGCAGAAAAATTGAGCAAATGTACAGAAAGTTCCCATATACCTTCTCCTCCCATTCCCTTGTTTTTACCATATTGCAATGGTGTGGTACTTTTTATGTTATACAGTTTTATGGGTTTTGAGAAATGCATAATGTCATGTATCCACCATTATAGTATCATATAGAATAATTTCACTGCCCTAAAAGTCCCCTGTAAGAGACATCGACTTTTATAGCTATTTTAGAAGTGTGTTACGAGCTTCATTCCTCTCAGGACACCATCTAGCTCTACAAGGCTATATGCTGTGTATTGAGAGGTGCTCTGAAATAATGAGACGTGTGGTGATGGTTAAGTGAATTGGCCCAGCTTTGCTGCAGCCAAGTCATTTAGTCTCTCTCATCTATAAAATGAAGATGAGAATAGTACTTAATTCATGAGTATTAAATGAACTTAGAACAGTGCCAGGAAGATAGCAGGTACTCCATATATTTTAGCTGAAATTATTAAAAAATGAAGATAGGTACAGAACTAAACACACACGCACATACACACATGAGTACAAGTTAAATTAGGAAAATCTGAGTAAGATCAGTGAATTGTACCAATGTCAATATCCTGATTGTAATAGAATCCTACAGGGTTGTAAAATATTACTATCTTTGGGGGAAACAGTAAAGTGTACCCAGGATCTCTCTGTATTATTGCTTACATGTAGCATGTGAATCTACAATTATTTCAATAACAATTTCAGTTTAAAATAATTAAAGCAAGGATGGGGGGCAGTGTTGGAGGAGTTGCCTAAGATTTATAAGACCATTAGATGGGAGATCATCAGTCACCTCCCAGCTGAGAACCTAAATTGGCTGTCAAGGCCTTTGGGAAAAGTTAGAGAAATTTGAATATGGAATGAGAATGAAATGTTCTTAGGAAACTTTCTTCCTTATTGTTGTTAGGAGTGGCCCAGGTATTGTGGTTATAGAAGGAAAAAAAATGAGTTTAGTGCCTCAACTCTCCACGGCCTGAACCCACAAGTCTGTGACAAGTTGATTATTAGAAAACCTCCTTACATAATTCTTCGCTTTAGAGTTACAACCACCACCACACTCTCAATGTCTGCTCAAAATTTCTAGAAGGGAGACTCAATAAGCCACAGCAGGCTATTATTTTGCCCAAGACCTAAGCCTTTAGATACAGCAAACAAAAAGTCTTTCTTAAGAGGGTCACCAGCTCTACAGGACACATCTCAACAAGGGATTATTAATCATACATTACGTGCAGGCTCTCTCCCCAAATGAACTACCCAGATATAAAACGGAACAACAGGCTTTACTGAGGATTCGACTTCCTTGAATTTAAATGCCACAGATGGATTTCCAGCAAGAAAAATGAATGAGTAATTATTGCTCAGCCCAGTGATGGCCTGTATGTGTTAGCTTCCTTTCGACTTTACTTTAACGGAGGCGATTAATGTCCCTGTTTGTAAAACACTCTGCTCACATAAGTAGCTGTATCTTGGGAATTTCCTTATTGTCCAGCTTTCTAGTTCTTGCAGTTGATGAGTGCATGTCCAAGTATGAACGTTTGGGGTGTGCCTTTTCACCTATTGAAGATATTCCATTGCTTAAAAGTTTTAGATAAAGAACTACTCTATCTCAGCTTCAAAGAATTGTAATAACGTACTCCTTTTTTTTCCCCTCTAAAGAGCTTTTGTCGACCAGGCTCCTTTCTCCCTGATCATTTCTGACAGAAAGTTACCAGCATGAACATGCTTGTGGTATTCCTGGCACTGTTCTTTAAACCAAAATTTTAAAGGTATTTTGAATTCAAATATGAGAATAAGCTCCCGTGGGGAATTTTTACTGAGTATAAATATACATATTTCTACTCCTATTTTTAAAGTCATAAAATGTGTTTTTAAATGTATGCTTTATAGATCAGATACTTATGAAACTACCATCCACACTGTCCCCAAAGTAGTGATTCTGAATGCTCATGCAGTTATTTTTAATAGACTAAATAGAACAGTTAAATCACATATAAGCAAACCCAGGCCACTGAATTTACTTTTTCTCTTGGTAAGTATTCTTTCTTTCAGCAGCTTTACCCATATACTATGAGTTATTTCTCATTTGTTCTCAATGAAAATATTGTCTCAGGCATTAAGGTTTTTTGGTTTTTGTCTTTTTCTTTTTATCCTGAGAATGGGGAGGTGTTTGCTCAGGTGATGGTTTAGCCATCACAATTTCCCCTCTTGCGAAAAAAAAGGAGAGGGTGGGGAGTTGTTAACAAGAAATCTCTAGGTCCTCTTCAGATTCCATATTCTGTGAATCAACTCATTGTTTGTCCAGAAGAATGCCGAGAAAACTATGGCATCTAATATCTGTTTAAAAATGGCGACTTCTGTCTTCCCAACTACTCTTCTCAACTTGAAATGTCCCAGTTGGTTTAGCTTTCCCCAGATTTCGATTTTTCCTGGCACAAAGTTAAAGCTTTTTTGGTAAATTTTAGCTTACTTTGCCTTGAAATCTATGTTATTTTCAGATAAAATTATCATTTTTCCTAGGAGTAAATGGACATGAAACATTACTCTGAGAAATGGAAAAGGTGCAACTTACAACTGTGTTAAATCAAGAAAGATTTCGATGAATTTTCAAATGATGGTAGCAGCATTAGTTGTGCTAGGAAAAATATGGCTCTTGAAGGTAAATCTCCTATCTTTGGAAGTTGAAGGTAAGGAGGCTAACTCTATAGTTTACTCTTAGGTCTTCTCATTTAGGGCATTTAATTTGTGTGCCTTCTCTACACACACACACACACATACACACACACACAGACACCTTCTGTGGTATCATTTAGAGACTAAATACCTGAATTAAAATGTATCAATAGATAGATATAGATAGATAGATAGATAGATGTAACCTAGTAAAGTGTCATTTATAGTTTTAAAACTATGGACCATGTCAACTATACCTCAGTAAAAATAAATAAGTAAGGGGCTGGTCTGGTGGCATACTGGGTAAGTTCACATGCTCTGCTTTGGTGGCCCAGGGTTCATGGGTTTGGATCCCAGGCATGGACCTATACACCGCTTATCAAGTCATGCTGTGGCAGCCTCCCACATACAAAATAGAGGAAGATTGGCACAGATGTTAGCTCAGGGCCAATCTTCCTCACCAAAAATAGAAATAAAAATTAAAAAAAAATATGGACTAGTTTGTCTCTCTGTATTGAATATTGATCCTTTAATGGCTTCGGTTGAACTGCTTGTTCTCATTTAACCTTTATTTGTTATAGCTATATGACAGTCATACATGGGTATTGTTAGGTGGATTTTTTTTTTCCATTAAGTGTCAGTTTTACTAGATTAGTTTAGTTTAGTTTTGGATGTAGGCTCCTGAAAGCTTGTACTTTTAGCATGGTACTAAAAAGTACCATGTGTAGTCCTACTGTAGCTTATCTCACAGCTCAATATTTTGGGTTTTTTAAAGGTAAAAGGATAATTTTGTTCTCTTCAAAAAACAAAATCTGTCCTCATACAAAATCAGTCTTTTAGTGGAGAAATCTTCATTCTTTAACATGGGGAGATGAATACTTTTATGGAGTATAGTTTCTGTACCTTCCACCATAAGAATTTCAATTAATGTTTTATTCTGCAGCCTTTCCAGGCAACCCCTGCTATTTTCACTTTTATCTTGTTCTTATTTGGGCTTTCCTAAAATCTAATTGGCATTGCTTGAGAAGCTTGAGCATACATTTCCTGATAAAATGCACTTTCCAACTCTTACTCATTTCATTTAATGTTTGAAAGTTGTCTTGTCTCTGATGATTAGAGAGGTCCTCATTGATTTTGGCTGCTGGAATCACTCCAGGTTATTCTTTACATCAGATTTTGCATAGGTTATATTTTGTTGAGGTAGACACAATTACTTTTTTACTTTCAACAAACCATGTAGGCCTTTTCTTCCTATCTTAAGTTAGCTTTGAGGTCTGACTCATTTCTACCCGGTACAAAGGAATATTGCTCCTGCCGTTATGTTTTCATGCCTTCCAATCAGTGACTTCTCTCAATGTCCTTTTTCTATCTTTAAAGTTCTAGTCCTTGACAGCAAGTCCCTAAGAATTCTTACAGTCTAGTAGACAGAAAATGATGTCCTTTCCTCACAAAACTTATGATTTTGTAACAGGAAGAAGGGTAGGGTAAAGTCACTTACTGCCTTAGCTTGTTAAGAATGGGCACGATTGGGGGCTGCCCCGTGGCGCAGCGGTTTAGTTCGCGCTTGGCAGCCCGGGGTTCACGAGCTCGGATCCCGGGCGCCCGCCGACGCACTGCTCGTCAGTCATGCTGTGGCGGCGTCCCATATAAAGTGGAGGAAGATGGGCACGGATGTTAGCCCAGGGCCAGTCTTCCTCAGCAAAAAGGGGAAGATTGGCAACAGATGTTAACTCAGGGCTGGTCTTCCCCACAAAAAAAAAAAAAAAAAAAAAGAATGGGGAGGATTAATTTGGGAATGCTTCTTAGATTATGTGGATTTACAGCTGTAGTTTAGGATTAGAGCTGGCTGGATAACTTCCCAGAGATTTCTGACCTCCTCATAGTATTAGAAGATTTGTTGAACCTATTTCTTATATTTATCAGTATTGACTGTACAGCTCTAATATGGAACTGGAAGTTAACTGATATGATTATAATTGGCGAGTTAGGTATGGGGACCTCCTAGTTTAACATGTATGCATATTTTTTCCTCCTTTGGGAAATGCAGAGAAGTTCAGAAAATCTAGTTTTATCTTTGTGTGATTTTCACGTTTATTGAGAGTAACTCCCTTCATTCTAGATTTGAATGAGAGGTGATTAAGACATAAAGGAACTGAACATCGAGCAACAGATGTTCCACGTTAAATGCTCAGCAGTCAACTAGGGAACACAGGAAGGTGTCGCATGCAACCCACACAGGTGGTATGAAAGAACAAATGAATGACAGAGTGGGCAGAGGAGGAACGAAACAGTGGGCAATAAAGAGATAGGGCCAAGTGTGTGAACAGAACATTTTGAAAGGGTGGTTGATGGATTTTGAAGAGAAGGTACTTTTATTTTTTCTTAGTTTAGTCTACATTTAGGTATTAATCTAATTATTGTTTACTTTCATGCAAAATAAGAGAGTAAGTCTTTGTACACAGTTTGGCTAATGCCCATAAGTCCAAGTTTTGTGGGTAAATATTTCAAAAGGAAAGTGTTTTCTCTAATGAATCTTCACTAAGAGAGTGTTTGAGATATATAGGGGTCTACTTCTAGAAATTAAAATATTCTGTCTTTAGTGTTCTTCTCCCTGCATCTTCTAAGGCCCATACTACTTTCTTGACTCACTTTTGAGTACCTTCTGCATTCCAGATATTGAACAAGTCCAAGGCTCATAAATATATGATCTCTGATCTCTGGCCTTAATTTTGCCTTAAATTATTTTTTTATGAGTAACTGGATCATAAGGAAGTTTTAGAAATATTTCAACTGAAACCCAGGAGCATTGATTAATTTCTGGAGGCAGATAAACAGGACCCATTTGACTATTGTTAAGGAAAGATTAGGGATTCCTCCTTGGTTACCAAGAAGTGTTAATTTTTTTAAACTGAAATATAATTGAAATATAACATTATATTAGTTTCAGGTGTACAATATAATGATTTGATATTTGTATACATTAAAAATGATCACCACAACAAATCTAGTTAACATCTGTCACCTTACATAGTTACCAAAATTTTTTTTCTTGTGATGAGGACTTTTGAGATCTACTCTCTTAGCAGGTTTCAAATATGCAATACAGTACTATTAACTATAGTCACCATGCTGTACATTACATCCCCATGATTTATTTTATAGCTGGAAGTTTGTACCTTTTGACCCCGTTCACCCACCTCTCCCACCACCCACCCCTGGCCACCACCAAACTATTCTCTATATCCATAAGCTTGGGATTTTTTTGTTTTGTTTTTGTTTTTTAGATACTACATATAAGTGAAATCATACAGTATTTGTCTTTCTCTGTCTGACTTATTTCACTTAGCATAATGCTCTTGAGGTCCATCCACATTGTTGTAAATGGCAAGATTTCATTCTTTTTTGTGGCTGATTATTATTCCATTGTGTGTATGTGTGTGTGTGTGTGTGTGTGTATATATATATATATTATTCTTTATTTATTCATCCATAAATAGACACTTGAGTTGTTTCCATATCTTGGCTATTGTAAATAATGCTGTAATGAACATAGGGGTGCGTATATCTTTTCAAGTTAGTGTTTTTGTTTTCTTCTTTGGATAACTACCCAGAAGTGGAATTGCTGAAAAGAAGTGTTAATTTTGTTCATTGCAATATAATAGCCATTGTCCCAAATAATGTAGAAATAAATGGGAATTCATTTAAAATTGAAATACTGTGTTATATCAATGATTTTACTTACAAGATTCAATATTTGATTACTTTTGAACTAAGTTTTAATGATATATATACCAACTTGCATAATATCACTACGCTTGTAGAAAAAGAAGAAAAAAAAGTAAATTCTAAAAGAGTGTGATCATTCCCCTCAAGTGATTCGACAATGCTTAACCTTTGAGGTGAAAACAAGGACAACTCGACCAAAGAAAATGCCATCACCAATCTCCTTTGAAGCAAGCAATGATTAAATGCTAAGAGGCAATATTCTTTGAATTTAATTGAAGAATGTTGCAATTTTTCTTGTTCCAAGAAGTTAAACATTTAAAAATTAACATGCATTCTTTGTTGCTCACAAATAAGAATTATATCCTCTGAATCCTCCTTTTCAAGATAGGTGTGTTCTCTTTTATTTTTTAGTTATGCAACATTTAAGTCATTTTAAGGTAATTATTCAATGTCTTTAATTAGATGTAGCAATTTGACACATCTCATATGACATTATAAATTTTTTTTGGTAATTTTAGTGCTCAAGTTCCATGTACACATGTCTCTAGAAGTGCCTTCTATTTTTGAAATATTTGGTTAAAAAGTTTAGGAAGAAATCTATCCTGGAAGTTTTATACAGGGACACTTTGGACATTTAGGTTCATAAGTATATTTGAAACTTGCTAATATTGACATGGTTTGGTTTAGCCTATCTTATGGTTTTAATTTTTATGTCTATAATCTAAAATATCTATGGGGAATTTGTTATTTCCCAAGAGGACTTAATTGCCAGCTAATTACCTATGTTTGTGAGTTCCTAGATATATTTCTAAAATGTACATAGTACGATGCTTCAGTAAGTACTGCAGTCCTCTTCCAAAAGGGATGCTATGTCAATTTAATTCTAACTCCATTTTGTTTTAGAATATGGACCCAGGGACAAATAAAGGTCTGGACTTCCTTTTAAAATCTTATGGAATAATAACGTCTCTCTCACTTTCAAGCATGACTGTTTTGGTGTGTATCTGTGTAATGATGGAGCAGGGTGGATAGGGCATAGAGGAGTGAGTTAAATTAGTACCAATTACACAAGGTCAAGGAACCATCGACTCATATATTTCAAGTGACCCAAGGCAATGTTGCTATAACATTTTCTCAAAATGGACTTCTCTGAGAAGAGTATAATAATATAGTGTAAGTTAGCTGAAGAAATTACTATGTGCCCATGAGCCCTGAGAGAAATCAAGTCATCTTCATAGAAATCAGGTAGTAAGCCCTTATGAAACTTAGTATGGTATTTCTTGCTTTTCACATATGTTCTTACCAGACTTTTGTGGCATTCATATTTGAGGTAGGCAGTGTGCAAACATTTGGCTGTGGCAAATTCTGGACTCCCAATCACCTCGTGAGAACCAGCAGGAGAAGAGAACATGGTGGATGAATGAGCAGAATCAGAAGACATTGAAACATGGGAAACAGACATGGGGACACTGGATAGTCTGTTAGAACTCAGCTTCACCCCGTTCTCTTCTACATTCTCCTACAGGGAAGAACGCCGGAAATACAATTCTCAGAATCCCTTTCCAGAATGTTTAGGTTAGATTCTCCTAAATGATAGACATTTCCATGAGGTTTGGAAGGTACAGAAAGGGAGAGACGTTATTCTCCAGTGGCAGCTGAGATCATCCATGGTGGCTTCTGGGGTCCTCCTGGGAGTTACCCACTGCGGTGCTACAGGTGGCTGAAGATCCTGTGAGCCCTATACTTTTTTAGGTCCTGATTAAGTAACTTGGCCAAGGTCAAACCTCTAAGTGGAGGAGCATAAATTCAAGCTCAGAAATCAAACTCAGGAGCCTGTGTTTCATCCACTCTCTGAAGTGACTGCTGGGTAGTGGAGGGATGCTACTCTGTTCTCTTTGAGTGCACTGGTATTTTATTTTCCCTTTTGCCAAATCTTCAGGCCAAGCTTTGGTCATCCTTTAACTGTATAACTTTAACCTTTTCCATTACCTCTATTAGTCTGTTAAGGCTAAATAAAGCAACAAATCTATCTCTTTTTGTCAGCCACATCAACCTATAACATGGCTCTACTTTGTTAAATACCTGAAGAGATACGTTATTTGTAGAATTTATTCAACAGCCTTAACTTAAGAGCTTGTACCAGGTATCTTTATTAGCCTTCCCACACCCCGCTGTGCATCACAATCCTTAGGAGGGCATTTCAGTAATAAACATTCCTGCATCCCACATCAGACCTACTGAATTGGAATCTCTGGGGCTGGGACCCACACATCTGCATTTTTAACAAGCATTCCCAGGTGATTTTCATGCATTCAGGTAGATACAGATCCCTAAACTGTGATCTGAAGAGACTCAGGTTTCAGAGGAAAGGTTTATTAGATGAAGTTCTACATACCCTGCTTCAAACAGAGCAACTCCATTTTTAGCTTGTTTATACGTTGACGTTCCATTGGATTTTATTTGCTAAAAGAGTTCCACTACTTTTTTTTTTTACCACTACCATTCTCTAATCAAATAGCTCTCCTCAACTCTCCATATTATCCTAACTCCTCAGCAGCAGCACAAAGTTCCAAATGCTTTTCTTTTCCCGCTCACCAGGCCACTTCTTTCCATTTTGCATTCTATTTCTTTCTGATTCTCACAGGTAACTGGAATTAGCTGGAAATACCCCCAGTTAGGTATATACCCCTCTACTTTTCTCTCAGCACTAAATTATTGCATGCATATGATGACAAAATGGGAATGCTGAAAAATACTGCTTAATTTTTCTTTGTACAGATTTCCATATATCTATGTGACCTTGTTTATGCTGTCATTTATATTAATATATTCTGAAAACAAAAGGAGTATTTAAGTTGCTTGATATAATATTAAAAATCTGAGTCAGGAGTACTTGGAAACTGAGATCACTATGTTAAAGTATTGTTTCTGCCATTTAATGAAATTATTAGGTTTTTTTCTCCTTATGTTTAACGTTGATAGACTATATGCCTAAGATTTTATATTTTCAGTCTAGGGAATTATCTAAAGAACGTTTAGGGAACAAAAGTGGACAATACCAAGTACAAATTTCTGGTGATGGCTAGAGCTGTATTTCAAAGCACATACCAATAATATCATGTTCCCATACAAAGCACAGGATATTTCAGAATTTTTGCCTGATGAAAATGATATGAACTTGAAATAAAATATATACCATCTTAAAACTATAACATGTATTTATATCACTTTCATATCCAAATATGTATCTGAGAAAACTTCAGATACCCTGAAGTGTTTTAATTTCTCAACTGACGCAACTATTGCCAGCCTCCCCTTCCCTGTGCACCAAACTCTACACCTTTTACCTACTATCTGTGAAGAAGAGTGCAAATCAGCTTAAGTGCATCATCTCAAACCATCCTCAGTATAACAACAGGAGGTAGCTATCAGATATTAGCCCGTTGTATAGATAAGGAAGCTGAGGCCTAGAGATGTTAGGAAGCTTTCCCAAGCCTACACTACTAAGAAGGAGAGGAAATTGGATGTAAATCCCAGCAATTTAACTCTAGAAGCCAAGAGCCTATCATGATACTATTTTGCCTAGTCCTCCAAGTGAAACAAATGTCAAATGTCAGGTCACCAGTCATTAGCCAAGTCTCTTCTATCCTCTGGCTTTTTGTATTTCCTCCTTACAAGGTTCAGGAGATGGCATGCTCTGGTGGGGTGAGCACTGCCTCTATCACTTTGGCAGATATATGAACTTGGCAGACATGTCAATTAGTTCACCTCCATGAGCTTCAGGTCTTCTGAAAAATGGGCACACCAACTCTACAGGGTTGCAGTGAAGATTAAATGAAATAATATGCACGGATGTGCTATACCCAGAGCCTAGTCAACGGGCATTCAATAAATGTTAGCTTGTCTTTTGGTCTACTTTCCTCTTTTTATTTTGGTTGTTAGTTTTACCTTTGTTGTTTGTTATTAGTTATTTTTATCTTTGTTATTAGCAAAATAAACAAACAGACAGACACTAAAACCCTAAGCTGCTTTTTATCCTATGTTCATTTAGTCCCCATAATTGGAGGTGTTCAAGGAAAAAATGGATGACTCTTTGATTAAATGTTGTGGCTGGAATTCAAGCCGTCTGGGTGATTGGCTTAACTAACCCTTAGCTCATCTTAACTCTCCAATTCTATGATTCCATGGCAAATCACTGATGAGAATATGTCATTTTATTTTTAAAGGATTTGGTTACAGATGACTGTTTTTTCTTTCTTTCTTCCGTTTGTTTTTTTTGGCTTAGAGTGTCAAAAACAGAGAATTTGAAACAGAATGACCCCAACTCAGCCACACAAAGGTTGTGGTCAAATGAGTATTAGTGCATTAATTTAATAGCCTGGTATTAAAATTGATGATAATAAAGTAGAATGGAATGGGGCCGCCCGGTGGCGCAGCGGTTTAGTCCGCGCTTGGCAGCCCGGGGTTCGCGAGTTCGGATCCCGGGCGCCCGCCGACGCACTGCCTGTCAGCCATGCCGTGGCGGCGTCCCATATAAAGTGGAGGAAGATGGGCACGATGTTAGCCCAGGGCCAGTCTTCCTCAGCAAAAAGGGGAGGATTGGCGACGGATGTTAGCTCAGGGCTGGTCTTCCCCACAAAAAAAAAAAAAAAAAAAGATAAAGTAGAATGGAAATATATGCTTTTATGTCTATTCTGATTTGGCAACTGCCCAGATTGTGATCAATAAGTGAACCAAAGAAAGTCTATGTTACAAGAAAGTCACTTAAGTTTATTTGACTAATTTCTCTATTATTGGGAATCTAACTTTTGTATTAGAGTCAACTATGGCTGTTGTACACTAAAATCTCAGTGTCTTAATCCAGTAAAAGTTTATCTCTTGCTTACGTGAAGCGTAACGTGTGTGTTCCTGGTCAGGAATAGTCTTCCACGTGGTCATTCCAGGGAAGGACCCAGGTTTCTTCTTCCAGTATTTTATCACCATTTAGGGCTTCGGGTTTCTTCACTGACTTCTTTGTAACTCACCAACATCAGGACAAGAGAGCATGGAGGATTATCACTCAGGAGGTATTTATGGGCTAGAACTTGAAGCTGTCTGTATCACTTCTGCCCACATTCCATTACCCAGAACTCAGTCCTATAATCATCTCTACAGCAGAAGAGGCTGGGAAATGTAAGCTAGCTACCTGTCCAGGAGGCAGGGAAACAGATTTTGCTGAATATCCAGCCATTTCCATCATAGGTTATTTCCAATGTATTGCTATCATAAACAACTCTGAGATGAACACAACCTTATTTCAATCTTTTTTCATATTCTTAAAGTTTTCCTTAGAATACATTATTTAAAGCAGAAATTTGGGGTCAAAGACTTACTTTAAGGCATGTTTTAGAATTTTGATATAGTCAACTGCCTTTCTGAAAAGTTGGATCAATTTGCTGTACATTAGAATTACCTAGAGAGCTTTTTAAAATGCCAATGGCCAGGTTACACTGTGGGCCAATCAGATAAGAATGCCTTGGGGTGGGAGCCAGACATGAGTGTTTTAAAAGATCTCCAAGTGATTCCAATGTGCAGCAGAGTTTGGGAAACACTGCTTTAGGGATTCCAGAGCAGAACACTGAAGGAGCCTATGTTGCTGACAGCACACCAGTCCAGGACTACCTACAGCAGGGCCATCACATGTCAGAGGAACAAACTTCCAGCTTCTCTAAACTTCTATAAATCTGTCATTTATATCCACTAAATCTACATTCAAACTAATAAAGATGAGTCACTGTCATTAAAACTAACTGTATTTCACAGTGGAAAAAAAAAATCTTCTCCCACCAGCATTATGTAATAGTGATTCTTTCTTCTTATCTTTGTCAACAAGTATGATCTCTTAGAATCCTAGTAGATTAAATATGAGCATCAGTTTCCTCAACTATAAAATGATATCTGTCCCATAGGGTTGGTGTCTTTATCAAGTTAGGTGGTTGTGAACATGACTCAGACATTATAATCTCTGTATACTTTCTAATTATTTTGAGAATGATGGTCTAATGAATGGCTACATTAGTTTTCAAGTCATTTCAAAAACTCAGTGCCTTTATTTTATTACCAAACTTGAGAAATTATAAAAAAAGACTGTTCTTTTCTAAAGCGTCCACTGTTCCCATCCTGAAGTGAGAAACATCAAACACATTCCAGGGTGAATGTGGTCAGAACAAACTATTTTCTAGGTACTTCCTCTCCCCCAGAGAGCTTAAAGTGGGAGGCCCAGGCTATAGATCAGTAAGGACTACAAACCATGTTGTCAGCTAAAAACTGCCTTCTACTGCCAACTGCCACCAGTGTCTCCTGGTCAGAAGAGGGAATGGGTTTAAGATGGAACACATTCCTCTAGCACCTGCCGTTTGCCTCTTCTAGATTAGTCATGAAATGCCAGCAGCATCCTGAGAGTCCAGCAGCTCATGTGTCTGTATTACTGTTATAAACACAATAAAACTGGATGCTGAGCACTGGTCATCAAAGTTGTCTATTACAAACACATAGAAAAGAAAGAAGAATAACTAATCACAAATGGCATTTCAGTGCTGTAAGATAGGTGGGAAAGTTATCCATATGTTCTAAAAGAGACATTCAAAGCAGAACCCCTCAGTGGAATAGAAGTTAAACGTTAGAAAATGACATTTATTGAATCTGTAGATGTTTGCCTGCCTCTATGTGTACACACTTATGAGGTGGTGACCAGGTCGGAGGGTGGGATGGGGTGAGGGGCAAAGGTTCAATGTTGGAAGATAAGAAGAAATAAAGACTAACCCTTCCCCTAAGGAATATTAAACTTTGTTGGAAGGTTCTTAAGAGATGGCCATATTAAGAATACTTACCTACTACGCATTAGTAAGAGATAATTAACAATTGTAGGCTGAGTTCGTAAGAACTAAAATGATAAAAATGACAAACATTACAAAGACTAGAATGCAGCCTTCCCCTTCCCTGCCCCCAACATAAATGATAATATACTACTGACTCTAGCAAAGGTCAAGGACTTAAATTTTGGATATTTGCACAAGGTTTTTAATTAATGCTCTAACTCTTAGACTTTGTGGTAGGCAGAATAATGACTCCCCAAAAATATCTGGGTCCTAATCCCTGGAACCTCTGAATACATTACTATACATGGAAAAAGGGAATGTGCGGATGTCATTACAGTTAAGGACCTTGAGATGGGGAGATTATTCTGGATAGACTGAGTGGGTAGGTCGAACCTCATCACATGAGTCCTTAAAAGCACAGAACCTTTCCCAGCTGAAGTCAGAATCAGAGGGGATGTGACTATGAAAGAATGGTTGGAGAGATGCAATATGGCTGGCTTTGAAGATGAAGGAAGGGGACCACGAGTGTGGGTAGCCTCTAAAAGCTGTGTACTCTATAAGCTGGAAAAGCAAGGAAATAGATTCTCCTCTAGGAAGGAATGCTGTCCTCTGACACCTTCATTTCAGCCCCGTGAGACCTGTGGCAAACTTCTAACCCGCAGAACTCAAAGATAATAAATTTGTGTTGTTTTGAGCCAATAAGCTTGTGATAATTTGTTACAGCAATAATAGAAAACTAAAACAAAACCTCTCTTTGAAAGTCCTGCCTTGAAAATTACTTTCCCCTTTATTTACTGTACAGTTGTTTTGTTCTTGAACAATAGATGGTGCTAAGCATCCATGTTTCTGGTGTTGTCAACCAGAGCCTCCAATTTAAAATAATTAGGACCATATGACAACAGTTGAAACAGTTACTCATGAAAGTCTACAAATCACAACTTTTCAGATTCAGAAAACCTTCATCAGAGTAGTGATGAATGCCGGGATGTTGGAGATTTGGTTGCTATAATTCAAAAGTAACTGCTTATTAAAAATCTAAAGAACAATGAAACATATTTTCTGTTTGCTATATCGAATTGCTTACGTCCCCTTAAAAATATTAAAACATGAACTCATACCCCTCTTCAAAAACACTGAACACCTTGGGGCCACACAGCATATGAAAGTGAATTGAAGATTAGAAACTACAGGGAAAAGATGTCTGCAAAAGAAATTATGCTGCTGTTATTTGTTTTTTCACATGTGGTGTGGTGCAATACTTAAGAAAGGCAGTGAAAGACGGCTTTCACGTTTTTTCTTGCAAATTATTCACTACGTATATGTGTTCTTATTAGAACCGACTTTGAACAAATGCAACATTGTTTGTGTTTAGCTTCTAGTGGACAAGGATATATCTGTTTGACTATTTTTTAATAGAATAACGTATGTGTATACGTAGATTTTTAATATTTGATTATTATAATTTTTAAAAGCATGATCTGTGCTATAATATTTTCAACCACAGTTCTATACTCAGTTTTTTTCAGTCTAATTTAATAAAATGGGTGGTTGACGTCTTGGATTTGATGACTCGTGTTGTATAATATAGCATTTGGGTACTCAAGTAAACCCAGCATAATAAGAGGGAAAGAGGTTGCATTCAGGGAGCAGTGCGTGTGTTTGGAAAGATTTAGGAACACTCGATGATCTCAATATCAATACAATCACTACTTCCATCCTTTTCCTTTTCTAAACAGTAAATTAAATATCCTCATTTTCTGAATAAAAGTAAACACAGCCCTGAAGGATGAGTGTCTTTCCACTGAGAGTGAAGGCAGGCAATACATATCCACTCAGACAAACCATAACTCATGGGAACGGAACATTGAGTGCCCTGAAATTTGGAGACCATGGACTAGAATCATAGATAATGACAGAAATGTCAAGGGGACAACATATAATGTCAAGGAGACATCTCATTTCTGTTTAGGTAAATAACTCCTTAATCTCTAAGCACAATTCAAGACTTTATCTATTGGAAAACCTCCTCCATGACTCAAGGGTCAGTCTCAGGAAGACTTTATGCCTACATAGGGAAAAATAATGAGCCAAGGGCAAGACAGTACATTTGCACAGTGACTACCCCAAGCCACTCTTTATTTTGAGTACAATTGTTTTCTGCTTGGGCTCTTGGACTAGTGGAATTTAAGAAATGTTTAAAGGGACTAAACCGGGTGACTGAAAAGAAATAGAAGTCTTCAAGTGCCATGCAAATGAAGAAAGATATTCTTTAAAAATTAAAATTAATTTCTAAAATCTACAGAAGCCAGAGCTATGATTTCCAATTGAGGAAACAAGGAACTAGTAATGGATTTAGCTTTCAGCAGTGACATAAAACGTGAGAGCATTTTGTTGTAAATCCAATGTCATGGGTAAAACGTTCTCACATCCTAATATTAGGAATTTATAGAAATTATTCGCATTGTATTTATATACTTCATAGGAATGGGGTGAGGAATTGTGTGTGGCAAGGAGTAGGGGTGACGAAGGGTAGGTGGGGAGGAGGGTACAGAGATAAGAGGGCGGATGGGTGAGGCTGGTGGCTAAGAGAGATTATGAGACATCAGTTTCATTTAAAACTGACTGAAATGACCACCAGAGGGACTCCAAAGTTCACTCATTGATACTGTAATTCAGGCAAGAAACATTTTAAAGGACTTAAATTTATGAACACACCATGCTAAATAGTTAAAATGTAGATAAAATACAGCAATAGGTATTAGCCATTAATTCAGAGGAAGAAACTCAGATGCTTAAAATTGAGAGCTTTCAAAAATCACCAGTGAGGATAAAAAAGACCCCAATAATTGATATGAGAGATTTGTTGAATAGCTAAATTTAGTCTGCATTCCTTGTTAACAATTTAAGACACTGTTAGGTGCTGTTTTATTCCACTAGATTTCCAGTGGCTCTGTTCTGCCAGAAGATGTTGCTGTAACATAGCCGGGCTTGCAGGACGAAGTAATGTGGAATGAAATGTGGTCAGACTGGATAAAAATGTAAACCATATAAGTATATAGATTTCAGGCACAAAGATATCCATTATATGGGGAAAAGAGGGCTTTACTGTAGTATGTGTCCCCACTATAAATAGTTCAGCAAAATGTAAACATGAAATATTTCCCCAGTGATATTCGCAGCCATATAAACAGTAACCTACTTTTCATTAACTCTCATTTCTTAATAAAGGAACTTCTGTAGGGTGAAATTTCAGCAAAAATAGCAATGATCTGTAACTTTTTTATAACAGGGTATAGCATACATGGAATTAAAACTGGAATTTAAAACCAACAGATTTTTTTTTTTTTTGCAAACACAGCTTTGCTTTAATGTATAAAGTCCCATATGTTACAGAAACAAGCACAGTGGGTGCATGAAGGAAGACAAACTAACAAAGGATTGAATAAACTAGAATACAGTTCTCTTTTTTTAAAAAAAAAATAGGATTTCTTCCAATATTGGTAAACAAAACTCAAATGGAATACTTCTTTTCGGAATCTCACAGTCAGTCAAATTTTAAGACTGATTATTAAAATGAATGTCTTTTAACCAAGTTAAAACATATTTTTACTCAGACTTAATCCAGAATATATTAATTTTACTCTCAAAATTCAGACCAGGGCAACTAACTTTTTTACACAGAAATTTATACCACGAGAGGCAAGGTGAATCAAGCATTTTAAATATGGGACTACAGCTTACCCTAGGTTAACTCAACAAAGGTGAACAAACCAAAAATAAATTAAGACACACAGATAATCCAGCCTCCTTTAAAATACTATATATCAACCTTCTTCCTTTCCAATTTTTCTTTTTTTACCAAATTGGTAAAAACTAATCAATGGAATTTGTGAATGCCCTTTCCAGCTTGTTTTGCCCAGCTTACACGTCACTTGTACTGAAAATTTGGCTCAGGTGTGATTTTGTCTGGATCGTTTTCTCTGAATCCCAGGGATAGGCAAGCACACCTCATTTGTATTACAGATCACCGTTTCCACCATTGCCCCTACTGTGGTTAAAGCAGGGCCACGTCTCATTGGTCTAATGCTTAGCACCGGGCCTGCAAGTTGGATAAATGTTTGTAGGACTGAGCTGAAATGAAATGAATTGAATTAATGATAATCTAAAAACAGTTCTTTGGCAATCAGTTTTGAGTTTCCTTCAATCCCCAATTGTAATGAACTCTGTAGAGCTTTGAGGAAAATTGAGAATCCTGCTTCTTATAAAAAAGCAAGACAAATCCTGCAGGGATGGGCCTGATTAGGAGGCCTGCACCCAAGTGTGTTTGGATATTGTGAATCAAATGGCTGCAGAAGTCAGCAGGGTTGTGTCTGGGTTTGGAATCTCCTTACTGATTTCTTTAAGGGAAAATGAATTCGTTAAGGGGGAAAGTATCACGGCTAACAACCAGATTTCAAAGTTCTGAGAGTTCCATAGGAGAGCTTTGGAAGAGGGTAAACTACATACTCAGAATATATTTATTTTTTTATTTTAGATATGTGAGTGATAGGAGATATAGGGAAGTACTCATATTGTGAAATCAATTCAAGAATGTTGAGCAAAAAACCCACAATATTGTCATAACAGTTTTTCGTTGTAGAGTTGAGAGAAGTAATTATGAGACTTCAGTACAACAATTTTTTTCAAATCAAAGTCAGAGATGTAATTTATTACTTTAAATGTTTTACTTTCTCCATCTTTTTATTTGTCTAAGGCACATTCTTTTTTCCCTCTGTCATGGCTATATTTGAACACCCTTGTTTTCATCATCACCTCTGATGTGTATGGAAAGATTCTTGATTAATACAGAGAAAGTTCAAGTCCAATTATTAAGTCAAAAAGCATTTTAAAAGGAAAAATTTGTTTGTTTCTGTTTCATAAGTAACCATTTTCTATTTTATATGAATGAGTTAAAAACTGTTATATATTCTCATGGCAGCTTTCATTGATCCAAAAAGAAACTCAATGGTAGATTTGATTCTGTTTGGGAAGGAATAAATTGCTTATTTTAAGGTTATTTCCTAACTATTTCTAGGCCCTTAAGTAGTGGTGAACCAATAATCTGAACAATAAGCAAACAATATTTCCCTCAATGAGGAGATGGGATCCTTAAACTAAGGGAGCATCCAATGGAGCAGCTTTCCCATATATGAGAGAGAGATTAATAAATGGCTAAGTCTATGCGATACATAGTGAGATGGAGTTTTACACCTTGTATCTTTATTTAAGAGAGAGCTGTATTTAGTAATTAAGATTGTGACGTGGTCTGGTGAAACTCTATACACTAATTAGATTAAGTGAAAAACAGGCAGATCTGCACCTAACTTTATGTTAGGTTGACATCATCTATTCAGTCAACAATTATATATTGAATGCCTACTATGTGCCAGGCACTGTTCCAGGCCCTTGGGCTACATGTGTGAACCAAACAGATCCCTGCCTTTGTGGAGCTCACATTCCAGCAGAGGAGTCAAGTGTTAGAAGTCCTATGGCAAGAGATGGGTGAGCCAGGGGAAGGAAGTAGTTAAATAAAGTCAAAGGGGTTTGGGTGGGAGCAGTTCATGTGGGCCTCAGACGCCATTGTAAGGACTTTGATTTAACTCTGAGTAACATGAGCGTCACTGGAGAGTCTTGAGCAGAGGAGTGATACAATCTGGCTTACTTTTGAAAAGGACCCTTCTGGCTGCTGCATTGGGCATAGACTGTACCAGCAGGCATGCCTGTTAGGAGGCTATTAGTAATCCAGGTAAGAGATGATGATGGCTTGGACCAGGGTGATAGCTGTGGAGATGGTAAGAAGTGTTTGGATTCTGGATATACTCTGAAGGCAGAGCCAACAGGATTTCCTGCTACATTAGATAAGGGCTGTGTGAGAGACAGAGAGAGAGTTAAGGTTTTTTTTCATCCTGATCAGCTGGAATATGGAAAATATGGCAAATAGGAAGAAAAGAGTTGATGACAATAAGTATAAACAACTCTCTCAGGCAGTATTGGTAAAGAGAGGAGCAAAGAAATGACATGCTAATCACAGGAGACATGGAGTCAGGAGAACATCGTTTTAGGTGGGAGAAATAACCACATGTTAATAGGCTGATGGAAACGATTCAGTAAAGAGGGAAAATTTAATGATGCAGGAGAGAAGGGAGAACTTCTGCAGTGATGTTCTTAGTGGGATGGGGGGACTGAAATCCAGGGTCCAAGTGGAGGGTTTGGCTTTAATAAATGAGTGGACAATTCACCTACGGTAACAGGCAGGAAGGTAGCATATGGACTGAAACTCAAAGAAAGGTCTGTCAGACTCAGAGCTCAAGCTTTATCTGCTATGCTACATGAAAGGAAGAAAAATGGAGCTAAAGATGGCATTAAACACCCACTCAGATGATTTATATACCCTTCATAATCAGTGAAACACAGAGAAGCATCATAATGTGTTGGAAAGCATAGGCATCACAGGACCTCATCTGATCTTCTGTTGGGTGTGTGATTTACCATTTGTAAGGTGAGAATAGTATTACCTGCAGTACCCTTATTCCAGGGTTGTTGTGAGGATCAAATGAAGCAATATTCATGAAAGTGCTCCAAGCTCTAAAGAGCTATACAAAATATGTTCTAATACTCAAGAGTATTAACTGCTCCAAATTCTTTGCACTTCTTGTTCCGTCTGCCTGGAAACTCTTTCCCTAGTTCTTTGCACATCTCCCTTCTTTTTATTGTGATTGTCTCAGCTCAGAGAGGTCTTCTTTGACCACAGTAAAGTGGCCCTGACACCCACATGGACTCAGTCACTCTCTATCCTATTGCTATGTTTTATTGTCTTTTTAGCACTTATCCATATTTGAAATCATTGTATATAATTGTTTGTTTATACATTGATTGCCTGTCTTCCCTTGCTGAAATATAGACTCCATATAGGAGGACAGTCTTGTTCACCACATTTTCCCACAAGCCTAAAACAGTGATTTGCACATAGTGGGTCCTCAATAAATATCTATTGAATGAATGATTGAATGTCATCATCATCCTACTTAGAGATAACTTCCCAAAATAAAATACCAATTTAAAGAAAATAATTTTCATTATTTAACTAGAGAGCAACAATGAATGACTCCAATTTAGTGTAAGCTTTCAAAATAGTTTCCTGACAATTCTCCTCTTCTGTGATTTCCCTCCAGGAGAAAAATTTTATTTGCTATGCTTAACAATGATATTAATTCATCACCATGACAAACATGAGAGAGTTGTAGCAAATTGCGTGTCTTAGGAAACATTCCATAAATATTAAGCAAAGAAGGGAGACCTGTCTCTTATTTTAATAGAGCTAGAATCTTAGAGAATGTTAATGCCCTTTTAATTTTTTTGCTTGACTCTAGTAAAGAAATGCTATGATGTAAGAGAATGTCTAAGAAGGGAGGTATATGCAGGGTCTGGGCCCAAGAGACAGTGGGCCTGCTAAAAGGACTTTCAGAGAGAGCCTTTGGACCTCCTTGATCCTTCCCAAGAGTTCCTGTGATTGTGTGTGACTTCCACCACCCATGTGAATGGTACCTTCCAGAATGGGAGGATTATATGCTGTGGTCATTAGGCTTTTGCTTCCAAAAACTATTTTCTAGTGGGGCTAATGCGTTCCACACACAAGAATTAGTCTGAAAACAGAAAAGTTAACATGTAGCTTTTGCTAATGGGTACACAGTCAGACAAGGTGAGAATTGACCCAGTATATTTAATAATAAATGACTGTCCAGTGATAGTCAATTTATGGAAGGATGGTGAGCTAGCTTTTATTCCCCACATTTCTTTACATCCTGTGTTAACTGATGTTGTGTGTCCTGTGGTTATTTTTTGCAGCAGAAAAAAAAAATTATCTTATACCAAATGCTACAGCTAGCTTGCATGCCTTTATTTCTTCCTCTTTCCTTCCCTCCCTCTCTCCCTCTCTTCTTTTCCTTTCTTCCTTCCCTTTTCCCTTCTTCCCTCCTTTCTAGTCTTTCTCAAATGCCCATTCTGCATAATGAAGCCTTTCAAGGAGCCTATAGTCCATCCTTGTTAGAACTTGTCAAAGAAAAGGAGAATAAATCTAAAGTAATAGAAAGCTCATCTCGCCTACATTTCTGTTAGAAAGGGATTTCCATCATCTGTTTGCTCCCCCATGTGAGCGTTCAGAGCCCTGTGTGCAGTTGCAGAGATAAGAACTGTGAGTTATGCTGCAGAGTTGACTCTGACCATGATGATGGCCCATCAAGCAGCCATGTGAGCAAAAATCAATCATTTTTTCCCCCTACATAGGGCGCCAGAGTCTAAAAACGTAAAAATTCTTATTGAATTCTCTTAATTTACCAAGAAGATATTTCCAAGGAGGCCCATGTGGATTTGAAGCGATGAAAATCAAGTTTATTTTCTCACGGAACTGTAAAATACAAGTGCCTCATCATCTATCATCCATGTTTCTAGTCCTTTGTGCACCCTATGTGAGCCCTTATCTCCCTGATTATAACTGTTTACTCACATTCCTCATTAGACTACGAGTTCTTAAAGAGTAAGGTATTTTTGTTACTTTTGAATTCCCAAGGCATACACAGTGTGGATCACATAATAGGTGGTGAGTAAATATTTGAGCAATGAATGAATCCATGAATCAATGAATGAGTTACATTAGAATATACTTCTTATTGAACTCTGTGTTAAATCTTAGGCTTTTTTTAAAAAACCACAAAATCTGTCACTATGCCCCACGACTGCATACCCTTACTGCTCCCTCAGTAGCTTGACCTGGAAAACTCTGTGCTGCCATTTAGAAGAGGGTGGTATGCAAAGGGTACAAGCTGCAGACCAATTTACTTCAAGTAGGCTTACAAGGAACTTTAATGTAAAACTACCAATAGACAGTGAAGAATTCCAGAAAGAAAATTGCAAGTACATTTACACGGAACATTTCAAACTGCTTTCACTCAAAAGTAGAGTGTTTATGTTCAGGTGTATATCAATACGGATGACATATTCTTGCATAAACACCAAGCGCCTGATGGCTTCCCCTTCATTTTAAAGAAGGAAAAGTAAAGTCAAAATGATTTATGTAATTCTTCCTGGACCAGTCAGTTGTAGTTGATGCCAAGGACACGTGATTTCTGGTGATGGAGTTAAACTATTAGAACATAGGATAGGTGTGATTCAGTAGAGTTTACCATGTCACCAATTCTATTCCACCCTCCAGGTTTGAGAAGGGTGACAGTGCATGACACTGCATGATACCAAGGCATGCTGATGGATAAGTGGCAGTATTACGCCCATGCTTTCTCTTGTCATCAAATAGCGGTGTTTGAATCCAGTCTTTGTATTTTAAAGAGGAGGGAACAAAAGCAATCTAGCACTAATTTACAACAAACTCACAGAACACACACAATACATTCATAACTGAACCTTTACTTTGTTGGCTGATCTCAGCAACAGAGGGTCAATGTGATTTTACCAGTAAGTCTTCCACAATCAGAGGATGCAGGAGTGGACACATCACAGACCATATAAGGAATAAAAGTAATGATGTTAAATTTTTAAAAGGGAATACGTTGTAAACTGTGACTTCCTCATTGCTTTTGATAGAGGGTTTTGTTTATTTGTCACTCCTCTCCGAACAAAACAAAATCCAAGCCAGTGAGGATGAGGATGCAAGTCTTGTACAAACAGTACAGCTTTTCTTGAACTTCAGTAGGGCAGAAGCAACCAAGATCTCCGTGCCAAACATCTCTCTCATAAAATTTAGAGAAGAGCCTGATTTGTGCAATGCAGATTATCAGATTAAATGAAGGATAATGAATCAGAGAATCTGTCACAGGGCATCCTGGGGAATAGTTTAATGGGTTTAAGTTGAAATTCTATCACATGACTAAGAGTTAAAAATCAGTTTAATTTCCTTTCATTCACCTCCTCTCTTCAGTTTCACCTTGAAAGAGCAGCTACACTGTTTATACCCACCGTTTCTGAAGGCAAATGATCAGTAAGTGAAAATGTCCAAATATATGTATTTATGCAGTTTGAATGCAGTGAGTATTTTTCACATTTAGGAAGAGCCTTAATTGTGACGGTCTTTTTTAAAGCAATGGTTCCCAAAATCCTCCAGGCCAGAGCAGCAATAAGCCCTGTGTATATAGCTTTTGGATCAGATTTGCAGGGAAGTTAATTTTATGTTAATGTGGCTCATCTAGCCATAGTTATCCAGGTTACTGAATCAGCTTTCCATCTTCTTTTGCCTGAGAAATAGGGCAGACTCTCCTTGTAACATGGTTCCCTTTGAGCCTCATAGGTGAGTGGGGTGACTAAGTGAATAAAACACTCATCCCCACGCCCCACTGCTGAAATGTAGTTTTGTAGACCATGGCCGTGGCATTCAGTTATAGTCAAATCCTGACTGGCCATGTGAGTGGGGAATATTGATGATTAACATTAAAATTTTTTTTTCCACTCAAGATCCTTAATCAGAGAGAAGAATAGATTGGAGTTTAGAGCATGGCCCAAAGTAGTTACCATAAGAGAGACATTTTTGACATCTTTTTCTTAATTTAGTACATGGGAATTAAACTTTCCAGTCTATCATATATCTGTTGGCAGTTCAATGTCTTGAAACAGGCAATTGGATTTCTTTAGTTTATTGTAAAGTGCTGTGCAATTGCAGCTCAAGTCCGTTCTTCCAACCAGATGGCTCCCCTTAAGCCCAAAAGCAGAGCCTGAGAGAAGGACTTGGGTACAGGTAGTTTATTTGGAAGGTGAGAGAATAGGGAGAATGAGAAAGGAAGAAAGGAGAAAAGCCAATAAAGGATGCATCACTGAGCTGCCTGTTATTGCAGGCAACTGGGGCTCAACCCCCTGCGGAACCATGTGAATATTGCTCCTCAGAATGGCTCCTCCGAAGGACAGGGAGCAGGGGCACTCATCGCTCATTAGTTGCAGATTCTGCCTGAGGGCATTAACTCCCCTCCACTTCTGGTTTTGCCCTGCACACAGTTTGATCAAGCTAGTAAGGCTTGGTTAAATGGCTTGAGACAGAAAATTGAGAGACGTGGTGAGCACTCAGGCTGGGATGCTGTTAGCTTGCATGAGAATGGTGTTTCAGTGTTGTGGTGAAATCTGAGGTGAGTTGAGAGGGTACACTGCAGAATACCAAAAGCATGTACTTCCTCCTCCTATGTAGAATTTTTGAACCATGGCTGAATTAATTTTATTTTACCTTTTTTTTCTCAATGAACATTCTAGTAAAATTAATGCTCCAGTAAGCATGTTTATCCTGTGGTGTTGAGTAGTCCTGGCATACCCATTTAGAAGCCCAAAAGTAAATGATAATTTGGAAATCATATAGTGGGAGATGTGCAACTTGCCTAGGAGTTCTCCAGCGTGGTGGGGACAGGCAGCACTCAATGGTGCCAAAAGAAGAGAGGGTAGCTTCAAACTTGTTTTTCATCTGTTCCCTTAGCTTCTCCAGATTATATTAACCTCGTTATTTTAGCTGCTACTGTAGAATGGAGTCATTATATTTTCTTTATGTAGTTATTGCTGAGAACTCCTAGGTGCTTCAGATGTGACTATGGATCACACAGCTCATAGAAGCGCAGAAGCTCAGCCCGGGCTCTCTAATTCCAAGCCCAGTGCATTTTCTGTTCACCAGGGCAACCCCAGAGAAACAAAAATTGGCTGAAAGTTGGAAAACTTAGGTCCAGATGAAGGTCTATTTGATCAAATAGTGTGTTACACCCATTACAATTTACTCGCCATCTGGGGAGCTATGTCAAGAATAAAGAACCCACAAAACTAGTTTGAAGAAGGGATTTGGGTCTGATTTCCACCACTTAAGGGCAGAGGAAAAAACATTTGTTGAGTACTTGCTCTAAGGAAGACATGAACTTAAGTCTTTTATTTATACTTGATTCTTGTTATTTGTGGTAGTTACATTTTATAAAGTTGCCCTGAACACTGAATTAGCGAATACTGAGCAATTGCTCCTAGGAGAAATACAGGGTTAGGTTCCTACAAGCATCTGGTCACATTTTTGTCAACTGATAAATACATAACCTTGTTTATCTGTGTTTCTGTTTAAAGACATCTTATTTAATATATATTGTTGATTTGTGAACGTTGAACCCATGGTCAACGGTACTATAATTCATGCCTAAATGAAACTTATCTAACAGGTGCATTTTCTCTGTAAGTTACACATATTTTCTCTGTAAGCCTTCTTATGCTTAGGAAGGCTAGACAACACTTCAGCATTTTGCTTGGGGACATTATAAACACTAAAATCACCAATAAAAAACACAAAAATACAAAAAACATGGCATTAAATAGGCCATGAAAAGGACACTTGTTTACAACATGAGAGCTGAAATGAGACAGCAGAGCATCACCTTGTTGGACCTCGGCTGTGAATACACGTACCAGGTGAATCAATTTTTTTGCTGCACTGCACACATCTGTAAATAATCACAAAAGCACCCCAAAGTTAGAAATAAATTTTAGCACGTTGGGAATTCACAAATAATAAGGATTGGTTACACATATTTCATTTAATCTTCACAAAAACTCTTGACAGTATATTGCATTTCCCTCAGTTTATAGGGAGAAGAAAGTGAGATAACCAGCCCAAGTCACAGAGCTAATATGTGGCCAATAGGAACCCTATATCTATTGTGTCGGGTTTTTTTTTTTCAGTTCAACCGTGAATATTTCAGTATGTATCTTAAAAGTAATGTCTCTTTTAAAAGCATAAACACAATACCATTATCACACCTAATATACAAAAAGTCACTTAAAATTTCTCCAATTGTTTCATAAATTAATTTTTACACTTGGTTTGTTTGAGTCAGTATCCAATAGAGTGCACAGCTGCGTTTGGATGATGTGTCTCTTTTCTTTTAACCCATAAGTTCTACCTCTTTCTTTTTTTTCTCCCTTGCAATTTATTCATTGAAAAACCATCTTTTATTTTTTTCTGTTTCCATTTTTTCCCTAACAACCACAGAGCTCATAAATATTTGAGGTGCAACTTTAGGAATTATGAAAGATCTTATTAACATAGTTAACACACATCCCTGTTTTCTAATTTAGTCTGTTCTCAACTTTCCATTCTACTCCTATTACCCCTTCATTAAATTTCTTTCTATCCATTTATATTTTTTCACCATATTCTATTGCATGTATTATTATAAGCCATCTCAAAAAAAAATTTTTTTTGCATGTGCAAGGACATTTCTACAGATCTATGGAAACAAACCTGAGTCTGCTTAACTCTAAAGCCTGTTTTTCTATTCTGCTTCTTGTCTACCTCTAGGCTTTATTTTCCCTCCAACCTCATCTGGTAAACAGGTATGCTAATAATATTTACTCTTCTCTCAGAGTTGTGTTTGGGAGAAAGGAGATGATATATGGGCCTGACATACATAATTAAATAATAAATGCTTGCCGTATGAGTGACTAAATGCATGATTAAATGGGAATGCTTCCTAAACTGTATAAACGCCATATAAACATTGCTAAAAATTATAACTAACTGGATGAAACAGTCTGAATAGAGAAAAAAGAATTCTCTCTCAGGCTAAGATTTTTATTGCTCACTTGTAAAGCTAACTTTATTAATAAAGTGGATTATTTAAGGCTTTGGATTCTTCCCTTTCCCCCTCTATCTCTCTGGCCGTTTCCCTGCCCATTAATACCAACAGGAGAGGATGAGCAGAGAAATGAGGTGAAAGGTCAGCATGCCTTGCATTTTTGTTTGAGGGTCTGGAAGGAAGTTTTGTCAGGGAAAAGGTATAAACTTATTGAAATTGTTTGTTGTTGCTTTCTTTCAATTTCAATTATTTATCTCTTTTTTTTGCTCTTCACACCAAAATGTAAATAAACTCCATGAGGGCAGGGGTTTTTATTATTTTCTTTACTGCTCTATTCTCTCTCCTAAAATAGAGCCTAATTAATAGATCCTCAATAAATATTTGTTGAATAAATTCCTACATATCATTGATATATTGACTAGAGTTAGATTTGGTTCATACAGGCTGTCTTAGCCAGTTCAGGCTGCTATAACAAATTACCATACACTGGGTGGCTTAAACAACAAACATTTATTTCTCACAGTTCTGGAGGCTGGGAAGTACATGAGGAAGGTGGCGGCAGATCCCGTGTCTAGTGAGGGCCTACTTCCTGCTTTACAGATGGCTGTCTTCTCATTGTATCCTCACATGGCAGAGAGCAGAGAGAGGAGCAAGCTCTCTGTCTCTTCTTATAAGAGCACTAATACCATTCACGAAGGCTCCACCCTAATGACCTAATTATCCCACAAAGGCCTCATCTTCCAATACCATCACGTTGGGGATTAGGATTTCAATACATGAATTCTGGGGGGACACAAACAGTCAGTCCATAAAAAATGCAATGGACAGGCTAGTCACAGTGCCAGCCAAGTCCACCTTGCCTTCTAAGAGAATCATCACACCCATGGTTCCCTTTACTAAGAAAGACGCTTTAAGCTTTTTTGAAAGCAGGGGTAGCCATATTTTATACCGTACATCTCCTCCATCTTCCATTTAGACAGACCAAAGATAGGCACCTTAACCCACATTAACCAAATCCATAGTATTGCCAGTGACAAATAAGATGAAATCTGGCACAAAAGCTGCCTAGAGAAGATCTATGGACAGACCATGAAGGACCAAGAGAAAACAAAAGCTATGAGTAAACCAAAGTTATGTGCATGCAGAAGCCATCAAAAATGCAGCTATGAGATAGAAAAGAAACAGCATTTGTTCAAGGGTCACAATTTAGGAGGGTAATGACAAGAACAGGGGAAGCAAAGAAGAGCAGGGTTGAGTGACTTACGGCAAGGCTTTGATAACTTCTGTGTCTGAGAAGAGGTCTTAGGTCAGGTTCCCTGGAAATGGACTGAGATGGAGGTTTGTGTGCAGGAGGTTTAGTAGTGACGGTTCTCTGGGAAATCAGCTGTAAGGGAGAAAGAAAAGCAGGATTAGGCAGAGGGAGAGACTGAACTCAGATGCAGTGGCAAGAGGGCCTCATCTGATCCAGTGAAAGCTCTGGAGACGGGATGGCCCATCAAAGTTGTGCCTAAGTGAGGCAAGAGACAGAACCCTTGTACCCTCACATAGACCAGTCCTTGCATGAGGATCTGTAACTTTGAGCAAGGTGGCTTCTTTTCACCAAGGGCAATTCTAGAAGAGGGACACAGCTATCAGTCATCAGCAGCCAACACACAAGGGGGTTGGGATGGAGTGGGAGGTGGAAGGGTGGGGGATGAGAATTCCAGTCCTAAAAGGAGAGTCTGAGCAGCAGACCTCAGTGTACACAGCACAAAGTGACAAAATAACTCAATTTCTAGAGCTGTCTTAGATCCTTCTTGTTCTTAAATTATGCTTTCATTTCTGTGAAGTCCAGATACTAGGCTTTTCCTGGATCCTCCAAAGATTCAGTTTTTGCATGTGTATATGTCCATATAACAGCCTCTCCTCCCATTTCTTGAGGTAGCTTTAGCCTTTGCCTAACATGAGGAGAGAATCCATTCTATTGAGCACAAAGGGGAAGCACATGAACATTAAAAGACTAGTGCTGGAAGAATACAATTAATCAGCTTTAATATTAATAGATCCACTAACATTAAATCAATATTGAACCTTCCTATTTATGAATGAATTCACTGAAAGCTATGAATTCTGTACCTACATAATGGATATTGATTCTTTCTTTATGAGAATTTCAGTATGGAGTATCCATGAGGGCAAGGTTTGAATTAATTTTTATGAGTAAAGAAGATAATTCTAAGAAAGTTGCCAAGTCCCTGAAGATACACAGACTGAAGTGACAAAATAATTTTAGGAGAAGTCTGTCAATATGGCCTATTGGCACAAGGGTGACCTTGGGATCTAGGAAGGCCCAGGTGTGACTTCTCATTCTGCCACTGTGTTACCTTGGGCAAGACCCTAAACCCCTCTGAATTTCTATTCTTCATTTCTAAAATCGAGATTGCAATACTTTACTCGAACAGTTGTGAGAACTGAATGAAATCTATGATAGTGCTCACCAAGTAGTAGCCAGTCTGCACATGGTAGCCATCCTTTCACATTTCTTATAGCCAGTTCTTACTGACTGCCCAAATCCTGATTCATCTTGTTAGCAATTAAATGTAATTAATACTCATGGAATTGATTCTTCCTTATCCGGCAGCCAGATTCTAGGGGCTCTAGAGCTGCTTTGGGAATGTATGGGGGAAAAAACTAGGACTGAACTAGAATCCTTACTTTAGCCATAGGCTTCTTGTAAATCAAACCCGGCCCAAGAATTTCCTCGCCTGGAGCACTCTCTTAAAAGTGGATCAGACTGAGGGCCACTGTCAATGGCTCAGCTCTAGGAGGATTTGGCATCACTTATGGCATATTGTAGGTAATCAGTACATATTGGATCTCCTTTTCCTTCTTTGGCCTGGGTACATCTCTTGAACTCTTCAGAATCCCAGGAACATTCCTTGAAATTTTACTGAACTCACAGGGAGTTCCTCAAAGCAGTATACCAATGATTGATGGAAATTCCATAAATTGTCGGCTTCTACTTTCCCTGCTGGGCCCTTCAGGTGCTAAATTATTACAGTCCCGTAGTCAGAGTTGGATCCCTAGGAGTGGGAACTTCTGTCACAAGTTCAGCTCCAAGGAATAATATTTCTGGTTTTAGGTCAGTCCTGTAACAAAAACTGTAAAACCCCCAGCAGAATGTGGTGGCAAACACCGGCACCCTGGGGGGCCGTTCCAACTGCCTGCATTGAAGTCTGTAGTCTCCAAGCACAAAAAATAATCCTGAATTAGATGTGTTCTTATAATCTCGGGAAGGCCTTTAAAAAACGTTGGAACAAATAGTGTCCCAAATTGGTTCCGTAATTAAGGTATGCAGAGCTCGGCTTCAAAGATCCCTTACGTCTGTTTTAAGGGATGCTGTTAGTGAGCAGATAATTGTATATAGTAGCTGTAGAGCCATTAGAGGAGCTTAATCTGTACAGAAAGCTTTGGATATTAGGTGCTTCTGGGACATTGCTTCTACAGTAATGTCTCATCTGCAGATATTACCTCAAATGTGCACTTTTCTCCATTATATTTTATTTTTTAAAGCCAGAGAGTTTGCATTTGGGTACAGTTTTGTAACGGGATGAATAGGTACCCAAAAGATACTTTGATTGCTATGAAAGGTAAAAACATAATGAGAAAACTAATAAAGATCGCAAAAGATACAATTTAACAGGTCTTATGACCTGTTAAACTTGTGTGGGAGATGGAGAAGCAGTCCCAGGACAGCCCCAGAGAGGGAATATTATATTTTGTTTGGAGTCACCCGTGTCCCAGACACAGTTTTAGGCACTTTATCTTATCCTCAAGAAGTCAGGATAGCAGGAGGTACAAAATTCGAAATGAGTCTGGGAGTTTTGTTTTCCATGAGGGTTTGGTGGAGAACAGATTAAACATGGGAATATGGCTAAGAGAAAAATATCAAGGACAAGTATTCCTTCTGGACAGTCAGCTCCCAGCCTGTATCAACCAAAAATCTTTCTCTGCGATTTGTAATAAATATGCTCGTATAAGTAATAATCTTTAAACAACTGAAGAATGAAAACAAATCCTCTCAAGCAGTGACAGGGTTAATGCGAAAAAGAATTCAAATTCCTTGCTCAGCCACTTTAAGTAGTGTAAGGATTATTATTAACTTTTTTTTAGTATCTACTCATGTTCAAGGTCCTCCCTCCCCGCCCCTGCCGCACACACACACTTTTAACTTTTATAGTCTAATCTCTTGCATAACGGACCACATACAAAGACTTGGTTAGAAAACCTCCTCCCAGCCTGTTGCAATATTTATAAAGCCTGTGCTTTTTAACACACTGTGAGAAGGGCTTAGTAAAACAAAGGGCATCATAATTTATTGTTTTAAGATTATTGATTCAATAAATTAACAATAATTTCCATGAAGGGTAAGAACCCTGGTGCCATAAAAGTTTATTTATTCCTACTTTAACTAGCATTGATTAGAGTATTCAAATTGTCCCAGTGCTCTATAATCACTCTTTATAGGTGAAATGCCCTCCGCTGTGCAGGAGACAGTAAAATAAACATTCAACCAGAAGTGACAATGGCTCCTTTAAAAACCAGAAACACTAGATTTTTTTTTTTTTCAAGAGGGAAGGAATAGTTCAGATAGTGCTTTTAATACATGCCGTGTGCACGTTGGGCCTTGCTCTCTGCTCCCTGACATATTGCAAGGACATAGTTTTAAGAGGATCTACATGGTGATATTTATACCCCATACCTCAAACAAAGAGATCTTTTTGTTGTTGTTGGTTGGTTTTAAAGTACCATTATATATTGCATTTACAAACTAGGTAGATTTTTTTTCGTGCAAGTATTGTTTCAGTGCTTTTGTTCCTCAAGTGGTAGCTAAACCTTCAAGGTGACTTGGTGAGGGCATTGTAAAGCTGTTAATAACTTGAATAAACAGGTATTGCTTTTTATTCCATAGCCACAGGGCACATTAGTTTGAAGTAACGATCTGAAGAGATGAGAACAATGTGCAAGCTCGCTCCTGAGATACCATAGACCCACACTCGGGTTTCTCCTGTCCTCAGGATTGGTTCTCCTTTATAGCATCCTGATACGAGAGAGCCATATTTCACTTTCACATATTCTCCCATACTGTTTCCCTCTTCTCTTTGCTATCTGGATAACATGTTTTATTTTCGAGCTTACTGCTCTATTTTCCAATGTGATTCCTTTTCTTTTCCACCACCAAGAAATCTCCAGGCTGAAATATGATTTAGAACCTGGCATTTGCACTAATTAATAAAATGAAATGAAATAAAATACAATAAACCTCTTAGTAACCAAAGGCTTATGATTTACATAGGCTTTAAATGATTGTTGGTGTTAAATTGTTTCTCAGAATGCAACTCAGGAATTTGAAGTTGTCAGATTAACTGCTGTATTTACTGGTCTGTTTGATTAGGTGAGCATAGTTTATATTCCCTCTTGGAGACCTAAATAGCAACCATTTCCTACCAAAACAGCGCTGAGAACAAAGGCCCCATTCACAGGGCAGGAGGCATTGCTCTATAGGCCTTTGTATCTGAAACAACGCGGTTACTAAGCACCTCTAAAGGAAAAGGTGCAACTAATTTTTTAAATGTACACGTAATAGGCAGAAAAAGAATCACATTGCATACCAAGCAAGTATATTCTATCAAAAATGAATGGAGTGTTTTTTGTACTGCTGGCTTTCTTTCCAAGGCTGTAATAAAAAACTATTGTGGTCATTTCTGAAGGACATCGGACAACAGAAAAGCAGTATTGGCAGGGATAAGCTGGTCTCATCATTTTAACTACTCACAAACACTCTCAGAATTGATTAACATGCTTTCAGTCAATAACCATCTTTTTGAGAACCTTCCATAGCCCAGGCTCTGTGCTGGGTGGGCACTGGGGGCATAAAGGCCAATAAGCTCCCTTTCTCCCCCTGCTCCTTAGTCCTTTAGCTCACTTTCCATAGCTTGGACAATACCATGACACTGATTATTTCAATGACAAAGATGGAATACAGAGGAAGGATGGTTTCTCGGAGAAGATGACCCTAAGCTGAGTCCTACAGGCAGAGGCTGGGGCAGCAGTTCCAGGTAGAGGTGATTACATCGGTTGGGAAGTATCAGGATCTGTACAGGAAGCTATAAGAGGTTGCTGATGCTCAATCATCAAGTGTAGGTTAGGACTGAAAGTAGATGAAGAGGAAGGAGAAAGCTGGATCCATAGAGCACTTCCTGTGCCATGCTGAATAGTTTGGACTTGATCCTGTTGTGAGCCACTGAAGGGTTTTGAAGGGTAGGGAGGCAGATAAAGCTGTCCAGTCTGTGCAATGCCAACTCCAAAGAGATTAATTTGTTAGTTGTGCATTTAGGGTCCCAAAGCGAATCTCATCACACTGGTAATATATATATTTTCTTGACCTGCCTTTCCTCACTGCATTGTCTACACTGTTTGAATCAGATAGCCACTCAATATTTCACTTTTCTTGGAAAGTTTCATGCATCATTCTTTGAGAGAAGTCATTTGTCACCCACAAAGACACACATCAATCATTTGACTGAAGGACTTTCAAAAGGATAAGCTCCTTAGCTTCTGAGAGTGGTAGCCTTGGGGAGTTCAAAGGAAACTCAGAAAAGTCCCCCAGGGCGATGAGGGTAATGCAAAATTTCACAATGAAAGTTTTCAAAAACTCAATAAACACAGCCCGGCATCTCCCATCTCAGCTGCCATATTCTGGTAGTTATTTTTCCTTTGCAATGAATTAAGATGAAGGAGATATTTGGGTGGAGCAAATGCTCTTACAGTTACATATATTGAGAAAACACATTTTCTTTACATATCTGGTATGTCATTCAGATGCAAATTATTTAACTTTTGATCCCAAACTGATCACTTCAGCTAGTGTAGTGGTTTGGCAGGACAGCTGTGTGCATTTGCCAAGACTCCAAGTTTTTAACCTCCTGGGTTGAATCATCACTCTACAATGGGAGAACTACGTATAGAGTGGAATGGGAAATCAGCACATTAATTGAGGCTGGACTCAATTTACCTCTATCTCATAGTTTTTGCCACTTCTATGAGGGTAAGAATCATCCCAGGTGCTTGTAAGGTGTGCATATTACTGGGCATGCCATCTGTAAATTTTGCTTCAGTAGGTCTGGTTTGGGGTCCAGGAATTTGTTTTTGTCAAGCTCTCCAGATGTCCCTGATCTTCAGGGAACTTTGGAAAACGTTGCAAAAGTGATTAAGTAAATTGAGTAAAACAGCATTCTTTAACTCACTATATACTATTGAGCTTTAAGAGGAACTTTATAATATAGGACCTTACTGAGCATCAAAATAATGAGGAAATAGTTGGGGTTACACATTCTATAATTTTGCAAGCCACTTAAGTAGGAGGAATGATGGCAATGTAAAAAGCAACTGTGCCAAATTTTTTATTGGGTCTCCAGATTACTAAAGTAAGTACTGCCAATTAGGTTGGGGTAAAAAAATTGTGGGTCAGACTATATTTTCCTTTCCTGACAAAGTGAAATAAATTTATTATTAGTGCTTCAGTTAAGAAAAATAAATCTTTTGTTTCTTCTAAATACAATTCATTACATGCTCATGACAATGAAGGTCTTCTTTTGGGTCTGGGGTACCTGCCATGTCATCTTCCTGATCTATACCATCTCTCCATAAAAGCCATTAAAAATGAAAGTCATTTAAGGCAGAAAAACATGCTTTCCAGCAATGGTTTTCAAACTGCTTTTTTAGCAGCTGGACACTTTTTCTAAAACTCCAGTATATAAATAAGTAGGAGCAGCTATGTTTTCAGCAGAGACTAGAGGAGTATGGGGGAGGGGCACATCTACAGGGTCTTCTCAGCTCTAAATCAGCACCTTTCTAATTCACTAGCTTCCCTGTGGTAGGAGAGGAGAGTTCAAGGCATTAGGATAACAAACAGTTGATGTTATGTGAAAAATGATGTTTTGGTAACTCCTGAAACACCTCCACAGACAGGGCAGAAGAGAGTTTGAAAACCTCTGCTAGAGTTTTTGCTCATGGATGATAACCTGGGTTCACTCAGTCAACACAGTGCCTACCACGTGCCTGATACTAATGAAAGGTTTATTGTAGGGCATTTTCATCTCATGCTATCATAGAGATTTTCAGAGTTTATATCCTTTCACAAAGAGTGATTATGATTTTAATAAAGCACATAGGATCTGTGGATGGAAATGGAAGAGAGAATGTTTCTATTCGATTGATAGAGTGTGCATGCACTTGTAGAATAATGTCCTACCAGTAACGGTGATATCCCAACTTTGTATGTGGACAGCCTCTGGTGTGCAGCAAGATGGACTGGAATTACAAGGCATGACTGTTTCTGTTAAACTTGCTTTGCACAGTGCTGTCTGCAGGTGGGCACTCAACGAAAGCTGCCAGTCTTAGCATCCAGAGATGTGGTTGTGATCAGTCATCATATTATTAAATTATTCATCTCATATTAAGTGACCACAATTTCAACATTGGCTTCTCTTGATAGATGTACAATTCATATAGACTATTGGAACTATATTCGGTGCGTGCTGTGATTTCATTTGCAATGCCACTCATAGTGGAAAAAATACGCCACACTTTTTTAAGCAAACAGGCTTCTTTTCACAGTGGACAGAGAATACTGTTAAACAGAGGAAACACAATATCCCTTTTCATAGCAAGAGATCAAATGTCTGCAGAAGAGTTTAATTTATACTTCTCCATGTGCCAGAGCCCGGGCCGAGACATAGCAGCATTTCAGTACTTTCAATCAGGTCATAGTTTCCACCCTGGATGACTTCATCCCTTTTAAAATAGAATAAATGGAATTCCACATTATACTATGGGTAGGAATTATAGGAAATTAAAAGACGTATAGTGCTGAACACACTAAATAATTGTGACATTGAGCTGGGAAAATAACACTTAGGCAGCAAGTTCTTCTTGGGTGTTATTTGTTAAAGAGACTTTGCTCCAGCTTTCCAGAAGAGTGGAAGAAAAGTATTGCAGTGTGGTCCAGAAAGTAAATTCTATGCCGTGCCTGCTCAAAGTTTTCCCTTTTGAAAATATATGTAGGCATTAAGTTAGATCAGAGGTGTGACTTGATTTCATTGTCCACCAGCCCTGTGGTCTGACTCTCTGGATTTAGTTCTCTGGTTTTAGTGTGTTGGCGATGGGGTCTATATTGAATGAAGCCCAGTAGCCTGCAGCTTGGGTTGGATACAATTAGAGAGGTTGGGAGGAATCCTATTCAGCCAAAAGAAGGCTCTGAAGTTAAAATATGAAAGCATACTCTATGAACGCCCTAAAATTTAATCATCCTACATGAACTGAATTGTTATTATAAAAACTAGAGTTTGTTTGTTGGTTTATATAGAAATTACCTAGAAGAGAAAGCTATGATGACGGTCAAAAGTAAGAAGGGGGCAGATTCTTCTCTGGAAGATCTTCCCTTCACAATGTACTTTTTGGTTGACTTTTTACCTTATTTAATATGGTTTTATAAGTGAAGTAATTTGATGTGTTTCCTGAGCAAATGAATATACACACTAGACCAGCCTGCAACGGATATATTACACACAAGCCTTCTGTTGATGAGTGATGAAAATACAATATTTTCATTCTGTTGTGCTCTCTTTGCAATCACGTTTGTGGCGTTAAATGGTTGCAGTGTTGAGATTTGCATGCTTTTTAAAAAGAGCCCAGTGAGCAGGTCTTCCCTTTGGGAACATTACTGCTGGAAAAATGGGGGTTCTGAGAGAGAGTGAGTACAAATCCATTGCAGGTGAGCCAGCACAATTTAATCACATAATATATTTATAATATATCCCTAGGAATTCATGTTTGCTTTGAATCTGCCTACCAGATAGGCCACAAGGAGATAGAAATGACTTACAGTGGTTTCCAGTGCCTAGAGCTGAGTGTATGCTATGTTTCTGTTCACACATAATCAACAAACAAAGGAGAGGCAGCAGCTGCTCAAAAGAGTTCTAGGGAGGGAGATGTACAGGTGGGAGTTTTTAAAACTTGACATACTGATAAGATTTCAGCATGGCTTCAAAGCTTGTTCAAAAAAATGACCTACATTGCCAGTATTTCTTTGAAAATCCTAATCTGTTGCTAAAACAGAGCAAACCAAGTTCTCTTTTGTAAACTTGAGTAAACACATTCTTCATCACCATCAAAGATTGTGGCAAGAAGAGGGAAGGACCTGCCTTTGTGATTCAAGAGTCCTCAACGAGTATTCTGTGCATATTTGTGGGTACAGTCATATTTTTCAAAGAACAACCCAAACCAAATACTTCTGGTAATCTCCAGGCTTTTACTGTGTGACAAAGCAGGGTAATGGGTTCAGGCGTGTTATTCAGAGCCTTTCTTGTGAGTGTAGTACCAGATCAATAGCCACACTTGCTCTTCTGGGGCACCTGCTTATGGAAAGTGTTCAGAATATTGGAGAAATAAGCATTACACAAACAGATGGGGAAACTAAAGCAATGAAAAGCCCTTGACCTGGCCAAAGTCAATATGACTGGTCAATAGAGGAGCAGAGAGCAGAGAACTTGCATTCTCAAGCTCTCGGTTACAATATCATTTACAGAATCTGATGCCCTTGATTTGGTGAAAGGGGTGATCAGGGTGTCTTGAAGCCATAGAAACTAATGTGCTCCACTGCAGAGAACAGGGTCTCTCCATTTACCCAAATTACAGTTATTCTTACTCTTTGTGAAAATTGAAAACAAGAAAAATGAGCCTTATTCTTGTGTCTTCTATGGTACCCTTAAAAATGGGAAGCAAATTGAAAATGGGTTAGTGATGGAAAAGGTGTTAGTCAGGGTTCCCCAGAGAAACAGAACTAATACAGTGTGTGTGTGTGTGTGTGTGTGTCTGTGTATAGAGAAAGATTTATCTTAAGAAATTGGTTCATGCAATTACAGAGGCTGACAAGTGCAAAATCTGCAGAGTAGACCAGCACGCTGGAGACCCAGAGAAGAGATGATGCTTCAATTTAAGTCCAAAGATGGTCTGCTGTCAGAATTCCCTCTTCTTCAGGGGAGATCAGTCTTTTTCTCTTAAGGCCTTTAACTGATTGGATGAGGCCCAACCACATCATGGAGGGTAGGCTGCTATACTCAAACTCTACCAGTTTCAATGTTACATTCATCTTAAAAAACCTTCATGGAAATATCTAGAATAATGTTTGACCACATATCTGGGTACCATGGCCCAACCAAGTTGGCACATAAAATTCACAATCATAGAAACCAAGCAGTGTAATTATTGAGATGGGAGACTCCGTAGGAATGCTGGGTGCTAGAGACCTGGCTGCAGTTAAGATCTGATTACACAGGATATAGGAAAATATATTCTCTGATGGCAACAGATGCTTTTCTTTTTTACCGATTATGGTAGGAAGTTTTCTGAAAGTCATTTAGAGTAAATTTCATACCCCAAAGAAAGTAATATCGTGGGAAGAAGGAATGTTGGAAAATTATCATAAGAGAATGATTACACACTCTCATAGAGCATGCAAACACATACAGAAACTCACAAAGCATTGGCCTAAAATTTGAAGTAAGTAAGCCATATCCAAATGAAACCAGACAAGTGAAAAAATAAAATTTTTTAAATATTTAAAACTTATAAAAATCCATTAACAAATAATATAATGGAGCTCCTACTATAATGTGACACATTATCAGGTCCTGATTAATCATCCCCTTTGATAAGACTGGCAAAGTTTTAAATATTTTCTTTTTAGTGTTGTAGGTAGAAAGTTGAACTTTGGAGATTGTTGTTTCAAAAAATCCCACAGGTAGATAAGTGAGCGTATCACTGTATATACGTGATCTCTATATTACCTTTACATCAAAAGGTGCATAAGCCACAGCTACTATCTTGTTGGGTATGGATGTCTATGCTTACACAGATATGCACTTTCTTTCTCCCGTACACATACAAGTCCATGTCCATATACAAATACATGAGGATATGAACTTGATTTCCATTGTGATAATACTAATCAATCAATAGATATTCCTTGAGTACTTACTATATGCTAGGCCCTGTGCTAATCTCCAGGAATATAAGGAACACAACGGTCATGATTTTTCATGTACAAATTGGAGCATATATTCTGTTGGAGGAGACAGAAACAAAAAGAAAACAGACAAATAAGTAAAATAGTTACAATTAGTGTTTAAGTGTCATGAAGACAAGGGAAAACAGCTTAAGATGGGAAACAAAGAGGTCTACTTTAAATAGAGAGGTCGAGAAGGAAATCCCTGAGAGGGGGTGATATTTAGCTTAAGCCCAGAGGATGAGAGCCTTCTGGACAGAGAAAACAGTCATTTGAAGCATTTTCTGGAAGAAACACTCGATATGTTAACAAAGTGGGATGCTAGAGCGGTCGACACACCCTGAAAAAGAACAGGAGCAGTATGAGCTGAGACCAGGGGGGTGAACAGGACCTCACAGGCCATGATAAGAGCTTTGGATTTTATTTCAAGAGCTACGGGAAGACCCCGAAGCAGTAAAGTGACATCAGACAAAATTTATGTTTTAATAAGATGGTTATTGCTGCTTTATTGAGCATGGCTTGGTGAGGGGTAAGAATGGAAGAGATGAGATAATGGAACTTAAAATAGTCCATGCAATGAGATGGTGGTGAACGAGTCTAAAGTGCGGGGAGAAGAGGTGTAGAAGACCAACCTGATTAAGATGTATTCTGGAGATAGACTTGACAAGACTTGCAGATATGTGCATGTGGGGCATGAGGAAAAGGAAAAATCAAGATGACACCTGTATTTCTCACTTGAGCAACTGAGCGGTTGGTGGGGCCATTTACTGAGAAAGAGAGGACTGGAGTGTGTGAAGGGAAACTGGTTTGAGGGGGAAATCAAAAATTTCATTTCACGTTTGTTAAGTTTGAAATATCTGTAAGGTATCCTATTTCAATAAGCAATGTTGTGTGTGAGTATGGAGCTCAGAAGTGAGGTAACATTTTGGAGTCATCAGAATTAAAATGGTATTTAAACCCATGGGAATAATGAGATATCTGAGTATATTATTTAGAAAAGATAAGAGGCTTCCCATTTGAGCCTCAAGTTCTATTTAGAGATTAGCTATAGGAGAAGGATCCAACAAAAGAGAATGGGAAGGAACACCCAGGAAATTAAAAGAAAAATCAAAACCATGTGGTATTTCCAAAGCCAAGAAAAGAGATAATTTCAAGACAGAGGCAGTATTTACCTATAAACAAATTTTGCTGAAAAATTGAAGATATTGAGGATAGCAAAGAGTCCATTGAATTGGGAATCATTGAGGTCATAACTAACGGTCATGCCCCTCCTTTGAAAGTGATTGAAGCAGAAATCAGATTGCAGAAAACTATAGATGGGAGGTGAGGAAATGGAGAGCAATGTACATAGATCATTCTTTTGAGAGATTCAGATATGAAAGAGAACAGAAAAATGGGGTAACTGCAGGAAAGAGATGGGATTTCATTAAGGGCAGATAGCAAGCACGTATGTTTTCTGATACCATTGACTTGTGATTCATAAGAAAGTACAGCTGAAGGAACCAAGAAGTAACACTTGAGATTGAAGAGGAGAAAGAATCAAGAGCACACATGGATAAATTGAATGGCAGTTTGTAATATGACTCATGTGGAAAAAACCTATGCTCAACATTCTAATACACTTTTCCCTTTCTAACTCAAAGCCATTCTAAACAGATTGTTCAAAGTTTAATAGAATAACTCAATCCATGAAATGACTTGATGTCACTGTAGTGTAACCTTTCAGGGAAGGAGATCATTATTGAGAAAGTAATTCAACTATAGTATTTCTTAATACTATATATTATACATATAGTATTTCTTAAAAAGAAAATGTAAATGTATCTTTAATTTCCTGATTCTTCCCTTCTGAGTCTGGAATACCCAGTTAATCTGACTCAAGAGGCATCCATGGCAGAAAAATCTCTCTCCACCCTCTGTAAAAACCAATTCCCTATAGCTTGTGGCATTCAGGATCTCAGGATCTCATACGCTGATTTTAAAATAACCCTATATTAGACAAAATTTCAGTCTCCAAACAGCACTCAATGTAACTTTTTGTATAAAACTGAAGTTGATCCTTCATTTAGACAAGAAACTTACTCTTAGACAATTCAGGGTCTCCTCCATTAGCTTTGGGATTGTTTTTAAGATCTAGAGGGGTTATATAGTGGCAACATGTGGAGATGGAAGCGAATATGTGCTCCTCTTCTTTGCGATTTATCTATGTTGTTATCTGCTGAGGCACCCTTATTGTTATCTGGGCTTTGGTCATTAGTCTACCCAGATTACTGCTATAAACTCCCTGTCCTTTCTAGTCCCTGGGTTTTTTGTGCAATGTCTGAGATTCTCTTGGATACTGCAAAACATTCCATTGATGTTATACAACTCTGGATTTGCAGCAAACTCCACAAGGCTGTCTCCCTGCCAAGTGCCTGGACACTTGTATAGTCCTTTCTGCTCTGGAGTCTTGGGCTACAGGAAAGCAGAGGGCAGATTTCTCTCTGTTCTCACATTCCTCAAATCTGTCTGGGAATTTCTACCCACTTCCTCCAAAGAGCTGGCCTGTGGTTAGGGAGGTGGGCAAACCGGGAGGCCCCTTTCTCAGGCACTCTACATCATAAACCCTGTACTTCGGACTCCTCTCTTTCCCGAGTCGGAAAAATATTTATTTAGTTTGAGTGCAGGGTAGCCTGGTTCTTTCTCTCCTTCCGATCTGTGGTTTATGGCCTGATCTAAGCTTTGTAACTTTTTTTTAAAACAACTTTATTGAGATATAATTCTGAGACCATACAATTCATCCATTAGTAGAGTTATACAGCCACCACCACAATTTCTGACCTAAACTTTTGAAAATTTCAAAGCCAAAGGTTTGATTCTTTTTCTTTTTTTCTTTGCATTACCTTTCCTGAGGCATGGAAAAGTGCCTGAATGAGGAAAAGAATAAGCAGTAAAAGAAAATACTCATGGGGAAGCAATCTAATAGATCTCGGCGGTCCCCAGCTGGACCTTGTGCTGTTCCTCAGTGTGGTGGAACCACCCGTGTAACTACCTGTGTAGCACGGGTGTAGAATGCTGCAAAAAGGCATGGTTTGACTTGTGTGCAGAAGATCTTCATCTTTGTCTACCTTTGCTCATTCCAGCTTTAAGTTGATAGCTGTTGCTTTTACGTGAGTCATATAAATTCAGAGGATGAAGCTGCACAGTGAAGCTATCATTAGGTTGTTTATTCCATCTGCATATTTCTCTAACTTTAGCCCGAGTTTCATCGCATATGGAATTTGTTCCAAATTCAACTTTTAACTGTGGTTCTTATACATCCAGGTATTGCCACCATATTAGAAAATCAGTTTGGCTTGGGGCAAGTTCCACCTCTGTGATTAGGGTTTGTGGCACAGTGAGATTTCAGGAGCCCATGAGCCAGGCCTGAAAATGCAATGTGGTGTTTTTCAGCTAAGCAATTTCATGCCATGGTTCAATCATGAAGAGCCATAGCAGGAAATCTTGACCTTATCTCTACAATTTGTTAATTTTCATAGAGACAGGCAAATCGGAGAATGGATCTGAATTATCTAGATTGCTTGATGATATAAAACTAAAGAACCGAAATCTTGTCACAAAACCTTGCTTACCTGGCCTCCCATCCATATGTGGCTAAAAAAAAAAAAGGAAAGGAAAAAATAATTTACTTTTTATGAAACTCTGGCACTTATATTTCTTATTTTACTTGAGAAAAGGAAATGGGGAAAGAGATGAAAAGAAATATTGGAAAAACTGCCAGCCTACCAATTAGCATTTTCTTGGATCCTAAGGAAACTTCTGGCCACATTCGGCTTTTTGTTTTTGTTTGTTTTTGTTTTTGTTTTGCTTTTGTCAAAGGTGAAGGCCAGCATTGCAGGTAAAATATTTTGCTCTTTGTTTTGCCAATATTTATTCTTTATGCCTGTTGTGCCTCTCTGTCACATCTCAGGGTAGAAATTCCCTTATGAGCAACATGATTAGAAATGCAATGAGGACTATTAAATATATTTGAATACAGGCAGCAAAATTGCCATGCAACCCATCTCGGGAGACCGCCCAAAAGTATTATGTGTATGCACGAATGAATCCTACTGATACAGTCCCTTCATTTGGTCCCCTATTTTGTCCTTCCTTTCACAACTAACTCCTTCGGTATAAGTTTAGCCTCTTAGTCCCCCAGCAACCTGACTCCTAACTTACGACAACACGGGGAAGTGAGCACAGATGGGGAAAGTGAAGGGGTGAGAGTGAAGAATAGGGGAGACCAAAGGAAACAAAATGAGAAACAAAGGGAAGCTGAGGTTTGAAAGGCTTCTTTCCCGTGATCTTTTTGGAGACAAGCCTCCGACACACGTAACTACTCTGTAACCAAGGGTTCAACTTTCACCAATGAAAAGAACTGCCAGCGTACCTGTGGTTATTTGAAGATTGTATGTGATATTTGGCCACATTCTAATATGGGCAACCAGGATTCCATTTTTATATAAATCACACGCAATGGAAAAATACAGATTTTAAGTTGAAAATTTCTCAAGAGCAATAGTCCAATAGTAACAATAGCTAATAGTTACTGAGTGTTTGCTGTGCTTTTGCCAGAATATAATGACCTGCTGATTCTACTCTTATCTCACTTAATCCTTACAACGATCATATGAGGAATGCTCTATCATCATCCTAATTTCACAGCTAAGGAGATGAAGTATTATGCCTAAGGTCACACTGTCACTTAGAGGCTCTTGTGCCTACATTTTTTACCACTGCTCCCTCACCACTTCTTCTTCATAGCTAGCTGCTTCTCATTCTGAAGAACTAAAAAATAAAGAGTATTCCGTTCAGTCAAAAGTGTTACAGAATGAGCAGTATATATTCCTGGAATGAAAGGTTTTTAAAAGTTCTCAGTTAAGTTTTCATTTATCAGACACTTGAGTGCCACATCGAAACCCAGGAGCATGACAAACTAAAGTCTTCTGTTGGGAGAGTCAGCAGAGTTATTTTCCCACTTCCACCTGCCAATCCATCAGAGCACAGCATGGTCCATCCTGTCCCATTAGAGCCTGTGGGCAACCAGGGACAAGCCTTTCAAAATCAAAGTACTCTTCCCTGCCTGTACTCAGCCCTCTTGGGGGCAGTTAACACAACGTAGCTTCATTATTTATTTAAAAATTGTTTGTTTTTTCCCCAGCAGAATCCCAGACTTCGAAGGCTCTGGGGCAGCTGAACAACTGAATCTGTGTCTTCAGAGGTATCATAAAAATGTGGGTAACTGGGGTTGGAAGTGTGCACACATGCTCACAGATACTTCGCCTTATGAAAGTAATCTCTTATGAGTGTCAGATGGTTGCTGGCCAAGAGAAATAGAAATGAAGAGGTATCCAGGATAGGTAAAACTGAACAGATTACAATGGAAATATTTATGTATATTTACTGAAAAATGCTCAGAACACCTCAAGGTTGTATTTTTTCATTTTTATTAAAGTATGATATACGTGCAAAAAGTGCATAAATCCTGAACCTACACCTTGACAAATTTTCACAAAGTGAACACACCAATGTAACTAATACCCATATTAAGAAAGAAAATATTACCAGGACTCCAGAAACCTCCATTTTTCCCCTCCTAGTCACTGCCCACTCCCAAGGTAATCACGCTCTTGACTTCTAACCCATAGATTAGTTCTGTTCATTTTTTAACTCTACATTAATGAAATCATACAGTATATACTTTTTTTGTGTGCCTGCCTTCTTTGGCTCAACATTATGTCTATGTATTTGCATATAGCAGTAGTTTATCCATTCTCATTTTAGAGTATTTCATTTGTAAATACACCTCAACTTATGTATCTGTTCTATTGTTGGGAGACTTTTGGATAATTTCCAGTTAGATGCTGTCATGAATAGGGCTGCTATGAACATTCCTGTTCATGTCTTTTGGTAAACATATGTTTCTACTTCTGTTGGGATAGCCATAAATGTTAAAAACAGATTTCTTACCTGTTTTATACTATTTCTGGGTGATATCTATCCCATGCATTTCTGACTCTGTTATGAAAACAATATAGTGGTACTCTTTTCTTTTTAATCTTGCCTCCTTCTGAACTTTGTTTTCCCTCTTCCTGAACTTTCTTTCTTCCTAAAACAAAACTGATCTCAGACACTGGGAAAATCTAAAGTGCATAGCTCCAAGCTCATCATCTGAGGATGTAATAATGAGTGTGTTGTTTTAAATTACTTTTCATCATGGTCCATGCTGCCTTCAAAGGTCAGGCCTTCATCCCTTGTGTGTTCCGTGGGAGTACGTGGTACATGTGACCAAAAGTAGAGTGGTTTCCAACAAAATTAAAAAAGATTTCTGGTCTTCTCACAAAAGTTTTTTATTTTTTAAGGTAAAAGAATCTACATTTGATTCTCTGAATCTAGCTCATTTTAATATGAGACATTTTTGTATGCTAAGGACTGCTGACACCAGCAAGTTTTATAGTACTGATTACTATGGAAACATTTATCTATAAATATAAAATCCTTTAAAGCTTAGCCTTTTATCTTTATAGAAAAAGGCCTGTTTATGTCACTTCTAAGATTCCAGCTTTAATGTAGACATGAGCTGTTCTAATGCCAAACAAGATAACCTCAGTGTTGGAGCCATGCGAGCTTTGAAAAGTGGAATTTGTGCTAAAACTATTATTTTTTGATAAAATATTAATAATGAAATAAAAATATTTAAAGAAGCTCACTTAAGCCCAAAGCTCTGGTTTGCTGAATTCTTTTATTGAATTTAATATTGTGGATATGTGTCACATTTTTTTCTGTTCTAATTCATTGTTCTCCTCCATTCTTTGTACATGTGTATGTTGGTTTGTGTGTGTGTTTGTTGTGATGATGGCCAAAATGAAAGTAATTCATTCGTTAACCTTTTCCTTTAGCACATTTATGGATTTTTCTTCTTCAAAGTTCATGTAAAATCAGAAATGATGATGTGATATCTTTGTATTATTATTACTTCCTTTCTTTTTCCTCTTTTACTAAAACATATCACTTTAAATAATTAGAGATTTACAAGAGAAAAAGACTGCAAAATGAGAAGGGAGACATTGCCAAATGGCACAAGGAAGAGCATTTTACGCTTTCCTGCTTCCCCATGGGGATAGGTAAGTGAATTGAGATGGAAGCAGGAAAGTCTTGGGGTCTGTCTTCCTCCAGGTACATCTTCACCTAAACAAGGTAACTTTTGTCCTCACATTTTTTTTCATACAAATTAGAAAATCCAGGTGTTATGGGTCTTGACCAAAGAGAACATCTCTCTCTACCTCCACACAAACATCTGAATTTACCATTACTATTTCTCAAATGTCTTCATGCCTCAAATCTGTCTCTAATTCAACAATTTCAAGGTATGCCCAAATCATTACAGTCCAATTAGTCAAAACCCTCTGAGACACTTCTAAATCTCCATTCACTAATGGAACCCCCCATTCTTAAAAAGTTACAAGACAAAAAAGTACATAATTGTAATCTTTCAAACAGTGCTTTCTCAATGCACTCTTACAGAACTCTAGAAATAACAGAGATAAAGAGAAGAGGAGGAGAGAGATGCTGAGCTGTGGGAGAAAGGCATGTTCAGCAATCTTGTGGGCCCACCAGTCGTCATTGAAGAGTTAAAGTCCTACATGACAACCCCCAGAGGAGCTGCTTCTCATCACGGCTTCAAGGATGGGAAGGAGATGCTAAAAAAAGCGTAGCTGTCACAGCTGACCCAATTAACTTGTTAATTGCCAAATTTCTACTTATTTATCTTCGTGGTATATAAATAGAGGTTAAAAAAATATCTTTGAGACACCATCAATTCAGGCATTTTAGATGTTGTCAGGACCAACATCAGTTGCTAGATAAATTTTCAGTCTGAAGGAAGTAAGAACTCATTGACAGAATATAGGGGAAATTATTATGACAACATAGAATTGTAGAATCACAGGATTGGAAGAGAGCCAGAGACTTATCTATTTTGACCACCCGTGTCTTAGCCATAATGTTTTAGATACAAAAGGAAAGAATATATTTAAAGATGGTAAACAATGAGGGCCACAGAGTCAAATCTCTTTTCATCATTTTCCTTTGATCTGCTATTTTCTCATTTCTTTGAGCACCAGGAAAAGGGATTCAACTATGGAACATTTGTTTAACGCTGCAGATAGCAGCAACACATATGGGCTATGCATTGTATTAAGTGGCACAGACAGGGCTAACTCTGGGGGGATTATGACATAAGCAATGTCCATTGGCGCACTCCTATCTTCACCACATCTCTTTGACCTTTCCCTCCCCACTTCTCACCAACCCCCCTTTTCCAACTCCATACCAAGATATGCCTTGCCTCTTGGCTTAATCCAGCCTTGACTTCTTCACTATAACATAGAGATAATATTTTTATGCACTTCACAGTGTTGAGAAGATTACATGAAATAATGCCTGTCATGTCTTTATTCCTATATCCAGCACATATTAAGGCCTCAATAAGTGATAACTTTTATTATTTCTGCTAACTGCTAATGATGTAACTAATCTAAGAGTATTTAGAATGTAAAATAGGACTTGAAGGTGGAAAAAACAATTAATGGATGGGATTGACATTTGCAAGCAGACTGTTGCCTATTCAACAATTATTTGTTGGGCATCTACTATGTACCAAACCCTCTGCTTCAGGGCTGGGAAGAGAGAATTAAAAAACACTTCATTTTTCTTAACTTCACGGAGCAAACAGTCTAATGAAGGAAACCAACCACGAGCAATAACCACAAGTATTTGTAAGGGCAATGAAGGAAAAATAAATGGAGACATAAGTGTGCATAATGTGGGGACCTAACTTCAAAAGTGAGGATCAGGGAAGCCTGTCTGAGAAGAGCCATTTAAGTCAAATTAGGCAAGGAAGAGGTGGTAGGGTGGGAGAAGATTCTTCTTGGCAGCAGATAAGGGAATGCCCCTTGGGAGACTGGCCTTGGGTAAAACAGGGCGAACTGTGAAGAGAAGAAATTGGCTTGTGTGGACACACTAACCTTCTTCCTTCCTCCTCTACCCACCCCCCACCATCTACTGGTTCACCTTCCAGGAGCTCAAGTTTCACGGTACAGTGACTTTTCAGGTTGAATGGCAGAGGACTGGGGCATGTCTTTTTCTTCTCACAAAGCAGACTGCTTCTCTCTTTTCACCTCTTGCTCAGGAAGCACTGGATAAAACTCTGCTTGCTGTCTGTTCACATGTGCCCACCCCTTGAATCCCCCAGGCCTCTGAGGCCAAGATTTGACCCAAACACACCTTTCTATCCCAAATTGTAAGAAAGCACAAGGTTTGCCAAATCTGATATGAACCTGACTTTGCTGTTATTTTTTAACTGAACTGTGAACTGAAGTTAAACCATTTCACAGAAAACCTAGGGAACTTGTTTGAGCCAGACCTAAGCTCATGCGTTTTTGTTTTTTTTTTAAACTAATATACCAGAACTAAATCAGAACATTGTATTTTACAACTTGAACCTAAACAATTATTTCATTTAGTCTGAGCACCCATCCTGAAGAAACAGTATTAATTATGGGGCAACTGAAAGATTTTTGTGTTTGGGTGAGTTGCCATCAGAATTATGTTACTAGATTTTTGGAAATTTCAGAATTAGTTTTCATTTTTCTGAAGAAATTTTTGGCAAGCAGTATGGATTTCTTGTTCTCAGTCTAGGAATTCTACATTTCCCCCTGCAATTTTAGGGTACCCCTAATCCCTATAAGAACCCCCAAATCGAGATTTATGTGAAAGTTAAAAAATAAAGATTAAAGGTTTGATTCTTTCTTGGTGCTCCCTCTTGCTTTCCATAATAATTTTGTTGTCTTAGATCTGGTAAAGGAAAAAAAGAATTTGGGAGTGTTTTACTTCTAGTCAAAAGCTTCTTTTATGTGAGGAGACATGGAAAAACCAGATAAGATGTGGCAATGTAGGGATATGCAATAAAATTTTGACTGAAAACATAACGTCCATCTGAGAAAGTGGTGACTGATGGTGATGGCCCTTCTGGGTCTGGATGCTGGCGAGTAGCATCTTCTCGCTTCGGTGCCAATAAGAGTTAGTTCTCCAGGGTCAGTGATTTCCACTTAATGCTTCATCGCTTGTGAGGCGTTTCATAACTTGTCTTTAGGTTTTAAACCCTGAATCCTGGCTAAAAGGATGCAATTTCCCCTTCATTTGAGTTCCAGTTGAACTGAGCCATTGGCTTAATGATAACCTCTCAATTAGTAATCCTAACAAAGAAAATTTCAAATTGAGTTACTTTGCATTTCTAATGATCTGAACTAGTTTTTGACTTTTGAACTAAGCAGGGTTCCTTGTGGGATCTTTCACAAATAAATTCGGATTCAACTGCAAACAACGAAACCAGTTACACAAACATGACCCTTCCCACCCCACCCCCCATTCCCCCATAGAAACATGTCTTATTTTGGAAGAAAAAATAACAGTTTTGAGACCGTTAAGTTCCAAAAATGTTTTATATTTTACCATCTAATTTTCATAATAATGCTGTGACACGAGTTTTATTATCCCAGTTTTTCAGATAAAGAAACTGAACTTGCTTTGGGTGCAGTAACTCTTTTCATATCACACGGCTAGTAGGAGGCAGAGCCAAGATTTGGCTTGTTTCTCTGACTCTGCAGTTTATTTTCCATGATGCCATATGCACAAATAACACTAGTACAAAACAAATAGCATAGAAAGCCTTTTATCAAAAGTGTACCGCCATCATGATTGGGTTCTCCATCTATGGAACTGGGGTCAAGTTAGGGGGGGGTGGCAAGGTTGGACTTAGATTTCCTCGGTCATTATCCTCTGTGCTAGGAAGGACCAGACTGGTAAGGACTCGTTCCTAAAAAGTGTCCTCCTTACCCCCTCACTCCAGTTTGAACTCTTGAACCTGTGATGACACAAGGGGGAGATACTCGGATGGGGATGTCAGTGTTCTGGGGTAGTGAACTCTGAGGCTTCTCTCCTCTTGGTCCCAAGCATCTCTGAACCATGCCATCTGCTTATTTTTGGATCTGATGAATCACCACTTTCTGGTTCTCATTTTCTCCATCTCTTAAATGAGGGCCATACTTCTTAGGCCATACTTAAGGTCTTGGGTTAAGCTTTAATTAGCCAATACCTATAAAGCCTTTGAACATCTTAGGAGAACAAAGTGCTGAGCAAATTTAACATTTTATTTAAAAAATAATATTCTTTAGGGAGTTAATGGCTAAATGCAAAACTTTAATATAATAATCTCATGGCAATCTTTGCTCACCTACATAAATGAATCAAAAATTTGTATGGACAGTTAACATCAATTTTGCAAATTCATAACTAAAAGAAATTTAGTATTTACCTTTCTGGCCTTTGTTGTTTATGTTTGTAAATCCAGTCATAGTGATTGGAATGTAAAGTTCCCAGCCTTAGTAATGTTTGGGTTAAACCTTTCTTCAGTGACTTTAAAGTTACCACCTCTCTGAGATGAGTAAAGTGGGAGGACAATTTGAGCTTTTGCTAGTACAAAAGTGGGGACATTTACATTAAACCATCTTGAAGGATTGTGCTGCATGCATTAATATGAGGCGATTATCATTTCTCTCTTTAAGTAATTTAGATGTAGCTTTTGAACCATAGCTCTGAGGCAACCAAGAGAACGGGCCACCCCACTACCACCCCGGACACCCACATGCACACATATTAATCCCACTGGAATACTGAAGAAGCAGGGGCTCATTAACTCAGTAAAATGTAACTCATGTAATATAAGTAATAGCATTGCCTTTCATTTGGTGTTGCCAGATACTTTTCCAACACCACATCCCCATTAGGAACTAACCAGTCAAGAAAGTACCAAGAGTTTGGTTTTTAAGGACTAAATAGATTCCTGAACTCTAATTTACACACCCATTCACCTCCCATTCAACTAACTTCTAAAGTTCAGAGAGACACAGTAATGAGACAGGAAAATAAAAAAGATAGTGCCTTGTACATATCACATACTCACTCAATAAAAGTTTGTTGAGTTAAATTAAATTGAATTAAACGGTGACCAAACTAATCCAGATTAAGACATTCCATCCTTTAGTAGTTTCGTTTTTGTTGTTGTTGATTTTGGACACACTTCAGAGAGAAAGAACAAAGTATCCTTTTAGGAACTTATTTTTTAAAGTCTATGTTGGTTTATTTTAAATCAAATGTGGAGCCTAGAGGAGTTTGAAATTATGCTTCTATTGCCTTCAGCTCAACAAATGACAAATCACCTGATGAGAAATCTATCAAAACCACCAAAAAAAATCCCCTTTCTTTATCATACTTCCTCTTTCCACATCTTTCTCCTTCACTGCAAGATATTATTTCCAGTCTTTATGGAAAAGATTTCTCTCTTTTGAAGTAGGTTTAGTAGTTTTGGCTCCTATCTTAAGTAGGAGAAACATAAAGCATTTCATATTTTCTAAGGAAATTATCTTAAAGAGAAGAAAATGTAGTGGCCAACATCATTGGAATTGGAGCTGGTGCAGGGTAGGAAATGAGGCATTGAGCCTCAGTTTCCTCATCTGTAAAATGAAGAAGTTAGAATAAAGTCTGTTCAAGCCTTAACATTCAATGAGGTTAACTCGAGATTGTGAAACCTCCAAAGGCTGAAGTTCAAAGGCCTCCCCAGGGAAAAGTATCCAGAGGAAATGCCACTTGGTATCCACACCGCCGCGCTCCTAGAAGGGAATTTGTTGGAGTATTGTTTATTATTGGAAAGAAGACTGTGGGACTTGAGAAATCTCAAAAAGACCTTAGGTCATATCTACACACATAGTTGTTTCTTTTTAAGTGCAGAATAGGGTTTTTTGTCAGTACGGTTTTTTTGTAGTGCCATTGGTCTACTGTGTAATAGCAAATCTATGATTTGGCTGAAATGTTCACTTTTCAATTGATTAGATGACATTGTGTGGACATAACCTTAGACCTGACTAATTAAGATTTGCTTTATACAAACAACTGAACTTTTTAGTTTATCCTTCTCACTTTATCATATAAGAATCTTAGACTTTAGGAGCTGGAATGTACCTTAGAGATTTAGTTCACTCCCATAATTTTCTAGTTGAGGAACTTGTCAAGAAAGAGAAGTAGAACTTAGATTTTCTTTCACACAAGTTTTATACTTGATTTTGTAGATGGCTCAGGCAACATGTCTTAGGTTTATGTAACTATAATAGTGGGAAATTCTTATCTCCACAAAACTGTCAAATTAAGAGAAAACAAACGCCCTTTCTTTAGAAAAATTAAATTCTCTATTGTGGGATGTTTTAGTTGAAACTTTCTGATATTTAAATCTAGTAATTAACTCTATCTGTCTATCTGTCATCTATGTGTCTGTCTATCTATCTATCTATCTGCCTCTCTATAGCACTTTGAAGGTTAAACAGGATCACATTTTTAAGATGTCTAATAATAAGCACTTAACACACATAAGTTTCCTCTTTCCTGCAGCCCTATCACGCGCAAATGACTGTGTGCCCTCCCTACCTTCAGGTGAAACCACAAAAGACATCTTCCAGTTCTTAACATCATCATAAAGACAGCAGCACATGTTTAGAAAAATGCTTCAATGGTAGCAGGCAGAGAAATGCATTTGTGAATTGATTGTATTTCTCAGATATCTTAGGACTTCATTTTGACCTTTTTGTGTGTACAATGATTGTGGCTTGCACAAAATTTAGCATATGTTTTTTGATTCACATGAAGCGTGTAATGGTTAATTGAGGAGTCTCAAATTGTTGGGGTATACATACAAAACAGTTTTATTTTGCCAAACCTTGTCTTTCACTATAACAATTCCCCTTTCCCATCCCTAATAGCATCTTGGGTATAGTGTATAATTAAAATTCATCCAGATCTATTTAAAATTTCAATCTCATATCCAATTCAAACCTCTTTTCCCTCCTCATTGCAGTCTAGATTTCTGAAGTAAGGAGTTTGAAGTAGAGAAGAAGGCATGGTGTGGCTCTGCAGAGACTTTTCCTCTCCCTCTTCTAAGATTAGTTCCTTTGATTTGTATACAGTAAGGAGGAAGCAAGAAGGAGAAGAGTAACTTTTCACTACCGTGCTCTCTCCATGAGGTTGACTCTCCACACCCTCCCTTCATCTTCAGTCATTTTCTTATACTGACTGTGGGAGGAGGAGTTGTAGTGGTGATTGTTGGTAAGAGGACCAGTTCTGTCTCTCCTACTACATCTGACCCCAGTTGTTGGGAGCTTAATAGCAGCTATCTATTGACTGAAGGGTATTTTATAGCCTTACCCTGGGCTTTGAACCTTACCTGCAATTCTAGACAGCAAAAATATCCTTCCCACTCAGCATCCTAATAAAGCAGCAAAGTAATTCTTGAGACAAATTTATATTTATACGTGTATCCTGTGTGTGTCTGGGTGTGTTTGCAGTGGATTATCTGCAGGATAAAAGGATATAACTGAAAACCCTTGATGAGACTTTGTCAATGAAGACCATATTGCATAAGAAGGGAAGGACAAGATCCGGACACACATTGGGTTTCCTGAGCAGAGTATTTCCTGAAGTTCTTAACTTTGATTCTCAGTCTTTCTCTCTGTCTCTCTGTCTCTCTCTCTCACACACATAAATACACACACTCCAAAACTGTTCTTTCCCTAGTTTTTCTCTTCTCAGAAAATAATGCCATCAGGCATTGTGAATGACCATATTCACAGATTTTCAGAGAAACAGCAGTAACATAAAGTTTATTTAACTTAAAGAGAATTCTGGGGCCATATTTGACACCTGCCCACTCTTCCCCCAATTTTGGCTACTTAAACAAGGTTTTACCATAATGTATAAGAGAGGTCTAATATATGTAAATATATTTATATCACTTTTTATCTTTGAAAAGATAGTCACATTTTATATTAAAAAATAGGGTGGAGAAACTTTCTGAAACTCAAGAGAATTGGCATTTTTAGTTATTAATATGGCAGGCATCAAATCCACAGCAATACTGGGAGACAAAATATTACATGTAGGCTCAAGGAAACCATTGGCTAAGGAAATTTTATATTGTTTTGTTTTGGTAGAGCAAGACAATAAAAGAAATTGTGTGTTTAAGAGATAGTTTGAACACAGAACTCAATCGAATGTATCCTCCTCTCTATCATATTGAATTCAATTTGAATCAGCAAATATTTACTAAAGTCTAGTATGTGCAAAGCTCTATTGTTTTAATCTCTGGGAAAAAATAAGTTACTAGGTTTAAAAGATTATTTTACAGACTGCCTTTTCTGATTATCTGAAAGCAATACATTTTTGTTACAACTCTGTTATGGAAAAATGATAAGATTTGTTTGACAGATCTATAAACTTATTCCTTCTAGCAATATTTTTCAAAGTCTCTAGGCAATACTGTATTTTATTTCTACCCAGCTGGAAAAAAGTTAAGTGACTCAATTAGCATTGCACTAATAGACAATTTTATGAAGTTTCAGCTATCTTAACTTTGTCAATTCTTAAGAATGGCCTTTGAAATGAAAGCATCAAATGTTTATTGAAACTTTTCTTAAAATTGGACCCCTAGATTATGTCAATACTTTAAAAGTGAAGTTGAAGGTGATAAAAATGTTTGGACTGTCTACATTTACTACATAACTCATCTTCAAAACCTGGTCAAGAGTGGTTCTTAGGAGCACAGTTGAGAATGCAGTATATTCATTTTGAAGAATCTTCCAGCACCTTTATATCTACGGTCTCTGCATAATCTCTGGGGATTGTCTTTGGTGACTGACCACCTACTATCATTTTTGTTGTGCTTTTTCTGAGCATTTTCCTCTAAGTGTGTCTTACAGTAGTACTGCATTCTGGCTGCCAAAATCAGGTGAAATACTGCTGGCTAAATATTACTCCCATGTTACTCTTTTTTTCTTTTTGTTCTGCCTCCCTTCCCTTATCCCTCTATAAACACATCAAATTATCATTATTTCTGGGTGATGATTCTGATTAGATAGAGAGAAGAAATTCTTTAGATTACCCTGAAGTGTGAATGACCACTAGTTGGCGTAGTGTAGTCCACTCCCAGAAGCACTTATATTTACAAGCCAATTTTTTAAACCTAAAATGGGGAAGCTCGATGGTGGATTCTCAGGCAACAGAACAAGAAAAGCTTTAACTTAACTCCAAGGGAAGAGCTGTATTTCTGTCATTTTTCCTTTTGCCATTTTACCTACCTTCATGAAATGCTTCTTTCTATCTTAAATGTTTTTCTAGACAACAGAAAACACATGCATAAAGCACGTATCTATTCAAATTCTTAAATCCTTACAGAAGGTCAAAAATTTGTCTCTTGGGTCAGAGACAAAGGATAACTTAATACTCATAGCAACAACAGAAGCCAGAGCATGAGCATTTTTGCCTCAGTTCTCTGAGCCCCAATTCCCACAGAGTGATGCAAAGAGGGCCACATGACACCTTCAGGTCGGTGGGTTGTGTTACAGGAGAGGAGCCTGGACATAGAGAACTTGGATCTTTTATGATGGGCAGTAAATATTTATGCTTTTTGTTCTGGAGGGAGACATTATCTTTATTATACTGAGCTCATGGCTCCACCAAATGTATTTCTCATGTTTTTGCTCTACCAAAAGCTCTATGTCAAGTGGCAAGGCCATCATTACTGGTATCTTCTATTTCAGCTTTGGGGACCCATTGACTCTGCAGCCACCAATATACTGCTCTCCAGCTGGGGCTGCAGGATTTGCATTCTCTGGATGATTTAGGCTTGACTGGCACACTATCAACCTTCTTTGAGGGTCCATCTTACTCTGGGGAAATTGCTGGCTGTTACCAAGGAAACATCTTATATTCTTGCCCAGGTTCACCCTAAGGGCTAGGGGAGTTTTCCGGGGCAACAATACTGACCACAAGAATTTATGTAAATTTCTTTGAGTCAGTTTCTCATACTCCAGTGGGTCATCTTCAACAACATTGTAAAGCCAACCAGGGCAAAAAGAACCCAATTCTGGGAATCTGTCTCAGAGGAAATCTCTCTGAAAAGGCCAAAGGTCCCTTTAATTAGCCAGGACCTACCACAAAAAACTCTGAGACATTTACTGTCATCTCCAAATAGACTTAAGATTGGCATAATAGCAGAGCATGGGCCAACTCTTGCCATTCTTCTTTAGTAAGTGTTATGCACCCTGCCCCCTTATATCATAAGCATACCAGGCCAAGATTTAGTGATGTGTCTGGTTTCTATCCATATAGTCAAAATATTCCCTCCTTTCATGCTCAGTATCTCTGCAACTCTTGTCTGAAAGGGGGCACACAGGGATGAATCTTAGTGCTATTTGTTACAATGTGGAGGACCGGAGGCTGACTGCCAGATTGGAAGGAAAGTAGTCCCCCCATCCCCCCATTCCCACCCCCACTCCTGACCTGGAGGAGAGTTAGCAACAACAAGAGCAGTGTTTGGGCAGCTGTCTTTGAACTACTTCCTGTATTCAGCCTTCAACCACTTTCCAAATGCCTCCTCATTAACAGGCAATAAAGAGGAGGAACATTTATTGCCCTTTACATCAAACAGTTTGGCCAACATATTCACTACTGATTGTATGGACTCCCTCAAGTCCCTTTAATTGACCCGTGAGACCCCCACCCGTCCTCTTCCGAGAAGCCATGTCTCAGTCAGCATCCCATCCTCATCTCTAAAACTGCCAAACACTGTAAAGGGTCTGGGATTTTACCCCATTGGCAAGTGAACAAGTTGCCCTGCTACAGTATCAAAGATATTGGTAGAAGACACAAGACTCCTGGATCAGAGAATAATTTGTTCCCAACAGCAATAGAATAGTCAGAATATCAGCATTTTTGTGCCAGTTCCTCTAGCTTCAATTTGCACAGGTCGATATGAAGATGGCCAGATGACACCTGCACACACAGTGGGTTATGTTACAAGACAGGAGCTTAGGGAACCAAAATCTTTTAGAATAGTAAGCATACCCGCTCTTTGTTCCAGAAGGGGACACTATTTCCATCTTCCAAAGCTGTTAAGCAAATTTGCTCTTTGCTCTGAAGAGAGACACTGTCTCTACATTCAAAGCCTGTTTGTGATAAAAACTTCCTTGAAAAGATAGTCTGGAACAAAGGTTAGTCAATGCTTTTCTTTCAAGATGCGCAGAAATACAATAGATCCATAGAGAATTGTTTCCCCACATTTGGAAGGAAGGGGAAATAAGGCAACTACAAGTAGTCCTTGTTTTGTGATTATAAGGACTCAATTGAAAAGAATAGCACAGGAAAACAAGCTTTGGAATGGAAGCTATATTAATGATTGAGTTTTTGTTTCTTTTTTGATGGTTGGAAGGTGCATTTCAATGAACAATATGTCTCGCAGTTTATCAAATGTTATGTTAAGATTACAGGTTTATAAAAGATATGCACTGAGATTTCTTCTGAAAATTCTTACATGACACCTTCTCATGAACTGTCACTCTTCCTAATGAGGGAGACATGATCATATCATTTTAGTGAATGGGCCTGGACTCAACCCGTTTCAGTGTATCCATTAGATTGCAAACAGCTATTGAACTTCACAACAAAAGTGAAATCCATAGATGTTTTGCATTGAAAGTATTGAATTGGGTCTGAAGGGCAGTGGTAGAAATCTCTTTTATTTTCCTCTTAAGAAACAGCATAGGTTACAGTTTTATTTGCCAATTATACCTTAATAAAGCTGAAAAAAATAAACATGATAGGATTTTGTCTAAGTAATAAAAAGGAGCAACTCCTTTTTCCTCACCCTGAGACCTCAAACATAATTCATGTTTCCATTCAGAAGCGTCTTCCCCCAAACTGGAAAAGTTGTGCAAGATTTGGATAATGGCTTAGTGTAAAGTAATTGTTTGGTTGCTGTATAGGTAGATATTATGCCCACTCTAGTTACACTGATTATAGGGAATTTTCCATTGCTGGGGTAAAGTGAGTTAGTCTTACAGTACTGTCTGACATTGGGTCTTTCAAATTCTGACACTCCTAGTTACTATGTAAACTTGGGCAAGTTATGTAAGCCCTGAGCCTTCGTTTTTTTTCTCTGCAAAAACAGGCTAGAAAACTCACTTACGGGGCCGGCCCCGTGGCCTAATGGTTAAGTTCGGTGTGCTCCATTTCAGCGGCCTGGGTTCAGTTCCTAGGTGGGGACCTACATCACTCAGCAGTGGCCATGCTGTGGCAGCGACCCACATACAAAATAGAGGAAGACTGGCATAGATGTTAGCTCAAGGTGAATCTTCCTCACCAAAAAAAAAAAAAAAAAAGAAAACTCACTTATGAGCAAATTATAAGGTCTCCTGGGATAAAATTAAATAAAGTACCTAAAAAACACCCTTGTACAGCATATAGTACATAATAAGTTCTCAATAATGTCTGGCCCGTTCCTTCCAATGTGGCTTGACTACATATGAATAGAAAGTCCTTATTCTTCATTGTCATGTTATTCATTGGTTCACAGATTCCTCATTGATCCAGGAACAGGAATTAATCCTCCCTGATGGATCTTGCCTTCTTCAACCAGAGAAAAACCTTCTCTGCTCACTTGCTTGATATTCTGTGGTTTATCATGACCCCCCAGAAAGCATCCAAGTTGATAACGAAGACTCACTATATAGACACCAGACAAGTCCTGGGATTGGTTCCATGTGAGAGCTCCTAACAGAGGGGAGTGTGTTAAAAAGTTAAAGAACAGATTTGAAAAGCCTAAAATCCTTAGAATCTCAGCTTCAGATCCTGGCAGGATTGAATTAGCTTTTTCTCCTCTGGAGTAGTTAAACTTAGTTTCATGTGTTTTGTCTGAGTCTTGCGTGTGGGAGTGGGAATCTATATCATTCAGATGGAAGCTTTCATCTGTTTCAAGCCTGTATGTATATTAAAACAGCCACGAAATTTTATATGTGCTCAAAGCCTAAAAATATCAGCATAGACCTTAAGAGAATCAGACAGTGGGCTGAAGAATGATTTAATATTCAGTACTTCTCCTTTCTATTTCTTTTTGCACCATTTTTATAAAAAGTTAGGTTGACAGGAGCTCAGAAAATATATTTTAAAAACTGAGAAATTGTCCACTTAATGCATTCTATTAAGAAGACAATTACTAACACTTTAAAACAAAACCACAACCTTTTCCTCAATAGCAGGATCTTAGGACCCAGTTTGTCTAAAAGAGAACCTAAAATCTCCTTTTTATTTAGCTTCCTTCAAAAAAAAAAACCGCTCCCGTAGTGTTGCCAACGTAATCTTGAGTTCCTTTAGTCTAAACATACTACAGGGAACAAGAGGAGGAAGTAAGGATGCCTCGGAGGGACAAATGGCATCTGTGGATGAGAGTCTATTCTGAAAATGGATGTTGTTGGGTCTTACATTGAGGTCATTTTCCTGGTTCACAACTCATAGGTACGTTAAGTGATTTATCAACTTCAGGGCACCTTGTTTGCTAAAGAGTGATATAAGTATCTGTCAATCTTCTAAAGCAATAAAGGTTGCTTGATTAAGTAGAGCCGAATGTATGTTTTCACCAGAACAGGATTCTAGTACTTTGGAGAGCCACTTTTTTCCCATCCAAGACATCCGGAGCCATCTGCAGATGAGTCATGGGTTCCCAGGCCAATGCCCCAATGGCCAAGGAACTGTAGGTACATCCTTGAACTCATCCATCCCTTCACTCCATGATCTTGAGAGAAACATATCTTTGCTGCACTCAACTCCATGACCCCCACATCTTCCCCTTCTATCCACTCCTCCACATGAAAGTAAAAGCTAGAGCATATGAATACCTATTTTTGGTAAATGTCATGGTTTTTCACATCACTGAGTAAGCATGAAAATTTCTCTTTAAATATTTGAATCACTTCATTTATAGTCAAGGACACTTTCTCAAAATGAACATTTTAAAGCCAACCAATTTGACTATACATCTGGTTTTGAACCCAAGAGAGGCAGAAACACTATGGTTAATCAAACTAATTTGTATTGCTATTCTTATCTGGTGGTCTCACTTTGAGGAAACCACAAAGATGCCCTTTGGGAAGTTGCAGCTTTAGGGGTGGGGCTGAGTTGGAGGTGTGGGATCTTTTGGTGGTCAATGATTGTATAAAGCACAACATAAAATTGTGAAAAAAGATTTTTAGTGAAGTTTTTTTTCTTAACACATTTGCTTTTTTCAGAGCAGTAATTTTGAACTATGACAATTTGGAAAGAATGAATGCAGTGTGACATCATGCAAAGAACAAATCACTGAATTTAGGGATTAGAATAAACTGAGACCTAGTCCTATCTGTGCCATTTTTTATTTTGTTGTGATGGGCAAATCACATATCAATATGGTGTCAATTCTTTCTATATTAAATAAGGAATTGGCTTAGATCTGAGTTCTCAAAATTTGTACTTTAGACTTGAATTTCTGCAAAAGTAAAATTAAATTAAAATAAATTGGGAAATGCTGCATACTATGCCCTCCAAATTTACTTTAGCATATGAAGGGCTGTAAAAGGTTCTGCAGTTAAAGACCTCAGCTTGACTTTAATGCAGTATTTTCCAATAATTTTTTTCTAGTGATGCATCTTAACGTCTTTTGGAAATAGAGTATAACAAATGTCTTTTGGAAACTGTGGGTTCAATAATCTCTAAGGCCCTTTCCAGCTAGCATTCAATTATACTACTTATCCTGCTTTTGTTATTTTTAATATTTTGCCAATAAGAGAGTTTTTCTCTGTTGATTTTTGGTACTTTCTCAGATAAAGAATAATAAGAGATGAAATAATTTAGTCACCTAAGGATTCATTAGAATGAGTCATTGGTCCCTCTGCCTCATTTAAGGTACTTTCCAGCATTAAAGTTTATGATTCTAATTTGAGGCCAGGGACAATTCTTCATATAAGAAAAATTAATTTTTACCTTCTAGAAAGCCTTATGTCACTTCATACACCTATTAGGCTACACAAATGTTTTTTTTCCCCTCAAATTAGCATCTCAACACAATGATAGATTTATCTATATGCAATAGAGATGTTTTGTAGCTTCATGGCTGGTACTTTTAGTTTCTGAAAAATCATGTTTCTCATTGCATAATATCTTTAGTCTAATTAAATTTTAAACTATGTTTTGATACAAGTTTACGCAGGAATTAAAATTTCTGGTTACTCTTTAGGACATTACATCAGAGTATGTGTGTTGTTGATTTTATTTATTGCTCAAATACTTTTTTGTCTAAATAATTTACATCTTTTGTTCAGACAAATGAAAAGGAAAGAGTGCATGCCTGCATCTTTAAGTGTTCGAGGTCATTTATAAAGAAGATAATCTTCATTTTAAAACGTTACATCTTCATCACCTGCAGTTTATTTCTTTCATCAAAGTGGTCTAAGAGGTAGTTTGGTAAAAAAAAAAAAAAAATGCTTCTAATAGTCCCAGCATCAAAAAAAAAATACCATGTGCTTTATTTCTCATAAAAAATTGTTGAAAATTTTTCTAATTATTCCCTCTCTAATTGGTCACTTTTTCTCTAGATATACATCAAGGATGGTAAAATACTGCCAGTACCCACAAGGTGGCATGGCCTTCTTGTATATTTGGTTTCATTTGGTTTATTTCTGCTTTAGCTGCTGCTATATTTTAGATTCTACTCTTTCATTAAAGTTTTGAATTTCCCTTTATGGTTTTATTTTTCCTCACTTGCAGCCAATGTACAGGGCTTGAATTTCTAGAGTGAGACATGTTTTTCACAAACAGAGATATTCAAGCAAAACGCTTCAGCCTTTTCTATCGTTTTAGTCCACTTCGGAGCTGAATTTAGATTATTTGACTTTGTATAATGCCTAGTGCCTATCATAATGCCTGATAAATAGGCACTCAATAAATATTTGCTGTGGAATTTCATGGCTTGCCTTATTAAAGAAAAGTATTCAAATACTCATATTTTCAGAATAATTTATGGATATTTTTTATCATCCTACTCACTGGTGAAAAAGATTTGCCTCTATTGTCCAGGAAATACTATTATTTCATTTTGTTAGAAAAATATGTTATGGATTATGGTGAAATTTCCATCCTATCTCAATTGTAAAAAAGGCATGGTTAATTCAGTTCATCCATTTGCTCTTCTCCTTGGTAAACATTTGTGGATGCTGTCTATACCCAGCCCTGTGCTAAGTGCTAAAGAACATGCAAGAATGAGTAGAATATAGATAAGTGGGTAAGCATACAATTGCAGTAGTGTACTAGTCACACATTCATACATTCATTCAACAAATATTTAATGAGTGTTTTACTGTGTGCCAGGTGTTGTGGATGGTGAACAGTGAATAAAATAGTCACAAATCTTACATTAGAGTGGGGAGGACAAGCAATGAACTAGATAAATAAGGAAGATGAGTGAAATGCATAGTATGTTGGATAATATGTGCTAAAGAGAAAACATAAAGGAAAGCAGGGGCCAGCCCACTGGCGCAGTTGTTAAGTTCGTGCACTCTGCTTCGGCAGCCCGGGGTTCCCGGGTTTGGATCCTGGGAGCGGACCAACGCATTGCTTGTCAAGCCATGCTCTGGCAGCATTCCATATAAAGTAGAGGAAGATGGGCACAGATGTTACCCAGGGTCGATCTTCCTCAGCAAAAAAGAGGAGGATTGGCAATGGATGTTAGCTCAGGGCTAATCTTCCTCACACACAAAAATAACAACAATAATAATAATAATAAAGCAAAGCAAGGGCCAGCAGGGAGGATTGAGAGTGGATTACACTTTTAATTTGAGTTGTCAGAGAAGGTCTCCCTAAGAAGGTAGATTTGGCAAAAAGACCTGCAGAAAGGACAGAAGTGAACTGTGTGGTTGTCTGGGGGAGGAACATTTCAGGCAGCTGAGACAGGAAATGCAAGGCTCAGGGTGGGAGTGGGTTGCTACTTTAATCAGTCCTACCACAGGGTCTGTGTGAAGTGAGATGGGAGCAAAGGGGAGTGGGACTCCTCAGGGGGAGCTAACGAGGATTTTGCAGAGGAAGGGATATTCACCCAGGACCGAGTGAGGAGGAAGGCACTCCGGGTGGAGAGAACAGCAGGAGCCAAGCCGTAGAGGCATGAAAGCTAAAGACATGTTTGTTTGGGGAGAAAATAAAACGGTAAATGGAGCTGACATGCAATAGTCTTGTATGTAAAACTCTATTTTATATCCACTTGGGAGGACAAATGACGATCTTACCAGACTACATTTGAGGGAAAATAATTGCTCAAAGTTTTAACTGAGGCAAATCTGGAAAAAAAAAAAAAAATTAACTGACAATATATGTGCAGGGTAATCTTAACCAATAAAGTGGATCTGTTTTCTGTTCCAAAGAAATCTATGTTCCTTGTCATTGGGATTAGGAAAGTTTGAGTTCAGAGTGCCTAAGAGGACAGAGAGTAAAAGTTTTGAGCATGCTATATTTTCCAGATATCAGTTCTGCTTTTGAGATAAGGCCTCCAGTATGCAGTCTACCTTGGAATGCACTAAATTTTAGATATCTGAGATCCCTACAATGGATAGCATAAGTTTCTTTTATGAGAGATTTCACCAGAGGGAGAACTCAAGTGGTTATATCTGATGTGTTGTTTTTTTTTTTTTTCAGGTTTTAAAACTTTAGTGAGGGTCAAATAAGAGGATGGAAAAATATCCCTGGACTGTTTTGGAGAAACAGAATCTGACACATTCAACTGTAAAAACGACAGTTCTAAATGAATGTATACATCTGCCATTACAGTTGTGTTTCCTTTATTTTAAAGATAAAATGGTGGATTTAAATCTCAGACTACAACTTCAGGTGTGCATGCCACCATTTATTTTTCTAAAATTCAACTTAATTTCTACTTTCAGACATCCTTCCACTGGCATGGCAGAAAACTTAACTTTAGGACTTTGGGTGGGACACTTCATTCCTGAAATTATGGGAAGTGTTTGAAGGTCGTGATGAAGTCCAAGGCCCTAAGTGGGGTGGGATCTACTCCACAGAGACTGTCACAGAGGAACTGTCAACCGTCAGGCCTGTGGCTTCCCTGCTGGTTCTGTGACACCTTTGGGGGCAAGAACTTGCTGCTGCTTCCCCGGCATGCCTAGGACCATGAGAATCCTTGTCCCGTATGCCTGAATGCTAATTCCCTGCCCAAGTTCATGTTCTCTCTCCTGGGCTCTGCCCTAGACATTCTCAGCCACTATCCCCTCAGGGCTAACTTGTCCTCTCTGTCTTTCCTCCTCACAATCCAGAAGAAACCATTTTGAAGTCTAGAAGGGAAATCTTTCTGCCTTTGTGTTTTTTCCACTAGCTGGCCCATACCCTGAATCATCAGTATTTTCCTAAGAGTTGGGCTCTTGGAAACCAAGTATAGGAAGATCAGAGGATGTTTTCTGCCCCCTCACTGGCCCTTTTGAGCTAGCGGCCAGAGATTGATTCTCTGTTCTAACGAGGAAGGGAAAGAGAGAAATACCTGAGGAGGAAAGAAGTTATTGTTTCACAAATATTCACATAACTTCATATATATAAAGGCTGTGTTCATAGTCAAAGTATTTATTCATATGTATATATGTGTTTTCTGTGGGAAGGCAAGGTTATTGGTCTGTACTGGGCAATCTTAGGCAAGTCCTTTAACATCTTAGAGCACCAGTCTCCTAATATATAAGCAGTGGATGCTAAGCCTGCAATTCCGAACTGGAAGATTGTTGTGAGGAGTAAATGAGGCGATTGTATGAATGTGGCTAATCATTATGCATGTATACACATCTATACAGCACCAAGAGTACATTTCTGTTTTTAGTTCAAAATTCTGTGTTTTGAATTTCAAGTGATCTCTTTTCTCAAAAGTAGCAAACCTGGTGAGAAACAAAGTTATTAGACTTATTAGATAAAATAATTGTTTATATTATCTTTCCTAGGAAGAGTGGGAAATCTCACTAGTTTTGTAGAGCCTCCTCTTTGCCCAAACCGTAAATCTCTTCCATTCTGCCCATTTCCTTCCTAGCATAAGTGGCAACTTCATGAGGCATTATTTTGTCCACATCTCTGAGAAGGTTAGATACTGTCACTACAGGTTTGTGCTATACAAACATAGGAATTCTGACAAATATATTTCATGAAGTTCTTGTCAAAAAGGAAAAAATGTGTAGTGCATTTATAATTGTATACACAACATTATCAAATATATTCTTGACAGGAAAGAACTTTTATTATGGCTAAGCATCCAGGAGAACTCACTTTCCTGCTTACAAACTTCCATGTTACAGAATATTCACAGCCTAATTTCTGATTCCACACATTTCAAACCTTGGCTGTCCTTTTCTTTCCACATACTTCCAGTGCTGGGTGTTATGGGACATATTCATATCACGATAGAACCTCCGACACTTTATCTTCATGACACAACACAAGGAGCATCAACACAGTGGGAAGGAGGGATCATGGAACACAATACACTGCTAAGATGCCTGGCAGGACCCCAACTATGCACGAATGTGCCTGCAAAGCACATCAATATATGCCCCGAACCAAAAAAAGTGCGCACGCAACCCAACCTCGCCTTAGCCAGATCCGAGAAACACCCATGGCCACACCTACACCATCTGAATGGAGGAAAGTGGCACAGAAAATTGAAGTGGAAAGAGGCAGCTGCCTTAACCAAAATGTCTTTGGTTAATATCTTATTTTTTCAAGTTTTGCAAAAACTCATGGCCCTGTGAACACATTTCTAGATCCTCTCACAGACCCTTAGATGTAACCTGTACAAGTGAAGGGCCCTGAAGCTTGAACTTCATGAGCCTTGTTGGGCAAAGGAAGGCTTTTCATCCATTCTACTGTCTCTTTTTGCATGTGAAAAAGACATGAATGTACTTCCCTTCGTTGACTGCTCAAGATTTATTTGTACTTAGTCTACCGTTAGATCTAGATGTATTTTTTACATACCCTGAGGTTATGAGCATAGATAGCTTCATGAGAATTAAGTAAAGAATCACAAGACTTTTAAGATTTTCAATTTACTTCTCTCTGACCCTAGGTTTTAAAGAAAGCAGAGGAAGAGTTGGAACTTGGCAAGCAGACAACAACAGTTACAATTGTAATACAATTTAATTATGACATAAAAATGCAATGAGTCACAGTGGGACACCAACCTAACTTATTAAAAACTGAAAAAATTGTTAACCAGTTGTTTTGTTTTCCCACACAAACAACTGGTTTAATTTTCGCTTTGGATAAATCTATAACTTTTCTCTTCTGTAAATGAATGTAATTCTACCTCCTTCTAGATTGTAAGCTTAATGGAACAGAAACCATGTCTATTTAGCTTATTCTTATATCCTCAGTTCCCAGAGTATTAGCAAACGTGCAGCAGCTAGGATGAAAATATTAGGTAAATGAATAAAATTAAAGGATCTCAATTATTCAACTTCTCTATAGCATATACTAATACAAATTTCCTGTTGCTGTTGTAACAAATTTACCACAAATTTAAGCCACAAACTCGGTGGCTTAAAGCAACACAAATTTATTATCTTACAATGTTGGAAGTCAGGTCCAAAATGAGTCTTACGGGGGCAAAATCAAGGTGTTAGCATTCCTTTTGGAGTCTCCAGGGGAGAATCGATTGCCTTTTTCAGCTTCTAGAGGCTTCTTGCTTTCCTTGGCTCATGGCCCCTTCCTCCGTTTTCAAAGCACATCACTCCAACCTCTGATTCTCTTGTCCCATCTTCTTTTTCTGACTCTGATCCTATTGTCTCCCTCTTCTGAGGACAATGGTGATTTCATTAGACCCACTGAGATAATTCAGGATAGTCTGCCAAGCCCAAGACCCTTAACTTCTTCCCATCTGCACAGTTTCTTTTTCCATGTAAGGGAAAATGTTCACAGGTTCTGGGAATTAGGACGTAGACATCTTTGGAGGCCATTATTCTGGTTACCACGCATAATAAAAAAAATCACTCCCAGGATATTTGTTTTTAGGACAATTACTGGAACCCACAGAATTTAGACCTTCTGACTTCTGGGCTAGTTTTTTGTTGTTGAAACAATACTGTCACTAAAGCAGAAATTTTTAAAAAGCATTCTAATGTCCAGAAAGATTTACTGGACATGAAGACCACGAAAAGGTCGATATTCATACCAAGAAGTAGTACAGATGTTGGGAAAATTAGCTCTGTGGGAAGGCTGTCTTTATTTTAGCAATTTATAATCTGAATGAGTGGATGTATCATACATATTTGATTCTCACCACCCCTACCCTATCAGTTCTTTCTGTATTGCTTATTCAATTCTGGGAGACACTCAATCTGCTCTGTCAGTAGAGACATGTTCCCTTTCTTCCATTGCCTCTCCTCTTCTCTATGTCAGTTACACAGAAACTAACTTGGCTCAAGTGACAAGATTAAGACATTTGTTTAATGATGCTTTTCAGAGAGCCGATAACAACTTAATTTAAAAGGGCGTGAAACTGAAAATGTTTTCAGAAGAATATGGGTTGCAGACTGCTCACATGAGCTAAGAAGCAGCAGAATTCCTGACACATTCTAGGTGCTCAATAAATTTTTTTTAGCTAATTACATATTTATAGATAATGAGGGTAATGGGAGGATCACTTCAGTTCCATAGAGTAGCCCACTTCTTACAGATATCCTGGCTGGGATGTAACAGTGACTCTGAAGACACAAATTCCACAATTAAATGATGAAAAGATAAAAATGAGAAGGAAGTAGTCCCAGGATCTAGTGAGCACCTGGTGGACAATGGGCATAAAACAACTTTTTTTGAAATGTGGTGTCTACCATTGAAAATATCACAGTATCAGTTCTCAGGCCTGACTCAACAAAGTGCCACCACTGAGTCATCTGACCACTTCCTGGGTTTTCCCCGTTGAAGCCTTCACACCCAGGGTCTGCTTATACCCCACCCCGACGGGGAGTGATCTCAACAGGGTTCATTAACTAAAGCCTGGACAGACCCTGCTTATGTAATGGTCCCTGTGGAAACCAGAATCCCATCTCTAGAGACTGACATTGAGGAGGGTTTAAACAACAGCAATTAGTTGGGAATTTTCTCCTACGTGTCATCTGTAAGAACCATCTGACCTCACAGGCAAGACTCTGTGGTGAGAAGGGTGGTATATGCCTTACAGGAAATGCAAAATGACTTCAGGGTACTACATACATGATTAGCCAAAGAGTAAAGCCTAGCCCTGGAATCTTGCTTTAGATTTTTAGAGTAGAGAGAAAATTGGGGGGAGGGAGAGAAGAGAGGTCACTGATGAAGGGTAGGGTTGATGATACAGTCTAAGGGAAAAAGAGCCCCTAAGGCCTTACTCATTCATTCAGTAAATACTTATTGAGTATTTGTTATGGGGCAAGCCACTGTTCCGGCCCTTCCTCCTCCTCACTCCAATTTTCTCCTGCTGCCAGCTCTCTTTTTGTTGTTCCCAATTTGAATATTTTTCATACTCGAAGCTGTATAAACTTCTCTTCATCACCAGATTCTTTGATCTATGAACAATAGCAGCCCTTTGAATAGCAAAATAGGAATATTTGTTTCATAATTTCACTTTTTCTAGAGACTTTGAACATAACCATGTCAGAAAAATTTAAAGTTGGAGGGTTCCCATGGTTTGACCACTCCCTGACCTCTTTTTGGTCTTCTTATTTTCTTTTCATAGTGTTTTCATTTTTCACCCAATTTGGTCACACTCTTTTGAGGCTAATTATATACTGGCCTTGCAATCTTCACAAGATTTGCACATGACAAGTTCTGATTTGCTTGTTAGTCAGTGAAGGCAATCTTCAAAATGAAGCTTCATAAATAACCAAAAGGAGGATTTTATACTCAACAGTAAAGCTAATTTATACTTACAAGGATTTTTTCATGATGCATTATACAGTGTTAGGCATAATATTTTAATCTCCTACACTTTAACACACATTTCAGCCATCCTGACTTTGATTGACCTATGGCGTCTGGATGCTTCATAATGTATTGTGAGACACACAGCACTACATCATATTATGGGTTGTAATGTGTTATTATGCAATGTCTTAAGACTCTTCCTCTGTTTCTTACACACACATACACACGCACACATGCATGCACATACACACTTCAATGCTTATATTCAGTGCTCCCCAAACTTAATTGATAGTTCTCCTTCCATTATCTACTAGTTATTCTGTTGGTGGAACAAAAGCAACTCTGTTCATTTCTAAGAGATTCTAAAAATGTGTCTGTATAGATAGCTACACATGCAACAATCTAAATAGAGGATAATTTTTCCTAGGGTTCTCTCAGCGCTCATCATAAAGTACCATGAATGACCTGACCAATAAACGAACTATCAGGAGAAAATGTGTGTGATAAACAAGGTGTACAGAGATTCCAGAAGTAGTTCAACTACTAATTAGTACTGTGACCTTCAGGAGACCAGTTAACCTTTCTGAACCTCGTAAACAGACTATTTATCACCTATCCTACCTACTTCCCATGTTATGAGGACAAAATAGGGAAACGCATGTGAAAGCAGCTTAATAATTTAATTTTCTACACAGACAACTTTTAAAGTCAACTATATCTAAGTTTGTAGAGTTGCTTTAGAATGAAATTGTTTCTTCTCTGCTTAAGTATGTCAGTTGCTAAACCATTTTAAAAATGGGAATTGATTAACTTTTAAGACAATCAACAAGGCTTATTAAAAGAAACTATATGAGCCACTACAAAATCCTTTGGTTTACATTCCAAGATTCAAATTGAGGCTCCTCGTATAACACTCAAGAATCTTCACCTCCATGCCTAATCAGACTTGGACATTTAACAAAATACTAACAACTTGCGACGTCTGTAAGTATATCTAATCCTTCAAAAATCCAGGTGGACAGAGACTTGGTTTTTCATCTGATTTCCTACATACACAACCAATTAAGAGATTAAAACAACATACCAATTTTAAAATTTTGTTATTTACTGACACTGGCAGTATGTTGGCATTGTGTTTTGACTGCCCTGACAGGAGTATATTTATAGGGAAGAATTCTACCTAGATTCTTTTGTTCAGCTCATTACAATTGATCTGTTGCTGGTATAAACTCAGGGTTATTATAATAATTAGTGCAGACATTAATGTAGCAAAATAGTGTTTTCCAGTTAAAGGAATAACCAAATGCAAGCCTGGTTTCCCTCCACTGTGAAGTCCTTCCAACACTCTGATACCAAGGAGGTTCTTAACGCTCCCTATTAAGTGAGGTTCCTTTACTTTGATTCTTTTTTGGTTTCCCTATTGAATCTTTCCAGGTCACAGTTATGCCTAGTTTGTATCATTCGATGCCAATGAAGTGACAAACACTCTCACACAAGTCAAAGGCAGGATTTGAAGAGTGCAGGTGTTCAGAAGATTGCACACCATGCAATGTTTGACTGTGGGATTCATTACGGCCTATGGGAAGACAGCAGCACTTGAAGGACTCAAATGACAGAAACACATTTGCAGCTCACTGCCAAGCCATACAGATGTGGAGGGAATGTTTAAATTCATCTAATAGAGACATGTTCAAGACCACCTGAGCCACCTCTGTGGCTCTTGTCCCTGGTTTGTTAGAGCCACAGGCTTACACACCTGCCAAGAAGTGTGAACACCCCTCTAGGTCTTTGTAAAATGCATCTGTGTGCAACTTTTGATAGCTTTTACAAAACATGCAATTACGGCTTAGAGTGAGTTCCCTTCAGCTGCTTTTTAGTCAAGAGAAGTGGGTGTAAACATTTCTCAGCGGGCTGGAATTCCAAATGCCACTTGGATCCTGGGCTTCGGGCCTTTTTATACTGTCTGTGCATGTATCCCAGGCAGGTTCCAGCTGTGAAGTTTAGGGTTCAAAGGACACATAGTCTGCAAAAAATCACAAGTCCTGTTAAAAATTCACCTTTGAAATAATTTTGAGAATGGTGATTTGAAGTAAGCGATAATAAATTCTTCAGTTGTGGTGAACAAAACGTGGCAATACACTTTGATATTCCTATTTAGCAATATCCATTGCCTTTTTATGTGTAAAAGTCATGAATAAGGGGATGTTTTGGGGAACTGGAATGATATGTTGAGTTGCAAGCTCATTAACACTTGGCTTTTGAAGTGAAAGAAAATGATGTTGCAGTGGTGGCAGCAGTCTTTGGAGTGGAGAGAATGACAATGCTTAACACAAGCTCTTTCTCCCATTGCCTGAGGCCTGAGACCCTGTGACACCAATACCATTCTCCAGGACAGTCTCCTGCCAGGCTGGCTGCCTGTACTGAAGATCTCTGGGGTTTCATAGCCTCAGAGGTTTTGAAGTTGCGAATCAAATTCTTCACCCTCAGCCATATCAGAAACAGTCATCACCTTCAGAAAAGTTGAGTAGGAACAATAGTAACTGTTTTATATTAATTTATTTTGGTCTGAGGTTAACTAATTACCAGCTTCCCTTAGCACTGGGTCTTTTGGTACCATGAATCCTTTCTTCTGTTGCATAAACCCTCTTTCCTCCTTCGCCCTCCAGGCCTGGCCCTGCCTTTTCTCAGAAGTTCCTTTGTGGGCCCTCCTTTCCTGCAGGAGCTGCTCTGTGGTGTCACCAGGGTTTTATTTGCACTCACGTGGGAGAGTGTGAAGTTCTTTCTTAAGGTTAGGGCCTTCCCTTTTCTCCTCTCCCCCTTCTTCTAGGAAGTCAGGGCTTGCAACGCCCTCTCAGTGCAGTTTTCACAAATCACACTACTAGAGATGGTAAAGAATAATGAATGTACCAACTAGACATAGTAAATGATCACAAATATAAAAAGCGCATAGAGAATCCAGCTCAGGAAATACCTTACTTAGAGACGCTATTCCTTTCTCCTTCTCTTCCTCTTTCCTTCATTCCTTCCATCCTTCCTTCTTTCTTTCTCTCCTTCCTTCCTTTTTTCTTTTCTTCCTTCTTTCCAAAATGCCTACTAAGTTACTTCTTTTTTTTTTTTCAATTTGCTGAGGAAGATTCACCCTGAGCTAACATCTGTCACCAATCTTCAACTTTTTGCCTGAGGAAGATTGGCCCTGAGCTAACATCCATTGCCAATCTTCCTCTATTTTTCACATGTGGATCACCACTGCAGCATGGCCATTGACAAGTGGTGTAGGTCCATGCCCAGCAACCGAGCCCAGGCCACCAAGCAGAGCATGCCGAACTTAACCACTAGGTCACAGGGCCAGCCCTACTAAGTTACTTCTGTGTGCTGATAAGTCAGAAGACAGATAATACTTTTAAATAAGGTGATTTGCAAATTTAATAGAGGGGAAATTTACAAAGGTGTGGGCTGAGAGAAGGACACTAACCAGGTGTAGTGAAAAACTCTGAGTCTTAGTAACAGTGGGGAGCCATTACTGACCCTAGACTTAAAGGGCAACAGTCAGAAGAGGTTACTACAACCCAGAAAGGAAAGCTGTATGGGCAGGGCCTCCTGACAGGAAACACAGCCTTAAAGAGAGACATGCAGCCTATTCACAGCAACTCAGTTTATTTTCAGACCTAATGCTCTTCTTATCTTCCAATCTCCAGCAGGGGTCTCCCATAGGCCCACACAACTGGCAGCCAAACACAAGAGAGCCTGCAATCCAGTCTCCCAAAGCCCAAAGCTAGGAGGGGGTAAAAAGTGGATGGGGGTGGGGAACAGAGGATGTGCAGCCCAGCTGGTCACTGGAGTACACCTGGGGTTATAAACACGACAAGGGCAACTCCTAACTCAACTCCAGGTTCCAATCTTACCTTTCCTGCTCCTCAGGAATCTTACCTGCTTGATGGGGGCAATAGAAAACATAATGGAGGATTACAATGTGGCACAGGGAAGAGAGGGAGATTTAAACCAGATTGAAAATTGCACCGGCAGGGGAAAGGGGTACACGCTTGGGGAGTACTGTCTTCAAAGGCTTCTCAGAGGAAGCACGGCCTCGGCTGAATCTGTAATAGGATATAGGTAGAGATGGGTGAGAAAGCGTTAGAGAAGATGGAGCAGCGTGTATGAAGGCCAAGAAGTGAAAGACTGAATATATGTTGCAAACACTGGACCATATAATAGAAAGGACAAGTGGTTGGAGATGAAGCTGGCAAAGAGGACAAGGGCCAGGTCTTGGACAGGCAGGTTTGGAGTTTGAACTTTATTCTATAGACAATAGATATTCACTGTAGTATTTTCAGGAGGCAAGAGCCACAATCAAATGTCACTTAAGAAGATTACATGATGGGCAGTGAAGCAATGTACATGCTGTTTGAAGTGAGGTAAGATTGGAACCTGGAGTTGAGTTAGGAGCCTAACATAGTAAAACAGGGCAGTGGGATGCAAAGAGAGGAACACACAGAGCATTTTTGTCCAAAGGCCTAAGTCCAGTAGGGCCTCCTGAGAGGAAACACACCCATTCTGGCTTCCCCCTTCTGAGTCCACAAAATGTACATATTCTCTTCCTAGTCTAAGATGCTTCTGTTTCTGATCCATGCTAAGAAGGAATGTGCCTTCCCATCAGCAGAATCTTGCGAATGAACTTCTTTTTTCCTTCCTTCTATTAAGCTTCTTTCTCTGTGAAGGCTGGGCTAAATGCCCTCCTCTAGGCTCCCAAAGGATTTAGTCAACACCTGTCTTCTAACATTCATTTCATTATAATGAAATGACATGTTTATGTCTGTATTTCACCCATTGAAAAGTGACGTTCTTGGAGACTGAGACCTCACCCTATCCACTTTTGTATCTATAGTCCCTGACCCACAGTAGGTTTTCAATATGTATTTACTGAATTGAGTTGACCTGAACTTTGACCTCCTTCTTGTCTAACCTCCCAGTTTTCAGAATAATAGAGTTGGGAGAGAGAAGGCGTAGCCTCCTGACTGGCAAGGTTCACTGAATCTACACTGAAGCCCAAAAGAGTGACAGATGGTGCAACCAGATCACCATCACATTTGAATTTCCACCCAGATATCTGGGTTCTCTAGAATTTACCCCAGAGTTATTTTTTCTTTATAAAGACCCAAGAGCAGCGTCAAGTAAAATGGTATTTCGGAGAAATTTGTAACTCTAAGGAGATGTACAGCAATAATTTCCTGTATATCTAGCTATATGTAATTAATAGTTAATTTCTTGCATACCCAGCTATAGTCAGTTTACACATGAAAACAGGAAACACTTAAAAAGCATACCAATGAGATCAAGCGAAGTCCCTAGTAAAGTCTGAAGGGTAGGAATACAAATCTGTCATATGTGCTCTTCCAATCTTTTATCCTAAGTAATCCTTAAGAAAAGATGAAAGAGTGCAAATTGAAGGGCCTGGCAATCCTAAGGGACACAGTAGTTGAAGGATGCATCATAAGGAGACAATTCCTAGGAAGGTAAAGGAAAATTACAACAGTTACAATGTACTGGGCATGTATTTGGGGGCTAGATAGTTTATCTACACTACCTTTAACGCTCATGATAATCCTGTAGGGTAGATATAACTTTCATCCCCATTTTACAGATGGGTTCACTGAAGTTCAAAGTAGTTCTTTCATTCAACAGACATTGTACTGCATCCCTACTAGGTGCCAGGCACTGAGCTAGTTCAGCACCTATTCCAAAGCCACTCAGCAGAGCTGGGTGCCGCACCCTCATCTCTCTTGAGTCAAAAGACCGATCTTTTCCCTGCACAGTTTTCCTTTTCCAACCCACTTGGTTGTAGCTTTGGAGCAACATTTCCTTGAATCTGTTGTATTAGCTTTGGAACAACAGTTCCTTGAATCTATTGTATTAGCATAATGGTAACTTTTTGGAACACTGTGTTGCTGCAATATTTTTAGACTTATAGGGTTCAGATGACACCTAACCTAAACATCCCAGCATTTTAACACCAAGCCTGCTAAAGCTGCACACAATCGAATCCAGTCTTGAATGCAGTTCTCTATGTGGGCAGAATACATATGTGAAGGCTTTCAGTGGGAGAGATTTAATTCTCAGTTATGTTGTTACTGGGACTTCAATATGTCTTGAGTTTTGATAGAGCAATTATAAAGTGCTCTTTAGTTTCAGTGACAAATATAAGCATGATGGATGCCTGAATAAACTTTGCTCTCCTTCATACTGTGCTAACCCCAACTCTCCCCTTCATGGCTCCCTGTGGCCTGCTTCAAGTCAATTAATAAGAAAAATATATTCCCTCCTCTCATCGCCCACATGTTTTTGCTTGAATGGGACTCCCACGACTGGTGGCCGCCAGCTTCAACATTGCTACATGCTATTTTCAAAGATGGTTGAGGAAAGTGTGGGAAAAGGTCACAATGTCCACCACTGCATGCTTAGTAGCATATATGGCCAGGCCAGTAGAAAGAACATTTTAAAAGCAAGCTCGAGAGAGTGAAATATTGGGTTTGATGGAATCAAAGATAGCTGCTTCTCCTTCCTATGGGTCTCCATCCTCCCCCACTCCTTTCCCACAACCAAAGATAGCTCTCTGTGAGCAAAGCAAGGTCTTTTTTGAAGCCATAGTTGGAGAATTGCATTAATAATTAATTTGTGTTTGTTTAAAAAGTGATGGGAGATGACGAACTGATTCCCAGGAAAGTTAAGTTGGCAGAATTTGTCTTCAGTAACCCAGCTCTCTTAAGATGTCCCCCTGTACCTTGCTTCAAACATCCTTTTGCCCTAGGATTAATCTCCCGGACCAATGCTTCAGAAACTCCATGTCTTGTCATCACTGTTTTGCTTCTTTTTCCCTCTTTTTCCAACATGACCTTTTATCTTACTCAGAAAGTTACTTATTTTCAAACATATACCTTTGAGTTTCCAGATTTTCTATGGAGTTACTTGACCAAAAAATCTAATTATAAAAATAAGAGCTAACTTTTTTGCTTTATTATTGACAGATTTTGAGTACTTACTATGTGGTAGATAGCATGATAAGAAATTTATACACATCACCTCATTTAGTCCTTATAACAACTCCTTCACTGTAACAAAATTCAGCCATTCATTCATTCAATCAATTAGTTATTCAAACAATATGTCTTGAGTGTCTACTATATGTGAGGTAGTATTCTAGCCCCTGGGAATACAGTGGTTAATAAGACACTGGCCTGATTGAGCTTAAAGTCTAGACAAGGAAATAGATAACAAACAGGGAGATAAATAAGATAATTTCAGATAGTGGTAAGTGGCATAAGGAAAATAAAATAAGATAGTGCAATAAAGATGGACATTAAATAGAGTGATGAGGGGAGACTTCTTTGAGGCAGTAATTTTTAAGTTCAGACCTAAATGATAGAAAAGTTAGACATACAAATATCTGGAAGAAGAACATTCTAGAAAAAGGAACAATGCACATAAAGGTTCTGGAATTGTAAATAAACTAATAGAAATAGGAAGAAGGCTAATGTAACTGGACCATAGTGAGGCAAGGGGAGAGTATTAGATTAGGAGATGAGATCATGGCTGAGCGTCGGCACCTATAAAGGCTTGTAGGCAATGCGAAGGGGTTTGGATGATATTCTCAGGGTCAGAATAGGAGAGTGGCATGGTCTGATTTATAATTTTAAAAGGTCACCATAGACAATGGATTGTAGGCGTCCAAGATCATAATTAGGGAGACACGTTATAGGACTGTTGAACAGTCCAGAAGAAAAATGACAGTGGCTTAAACACTATAAACACTAGTCATAGAAGTGAAAATGATTTAATATTCAGGACAAATGCAGGAGAATTTTTGGAGGGAGAGCTATTAGGTATTAGGATGAATGTGGGTGAGGGTGATGGGAAGAGAAGTGAAGGATGACTCATAGTTTTTAGCTTGAACAGTTAGATTGTGTCATGATTGAGACGGGGAAGAGTGGGGGAAAAGTGGGTTTGGGGCTTTTTTGATGGGGATTGAGTTGAGGGAAATCCAGAGCTTTGACATACCTTTCAGAAATCCAATAAAGATGTCAAGTTGGATATATGAGTCTAACAGCCAGGAGAGCCGTCAGGGTTGGATGTATAAATTGGGAGTTATTAGCATTTTAACTTACAGGTGGATTTTAAAGTTTGGGGACTGAATGAGATATACTTCAATACAGAAAAACAAGAAAGGAGTGTTCAGACCTGAGTTCTAAGTCACTCTAAGATTTAAAGGTTAGGTAGAGAGAGGGGATCCAGGAGAGAAAATTAAAAGGGAGTGGCCAGTAAGGAGGTAGGAAATTAGACAATGGAGCCACAGGAAGCCAAGTGGAGAAAGTGCTTCAAGAAGGAAAAAGGAATCTTTTGATTGATTCTGAGAGGTTGAATAAGATAACAACAGACAATGACCACAGAATGATATGGAAGCTGAGGAGACTAAAGTTTGATCAGAGAGAAATCAGAGGTGAGGAAGTGGAAATAACCAAAAAATTAAGGCTTGGAGAGAGACAGTAACTTTCTCAGAGTTTGAACCTAATTCAAGATTTGAACCCAAGGAGTCTGACTTCAAAGCTAGACTTACAACTTACCTCGGTGTCAGGGAAAAGGATAAAGGCGATACCTAGTCATTCCCCTGCTTCCTTTCTGAGTAACCAATTCTCAGTGACCTCAGAAAGCCAATGATGTGTGTGGATGTTTCTTGATCCAGAGAAGGGCTGTGACCAGATGTGCCGTGTGGGGGAAAGACAGCGTGCCAGGAAAGGTAGCGTGAGGGGAAATAAACTGTGAGAGAGCATCTTTCCAGTTACACAGTTTAATTATTTACATATGCATAGTTCTTTGCATTTCATAAGGCATTGTATTATACATTCTCTCATTTGATTTCCACAGCAACCCAGTTAGTTAGAAACAATTCTAACATATCGAGAAGGCATACACCTGTATGGCAATTCAGGAGGAAGTCACGGGAGAAATTATAGTTAAAAGTCAATCATTTGAGGGCTGGCCTCAAATGGTGGTGTAACGGTTAAGTTCTGCTTCGGTGGCCCAGGGTTTGCAAGTTCAGATCCCAGGAGCGGACCAATGCAGCCCTTGTTAGGTCATATTGTAGTGGCCTCTCATGTAAAGTAGAGGAAATGTGGGCATGGATGTTAGCCCAGGGCCAATCTTCCTCAGCAAAAAGAGGAGGATTGGCAACAGATGTTAGCTCAGGGCTAAACTTCCTCACAAAAAAAAAAAAAAGAAAAGTCAATCATTTGAGAGATTAAATAAATTTTTCATTTTGTTTTTAGTTAGCATAGCTATTTGACCTCTGTCTTCATATGAATGCTTGAAAACCCTATAATATACCATACATTCATCCATCCATCCGTACATACACACATACATTTATACATACATACATTCATTCCTTCACCAGAACTATGCTGCGTACCTGGTGTTAGCCTTCATCATCAAATCATGAGATTTATCCTTAAGAAACTAATGTTTATGGGGATGAAAAAGTTACAGAAGTACATAAGGGCAACATTTGCTATGATAAACATATGTAAGTATATTATGCTTCGTAGGGCCAGAGTCAATACGTATTGGAATTTTCTGGTCAAAAGAAGTGTTATAGGGCTCAAAGAAGGAATCAGGGTCAATTTGCTCTAAATGAGGTAAAATGGCTTCACAGAAGTGTTGTTAGATTGGGTTGGTGGATTCTAAAGTAAAAGAGTAGGAAAAAGGAAGGGGGAGGGATGCAAGACATTTAGGACAGATTCTTCAGGCAGAAGGACTGAATGAGTAAGGGCACGGAGGGGTGAAACAGTCTTGATATGCCTATGAAATTGCAATAAGCTAAGCATGGCTGAGCACAGTTTGGAGGTGGAAGGTGGGTAAAGTGAGAAATAAGATTAACTAGGTATTAGCAATAGCTAATTATTATATGCAAGAATTATTTCTTTGAAACTTTAAACAAATCCAATCATATACACACTATTATTGCCCCATTTTACAGATGTGGAAATTGAGGCATTGAGATTTTAAGTAATTTGCCCTAGATCACAAAGCCAGTAGGTAGCCAGATTGAGACTTGAATCCAGGCAAATTGGCTCTGAGTCCTATCCCTCCAATGCCACACTGAGGGTCTATTATGCAATTCTAAAAAGTTTAGGCTTTAATCTATAGGAAATGGAGGCCTGTTGAAACTTCATACACCATCACTGCCATAGAATCTCATTGTTTCTTGGATAGAAGTCAATCATTCCCTGGATAGAATTCAGGGGCTCTATGAGTTTGGATGGAAAAAAATTACATCTTTATTTACCCAAATGCCTAATTGTACTGTAGCATTTCCTTAAATTATGAATTTAGGTAACAAACCTCAATAGTATCTGTGGCTGACATATTTTCACATCACATCAAATTTGTTGCAGGTATCTTGAAATATCATTTATACTCGTTGCTATTCAAAATTACAATAGTTAATAGACCTGCTGCTAGATCTTATCACTAATGCATTAATGAAGACATGCATTTATTATATCACAAATTTGTTTTTTAAATTTTGATAACTGTCTTTCAATATCATTGGTGTCCTTTGTAATCCTCTGCATTTAAAATCATTGTTAAGAGAAGAGATTCATAGGCTTCTCCAGACTGCCAAAGGAATCAAGATGCACACGTAAAAAAGAAAAAGATTAAAAACGACTGATCTAGCCTAAATTCCCGTGTAATGTAGGACTCTTGGTTCTGTTACTCAGAGACATTGTTTAGAAGTTGTTTAATATTTCCAGTGATTGGGGAGTACACTATCCAATAAATGAATACTTTTGTTTCTTTAAAGCTCAAAGTTTTTTGAAAATTCTTTTTTATATTGGAAGTAATAACTGCATAGTTAAGCTTTCTCCCCCTACCCACCCCCCCCCCTTTTCAGAATTGCTCTTCCCTCTTGAGCTACGCTCCTTTAAAAAAATGTGAACTATTTCTGTCTGGTTTCTTTAAAATCTGTTTTCCTGAAGGCCAGGGTATATTGCTGACTCTTCCCAGAATTCCCATCCCTCACTCTTACAAATTTCCAAAATATCAGAGTAATCGTCTCACAGGATTCCTGTTACTGACACACCACCATCTAGTTCTTCCCTGAAATTCATAATTGAGACGCAGTTCTCCTTATTGCTTCCTCAGACAACTGAGAGATGAAACTATTAGTAAAGCAAGTCAAGAATTTATCACATACGTGCTTTTAGCAGAATGAAACTTTCAGCAACTATCTAGATAAAGCCCCAGCCCTACCCCCATCACTTCTGGATCCCGTTTCTTTGTCAGTGTTATTAGCCGCATTCAGAAAACACCGCGCATCTCCTGTTTTGGGCCATTTCGTGTAAAGTTTACTTCCACAACAATATCCATTCCGTTTCTCTCTCCTTTTGTCATCAATGACCAAATGGTCTCCACCATATTTCTCTACTTTGCTTCCTGAATTTTCATACAGGTGCGTGCCTTCCTGACAAGTTAGATCTATTTCTTTTGAAAAAGTGTATCTTTCCACTGTCATCTTCCAGTTGGCAATTGTCTCCTTCTTCCCATCAAGTCACAGTGATTTCTGTTTTCCTTGGCTGCCACTGTAAATTTGCAGAAAGGAAAGAATTTGCAGTTCCTGGGGACTATCTATGCTGCCTTGGGTGTAACCACAGAGTTAGAAAGGACTGCCGCAGGCATCACTCAAAGGAAACTTGGCAACAGAAATCCACTTCCCATCCCTTTACCACAGCTGTGAAGGCCATTGTCAAGCAATTTATGCTGAACTTTAAAAAAGCGTTTAGAGACAGAAAACTGTGGTGGGAGTTGGTACAGTCAGTGCTGTTTTTACACTTCTCGTTTGTTCTTTGGTGTCTGAGATATAAGTTCACTCAAAAAAAAATGTTAAGAACCAATTTTACTCCAAACGCCAAAAGAACAGCACTCTTAGCTATTTTCTGACTATAGAGGGCTAGAATATTACATAAAAGGAATTCATCAATATACTTCTTTCCCTTCCCCAATGTTTTGTTTCCATTTTCAAGTCTAGGATCCAATTTTTCAGGGAAAAAAATAAGAAAAATGAAGGGTGAAAATGCAAAGTACCCAGTTCTGGAGTCCCTGACCCTGAGTATATATACTTTTTTCATAGTGTTTTTGGAGTTATAGTTCCAGAGAACAAACCCATTCATAACATAATACCTTTGGCTTATGCATTTGTTCGTAGAGACTGAGATAAAACCAATATAACTTTTAGAAGTTAGGAGCCCAAAGCAGTAAGAAATGCTGTGGCTGAGAATGCCTACATGGCTGGGATGTTTGAGTAAAGATTCTGCAATGTTAAGTAAAGATTCTGCAATGTATCCACTACTGGATACAATTTTGTGATAGCCTATTTGAAAGTCAGTAGGAAGCAGAAGCCCAATAATGATCAAAGAATGAATGTTGAATAAGCTATTTACTCTGATGTAGTAAAAGACATTCACATTTAAATTTCAAGATTTAGGCATCACAGACATCTTCTTGTCTAACCAGCACATTCAAAGGATGAGAGCTGTCAGGCCATAGAACTAGACGGTTATGAAGTGAGGCAAGGGTACAAGGCTCCCACCTGCGTCTCTTGCTCACCCTACTGTCTTGAAGGAATTGCCGGATTTGACACTGTTAATCACTCTCCTCCTATCGTTTAGCTTCTGCAACACCACCCCTCCTTGGGTTTTCTTTTGTCTTCTGACCATTCCCTCTAAATCTCAGTCATTATTTCTTCAACCATATATTCCTGCTCCTTAAATGTTCACATTGCCCAAGTTTCCACCTCTGTGCTACTTCCCTTCTCAATGGACATGCTCCTCAATGGCACACTCGTCCACTGCCATTGTTTCAATTACCAAGGGAGATGGGGAAAGTGAGCAATAGTGTCCAAAACAGCAGATTCACTAAGGATGGGAAATACTCAAAAAGTTTGGCAGAAGGGGAGTTATTTATTACCAAATTTCAGTAAAGTGGTGGATCAGAAGGTCCAGAGATTAAGGAGAATGAGGGGGAAAGCAAATGTGAACTATTTTCAATTTATAGAAATATGGAAGACAGAAATAAGGCAATCAATTGAAAGAAGAGGTTTTTTGTTTCATTTTTAGGGTGGGAGGTATTTGAGCATATTTATAGGCTGAACATAGGAGCCAATTATGGGGGAGACCAAAGATGTAAGAGTGAGAGAACTGGTGGAGTGAAGTCCCAGGGGATCAAGGGGACAGATGGAGGGATGGGCCTCAAACAGTAGAGGCACTTCATCCTCTGACAATGAAGGAAATATATAAAAATGTGTGAATGTAGGTATATTTAAGTGTGTGGAGGGACAGTTTGGACAACTTATGCCAGACTACTTCCATTTTATAAATAAGAGGCAAGGTTTTCTGCTGAAAATGAGAGAAACCTCAACCCCCATATTTGAAACGAAGAGACCATAACTAAGAACATGTAAAGAATTCATTCATGGCACTGAAGAACCGGCTGAAGATGGGAAAAGTAAGTTTATATTGCCTCAAATCTGCATGGTGATTTTTTTCCCCTCCAGTGGTGCTTATTTGACTGGGTATAGGAGAAAAAACTTAAGTTGTTGATCCAGTATTTTCCTGAGAAGAATTTGATGCAAGAGAAGTGCACTAAAAGAGACAGAAATTTAAGTGATTAACACATATCCAAGGAGTAAAGATACTAAAAGACTTGAAAAGCATTTACAGTCAATGAAATGTACCCACTTAAGCACCTATTTTATAGTTTGATGAGTTTAACCAAATATTTACTCTCATGTAAACTTCACCACGCCAAGGTATAGAACAATATCAGTCCGAAAATATTTTTTTCACATTTACCCACATATTTATTACTTACAGCATTCTTCATTTCTTTGCGTAGATGTTTCCACGTGGTGTCGTTTTCCTTCCACTTAAAGAACTACCTTTAACGTTTCTTGTAATGCAGGTCTGTTGATGACAAATTCTCTCAGGTTTTGCTTTTCTGAAAATATTTTTATTTTGCCTTCATTTTTTGAAGAATATTTTCCCTGGATATAGAATGCTGGGAGAGGAGTCTTTTTTTGTTGTTGTTTTCCTTTCAAAACATTAAAGATGTGTTTCATTGTCTTCTGGCTTGCAAAGTTGTGCCAAGAAATCCATAATCAATCTCATCTTTATTTCTTTATTCCCACTCCCTTTATACCAGAAGATACAAATGATGTGCCTTGTTCTTTAGCTGCTTTTAAGATTTTCTGTTTATCTCCGGAGTTCAGCAATTTGGTTGAGATTGCCTTGTTGTGCTTTCTTGTGCATTTATGATGCCTGGGACTCCTAACACTTCCCAAATCTATGAGTCTATAGTTTTTACCAAACTTAAACATCTTTTGGGCATTCTTTATTCAAATATTTTTCTGCCCCTTCCCCCCAACACACACACTTCCTCTGAGATTCCAATTGCGTATATGGTTGACTACTTGATATCCTCCGATATGTCACTGAAGCTCTATTTATTTTTTCTTCAGCCTTTTTTCTTTTTATGTTTCATTTTGAATTGTTTCTGTTGATATGTCTTCCAGCTCACTGACTTCTTCTTCTGCACTGCCTACTCTGTTGTTAAGTTTTCACTGGCAAATTTTTCATTTCAGATACTGTGCTTTTTGATTCTAGATGTTTTATTTCATTCTTTTGGTATTATCCATTTCTACATTATATTTGTTTTTCTTCAAATACTTTAACATATTTATGACAGCTTTTTAACATCCTTGTCTGTTAATTTCATCATGTTGGCCAGTTCTGGTAATGTTTCTATTGACTAATTTTTCTTCTGATTATGGGTCACATGTTCCTATTTTTTCATATGGCTAGTACTTTTTGGGAGGTACTGGGTATTTTTAATTTTACATTGTTGAGTTTTTAGATATTGTTTATTCCTTTAAAGAGTGTTGGACTTTGTTCTGTCAGGCAGTTAAGTTTCTTGCCGGTCAGCTTGATCCTTTTAAGATTTACACTTTCTCTGGTTTTAGAGTTGCCTATTCTCGAGGGCTAGAATATTCCTTCTACTGAGGCATGTGCCTCTTGAGGTCTTTAAAAGTCCTGGGCTTCAACCCTGTTTGAGTTCTCAGAATTGTTTAGTTCTTTAGTTCTCTCAGCCTCATGGAGTTCACCATAAACATCCATAGCTGATATTCAGCAACAGACTCAAGGAGAGCCCCACTCCTGAAGATTTCTGGAACTATTTCCCTGCATACTCTTTTTTACTCTCTAATTCTCTGATTCACAAATACCAGTTGCCTTGACCTCCTCGAATTCCACCGTCTGTCTTCTCAGCTCAGCAAGACCACTGTGCTCTGTTTGGATTTGCCCTTCCTGCATCATTGTCCAGAAAGTATCTCTAGGCAGAAAGCCAAGGCAATCACTGGGCTCATCTCGTTTGTTTCCCTTCTCTCAAGGATGACAGACCTGACCTGCCTGCTGCCCAACATCTGAAAACAGTTGTTTCATAGATTTGTCCATAGTTGCTCATGATGGGAGATTAGATCTGGTCCCATGACTAGCAAAAGAAGTCTCAGTACTTGACATTTTTGAAAAAACTATTTTGACACAGCTCTCTAAATATGATAAAATATTAAATCATCAAAATTATAGACTATTGTCACTGCTCAAAAATTATCAACAGAAAGAAACAGACATCTCCCCAACCTGGACATCCCTCCTATCATACCCTTTATTGCTGAAGAGTAGGATGCCAATGGCTTGAAAAATGGGGTAGGGATCAGAAATAGTGTGGACAATGGAGTAGGATTTAAGCAACATTTGGCTGATGAACCAAATTTAACCAAAAGTTATTTATCTGCCAGTTTTGCTTAGTTAAGAAAGTGTCATCAATCTCTTTAAGCTTTTTCTTAATTGAAATATAATTAACATATCATAAAATTCATCTTTTTAAAGTACACAATTCAGTGGTTTTTAGTATTTCACAAAGCTGTGCAACCATCACCACTGTCTAATTAAGAACATTTCATCACCCCAAAAGGAAGCTCCATACCCATTAGCAGTCTTTCCCATTTCCCCTCCCCTCCCAGCCCCTAGAAACTACAAATCTGCCTTCTGTCTCTATGGATTTGCCTGTTCTGGGCTTTTCAGATAAATGGAATCGTATAATATGTGGCCTTTTGTGTCTGGATTCTTTCATTTAGCACAATGTTTTCAAGGTTCACTCGTGTTGCAGCATGTATCAGTACTTTATTGCTTTTTATGGCTGAAAAATATTCTATTATATGGATATACCACGTTTTCTTTATCCATTCATCAATTGATGAATATTGTGATTTTTTCCTCCTTTTTGTTCATTATAAATAATGTTGCTGTAAACATTCATGTACAAATTTCTGTGTGGATATATGTTTTCATTTCACTTAGGAGTGGAATTGTTGAGTCATATGGTAACTCTATGTTATACTTTTTAAGGAAGCGCCAAATTGTTTTTCCAAGTAGCTACACCATTTTACACTCCCACCAGCAATGTGTGAGAGTTCCAGTTTCTCTAAATCCTTTCCAACACTTGTTGTTGTCTGTCTTACTAGTTATAGCCATCCTCATGTGTGTGAAGTGGTTTCTCATTGAAGTTTTGATTTACGTTTCACTAATGACTAATGATGTTGAACATCTTTTCATTGGCCATTTGTGTATCTTCTTTGGAGAAATGCCTATTTAAGTTCATTGTCCATTTTTTAATTGGATTATTAATCTATTTATTGTTGAATTGTAAGAGTACTTTATGTATTCTGTATACTAGTTACTTATCAGATATAGGATTTGTAAACATTTTCTCCTATTCTGTGGGTTGTCTTTTCACTTTTTTGGTGGTGCCCTTTGGAGTCCAAAAGCTTTAAATTTTGATGAAGTTCTATCAGTCTACTTTTTTCCTCTGTTGCTTGTGATTTTGTGTCATATTTAAGAAACCATTGCCTAATGCAAGGTAATGAAGATTTATGCCTATTTTTTTTAAAGAATTATATACTTTCAGCTCATACATTTTTGGTTTTGATCCATTTTGAATTACTTTTTGTATGTGGTGTGAGGTATTCTCAAAGCATTTTGAATGTTCTACATTGCTATAAGCATTTTGGATGGTCTACATCTTAAATATTCCGATTTATCTCATAAAGTTATGATCATATTACTTTACTTTCAGTTGATACATAGATCTATCTAATTATCAATTTTATTCTCCTCTCTATTTAAAAATATAGAGAACAGAGAACTCTGTATTTTTTAAGCTTTCTATTCTTGTTTTCTTTTTTAGATATATACTAAATAGTAGATCTGGCCATGATATGTTTCTTAGTCTCAGTTACAGAAAACTTCAATTAAATTTTAAATAGATAGTACTCTATTGGGAAAGACAGATGTGATAATATTTATAGAACCTAGCTATGGAAGACTGTTACACAAATATTTTTTTCTGGATATAAAGGTTATTTATATACCTATAAGAGTCAAATAATTGAAGTGGAAACTCCAGACCTCCTTTAATGAGGGTAGACATTAAGGATGAACGGGGTCATTAGTGTTTGCTTTAAACATTACTTGGAGATTTTACAAAAAGGAATTATTTGAAATTTGCTGTTTTACCACAGCTACATCAAAATGGCTTTGTGGAAATATCCTTCATTAGCAATAAGACTTTCTCCAAATGTTTTTTGTGAAGCTCATTTTAAATGACTTTAGTATATTAAATCAAGTGGACATATCATCCTATACTTAATTATTTTCTTTTTGTTTTAAAATTTTATGCTTTAAGTAGGTTCTAAATTGATTTATCTTATTTTGTATGAGTACGCCTAAGATTTGGGTTAGCTCTAGCCCAGCTTATTGGCTGGAGCTGTAATAGTGTATTTTCTCTCTCTCTCATGGTCAATTTGTAATGCTGTTTGTAATAAGTAACTATTATATACCCAAAGGATATTTGGTTATATTTAAAAAGCCATTTATAAAAGTTGTTATTTCTCTAAATGTGAGTTTCTATATGGTTTCATTTAATCACTTGTATTCTTATTTTCCAAAATTCTATAAAAAGTGGACATTTTAGCCTAAAAGAACAAAAAATTATTTGTGTACTTAGCAAAGGGACATAGAGATATTGTTTATCTGGATGAGGCAGCAACCAGTAAATGTAAAATAGTGATTTTTTTGAAAATTTCACCAACATGCCATTCATTTTTCTCTCATACTTTCTGGCAGGCTCTCCTGTGACATTGACCTTCACACTGGTCTTTAGTCCACAATGCAAATCATAAGTGCCAGGACAGATTGCCCTGTGAAACTATTCCAGTAGAAAGAAAGCAATGTAAATGCCTAATATGTGGGAAGGAAAGAGTAAAGAAATACTTAAGCTCACAACTTAAAATGTGCAAGACATTTGCTTATTTGCTTTGTCAATATTAGAGAATTTCATGTTACAGGATATTAGTTGAGGTTGAGAGGCCTTAAAAGGCCCAAGTAAGATATTAAGATCAGTTAACATTTAAGAATCATTAAGAGTCCTTTTACTTATTTTTCAAGGCATATGCTAATCATCAGTTGGAATCAAATATTTCCTCTCATGGAGTACTATTCCTTAGTTAAGCAAAAGATAGGATTTCCTTTGAAGTATATGATCACTGCTTATTATAGGGGAACTGACAAGGAAAGGCATTCATTATTTTTTTAGGACTGTATTTTCATTCACTCTTGGTATATTATCCATTATTTTATTCAATCATTCAACTCTTTTATTTAACTCAAACTCTCTCATTCACTCAATAAATTTGCTCAGTGAGCATTTATTGAGTAGAAATCAGCACCAGACACTGGGTTCCAAGTTACTCTCTGAGAGAGAGAGACCCTTGGGTTATTTTTGGGCTTAATAAGCAATTCAATAGGGGTATAATCGGCCACTGTATTCAAAATATAGAATTGTGTGAGTTCCTTCAGGCAGGTCTTGTACTGCATCTTTGTATCTCCAGTTGTATTATAGGCACTCAATTACATTATTGTTAAATTGAATCGAATAGAATTCTAGAGTGTTAGACCTGGAAATGCAGTGTCTGGGAGGCTGGTAGAGGTGCCCAGAGATTGCCACAAGGTAGGACGATGAGGCACATTCCTGGGAGTTCCTACTTATATGTTCAACTAGAGTGGCCTCCCTTTTACCAATTGGGCTTCTGCATAAGGTTTCATTTTTTAAAAATGTGTCTACTGCTAAAAAATATTGGAAAGCTATTGATAATTCAATTGCCTCTTTTACAAATGAGGTAAATCTATTTTTCAGCAATCTACATAAGTTACAAATTATTTCATCTTTCTAAACAGCAGATATAGCTCAGATCATGTCCCCTGCCCTTCTTTTCTTTCTTTTTATTTTTTTGTGTGGTTGTTGTTTAACAAAGAAAGAGAGGGATAACAGCCTAAAAATAATTTTCTCAAGAAATGATGATGCAATAAAGTACAAAAGCCTTTGAAGATCTCTAGCAAGCTATGTCAGTGTCTGTAATGTGAAACTGCTTGAGGTCTCTTCAGTGCTGTGTGCCCTCACACTGTGAGTGAATTCATTAAAACAATGCAGAATTCATCTGGGGCAGGAAAATAAGGCAACTAATTTTTAAATGACTAAGGACTGAGGAAAAGATTCTCTCTTAATTTCCCTGGCCTAATGGAGAACACATACATATGCTATCAGCTCATCTCTATCATTAAAAATAACTTAGAACTGAGAACACACACAATCACATCAAGGCTTGTCAATTAAAAATCAACCCAGAAAGAGGTTTTGGAGATTACAGAGTCTGTCAGCTCCCATCGAAGGTAAGAGGAGGGGGCTGGCCTGGTGGCACAGCAGTTAAGTTCGCGGGCTCCACTTCTGGCAGCCCAGGGTTCACAGGTTCGGATCCCGGGAGCGGACTGACGTACTGCTTGTCAAGCCATGCTATGGCGGCATCCCATATAAAGTAGAGGAAGATGGGCACTGTTAGCCCAGGGACAATATTCCCCAGCAAAAAGAGGAGGATTGGCAACGGATGTTAGCTCAGGGCTAATCTTCCTCACCAAAAAAAAAAAAAAAATGTGAGAGGAGATCCAGAGAGCTAAAGCATTGGTTAATGTTGAGATCTTTGTTGTAAAACATGGCAGAATTGCCTCTTCTAGGTAACTTTGCATTGATATCATCTGCTTTAAGGGAATACTTCCAGATGATGTATCATAATTACCCTTAAACATGGGTACTCCATAAACATTTGTGGGAGTGAGTGAATGAAGGAATGACTAGACTCAGAAGTATGAGGGCTAAAAGTCATGAAAGATGTGTCTCTCCCTTTCGAAGCAAGAAATCATAGAAAACACTAAAGTTTTTTTTCCTACAACTGAGATTGTGGATTTTTTCCCTAAGTTTACAGAATGGAATGTGATTCTTTGACAGACTTTTGTCTTCAATTTTCAAAACTGTTTCATAAGCTGAAAATTTCAAAGACATGGTTGAGAATAAATGTTATTTAAAAATTCCAGAAGCCTATGAATTTCCTTTTCTTTGTAAAATGATCATATTGACCCCAACTGAATACTTTGAGCTCATGTGTCTATCAAAAATATAGATGAAATAAATTTCTAAGTCAGCTAAGTCCACATAATTGTTTAAAACACAATACAAAAGTAGTGAAATGAAGGCAGTCCTTATGATACCTTGTGAAATGACAGGCCAACCATGCCATTGTAGTATTCAAAAGTCAGGAAGATGAAGGAAAAAGGTTAGGTAGACTACCAAAACAGAGTAGCAGCCAAAAGCAAATACTATTCGTCTTCCATAGACATAAAGAGGAGGCTGCCCAAGTGGCAAGGAAGGGTAAAGAGGCAGAGAGAGAAAGAACAGTGTATTGCAGAAGAACTAAAGAGTTGTTGGGGCAGGATGGGGACGGATGGAGGGTGAAGAATGGATGCATGGCCAGGGACAGAGAAGTAGAATTGCAAAATAAGGGATCAGAATACATAAGACACAAAGTATTCATCTAGATGGAATTGAGCAACACAAGTCATAGGTGACAGAGGAAGGAGATGAACTGTGTAGACCCTCGCCCTTTATTGTGTTCTGTCCCAGTAGAGGGTAAAATCTGAGTGAACTGCTTTTTACAATGAAAAAGAAATGACCACCTATGCAAGGTATTTGTTTGCTGTGAGTGTCTAAAATGTGGGTTTTACATGTCTTGGTAAGAAAGAATATCTTATCCTTGTCTCTTAAATATATTATAATTCTAATTGTATTTATTAGGTAAATATTCCCTAAAGGACAATGTACCTTTGGCTGTAAAACAGTAATGTTTGACTTTTTTGTTAAAATTTATCTGAGTTTTATTTTGTATCCTCCTCTATGGTGATCTTCTTGTAAAAATAAATTTTTATACTTTAGAAAGTTGCATAGGCTTATAACAAAGCTTAAAGCAAAACAATATCTAATATATTCTTTCAAACTCTGCTTTCTACAGAGGCAACCACTTTGAACAGAAGGTTTATCTCTCTATTTCCAAATACTGTGCTTATATGCTATAGCACTTCCGTTACACACACACAGGCACGCACGTGCACACACACTTTGCTGGAACGGGAATAGGAAGTTTTTCCCATGTGAACTATAGACTTGCTCTTAGAGCTCTCTCGAGGTGATGTTCTGCTGAACAACTAGAAAGAACACTTTCCTCGTTTCTCCAAGAGTTCTCATGATGTGTGGAACCAGCCTAAACAGACCCCAAAATCAGTTTGAGCAGAATATAATGCTCGGAAACCTGGACCCTAGACTCAGTCTCCAGCTTTTCTGGGAGAAATTTTAGATACTACTTGCTAATTTGGATGGTGTTATTGTTATTCAGAGTTCATCCTTCTAATTTGGTTCACATCTGTGACTGCTTAGCTGAACTGGGATCCAGAGCAGTTAGCTCTATCTCCATTTGCTTGGGGGACACATGGTGTGTGTAGGAGCCATCATGCTTTGTTTTTACAAATCAAACTCTTAATTAATTACTGAACATACTGCAATTCACTAATCAAGCTGTATTTTTTGAGACATTTCTGACTGATAAATATCTAGTCATCTGGCTTTGCAATATATCCTCTTGTCCTTGCTTTAGACAAAAATGGTGGGAGTCATCGGAAATGTTTCTTTTTGTACGTGATTTGTTCATCATCACGCACGAGTTTGGAAGAAAATGTTTCCGTCGAACTTTGTCTGTATTCTTCTGGCCCACACTGAGAGGTAGTGTTTTCAAGTCAGAGAGGGTACTGAATGCAAAATCATAAATGGCTTTGCCATTTCCAGTTTATTGAACTTTAAGATTCAGGTTCTTATTTGTAAAATTTATTTTAAAAATTAAATAAGAAAAACCACCTAAAGCACTACTACTATGCTTGGCATCTAGCTAGCAGTGAGGTTTCCAATCATTCATTCATTCATATACTCCCACAAATATTTATGGAGCACCTACAATTTCCTAGCCTCTTCAGCATGGAGAAAACAACAGTGCGCAAGATAGACATAAGCACCTCTTCCCATAAAGCTTACACTCTGGGGGATAGGGATTCACAATAAACCAGAAATAAACAAATAAGCAAAATAATTGCTCATATATTATAATAGCTCTCTATTTTGTTTGATAGATAATTGTGTACATATCTCATTTTCCATTGCATGGAAAGTTTTGTGAGGACAGTATCTCATACCCTTTTTGTATCAAGATCATTATTGCACATATTAGGAAACAAATATCTGTTGAGTAAATAAATGGACAAATGTTAGAAAATTTCTAACCTGTCTATATGTTTAGAATGGCTTATAATTTGAGGAATATTTTAGTAAGCACATCAATTACAAAATTAAAAAGCATTCCTGAGATTCTTAAAGAGGCAGTATAGTGCAAAGGTGAAGAACAATGAATGCCCTGCACCCAAATTTCCTGGGTTCAAATTGCAGTGTGGCCAGTTAGTATCTGTGTGATTTAAACTCTGTGCCTCAGTTCCCCTACAAGGAAAATGTGGATGACAAATACCTACAAATAATATAGTTGTCTTGTAGATTCAGAGTTATTTCATGCAGAGAACTTAAGAACAATGACACAAGGCAAGCATTCAAGAAATGTTAGCTATTTTTCTTTAACAAGGGAGCTATTTCTCGGGCCAGCCTCAGTGGCCTAGTGGTTAAGTTCAGAAAGTTCAGCTTTGGCAGCCCAGGTTCAGTTCCTGGGCGCACACCTACACCACTAGTTTGTCAGTGGCCATGCTGTGGTGGTGGCTCACATATATTTTAAAAAAGAGTAAGATAGGCAACAGATGTTAGCTCAGGCGAATCTTTCTCAGCAGAAAAAAAAGAGAGAGCTATTTCTCAAACCAGACTCTACAAGCAAATGGGAGTTCTTGGAAATATACTCGGGAGTCTTCTATTTTGTATAAGAATTTCAGATTTTCACTTTTATTTTGATGAAAAATTTTAAAAGGTTAAAGTTAGCTTATTTTGGAAGATCTGCCAAGCAATTTCAGTGCCCATATTTGCACTCACACTTAAAGTTGCTTTGAGTGACCACCTGACATGACAGTATTGAGCTTTCAGTTTCTCAAACTAGGATTCCGTATATTCTTGGGAGTTTAAAATTTCTCAGGATTGAAAAATACTATTTTAGAGCATCAAGTATTCATGTGCCATAGGCCATAATATAAATGTTCACAATGCAAAAATCATTGATCATTCAACACATATTTATTGTGGCCATCCTTCACGCTGTCTGCCAATTCTTTTGGTTTCGCTGACTGCAGGACTCAAGGTAGAGTTTCACTTCTTGGTTTTGTTTGTGTTTTGGTGGTCAGGGGACCTGTGGCTACTTCTGGCCAATGAGTGTGAGCAGAATTGACATGTATTACTTCCATACCAGAGTGTTTAATTGCTGGTGCAAAACCTTCCAGAACCCACTTTTCAAGTTTTAGCTGGTCATTGGCTGCAACCCTGAGTCTCCCTGCCAACTTACATGGACACGTGGCATGTATGAGAAATAACGTACTTGTTGATTTAAGCTCTTGAGATTTGCCTGTTGCTTTTCACCACTGCATCCTGACTGATATGTACTCTTATTGCTCTTATTGTGTCTAAGACATGAGGATAGTTGAGGTATAAACGAAAAGTAAACCAGTTTCCCAGTGCAGCCTTTTCCTCTCAGTTCACACCCTGCCAAATGATATTCTGAGAGCTGAGGTAATGTAAGCTTTCTAGTATCTTAAACTTTCACTCAACTTGTAATTCATTCAGGTTCATGTTATTCTCCCTCATTGGTGAGGACAATAATAAAACACCTACAGTCTCTACCCTTCTCACCAGATGCTAAATAAACAGTAAAGATTTACACTTTATTCCCCCGGGACAAATGGAGAGCTGCCATAGAAAAATGAGTATTGCTTGGCAAGATGGTCTCTCTCAGCCTGTTGTGCTCCATCCAGGCTGGATCTCTGTTGAGTTGCCTCATAGTGGTTCCCAGCAGCAGCTTGAGGCAGATCCAGAGAGCAGTGGTTTCTGTTCCTAAGGGTTCCTTGATGCTCCATTTCCTGGTCATGGTTCTCAGCAAAGACTCAGGGATCCTTCAGAAGTCATATTTGCCTGTGTTACTCTCAGTCAGTCACAAGACCCAGCTGAGTCCACTGGAGCCAATTTGATGTTCTTTAAAAGAATGGATCTTTTAAAGAATTGCCTATAGCATTGCTCTGGCAGCAAGCTTAGGTCCAGTGAAACAGCGGAAAAAGCAAATCGTCTTCTTGCTTTTATTACCGTGCAGTCTAACAATATCTCTGCTCTGCCCTAAAATGAAACATGGACCCAATGTCCCACAGGCTCTTGTTTGTCTCCAAGCTTATTGTCCAACTCCTTCAGAGATATTCTTCCAAGGGGTTGAAGTTTATATCCCAACATTTTCTTGTGGCAGGACCTGAATTCAAAGAAAGAGACTTAATCACAAACAGAAAATCTACTTCATAAACCACCCCCACCCATATGTTCAGTCCAGATTAGGTACTTTAAAATATTTCCCCCAAGACATAAAAAGAAATCCTAGCTCATATTTAAAACACTAAAGCATGAACTTTGAAGTGAGATACTTTCTCTTTTAGCAACATTTAGACCTTACGCAACATGGATTAATACATTCAATAAATTTTTTCTGGAGCACCGGTATATGTAACTAAGCCACCATATTGTACAAAAAGGGGAAGGTGGAAAGAAATAGGGCTGGAACGTTTTGTGGGAACACGATCATAAAGGATTGGTAAGACATGTCAAAAAGCTTGGATTTATCCTAAGGGAAATGGAAAATTATTTAAAAATTTGAGGTAGTAACGTGGTAAGATCTGCATTTTAAAATGATTGCTCTAGCTAAAGCAAAATGATGAGGTCAAGACAGAAGTAAGGAAGTTGTTTCAGAATTCAGACGAGAGTGGTGGCTCTGACTTGAAGATCAAGAAGGAGATTTAGCATGGAGGTACCAATCTGGGAGTCATCAAAGATACAGGCATTGAAGCCCCATGAGTAGCTGATAGCCCAGGGAGTATGGAGAGAACAGGATCAAGGACAGAACCAAGAGGAACATCAATCTTTAAGGGCCTGGCAGGAAAAAGAACTCGTGAAGAAAATAAGTATCAGAGAACAGATATACTAGGGAGGGATGGTACCACAGAGCCTAGAATAGAGATTGTTTCAAAAACTAGTGTTGTTAAAAGCTTACATACGTTAGGGACCAAAACCTTTCTATTAGATTTTATAACTAGAAGGTTTCTGTTGGAGCAAAGTGCCAAAGAACCATGGTAGGGAAAATCAGATTGTGGTAGGTTGATGAGTAAAAGAAAAGTAAAGAAGCAAAGAGAATAAATATAGATAGCTCTTTCAAGAAACCTGGCTTTGAAAGAAAGCAGAGAGAGGAGAATAGCTGGAGGAGATTTAGGATCCAGGAAATTTTCTTTGGTTTTACTGCTAATTTTAAGGAGACTATAGAGAGGGAGACGTAAAAGATCTAGAGAAAATGGGCAGAAAGATTAACTTTAGACATTTGGGACATCTTTTTCATTATAACTGGAGGGAAACACAAACTATGGCCATGGAAACAGCTAAATTTCTAGGTTTGGTACCAGGCAGTTAAGACAGTTGTCATCTCTTGGCTATTTTCCTTTTGGAGTTGGAGGTGAGATCATCTGTTGAGATGGAGTAGGGAGGTTGAGGTTGGAAGTTTGGGGAGGGAGAGTGGGCATTCTTTGAAATGACTGCTGTAAAGAATTAAAGAGAGAAAGTTGATGATGGAAATATAAAAAGCTTCCTTTCCAAAATGGGGATAATTATATCTTGCTCATAGCTGGAGGGTTAAATGAGATGATATATGGAAAGTTAAATGTGGTTGGTACAAAATAACTCAATAAATGGTAGCTATTATTATTAACAACATCTTCATGTTCCTTCTCCTGTTTTGTCCCACAACACTAATTCTAGCTTTTATTTATAGCTACACCTCTTCTTTGAAGTTTGATCTGTCTGGTTTCTCTTAGCTTCTTCCTTCACTCCACTTCCAGGCTCTTGCTTTTGAGATTCATTTTCATCTGTTTCAACTCTTTCAGCTTGGGGGCTTTACATAATGCCTTCTTGATACTGTCCCTTCTAAGATGGCCTGGCCCCCAGCGTATCTGCTTCTGATTCTTTCCCTGAAGGACAGCTCCTCACCACTCTCCTGAGCTCATCCTCAGAACTCAGTACCGAGGCCCAGAAAGTCCATGAGCATTCTGTGGTTTACCAAAGCTTATTTGCAAGTGAAATCCTAATAATGGCCTTGAGTTTCAATGGTATGATTCTATAAAAATAATCAAATAGATTAGAGAATCAGATTTAATTATTTATAATACTATAAAGCTGAAAGTCTGAGAGATGTTTATGGTTCTAACATGCAGAATGAGGTAGTAAATTTGCCTTTAACATATTTGCAATTGCCAACCCATATCTTCGGTCAATTTGCTTTTAAAAACCTCTTTTTTGTAACGAAGCAAAACTGGTCTCCTGCTTCTTCCACTGTGTGAGCTGCTGTCAGAGAAATTTCTGCCCATTTGTCTAGTGCCTTTCTCCCCAACTTGAGCTAATAGCTCTAGCTCATGACTTTCTCTCCATGCTCCATGCCTGGCGTCTTGGCTCTGACTATCTACAGTTTGTAGTCTGAGAACATGGCACAACCGTTCTGCCTTTCTCAACTCCTCATTTATTATCATGGCTAAGTTTGTCCCATCTCCCACCCCCAGGGACCACCCATGTTCTCCTCACCTATTGCCACTTCCAAGTGAATAATGTGAAACTGAACACTTTATAAATGAGTGACAGAGTAAAAAAGACCCACAATAGATGATTACTGAACACCATGGGAAAACTAATCACCCTCTTCAAGAAATAATAAACTCTTCTCATTGACTCCTGATCCAAAACTATATTTCACAAGGTTGACCATGCACATATAAAATTTAGGCAATTTTGCCAGACAGATTCTGTTTTCTTTGAACGTTTTGTGTATCTCTATAATTAATTTCAATACAAGATGGCTTGTTACCTCTTACAACTCATACCTTGACTGTGTTTTCAGGGGTATTCAGTATATATTTCAATCTGATTAGTAAGGCAGTGCAGCTTCATTGTTGCTCACTGCAAGGAAATCATATGAAAGTCTGTTATAACTTTAAAAGTATGGAAGGGACATGTTTTTGAAGCCTGGCAGAGGGCACATGTAGGCACACCACAAACATCATCAGCGTATCTGTCCCAGTGAAGTTTGTGTGAAAGAAACTGAGGATGCAGGTACAAAATGGCTGAGTGATTTTTTTTTCTGACCAACAGAGCTGCTCGTTAGCAACTTGAAAGGACGCCTAGATCCAAAATAGTATTAAACAAGTGTTTCTTCAATATGAGATCATTATGTTTCTCTTCTAAATCCAAATACTAATTGCAACCTTGCTGTGAGCATACAATATTAAGGCCATCATAGCCATGGCAACAGAATGCAACATGAAGTGGAATCCTATCATCTGCACAGCATTGCTAGTAGTTTGGCGGCAGACGAGCACTTTCTTACAACATCTCTAATGTCCAACTCCGAAGAGAGGATTGCATTGCATACCTTTAGGCAATTTTGCCATACAGATTCTGTTATCTTTGAACATTTTGTGTATCTCTGTAATTAATTTCAATACAAGATGGCTTGTTAATCCATAGACAAAAATACAAGCACAAATTAAAATTTCAACAGGCACTTTACAATGGCCATTTACATTTCAAAATTAAACCCATAATAAAAACTTTTGTGTACTTATAATTGGACTGATTTTTAACACCCAATGATAAACATCTATGTAAATAGCCTCCCAAAGATTTTATACTTAAGAAAAAAAAAGCACTTTAAATGAGCTGCTTAAAGTCACCTTCTCCACTTTGCATGATAATTATAATGCAAAATAATAAACAGCACAGGGCAGGGGTACAACACTTCTAGAATGATAGGGTGCCATTTATATGAAGATAATTAGGCATTTAAAACCTACCAATACCAATTTAAAAACCTACCAATTAAAACAAAAAACAGTGTGCTTACAGTAAACTCATTGAAATAAATTTCCATTTGCCTTTGCTGTCCTTTCATTGCAAATATGTCCACAGCTTGTACAGCCCCAAGGACTCCGTTTTTGTGTGTAGGAAGGGAGGTGCAGATTAAGAGTTCATAACCCAGCCTATCTTTCTATAAAAACAAAAAAGTATTTTGTAGAGATTTGCTGTAAACATACGAACCATATGCCATTATTAAAAAGAAACAGTTGTGTTGGCGGAAAGACTTGTTACTATTAGGAAGATTGAGGCGTGAACAGAACTCCATACTCATTTTCTCCTAGATTATGCGGGGAAGAGCAAAGGAGACAATGGGATCTGCCATCAGCATTCAGAGACAAATGCATGGGGCTGTGCTTTCATAGCTACCTTCTCAAGAATTTACCTGAAAACGACCATGAAATCCATATGAAAGCAATAAAGAGGACATTTAGCTTTCCCAGATATAGAAAACATGACATGACATTTAGACTGCAAGAAAATTTTAACACTTGAATAATAAAGAAGTTCGTAGCAGATAGATCAGTAGATGTTTTTACTATTATTAGTGCTACATTCATTCATTCATTTACTTCTTCATTTATCAAACATTTAATAGTCACCTACTTTGTGTCAGGCATTATACTAGACTGTATAAAAATCACGAGTGAGTTCTATGCAAGATACAATGAAAGCAGAAAGAGAAAATGACTTAATCTGCTGCTATAAAGGAAGAATTCATAATAATAGGCAATGTTTGAACCAAGTGTTGAAGGATAAGCAGGTGTTTGTTGGAGGATGAAGAGAGGAAAATAGGTGGAGAAGTCTAGGAGGGGCTTAAGAAGCTGGAGACACTAAGGTATTGGCTTTCGGTGCCTGCAGGTAGTTATGTCTAGAACATAGAGTGTTTGAAGGACATCTGGTGTTTCTCTATTTACCTTTCCATTAAATCTTATAACTTCAACTTGGTCTACAAAGTCTCTTATACTCGTTCAGCGTGAAAAATTGTAGACTTAAATAATTGTAAAACCCAGGAGAATTATTTCAGGTCTAGCTGATTTAAGTGCTCAGAAGAATCTGTCTCGCTCTCTCGAATTTGCTTTCCTCAATGTTTGTTCCATTTTCAAGGTTACGCTCTATGAATGAGCCTAGCAAACTCAACAGAAATTTGGATTTGTACGAGACATGGTTTTTCCCAAAGAAAAAACTGAGATGTTGTCCCTGAATTGTTCACCAACTCCCCAGAACCATTTACTGAATAGTCAAAGTTTTTTTATATATACCCAAAAATGGGAACAGCCAGTCTTCTGGACTATATATTTGGTTGAATTCATGATGAAATTAATTCAGTAAGTATCTATTGGATGCTTATGATGTGCCAGACACTGTTCCAGTGATTTGTGTACATATCTTTGACACACTTTCAGTTTTTAAATCTTTGCAATTTGTTTTATTGTCTGTTGAGTCAATGTTTCCCAAAATATGGAACACATACTTCTGAGGGTATTGAAGTTATTTTAGACCCAGAAATACAAGATGTTGAATCAAGCAATGCAAATGTTTTTTCCCTTTCAGTTCTCTTTTAATCCTTCTAATTATGTCAGCAGAAAGTCTGCCGACTACCTGAGTGTCTGTAACACCCTTCTTAACAAAAGAGAGCTCAATAGTTAGCCAAAATTTAGTGACAGTGTTTTATTTATTTTACAAAACTTTTTCCTATACAACTTTTATGTAATTGTTAATATAATTACTTTATAAAAGTTTTTCTATAAAAAGTTTTATTATTTTTATTTATTTATTTTTTTGTGTGTGAGGAAGACCAGCCCTGAGCTAACATCCGTTGCCAATCCTCCTCTTTTTGCTGAGGAAGACTGGCCCTGGGCTAACATCCGTGCCCATCTTCCTCCACTTTATATGGGACGCCATCACAGCATGGCTGACAAGCAGTGCGTCAGCAGGCACCCGGGATCCGAACTCGCGAACCCTGGGCTGCTGCCAAGCACGAACTAAACTGCTGCGCCACTGGGCCGGCCCCTAAAAAGTTTTATTTTTATTTATACAATTTTATTCTATTAAAGGCAAAAAAGATGCTGATTTTCTATTTGCAGTAGTGATTGGAAGTTTCTTCTAAGTAAAGCTATTTAAGTAACATATGCAAACTGTTTAAAAGAAAGATTTGAAATAATTTTATCAGGGATATGTGAATAGGATAAAAACTGTGCAGGCAATATGCAAACAACTGAAATTTGGAATATTCCATAATAGGTAAGGATCCCCCTGCCATTCTAAAATTTCTCATATGTTTGTATGTGTTTTTTCATTCATATAATCTTCATAATAACTTTGTCAAGTTCTAAGAAACTTCATTGATTTTTATTGTAATTTAATTATAACTATAAATTAATATAAAAATGAAAATTTTCATTGTTATATTTAGTCTTCTTTTCCAGGAACATGGCATAGTTCTTCATTTAATCAAATTGCTTATGCACCTACCTTGTTAAGATTCTACCATTTTCTTTGTTAAATCCCATACATTTTCTTTTCAACATGTATTTAGGTATTTTATAATTTTGTTGCTATTGTTAAAGAGATTTTTAAAAATATATTTTCTGTCTAATTATTGCTTGTATATGATATAGCTATTGCTTTTGTATATGTTTGTATTCAACCATCCTTCTAAATTGTTTTGTTAGGATAGTGTTTTATTTCAGTCCCATTTTTTTCCCTAGGCAGACAATTTTATAATATGCAAATAATGATTTCTTTCTTTCCAATAGTTACTACCCTTATTTCTGTTCTGTGTCATGCTATCTAGGACTTTGAAAACAATAGACAATAGCAATAGAAGGTATACTCTGCTCTTAATTTTAATGGGAGAGCATCTTCTTTTTCACCACTAAGTACCATGTTGAATATTGGTTTAAGAGCTTTTTTTGGTCATTTAAGGAAATATTTTTCCATTTCTAGTTAACTAAGAATTATAGAAACATAATTTTCTATTTTTGTAATACAACTATAATTTTAATCTTTAATATGTGAAAGTGTTGTGTTCACACATACTACTGGCCAGAACGAAGACTCTGAATTTAAATTGGTGGTAGAAACTGTGTTTTCAAAACAGCCAGTTTGATTGCATTCAACTCTCTCCTTGACCATGATCAACTAGTCTATATATGTGGCAAAGCCAAACTTAATTGACAAATATTTTGCTTTGTTTTCTCCCAATATTTTATCATGAAAGTGCTTACACATTCATGAAAAAAAATTTTTAAGGTACAATATATACCCACCGTCTAGATTTAACTATGGTTAACATTTTACCATACATCTGTGTGTATAAATATATTTTTTTCTTTTTAATTGACAAATATTAATGAAATAAAACTTTTGCCAGATGGCCACTCTGGAAGATTATATATCAAGAAGGTATATTTCTTCACTTCTGAAAAATCAGAATTTAAAACTAGATTAGAATTTACAGATTATCAATTAAAACACATATTTTACAAGTAACCAATAGAGCCCTGTGGCAATTAAATGACTTTGAGCAATATTGTGGACTCTGATTTACGTATAAGATTCATTTGCATAAGTTATCAATTATTTATTTAGTATTAATAAGTTAGTATTAGATAAGGAAGGGCAAAATTCTTATTCTTCATTGTTTTTAGATTAATTTATATGACGTTCAGTCAGATTTTATGCTTCCTAATTTTTATTTTACTATGCAGTTATTAACGGTGGAATAAAGCAAGGAGTTTTGTCTTAATTATACTGGCTTTGAGGTGTTTGTAGACTATTGGGTCGAGATAATATGAGTTGTCAGAAGCTCACGCACTTGAGTAAGGAGAGAATTGGGAGTTTGGAAGAATCTATGTAGGAAACAGAAGAAATAAAAAAAGTTAATAGGTTCCCTGAAAATGAAGGGGACATGGAAAACAGCCTCAAAGTGTCTATCAGCATCAAATAGATGGTTAAAATTAATTAAGAAATTTTTATAATTTAAAAAAATAGGAAAAAATAGAAAGTCATAATAAAGAGGTTTTTTTTTTTTTTTAATATACAAGCATGTAAGGCTTTAACTAACAGTGTAAAAAAAAATCACTGTCAGGCATGAAGTTGAGAGAAATTGACTTTTTCTTTCCTGTGCATCTCAATGCTACATGCTTTGCTTTGGCCCTTTTTTGTTATCTTCAAAATTAATGCCCATTAAGTAATAAATAGTATATCAGACAAACAGAGAAATAAATCTTGACATACCAAAAAAATTGAACTATTTCTGCTTGCCAAAATATTTAGATATTAACAATGCTATAAATATTAAATTAGCAGGCAATAATAAATTGATTCTACCATGATTTACTTATTTTTACATCTCTTCATAATTATACTCTAAAAGAGGAAAATATAGGACAAATTAGAAATGGAAGTTTTATTACAATGTTAATAATAGTTCATATTTAATTGAGATCACATATTTAATCTCATCTTTCTCCCACCAATGGCTCATTTTTATTCTTATTATCTTGTTTTCAGTACAGAATTATCACCCACTGGTTTTCAATTACAGAGATGCCCATATTGATTCTAGTCTTGATTTTAACTCACAACTGAAAAATTACTCATTTCGTCCTATAAAGCTGTATTCTGTAGCTAGTTTAAGCTCTTTTAAAAAATTATGTCGACTCAAAATACAGAAAGATAAAACTCATAAACAGAATTGTTCAGTTACATGAAGCTATTGGGAAACAGACTTCGAATTATTTTAACTCAACTCACTATTAAAATGTAAGAAGACAAATAGTAATCAAAAATGTCATCACCATATGGAGGAAAACTTGATGTCAGTCACAGCATTTATAAAGAACAGGTGGCGCTTAAGCAATCAAAAACCCCTTATGGAATTATACAAATGTAACCTAAATTCCATAGATCTGTTGTAAAGTGATGTACATAAATTAGACAAAAGATTTTTCATTAACACGAACATTTTAAATTGTTTGACTATAATCTCCAAAGTTTCAGAAGGAATGAAAATAGTCTCCTGCACATCACATTGTTTATTCCTACATTTTCTAAAGAAATAATTGCATCCTTTGTTTCCTGTTAAAGACCGTGCATATTATTCATTTTAAGAGAAATCTACCTCTCTGAAACCACCATAGGTGTTCTAATACCCTCTGTCCCAAGGATTTGGCAATGGGAATGGGGGGAGAAGGAGGATCCTGGGGTTGGTCTGGTCTTGAAGACCATCATCTGAACCATTTAGAGTCTGCCTGGCCCCAGAGTATGCATCTATAGCATCTACCATCCAGAGAAGCTGTTTTGAATCCCCTCGGTCTGAGAGCAGTGCTGAGTGTACAAATCTTGAACTAGAACCGATTTTTCTGAACTCAAATTTTGCACAATTCATAGGAAGCAATTTAGGAGATAAAGAAAGCTGTTTAAAGCAAGTGAAAATGTTTAAGAAAAACCATAACTTCAAAATGTTTTGAGGAAGAGCAGATTGATATTTTGACCTGTGCTTTTGCAATACTCTTATAAGAACATCTCTTTATACTTTGGCATTTCCAAATAATATTGGTGGTTATGCGCACTGATAATGGGAATAAAACTCTCATTTTGAAAAAACATCCTGGGGTTGTATTACATTTGAGGTCACCTATCTGACTTGAGGAGAGCAATTAGTGGCTGCAGATTTTCCACTGTTAATAGGTGAGCCTTGTAATTACCTCTGAAAGGAAATTCCCCTTTCTGAGTTCTTCCATATTAATCTAATTTCTGGAATTGACTGAGTAGTGCAAAATCCCAGATGGTGGACTAGAGTGTTACTGACTCAGTTTGTTTCACATTTTTATTCAGAATTCACATAAATGTCAACTTTCCACTAATTTTTTCCTGTAATATGAAAAGAAAACTCAAGGTTAAATTTTTTGAAGAAAATAAATTGAGTTTCTTTCAACTGCACAGCTATACTAAGCAGAACTCAGGCATAAAGATCAGAAATAAGCTGCTTCCATTTTTTTATGCATTTTCTTGCTTTTATGTCCATTTCCTTTTCAGAATATGTTAATAATATGCTAGTTGCTTTTGAACCACCTGATTTGATACCTTCCCTCTGCTTAAATTGTTGTACCTAACCATAGGTTTACAAGGTAATTGGTATCACTAAAAGTTGCAGATTCAACGTTATTTCCCACCTACAAAATCACTTTAATCATAAGCCATAATTAATATTAACATTTCCACATACTGATTCTTATAGCACTTATTCTGTACCTCTCTTGGGATGAGTGCCCCTTTCTCCTTGGCTCAGTGTACATTTTCATACCTCCAACTGAACTTCTGTTAGTCCCTTGAGAAAAAGATCAGGACCTTGCTTATGTTTCTATACCCTATACTGTGTCTGAGAGCACCTGGCATGAAATAAACTCAATAAATATCTGTTGAATAAATAACAGAAAGGGTGAAGGAAAATATGTTACATTAGCTTCCTGATATTCTCTCTACGGTTCTATTTTAAACATTTATCAAATCAGATACAACGATTCCTTCAGTAGTGAATGGGTTTGTTACCCAGCTTCTGATCTGGGGATAACATTGAATATCAAGATTTAGGGTAAAAATTCTTAGATCAGAAATATCTTCATTCATATGTCTAGATTTATTTAGGTAGATTCAGCTTTAACATAATTTTTTGGTCTGAAAAATGAGTATACTGCTTCCTACCTAATATAATCCTGGTAAGTGAGGAGATAAGGGCTATTTCTAAATTAAATCAAGCATCTTTAAATACCATTTATGGTGAAGGAAAGAATTGCTTTCCATTTTTTCAGAATATTCTAGAATGCACTAAGTTGCTGAAATATAAGTAAATAAATACAGAAGTATAAGTGTAAATTATATAGAACAAAAGCAGGCAAAATTGGAGACAGGAATATGAATTCTCTTGTTGAAACATATAATAAAGACAATAATAATTGTTGATATTTATTTAGAGTTTACAATTTTTCAGATGTACTGTGCTAAGTGCTTTATATGCAATTTCAACTTAATTCCAATAATTGTCCTATACATTAGGTACTATTATTATTCCTTTTTTCCAGATAAGAACACCAAGGTTTTTGGAGATTAAATAATGTGTCAAGGGTGACAGATGATAAGCAACAGGATAAGGACTCGAACCCAGGTATCTCTCACCTAATGTCACCATTCTTTACTTTGCTATCTAGTCCCTGCATTAGTGTGAGGGGTTGTTGAAAACATTAGCATGACCAGAGGGGGCATCATATCCAATTAAAGATACTTATGTTTATTTCTTATGTTCAATCCTCCTTCATTCACTCATAAACATAGGGCAATCAATGCCATTCAATTGCCAGTGAAATTTCAAATAAAATCTCTCTGGAAATGTGCATTGAGGCAACAGATCTGAGTGTCACCCTCTCACCCAGAGGGTGTAGAGCTGGTGCCCTCCCATAAGAAGTAGGAGGAATTTGAATCCATCTGCAAAGTAATCTTTTTCTGGTAATCAGGGGATCTTCCCCCACTGGGTTGAAAGGGCTTCCCTCTTCTTTGTTGTGCACTTTCTAAAGCATTGTGCAATACATAAAGAAAAGACCAAGAACATATCATTGCCTTGGAAACTGCTATGGAATTTGACAGACTGTAGGTTGTTCAGAGCAAATGTTCTGTTGCTGCACAGAGTCCATGCAGTAGCAATGACTGGCAAAGTGGCTGAATGCTCATCTGCTAATCTTGATGTCAACTTAATTTGTCATCCCTGCCCTAAGGATAGGGCGGG